>OW387780.2:10000000-12400000 GCA_936446665.2 Synanthedon andrenaeformis | reverse complement strand
ACATAAAATTGATCGTAATTCCCTACTTTTTTCATTAGGATTTTATTTCAATTAGCCCTAAAGAGCCTGTCATAAGTGATATTGTACAAAACTATCGTAGTTACTTGCAGCATACATCACTTAATACTCACCATAGGTGGGATGAATGCCAAGTTAACAACTTGGAATAATGTCAACCATTTCCAGTTTGCTTCCATTACATTCCAGTATAAAGCAAATAGCTGTCTCAAGGCTGCCGCATGATTTTTTCCTTCAAACCGTGCCAACGTGTAGAGGGAGAACGCTTGCATGATCGGAGCAAAAATCACCCTTTCAAATATCAGTTTCTTTGCTAAAGGAAAAGACACAATGTCTTCTGGAAATATCCCCTCAATGAACTCATAGAAATAGTGTGGGATTGTTCCGGCAAATAATAATCTGAAATAACAAGTATTATTATTGAAATTTAATCCTAGGCAAGGAGTCTAATTTTTTTTTTAATCTATCCATATTTTTTTTATCAAAATTGGTCCAGTATTTTAAGAGATCTATGACATACACACATACAGAAGAATTGTATAGGTATATAAAAAATGGTCCTTACTAAAAACATGTATTTATTTAATTTAAAACATAGTTGAAATAAAACTTTCAAATATTATTTCTTAAAGTCTTACCCATATAAACCGTAGGCAAGAACTGGGTCCAGTCTCAAAGATTCTCCGGCGACTACTTGAGATGTTATGCTGCCAGCTGTACCAACTATGCAACTGAAAATAACGTTTCAATGCTCATAAATGTTATTAGTATATATTAAAAATTAACATAGTTATAAACACACATAGGTAGCTCCAATAAACGTAACGTAACTCCAATAACGTACTTGCTGGGATCAATACGACCTTTGACCAAAATATCAGAAATAAATTAACTTGATTTATTCTTCTCACTTACCTCGTTATAGCTTTGGTTCTAATAGGATAGAGATATAGATTTTGTAAATAGGAAGATACTAAATTTAAAATTGGTTTTGAAAGTGCCATGTTGAAAGTATTATTCTGATAAAAGATAAATGTTTTAATGGCTTATTACAGTAGTCACCTAAATGAAAAGATATGTAGCACACCAGTGTATGAATAAATACACTAGTGATAATAATTAATACGTCACTACTTAAATAATCTGTTATTACCGACGACGTGTTATGAAAATATGATTCTTATCTGACAATGAGCTTTCAGTTATGTTTTGCTTTATTTTAATAAATCAAGCAAGTAATTGAAGTACATACAGACAGATTTAATAATTAATAAATAAAGTTGTATTGTAATCAGTGTTGCCAGCCGGGTCTTGTCAGAAGTTACCTGAAATATTTACAAAAGTAACCTTTTTGAATCAAAAATAACCTCCCATATTTTTTTTAGTGAAAAAGTATTAAATTAAAAGTTGATGGAATAGATGTTAGTGTGATGCGTTAAATGAGCACTTACCCGCATTTCTCGACTTATTCTTATTGATACAGTACACGAGTTTAAATTTTTTCATCGGTTATTATGACTCAAAATTTATATTTTATATAATCAACTTGTGAACCTGAAAATTAAAATTAATAAATAACCAACCGGATCTTAAATAGTGTTACATAAAAACTTTTTCTTTTTTCATCTCTTCAATTATTTTAAAACTGGAAAGCGCTTATTATGTCAAAACTTTCTTTGAAAGCACAGAACACTAGTACAGAGAACGTGACGACAGTAACAAACGAACAAGACAATTCGAGTGAGTAAACAATTGGTCATAGAGTAAAAGTAATATATAGTGTTTGTGTGAAGGAGAACGACGTGTTGTTCTACGAAACCTACTCGCGAATGACGCTTGCCAACATGAAAAATACTTAAATTAAAAGTTGAATTTACAAATTCCGAAAAATCACCTAAAAGTAACCTTTTCATTAGTGTAACCTAAAAGTAACCAAAGGAGTTAAAAAATCACCTAAAAGGTTACAAAAGTAACCTTCTGGCAAGACTGATTGTAATGTAATGAATGTAACTTGTTAGTGTTTACATTTGAGTATGATAGTCTGTGTCATTGAATTTATATTTTCTTATTTGTACTGTGACAGGAGCCAAACAAATATTATGTACACAGAACACTATATAATCAAAAGATTACAGGCTCTAGTATGAGTTAATAATGCCTGCACTCGTTAGCGAGCGTAAAATTTTTCTATGGAGATTGTATACTGTCAATCTATAATATAAAAATGAATCCCTAAATGTGTTGCTAAGCGCAAAACTCGAGAACGACTTGGCCGATTTTAATCCTGTTTCACTCATGGATAGAGGGATAATCAGGGAAGGTTTTTACGTAAAAAAAAGCACCCCGGGCGAAGCCGGGAGCGGGCCGCTAGTATTTCATATATTTTTCCCCTCGCTAGTGAGAGGGGCATTATAAACACACTCGAGTGGGCACTAGAGAGTAAAGTGTGCCAAAGTGGGAGATCGAAAGATCGAAACTATTCGACTGACTTACAGACAATAAAAAATAAGGCAACCATACAATAAAAAAGTTTTTTTTTAATCATAGGTACTTATTTATTTTAAAACCCAAATTTATAAATTTTCTGTTCATATAAATTAAAATACCGCATACGAAAAATTACAAAAAAACACGTGCAGTATTACGACCACTTACAAAATATAAAATGGGGTAGGTATTATATACAAATAATATAAAAATTACAATAACACATGTTTTTTAAAGACAAAAAAACCATAGACATTACATAAATTAAAGCTAAAACTCAATTATAGATTTGCTTACATATTTATAATTTCTTTACAGCTCTTTATAGCAAAAAACTTCACAGGTATTATGTGATATTGAAAATGCGAAGCACTTTATATTACATAAGCACACAAGTTTTGCATCATATATTAATTTAAGCATTTGTTAAAGTATTACACAATTAAATAATTAATTTATGTAGGTACATAAA
This sequence comes from Synanthedon andrenaeformis, assembly GCA_936446665.2. Taxonomy (NCBI): domain Eukaryota; kingdom Metazoa; phylum Arthropoda; class Insecta; order Lepidoptera; family Sesiidae; genus Synanthedon; species Synanthedon andrenaeformis. The sequence continues at coordinate 12,397,023 of OW387780.2, read as the reverse complement.
AACTAGTACCTAATTAAATCCCCTTTGCATTTAATTAAAATAACATTATATAGATAGAAGTAATTTCAATCAAATAATTAATTCTAGACGTTATTAATTTTCTATAAAATAACTAACTATAGGTACCTACACAAGTACTTAGTTTCGGCAATATATTTTTTTCACAATATTGAAAACTACAAAAGTATTAATTTTTTGGAATGGATTTGGTAATTTATCAATTTTAGTAAAGTTTGATAATAGATGGCGCTAAACAGTAAATAACGTTACTAGGTGCGTTATAAAATTAAAATTTATCAAATTTATGCATCACCTTGAAAATGAATTCGTAATATGGCACAAGTGTCAAGGTTCAAAACAACAATATTTGACATTGTTTATTGGCATAGGCAATAGCAATGCCAAAAATAGGCATTATTTATTTTTTTTGATCATTACTTCATATTTATATTCTTCTCTCGAGTGTAATTTGTTTTTGAATGCACCATCTAGTTTCGCGACTAAATTCATCTAGATGTGCCAAGTTTGGGATAAATCCTTTCACCGATTTACTACTGCTTGAGTAACTAAACACACAAATATATTCACAAACTTTTGTATTTAATTTCTATTAGCTTTTACCTGCGACTTCGTCTATATATCTTTATAATAAATTAAAGTTTATGTGTTATTCTAATGTATAACAAGACTTGTGGCGATTTAGTGCCGGATTTCAACGCTTCACGGGCCGTAGTTTCCTTATCCCAGGTCTAGTGGCTAGTAACCCTAGCTGGTGACCAAACGGTCGCGGGTTCGAATCCCGCTAGGGGCAAATGTTTATGTGTTAACATTTTACGTTTTTACCTTAAGTCATGGATGTTTTGTATTTATAATATGTATTTACAAAAAAAAAAGTATTCTATGTAGTATATCAACTGTCTGGTATCCATAATACAAGGATTAGTTGCTTAATGTGGAGATGGTGCTGTGTGGAATGTGTGAAGACCCGGCAAACGTTGTTTTGCCCATACAAAAAAAATATCACTTAGGGGTATGGAAAATAGATGTTGACCTACCCGATAAGCACACAAAATTTCATCAAAATCGGTCCAGCCGTTTCGGAGGAGTTTGGCGACGCGAGAATTTTATATATTAGATTTATTTGTTCTCGACTGGCGCACTACAAGTCGCCTAGTGGGTATCGAAGTAAACCTCCAAGTTCGGACCCTTTAAGGGCTCATATAAATATAGGCTAAATATATTCTCGAGAAATCGGCACTTGCTCTTAGCCAATAGCCATCTATCGTCAAGTGAACCCGTTCATTAAAAAAAAAAAGAGTGTAACCAACAATATGAAAGTAATTATTATGTTTCACATCTATTAAAGCTTTCTATTACTATTAAAGCAATAATTTATGGTCAAATTTTTTCATTGTACAACTTATCTAATTGTTCTTGTAACTTGTGCGAGATTTTCGATGGTGTGTCCCGAACTTGCACATTCTGTTTCTTCCCCAAAGGTGTACTCAAATAGGGAAGCCGTGCCTTCAAATTCATGTACATAGTTTGCGCTCTAACGTTCCCCTTTTTTGGTGTCTCCTCGGTCGAAGAGTTGTGTTGAAATAGTATTTTTCTCTTGATAAAAGAGTTTCTTCTTGGCAATTTGTACGAAGGTTTTAAACACGACTTCATAACTGGCTGCGCGTCGTTCGTCTCTTTAACTTCTTCTCTTTTAGTATTCACCTCTGAACTTACAGTTTCTATTTCAATTGTATTGACCACTTCATTCTTTTTCAATAGATTTTCCTTTAGTGCTATCAAATGATCAATCTTCGCTAGTTTCGCTTCCTCCGATTCTCTTATTTTATTTAAAGTTTTCAACGTGTTCAATGTTAATTCTTTTAAATGCACGAGATCTTCTAAGGAATCAGCGCTTTCCACTGATTTGATTGTGATTTTTTGTAATATATCACACAGTGACGGTACAAGAGCATCGTCTTCCTTTTTATTTTCATCTGATGATGGCAATTCGGCAAAATTTATCATTGTATCCGCCATTTGAATGTTAGAAGTCTCGAGACGACTGGATTCATCAAAACATTCTTCAACATTTCTATATTCTTTAAAGGGAGTGGATGCCGATAGAGAATTGGTACGTGTGTTTTTGGCGACTTCTCTATTCAATGCATCGGTTTTGTTCACTATATCATTAATATCTTTTTCATGTTGCAAGAAACTATCGTAGCCAGTTGAATTGATCAATAGAGTAGTGTCTTCTTGTACAAACAACTTTTTTTTAGGTTTCACGACAGATGTTTTAAAACAGTTTTCTTTGTTTGAACAAGATTTTTTGGCTGAAGACTCTTTTATCAATTTTAATTGCTTACTAGCCTCTTTGGGTGTTAATGGTATTTTGTATACACCGCTGATTCTTACATCGTTTGCTGAAATTTAAACAGATTAATTAGATTCTTGAATATGTGAATTTGTAATGTTTAGATAATAAATACAGAAGAACAGTGTGAAATAACAGTATGAGTGCTGTTGTGTTTTGATGAGTGAGTATGGGATACCAAAGCCCCATTTTCCTTTCCCAATCCCCTATCCTCAAAGTTATTATGGTTGGCACTTTGGCAACTCATTGCAACACCTGTGGCGTTGCTTGTGTTATAGGTGACGGTAGCCACCTACCATCAAGTGGACCGTCAGTCTTTCTGTCGAACTTAACATTTAAAAAAATGAAGTTTCATGCTACATTATTGCATTAATAAGTATGTCTAAGTTAATCTTGGGGTGATGTTCGCAGTAACATAAACCATAATCTAAACAACACAAAATACCACATCCGATTATAGCTCTGGTGGCTGATTACTGATATATTTAGAAAAAAAAAACTTATAATAAAAAAAAATAATAAAAAAAAGCTTACATCGATTAACCGCAAGAGCTTTCTTGGCATATGATTCGGGCTTAGGAAATTTAGGTATCTGTCTATTTGATATTGCTCTCGATTTATTAAAAGACTGAAAAAATATAAAATAAATAATTTTAAAAACAGGACTATTGTTAAAGCATTAGTAATTGGCTCATTGTTGTCTTTGAGTTAGTATTTAATACCATTTTCAGTTTTATATGATTATTTTAAAAGTCATAGGTTCTGTATCATTCTTTAGACCTCTTAGAACTCCTTTTGTATAAATATAAAAACCAGGTGAATGATAAAAAAAGACATACCATTGCCGGTGGGTCAGGAGTTTGGCGAAAAAGAATCTTTTTCGATGGTTTCAAATTAGGATTTGTGTTTGCATTACGATTCACAAATTTCTTATCAACTTTAATTGATGAATTCCAAGCTTTTTTTCTTGTTGACATATTTGTTGAAGGCGTTGGTAATGCTCTTAGAGTTTCATTTCCCATAGCTGAAAATGTAAAAATAAAAACAAATTGAAAAGCAAATACCTACTTAAATAGTGGATGCTGCTGGATTAAAAGTGTATAAACTAACTACCTAGATAATTAAACACAATATATTTTGTATATTTTACTATTTTGTAGGCAGCCAGTGCATTAATCAATGAAATTCTATAGAGTAGCATTTACTCCTACAACACTGTATACTGTATATAAGAATAAATTTTATTTGCAACAAAGGACGTATAAAAACACAAATATCCCCCGCCACAAAACGGGCTCCAACTTAGCATAATGCAGGTTTAAAAAACCTGCGCTGGTCGGCCATTAGAACCAATAGTGATAACCAATAGTGAAATGTAACTTTTGTTAGTGTACTAACGGTAAATGGTCAATCTTAGGTATTACTTTTGAAAATTGTGAAATATACTTAAATGTGAAATTATACTATGAGTATAATATAGCGTCATAACATGTAGGGCACAACAATTTCCCAATAAATTGGTTTGCGCTGGTGATGTAAAAACAGCCTACTAAAATATCCTTATCTTTACATAGTATAAAACAAAATTGCTCCAATAACAATATAATATTTTGAAACCAAGCCATCGAAACTGTCCATTTATATCTCAGTTTCTCCGCTTCTACTTCTTAACAACCCAGGTTCTTACTTATGGAAAGAGGGATAAACGAGGAAGGTTTGTGTATATAAAAAATTGCATCTTGGGCCAAACCTTGAGCGAGTTAGTATAGTTAGCAGCGAACAATTTCGCTGATAGTATAAAATACATATCTCGTTTCTATTGGATATATTGATTATATAGATATAAACTACAATTGATACACTTGCATATTTAATCACATTTTACTTTATAAATTATACTTTTTTATAACATACTTACCATTAATTTCAACTGCCATTTCAGCCATGGTAAGAGGCTTGTACACTCTTTCGGTTGTGCGATTAGCAGTAGCACGATTCTGCTTTTTAGCCGTAAGAGTTCTCATAGCACTCTCCGTTATTATACCTAAAAAATAGGATAAAAATTATTTGTTTGGAACAAACAAATAATAGGAAAAGAAAAAACAAATCACTTCACTTTTACCTTTGATGTCAGGCAACAATTGAACTAATGTTTTAGGGTGTAAAGGAGATTGTGTCGAATCGGTCTCCATGGCCAATTATAGTAGATTTCTCGCTCATAAATAACTGAATAGAAAATATATGCAAACAATTTAATAGAAGAAATAAATGTAAACACTCCGTACGTATCTACTAATAAACTCATCTACGACATCTACTGATATAACGGTTTTTTAAACAAATTAAATCTTTCCAGAAACACAGCTTAATGAATGAATGTTAGTTTATTTCAAGTTTATTTGTAAGATGAATATACTCTATAGTTTGGTATCAGTACATAGAACAAAACTATATTTAAAACAGCGTATGTTGTGTAGTACAGTGATATGTTAACAAGTCTAGTTTAGCGTACTAGTTAGTCTGTGAGTCTAGTTTAACATATCACTTAGTAGTATCTACTATTTAGTTTGTGATATCACTGGTGTAGTAGCTCAATTACAATTACTAGCCTTTCTGCTCGCTACTGCCCAGAATGAATACTGCCGGTGTTTTTGTGAATGAATATGCCGCAACAGTGCAGCAACGCAACAAAGTAAATAAGCTCATAAAACTATTTTTAAAGATGCGGATGCTGAAATTGGTTTGATCTCAGAAAATATTTTTAATTTTTTTATATTGTACACTAAACATTAGACAAACATTCATGTTATACACATTGAAACAAGTTTTAACGTGGCTTCTTCGCTCTAGCTAGTGAAACAAAAATTTTGCGGAAGCGGATGAATTTGACTTTGACTTTAGAGCTACCGTCTAAACCCGCCCGCGCTAATCGCTCGAAAAAGTAGAGCAAAATTAAATAAATCGAATATAATCTTTGTTGAAAAAAGAAAAACATAAAAAACGAACAAAATAAAAAAAAAACTGAATAACGCCTGATAATTTTTTGGTGTTTGTTTACTAATATATTATTTCATACTCGACTCGTTATGCAGAACAAGTAACATATTCTGTGTTTTCTGTTCTAGTGCATAACCACTGATAACAACGTAGTGATTATATACTCTTTGCTGATAACCACAGGCCAACCACAGGCACACACACATTCGTTTTGTTTGTATCTATTTTTTTTTATCAGTGCTTTATTTATTTATCATTAGATACATTATCATTAATTTGTAGGTAGATACTAGGTTTGTGGTAATTTATAACCAATTTATAACGTTAATTCTATTACTTCGTTTTGGTTTTAGGATAAAGAAGGTGTAATTACCATATTAAGCTTAATTAAACTATAGAGACTATAGATCTGTCGGCATAATGGTGTCATACGCAGAAATAAAAGGATTTGAAGATTTTTCTAAATATACAGAAAACATAGATTCCAATGGCCCTCCTGTTCTATTTTATTTCTCTGGATCAAAATTGCCAAATGGCCAAAGTTGGTGCCCTGATTGCGTTGAAGGTATTTATGAAACAATAATGAATAATTATTATGAGAACGAGTGTTTATATTCTGTCAAATATTGCCAGTTATTTATTTACTAGCGTCAAATTAACATGCCTGCTAAAAGTAAAATTGTAACAATTAATCTGAACGATTATAATGAATTTACAAATTATATTGGTAATATATCTAAAAAAAATCCTGATGTATATTTTTTATTTACTGGCAAGAAGAAAGAAAATGGTAGAAGTTGGTGTATATATTGCCAAATGGGTATACCTATAAATATTTTAAAAAATTAGGTAGTTTTTTAGACAATTATGTTAGGATAGTAATATTTATTTAATAAGTTTATTACAAAGTTTAAAGTCAAACTTCAAATTTGAGCCTAAAGTGTCTCAGCCGGCTATGCTGTATCTGGTGGATAGTATCAGAAATTGTGAAATTCACTGAAGAACCAAAGTTGTCAAAATAGTCGAAAGAATTAGCAATGGGCCGGTCACATCGATTACAGAGTGCATAACTGATGGGGTAGCAGCAGCCAGGTGGACAGACTACTTGAAAGGCATCACACAAAGCCGTTGGGTGTGAAGTACAGAGGACTATGTGTGGTGGCAAGCCTTGGGAGAGGCCTATATTTAATAGAGACACAGGCTTATAATGAATAACTTCATTAAGTTTTTAAATTTCTTAGTAAGCTTTGTTTTCATCAACTACGATTAATTCAGTCAATTTGTACTCTAAAGGGCCGCTAGTGGGAAAGTTTTGCGGTAGTTCTGATTTCTTTCATTCTATATATATTTTGGGGTGCTGAATCCGAATCTGAGGTTTGTGGACAAAATTTCGTGATGCAACATTGAAAAAATCGCAATAAAAGCAAAAAATATCTGATTTGTTCCGGTTTTTTGCCTAAAACTCGAAAACTATAAAATTTTAGTAAATGGTTTGTTTACAGAAATTAAAGTACTTAAAATTTTTTATAAATATTACTATTCATTTTTTTTTCAGACCAACCGTTCGGTCTCAAATGCGAGTTTAAAATTGCCAATTTTCAGCGGTTTCTGCAAAACCCACTTTTTACATTTCAAAACTTTATTTTTTATTAGAATGCTGTTATTTGATTAATTTCTCCTAGTTCACTGCACAAGTAATTAAAAAGAAAAAAAAAGGATCGAAATTATTAAAATTCAGTATCAAAAAAGGTAGGACTCTAACAAAATAAAACTTAAAATATCGTTACTTATCCGGTCAAGCCACACCTGACGAACAACAAAAAGACCCAAGTGAGTGGGGGTGGAAAAGAACTAGTAATGGTCTCGTGCCAGTGCCAATAGCTTTGGATCCTGCAGTCTGCACCAAACTCAATACTACGGTAAATTTCATGTAAATGTAAAAAGGGCTGCCAATGCAATTGTGGCGGGAAGGCGGGCTTTCATTGTTCCCCAATCTGCACATCATGCGAAGGTCTGTGCGACAACGTTGAGCCCGCGAAAGACAGCTCTGACATAGACATAGAAGAGACTGAAGAAAGAGACAGAGGTATGTCGAATGTCATAAGTTATTTTGTATTAATTCATCTCTCCTTGATATAATCACAAGGCAGTGTCTCACCACCTCTTTTATTTTCCAGGAGAATGACCCCTAACGCTGACGATGCAGCAATCAGACCCTGAGACAGGACCCGATGCTATCGAAGAACCTCAGCCAGGACCTTCTAAAAGGCAACGGCTCATGTAATTTTTGCATATTATAATTTGTAATATTATTAATATATGATCATAAGTAACAATATTTTAAGTTTTATTTTGTTAGAGTCCTACCTTTTTTGATACTGAATTTTAATAATTTCGATCCTTTTTTTCTTTTTAATTACTTGTGCAGTAAACTAGGAGAAATTTATCAAATAACAGCATTCTAATAACAAATAAAAATTTTGGAATGTAAAAAGTGGGTTTTTGCAGAGACCGTTGCAAATTGCCAATTTTCAACTCGCATTTGAGACCGAACGGTTGGTCTGAAAAAAAAAACTGAATAGTAATATTTATAGAGAATTTTAAGTACTTTAATTTCTGTAAACAAACCATAAATATCTCCACACATTCCACACAGCACCATCTAGTTCCACAGTAAGCAAGTAATGCTTGTATTATGGATACCAGACAGTTGATATAATACATAGATTACTTTTTTTTTGTAAATACATACATATTATAAATACAAACATCCATGACTCGGGTACAAAGGTAAATGTTAACACATAAACATTTGCCCCTAGCGGGATTCGAACCCGCGACCGTTTGGTTACAGCTAGGGTTACTAGCCACTAGACCAAACATGTCGTCAAAACCAACCATTTACTAAAATTTAATAGTTTTCGAGTTTTAGGCAAAAAACCGGAAAAAAGCAGATTTTTTTTGCTTTTCTTGCGAGTTTTTCAATGTTGCGTCACGAAATTTTGTCCGCAAACCTCATATTCGGATTCAGCACCTCAAAATACACAATTTAACTGAACTAGATGTAGGATAGCCACTGCTAGAAACAGGCCCAGTGGCCGTCTGCTCGTCATACCATTTATCAACTTACTAATCCACCAGGTTTATGTTTGTGACTTTCGTTTGTCTATGGATCTCCTTACTCCTGATTTGATCTTGCAAAATTACTCTTGAGTGGAGCCAACCAAGCCAACACTGTAGATGGTGATGGAACCCTCCCTGTACCTTGTTGTTTATTTTAAAAATATATTTTAATAGCTTGTAATTTTTTAGCTGAACCAATAGTGAAGGCATTCCTAACTGAACTAAACAAAAGTGTGATTTTTGCATACGTTGATGTTGGCGATAGAGACTAGTGAGTATAATTGAATAGCTTATTATAATTTTAAATTAATTCATTGTTAACATTCACACTTTAAAATTTAAATTATTATTCTATTTGAATCAATTGCATTGAATATTTGAGCGGCGGTTTGCGCATTGACTTGGATATGTCTTTATAGGTCGCTTAAGGACACAATTTGTCATTGTAAATGTGGCATCCATCCACATTGAATTGGAAACAGTGCACCACATGCAATTTAGAATTACCTTCTTCTATTAATATAGTCTTATATTAATTAGTGCTATTAATGGCCTGAGTTTTGTTTATTATACCTAACTTAACTCTTAAAAGTGAACGCATTACCAATAGCGTATTTATGCCTTAGTGTTTCGAGATAACCACTTGAACTATACTTTCAATAAATAAATTAATACTAGTGTCAGCACCCTACTTCGGGTACATTAATAAAACTACTTTTATCATCCAATTGATATATCAGAAATACAATTCCAATTATAAGATGTGCAAACATACAACGACTACCTCTCTTCGCGAACACATTCGTTCAACTGGCTGATACCCTTTTAATATCATATCACCAAATGAATCGGAACGAATGAACACCTCTTTTTAAAACGTCACAGAGCACTTTTCGATCAACTTCAGTCAACATAAAAAGCAGATGCTAACACTACATATCACAATGATAATATAAGCCACATTTTAAGCATAGTTATCAACCTTGAGAAAATTCTTAATTTTCAGTTGGAAGGATAAACAATGTCCATTTAGAACAGACAGCCGTACCAAACTCATGGTTATTCCTACAATAATCAAGTGGAAGGGAGTTCAAAGGTTGGAAGGAAGTCAGTGTGCTAAAAGGGATCTACTGCAAATGCTGTTTGAAGAGGAATAAACTTTTCTTTGGAGAGTGTATAATTCTGTGTAATATATCACTAAGAATTTTCACAATATAGTTTTATTTTATTGGGCGGGCGAAACCAGAAGCCAGTGTATAATAATTAGATTGTTCACTATCTCCCGTGGTAGCTCTCTAATTTAAAGGGAAAATATAATAAATCGAACAAACCATTTATTTTCAAATAACACTTAAATAATATGATTAATGTCATGACTAACACGCAATTTTATTTTATGCAGTCTAAAAAAATATTTACAACGCTCCATTATTTTATCATTCAAAACTATTTGTCATTTTTATGATATGCTTATGAGAAATGGAAATAAAAAAGTAAAATTTTCTCTAAAATTATCTAGGTATGTACATTGATTTATTTAACAATGGCAGTTTGACTGATTATTTCTGTTAACACCAGATTTCTATTATTACTATTTATGTTAGGTAGTGGCAGGGCACACTGCGTTTTGCAGTCATTTGGGCAGCCTGTCTGGCGATAGTAACCACCCCCTTACAGAATACCACCGTAAAATAACAGAATATTTACTGTTGTGTTTCGGTGAGTAAGGGATGCCAGAGCCCATTACCCCATCCCTTCCTTTATCCCCTTATCCTTAATCCTTCTATGGTCAGCACCGCACTTGCAGCACCTGTGACGTTGCATGTGTTATAGTCTATAGACTATAGACTTAGTTATAACTTATAGACGACGGTAGCCACGTACCGTCAAGTGGACCGTCAGCCTGTCTGTCGACCTTAATATAAAAAAACATTATTAATGAGGGCATCTGAAAATATTACCATAGAGTATATTTACTTAGTTAAGTACTATTTACTCTATGATATTACCCAATTTCTTATTCGAAGGGAAAATGCAGATTTTTCTAAATCTTTATTAAGTAGAAATTTCTACTAAGTAGGAGAAAAGTAATGGGCCTGAAAAAATACAGTCAAGACACACATTTTTATTTAAGAATTTAAGCCTAGTATTAGGATTCACTTTAAGGTATTTGAAGCGAAATCATAAATTCCTCGTAATTTCTATACTATTGCGATAAGGTGTCCCCTACATATAAACGCTTAACTTTGATACAAATATCTATGCTACTCCCAGTTTTAAAATTAATTTGATTATTTAATTCATCTTGCCATCCCATCATCGATAGATGGCATCGTTAAAGTTTTTTTTTTTCAATTCAAATATTTGAATTACGACTGAATCTGAATGTAAAAGATAAAGTAAAAATATTATCAATAAATGCTTTAATAAACAAATTATTACATCCCACACCTGTAATATGGCGTTCCATTTAATTAAACATTTTTAAACGAAGTGACACTTCAATGCGGTCTTTGTCTACCAGAGACAATGCCACAGACGAATTCCCGCGCGAATTTTGAAATAAGAGGTGCAACCAGGGGCCCTAGCCAAGAGCAAACGTATAGTCGTAAACGCTACGCTACGCTGGGAGAAAGCTTTGTGATTGGTCAAAATTTTGTGTGGGCGTTATAAAAACCAATCACCGGGCTTTATTCTTTCGTTTCGTAAGAACGCAACGAAACGTTTGCACTGGTTTAGTTCTTGGCTAGAGCCCCAGTTGTTCATTTACAAATTCGTGGTAGCTGCATTGTCTTCAGGCATATCCGAAATATTGAGATCTTTCGCCGGCACCGATATTAAAACATCATAAAACACCTTCTTGTTTCTCAGAAAAGCGGTGGTGTTATCGAAAACTACGGTGTCTGAAATTTAAAAAAGAAAAATGATTAATTTGATGTTGACGTCAGAATTCTGGGGTAACATGTAAATCATCACATAAGCTTATGGGGTATTTTTAAACTAATACATAGCTTTAAACTAAACTTACAAGAAGACGGTCCCGTGACAGGCAAGACTCCAACATCGATCGTCCCTTCGGAAACTTTGCTCGGTCCGTGAACTATCGATTCGTTTCCTTCTTCGTCGCGTCTGCTTATTGAGAATTTTATATCGTGACTCTCTACGCCTATTTCCCATCTGAAAATCAAAATTATATAATCTTCCTTACATATAAATTGCAGTCGCTTTCCGCGTCTATATGTCTGTGTAAAACACGCAACGGATTTTGATGCAGTTTTCACCATAAGTTAGATAATTTTTCATGGAAGGTTTACGAGATAAAACGTAATTAAACTTTTATTTAAGTTAAAAAAAAATTGCAACCAAGTCGTCGAAATCGTAGGCTGTTCTCCGCTAACTACTTCTAAACTACTCAACGGATTTTGATACGGTTTTCACTAATAAAAAAAGGAATAAACGAGATAGGTTTGAATAAGTAGGTCATAATTTGTAGGAAAATATTTCATCTATGCTATGCCGGGTGCGGGTCGCTGATATTTATGTATGGGATAGAAATAAATATCAAATCAGCTAGGTATACAGCATAAGTGAACCAAATATAAAATGTATAAAAATAAAATAAGACCACAATGGTCTGAAATAAAAATTTAGTATTATTTATAACTAGAGACAGCCTCCGGCCTGGCACGGGTGCAATTTTCTAAGATTTTTTTCAAATTTTATGAAACCTTCATCGGATTTCAACGAATATTCGAAAACATTTGTTGAGAAATGGTATAGTCGTTCTCGAGTTTTGCGCTTAGCAACACATTTAACTATTCATTTTTATTTAAGTATATATAATTAAAGTTGCAACATTTTACTTACTTATCCATATAGGTAGGTACCTAAATAAATCAATATATAAACTACGATGTCATGTCATGCATACCAAAAACCATCCACTATATGGAAAATGATTTATTTTAAACAAAACTCTTTAAACATAATACCTATATTACCTTAAAACACTATCAGTGTCGTCGGCACACAGCAAATCGAAATTATGCTTTTCACCAGTCTTTATTGTAACTCGCTTGTACTCCTTATTTTCACTGCCAGGGTTCTTTTTATAGCTTGATTTGGGAACTTTGCCACCAGGCTTCACCTGGAATTGATCAGGTTTTTTTTAATTTTAAATATATTAAATCAGTTTTTACATAGTTTGATACCTAGAGTAGCTAAATAACTTTCCCGTGACTTCTGATTCTGTCTATTAATGGTGAATTTAAACAGGTGTAATAAGTAAGTCTAAATATTATAAAAAAAGAGAAAAGATTTGTGAAAACTTATTAAACTAGCTGGTGCCCACGACTTCGTCCGCGTTGAAAAATATTAAGTAGGCTATCCTGTGTCGTCCCGTACGTCCAAATGTTTATCTACCAAGTTTCATGAAAATCAGTTAATTAGTTTCAGAATTATGGAGGAACATACATACATACAGAAAAAAAATTCTAAAAATCGTCAATTTAGTTTCAGTATCATGTATAGAGATTATAAACACGATATCTCTGAAAACAAAGTAAGTTACTCCATGACCGATCCTTACAGATTTATTATTAGTATTGATAATATTATATTAAATTAGAATAAATGATATTACTTACAATAAGGCTACACTTAGGATCTCCATTTTCATCAACCATAGTGCCCCCGTAGTGTTTTGGTAATTGAGTCTCATCTATGACTGCTAACACTTGCGGTTGCCATTTCTTAGCATCGGACCCAAATATTTTTAATTTTGATATTGTGTTTTCGTGCACAAACTTTTTCACCACCGAAAATGCGAGTGCAAAGACTTTTGGTGCTGAAATAATTTGTTCACATATCGATGAGTAACTTCTAATATAATTCTTTACTAATAAATGTTAGTAACTTAGTAGAGGCATGACACACTGCTGATATTTGGACCTGTATATCGCAATCATATCTTGCGGCAGTAACCACCCTGTTACAGAAGACCACCGTGAAGTAACACCATAATTATGTGCTGTTGTGTTTCGGTGAGTGATTAAGGAATGCAGGAGTCCATTATCCCATTCCTTCCTTATCCCTCATCCTTAATCCTTCGATCCGAATCCGATACACGTCAGCATTAATGCTGTTATCTCAAAAAACAGACCAGTCTTCTAAAGAGGTGATTACAAGGCACTATGTTGTGTAACTTTCGATTACAATATAGATTTGTACTTAATACGTAATAGTTCATTTTTATCACAATTACTATATAAATCAATCATTCGGATTAAGATATTAAACCTTTATTTTGATAACAATTACGTAAATATGTTTTTTAAAAGAGATACTTTAAAAGGGCATTACTCTGGTAAGCCCGAGGACAATAATAAAATTATTGACAGTTCTTCGAACATGAAGTCGCCAAGATTGAACACAATTGTATGGCCTCTAAATTGAAAGTATGTCACTTCAAAAAACTCCTTGATTTTATAAGTAACTCACCGTTTACAAGGAAACAAACTTTCAATATTTCCGGATAGTTTGCTTCGTATATTTTTAGCAATGTGAACACCATTTCGGCGGCTGGCTTCCAAGCGTACTGTCTCATGCTGAACCCTTCGAGATCGAACAAGACCGTTATCTAAAATACAAATAGGAGAAAAGAATAGACGAGTGGAAGGAACTTTCGTTTACCGATTCGAAAGTTCAAAAACTTCGAAGGTCGAAGAGGCATCTCCTTTTAATACGATGAAGATCAGAGCTATATTTTATAAGACAGGGAATTTTTAGAGAGGAAATTATAAAATTACCGGTAAGTATAGGTATATAATTGATTATTTTTATTTTTATCTCTAAATACTTAGGTACTGACTTTTTGGCTTACACAATATGTATTATGTTAGTTTAAAAATTGTAGATAACCTACGCAAGGTTAAAATATTTTTTTGAATTCTTTTGGTTCGCCACTTATTTCGCAACCACTGATGGCAACCAAAAACAGTATGGATCATAGGATAAATGATATGGGACAACATGAGAAAAGGGAATATACTTCTTAATGAATTTGACGACACGTTTGGTCTAGTGGCTAGTAAACCTAGCTGTTAACCAAACGGTCGCGGGTTCGAATCCCGCTAGGGGCAAATGTTTATGTGTTAACATTTTACCTTTGTACCTGGGTCATGGATGTTTTGTATTTATAATATGTATTTACAAAAAAAAAGTAATCAATGTAGTATATCAACTGTCTGGTATTCATAATACAAGCATTAGTTGATTACTTTGGAACTAGATGGTGCTGTGGGGAATGTGTGAAAAAAAAATGAATAGAATAAAATGCTGTTTTTTCACTGTAATAAGGTACTGCCGCCAAACGGCCTGCCCAGTTTATGAATGTAAAAGCCCGCCACTGCTGCCTTCTGAATCTATGTATAAATACCTACTTAAGGAGTATGTTTTAAATATAACTTAAAAATCTTACTTTCATAGCAGCCGGTCCATGTGTCTGCGCCTGTTTAGAGGCGATCGCGAGGTAGTTTTCCAAAAGTTTCAGCACCTTCCGAATTACATCGGTTCTAGTGACACAGTGCAAGAGTCCCCATGCGTCAAAGCCCACAAACGGAACTACGATTACTGTGAACAGTAATTTAGAACTTTAGAACTATTCTCATAAAAACGTAAGTCTCCAGAGATATATATACTTAGGTCATGAAGCAGAGATATTTTAGGTACATAAATTTCAACAAGTATTTTAATACTACCCACATACTGAGGTTCAATCCACTTTCTCTCTAAGTGGCTGCCATTTTGTTTTTGTTTCTCGAGATATTCTCTACGTGTGTACAAAAAAAATCAGATCTCTCAAAGTTTGCCGGACACACTGTAGGTACCCTACATGTGCATATTTTTACAGTGTTTGTTATTATGTAAACATTACATCATTTATTTTCCAAGTGTGGCGTACATTAACGAAACCAACTAAATTGTAGCATATAAGCTACAAAACAGCATACAATATATAGAGTATCTATAATATTATTATATTGTTCTAAATTTTCTTAGGGATTTCATTTTTAAACATAATACAGCCTGTATTACTCGCTGACAATCTAGCTTTCTTTACGCGAAAGAACTTTTAAAATCAGTTAATTTTTGAGTTTATCCATTACCAAACAAAATACAAACATATTATAACATTTTTGTGTAGGTATGTTACAAATATACTATCTCTCCTTAGTTCTTATCCCGTTTTTAATTCTATTAAGGCAGGTAGCGCGATTCTAACCAATATTATCATTTCATCAATGTTACCTACATTAATCAATGAATAAAAATAGTGCTGTTGGAGTGTTGAAACAATAAACGGATACATACAACAAGGCAATAATTACGACAATAGTTTATTATTGCAAGTTAGACATTGTATAAATGGAAGAGTTTAATAAAAATGGAACTTACCGGGTGAGCCCTCCTTGTCAAAGCCAGTTCTTCCGCTTGGAAAATGATTTTCTAGTACTTCCGGCGGCTGCCACGTTTGCAAAGTAGTATCCAGACCCCATTTCTCACGCCACGCTAGTGACTTGAAAAAGATACAGGTGAAATGCTACAATTCGTATTTTCAAAAACTTCCGATAAAATTTTTCAAAAGAACATTTATTTATTTTAATATAAAGATCGCCAGTCCGCTGATTAAGAGCGTTGATGTACCGTCGTCTAGAAACTTTTCAAAGTTGGCTCTGGTCTGAACCAGAGCCAATTTTGAAAAGTTTCTTTCCCAAGTTGTCCCAGTCAGAAATCGACCTGGGACCCTTAAGTCATTTGGTAGATAAAAAAATCTTTCATGTGAATACGCATAAATTAATGTTGTATTTGAATACAATTTGAGATGTGAGTAATTTATATGATACTTACTTGAGTAAGTATCATATAAATTACTCACATCTCTTAACATCTTTTCAGCTGCATCTGCGTCCCACTGACGAGCTGAAAACAAAAGAAATAAATCATAGTTTAATACTTGAAGTAAGTAACTTTTTTTTTGCGTAGCTACTAGGTTTGCATCTTTTGTGAATTGAGTTTTTATTATTGATTTAGATGGCGCTTCTTGTCTATTTAAGTTAGATCTATACTCTCACTGAGCGGGTCGGTGCTATGTTCTAAGACAAAATGAAATAATATACATTTGACGAACCCGTAGGATGAGTTAAGGGTGCTTGCCTAAAATCTCATCAGCCCCGGGTTCGAATCCCGGCTGGGTCACCATGGAAATGAACTTTTCAATGTTGGCTCTGGTTTGAATTTGGAAAGTAGTGGCACTGCGTTTCGCAATTATTTGGGCAGCCCGTCTGGCGGCAGTAACCACCCTTACAGAATACCTCCGTGAAATAACAGCATATGTGCTGTCGTGTTTCGGTGAGTGAGTAAGGGATGCCAGAGCCCATCATCCCATCCCTTCCTTATCCCTATTTCTTTTATGGTCGACAGCGCTCTTGCAGCACCTATCCTATGGTGTTGGTTGTGTTAAGTATGTCACGGTAGCCACCCTAACATCAAGAAAAAAAAGAAATACCTACTTACGTTTGGAAATCGAATAACTTAATGTTTTACCTACGTATGTTATTCTATTTTATTAAGTGTGAATTTCCTTAGTAACATTCAAAATTAACTGGTAGTTTCAACTAAGTATTGAATTTTTCATAATCTCACCTCTCAGCCACCTCAAAAGAAAGTGATCATTATGTTCTGGTTTCAACACGTCTTTGACATTTCGCCGAAACTGTAAGTATAAAGAAATATTCGTTTTCATTTCATATAATGTATGTCACATAGGTATATACCTGCTATATATTACAATATAAATCGTCCATGTTTCTTAATAAACAGGAAAAGTTAAGAATAATCTAATAAAAATTGGCATCTATATAAATAAAAATTAATCGCTAAATGTTGCAAAGCGCATAACTCGAGAAAGGCTGGACCAATTCGTTTAAATTTTTTTTCAAATAATCGTGGAAGTCCAAAGAAGTTTCTTATGAAGGAAAATTTTGGACATCCGTGAAAAGATAAGATAGATATATATATAAAACATACCAACTATACTTTTTAGTTTATATATCTAGTTATCTAAAGTCAAAATCGCAAATGTCTAATCTGCCGTCAACCTTAATTTTCAGTCCTTAGTAACGGTATTGATTGATTAGTATTGACATAACTCAAACTCAACTAACATAGTCTGATTTGCTTTCTTGAATTATTTACTTACTTCTGATTTGCTTTCTTGAATTATTTACTTACTAACATATTATACATTTTTATTATTACAAACAAGTATTATAAACAATGGAAGGTGATAATGTTTCTCAATTCAGTGCCGATGGAGGTCAAGACACGGTTGGTCTTCCCAGAATTGTAATGGTCACCGAAGGCGATGATACATCAGCGTCCTCTCCGTCGTCTACATCTCCCGATGAAGACAATTGGGCTGATCTCATTAAATCGACAGAAATACCTCCAGAATACTGGCACATACAGAAACTTGTAAAGTATATGAAAGCCGGTAATCAAACGGCTACAATGGTTTCGTTATCATGTTTGAAAGACCACGACTTAACTGTTGAAGTCAACCAGCGGGCCATTCAAGAAATCGGAGGATTAGAGTTGCTCGTTAATCTTTTAGAGACAAGAGATTTATGTTGTGTATTAGGAGGGTTAGCTGTACTCAAAGACATTACTCCTAATATTGAAATAAGAAAGAAAGTGACCGACTTGGGTGCTATACCGTTACTTGTTGGATTATTGTCGGATCCAGCAAGAGACGTACAAATTCTCGCGGCAGAAACTATTGCAAATTTGGGGAGAATACGAAAAAGTCGCAAATTTTGTAGAAGATATGGTGGTATACCGAAGCTCATAGACTTGCTTGATATCAAAGAAAGGTAAATTAATTTATTAAAGGTCGTGTAATCGTATGTAATGTAAAAATATCATATCATGTGGCAGACATATGCAATTAATTTCAAATGCGTTGAATATAAAACATGTTGTTGAACTTGTTGATGTTCAGTTTTGACCGAAATAACTGTAAAATTTACTTATAAACTACTACTTTCACCACGTTATGGGGTTAAGTGCTATAAAAAGCAGGCAAATTAAACTAAATTTAAATTTATTCTGGGATCTATTTTTAATACACATTTGCTTAATAAATATGCTGTCCGCTTCTGTTTCTCTGTTTACTTGTTCTAAACAACGCAACGAATTTCACTAATAAAACAAAAAGAGTGATTTAATTTGCAGAAAAAATGCATGCGTGTGAATCCGGATGCAGGTTGAAATCTTTATAAATGAAGTAAACGTAGTAAATCTGTAGATATAAAATAAAGAGGAATGTTTTTTATACTATAATAATTGCATCTTGCCATTGTATTTACATGTAAAATGCATAAATTAAATAATTATAATACTTTTTCTAGTTGTCTAGTGACACCACGCGAAGAACTTAATTCAGATGAGCTCCAATTTTTGGACATTACACGTGCAGGAGCGAAAGCGTTGTGGTCAATGTCATCGTCGCAAAGGAATCGGGAAGCGATGCGAAAGTATGGGATGATCCCACTAATAGCCAGGGTCATGAAAACTATACATTTAGACGTAGCCATACCTGCATCGGGTCTTTTGCAAATGTGCGCCAATGAGACATCGTTCCAGCTGGCAATACAGACAGAGAAAATGGTCAACGATTTGATCAAACATTTGTCCAACGAAGACAAGGATTTGAAAGTTTGTTTTACTTCATTGCGCTTCATTCATTCATTTACTAACAATTGCGCTGTAAATGTTAGAATTCACTTATTATAAACGATTTTTATAAATTACCTTCCAGATGTATTGCAGTTTGGCTATATTCAAATGTGCCAGCGACCCCATAACAAGAGACATGATACGAGAAGCTGGAGGCTTAGAACTGTTGGTCGAAGCTGCTCAAGACAGTACAAACAGAGATAACAAACCTCTTTTAGCCGCTGTAACAGGTGCTCTATGGAAATGTGCGAACAGTGATGCAAGTGTTAAGAAACTAGAACTTCTTGGAGCAGTTCCAATTTTAGTTAGATTATTGGATGATGAAAATGACGGCGTTTTGACGAACGTCGCTGGAGCACTAGCGGAATGTGCTAAATACCCTCCAAATAGAGATAAAATTAGAAGTTCCGGGGGAATTCCTATGTTAAGTAAGTATATAGTAATTTTATGATACCTACTTATAATATATATAAATGTACAATTTTTAATAGTAGCCAAACCAATGAGACCATCTGGCGGCAGTTACCATCAGATAACTTACATTAACAACGATTGGTGAGTGACTGCGTAAAGGACGCTACAGTTCATACCAATTTCTTTAGATCCTTTATCTTTTTACATAATAAGCTCGATAGTGCACTTGCAGGCGACAGTTGCCACTTACCATTAAGTGGACCGTCAGCCTATATGACGACCTTTACATAAAAAATATACAAATCGAACACCAATTAAACTATTTCGTTTATATGGCGCTGGTTTCTTTTCATTCCTATCACTCCCACCTAAAAATATTTTTTATTGCTTGTCCAATCTTGGTCAAAATCTTGTCCAGTTTAAGTTTGCAAGAGGAGCACTCTTAACAATATTTAACATATAAATAATGAGCAAAAAAATATTAATATAGAAAACTATTTTTTCAGTTCATCATTTAAATAACACCTACAAGCCATTACTTGAAAATGTACCGTTGGTTATAATGGAATGTGCAAAAGAACCTAACTGTATGCATGAAATTGACGAACTGGATGGCGTCAGATTGGTTTGGTCTTTACTTAAAAATGATTCTAAAAAGGTGCAGACTAACGCTGCATTGGCTCTGAGTCCTTGTGTGCAAAATGCACATGACTCAGGTGAAATGGTCAGGTCATTTGTTGGTGCATTGGAATTAACGGTAGATCTTTTGGACTCTGATGATCACAACGTATTGGCGGCTGTCTGTGCTGCAATTGCAACAATTGCGAAGGACCAAGAAAACTTGGCCGTTATATCGGATCACGGTGTTGTTGGAAAACTTTCCAAACTTGGTAAGACTATGCGATTTTCATATTGTAGAATTATTATGAACAAAAAGGCAAGGCTAAATTAGAGCAGATTAAAAAGTAAGACATTTAAAATAAAATAAAAATATCACTTTCTGATTGTAATGGTTCAATCTGTTAGAGGTTTGAATTTTAAATACTGGTTAATTAATTTCTAACAATACTTGCAAATCAGTAATTCTAAAGACAAGTCTAGTAGTGCAATATTTGACTTCTATAATTGACAAAATTAAATACAATAGTTAATTGGGATGAAATTTTTATGACGATCATTTCATATTGTATATGACTTAGGTTTCTGTGATGTTGTTTAGCATGGTATATTTTAGTAAAATGTTAACTCATGGTATGTCGACTAAAACCCTAACAGAAATTGATGATGTGACATTATGTGTATGCCTTTGATTAGTCTCACCTGCAATTACTGGCATAGTTATCAGTGCATCCATAACTTCTAACGTAATGCACAAACACCCAATTACCAGTGAGAGAGTAATTTGTGACACGTTACCTAATAATTACTTGTGCTTTACTCATTTGGGAGATTATAGTTAATACAAAAAGACAAGATCAATCAGTTTTGTATGGAGATCAGGCCATCAGTTTTTTTTGGTTTTAATTGTTGAAACTTGTAACTACCATTAGGTAAGAAGAAATTATAGATTTTACTGGGAAAATATCGTGTAATTTAGTAAAGGGGTTTCATAGATATTTAAGTTTGAAAGTATTAAAAAATCTGTTTGTATTGCCCTTCATTTATCGGACGTCGTAGAATGGATGTTATATAACTACGAATTCTTGAATTTAATTGCGATAAGGACAACAGAAAGAACAGATACAGATAATTATATTCGAGTCGATAATTATTATATTATACAATATCGCGAAATCGATGTAATTATGACTATTATCTATAATTATCTACCCCAAAGCAGCAAAAGAATTTCCAATTAAGTACCTAATGAGTATTTTAAATTTTTGAATGTTGTCCTCATGTTCTCAGGAAATCAACTGAATTTAAGAAAGATCTTTATTACCCAATTCTCTAAAGTGTAAGTTAAAAGTTAAACATTTTCCAGGTTTTGTCCTTTTGAAAAAAAAAAAAACGATGTCCTTTTGCAGTGAATACAACTGACGAACACCTTCGAGCGAACTTGGGTATAGCGATTGCATACTGTTGCGATTGGGCTCAGAACAGGCACGAGTTCAACCGGCGCGGTGCCATCACGCCTCTTGTCAACTGGTTGACGTCACGGGACCCCGATGTCCACCGAGCGACCGCTCTTGCTTTGTACCACTTGTCTTTCTACTCGATCAATTGCGTCACCATGCATGCAGTAAGTTTACATACATACAGTCACGGTCAAAATAAGTTTGGTTCATAATTATTATTGCCAGCACGCGTCCGTGCAACAAGGACGATATGTGATTTCATTGGGCATAGTGCAATATATTAATTCATTAACAAGACGGCTACTGACTACTATAAGATAGTATTTTTTATGTAACTTTTGAACGGTATTACCTATGTTATGTGTAAATTTTCGCAGTAACGTCAAATCAATTATAACATGTTAAATCAAATTCTCTGGCCATACCAGAAATATATCATGATATTAGGCCTCTATGAAGGCTCAATTAATTTCAATTAGTACAAGAAATAGGTAACTTTCATAACAAATTTCTTGACTCATTTTGACAAATTATGTGTATAATCTTAAATTAAGAAACTAGTTTCATTATCAAAAGTCATGAATACTATTATCGTTAGAATAGATGTATCACAACTTTGAAAAGGTATCTAATACTAGATAGGTACTTTGAAATTAAAAGAATTGATCAACATTTTAGACTGAATGTACCTACATAAGGTACCTAACCTTATGCAGAAGTACTTCTGCATAGTGTTATATTACGATAGTTTGAAGACGTTTAATTAATTATATAATAAATATGTAGTTGCATGAAAATTCGAAAAGAGATAGTGATGATTTATTCCTCGTCATCGTCTTCGTCGCAGAAGCAATTTAAAAGTCGGTTAATAGCAGTGCGCAATCGTTCGCAATGATTGCATACATACCGGCTTTCACAATATTGCTTTGTGAAATGTGCATACAAACATTATGGTCTGACCATTTCATGGGTCCGCCTTGTCATTATGAAGCCTCGCATAGGATTCGAGTTGACCTTAAGAAATAACGTGTAGTTGAGAAAAAGTATAACACAGTGATTAAGGAAATAGAGGGCATTCATTATACGTAACGCAACAAACAGGCAGTATAGGTCGCATGGAAATTTTCCACGCTTCATTATGAGAAATAATGTCTTGCAACGTAAAACTGACATTATTACCATTATAACAAGGGTCAACTATTAAGACAATTTAAAAATAAAAAATAAGAAATATATAGTGAATTAAATTCCACACATATTATGTTGTATATATACGCGTTAATATTATATTTTAGTTAAACTTCTAAATATTATATAATACTAGCTGGTGCCCACGACTTTGTCCGCGTTGAAAAATATTAAGTAGCCTATTCTGTGTCCCGTACGTCCAAATGTTTATCTACCAAGTTTCATGAATATCAGTTAATTCGTTTCAGAGTTATGGAGGAACATACATACACACATACAAAAAAAAATCTAAAAATCGTCAATTTAGTTTCAGTATCATGTATAGAGCCTATAAACACGATATCTCTGAAAACAAAGTAACTTACTCCATGACCGACCCCTACAGATTTATTATTAGTATTGATGATTATCTGTAATGTTTGTTTCTTTAAGCAGTATTTTTATGTTTAGGCTGGAGTGGTCCAATTCCTTTTGGGAACAATCGGCTCAAAAGACCCCATACTGCAAGAAGCCTCGGCTGGCTGTTTATGCAATATACGAAGATTGGCGTTGGCAACTGAAAAGATTAAATTAAAGCAATAAATATGAAATTATACTATATAATCATTAAGGAATTCGTTTCATTTTAAAGATCCAAAAAATCGATTTGACCACTAATATTATAAAGAGAAAATATTTGATTTTATTTTGTATATTTATTTGTAATGGATAAACTCAAAAACTTACCAAAGAAAGCTACAATCTCAGCGAGTAAATACATGAGCTGTATTACATTTAAAAAAATTAGTGATTCATTCGAAAATTACAATAATGTAACTCAAGGTATCAAAAATTTGGCTACATAAATCATTAAAAACACTAGATAGATACTAATTTAAAGAAATTTATGTCAGAACACCAAAAAAGCGAGGTGCAACTGCGGAACGACACCAGTGCCTTCTGAATATATTTTTATTTTTTCTAGTAGATATTTTCTTTTTTTTGTTTTGTATAAATATAGGTGTTTTATTTTAATTTTAACTATTTTATTTATGAAAATTTTCTTTGTTTTCGATCTCAAATGCATGATTTATTTAATTGCATTGCTCTAATGCCGGTCACTCACATTCGCGCGAATACGCGAACCCGCAAGTGTAGGACGACATTTGCAAATGACTATGCGAAGTTTTTGCTACATTCGCGCTTTTCCGTGCAGTGTCGGTTTTTAACGCACATCAAAGTGCGCGAACCTCAAACCTTCGCGTAGTCTCCCACACATTCGTGCAAGCATTCGTGCGACCAATTTCGCGTACGATTGCGTATTGATTGCGTAGGTAACGGACATCTCGTTTACCATTTTCAGAGTTCGTATCGTGTACTGAGTGGCGTAAATTGAATTTGATCATGGATTGGACAAACACTAAACTGCACTAAAATCATCTTCACCTTCAACGCATTCGCAAATGAGTATGCGAACCCATTCGCATACTCGCTGAGTTTGCGAATGAATGTCACGTTCCTTCACATGCGTGCAAAGATTCGTACAATGTAAGAATGTTTGCACGCATGTCAGTGACCGGGGTAAATATTTAGGTATCGCATTGCTATAAAAACAGAAACAACTAAACAAAAGATATGTATCGTGCAATTATTGTTGTTACCCCGGTCACTGACATGCGTGCAAACATTCTTACATTGTACGAATCTTTGCACGCATGTGAAGGAACGTGAAGGAACCGACACTGCACGGAAAAGCGCGAATGTAGCAAAAACTTCGCATAGTCATTTGCAAATGTCGTCCTACACTTGTGGGTTCGCGTATTCGCGCGAATGTGAGTGACCGGCATTAGATAATGATTAAGTAGGTTGAATAATTGCATCATTGAATGTTCAATGTCAGATATTGAACTAATTATGTTGAAATGTGATGAGAAATAATGTTTGTTTAGTCAATTTAATAAAAAAAAAATTTTAGAATTTGTGCCGCCATATCCTGAAATTGATAGCGGTAGTCGTAAGGGCCGCAGGGGGCCTAGCCAAGTGTGCTTTTTACAATCGTCTACGCTACGCTAAGAGAAAACTTTGTGATTGGTCAAAATTTTATTTTGACGTTATAACAACCAATCACCAAGCTTTCTCTTAGCGTTCTCTCTTCGTTTCCGAAGTACGCAACGAAGCGTTTGCATCTTGGCTAGGCCCCCTGGTCTAACCAAGTTGGTTTTGAGCGCGGTCTTATTGGAAAATTATGAGGGCAGTGGCTATGTTCAGCAGTGGCCGTCATATGACTGAGATGACAGAGTCCAGGAAAATCGCACATGAATATTCGTAAAGTAAAAACCTGTAATATCTTTCAGGAATTTCGTTATCCTCTAATATCCACTACCCTATATCTTACTGATATCTTCTTTACTGACGACCTTCACCTCATAAGAGGTGAAGGTCGTCAGTAAAGAACCATTATAGCGTTAGGTACCCATAGCAACCATCAGCCTTACTATTGATAAAAAAACTGATTGAAGTCCAGGGATTGAAAATAAGGGCCGGGATCGAATTCTCTAATTAAGGACATGCAAAAAAAGTCTGAAAATGAATTGTAAAACGTCATAAGATTTCAATTTGGTACCTAGATCGAAAAACTTTGACTCCCTATGTCATTATTGTGGCGTTGCTTAAATGACTGTCGAGATTATGAACAAAGATTACGGTCTCTTTAAGTTGTCCTGTGGTTTAAGTTAAGATTTGTTTGTACAATGCAAACTGAGTGATGCAACACAACGCGTTGCAACGAACACCTTTACTTTCTTATTTGCAAAATGCATACAAAGAACGACAAATTAGGTAGGTATTTATTATGGCTTATTACTGACATATAGTTAATCTATACTAGTATTACAAAGAGGTAGAGTACTGTTATGTTACCTCCTGGTACCTACTGTAAAAAGCGGTTTCAAATATTTTCAATGAGTCATTGCGTCGCCAAAAAAGACTAAAGTTAGTACCCAAGTATACTTACCTACTGTGTTTATTGCGAAACAAGACAGCACATCAGGTCTTAGTATAAACACGTTTTAATTGTACATATATTTAATAATATTTGTGAAACGCGAAAAACATACTTGTTAATATTTTTTATAGGTGATATTTCTGTTCGTGGCAAAAATAAACAGAGTTATTGTACAAAGGAGGTGCCGTAATGGAAAAACACATACACCTGAACTTTCTGTTCAGGTGTTATATCTATTAGATGATAGGTATTAGGTACTAATAAATAAAATTGAAGTGTCTGTTTGTAATGTCAATATAACTGATTATTACTAAATGTAAGGTCAGGTGGGGGAAGAGGAACATACTTTATTTATAGTAAAATATTTTGAGTGCTAGGAAGAAAAGCTAAAGTCTTACAAGATCTTTAAAATATGCAAAACTTGCCTATGTGTATTAGCTTCCCATGGACTAAGTCGCCTTACGCTAATAAGAGTTCTTACGACAATATTTGCGTAAACGTCCAGATTGTATGAACGTTTCTCTTCCCCCATAACCATGGGGTAAGAGGGACAGACATGTTTAAATTTAAATGTTCGTTTATAATGATGTTAACGTTCTCGGTAGAAGAGCTTCTGTCAATTTTAGACCTTTGCTTTCCGTGTGTTTTTGCATTAAAATTATTCCCAGCTCTCTTTTTTTAGAAATTATTGGTTTGCAAAATAACGCGTCTACTTTGTACTGGTCGAATTCACAACTGCCGAACACTTCTTCATTTTTCTCTGGCTCAGTTTTTCGTAGCAACATCTATTGAAAACTGTCTTCGTCTTGCCTGTTTTACCAACGAAAAACTCGTAGTGATAAATGGTTTAGTTTAGTAGTTACGGTCCCTAGACCCTCTTCCCCCATTTGACTATATTTAAATTATATAATAAAAAAACAATTTTTAATTTTATTATCTGTCTGTATTCAGGCTATTCTCCGCAACGTATGGACCGATTTAGATTTCACTGGCAGATAGCTGATGTTATAAGGAAAGCGGGGCTTTATCTAGTTGTAATAAAAATGTAGGTACCTACATACATTATGCATATTTTAAAAATCCTATAATAACTAAACAGATATTAAATAAGCTTAAATGTAGACTATTATAACATATTATACCTACTACGAGTAGCTAGTGCCCCCCAACTTTCTACGCGCTGTAGTTCGTTTTATGAAAATCCCACAGGAACCTAACATTTTTCAAGGATAAAAAGTATTCTATAGTTTATATCTCACGTGTGTACAACACAGCAATAAACACGACTATTAACCTTTTTTGCTAATGCTATTTTTTTGGTCTTTGACCTTCACTATTGTTAAGCTGTAACACCTTTACCATTCTTTAATATTTAAATTAAATATTTAATAAATAAAATGAAAATTTAAATACCTATTTCATATAATTTATTAAGCATGCCACTACTTGTCAGACCAGTTCAGACTTTAAAAAGTTCATTTTCAAAGCTGACCTTGCCTGGTATCGAACCAGGAACTTTTGAGACAGAGAGTTAAGGCAAGCACCTTAATGACCTTAAAACTTGACCATTGAGTTCGTCAAATATGTGATATGTAATAGATACATTCACACACAAGCAACCATGTAAACACTCAACTTTAGTAGAGTCTACATGGATTAATATTGTATTTTTTTTACAATATTATTGTCATTTGCAATTTGTTTTAAATTACGTAATAAGTAGGTAGTTAAATTATTTACTTTTATAACCATATAATGATCGGCATCATCCTTGATGTGTATAATTTTGTATTGTTTATGGCTATTATTTATAGTGAGTATATGTTAACAGTTTAGAGAAGAGTGTGTGTGTGTGTGTAAACCCAGCGGAATAATCTTGAATTTCTAAATTAGGTACCTACAATATATTTCAGCATTATTTATAGTGTAAATGTCTATGATTTTTCTTAATTTAAACAACTTTTAATTGTGTCATTAATTTAGAATATAAGGAAGAGTAAATGCGTATGATTTAAAAAAAAGTGTCATAGAACTACAAAGATATTGAAATTACCGCTGGGATGAATCTCCTTTGTGTGCTGGATAATTATCTTAGATGTAGCTATGATTTTTCGTGTATAGCAAAAGAGAATTTGGAAAAAAAAAATACCATTAAGTCGACCGTCAACTTGTTTGTTGACCTCGACCTTTATACTTAAAAAAATGATAATTTACAAACTATATTTAGGTACCATACATTAAATAAACACCCGATAAGATTAATGACCTATCTACCGATTTCGAATTACTTTATCGCATTAATGTATCTAAATAAATAAAAATCAATATAGATAAGTATGTTTGTCCTTTATGGACAAACATACTTATCCGCTTAACCGATTAGTAACCGATTCTAATCGGTTAAGCGATTAAAACCGCTTAATCGGTTTTCACTTATAGAAAGAGGGGTAAACGAAGGTTTGTGTTTATAAAAAATACCCGGGTGAAACCGGGAGCGGGATCACTCAGTCATTATCAATACTAATAATAAATCTGTAAGGGTCCGTCATGGAGTAAGTTACTTTGTTTTCAGAGATATCGTGTATATAGGCTCTATACATGATACTGAAACTAAATTGACGATTATTAGAATTTTTTTCTGTTTGTATGTATGTTCCTCCATAACTCTGAAACGAATTAACTGATTTTCATGAAACTTGGTAGATAAACATTTGGACGTACGGGACACAGGATAGGCTACTTAATATTTTTCAACGCGGACAAAGCCGTGGGCACCAACTAGTATAAATTAAAATGAAAAAAGTCAAATGACTAAGGTGTCATATGGCACATTAATGTTATGCCGCTAAATGCATGCAAGCGCGAACGTTAGGCAAAATGGAAAGTTGAAAGTAAATTCTTACATGCCAGTGTTTATCCATGTTGTGTTAAATGACCCCGAAATGAATGGACCTGCATTCCTTTTTTTGGGGAATCAGTGTAACGAAGGTGGGAAATTTGTCACTTAGGACAAACTAATTACTGCACATGTCTTATATCTTCTATAGGTAGGTATATACGTTATTATCTAATACTTATTATAAATATGCGAAAGTTTGTGAGGATAGATGTATGGGTGTTCGTTACATTTTCGATTTGGATGAAATTTGGCGCACAGATAGTTTTATTTACTGGATTAACATATAGGATAACTTTTATCCTGGAAAAATGTTGGGGTCCCGCGGGATCGTCTAAAAATGTAAAAAATTGGGCGCTACTTACTATCGCCGTGGCGGCACCACCGTTGTCACAGCGATAAAGATATTACATATTTTTCATTTTAGAATGCGGACGAAGTCGCGGGTACCAGCTAGTAAGTTATATATTTATAAGTAGATATATAATCTATATTTGTAGTTTGTAGGGGTACACGTTATAAAATAAAATCGAGTTGACCAATAGATAACTCAAAAATGTTTGTGGGTACTTCTACTTATCTACGAAAGTGTAAAAACAACTAAATACAGTTTTATTTTAAGGATATCCAAGGATAGGTATAATAGTCTTTTCATATTTATCACGTGAATGAAGACCGCACTGTTTCCCTACTAATAAGCGATTTGTAACATATGCTATGCTAAAATTTGGCTCCCTATCCTATCTCCAAAAATAATTATGAAAGTGATTTACCTAAATACCACAGGGGCCCTAGCCAAGATGTACATTAAAGAAAACGCTCCCTAGCGAACTTTACGAAGCGAACAAAATAAAGCCCGGTGATTGGTTATTGTAACGCCCACATAAAATTTTGACCAATCACAAAGCTTTGTCCGTAGCGTAGCGTAGCGTTTACGACTGTAGAAAGCACTGCGTTTGCATCTTGGCTAGGGCCCCAGGTAATAATGCATACCGAATCCAATAATCTAAAAATTGTGTAATTCATCGATATTGTAATAATAGTGAATACAAGAGCTATTTAAAAACCCATTAAGTAGGTTCTTCAGCTAAGCAAGTCTAGTCGAGAAGTGAGTTTCCTGCGAATAATAGTTAGAATAAATTGAAAAATATGGGGTTTGGTTTATCGGATTCAGAATTAAATTCTGAGAATGGGGAATTTTTGAATTTTTCTGCCATTAAAAATTTCAATTGTTATTAACAAAAAACGAAGAGAAAAAAAGATGGTCTCCGTTTTTAGCAATAACTATGAAACTATTAAAGATAGCGCCAATATTAAAAAAGATCCTAAAAGAGGAGAAAATTTCACAAAAAAAGTCCCGATCCCCGGAGTTGTAGCTCCATTATATATAATTTTAATTTTACGTTGAAAATAGGGTTCCGCGCGGCCGTTGTGGCGCCGCCGTCGCGTCGCCACCGAGCAAGGTAGACGTAAGAAAATAATTTTTTTTATAATATTTAATATAAATTTAAAAATCTGAAAAAATTATAGTCTCATCTAGACACTTGAAGGAATATAACCCCGATATAAAAAAAAGTTGATTTTTGTTAAAGTTACTCAATTGTTAACTTTATGTACTTTAGCTAATATAAAATATGTTATTAAAGTTTAAATAATGTACCTAATTTTTTTTTCTGGTAGCCTATTCTTATTTACACAATCAACAAGATTCCGCAGTAAAAATTTACTAAAGTTTGTTTATAATGATTTTTCTAAGTTAACAAAAAATGAAAAATCCGGAAAATGTTATTAAAAAATATTTTTTACAAAATCTATGTATTTAACTGTTTTTGTATCTATTAATTGCATTTAGCAGCTTAGCTGAAAATTTTTTATGTCATTTCTTTATAAATTTTTTATAAACAAATAGACAACTTTAATATTTTTCAAAATTTTTTTTTTTGGTAATTCTGTTTAAAATAACAAATTATGATTTTTAAAGAAAAAACGATTCCTTAAATAATAATTCAAAGGTCGGATAAATGAAAAAAAAAACGATTATAAACAATTAAAAAATTATTTTAAGAATTTTTTTTTAAATCATTATTTCACCGTGACAATGTACAATCTTTTGTTACAAATTATTATTTATGTTAATTATACTTTAAAATTATAACTACTAGTTTGAATAGATACGGCTAGAAAACAAATAGATAACAAAATCGATAGGTACTTACTTTTTTAAATTTAAATTAAATAACATTGCATACTATTTACGTAAAAAATGAAGTAGGTATTCGGAGAGAATAATTTCAATAATAACTTAATAAAAAATCACTTACTTTCATTAGCGCGAATCGTTGATCGTCGTCGATTCCCACGACGCTGTTAGAAACAGGTGCCATTTTTACAGTGTCAATTTTTTAAAATTCCAATTTAATTTTCGAAACTAAAATTGACTGATGAACGAGAAAGTGAGGCAATGTGCGATGAGCGCGTATGTATGTTCGATTGTACCTACGTTGCGTTGCTTCGACCGCTAACGCGCAACTGAACGATGTGTCAAGGAAGGAAGGAGTAACGGAACTTTGTCGTAATCATTCGCTGTATGTCGAGAGAAACTTGTAGGTATTTCATTTGTTTTTGATAAGTCTAATCAAAACAAAAACAGCGCTATCGTAGTTCAAACCGATTATGTTGATTATGTAATTATGTTGATAAATATACTTAAACGAAATAAAAATAAGTTTTGTGTGCTAGAAGTGAAGGGTAATTTTATTTCATTTCATGAAAACAAAACATTAACTTAAAAAAAACATTAACTATAACCTTTTTTTTTAAATCTGACTAATAGTTCCAAAGTTTAAAGCATTCAAGCAACCAACAAAACTATTCATCTAAATTATATATAGTACGATAGATTGTCCATAAGATTTTGTAATTAAGTATCTATTTAAATTTTTAATTAAATAAATCACTTTATTGTCACCACTTATTTTTAACTAGCGACCCACGGCTTCGCAAGGAACGAAGCCCTTCCTTTCATAGCGAATGCTTATGTTATGAAATATATTTAAGCTTTTCAGACTTAGTAGTTTTGGATGTGAATCAATAGTCAGTCAGGTCAAACAATATTTTAAGTTTAGATTAAGATTCTACAATTACATTTTCAGAATATATCAAGTAAAAACTACTTTGATTTTATAAATTTTAAATCTTTTATGGAGAAAATTTCAAACTTCATGCTAAGAAAATTAAAAATTTATTATTTATTAAAGTTCATTATTCTTTACATCTATTTCATAATCGTAAAGACAACTCCGCCCCTTTCTGGTTCCTCATCAAGTATTTCATTATCACTTCCTTCCGCTTCTGAAACTGAATCTTCACTTTCAGCTTCTCTATAACTTCCAAATTTAGAAGTGTCCTTGGGTAATTCTGCCATTTTGAGTCCGGTATTAGCGAGCAATTTTTCATATGCATGCTGCGTTTGAACCTTCTTTAAATGAGAATTATATTCTTTTTGTAATTGCAATGACTCCTCTAAAGCTAAAACCTTAATCGGACCATGGACTATAGGAGGTGGTGTTGCCGCTGTAACTTCCCATTTAAATGGTTTTTTTCTCAATAACTCCTTCTCAGGATTGTGGACGTCTGATATTGTTGTTTTATAAGGTTTAAAACTTGTTTTAGATATCTGTTTAGGATTGCATTCAGTTTTATTAACAATATATTTGGTATGCAAGTCTTCTCCTATGCTAATTAAGTCCTGCGGTGTAATTAGAGGCTTGTCCGGCTGTGCTACCTTTACTATCTTCTTTTGTGTTGTACTTTTACTTAATATTTTTATGTCATCTTCTTCAGAATCGTCATCTGAATCCAAACATACATCATCACATTTTTTAATCTCACGACTCCATTCTATATTTTGTACGCTTTGCTTATCCACTGAATTGATATCTAATTTGTTAAATAGATTGCAAGTTAATTCCTCATCTTGTTTTTTCTTTAATTCGTCGACAATTTTGTCATGAAAAACTTGAATTTTTAAACCCTTGTCGAGTAGTTTCGATATAAACTGCTTATTATTCAGTAATTTCAATTGTCTATCACGCAATTCTAATAACTCTACTACAGTTTTGGACGATAGATCTGTGATTTTACCATCAATTTCAGTTTTAGGGGGAGGTTGTAGGAATCCCGGTATTTTGCTTATTTTTCTCATTGTTTGTAAAAACTATAACGTAAATTTTATTTCACTCATTGATTATTGTAGAATTGAACTACACATTACTTATTAACTGTGAAATCCCTATTATATTATTATTAAAGGTTACGAGTAGAGCACAATACAATGTTTACAATTATTATCAGGCTGGCGCAACTCAAAGGAAAGAAAATGATGTATGAAACAGGTGGATTGGGTAATGCCGGATAAACCCGACTAAGTCAAGGCGATTGCGAAACCCATTAAGTTATTAGACATCACCGATTCTCTAATTTGGCCGTATTATACATCAAAACCACAATAAACCTGTATGTATAAGTTACTCTATGCAATAAACCATCGGCGGCCATATTGATGTGTTGCAATATGGCGTCTTTCATTTCAACTGCTTTGTTTGTTTGTTGTTTATTTTCGGATTTTTCGGCAAGCAGAGTATTGATTTTTATAAAACTTGCCAAAATTTTAGTGTTTAAATACTCTTTCTTCGTAGTGTTATATTTGATGTATCGTGTTTAGTGTTCTAGATGCCGTAAGTAAGCTGCGAAATATGTGGCCTAAGAACGAGTCGCATTGATAATAAAAAACGAATATTTTTGGCCCAATTCCCGCTGGATGAAGATAGGTTAGTACATATTATATCTTGCTGCTGTTCTAAAACCATGTATAATATAGTTTATTGGGAGTTTAGTTCAAATTTTCGAATAAAATTGTGTTGCATATGTGTTGCATGTAAAATGTAAACAATAGTGCAGTGCCATTTTTTATCGACAATCGGCAAAAATTTCTTTTTGATTTTATTGCACTGAATGATAAGAAATGAACACATGCATACACCCCAATGTACCAATTGGTTTGTTTTAGTTTTATTTTGCCTTTCTTTTTTATTTATATGTATATTTAACTAAAAAATAACATTTATTATTCATTTACTTTCTAGGTGCAGGCAAGACTTTGAAAAGAAAAAAACAACAAATGAAATGCTGTTCCATGTATCGGAATCTCTGCCAATCCATTGAACGATGAAGTTTTCAGTGAACTCCCTCTCCATATTGCTAAAAATGCTGTAAGAGATGAACTCATGCATACACCCCAATGTACCATTTGGTTTGTTTTAGTTTTATTTTGCCTTTATTTTTTTATTTATATATTTAACTAAAAATAACATTCAATATTCATTTACTTTCTAGGTGCAGGCAAGACTGAAAAGAAAAAAAAAACAGCTGTACATACAACAAATGAAATGCTGTTCCATGTATCGTTCCAATCCATTGAATTACTTTATGAAATTATTATTACGTTATACATGACATAATCCAATTTTTATGTGTGTTACAGAACCTTCAACGTCGACCTTGGATACTGCCGTAATTAACTTAAAAAATAAATAGATCCTGCAGTCCTCAAAGATTTTATGTGAAGTTACTCTTGTGGCTAGGGAGCTGGGTGCCAAAATTTCTATATGATTTGTTCGTGTTAGGATGATGTACCATAAAAAAACATTAAGGACCGCGTCTGCCACCATGACAGCCCTGCGTTGTCAATTGAACGACGAACTAATCTCCTGGTATCAGTAATCCGGTTGTTCACGTCACTCGAACTGTTGAGCCTCCTCTTGTATCAGTAGTTCGGCGCTGGTGCTTTGTTTTCTAAGGTACTGTATGTACACATAAGGCTCTTATAATAATATCAAGGAACTTCAATAAGTGTCCATTATTCAACCTCTTTATTTAATTAGCCACTTGTTATCAATGTATTTTGTAGAGATTTCTTGTGCATCAAATGCTCTAAGTATGGCCATATCGATTGACAGTGTAACTCTTCCTAGCATTTGATTTACAATTTGATATATCTTTTTTATATTTTTAAAGTTATTATTAATATACATATGTACTTCGAAATGTAAAACAATCGTCATGTGTGTACATACATCAGTACTTTAGAAAACAAAAGTTTTTCACCAGCGCCGAACTACTGATACAAAAGGGGGCTCAACAGTCCGGGTGAGGTGTACAACCGTACTACTGATACCAGGCGGAACAAATCATATACCAAAATGGCACCCAGCTAACCATTGTTTTTTTCGTTCACTGCTTCTCTGCTACTCCGTCAGTCGGCGATAACCGTAAACTGTATGATAGTAATAAAGCGATGATTGTAATTATTTGTTTTTTTATTTGTCAATAAATAATATTTAAAATTATGTAAGGCCTTTTTTTGGGATTTTCATAAAACCATAGACTATAGAGTCAATTATACTATCGACCTTATTTATCGTAACAATAGCACATCCTTATTTTTATGTTCGTTATGTTGGCAGCATCGTACTTGTTAATTTTGGTTAGGTTGGTATTGGAGCAGTCCATCTTTGTCATAGAACAGTGGATTTCATTTTCATTGTATGGGAGTCCCGTCTCTTAAAACGTAGTGATTATATACTCTTTGATTATTATGAAATAATAAATAAATACAAATACAAAATTCATTCGTATCATATGCATGCATACTATGTCAGTGTCACGTCACTCACTACGCACTACTTATCTATGGCAGACTTGTGACTGTAGTGTGAATTATAAGCTCATACTAGAGCCAGTGATGGATGGCAAATTTTATTAATGGAATGGGATGGAGTAATATAACTTATTATGAGTTTGTTCATCATTATTAATGTAATATTAAGTAAGCTGAATGTTAGAGAAAACGTATATGTACCTAGCAGTAGTACACTTTTTCTCTAATATTATTACACAAGTGTCCATAGGTTGTGTCTCCCTATATATATTACTATACTCTTTGAGGTTGTGGCAACAACGTTTACATTTTGTAATGTACATTTGTAATTATATAGTGTTCTGTGCTCTTGGGTGCATGCGCCATATAACAAATTACGACAAATTATCAATTTTTGTGATATTGAATGAATGAATGCAATTTGTAAAACGTAGTGATTATATACTCTTTGGCCATTTGGACTGGAATGGAATGGAATCTAATCTATAAAAAAAAGCTATTTTCACTTAGTGTAGTGATTTACATTTGAATTTTTCACTTTTATTTATGTGAAAATGTTTATTTTTTAAATAAAATATAATTTATGTAATGTATTCAATATTTTCCTAATTTTAGTGTTTAAAATGGACGGCGCAACGGTTAGTATTTCTAGTTTTTATATATTATTAACTGAACTATAGATTTTAGTCTTGTCTAGTCTAATAATGAATCGTTTCCTTGTTTAAGTTCCCCTTGAATTTGGAGCCTATGCAGAAAGAAGGCGAGACGTGTGACAAAAGACTTTGGATTGGGAATCTTGATACCAGAGTTAATGAGTATGTCCATTTATTTTATCTTAAGAAAGTACGTTTAAATTTAGTACCTAGTGTATTGCGTACCAGTGAAACAAAATCACTGATTCTAATATGTTACAATTAATTAACTTGGTTACTATAATAAACTGGGTATTGTTGATCTAGCAACCCCAGCTCTACTGTCCGACTGATATTCTTGCAGAATTTAGACTAGTATAATTATTAGCAGCTTTTCCTCATAGACCAACTGTTGTACACAACAACAACAACAACAAAATGTGTTCCTAATGACACAATTAATTGTCATAAAACAATTCCTTGTGGCATAAAGTTGATTAAGCATATAAGAAAATTTTAATGTGTAAATTTGTATATTAAACCTCACCTTTTCTATTATCGGTATCAATTACTGAAAATGGTCCGCGTCTACGGCAACATTGAGAAGTTTGACATGCTGTTTCATCGGAGCGGACCTAACGCTGGGATGCCGAGGGGATTTGCATTTGTCACATATAAGCAGAGACAGGATGCGGTGCAAGCGATGAACTCTTTAAATGGACAGATGCTGGGCTCCAAGAGAATCGCTGTTCGATTTGCTAAGAATACTTCTGTAAGTCATTTCATTCAGTATTGATTTACTTACCTTATAAACTTCTTTATAAGGTAAGTAAATCAAGGTTATAGTTTACAAGAATTTTTTTTCTAACTGATAAAAAATTCTTGTAAAATTGTAAGACTATTCATCTAAAAATTACAAGAATAATAGTCTTTCATTTTTGTAAAATAAAATTTTATAAGAATGAAAAACTATTCTTGTAAATCTTGCAAGGGCCGCAGTGAGCGAGCAATTTCCAGTGGCTTGAAGCCATAACTTTCCAGTGAGCGATTATAGGCGAGACATGTCATCAGTGTCTATAATTATGTCATGTATGGACGCCAGTTTTGACACATATGAAAGTATATGATATTTTCAACTTTTAGGAGGAACAAGACAAACCAAAACCTGAACTGGGTATACCCGCATTGGCTGGCGCTAAGCCAGAAGTGAAGTTAAGCACGAAAACAGCCATCCAGTCAATAGAAGCTAAATTAAAAATGATGGAGAACATGAAGGCGGGAGACGATTTTGTTATAAACAAGTTAGCAGCAAACGAGAGGCCAGTTATTGCACAATATCAATCGAAACAGCACCAACCACCTCAAAAATCTATCAGCTCATTCAGAAGACGCCATCCATACCAAAGGAGGAGGTAAAACGGTGTAATTTTAATAGTATTTTTTTTTAACAGCCATCATTTAAAAGATCTGTTAAGTATGTTAAGTTTTGGTCAGTCGTAAAATGATTTCTGTTTGCAAAATTGATAGTACAAAATAGATCAGCAAATGAATGTTATATTGGGCAGCTTTAAAATTCATTTCACAGCTAATTAAAAATTAGTAAAAAAAGCAATAAATCCCGAGTCAAATTTAATGAAATTTTGGCAAGAAATAAAATTTATTTTAGTATGCCATAAACTTGTACAATTTCTTTAGTGCGTTAAAAAGGTAATGACAACACTTCTTGTGACATTCTTATTTGGTAAAGTTTTATGAATGAAAAATTTAAATTATATTTACAAACTATACAGGCTGATCAGATTGATTGCCATGATAAAATATATACAGGCTGACAGGGTAAGTCGTGCTGAATATTTAAGGACGTTATTATTCAGGTCATTTGTAATAGATTTTATCATATAATATGGTGTCCTAAACTTATCCCTTATGGAGATATTGAACTTTAAAGATTTTTTAAAAAAATCCCTTTTTTTCTGCTTTGATATCGATTTTTTTGGGACTGCAGCTCCTGGAGTCCGTTTTTTTTAATGTTTTTAGTTAGAAGGCATGTAAATTAATAAAAATAATTAACAAAAATTCAATGTACTACTAACAGTTTAAAATAAAGACTCGGCGATGTTCAGACTTTAAAATTTTTCACAGAGTGTTTTCAACTTTGAAGCGCTTTTCTAAAAAAAAATTGTATGGAAAATTTTGTGCAGATGATTTTAAAAACTTCTACGTCTCTTTAGCTATTCAAAAAGATATAACACTTCCTATTAAATAGGCAAGACTTTGACGAAATAACAGCTAAGGTAGCAGAGGGTACATTTTTAGGTTGAGGTAAAAATAGCCAAAATACGTAAATAAAACAAAAAAAAAATGAGAACAATATTTTAATTCGTTATTATAATTCATGTTTAACATGGCCGCCGTTATTTCTAATACAAATCCTCGTTCTTTTTCTTAAATTACTTTTCACGACAGTAGTTCGCAGGTTCCGCCTCATTTGCTCAGCAGCCTCAATAATCTTTTGTCTTAAAATATAGACATTGTTGATCAGCGTCATTTGGTCGTATACTAGGGTTTTCATTTGACCCCACACGTAAAAATCCATCGGCGTTAGGGCGTTTTTAGTGTCACGCGGATTTGCTTACGCATGCGGGATTGGGCCGCATGCGTAAAATTTCACGCTGCGGATCATACGCAGTTTGAGTTTCAGTTTTCTACTGGCTGCGTAACATTATAGACGTGTGCAAAAATGATCAATGTCAGAAGAATATGTATCGCTTACATACTTTACAAACGACGAAACAAGAAGACAAGAGTACATGTTGATCCCTTTCTTGAAAATAGGCTTCTTGCTGGAGCGTTTGTTACACATTTTGGAAAACTACAATGTAATGAACGTAAATTTAAAAATTACTTTCGAATGTCCGTTCGTTCTTTTGATGAACTGTTGTGTAAAATTGAGCATAAGCTACAAAAATGCAGTTTACGAAGAATTACAATACAACCGATTGAGCGGCTCGCTATTACATTAAGGTAAGTTTTAAATTTTAAATATTTAATTTCTTGCTATGATTTAGTGGAAAGGGATTTGAACAGGGACATACCAAATGGTACCCGTTAATACTGTGTTCAAATCCTTTGTGTACGTATACTCCTAGCAGGAAAGTATCACCTGGAGTGAATTGAGTGCAATGATGAAGTCGAGCATAATCTGATGTGAATGTGACTGAACTTTTATAATTGTGCGTATTGTCGTTTTTAGAGAAAAAATATTCCAGTAGGAAGACCGGAGAGATAAATGTTCAATGTGGGCGAATAGTTTATGATTGTAAATGTGCGTCAAAATTGAAATTCAAAATTGAGTCTCTGAAGTCTGGAATCTTCCTACTGGAACAACGTTCCCCCAGCCGGAACCGGTTTTCCCTTTTTTCTCCAAATCGACAATACGTACAATTACAAAAGTTCAGTCACATTTACAGGCACATTATGCTCGACTTGATCATTGTACTCAATTCACTCCAGATGATACTTTCCTGCTAGGAGTACGTACATACACAATCCTTTTTTTTATCTGATCAAGTACACACGGCCACAGATCAAGTTACCCAAAACCAGTATAAATGGAACTCGCGCGTTGAGCATTATAATACTTCGGTACCCCGTCCGAGTCCCGCTTATACTGGTTTTGGGTAACTTGATCTGTGGCCGTGTGTACTACCGCACTCATATGAATAAACAAACAATACTGGAGAAGCTGGAGAAAAAAAAGTTAATCATACTCATTTTAATGAAAAGATTTTTATTGATAAATTAATAATCAAATTTAACATCATTCATTTCTTTGTGAATTTGTATCCTGAGCATTGACATTACTTTCGCCAGTAGATAATGTTGCTGCTGGGGTACAAATGTCATAAGACGTGATATCAAAAGTATCCTGGATTATATTATTGGTTTGATAATCTTGATTTATCGGTGACAAACTGTCAAGCTCAGTAAAAGCACTAGAACTTGTTGTAGGTATGGGGCTGTAGTATGCAGGTTGTATTTGGCTTTCCATTTCCATAACTATGTTTAACACTTTTGTTCTGAACATTAGTTTTTGATATCTAGTGAATCTTTTTAATGAAGGCTGCAGAGATTGGAAGAAAGCCAAATCCTCACTTTCTAGCTCCAATTATTTGACTTTAAGCATTCCAATAACTGTGCCTCAAATTCAGGTGCTCTTTGCTTTTTAGATTGTACTTGTTTTTTTTTGTGATGTTGGTTGGTTGAGCTGCAGTTGTGATGTTAGCTGAGAACTTTCTTGACGTGAAGTACCTGGTTGCGTGGACTCATTAGGTGTTTCTAAATTACTTTGTTCAGACATTTCTTCACATAGTGACTCTTCTCCGGCAGTTTCCGTTGTACTGTCTAAGAAAGTCAAAATGTCGTAGTAAGAATATTTCTTCTTCTTCTTCTGACTCCCAGAGCCGGATGGCTGATTTTTTTCAGATATCTTGTCTTTCTGGTAAGTGTCCCTTGCTGTTCGCCAGCGTTGTTGTATTTTCTTGTCTGAAATAATAAAACATAATAAGTAGTTGGCAAAAGTACACAGCGGCCTCAGATCAAGTTACCCAAAACCAATATAAACGGAACTCGCTCGGGCCTCGCCGGGCGGGTCGTCTAAGATAATAAACAACGCGCGAGTCCTGTTTATACTGGTTTTGTGAAGCTTGATCTGTGGCCGTGTGTACAGATCTGATATTAGTTGGTAATTTGATTCGGGCGGTGCATGCCGTCTTATGTCTGATGGCAGCTTCATTATTAATATATTGTTTTTATACATGTTCCGCTAACATATTTTCTTTTTTTTTCAGATTTTTGGCAACTGGTAATACATTCACTGATCTACACTATTCCTACCTGATTGGAATTGCAACAATTAGCGAAATAGTAAGACAAGTTTGTAATACAATATGGATTGAACTAAAATCTGAATGTATTCCACAGCCCAATGGGATCAAATGGAAAGAAATCGCAGAGGGATTTCTCACATATGCGAATTTTCCTAATTGCTTGGGTGCTATTGATGGAAAACATATAAGAGTGATTCGACCACCGCACA
The DNA here is from genome assembly GCA_936446665.2 of Synanthedon andrenaeformis. NCBI lineage: Eukaryota > Metazoa > Arthropoda > Insecta > Lepidoptera > Sesiidae > Synanthedon > Synanthedon andrenaeformis. Next base: position 12,355,725 of record OW387780.2, on the reverse strand, counting down.
GTGGATCATTATATTTTAATTATAAGAAATATTATTCTGTAGTGCTTCTCGCAATGTGTGATGCAGATTATAATTTTACATATATTAATGTCGGTACCAGTGGAAGTAACGCCGATTCATCCATCTTCAGAAGAAGTCAATTGTATACGAAACTGGAAAATAACACGTTGGGTATCCCTAACCCTCAAGAGTTGCCTATTATTTGCCCCGAAGTAGCTAATCCATCTAGTGTAAGAGCAAAGTTGCCGTTCGTGATAGTGGGAGACGAGGCATTTGGTTTATCATCACATGTGATGCGTCCTTATGCTCGTGATAATTTACCTTACAAAAAGAAAATATTTAATTACCGTCTGTCCAGAGCTAGAAGGTACATAGAATGCACTTTTGGAATTATGTCAAATAAATTTAGAATATTTCACAGTTCCATGACTGTCAAGTTAGATCTAGCACAATTAGTAGTCAAGACGGCATGTGTACTTCATAATTTCACAAGGAAACGGGATGGCTACATGGTCAGCCATACATTTGTCATAAATGGTTTTACGGGATCATTACCCAGGCAGCAGACTGAAAGTAATAATACGTCGGCAAGTAATATCAGAGAAATATTTGCAGATTACTTCATCAATGAAGGAAAAGTCTCCTGGCAACACCGATATATAATTAATTAATAAACTCAAAAGGTTGTTAGAAGATTTTAGTTGTTATTTGTGTATTAAATATTTATGCTTGTATAAATAAAATAATGAACCAAACACATACCCGCCTCTTTTCTTTCCTCTTCGCTTAAATTTTCGTAGTTAGGTGCCAATTCCTTCAAAATTTCTCTCCATGCAGCCTCTCTCGCATCCCTGTTTCTGTATAAATCATTGCCTTTATCCCACAACACGGGCCGCAGATGAACTTCAATTATTACTCTCTCCGTGTCGATTTTCATTTTGGTAGTACAATACGGCGCATGCGCCCCGTCCGACTCTAAAATGGACACTGAAGTTGTAGGCACGCTCACGCATGCGGATGCCCCGCACCGGGGTGACGCCCCGCACCGCGCCCCGCGTGCGTTTATCACGCTTTACAATAGATACACATATGAAATTATTCTTTGCGGGTGCTACGCATGTGGGCCAATCCCGCTTGCGTGAGCAAATCCGCGTGACACTAAAAACGCCCTTAATCCTTGCCGGCCATGGTATGGGTCCGCCTCTTCCAATCCATTTGTTTGGGTATTTCTCGTCCACCCATGCTCGAACACTTTTCCTGTAGTGAGCTGGGCAGCCATCATGTTGAAAGAACATGTCTCTTCTTAATGCAATAAGCAAGTCTTCCATCAATGGGGGTAACTCCTCCCTCAAAAAGTATTCATATGTCTCGCCATTCAAGTTATCGGGCAGAAAGTATGGCCCAATTAACTTATTTGATATTATGCCCATCCATACATTCAAACTGAATCTCCTTTGTGACCCTTTTGTTCTTTTTTTGTTGGGGTTACCTTGCTCTTTAGGAGCCCAATAATGGGCGTTATGATAATTTGTGATGCCATTTTTATCAAATTTAGACTCATCAGTCCACATGATTTTCTTTTAAAAAAACTCATCTTCAATATCGGCATTGAGCATAAATCTGCAGAAATCTAATCCTCTCAATGGATCTCCTTCTTCAATAACTTGCACTGGCGTGTAATGGTAAGGGTATTGCCCAGTAGTGTGCATTATGAACCAGACTTTCCACTGGGAAAGACCAAGTTGTCGAGCGACAGCTCGTGTTGATAAGGTTGGGTCGGTTTTAAAGAGACGTCGTATTTCATTTTCTTCTTCGTCGTTACGAATACGAGGTCGTCCCAAGTCAGTCCGTCGTACTAGGACCGAAACAGTTTCTCGTAGTTTACGATAAACTCTGTCAAATACGCCAATATCAGGTACTCGGCGTGTAGGATACCGTGTACTACCACTAGTGCCTATTCAAATAACATTATTTTAAGATTTTATGAACATTCCTAATAGATGTTATACCTTTTTGAATAGCTAAAGAGACGTAGAAGTTTTTAAAATCATCTGCACAAAATTTTCCGTACAATTTTTTTTTAGAAAAGCGCTTCAAAGTTGAAAACACTCTGTGAAAAATTTTAAAGTCTGAACATCGCCGAGTCTTTATTTTAAACTGTTAGTAGTACATTGAATTTTTATTAATTTACATGCCTTCTAACTGAAAACATAAAAAAATCGGACCCTAGGAACTCCAGTCCCAAAAAAATCGATATCAAAGCAGAAAAAAAGGGATTTTTTTAAAAAATCTTTAAAGTTCAATATCTCCATAAGGGTTAAGTTTAGGACACCATATTATATGATAAAATCTATTACAAATGACCTGAATAATAACGTCCTTTAATATTCAGCACGACTTACCCTGTCACCCTGTATAATTATATAGCTTGTAAATATAATTTTTATGATATAATGTTGCTGACCAAGTAACAAAAGTATTCGGACCATTTATTTGCAAATGCATATGCAAGCTGATAAAGTATACTTACTTCCAAGAAAAAAGGCTTTACAGCTGAAAAACACATATTTATATCTTGAATAATGTAACAATTACTTTTCTTTTATATATATTTTTTTGTCAATGCCCAAGTACTTTAAAACTTTGGAGATGAAATAAGTTTTTATAAAACTTTTTCTAAATAGTTTCTAACCTCTGTTAATTTGTGTTAACATGAAGTTATGTCATTATAAATTATTTTTAATTTTTATGGTAATTCACATTTAATACCATCTGTGCATTAATCTCTGACTCATTCGGGCCTTTTTTTGTTAAGATTATTTATCATTTTATTATTAATATTTTTTTTTGTACAATATAACAGTAATTTTATATAACTTATGTTTTAATTTAAGTGATAACAGTATTATATGTAAATGGGCAAATGATTAAAATTCTCATTTGTTGTAAGTAATTATAGTAATGAATGTGTTATTTTGTAAAGCCGTTCTGTGTTCAATGTGTTTTTTTTTAAATTGAATAATAATGTGTAATCTTGATAATTTACTATGCAATAAATTAGCTTGAATGTCTGTAACTTGTAGATTACACAAAACAAAAGCTAATTGTGAAAATATGCAAAGATCCTCTAATCTCTAATTATTGGCAATTTTGATGCAGTTGTACTAACAACTACAATACATACTGCAATTTTTTAGCTCACTTTGCAGTCTGTCCAAAGAGACAGAATATTAGAAAAAATATTGGGAATGCCCATTAAAAAATGTAAATGGTTTTGTAGACACAAACAAAACATACATTACCAGCACTAGTAAAATAAAAATACGTCATCACCGGAAGGATGCACTGATTATAAACTTGATCAAATATGTTCCGGCCTCAGTGCCGGATTAGCTATGTAGGCCTCTAGATAAAATTTGCTACGGGTCAAGTGCCATCTTAATCCGGCACTGTCCGGTCTAACTGGATCGACATAATCCTGCACAACTTCAAGTCACACCCTCTACTACGGTAACAGGTCCTGGGAGATGATGAGAGATGAGAAACATGATTTCTTTGTATCGTCAAATTGCATTGATTGAAATCTTTTTTCATTGGGAAAATTTCGTTATATGTATATGATTTAAAAAATGTACGTATAGTGACTACAAATTTAAAACTTTTTTGTAAAGGTATACAATTATTCATGACATTGTATAGGTATACCAAAATCTGATGGCATTAAAAAAAATTAATAAAATTTTGAAAATCAATTATTCATGTCTAAACCTCATATAAATATTTAAAATGCCGATGACAAATAAAAATTTTACAGTATCAAGATGGTTTAGTTCAATTTTCGTATTTGCCATGAGATTCTGGTAGACTACTTTTTTGTTCCGGTTACCATAATTTGACTGTTCAATTGTAAGTTTATTAATAGTTAAATTAAATTTAATAGTACCTCAAAAACGCTTTATAGCTCTTAACAATATTACCTTGAGTAATGCTTGACGTGTGTGTGTGTGTGTGTGAAAATTTAGTTTATTTAAGTAGGTAATTTCACTTGCAAGAATCGATTTTGATGTGATAAAGTTCTCGATTATATTTTTAGATAAAGGAATTTGACTCATTATTATGTAAGATATACTTAAGTGAATTCTATTAATCCTCACTAACATTTTCCCAGTTATTAAACCTATTTAAATTTTGAATAAATATTCTTATCAACTCTTTCACTAGCAGCCATTCGTAATATTCTACATACTTGTCGTTAACTTTACCAGAGACACACAGAGAGAAATAAATATCATGTATAATAAATAATTATTTTTCATATATAATATTTAAAGATGAAATTAGAACGAGATTGATACAAAGTAGTTTTCCGCGTCCTCTAAACCACAACGAATTTTGATATTAATTTCACTCGCTAATGGAAAGAGTTATGAGGAATTTGGAAGGTTTTTGTAAATTATTTTCAAAAATAAATTACAACCGTGCGAAGTTAGGGTCGCATCTAGTTGTGTATAATATGCAATTTTATAATAATATATTATGTTATTGCAATTGCAATTATTAACTATTAACCAGTTAGAATATTGGGATTGGCTGTGTTACAATTTTATCTCTTCTGATAAATAATACTACTAAATAAGTAAACTAATGGATTGTTTCATTGTTGTATAATTAAAATTTAATCCCAAGAGTTGAAAATATAGTTTGCTAGAACAGTGTGTTAAAATTATATGAAATTAAATTATTTGAATTGATGTGTTGGATTTTCAATGAAACGCTCACTTATATAACGCATAAATATTTATTTAAAAATAAGAAAAGCTATGACAAACAACGTTGACATCTTATGCATCATCATTATCCATATAAAAATTAAGTCTTTCAAATTACACGGGACAGCGTTATTTATCTATAATGTTTACAGCAACTTATGTAAAGAGCAAGACTTTTAATGCACCAAAATATATAATACCAATTCCTTAATGCAACGAGATCTATTGCAGTATTGGTGATAATAAATAAAACCTGACTCAGGTCGTTGATATCTTATTACCGAATTGGATGATCATATTTTCTTAAACATAACTATAAACATAACTATATTAAATCGAATTTCTCCACTTTGTCCACTTTGAAGGGCTCATACGAGAACAAACACGCGCTTCGTAAGAAATGCTAAATGGAGCATTTAACTATGGAACGAAATAACATTCCACGAGATATAACTTGTAAGACAGCTGAGAAGAAAAAATACACATCGGAGACCCGAGAGATATTGACAACGAAAACAAAAATGACTCGGCTAAGAGGAACACAATATTTAAAAAAAAATAATGACATTTTTGAATAGAAAAAAAAAAATACATGCTGGACATCCAACAAAAAATACTCAGATGAGAGGAACAAAATATTTTAAAAAATTTAAAAAACATATATTTTTGAATAGAAAAAAATACATGCTGTACATCCAACAAAAAATACTCAGCTGAGAGGAACAAAATATTTTAAAAAAATTAAAAAACATATATTTTTGAATAGAAAAAAATACATGCTGGACATCCAACAAAAAAATACTCAGCTGAGAGAAACAAAATGTTTCATAATGAAAAGAAAAATCAATAAATATTCAACATTTTTGAGTAGAACAAATACATTTTGGACATCCATAAAAAGAAAAATAAAAAAATATTTCACCTTTTTGAGTAGAACAAAAAATATATGCTGGAGACCCGATATACATAATATATTAAAAAAAAAGTCGCTTACATTACGGTATTTTAAATCACATAACAGCCTCACTAGTTTTAAATCCTGGAGATATACAATTGGACAAGGAACTAGATAATTTCATAGAACTTGAAGCCGTGAGGAAATCATCGTCTTCCGCTACCAATTTCCTCTTCATGCTAGAATATTGAGTCTCATCTACGCCGCCCTCAGCCCAATTTTTATACTCTATGCACAGTGGCCATAATTTACTACCTGACCTGAAAAAAAAGGAGTTTTTATTAATGTTTTAAGGAATACAAAATTTTCTTTAAATAGATTTGATAGAAGTCAAATCAAATCGTTTATTTCTCAAAAATAGGACAAGATCACTGTTCCAGTAAAAGACCAGTGAGCTTCATAGCCATTTTAAGTCATGTCTACTAATAACTGAACAAAAATAACGAAATAATCTATTTATTGAGAATAAGAAATAGTAAATTATGACATTTCTCGTCAAAGGAATAAAAAATTTCAAAGACAAATACATTTGTTTTTAAGATTTATCAATTAACGTAAGTACTGTACTAAGGTTTTAATCGGCTACATACTTTATTAATTATTTTTTCATATACATAAGGTTTTTCTTAAGAAAAACCTTTCAATTTTAATTCTGTTCCATTATCTCCTAGAAGCTACAAAATTTGTTGTTCAATTAGGTTGCGTTCATTTCTGTAAAAAAATTTTTTCGGTCTGAGGTTAGTCCCTGTCTTATTAGGCGATGGGAGCAACCTGTAATAAATGAACCGTCATCCTGCTTTAAAATAGTAACTTTACCTCGCCAAAGAGTACGGGTCGTAGGGGAACCAGTCGTCGTATTGTATGGTGTTGACGAGCAACGTGTGACGCGAATTCTTCTCTATGATCGGCTGACAGTAGGCCACTTGGTGCGAACGGGTCACCGATGAGAACGCGTGGGTCACTTGTGGGGGACACGTCCGCAGCGGATTCAGACCGCACGACACCAAACGCGGCAAGTTCAGCGACTCGACAAAAGTCACACCTGCGAAATATTGCAAATGAAAACATCATCGCACGGGGAATACTCCTGCATATTGTCATGCATTTATGTCATTCAGAGAATAAGTCGGCAGACAGGCAGACACTCCACTTGATGGTAGGTGGCTACCGTCGCCTATAACACAAGCAACGTCACAGGTGCTGCAAGTGCGCCGCCAACTATACTGTAGTTAGTTTTTTGAGTAGAACAAAAAATAGATGCCAGACACCCGATATATTGACAGCGAAACAAGAAACGATGAACAAAATATTTCGTTTTAAAAAAAATATAATCATTTTTGAGCAGAATAAAAAATACATGCTGGACACCGAATATATTATAATAACAACGAAAAAAAAAAACTCAGGAGAGAGGAAAAAAATATTTCATTTTTAATAAAAAAAAAATTAAATCATTTTTGAGCTGATCAAACAATGAAAAAAAAAAAAATAGCTGAGTGGAATAAAAAATACATTACGATTACAGATAAGGATTGTTGTATTTTCTCTATATTTATTGTTAATAACTTACTTTCCTTACTGGAGAACAGGTGCTGATGTTTAAAAGCGATAAGGTAAAAAATCGAGTGGCAAATGGCATAGAACGCTCCGTGGACCTTCGTAATATCGGTGGCGACTGTCGAATCCTGTGTGGCCGTTATGTAAGAATGGCACCACTCCGCCATACACTTGAGGTATTTAATGAGCCTAGTGTTTGGCACCCTCACGCATCGTGCCAATAGGCCTGCCAAGTGACTGGCAGCCGTCCTTCTGGTGGCGGTGGCTCCGGGCCCCGATTCGTGAAGGCCGGCCGCTACGACCCACAGGTTATTAAGAACTGAGTCTGCACATTGTTGGTTTATCGACACCGTGTACAGCAACAAGAATTGGACATGTCTGGAAATTTAAAACAAAAACCTTCATTGGATTGTCTTTTGGTTTTCTTTTTATTTTAGTTCATTTAAACTCCAAAGTTCATCATGAACTAATAATTTTAATTATTAATAAGCTTGTAGGAATGAAGCCAGTACTAGAGAGTTACTTGTGTCAACTAACGGTCTAGGTTTAATAAAATGTCTTCAGAAACTATACTGCGTTTTTTAATTCAAAGGAGTAATTTGACATTTTTTTTTCTTTTTTTTATAATATAAAGGTGGCAGACAGGCTGGCGGCTCACTTGATAGTAGGTGGTTACCGTCGCCTAAGGACACAAGCAACACCAAGGGGAGTGCTAGTGCGCTGCCTACCCTGTAGGAATCTGTTTACCCCTCGCTTGAAGTAGCCCATATTGTAGCTAGGTGGAAACACCTCAGGAGGGAGATTGTTCCAAAGTTCGCGCGTCCGCGGGATAAAGTCTCTACCCAACCGGACTGTGCATAGTGGCACCTTATCCAAGTAATGCGGATGAACTCCACATCTATGAAGAGCAGTACGGTAGTATAAACTTGAGGTAGGCATTAGTTGGAACAACTCATCAGAGCACTCTCCATTGTACAGCCGGTAGAACACACAAAGAGAGGCTACATCCTTTCTTAAACTAAGGGGTTCTAACCGTTTTTGTGTGAGCATTGGATCGTTAACACTTCGAATAATTCGACCAGTTCAGTAATTTACCAGTACCAGTTCAATAGTTCAGTATATGTACCCCATAAATCATATTGCAGTAAAATAACAATAAAAGATGCAAAAAAATGTACTCACCCTATTCCGTATGTGGGCAGTATGTATCTCATAAAAGCAGTGACGAGGTCTTTCATAATTGGCTCCCTTTCGTCTTCCAACCATCTCAACATTTCCATCATGCAATAGTCTAAAGTGTCCGTCACTTCATCTGTCTCTTCGACCTCCATTTCAAACACAGTATCAGTCTGCGTTTTATTCTTTGCTCGTTCCACAACATTTACGTCCATTTCTATCATTCTGTAAAATAAACACATTAAGTAAGTAGGCAAATAAAGTAAGCATTATTAAGACCCAATTCGTTATGAGATATGTATTTACCTGCATATAATTATAGTAATTATTTGTTCTCTCAGTGACGGTATATATTTGGAGATCCATATTAAATTGTGTACATATGACCTATTTATATAACTGCCTGCCTTGAAATAAGGGAACATATTTTCAATGGTCCATATGAGCAATTTACTAGTCCTGAAATGAGTAAGAGATTACAATTAAAAATATTATATTGATAATACAATAATACCATTCTGAAATTTTGAATATTGGAGAAATTGAAAATAGAAACAGAATGTCTAGTGATGGCATTGTGTAAAAAAAAGTTGCTGTGGAACTATAGTGGGGCCACTATAAGAATGTACATTTGATAGTTCGCGACGGACGTCCGGGATAACTTTGAAGCGGCGAGCTCATTACGACGAAATATTTCAATTTTACATTTTCACTAATTAAAACAAAATGTGATATACAGTGGTGGTCAAAGCTAAGTATTACACTTTTAAAATTCCCATTTCTCCTAATCTATAGAAGTCAGAGTTGAAATAAAAAGGATTCGAAAAACAATTTAATTTTTTAATACTTAGTTTTACACTAAATGTATATGTCGTGGCCAGATCATAAAATTGATCACTCCATGAAATGGCCAGCTAAAACTGATCATATCATTGAATAACCAGCGTTTATTGACATGGCTAGCTAAAACTGGCTATATTAATAATGTAGGGCATCAAAGGTTTTATAAAAACTCCAAATAAAGAAGGAAACTATAGAAAAAAATTATAGTTAAACACTGGTTATTTAATGATATGGCCAGTTTTAGCTGGCCATTTCATGAAGTGATCAATTCTTATAATCTGGCCACGACATATATATGTTTAACTCCTAAACGTATATACATTCATTGTATCGGATAAATCCGATTCTGGCGGCTAAAGGATTAATGCACAAATTGTGATCAGATCAGGGTAGTTAGCGCAGTATCCGTAGCGGGACCAAGCGGATAGTAAAACAGTTTCCAATTTCCGCTCAGACATGATAGCCACGAATGGGATATGTGTTTACCGTATTTCAAAGTTAGCATAACATTTCTTTTTCTTATCTTTATGGTATTTGTGATGCGGTTCTATATTATTGTCTCTGTCTGTCTCCAAAAAATGAAAAACTTGATCGTTTGTCGGACAAGTTTGTTGTTCATCTGTACAAACGGGTCGTTAATTCGTCACGGCTGACGCGATCGAGTACATTCATCCTTTGAAATGTGTCGAAAAACAGACACGTCCCCGATTGGCAGCGAGCACGAGCATGAGCTTATTTGTGCTCATGCTCGCTGCCAAACGGGGACGTGTCCATTCCACAAGTTGCATCTCCATTAGATCATTTCTATGAATGTTGTGGAGTAGCTTCAGATCCAAACGGTGAGAATCAACTCGACAATTCCGCGTAGGCATTAAGTCAGAACACTCACCATTGTACAGCTAGTAGAACTCATAAATAGAGACTACATCTCTTCTGAGGGGTTCTCTAATTTTTTACCTTTTTTTCGGTCATCTTCAGTGTAAATTTTTATTTATCAAAATCCAATTTAAGCACCTTGTAGGGACCGCTTTGCTATTTACAAAACCCTACTTTAATTTTCTGTACGACCATTATTTCTCGAGTAATCGATTGTTAAAGTAAAAAATAACTTTTTCGCTTTGATCGACAAATCATCGTACAGAGCTCATAAGGGGGTATTAAATTCTCTAACAGAGTTTTATGATACCATTACCAAAAAAAATATTATTATAGCCCTCGAAGTTACAATCTGTTGAAAACCACCTAAGAATTTTTTTTATATCCCTTAATTTTTGTGACTAGTGTAATAAATAAGAAAATAAGACTTACATAGGCATAAATGCAACAATTTGGGCAATCAGCTTGTGAACATTAGACCATATTTGTAATAATTCTCTTGGAGGGCAGTCATTCCAATGGTCTCCATCAGCTGTAAAATAAATTAGTACATTTTTAAATAATGAAATAAAAAATATTCTCTTGGGTCCATAGGGTCAATGTATATAATTAAGAACATAACGTGAAAATTATCCTTTTTTCGCTGACTGTAGCAGTTTTGCAAAATCTTTGAAGGCCAATGAGAATAACTATTAAAAATATGGATGTCTGTTCTATCATAAAATATGTACGTGTGTTTGTTCTAGCTATAATGGTTTAGGTAGCTGCCCTTACTGATCCGTCATAATCATTTATCATATAATAATGTGTAGTTCACTACACATTATTATATGATAAATAAGTACATTTGATTTTGTCTGTAATAATAAGTCTTTTTTTAGTTTTTATTTTAGTAACAAAATAAGTTTTTTGCCAAAATGTTTTTTTTTTTCTAGTTCTGTTTCTTGCATGCAACTAAATACTTTTACAAATAATTGCACAAGAATTGTAATATTAAATTGAAAATAATTGCACAATAATTATATAATTTGTTAATAATCTATCACTTATTTTGAAAATTTAAACACTTACCTTTGAACAACATAGCTAACTTAGTCATTACTTTTTCACAATGATAAGTATGTGCAGTCACAAGGTTTAGTATGAATTTACTATACAACTGAACAAGCTCCTCAGTCCTGCTTACCCATTCAATGTTAAATACTATTTCAAGGAAAGGCGTAACTTGCCTATCCAACAACACAACACATGACAAGCAATCCTCCATCAAGTTCTTAAAATTTTGATCATTCAATGGATATTCTTTGAGTACTTTCATCAGTTCATTGTAAGGCGCGATGTTATGGTTTTCAATGAAATTTAATATAATGTTTTCAACTTGTTTTTCTTTTATTCTAAATTTTAACTGAGCCGACGCCGACTGCCTTTTTAAAGTCTTTTGCATCAGAGATTGGACACCTTTTGTCGCCGTCATAGCCATTTTCCTTTATTACTTTTTCAAATCAGAAGAAATAGACTTTAAGAATTCAATAATTTCGGGTTGTCGTAAAAGTTGCGTCTTCTTATGGTTCAGCACTTCTCTAAGAATATTACTGTTGTCTTCGTACGAGGGAGTAATGGTTTGTTCGTAACTTGTACTCGGCTTGCTGTAGCAGCCACTCACTTCGATATTTTCACTGCTTCTCTTATCTTTCAAGTATGACTGCAATCTTTCTAAAACAACTTTATTGTCGCCTTCTTTCTTTTCACCACCATAACCGTCTTTCGACATAATCTTGCAAAAAGTTATTACATTATTGTAATTTTTTTACAACTACGCGAAATATTGATTTAGACACTTACTAGGGACTATTTTAGTTAATTTCTCTATATTTCGTAATGTTTGTGTAAAACACGTGGTGGGATTTATAATTGCAAAAATAAAATTTAATGTGCTTTGACGTATTTATGTAGTTGTAATATTTTCTATTTCAATTTCACTCACGTGTAGAAGTTGACATTGACAATTAACCACAGTACAGACAATCACACACTGATTGCGTGATTGTCATATAAAAATATAATTAAAAAAATAATTAGAGCTGAGGTGTTCAGAGTACTCCTTGAAAGAAAAATAGATGACTCCGTAAGGGTGTAATTTTCCTCTTCACTAAATTCAAGTTATCCGTTTTCTAACTTGCAACTATTGCAAATTCATGATTTACTTCCAAATTCATTTTCATAAATATTAAATAAAATCATATTGTCAATTTAAATAAATATAATCGATTCGATAAGTTCATATTCATAATGGAAATGTTGCCAACTCTCGTTATTATGTGTCTTTTGGTCGATCAAACCTGTTACTTGCATTTGCAACTATAAACATTGTATTTGGCATTGTATGTTCTATATCGTCTATTATAGTCTGTGCAAAATTGTAAAACGAGAATGACTTATACACTTCTTCTGACTTCATTCATTTCATTTCAATGAAATGAGTTTGTGTTCAAGTTGGGAGGGGTGTTTCAGTGGAAGGAATGCGTGTGTACATTCGAAATATTTAATACAAACGTTTTATTGTTAGTGCATACTAGTGATATTAAAAAAATGTGCACATCAGTACTCTTCGTGTAGTGTAACACATCATTAGTTAGTTTTTTTTTTCTATACATACGCAGGCGTCGATAATCATGCAAAATGGCCAACGATTGGTGGTCATGTACCTGTTGTACGGAGGCTATGACATGTTGGCTACGGCTGAAACTGTCGCCAGAGGAAATAGAACAGAGGTACAGGAGCAAGGAAATCGACAGGATATTGGAGAAGGACAAACAGGCGTTGCGGAGACAGGTGAAGTTGTTGCTACTCGGCGCGGGTGAAAGCGGAAAGTCAACATTCCTCAAACAGATGAGGATCATACACAAAGTGAAGTTCGAACCGGAACTGGTACGTGAATACCAACACGTGATATATCAGAACATTGTGAAGGGTATTCAGGTGTTAGTGGACGCGCGAGATAAGCTTGCCATACCGTGGGAGAATCCGAGGAATCTGGACATTGGACAGCAAGCCTTGCATTTTAACAGTACATCGTCACTTGACAATCGATTATTTATGCATTATGCGCCACATATTCACTCGCTGTGGTTGGACAGGGCCATAAGAAGAGCCTATGACAGGCGGAGAGAATTCCAATTGGTAAGTAAACAATGTTTTTATTGTAATACTTAACACATAAGATGTCTTGCGGTTTTCGTATTGTAATTTCATAACTATAATTGTTTATTTCATATAAAATTATGTGGTTTGGTTAGCATGAATGTATTTTTTGTTTAAAATAGTAAATTTAGATTTTATTCTGTATAAGTAATTTTTAAAATGATGTAAAAGAACATTTATAGATATGATTTTTCGAAAGTTTCTAAGGCAATCATTTTTTATTGTATTTTGAAAAAAATTGCACTAAAATATACAACATTTTGCTTATTGTTTCATATTTTTTATGTATATTGTAAATCGTTGTAACAGATATCTCATTATAATTGCAGTCTTTATATCCGGTTTCCACTGTATTAGAGGTTGTCTGACAGGCTGATGATAATGATAAATATTAGGGGTTAAAGTATGAAATTGCCGATTTGTACTGAAAAATAAAAATTCGTTTTTTTTTTTTAATTTAACATATTTATTTAATCAAAATAATTACCATTATTATCTATACATTGCTGCCATCTAATAGGAAGCTCATTTATGCCTTTGCGATAGAACTCTGGTGATCTAGATTCGACAAACTGTGTGAAAGCATTTTGCACTGCCTCCTGAGAAGTAAACTTTTTATCATGCAGAAAATTGTCCAAAGCACGAAAAAAATGGTAGTCCGTTGGAGCAAGGTCTGGCGAATACGGAGGGTGACGAATGGTTTCTAATTGCAGTTCCTGTAGAGTTAAAACGGTTTCTCGTGCTGTATGAGGTCTCGCGTTATCATGGAGCAATAATGGTGAAGATCGATTCATAAGTCGGGGCTGTTTCACTGCTAGTTTCGCTATCATTGTTCGGAGTTCGGCGCAGTAGACATCTGCCGTTATTGCTTGACCAGATCGGAGAAAGCTATAGTGAATAACACCACGCTGAGACCACCAAACAGTTACCATTACCTTTTTATTGGTAAGCTTTGCTTTAGGACACTGTTGCGGCGTTTGACCTGGGGTCAGCCATTGCATTTTCCGCTTACGATTATCGTAAAGAATCCATTTTTCATCACATGTCACAATTCGATCCAATATTCCTTCATTTCTGTATCGATTCAACAAGGCAACGCAAGTTTCAACACGCGTTTCTTTCTGCAGATCAGTCAAATCATGAGGCACCCATTTTTCATATTTTTTTATTTTATTGATTTGACGCAAATGAGTCAATATTCTTGGTAAGGTAACGTTAAACCATGCCGCTAATTCCTGGGTAGTTTGGCTCGGATCGGCTTCCACCATCTCTTTCAAATCATTGTTATTCACCTGTGTGGGCGGTCTTCCACGTGGTTGGTTCTTCAAATCGAAGTTTCCATCACGAAAGCGTTTAAACCAAAATCGCACAGTGCGTTCATTAGCAGTCCCCTCTCCAAACGCAACATTAATATTGCGAGCTGTTTATGCCGCGTTAGTTCCGCGTCGGAACTCGTATTCAAAAATCATACGAATTTTCGAAGTATCCATCTTTATTGTCTAAGCTGAATAAAAAAAACAACTGAAAGTTGATAATCGAATGTTGCACATTTTTTAAAAGAAGAACTACATAGGTACCGTATGAAAAAAGTTTCACTCAAAAATCTCAAACCATGAAGGTTCTATGTCAATTCGAAGTACCTATTATTCTAAATATAGTGATTGCTGTCTTCTAAGTGTTTTTAATTAATATAAGACACGACCTCACACCTATTACAATAAAACGGCAATTTCATACTTTAACCCCTATTATGAGGATGGTGATGATGGTTCACTTGATGGTATGTGGCTACTGTTGCCAATGCCATGGGTGCTGCAAGTGTGCTGCCAAACATAGTAAGATCAAGGACAAGGGATTAGGGAAAAAGATAGGATAATGGGCTTTGGCATCCCTTACTCACTGAAACACCACAGCACTCATCCTGTTATTTCAATGTGGTCTTCTGTAACAGGCTGGTTACTGCCACCAGATGGGTTGTCCAAATGACTACAAAACGCAGTATGCCCTGCCACTACTTGCTAGACCCAGACCAGAAAAAAAAATCATTTCCAAAATTGTCCCTGTCGGGTATTGAACCCGGGACCCCTGAGACAGTGTTAAAGCGCAAGCACCTTAACCACTTATTTATTGGCTTGTCAAAAGTTGTTCTTTTTTTCTTATTGGACTAGCTGTTTGCCTGTTTTTGTTTAGTAAACACTATCATTTTTGTTGACTCTACTTAAGCTTAAAATGACTAGTAAAATCTCAATCCTTTTATTAAGTAATGCTTAAGAAAACGTAAATAATATACTGGAGTTTACAATTCACATGTCAGGAACATTATTTTTACATATATTCATTTTTCAATGAATACAAAAAAAAAACTAAATATGAAATGAGTCCTATTAATATACACTAGCTGATTTTAATTACCTAATGTTCAATAATACACTGGTGTGTAAAAATATGATAATAAAAAATATAGCAAATTGAGTAGTCAGGCTACTTGGCAGCCACCATGGCTAATAAATTCTGGTTTAGTGTGTACCTCTAATGGTTTGGTCCCATCTCGTCAGAGTTTCATTTGGTCAGAGTACAATCAAACAAATTATAATTCAAATTTTATTGAATTAATTACAATAAAATTAAAATAAAACTAATAACTACAAGCATAGCCTAAGCATACAAGCATACACCTACTCATAGCGATAAAAAGAAAATTTTAGTTGTTATACATTTTTTGTTCTTTGTAAATTAATTAAATAAATAACCGGTTGTTCTTATAAATAAACTACACCAGAGCTTAATGAAAGATAAACAGGGCTTAAATGCTGTTATTAAAAATTATAAACTAATTTCCGACCATCTGTTGAGACTATTCCAATGAGCCCAACAAGTTACATCTGCTGTAAGTTGCTGAAGAGTTGGGTATTTCGCAGACTACTTGATGCTGTAGAATCAAGTTAACGTTAGCATGTCATGGACATACCACCAAGTAACAGTACACCAAATTACAAATCGAATTTTGTGGAAGTTAGTGAAATCCCTTCTTGATGATCTTCAAACAGCTGAACAAATCTTCATAAATTACATGAAAACTACTTCGAACTAATTAGATTTCATACAAAAAAAAACTATCAAATTTAGTCTATCCGTTTGGGTTATTTTTATTTTAAAATTGATTTATTGTAATTAATTCAATAAAATTTGAATTATAATTTGTTTGATTGTACTCTGACCAAATGAAACTCTGACGAGTTGAAACTCTAACGATTTGAAACTCTGACGAGTTGAAACTCTGACGATTTGAAACTCTGACGAGTTGAAACTCTGACGAGTTGAAACTCTGACGAGTTGAAACTCTGACGAGTTGAAACTCTGACGAGTTGAAACTCTGACGAGTTGAAACTCTGACGAGATGGGACCAAACCCCTCTAATTAAGTAATTCAGTGTAAATTTTACATTTGCTGAACGCGTATGAAGCCAAATGAAAGATAAAAGACAAAGCAAAAATATTATATAACAGATTTAAATATATGTGTGATTTAGGATGCACCGGGGTTATTGCAACTGTGGGGTAATTGCAACTTATTGAATTATCTCCATTACAATTGTAGTTACAAGCTGCACCATTTATTGTGTTTATGTTAAATCATTAGCCTCATAAAACATTAACAGATGACGTTACTGGGACAAAAACTGTTTCTTCTAATTCCTACGGAGCATTTCTTCAAATCGCCATTTTGATTTAGTTGTTGACGAACGCACAGCGCACGTATTTTGTTGAGAATTTTATTTAATTATTCCTTTTTGGTCGATTTATTTTAAAGGAGGATTATCAAAAATCGTAAGTAGTTTTTAATATATTTGTTTCAACCTTTATTATAGCCCCTACAATTTTGTATGAAATCGGAAACGCTAGTGATGTACTAGTATCGATATATATCTAAAAGTGATTAACTATATTAATATTAATTATATTATTCCTTTTAATCAAAGAAAATTATGACAATAAATAATAATTCTTGCTTCTGTTATGTGAAAAAATAAATTTATCTGGATTTAACTTGAAACAAAATAAGCTTCAAAATTTCAAATGTGTTGTATAACGTGAAATTATAATAGGTTTGGTCCCACTGCATATTATTTTGTTTTAATGTCATTATTTATACCAGCCAATGAGCTTCAATAAGTTCCAATACTAATGTGTCGATACTAATGTAGGTGAAAAAGTTGCAATAACCCCGACAATTGGTACAAAAGCTTTTTATACACAACCAAACTCTGATACAATTCCGTAGGGAGTAAAGTAACTTTAGCAAGTTTCAATAAACTTTAAACACTATAATTCTTTACTAGTTATATACCTAATTGGGGCTAATGCAACTTTATCTGTCTGAAGGGAGAAACTATAGAACTGTTATTTATTTATTACATTAATCCTTTAGTTGGTAACGGTAATAAAATGTATAATAATTGCCCAACTTATTCAATCTTTCAAAAAACAAATTTGCCTTCAATGTATTTGAATTTCTCTCGGACAAAATTAGAATCAATTTTTTTTGTTGCAATAACCCTGGTGCACCTTAATGATTTTTCTGAGGGTTCTGGTACCTTATTTTTTTCAATACCATTGAGTTATATATGATTACAACTGTATGAGTATGTAATTATAATACATACCTAATGTTTGAAACATCCTACTATTTGCCTTGGGAGCACATGACGCAACCAATGACTAATCAGAGATAAGTTAATGCAATTACTATTATGTGTTTTTATTTGTGTCACAATCCAAGACAACTAGGTAGTTACAATGGAATTATTTGGTTCTGTGAGGACGCGACCTTAAAAATTTATCACACCTGTTTTTGCCATATGTAGGTCTTTATATCTGTTAATTACATTTAAAGTGAGCATATAGGTGTAATTAAATTTTGATAGTAAATTATTAAAACACAGCACGGTGACCTTCTTTATTGTCTTCTTGACCATAAAAAAGTCATCTGAACAGTGTGACCAAAGGTGGAATAATTGGCAAGCATGCAATGGGTACCTACTTAGTTTTTTTTTCGAATTGAAGATTGTACATGTGACACAAGCTTTACTTGTGAATATTAAAAAAAGTAACAAGTTCTTACTTGAAATGGGGCATACCGAAAGAGTCAGATTTTTTTATTAATATTCCAAATTGCATACTATTGAAAGAAGTGCCTTGGCCAGGAATGTCTTTTATTTATTTTTTGTTTATTGGTAATTTTGTGTGACCCTGAATCTGGCGGACATCTGACAAAAAAAAGTTTTCCTAGAGAAAAAATAAAGTTACTGCAAATGTTAAAAAAGGATATTCAAGAAATTTATTTTAGATTTTTTGATGAGATATATGTACTTGAAAAATCACTTAAAAATTAATAAAAAAAAGAAATTTGAAGATTTTTTCAAAATCTATCTCTTCAAAAAGATCTCTCATCAAAAAATCTAAAATAAATTTAAAAAATTTAAAAATCACCACATTTAAAAAGTCGATTTATAATTACTATAAGTAAGTCGAAATTAATTTTTAATAATTCAATAATCTTAGCTATCTAAAATTATTTTTGATATTATAAAAATATTTATCAAAAAAAAAGAAATTGTAATTAATCACATCGAGTCATCAAGTCAATGAACAACATCCATTTTTAACATTTGCAGTAACTTTATTTTTTCTCTAGATATCCCTAGGCAAACTTTTTTTTGTCGGATGTCCGCCAGATTCAGGGTCATAATTTTGTGTCATGTTTTTTTTCCTTATAAATTATTTTCTATCTATAAAAATTAAAATAAATTATTCAATGCCTGCCAAAAATGCAATAAAGACTGAATAAAGTTTTCAACATTTAAGTTAGTAAAATTAAGTACGTAGTTTACTTATTACATTATATTTTTTAAACCTTTATAAACAAAGTTAAATATTTTCAAAATAATCTCTGGAGGCTCTCTTTTTACATTATTTTTATTTGGACCACTTTATGTTTTACAAAAAATAAAATAAAAAATACCTTGTTTTGTCAATATTAAAAATTCTATCTAATAGTGCATAATCAAAAGTTTACATTTCCTGTACATTTCCAAGTAAGTTAACTTCTGACTGAAGAATTTCGTCATGAACCAAGAAAAAAAGAAATTAACTAACAGTATTTGCATATTAGACTCATAATACAAATCGTTATACAATGTTACAATGTTTACGTCTAATTGCGAACACATGGACGAACTATAACTGGGTACTTACTAAATTATTTATTCATTTCGCAATTCATAGTATATGATCGGGGTCTAATTGGATAATTGCATGCGATATTGCAGATCGAAATAGCCAAACGAAGTTTCACTTGTACAAGTCTCCAAATACCGTAATGATCTCTTCTATGTCAATAGTAAGTGGTTCTCTTGAGTAAATGCGACTCGATACTGTTAATTCAGTTTTATAATTTTTAATATGTTTTTTAAGGGTAGTAAGAGTCCTTAGGGTTGTTTTCAGCTTCAGGGAATCAAAGTATTTTCTCATGTCCAAAATATTGTAGGTATACGTAAGAAACAAAATGCATCATCTTTTCAAATAATTGGAGAAATAAGTGCTTAAAGATATAGAAATATTGAAGCGCAACATTTTTGCATGTTCTAAAAATTGTTTGAATTTCGGTTCACAAATTCAACTTTTAAAATCGTAGTTGACCCCTCTGTACTCTATGCGTATTGTATTGATAGTGATTCACCATGCGTCTGCTGCTATAAATCAGTTTGTTAGCTAACAGGCAAATCATGTAGGCAGAAAATACAAACAGATGGAAAACGAGTAATGTATCAAGAGCTCATTTCGTTAAATCTAGATTTTGTTTATTGATTTTCTTTTAAAAAAGAAATCTTTCCTGTTTTGGCAAAATCTCCAAACTGTATATTACCCCATATCTCATTACATATATCACACCCAATGCTGGGAACATAGGTTGTTCAAATTTTAACAGTGTTCAAAACATTAACATCCTTCTGTAGATGGAAGAGACTGTTATTTCTAGGACACACAGGTTTACTTATGATTTTTTTCACTGCTTTTTCACATATGACCTGACGACTCGAGCAGCCCATTGTTCAAGTGGATAAAGTGTTTGCCTCTCTGTAGCGCTCTGACTCACGTGTTCCGTGTTCGATTCCCGGCGTGGCCAACTCTGGAAATGAATTTCACTCCTATCACAAATTAATTTGTATTGTCTTTAATTTAAATCTTTTAAATAATTTTGACAATAATGGGTGGTGTGAGTCACAATGGAATGTTGCGAAATTTTTCTTTCACAATGACGTGGATTTTTAATTTTTTTAAATCAAGTAAGTAAGTAGTAATAATTTAAATTGATGTAATCCATATTAACATTGAATCACGATCATCACGTACTATTTGCCAACTAGCTTGTTCAGATGATGAATAATCACAGGTGATAAACATTATGTTTCATCAAGTTTAAATTCTTACCTTACGTTATCTGTCTCAACGATGCAACAATGATATTTAATTTGTACAGTCAGTTGGGTAATTGTATAGAAAATAAAATATTATAAAAGCACATCTTTGTTGTTGGTTGACTCAAAAGGAAACATACTTAATAATACTTTTAAAACAGTTTTGTAATACATAGGTATTTCCAAATGTTATTTTCAATATGGTAATGAAATTACATATCTTAAATTTTTACCTTTTAACTGTTTTAATCTTGATCGAAAATATAAATATAACACATTAATTTTGTTCATCAAATGCACTATGAGTCAATGGGTAATACTCATTGGAATTATATATCTTTGCAGTAGTTAATACTTAGTCAGAAAACTCAGAAAAATAGTAATTGGAAGTTGAAGTAAAGATTGCGTCAATGAAACAGTATTTTATTTATTACAAGCAACCCACTCCGGCTTCGCACGGATGCAATTTTTTTCCTGTTCATTATGAACACAAATCTTTCTCGTTTATCGCTTTTTGCATTAGTGTAAACCGTATTAAAATCAATTGGAGAAGAAGTAAAAAAAAAAACGGAGAAACCATCAGAGGAGTAGACTGACGCCTGAAAAGTTGCCCAGTATACTTAACGCATTTCACTTTTGTACATGAATGTACTACGATACAAGCACTACTCCGTCTATTGTTTGCTTATTGATGAGTGTTAATTAAAATAACCTTTGAACTAGGACAAAACAATGAATCATATAGGCTCTCACAATTTATGAGACTTCTCCGAGAAGCAATGTCTATGAACATCTCAACACTTCCTTGACATTTTTCGTGTTTTCTTTTTCATACCTAAGCTTTAATCAAAACCCTTACGAGGGACTGTTTTTAAGATACTATCAAAGGGGTTATTTAACACTACCTGAACCCAGCGACGCTTCGCCTTTATTTTTATAGGAATTTTATACAAGTATAAAATGTGATACAATTGAAAGGAGACCTTTTAATGGGAATTTATCTCATTTCTCACTTGAAACAACTCGAAAATTGTATCGAATATATTTCAATTAATTTCGATTTATACAATTCCAAGAATTACTAATAATATTACTTTAACACTTCACGCTAAGTCAATTGAAAAGTCGTCAATGAATAGAGCTAACTTTAGCAGCGTGGCTGGTTGTAGTGCTTCTACAAAATGTCACACACGCGAAAATGCTTTTCTTTTTCATGTTTCAAGCCGTTTTACTTCTTTGTTTAGTGCTTGCCGTGTGCTTAATGTAGTCCTCAGAATTTCCAATCCACTGAGACATCCATCAGCCTTAATGGCGTGACTAGAAAGTGCTTGAGGAAGAGAATAGTGCCTTTTAAAGTAAAATACACTAACATAAAAACCACCCTTAGCCAACTGACTTGCTAGCTAAGTACTTCCCGAACGTTCAATAATATTCCGATACTCCAAAGCAAATTCCAAAATTCTTTGTAATCTATATACTGAATTTTTATTTTTAAATATTAAGTAAATTGATTAAGAAAATATTGTTTTGTCTATGTCATATAAAATAAATATATACTATCCAAATTTTCGACTTTTCTCATGTATTTTCTTGCATAAAAAAACAACATAAAAACCACCAAAATCGTTTTGCCGTTCTTAGTGTTGCTCCGTCAATACACGTGGCGATTGATTTTAATAGTAGAAGATTATATAATAAAGATAGAGTAATTTAATATATTGAAAAGAAAAAAAATAGAAATGAAATTTAAAAATAACAAAAGATGAAAAATGTAATATCTTTATTTACTACCAAGAACCGGGTAGCATGAGTATAATAGCTTTCTCCGTTTTCGACTGTACTTGTTATAGCTTTAAAATGTTATAATAGTTAAAATTGTAACACTATGAAACATTAAAATTTTATTCAATTACTTTTAATATCAAGAAGTCTTTATAAGATTCGTCAGCATCTATCATAAAATGCGAGGTTTTGGATTCGCCCGGTCTTATAACAGAATTACACACGTCACATCAGTAACTGCGTACCTATCGATTGTCCCGTCTTCCCACGACTATGATCAAGCCGTGTTTTCTCATGACGCCGTATTGTGATTGAGTGCCACTTGGTCTGTTTAACAAATTGAATGAGTAAATTTCATTGTGAGATCTATTTAGTTGTAACAAGGAAAACATTTAGGTGCTACAAAGTGGTGACGTGTCTTTAAAATCCGGGTTTCATAAAATTAGTAACTCAATAAAATCAGCGTTTTATCCTGGTTCTCATATAGTATCGTACTACGTTCCCATTAAAAAATACTAGTAGACAAATGTTGCTTTGAAATAAAAAAATAAAAAAAGGATGTCAAGAACTATTTTTCAGAAGACTGATAATCTACCATTTGAAATTTAACAATAACTAATTGTAACCAATATATCCTGTACCAAAATATTAACAGTGGTAATAAATGGTAGTGGTTGTGTTGTATATTTACATATTTTTATTGAAGTTCGGTACATAAACCACATTAGTAATCTTCTTTATATCAGTATTTTTACAGCAACTGGTAATGGAAATATCACCAACACCTTGACTGGGCAATATATCTCCATTTGCAATAGTCACATTCCCAATAGATGAACCTCTCATATTTTCCATCCAATCAGCTCGTGATGTCATGTGGGTTGAAGCTCCAGAATCAATAAACCATTTATCACTCTCTAAGTTCTCATTAACATTCAATGCACATAGAGAATTTCTGTGATTGACGGGTTTCTTCTTCTTATTCTTCTTATAAGGACAGTCTGGACGTTTATGTCCTGCCTCCATGCAATCATAACATACAATAGGTTTCTTACTTTTGGATGTAGAAGGTTTGGTCTGGTTCATTCGGGTACGAAGAGCAGTATCTGGGTTATCTATAGTTGGCTTATTAAGTTCATTCAATAACTTAGTCTTAATCAGATCCACAGTAATGTCTATGTTGGAATTTTCCAAAGCCATTACTAAAGGTGCATATTGAGAACTTAAACCTCCAAGAAGAATTGCAGCTATTGAAGCATCTTCCATAATTTTACCGATATCGGCCAAATCTTGCACAGTTGACATTACTGCATTTATGTACATCTCTATGTTGGATTCAAAATCGTCAAGGCAGTACCTGTATAGTTTCCGTTCGAGGCTTATACGTCGTCCTAGACCTTTGTCCTCGTAAGCGGATGAAAGAGCATCCCAAGCTTCCTTCGCTGTCTTGCATGATCTTACATGGGTGATTGCCATACCATCTACTGTGAGACATATTTTTGATAACGCCTTTTGATCGTTACGTGATCTCTTCTCAGCAGATATATCATTACCTTGAGGGTATCCGATTATGGTCTCCCATAACTCTTCATACATAAGGTACATACGCATTTTAAATTTCCATACGGAATATCCATCTCTGTTTATAAGTGATTTTATACAAGATAGAGAATTATTTGACATATTTATATTGTACAGCTGTTCGATGTCACAATAAATTAATATGAAAATATTTTCGTAATTATTTAAAAAAATTTCACGAATTTTCATAATCTATATATATGTGCATACAAAAATCAATTGCCGATTCACTTTTAAATGAAAAATATGTTTATCCACAAAACTCAATTAAATAGAGACTTCGTGCTGATAACGAATGTTGTAGCGAAAAATATGTAAATTTTATCAGGTTGTGTTTTGGTTTGCGAGTAGGGGATGCCAAAACCTTTGTAGAACCTATTTAATTTAAACCAATTTATGGTAGGTAACAAACGCTTATAACAGGAGCCATGGTTAATAGATTAGCTCCCTTCCTCATACAAATTCTCATAAAAGAATCCGTCACTAGATCCGCCTTCCTTTCTTATAAAAATATCCCGCTTATATAAACGATAAATAAATTTTCTTATCAAATTTTTCCTTGTAATGTACTGAGTTTGTTGTTGAGTTTATTTTATTCATTCAGTTTTGAGGTTGCCAATTAGGTTCAACAACCCAAGACAAGACAATGGGTGTTTGTTTAGTATGGTTACGCCATTAAACTGTGTTGATTTGCAAACGCATACGTCGTATATAGGTTTCCAATATGTATATTGTAATTCAATTACTG
The DNA here is from genome assembly GCA_936446665.2 of Synanthedon andrenaeformis. NCBI lineage: Eukaryota > Metazoa > Arthropoda > Insecta > Lepidoptera > Sesiidae > Synanthedon > Synanthedon andrenaeformis. The sequence goes on along the minus strand of OW387780.2, from coordinate 12,330,760 downwards.
GCTGATCTCTGACAATTTGTTTAATTGACAACGATAGTCCGTGTGGTCGACAGAGTGGTACCATTCAAACTTAGACTCTATTCGCCTTTTTATAAGACACAGTTTTGTAGTGTATGTTGAAAGATATGGATGTAGGTAAAGCAAACTAGTTTCTCGCTTGCGGTTTTAACCGCATTAGCTTGAGAACAACAGATTTGTAATTAAACAGTTATAAAACTCTATATCAATGACATAAAATGAAATTTCTGGTCATGTCCACAAGGCAACAGTATCTATTGCAAATAGTTTTCTTTAAGATGATCCATAATGATATCTTAATTCTAGTGCTTGCCAATTGGTTTGCCAAATGCATTATTTTTTTAAAATATAATATGAAACAGTGAACGGAAAAACACATATTTATATGAAATAAAAAATGAATAATGTTAACTTCAATAAGTTATGACTATGACTTAAAGGAGTTTGAAAAATGTATACAAAGTTTCAAGAGGATGATGAGAGCTTTGACTATTTAGAATATTTTATGCAAGGTAATCTTAAGTAAATAAAGCGTGGATATACTTTTTTTAATGACAATTAAATTTAATTTTCTCTTAATTCGAAGTTTGTTAACAAGGGTTTAAATCAAACTTAGGGATAAATAAAACAACATTTTTGCTAAAAGTGTTTCGTCATCGTAGGTAATAGAAATGATAACTGCGATTCATTCTTAGAATTATTTTGCACAAATATTATGCTGAAATTGTTGATATAATTTTGAAATTTGGTTTTTACCTAATACGCAAGTAAATAATACGACTATTTCAGAATCGAATAAACCTTCAATCTGACAAATTGCAGTAATTTTACTTAATCTTTTAATATTGTTAATTTAATTATGTTTTATGAGAGTTTCGGCAGTCGCAGCAAAAAACAATTTTGCTCTCTTGTTGAATAAATAACTAATATTTAACAAACTACTGTTTGATTTCTAATTTATTTGCATTGCTGTAAAAGCGAGTCATATCTATTATGTGAAAGGTAATAAATGCTTTGTTCTACACCGATATTCATACACTGGCTCTTTTATTTTCACATGTTAGCTTATCATAAGGGAATTCCTATACTGTCGTTTAAGTCATAATACAAATAGTTTACTTAGGTATATTACTTCCAGTTCCATTTATACTATTAGTATGAATTATAGTATACTAGCTATTGCTCGCGATTTCGTTCGCGCCCCTTTTTCTTAAGTGTGTTAAAACCTTTATTCAATTTATTGCTCGTATATTTTTATTTTTAGATGATCCTTTTAGATGACTGCCTTTTTGTCTTTTTTTGTATCCCTGACAACGTGTACCTACGCGAAAACTCATGATGATCGGTTGAGTAGTTAACACGTGAAAGAGTAACAAACAAACTCACTTTTGCATTTACAATATTTGTTAGGATGTTTTCAACAGTTTACAGTAAATAAAGGCTTATTTACGCGTCATATACAAAACAAACCGGTGTGTCATTCGGGCATTGTGTGAATTTATATTTAACACTGAACGCCGCCGTGACCGCCGCTTGCCGTCGCATCACATACATAATTGCTGTAAATATTCACCTGTTTTATTATCCTCCAAAGCCTTGTAAGTACCGTTGTTCAGTCCGAACTAACATAAATCTACATTACATAACTACTTTAATGTGCACATTGGTGGTTCGAACACACTAGACTAGACGGTCGCATCGCTTCAGACAGGTTTATTTGTGTAGTTCAATGGGTTTTGTATTGTGTTATGGTGTCAATAATTGCTATCAATCATACATGCCGTAACAATAGGATAGCAGAACGGCCAAAATGCCACGGGCCCGCGGACCCGAAGATGCGGTTTTTATTTAGAGGCAATTTTAGTTCTTCTAAAATCCAAAGAAAACTCCGGATTACATATCTCTGTCTGTTACGGTTGACTCACAGTAACCATTTCTTTCATTAAAACGAATATTTACATATTATAAATTCGCCACGTCTGTTCCTCCACTACTTCTAAATCGCTAAATCATTCAACGGATTTTGAAAGAGCGATAAACGAGGAAGGTATGTTTGTATAAAAAAAAGCATCCCTGGCGAAGCCGGTAGCGGGTCGCTAGTATAATATTATAAAATAAGTTGACGCTGTTATTTTCCATCTGTGTTTCTGCTAAAATTTCCTCTATACCACCCAACGGATTTTTGTTCGGTTTTCACTAATGGAGAGACCGACAAACGAGGAAGGTTTTATCATCATAATACAGTTAACTATCGGATCGTAACGTATGAATCAAACAATATATATTTTTTAAAATTTATTTAAATAATGCATGCCTACAGTGTAATGTTAGTTTTACCTGTAATAAAAATACGCGGAAAATACAATATGCTTTATAAAAAAATGTATTTTAATGTAGTGATTAATGTCGGTATAAAAAAATAATTACTTGGATAGCGTTACAACATGAGTAGAAAATCTGATCGTTGCGCTGATTTTTTTATATTCCTTTATAAATCGCATACGTAACAAAAAACGACTGAACTATATAGACTTGTAAAACTGAATATTTTATGTGCTGTATATTTTACGAGTTATTTTAGTGCAAATTATTAACCTCGTCCGCAGTATCTCTTATACGGAAGTTTATGTGGAAACTAAACGTATCACTAAGGTCCAAAAGTTTCCGGCCTACCTACATCAGATTAATTGGAGATCTGTCTGTTGTCTGGAGAAAAACTTTCATGTCATTGAATTACTAGACTTTTTGTCACCTACTCACAAAAAAGGTATTAAATTATTTCATTTTGTTACAAAGATATTGGATTGAGAAAGTTCGAGTGTAAAAAAAATCGAAATGCATAAATTTGAGTATAGAGCTGTGATTAAATTTTTGACCAAAGAAGGGAAAACACCAGCGGAAATCAAACAATTTTTTTTAACAAATTTTCGATTTGCGAGGAAAAAAATTTAACACTGTGATGATGAGGTGAAGTCAGCAGCTGTGTCACATTTTGAAGGCAAAAATCCAGATTATTTTTTCAAGGGTATAGAAATGTTAGTAAAGCGCTGTGAAAAGTGTGTTGAAATAAAGGGAGATAATATTGAAAAATATTAATAGTTGTTTGAGATTTACCCTTCATTTTATATAGTTCAGGCCGGAAACTTTTGGACCTTAGTGTTATTTATATCTATTCTATAATAAAATCGTAGGTACACGAGTCATCTTTACTTACATTATATATTAAAAAAAAGTGTTAAAAAAACAAGAGGTGCTGATGTCACGAGGTCAAAAAAATATTTTAGAATTTTTGTCTGTGCGTTTGTGCACGCTAGTTTTTCAGTATTTTTCAGAATTTTTCAGACTTGCTCGGCTTTTTAGGTTCGTAGCGTGGTAACTAATATGTGTTATAAACGCGAAGTGTGTGTTACGATTTCACGCTTTAACTACTCTATCGATCATCATGAAATTTTGCATGTACTACACGTTTTTCGGGATACAGAAAATGGGCGCGGTCGAAGTCGCCGGCAAAAGCCAGTACCATTCGACCAGAAGCTTACAGATTGAACGAAACAAAACAAACAAAAAAAAAAAGAAAAACAAACTCTTCACCTTTATTACTTATTATACTAGTTGACCCGGTGAACTTCGTACCGCCTCAGAATAAAAACCCGTTTCATACAATTTATGTATGAGGAAATGATTTTATTTTATTCACAACTAGCGGCATGTTTCCGGCTTCGCCCAGGGTGCATTTTTTTTACGTAAAAACCTTCCCTGATTATCCCTCTATCCATGAGTGAAGACAGAATTAAAATCGGCCCAGCCGTTCTCGAATTTTGCGGTTAGCAACACATTTAGGGATTTACTTTTATATTATAGATAGCAGCCCGCTCGAGAATTTTCGAGAAACTTCTAGAATTTTCTAAAAACTTCTAGAATTTTCTATAAACATCTAGAATTTTCTAGAATGTTAGCGAAAAAAAATCCGTTCCTATTAATAATACATAATGAGCGACTCAGCCAAAGAAAAGATATGCCGCAAGGAGAACTCATCGTATTGCATGAACCTTCGTTTCAGTTGTTAACAACAAATGCAATTGTTATGAACGAAAAAAATCTTTTTTTTTTATTGTCACAGGGTTAGTAACTTTTTTTCAGTAAAAGAAAAAATATCGCGTTTGAAAAACTCGAATATATTGCATAGATCCCGTTTTTTATTGTTTATAGCGGCCCGCTCCCGGCTTCGTCCGGGGTGTATTTTTTCTAAAATAAACGTAGCCTAAGTTACTCCTTATTACATCAGCTACCTGCCAATAAAAGTCCCGTCAAAATCGGTCCAGCTATTTCAGAGATTAGCCGGAACAAACAGACAGACAGACAAAAATTGTAAAAAATGTTATTTTGGTGTATGTACCGCAATTTACATAAACAAAAAGTAGCCTATGTTACTCCTGACGACCCCCTCTTCATGTCTGCAAAGTTTCATCGAAATCGCTTCAGCCGTTTCTGAGATTACCCCGAACAGACAGACAGACAGACAGACAGACAACAATTCTAAAAAAAGTTATTTACGTTTTAACAGCATGCGAATGACTCTCAAAGCTTAGTTTGAGGCAGTTTTTCGCAAATCACAGACAGACACTCTGAATTTATTTATATAGATTAATAGAAACGGATTTTTTTTCGCTAACATTCTAGAAAATTCTAGATGTTTATAGAAAATTCTAGAAGTTTTTAGAAAATTCTAGAAGTTTCTCGAAAATTTCAGAAATTTCTAGAAAATTCCAGAAGTTTCTAGGAAATTCTCGCATATATGAAAACTTTCTTCACTTTTTCAGATAATTTAATAAGATTTTTTGAAATTTCAGAACCTGATGGGTGATTTGTTATATTTATTTCGAAGGAAGTAGAGTGAGGCTATCTTAATGCATAAGCATCATTCTCATTAAACTCGAAAAGTCTATGTACACGAATGCACCCGGGCGAAGCCGGGAACGAGTCGCTAGTCTAAAATAAACGTAGCCCAAGTTACTCCTTATTACATCAGCTACCTGCCAATAAAAGTCCCGTCAAAATCGGTCCAGCTATTTCAGAGATTAGCCGGAACAAATAGACAGACAGACAAAAATTGTAAAAAATATTATTTTGGTGTATGTACCACAATTTACATAAACAAAAAGTAGCCTATGTTACTCCTGACGACCCCCTCTTCATGTCTGCAAAGTTTCATCGAAATCGCTTCAGCCGTTTCTGAGATTACCCCGAACAGACAGACAGACAGACAGACAGACAGACAGACAGACAGACAGACAGACAGACAACAATTCTAAAAAAAGTTATTTACGTTTTAACAGCATGCGAATGACTCTCTAAGCTTAGTTTGAGGCAGTTTTTCGCAAATCACAGACAGACACTCTGATTTTATTTATATAGATATTTTTTTATAAACATTTCAGATGTTTTAATAGTTATTCTATTATTCGGGGCGGAGACAAATTCAACTAATCAAGGTTCATAAAAATCGGTCCATCCGTTCTCGAGTTAAATGGTGTAACTGTCCTTTAAAGATATTCAGATAGAACATAAATCCAGTTTCATTTAAAAGTAACCTATGATCCTTACTCTATTTCAGAGCGATTCGGTGAGCTACTTTTTCGACGAGTTAGAACGTATCGCCAGACCGGATTACGTGCCGTCTCATCAGGACATTCTACACTGCCGGAAAGCGACGAAGGGTATCACGGAGTGCACGATCATCATTAACAACGTGCCGTTCGTCTTCGTGGACGTGGGAGGCCAAAGGACTCAGAGACAGAAGTGGACACAGTGTTTCGATTCTGTCACCTCGATACTGTTCCTAGTGTCGTCGTCGGAGTTCGACCAAGTGTTGTCCGAAGATAGGTAAGTGTCCTTAGTGTCCAGGAAAATTGACTAACAAATCAAAATTTGAGTCCGTCAGGAGGATATGTAATATCAATGGGCGATTCCACCATGTAGAAGGGATGGAAAAAAATAAAAACAGGTATTTTTTTCCAAATCACAGAATCGCTTCGTCTGATTTCAAACATTCACATATACGTAGTATTTTTAAATTTTATAAATATTTATTTAAAGATTTTATTGGTTCGTGTATTAATGTAATTTATGGCGTCGTCTAAATCTGTGTTGGTTATACGCAATGTAATGCTAATTATAAATTTATGAATATCCGCCCTCTTTTCGTAACAAGAGTGGTATGCTCATTCGAGTTTCGTGGATCTGTTTAATTCTAGCTCTATTTTTTCATTTTTTCCAATTTTACCTTTTATTTTTCATTAAAGAATATCTTGGTTAAATTTTTCTTAGTTTCCATTACCTATGCCTTTTAAATTTTTACAGGGAGAGTTCTTTTTTCCTTCTTTCTCAAAGGCATTCTTCACAATTGGAACGATTTTGTTCATGTCAATAGTTGACATTGTTAGTAGGTCAACAGGGCATGATCTCTCCAAGAATATGTAATTTGTTTTTCTCGGATAAAGGTTTTTTTTAAAGCTGTTTACTCCTTCATTGTTGGAACATGACTGTGATAAATCATTGATGATTCTCGAACGTCTGTCTTTAATTGCCTTGTTTTATTATTGCTGAATAATGAAATCCATATAAGCACAAAATGTATTTGAAAGTTGCCCAGGGCTCCTATAGCGCTATCTATTGTTAAATTTCAGTAATAAAGACTTGTATTTTCCTAAATGTCCATATTACCCGTACACAAAGTATACGTGTGCATATCCAAATATTTTCCCAAATTTTTTTTGCTTTTACCTTTATAATTTTAATCACGTGGAGACCTTAATTTTATTGTATTTCTGTTTGTGTATTTAATAGCACGAATTGACTTCGTTTAAACAGTTTTATTTTATACTAGCGATCCGTTCCCGGCTTCGCACGGGTGCAATTTTTTTCTGCAAATTAAACGTAGAAACCTTCCTCGTTTAACGCTCTTCCCATTAATGAAAACAGTATAAAAATCCGTTCGGTAGTTTTTGAGAATCGCAAACATACAGACAGACAGACGCGGCGGGGGGACTTTGTTTTATAATATTAAAAAACGTAAATTTAATAATGTTGTCTGCGTGAGCGAATTGATTATTGTTTAATTGTGCGTAACTTTGTCTTTTTCCTGTGTATATTAGTTCAACTGAGATAAGAGAACGCAGTTCGGCGAAATATGGGTATATTCTATCTCAAAACTTCGATGATGAATACTAAAGCTGCTGTCAAGCTGAGTGATGATCGTTAGGCAGAAAAGATAAATGTTTCAACTTATTCGTGTACATAGACTTTTCGAGTTGAGAATGATGCTTATGCATTAAGATAGCCTCACTACTTCCTTCGAAATAAATATAACAAATCACCCATCAGGTTTAACAAATTTTTAAATTTCTAAAAATTTTGACGATGTTCTGAAATTTCAAAAAATCTTATTAAATTATCTGAAAAAGTGAAGAAAGTTTTCATATATGCGAGAATTTTCTAGAAACTTCTGGAATTTTCTAGAAACTTCTGAAATTTTCGAGAAATTTCTAGAATTTTCGAGAAACTTCTAGAATTTTCTAAAAACTTCTAGAATTTTCTATATACATCTAGAATTTTCTAGAATGTTAGCGAAAAAAAATCCGTTCCTATTAATAATACATAATGAGCGACTCAGCCAAAGAAAAGATATGCCGCAAGGAGAACTCATCGTATTGCATGAACCTTCGTTTCAGTTGTTAACAACAAATGCAATTGTTATGAACGAAAAAATTCTTTTTTTTATCCCTGATTATCCCTCTGTCCATGAGTGAAGACAGAATTAAAATCGGTCCACCCGTTCTCGAGTTTTGCGCTTAGCAATACATTTAGCGGCCCGCTCCCGGCTTCGTCCGGGGTGTATTTTTTCTAAAATAAACGTAGCCTAAGTTACTCCTTATTACATCAGCTGCCAATAAAAGTCCCGTCAAAATCGGTCTAGCTATTTCAGAGATTAGCCGGAACAAACAGACAGACAGACAAAAATTGTAAAAAATGTTATTTTGGTGTATGTACGGCAATTTACATAAACAAAAAGTAGCCTATGTTACTCCTGACGACCCCCTCTTCATGTCTGCAAAGTTTCATCGAAATCGCTTCAGCCGTTTCTGAGATTACCCCGAACAGACAGACAGACAGACAAAAATTCTAAAAAAAGTTATTTACGTTTTAACAGCATGCGAATGACTCTCTAAGCTTAGTTTGAGGCAGTTTTTCGCAAATCACAGACAGACACTCTGATTTTATTTATATAGATTAGTTACCTAATAACTATGTATATTGTCAGACACATTTTATTAGTCAGATTTTTCCTGGTTTGCGCTCCTATGTCAAGGTATGTCAAGGCGACCGCCGTAACTAGGTAAATGACGATAAAAAATTGAATGAATTGTTTATTTTCGTAAACCACTCGTGAGCCGCGTATATTAAAAACGCCTCATTATGAATCATGAACTGTATTTCGTGTCGATGAAATAGATTTCCTAGAATAATGTTATAATCTGTTGGGTTTATTAATGTTCGATAAACACACTCGTATTTAGAGAAGTCAACATCCGCGAATGGAATTCAAGAATGTTTTAAGGCTCTCCTAATGATAAGAGGTGATTAAAAATTTGCATGTCGGTTAAAAATTTTGGTACTGTTTTTCGTATATGTTGTATTGTTACATAGATATTGTTGCGTTTAAAGTTTAATAACACTTTAAAGTAGCTTTGAAAAAGCAAAAAGCAAGGCACATTTATTATTTAAATACACAGAGAGATTGTTCTTTGGACTAAATCCTAGTCAAGTTCGTTAGTTCGTTATGTGTTCACACTGCTATTTTCTTCATATGGAATTTTTTTTGATTGGTTACATTTCTTTGTAAAGGTGAAGACAAGTGACAGCCCTTCGCCTATAACACAAGCAACGCCTCAGATGCTACAAAATGCGTTGCCGACCTTAGTATCCCTTACTCACTGATAGAAAAATAACAGCACACATGCTGTTTACGGTGGTATTCTGTAAGGGGTGGCTACTGCCGCCAGACGGGCTGCCCAAATGACTGCGAAACACAGTATGTCCTGTCGGTTTTTTGTATATGTAAGTCGGCTGGCAGGTTGACGGTCCACTATATGGTAGGTGGCTACCGTCTGCCATTAGAGGGCTCTGGAATCCCTTATTCACTTAGCGAAACCGTAAATTTCGTCATTTTTTTTTTGTTCATCATTCGTCAATATTATTACGTCGTGGTCTTCCGTAAGGAGTTACCAGTACAGTAAAAGCAATGATAGGAAGTAGCCATTTGACCTTTTTTTTCCTTCACGGTTTCAGGAAGACGAATCGGCTAGAGGAGGCCCTCAACATATTCGATACGATCGTCAACAACATCAACTTCAAGGGTATCTCGATAATACTTTTCCTGAACAAGTCTGATTTGCTAGCGAGGAAGGTCGCCAGCAAGGAGACGGACATACGCTGGTACTACTCGCATTACACGGGCGACCCTCACAATCTCAGGGACGTGCAAATGTTTCTGCTCAACATGTTTGCGAACGTCCGGAGGGAGCCCAAGACGACCCTCTACCATCACTTCACGACGGCCATAGACACGCACAACATAGAGGTTGTATTCAATTCCGTGAAGGACACAATACTCAATCGCAACCTGGAGTCTCTGATGCTCCAGTGACAGTACGTTGTCTGTGGTTAATTGTGATATAATAATATTATGTGACTTTATTTGTTCGTTCGCTTACTCTGTGTTTGTCTACCGAAACCGAACATCGATCGATTACAACTATGGATTTCGCACGCCGTACAAAACACTACGAACTTTATGGAACATTTAAAATTGACATATACGTAGAGGATTAACTCTGTCGTCTGTCATTTAAAACCAACCAACTGTCATTTAAAGAAAATGTGACTTTACGTCAACACATTGGATTTTTTTAATCAATAGTAGAACTTTTACCATCGACGCGCGAATGCAAGATTCCGCCATGATTTCGTTTTAGGCGTATTTGGTATGTGCCGCTTTGGCATTTGTGATGCAAAATCCATAGTTGTAGTAGATCGATGGAAACAGCATAATAATGAATTGTCTCCATTTATTAAAAGACAAACGTATGATGTGATTCCTTAGACTCGAAAGGCCTCTGATGTATTTGGCCTAATTTTATAGAAATCTTTGTATAATCTTTGTATGATATAATGTGGCATTAGATCGGTTGGTTACACGCTAAATGTTGGTTTAGCGCATTTGTACATACATACATACATACATACATACATACATACATAGTTAGTTGTATAATTTCGTTTGTATATTTAGTAATATTTATGACCAAAAAATACTTAGATTTTGCACATGAATATTTATAGTTGTATAATCACTTTTGGACAAATTTATTTAGATATATGTTAAACCATATATTTGTATGTATGAACGCAACAAGCATATAATATATAAATATGCACTAGGGATTGGATTGTACTGAATTAAATTTACGACCTATTGACCTATTGATCTAACGTCGGATAAATCTAACAAGTGTTATTTATATGCAATGTGGTTCAAGTAATTCAATAATTTGGCAAAGTTTTTAGCTCATATAAAATTTGAATTTAAAAAGAAAGACAAAAACGCTCACTAAGTGTACAAGCCTTCGACTAATTTTAACAATATAACTGAATCGTTTAACTTAAATCAAAGTTAAAGTTTGATTTAACATATAAGTTAAATCTAGATTCGCTCTGCTTTCCTCATCGTAAAACTTCAAGTAAAGTTCACATGTTTAGAACTACAGAAAATATATATATCTGTAATGAATTAAAAAATATTTTCTTTTAATAGTTAGACGAAAGTGGTCTATGGTTTTTTTGAATCCACATATAATATTAAAGATCGCATATTTCTGAAGTGCACTCATTCAAACTACCGTTCAAAGAGAAATCTCGATTTTCATACAAATATCGCTGCTTAAATTCAAAAGTACCACAAATCAAAATTGCACTTTTTTACAGGAGAGCTAATCGAAAAAAAGAAAAAATTTTTTTTGTCTATTTTAGAAGCGTATTTTCAAGTAGCATTAAATGTTTTAAGTACTTTTTTTATAATAAACTGAACTATAGAGTTGTTACTAAGCATATGTTACTTTTGAATTTTAAAAAATATATATAAAATATACTAACTATATAATAAAACAACCATGAGTCTTTTTGCAAACATACAATATGAAGGATTGTGATTGCACTTTTGCAATAAAAATAATTTTGGAATTTTTTGATTTGTGATACTTTTGAATTTAAGCAGCGATATAATTATATTAGTTTTATAAGGGCGTTAGATTTTGATGGAAAATTAAAAGGTCCACGAAGCAGTGCCAACAATGTGAAATTAGAAGAATTATAATTATTATAATAATTATTAGAGTAGTTGTTTTTGTATTAACAATTAGAGCCGTACAAAATATTGTTTATAAAATAGCAGTTTAGGGGTCCACTGATTGGACAGATAGTTTTTGTTATATATTTTTTTCACTAGATGGCGTTTTTTTTAAGCTCAATCGGTCATAATCGATATTTTTCATTTTGCTTTTCAATGTAATAGTTGAAACGTATTGTATATTTCAATAATAAGAAGCATTTTAATAGTAAAATTAATTTTAAATGTAAACTAACTTTTAATATAATTAAGCCGATTTTTTTTTGTCTCTTCTCACGACCTAACAAGTTTTTTTTTTGTCCGATCAAATGTATTTTAATCTTCTATATATGCCACAATATGTACACTGATGCCATATAGTGAAAAAATAATAATATATAATTAAATGTTGAATAATTTACTAAGCAATAAATTGGAGTTTTTTTTTTATTAAGACGGCCACAGACCAAATGGAATTTAGAAACTGTGATGCAATTTTTTTTTGTAAATGCTTTAAATAGCAACGAAATAACTGTTTTTTTAAAAAATATATATAAAGAAACTGCCGTTACTGTTTTAGAGCTCAATATTAAAATTTAAATTGTATACAAAAAAATAACTGAAACATTGATGTAAATAAAATAATTGTGTAATTGTTACAGTTACTGTAATATTGTATTACACCCTATGTTACTGTAATATCATGTGGTATTACAGTAGTAATGCCATAGGGGTATTACTACTCTGCTAGTAATTAGTATGGGCAAGAAGAATAATGAATTCTGTAAAATTTGAGTTTTTTTTTTTTTGTTTATTTCTAAAGATCTAAACAGTTTTTGTTGAAGTCTTTTCATTTATATCAATTTTCGAAGTTATTCCGTCCCTTGGCATAAAAAACATAGTAATCTCATAAAAGCTAAATTTAATTTTTTTTTATGTTGATATAGTTTTTTTTTTTGATAATTTTCATTAAGGCACAAAATCATGCAAAAGTAGGTTATTAAAAAAAAATTAGTGTTTTGATCTGATATCGAACATGTTTCTAATGCATAATTTCTTTTTACATATTGTATAATAATAAAATGTCATACTCATTTTAAATGTAAGCCTCTGTAAGCTTTATAGTATTTATTATTATGGAGATTTAGTTTTTTATTTACGATCTAGGTTACATGAAAATAGTACATATCTATTTATTTATTGTAAATTTTATACGAATGATTTTAATTCGAGGCTATAATATTTGTAAATACCTCTTTAATTTTACAGTGTATAGTATTTTGTGTGGCGATTGTACATGTTACTGCGTTGTCACGTGAGCCCGTGTAATTCACAAGATTTTTAAAGTAATTCATTAATTATGTAAATGTGGTTTATTGAAATTTTCAAAAATTTTAAATTTTATTGAGTGATTATTCTAATCAATCAATATGTGGATCTGTCATCAGTTTATTTTACAAAGGAAACTGACCACATTGGAGCCTATCTAACGGATCACGCTGTTACATTTTTGTTGTTTACTTTATTAGGGGGATTCATTTGCATACATACATTTTGGTTTACATAGTTTTACACTGGATTACCCAGCTTAAAACGTATCTGATCGGTGTATTGTTGATACTCTTTGGAGTATCAACAATACACCAATACCCCCTATTGTCCCATAACAGTTGTTGGCTTTCAGTCATTTGTATCACAACTTGGATGTGTAAGGCCAATAAATTTAAAGTGCCAATATTAATCTAAACTAAACCAATATTGATAAGTAATTATCAACATCAATGGAGTTTATAGGACAAATCTTTTACTTTTGCACACTTATAATATGAGCTAACGCTGAAAGTATAATCCGTTATAAATGTTATAATGTATACGAATGTGTTAATAATGTATAAAACGTCGAACAAATGTATGTAAGAGTGCCTGTGATATACATTTTATTTAAATTTTTGGACCGCGAATCAATTAAAAGATTACACTAGACGCGGCTTGAACGCATCTCGTGGTAAATAATTTGGACTATCAATGGACTACAAATAATCAATATATTGGACTATTAATGGACTATAAATAATCAATAAATTGGACTATTAGTGGACTATAAATAATCAATAAATTGGACTATTAATGGTCAATAATTTGAACTTCGGACTATTAATAGTGACTCATATATGCTCCTAAATCGTTTATTATTATAAACCATTTCTGTAGATTGACAAGCGGTGAGCGATCTTGACAGCGCAGTTTTTGTACAATAAATTTAGAGTAAAATTTTAGTTCAGTTTACATGATTTTTTTTTTCTTAGATCATCATCATCATCATAATCAATAGTGATAATTTGCATTTAATAGTGCCATTGTGTGGCGTAGAGGTGTTGCCACTTAAAAAATTTGCCTAAAAGTTTTGATTGCTCGTTTTGTTTTTCAAAATTTAAATGTAGAAGCATATTTTTATAAACTGAACAAATGATATATGTATTTTAAATTAATTTAAGCGACTAGGTGTTATTGTAATCGCAGCTGTTTTCTACAGCCGTGTGAAGTCATCACGCACAATATTAAACTTTAATTCCTTGCAATTAGAGATACAAGTTATATGTACCTAAGTGTTTTGATGTAATCAAGTTATAATTTTACACCAATACCATATTCAATTAAATTGGACTATTTGGTGATCATTAGACAGCCAATCTGGCTTCAATTCGATCCGTGACGTTAGTTGATTAGATTGATCGAGGAGTGATGCAAGATTGAAATACAAATGAATCTCAATTGTTTTCATACTAAAATAACTGAAATTCTAACTAGCTTAATCCTAAATAATTGTACTATTGCCAAAAAGACTGAATCTCAAAATGTCAAGTTATGTTTGTAAGGAAAATGAAAGAAAATCCTCTTTTCTAAATAGTATTTTTTCTATATAAATAGTTTTAACTGTTTATCTGTTTACTAGTCCGTTTTGTAGTTCTAAATTACTGACTGGATTTTGATGCGGCCACATCATTATATAAGGTATAATTTCAATTGTCATTGAAAAATTTAATACCTCTATTTAAAGTTTCGAGTCCAAAATTTCGAGACAGTTGGTTTTTTTAATTTTCGATCAATATTTTGATACATATTGAGATCAGGCATTTTGACATTAGCTACAAAGTACAAACTGTCAGGAAGCACAGAATTTATGTTAGATTAGCTTTCTAATGGTTACCTAAAAATTTTAAACCGAGTCAGAGGTTCCATAAAAAAATCCAATTAATACAATAAAAATCAATTTATTCGTCTCAATAATCGCAGACAATGTGTTATGTCGCTGCACTTACCATAGTCTATGGTTGTTGTGACTCGATTTGGATCATTTAAAAAAAAAATTTTTTTTTTTTCAAAATCCATATAAATAATAAAATTTAGTTCATATAATGAACTTGATATTGAATAAATCGATAGTGAGGTTGGAACATGGGTCTCAAATAGTCCGCGGCTTAGTCAAGGACTTTGCAGTCGTGGGCTGCTTTTGTTTGTGAAGCATTTGAACGGGTCAAATGACAAATGTATGAAATTTGTATTGAATATGTAAAGTAATCGCCTTAATAAGATATTTCTTTACAACGGCATATAGCTATTGTGTTTGATGAAAAATCCTTCTTGAATTATTTAAATCGATGAAATTCAGACTGGTTAGATTGTAAACGGATGTCGACTGAAAAAACTGGTACTCGTTTGATAATTTGAGAAGAATTGTTCAAGCGAAATTAGAGTTTTAGCGTACACACTTAGGGTGCCAATTCTTTTGCCTGAAATGAAAGAGTTAATATCCAAATATTTGACATAATTTATTAGAACATCATTGAATAGTTTCGTTGGATATTGTTTTGTGTAGAGAGTAAAGAGTGTCCCTAAGCCTAAGGTTATGATGCTATGCGATTAGTTGTAAGTCGTGGATTTTTAAATGATACATTAGAAGTCATTTATACACTCATGTTATTGTATACTAGAGTGTTGACAATATCTTTTGGAATTCCTCTATATTTTGTATACAACCCGATATTTATTGTACAGTGTAATAAAATATGATGCATGTGATATTGACTTTTTAATTACCTGTTTTCA
This sequence comes from Synanthedon andrenaeformis, assembly GCA_936446665.2. NCBI lineage: Eukaryota > Metazoa > Arthropoda > Insecta > Lepidoptera > Sesiidae > Synanthedon > Synanthedon andrenaeformis. The sequence continues at coordinate 12,315,192 of OW387780.2, read as the reverse complement.
ATGTTCCTCAATCGGATTATTATTAGTGACCGACCGAAGTTTAGTTTTTGTTTTTGTCCATAAACCATAACGAATTTCGTAAAGCTTCTGATCGTAAAGCTCGTCGCCAGGATTTGTGTCAGGGAGGTGTATCTGCATCTACACATTATACTATTAACTAATATAAAATATAGAATTATACATGTAGGTATATAATGCATATAAATGTAATGTCAAATTCAAATCGCGCAGGTATGTGAATATATTTCGCTTATCGAAAACATACTTAATCTCTGTAGTCCTAGACGCATTCAGTTTTTATTCAAACAATAAATTATTTTAAAAAATAATGTTTTCTTTCCTGACAGGGGGGTGCAAGTGCCATAGCCCATGCTCGTCGCGTCATTTGGCGTTATTTGGCTTACTTCGAAAAATTATTCAAACAAGATTTCAGTGTACAGTGGAAATATTAAATATCTAAATCTTTTTCGTTTTCGGCTTCGGTTTCGACCGATAATAAGACTAAAGCCGAAGCTTCTTTTTCGTTTTCGGCTCAAAATTCATTTTCGGTCGGACACTAATTATTATTTAGGTAGGCGAAAGAATAGAAGTGAGATACGGTTAACGCCATCTGTTGATCAGGTTCGATGCTGCAACATATAGGACACAGCAACACTGCGTCATGACTGCGATGGCGCCGCTTATCGCAGGGGTGTGCCTTATAATCAAGAGGCCAAAGCTTAAAAATATTTTTAAAATAAAGCTTAAAGCATTATTCTTAAAAATATTGGTTAATAAATCAACGATTTCACGACTACATCCGGGGCTCCAGGAAATCCGTAGAAGGTTTAAAAAAGATAAAAACAGCGGTATATTTTATCCTGATGGATAAACAATACTACTGAAAAGTAACATCAAAATCCGTTTAGTAGTTTTGCGTACAAGAGTAACAAACACACAAAGGTCTACCTCACAAACTTTCGGATTTATAATATACTTACCCAAACATTTGGCCGTTTCTTCGTCCGCGTATCCTTATAAATTATGGTCTATGTCTGGTCTATTTCTGATGTTAGGTATAGACATTAAAATAATTTCATCGTACAGCATCTTAGTAGCCTTTGTTTGCACATTCACAGTATACCTAATTGAGGAGATATTTTTTGAACATTAAATCAGTAAAAGTTTTTCTAAAGTAGAAATTCCGGTTTCATTTAAAGTACGATTGCAGTGCTGGGGTTAGTGGGAAGAAAGCTCAGATGCCAATGTAAATGAATGTTCGAATAGTATATACGCTTGCTCCTGTGAACGGTTTAGATTCACTTGGCTCTAATCAGTAAAGTGGTTTTCCAGTCACAAAGGTTTTTTTATGTAAAGGTCGGCAGGCAAGTTGTTAACACGCTGTTAACACTATTGCTCTGCTGAAACAGGGAAAATGATAAAGGATAAGGGAGTGAGGTTATTAGGATAATAAATTAAGGTTCTGCCATTCTTTACTGAACTCATCGAAACACAAAAAGACACAAGCTGTTCTCATTTGTTAGTCTTTTGTAAAGAGGGGTTTATACTGTCCAATAATAAGAGGAGAGACATGGTCACTAATATAGAAATTCTTCGAAGAGCTTATAGGTACTAACAGAGAGCTACTGGCGAATATTAGGGTTCGTAAAATTGCATACTCTGAGGGGTGAAAAGTTCATTATGGATCACCTTATCACGGGGCGCAAGATTGAGGGGCGAAGAGGAGTGGGCAGAAGACATGTCTTGGTTGAGAAACAGTCTTGCCTGAGTTTCTTTCGGGGTTTCTTCTCAGGATCGTCATCTTGGCTTTTTTTCGAAACCCTAGTAAATTTAAATTTATAATGACGATCATAAGAGTTTCTTGAGAAACTTAATTGATAAATAAATATTTTGATTTTGATCCGTCTCTGAACCGGAATCACGGAAGTGGAAGAGCTGTTCCGAGATAGGTCTTTTCGAGAGTGATTGCCAACGCCGGGGAAACCTGATAAGGGACATAGAGACGAAGATTATAAAAGCCATTATTATACACATCCAACATTTTAAAATTAAAGAAAATAAATAAAAACAATATTATTTACAAATAACTCCTAATTTTTAGAAATCAAAAAGTTTCGTCAATTGTTGAAGTATTTCAGGGTATCACGAAAAGTATCACAGATAATCACGGTCTTGCTACCATATTAAATGACCCTTTGTTAGAGATTACAATTTCAAGGTTTGGTTACAATTCTAATATGTTTACCCAACATGAGCATTTCGGAGGCATCAATCACCAATGCTTCATTATAGTTTTAAAGCAAAATGTGTTCTACATGATCTTAAGAAATGTAAAAATTACTGCAAAAATATCAGGTTAAAGTATCAGACTCATTTTGAGCTTTAATTATATTATCAGAGATGTATAACATTGGTATATCAGGTATTGTGTATGAAAAATAGTCTTAGCTGGTTAGTTTGATAGAATTTTATGCAAGAAAATGTTACAGTTTTCTATTGTAGCATATAAAATGGAACATTGTTTCGTAGAGCGTGCACCGTGAGCTGGTTTAACTGAAAATAAGCGGTAATATCCGCCGTCTCCACTGGAAAATAACGTTGTTAGTTTTATGAAAAACTTTCGTTTAATTAACTTTTTATTTTGCTTTATTGCTTAGTTCATATTATATTCTATATAAAATAAAATCTAATCCTAAGTTATATATATTTACACATTATATAATATAAAGCATCGGTCAGTTTGGCATGGTCCCAAGCATTACCTCGTCGTATGGGCAATACTAATCTGTTGACCGAGGTTTAGAATTTAGAATTTTGGAATAGCCAGTTTTAGAATCGCCGGTTATGTAGACCAAGTGTTTTGGTAAGATGTTAAAAAAATTAAGAGCGTTAGGACCCACGGACCCAGAGATTCGACACCAAGGGAATGAATATGTAGCCGGTGCGGTATTTGATTTGATTTTGATTTTGATAGCTCTGTATTTGTGAATTTTCCGCTTTTCGGCCGCCTCCGCAGCAGCACCAGCTGTTGCATTATAATTATTATAATTATATATATTATAATTATTCTATATTATAATATATATTATATTCTTAGGAGGCTCTTACTTTGACCGGTATTGGTGAGGGAACAAATTTAAAATATTCAAAATCGCGGGTCATTTTCAATAAGCTTAGTTAGCATAAGAATCTATGTTTTAGTAAATGCCTTTTTTGGTATACATATAAATGGTACCTAACCTAACTAATTATTTGTAAATGATACATTTTACAATAAACATTTGACAGAACTTATGACCCGACTAGGTATTTATATATATGTATATATATTTTTTTATAATTAGATAAAGATAAGATAGATTCTGTAGTATTAGGTAGATAATTCTGTGATGTCGCAATGATATGAAATAAAATAATAAAATATACAAGAGCATATAAGGAAGAAATGCTTGTTATGAAGCTAATTAGTATTACAATATAATGTTGCTCTCCTGAACATGTCAATGAATCGGCCAAGCATACTACTTAGTCTAACAAATGCGACAGATTGGAGCATATGAAAAATATGTTAATAAAATAATATGACAATTTTCTTCCACTAAATTTAATATATAGGTAAGTATAATAATTTTTATCTTCAACCAAGAAATGGGAATCAGATAATAATTGGAATCTATAGCGAGTTTTACAATCTATAAAATAAGTTAGACTATAAATTACGAAGTGTTCTAACTGCTTTTATGGATAGAACGAGTGTTTTATTCCATCGCAAGTAAAATTGTCTGAAAAGATTTCTTTATATGAGGATAGAGTTATATTAAATTATAGTGTTAAATTGGTTTACAGCCATGATTTTTTTAAACTTAGTTTTTTATTGAAAGAGTATAGGTACATACAAGAGAAGAGTTTGAAGAGAAGAGATACGCGAACGAAGTTACGGACAAAAGTTAGTATTAAAAATGAAAGTTTGTGAGGATGTGTGGATGTTTGTTACTCTTTCACGATAAAAATATTAACCTAATTTCATTTAAAATTAGGTAACAGTTATATAGTTTATACCTAGATACATCAGAATTAACACAAAAATACACGAACTAAGTTGTGGATAAAAGCTAGTATTATATAAATGCGAAAGTTTGTTTAGATGTGTGGATGTTTATTACTCCTTCATGCAAAAACTGGGAACCGGTTTCTTTTATAAAACTACATTAATATAAATTATAAATATATCAGAATAACACATAAGTCTATTATTTACGAAGATATACACACGCAAAGTCGCTGGAAAAGCTAGTATGTCCACATTGTATTGACTTTACTCACTTAACTTTTATCTCATGTCGGCCATATAAGTACCCATAAAGCGGTTATCACACTTTACAATTTTAAAGATTCCAATTCAGGAAATTGGAAAGTGTAATCGCAGTTAGAACAGATTGGATCCAATTTAGATTTTATCTATTTTCAATCCTATGTCTTCGATTTAGAAATCAATTTAGTGTAGTGTGATCACTAGTTCATTACTTAGGTTTCTAAATTGGATGTGTGATAACCGCTTAATTCCTTGATGTAAAGTAATTCAGAACTTTAGTTCCTTACTTATCCCTTAGATGGCGCGATGTGCAGCTAGTTGCCAATAAATTAACTAGATACCTACGTTGACTTTGAATTTTCTATTCAATATAAATTATCTGATAACTATGCTCGTAGGTAAGTAATGTATTCAGAATATTAATCAAGAATAATAACGAGACACAGGAGAACGTGAATTAATTAGTGGCCGCTCGGATTTTACCGTCATTGAGCTCTATATAGTTGTCGGTAGTAGTATGGAAATTTATATACATAATTATGTACTTTTCAACGAAATTATTACGAACAAGTCATGACTCATATTGAATGGGAGACTCGTCAGTTTTAATTTCCAAAAGAAATTTGGAAAACCGTGTACAATTACTAAACTTGGTCAAGTTAGTCGTTAAATTTATTTAATATTTTGCAATAATAACCTTTTGGGTTATTAGTTAGGAGTCTAATATGAAATATCATTTTAATTCTGATTGGATTTGGGGCAATCAGGTTTTTATAGTAGCTCTTTACGTCATCAATCTTGTTAGGAAAGATTGTGGATGTTTGTTGTTAAATAATTAATTAATTAAATAAATAAATAAGTAAATAGATACATGTTTCGTTCTTAGAGTTAAAAAGTGAAGCCAAAGTTTCAAGTTCAAGACATATAATATTTTATTAACTGACTTCCTTTTTTGACTTATATTTTTCCGATAAAAACTAAATAATTTAGGAGTTTTGTCCTGTCGTGTCGCACAACACAAAAAGTGCAGTCAACCGTGAAAAACGAATACGCAAACGCTGCACCCGCTCGTAAATATCCTTCAGCCGAAGTCGTAAATCATTTCGGAAATTCGCGGTTTTCAAGAGATCGCTGCACAAAGAATCGACTCGTCGAATGAAACGGTGCTATATTCGAAATGGTTGACATTTTGATTGCGCACGTAAATCAACGCTTGGTCAAACCTCAAATTAAACGACGAACGATTCGTTTTACGTAAGTTGATGAAAACGAAATACTTACAGAAGATAAATTTAATGGCCCAAAGAACAGTAGGTGCCTACAGTCGGTCGCGTAGCAACATATACAGTAATTAAAATAAGCCATATATAAGCCAACTAGCAACCCGCCACCATTGCAATTTTTATCTGCAAATAAACCGAAATAAAAAATAAACATAAACCTTCCCCGTTTATCGTTCTATCCACTAGTGAAAACCGTAATAAAATTATAAAATTATGAAACCGTAATAAATATCAAGGAAAAAATTACATAAACAAACATACAGCATTCCTGTATGAAATTGGTTATTGATAAGATCATATTAGATATTAGTACTTTCGATACTATACTATTATGAATAATAAATACTTTTGATACTATATTAGTAGATAACAATAGCAAGTAACCTACTCTTGATTAGATTGTTTAGCTATCGTGCATTTAATAAAAATCTGTGACTTTTATTTACAGTTCTCATATTCATAAGTTGAGTTGAGACTGAAGTTATAATATTAATAATAATTTACGCGACAAAGTATGCTAAATCATATTTGAAAATTAAATAAAACAACAGTAGTACAAAATGAATATGAAACATATATTAAATATTTTATATGAGCCATTTTAAAATCAGAAATTGTAGATATGAAAGTTACCCTGAATGATTTAGGTTGGGAAAAAATATATCGGCAACAGAAACCGTTACGGTAAAATTTATGTGCTCATGTTTAGGCAATATCAATTAATTTTTAGACGGAATGTTTTTTTTTTAATTATTTGCTGGCTTGGATGAAAATAAATTGGGTCTAGATTTGATTACGTTCAGCTCTTGTTTACTTAAATTACAATTAATTATGAAATGTATTATATTTTCTAGCGTTTAAGGTATACTTGACTCTTCAATTAGTAACAAGTTGGTTTATTTGAAACCATTAGGGGCCAGCGGAGAAGTTCTGAAAACAGCGCAATTTAACTGTAAAGTGCTCGTTATAGCCGAATTTCTCGCCGAGACGCAATGCGCCATTTTGTTTTTTGTTATAAAGCCACCAAATAAATTCCTGTCAAATTTTTTTTACCGACCACCAAAAGCTCACTAGCGGCCTCTTTTGGATGAAGACTTTTGAACGCCATCACTATTTCTATCCACTGCAGCTTCTCTCTTGAGATCATCAGTCCACTAAGCACGTGGTCTGCAGGGGCGTTTCGACGTGCAGAAAATAAAAATATAAAACTGTTTATAAAAATTCAAAAATGTATAAATAGTTCTTGTTTAATAACTAGTTATAAAACACTGAAAATTTTTTTTCTTAGTTGGTCTTGAAAAATGGCTATGAATGAAGGGACTGGACTCGTTTGTAAATAAATTAAAAAATAATATTTACATATATGTTTAGATATAGACTAGCAGGTTGATAGATTGGTTAGTGAAACGTACAATATACATTAATAACTCAATTTATCCCAGCATTGGTCTTATAAAGGAGCATCAATCAGGCAAAAGGGAAGTCTATCAGCTGTCATCAGAGAAACAGGCTTCGCGGTGTTAAGCTATATTAGACTACATGCGCACTGATACGATAAAATGAACCCCTATATGCGGTATATTGGCGTTTTGTCGCTGCTATTTGGGATTAGTTTATAATGAACCGGATAGATCTAATGATTTTAGATTAGCAAAATCAAAATCTGTGGGTAGTTAAAATAATTTTGTCGAATTATAATGTTTACCTATTGTGAGGATTGAAAACAACAACGAACGCATTTATAATATCCTAATATTATAAATGCGAAAGTAAGTTTGTTTGTTTGTGCAATTTTCTTTATCGCTTTCATTTCATAACTACTATTTTTTGCATACATATTGTCAGATATACAGAAGAGGACATAGCGTACCTTTTATATAGAAAAAAGTACTAAAAGTAAAAAAAAAATAGGCTTGACAAAAAATACATGAAATAAAGATTGAATTAATAATTTAGCACCTTAGAAAACCTTAGCGGACGAACGAGTTTCAATTTAAATTAAAATTTTAGATGGACAGAATTAACAGAATGTAAAGGTAAGTTACACAAACTTATCTTTACACACGTGATTGCTTTAAATTTTTTATCGACTTAACAAGACGATTTATTAGATAGGTCCTTCTATAGCAGTTAAGATTCAAAAGAGCCTTAGTGCTTAGCAACCCTAACAGTGCGTCGAATTGGTTCTCGAATGGTTTTGCAAGTGACGAGGGTGTTAAAATGCGTTCGGCCGGAAAGCCGATAGCAAATATGCCAATAAGGGGTTGAAAACGATTAACGCTACATGTCTCTCTACAAGTTCCAACTATTTTAACTTCGCTATATTTCAGGGAGAAAGGGCTTTGTGTAATTTATTAATGTATATATTTAAATGCGATGTGATTGTCTTTTCATTGTCTTGTTAATTAAATTTAAGTATATTTAGGGAGTTACGAGTATAATTAACTATATCTATAGTAGTAAACAGATATTGTATTTGTTAATGTATAATTGAAAATGTTTAAAACAATTTTATGAAATAGGAAAGAGTCTTCTCTGTACTCTCAATTGAAACATTATTTTACTTCTTTTTAAGTTAAGCTAGACAGATAGGTTGGTGGTTCACTTGGTAGTAGGTGGCCACCGTCGCCTATAACACAAGAAACGCCACATTTGAAGCAAGTGCTCTGGCGACCATATTAGCATTAAGGATAGAGATTAGGAAGGGATAGTGAAATGGCCTCTGTCATCCCTTACTTACTCACTGAAACACATAAGCATATGCTATTACGTATTTCACGGTGGTCTTCTGTAAGGGGGTGGTTATTGCCGCCAAACAAGCTGTCTAAATGACTGCGAAATACAGCGTTAATACTTTTGACGTTTTGATTCAGAGAATATTTTTTACAGATCAGATTTCTACTCCAACAGCTCGGAACTGATTTCAAATATAACTAACTTTTATATTCGACTTCTGTTTAAATTTTAAAGACTATAACTGACAGACAAAGTAAATTATTGCTACAGAAGCGTTATTCTGTCGTCTTGAAGCATAGACAGGTGTCATGTTTTGAATAAGAATAGCTCGAACGATATATTTGCGATGACTCGTTCGTTTCACGCGAATGAGTACTACGTACGTGACCAAGTTGCCGAATCCAAGACCCCGGTACCAAAAATTATTTGAAACAAGTCATGATGTTATTTGTACATTGCTGCGTTTAACACAATCTGTAGGAATATTACCCCTAACCGTATGGAATTTTATTTTATAATGATCAAAATATATGTTGTTGGGAGTGGCGATGCTCTAAAAAATAAAACAATATTGAAGTTGACGGTTTTCAAGAAAAGTCAGAAAAAATATAGATCACACATGGAATTGCATGCATTTTCCAAATGTGTCATGAAATGTAGTAGTGGTAAAATTAAACATTTTAGAAGATTTTGATTATGTTAGTTACATTTAATCTTTAATCTAGATTTATAATTACGCATCGAAATAACATTTTTGATGATACAGTCGACAGATGGCGCTGTTTGACATTTTCCAACATATTTATAAAAAAAAGACTGAAAGAGCAATGTATGGGGTATAAATGCAAAGGAACCATAAAAGAACGTTAAACTTCAAATGGCAACATTAATGTAACTAGAGAAGTATTCGGCAGTGAACTGTCACCTTGTCAAGCCATATTGTTTGTTGCAAGCATCGATTCTAATGGTTCTAAGATACATTGTTAAAGCCGTTAAAGCCATAGAGTAAATAGTACTTAACCAGTAAAGTACTATTTACTCTATGTTAAAGCTAACTAAATAAATAATTACGTGTCGATACAATCTTAAATCACGGATAAAATGCTTAGTTTCGCCAAATGTGCAGTCATCCTATTGGAGATACTATTAACTTCTTATGTTTCCAAATTTCTTTGTATGTACATACATACTTGTTTTGATTTATGAGCATAATGATATTTTTATAAAAATATAGCTTTGGTCCGAGACTTTGTCCGCGCCACTTTTTCTTATGCGTTGAAACATTTGTTCAATCTTTATTGCTTACTAGTGTCCCGCTCCCGGGTTCGCCCAGTGTAAAATTTTTATACACACGAACCATACTTATCTCTAGTTTATTAAAACATACTTAGTTTCCTATACTACAGTAGAATTTAGTACACAATTTTCTTATAATAAATGATATAAACTTGGCTGGAGTTGACGCATTTTTAATCATCAAAAAATTTTCTTTTAAATTTTTTCGTTATTGATTTTAAATTTTGAAAGTTATCGCTGAAATTATTATATAAAATTTCTACGTCTTTTCACGTTCGCTAAAATGCACCTGTTTCTTGCTCTACTTGAAATAATCTAACGCAATAAAGAGGAATACTGTTCAGAATTGATCCCCGATGCCGTGGCATGTTTAATAAAGAGGCAATAACGCGTAATGGCCGCCCGTTGTCGTGTCCGGTGCATCGTAGTTCTTCATTAACCAACCAAATGACAAGCTTAGGGAGGCACGCAACTATCTTGAATGTAATTAGAATAAAGATACACTGATATTGCTGTTTGTTTAGAACATTGAGTGTTGGCTTGATAATAACTAAACAAATTTCTTTGATTTACGAGACACAGGATGTAAATTGGATATTTACCACAGAATACTTACATCAATTATGTCAAGACCATAGTAGGTGACCGTCACCATGAGTTGGTGACTTACAATACTCTTGTAAGAAGTATATATTAATGTAAATTATATTTTAAATAATTCAATACTAGATATATAATTAATATAAATATATAATTAAATATATATAAAATTCTCGTGTCACAGTGTTTGTACAAAACTCCTCCGAAACAGCTTGACCGATTTTTATGAAATTTTTTGTGTATATTCGGTAGGTCTGAGAATAGGTTGTAACCTATTTTATATACCCAAAAAAACCTAATTTATATCTATATTATATGTTGCAGCGTCAGCTAGTAACATATAATATAGAAACATAATGTGTATTAATTAATTTAAAGTTGTTACTAATTTATAATTTTTTTTTATTTAACTGTAAAATAAATTAACCTTTGAACAAAGGAAAAGGAGACAACGGGAATAAACCTTTTCTGGAAGACAACTCGGTGTATTAGTGCTTAGTATTCGGTGCTTGTAGTGCAATTTGTGCTCTAATGACAATAGCCTATATTGCGATAGAGGCCCATAGTGTGAGTTTACTGCCGCATTAGGCGATGGAGATACGTCGTCTTAGAATATTTAATAACGTATATACTTATTATGAACGTACGCAGATGGGACCTTTGAAGTAATGTTCCTCTCAGGAAGAGATGATATCAAGTAAAAAGATCTTCGGACCGGAAGGAAAAGGCCAATATGTAAAAAAAATGAGATGAAAATAGATGCCTACGTGATGATGAACAACTAGCTTTCGCCCGCGTTTCTTTTACTTATGTTAATATAATTTGTGGTAGTAATCTATCATCAATTGGACTATCAGTTTGTCTGCCAACCTTGATATGATTAAAAATCCTGTAGTATCAATGCTAAACAATGATGATTCCTTTTAGAATACATATATTGATACTTACCAACTTTAATAAGCATTGTGGTATATGGAGACTGTTAAAGCATTAACCAAACGTCGCCGAGATTACCCGCCAAAAGCAACTGCAAATCAAGATTTCTATCTTCCACCGTCATATTATTATTATTTTTTTTTACGACAATACGATTCGATACGTTACAATGTCTTCTATACGAATTATCTTTTTTCATAATGTAAACTTATAATATACGCAAGAAAACGATCTACGATTTTTATTTATAAAAACGAATGAAGAAGACATCCTCGACATTAACATTGGTCCTTCAGAGCCGAATTTACGAAAAGTAATGATCCAGCCGAGTCGACTATACGAGTAAAGAAGCAAATCAGCGTCATCGAAAACTGAAGCTTCATCCATCAGCACATCGAGTTACGGTCAGGCTATCGATTTATCTTTTTCCTATCTATATACGACTAGTGTTGACACCGTGTTGTGAATTTCAATTAATTTTATTAAACGAGTAATAAAAAATAAAAAAAAAATAAAAAAAAATTAGTTTAAGCGTATATTTAAATTAGTTAATTATTTGAATTTAGGTGGGTGCTATATTTTACTAGATATTAGTTTGGTGCTTTATTGATTTTTTCCCCTCAAGTCTTCAAAATGACTGATAGTGCTTCAAAATTAGACCCGAAAGGTAATTTACCACTTCGGTCAAATTCCAATGATCCTCTTTCCGATCTTAAGAAGCAAAGAGGAATTATGAAGGGAAGATTAACGATATTCGAAAGAAGTATTTCTAAATTCAATATAAATTCTCCGTTAACGAATGTTCAAAAGGCAGAACTTCGACTTCGAATTCAGTCAGCCGAAGAGATACTTCAAAATTTTAATTTAATACAAACTAACATTGAAACTTCTATAGATGATATTGAGCTCGCAAATCAGTTGGATTACAGAGAATCTTTTGAGACGCAATATTTCAACATTATGGCTACAGCTAAGTTGTTGGTAGAGGACTGCTCAGACAGCTCGGGGTATAATTCGAGTTCAGTAAACGCATCCACAATTAAATTGCCTGAAATTAAATTACCAGTCTTCGACGGCTCCTACGATTTATGGCTTGAATTTAAAAACTCATACATCACTATGATACATCATCGCACAGACCTAAACAATATACAAAAATTTCATTATCTTAGGTCAGCTCTTACCGGTAGTGCTTCTCAAGTGATAGGTGCATTGGAATTTACGGCTCCCAACTACACTCACGCATGGGATTTGCTTGAAAATAGGTTTAATAATTCTAGACTTTTAGTTCATAATCATGTTAAGGCTTTGTTTACATTGTCAAGCATTAATAAAGAATCTCCTGTACAGATTAGGAAACTGATAGATAACGTTTCAAGAAATTTACGCGCTTTAAATACTTTAAATGAACCCAACAGACGCATGGGATACGTTAATTATTTATTTAATAGTTTCAAAACTTGACCCATCTACTGAACGAGAGTGGGAAATTTATAAGGGATCTATAGCTTCAGGTGAGCAGGGCGATTCAAATATTACAACAAAATTGAATGACTTATTGACATTTCTAAAAAATCGAGCTGATATGTTAGAAATGATAAATACAAATTACAGTAAAAATACGGGTGCTAGTAATAAAATAAGTCATGAAAAAATTAATAAATTCGATTCTAAAAAACATGTGGCTCGCGAACAGCAGATGCACAGTTTTGTGTCTACGCGCAACGACAGATTAAACGATAAGCGCTCACGTAAATTTATTACACCTTGTATTCTATGCAAAGCAAATCATGCGCTTTATATGTGCACTACGTTTTTAAATTTGCCTATAAGTGACCGGTTAAAATTAGTTGACGATAAAAAACTTTGCATTAATTGTTTACGTACGGGGCACACGGTTACTAATTGTTCATTCGGAGCATGTAAATATTGTCAACATAAACATAACTCATTATTGCATCTAAACACTATCGACAGCAGCAGCGGCGCATACGTATCGACGGGTGCTCGTCACGAGCCGACTGATAGGAGCGCAGGCGCACTGACTACGGCCGCTATTGCGTCGACAGCGTTGCATACATTTGATTGCATTCCGAATAAAAATGCATCTAATTCGTTGGGTCTTACGTCGGTTTTGCTATGTACGGCGTTAATTGAAGTAGCGGTGAAGGGGGAGAATCGATATTGTACTGCGCGTGCGCTTCTAGACAATGGAAGCCAACATTGTTTTATTTCTACGAAATTTTGTAAACGGTTTAACATTCCACTCATACAGTCCACTATACGAATTTCGGGTGTGGGACAATCAGTCACACAGTCGAATCAATCATGCGAAATTATTATACGTTCGAAAACAAGCGATTATTATACGAATATTACATGTTTGGTTTTACCATGCATTACTTCTAAACTGCCGGCGAATGGCATTTCTATTGATACGTTCCGTATTCCTGATAACATTCAGCTAGCGGATCCTTCATTTAGCATACCGTCCGAAATCGATTTATTGATAGGTGCCGATTTATTTTGGGACTTATTAAATGCGGACAAAATTCGTTTACCTAATGGGCCGTATTTACAAAGTTCTAAATTAGGATGGTTTATTTCCGGACCGGTTTATACGGAAGGCTTACGTAACAATAACATTCAATGCAATGTTGTTCAAAATATCGATTTCCAGCTTCAAAAATTCTGGGAATTAGAAGATATTCCGAAAAATGATAACATTCTCACCAAAGACGAACGCGAATGTGAGGAGTTATTTATTAAAACGACAAAACGGGAAGAGAACGGCAGATTCTCGGTTCATATTCCATTTAAGGAATCGATTAATTCCTTAGGCGATTCTTACACGTCGGCGAAGAAACGTTTTGAATCAACAGAACGTAAATTAACGAGATTACCGAATTATAAAAAAATATATGTAGATTTTATGCGTGAATATATAGATTTAGGTCATATGTCACGTATAGATAAATACGATTGGCCTTATTGTTTTCTTCCGCATCACGGAGTGTTTCGTGAGTCAAGTAGCACCACGAAATTAAGGGTAGTGTTTGACGCGAGTGCAGCGACTTCGTCAAATAAGTCTTTAAACGATATTCAGTTGATAGGGCCACCATTACAAAACGATATATTTTCGATTTTACTTCGATTCAGGCAGCACAAACACGTTGCGTGTGCCGATATCGAAAAAATGTACCGACAAATTCTTGTGCAGCCAGATCAGAGAAATCTTCAACTCATTCTTTGGCGAGAGAACTCGGACGAAGCTCTTCACGTGTACAGACTGAATACGGTAACTTACGGTACGGCTTCGGCCCCGTATCTCAGCATGCGTTGCTTGAAACAACTCGCCCAAGAATGTGATGATGATATCATATCTCAAATTATAAATAACGATTTTTTCGTAGACGATTTAATTACCGGTTGCGATGACAGTTCTAAATTGTTTCAAATGTGTCAAAAGACATCACAGATATTAAGATCTGCTTGCTTTCCTTTGCGTAAGTGGACTTTCAGTGGTGACGTCCCTACAAGTCGGTATAAGGAATTGTCGAATGATGAACATACACAAAGTAAAACGCTCGGTATAGCTTGGAATAGTAAAAGTGACGAGTTACATTTCACTACAAAGGTACAACGGCCGACTATTTTGACTAAGCGTGTGATGTTATCAGTTATTTCACAAATATACGATCCTTTAGGTCTTCTTGCTCCGACAGTGATAATATCAAAAATACTGTTACAGAAACTGTGGTTAAGCAAGATCGATTGGGACGAAACCGTACCTAATGAAATCGCCACGACATGGAATTATTGGCTAAATTATTTACATAATTTAAGTATTCCGCGTTGCGTAAGGGGCGAGCATAACGATCATATGGAACTTCATATATTTACGGACGCATCTCAAGAAGCATACGGAACTTGCGCATATATTCGTACGTATGGCAAGAACTTAACGATAACGGTCATCTGACCGTTTGTGTGTGCGAAAAGCGCCATTGAAAAATACAGCGGATCGCCAAATCGGTACCTTATCGGCAAACGAGTTAGATGAGTCAAGGTTCATGCTGGCGCGCATAGTTCAAATGCAGTCTTTTCCGATTATTTATAGTAAATTGGTAAACGACTTACCTATTACTTACAAAAATAATAAATCTATAAGCGCAATTCAAGGTTTAAACGTATTTTTAGACAAAAACAAATTAATTCGAGTTGGTGGCAGATTGTGTAATTCGACTACATTCGATTATAATAAGAAACATCCGATCTTATTATGTAGTAAGCACATATTTACAACTTTATTATTTAAATACGAACACATAAGGCTGCTACATGCTGGTCCCCAGCTGCTCGTCGCGTCCGGGCGTGAGTGTTGGTGGGCTCTGGGAGCACGAAGTCTAGCCAGAAAGATAGTGCATCAATGTGTAACGTGTACGCGCTTTAGGGGTAAGGCGTTAGTACCTATTATGGGCAATTTACCGTCTGACCGTTTGGAACCCAGTTTTCCTTTTATGCGTACTGGTGTAGACTATGCCGGCCCAGTATTCATGTTGAATCGTAGGGGGCGTGGAAGCACACTGGTAAAGGGCTACATTTGCTTGTTTATTTGTTTTGCAACTCGAGCTATACATTTGGAGCTTGTTAGCAGTCTTTCTACTAGCGATTATTTATTAGCTTTGAAGCGTTTTATTTCTCGTCGTGGGAAACCATCTACTATATTTTCTGATAACGGCAAGAACTTCGTAGGTGCAGAAAGAGAAATTTCGTCAATTTTAAAATACGATTCCGCGAAAGTAATCGATTACGCTGCCTCTGATGGCATAGAATTTAAATTTTCTCCACCATATGCTAGTCATTTTGGAGGCTTGTGGGAGGCGGGAGTGAAGTCATGTAAGCACCATCTTAGACGCATATTGGGTAACGCGAAATTGACATACGAGGAGCTTAGCACGGTGCTTACACAAATCGAAGCTGTCCTGAACTCCCGTCCAATATCCCCTTTATCCGCAAATCCCAACGACTGCTCTCCTCTAACTCCAGCTCATTTCCTTATTGGCCGACCGTTAACGGCGCCGGCGGGTGAAGACCTTACAGCTGGGAATCCTCTTTCGCTGGCACGCTATAATCGAGTCGAGCTTCTACGGCAACACTTCTGGCAGCGATGGTCGAAGGAGTACGTTTCTGAGATGCAAGTTCGGACGAAGTGGAAGGCGCACAAGACTGACATCGCACCGAACAGCCTCGTATTAATAAAGGACGACAATTCACCACCGCTCAAATGGAGATTGGGTCGTATCGAGCGTACTTTCCCCGGCACGGATGGCGTCGTCAGAGTAGCGGATATTCGCACCACCAGTGGCATAGTGAGGCGTGCCTTTTCAAGGATTTGTCCGCTGCCCTTGCAACCGGAGGAGAAGAGGGACTAGAGATGCGGCTTCTAGAGATGAACTCATCGTGATGTTATGTTGGAGCGTGGTGCATCCAAGGTCGGGGGCTATGTTAAAGCATTAACCAAACGTCGCCGAGATTACCCGCCAAAAGCAACTGCAAATCAAGATTTCTATCTTCCACCGTCATATTATTATTTTTTTTTTTACGACAATACGATTCGATACGTTACAATGTCTTCTATACGAATTATCTTTTTTCATAATGTAAACTTATAATATACGCAAGAAAACGATCTACGATTTTTATTTATAAAAACGAATGAAGAAGACATCCTCGACATTAACAGAGACATTACTTTAATATCTATGTATTTCTACGTCTATACATTTATTGTAAACTAACATATTACAAAACTAACTGGTGCCCGCGACTTCGTCTGCGTTGAAAAATAAAATATATAACGCCAGATATATCGGATGGGTAATTTCCAAGATTACTTCCTATACATATACAAACAAATAAACATACAAACTTTACCTTTTTATAATATTTGTATAAATAAAGTAGCTGTCTGCCTGTCTGTTTCTCTAGGTAACTTCTAAACTATGCAACAGATTTTAATATGGTTTTCAATAGTGGAAAGTCTGATAAACGAGGGAACATTCTTTATTTTACACTTTTTCGACAAAAACAAAACTCGTGTAACTCAAAAGCTTAACCTAAAGTAAAAACAAGTAAAAAATTAGCTTAAGTACTTACTTAAATTAAGCATACAAACTATGTAGGTAGGTAATATACATACATATACATTCTTATTCGTATATAAACCAATCTAACTAATGGTTGGATCGAAGTGCGCATAATGTCTATGCACCATATGCTGGCCTTGTCGCCAAACGATCTCTTAGACGTTATGTAAGACGCTATACAACCCAGTGAGTGTCTAGTGTTTATTAAGATTCAAATATCAGCTGTTCCTTAAATTCTTAATAAATTATCAAATATATTTTACAGATTTACATATATCTAGTAAATTAGTTATGTAACTGTCATGAGTTTGACGAGCCAGTTGTCATGAGTGGTTAAGGTGCTTGCTTTAACGCTTTGTTTCAGGATACTCGGGTTCGATTCACGGCAGCCTGTCTGCCGACCCTAACAAATATAGAAAGAACATAATGCTACTTTTAATACAGAAAAAAGTACCGTTCTCGAGCATCATTCGAAATTTAAAATGCAATAAAGAGAAATCTCTACCAGCGGGGATACTTACTAGGCTAGTTGACAAAATTTGGAAATTAGTTTAAAACTATAGCTTAGCATCTATTTCACCCCAAAAATATATTATTTTAAGAAAAATTGGTCTTTTACATTAGTATTTTGAGTTTTTAGAAATGAACTTGAAATTGACCGCGAAAAAGGCCAAGACTGTCATGGCGTCTTGAATGACGTCACACCTCGAGAAACAGTCGTGTTTGTTTATGACAGACAATTGTGTCAATGACAGCTACAACATGGCGTTTCGCGAGGTGTGACGTCACGCTTCCATGCGCTTCTCTGATCGGTGTTTAATGTCACGTGATTAAACGCCTCATTTTGTCGATTTTATTTTTCAAAAATATTATTAATCTTTTATTATTTTAATAGAAAAGTTGTTTTTTTGTTTACTAATTATCATGGTTAATCATTAAAAACCCTAAGCCATCCGATTTATTCTTAGTGGAAACAAGCCTATTAGTAGGAATTAGTGAAACAGGCGTGAATAAAATTCCCTATAAACTATAAGTTCACCAAGGGCCTAATACGTAAAACTTTGTTTTACCATAAGTTGCAATAGGGTCACGCAGACTCTATCAGTTTTGTTTTGAAAGAGTGGGGAAAACGAGCGCATCGCGGACCACATGAGCGCGGACGTGCCACGACTCTCATTTCGTGTTTTAGTTTTTTTTAAGTCAAGCAAAGCGCAGACGAGAATTCAAAATTGCCACGTTTACGGATGTGGACGGAAATTAAATGGGCATTTCAATTTTAGACGTGCACTGGAAACTTTTTATTTTGTACATACGTTTGCTTTTAGAGACACGCACTGCCATTTTATTAATGTTCATTTCGACATACTCGTAGACAAATTATGTATTTGTTTTCAGACCTACATACATAGGTATATTACTAGCAACAGGGTATGTTTTCCTACTATTACTAGGCAACAAGGAGCTAAATAACACATAAATATTGTATTAAGAGGCGAGGACTCATTTCCACTTGCTGTGCTTGACTGAGGCAAACAGTAGCCACCTAATAACAAGTACTGTCAGCTGCATGCCTGCCTGATATCAAGTCAAGTTATGTATAATCAGGAATGGTACATATGGATTCAAATTTTAATCACTTTAGAATAAGTTCTATTTTCCTATTTCTGTTTTTTAGATTTGGTTTGTAAAAACAGACACGTTTTCACAATAAAAAGTATAACCGCTGTTTGCGCCCACTTTGTTACAATTGCTGACGCCTCGTGTAATTTTGTTTTTGTTTTCCACCTAAAATTCTCAACGAGTCTCGAATCATGAAGGTCTAATGTAAATTTAGCCTTATAATGTGTTAATTCATACTTTCCTGTTTATCCTTTTCGCTTGGTTATTAAAGAAGTTTTTGTGTTTCCATTTCTACCCCTCATTATACTTTGGCTTAGCTTTGGCCCAGTTATGAATGAATAATTTTCACGGGGTTAAAACACTTGATATTCATTTATATTAGATATTCATTTAATCATTTGTTAGGATATAAACATTAGGAATATTAGGAACCTAACATTTTTCCAAAATAAAAAGTATCCTATATGTTAATCCACGTAATAAAGTTCCTCCTAGATGGCCAGGGTACCTCTACTTACGGGTACGAGGAAATGAGGATTACCCAACATAAAAAATTGGAAGCAGAAACAAGTAGAAACCAAAGTGAAATTAAAAAAATAGGTTTCAACGAAATATCTAGCTGTGATTTAATTTACTTACTTTTTAATTGCGCGAGCCTTTCCTAAATTTAATTAGTGTGAAAATTCACGTCGTCTCGTTACTACATTCGTTATGGCGAAGGAACTTTTTTAGTTTTTTAGTCTTGTTTAATATTAGAGTGGTTGGCTCAAAGGAGTTACATTCCTTTATGAATATTACCTACATATATTTATAAGCAAGGTACAGGCTACGGTAGACAGGCCCACGGTACTCTACGGACTCTGATTGAGTAATATTTGTTAATTACATGTTTTTATGATAGGCATTTCATTGACAAAGCGCGTGCATGCCTTATCGCACAAATTCAGGAGATTTAGGTTTGAGTTTTAGGTTGATTCACGGCAAGGCCAACTTTGGAAATGAACTTTTCAAAGTTGACTCTGGTCTCAGACCAGACCAGTTTTGTATTGGTGTCAGTGTACATTGTGTTTCGCAGTCATCAATTAGGCAGCCCGTCTTGCGGCAGTAACCACCCATGAAATACAGCATGTGTGCTATTGTGTTTCGATAAGTGTGTAAGGGATGGTAGAGCCAATTTTCCCTATACATTCCTAATCACTTATCCTTAACCCTTACTAAGGTCGGCAGAGCACTTACAGCAGATATAGCTTGCTGTTTGTGTTAATAGGCGAAGGTAGCCGCTAACCATAGAGTGGACCGACAGTCTGTCTGACAACCTTTACGTACAAAAACTGTTAACAGTATGTAATTAGTAAGATTCATTTATAATTTTTTCCCTAACATGAGTTATAGGTATGTATATCTTTTACGCCCAGTAGACTGTATTTGTTCGCGACAATCAGGACTTAATGAGAGCACGAAAGTTAAGAAGTCGACCACTCCTGTCGGTCGTGACGGAAATTTTGAGGCCGGTAACTTATTTAGGGGAGGCAAATCTTAATAAACATAGCTGTGAAGCTATTTTAATTTCATACCCTCTTCAGTGATATAATATGTCAGATTTTATTTTTACTTTCTAACCGTCCCGCCTTTTACGAATGTAGTTAAACCTAACTTTAATCATGAATATGGTAAAAAAACATCACAGTACTTAGGTACTATATAAATTCTTAATCTTATCAATAAACTGCCTATAGAAATCCTAATCATATTATAAATGCGAAAGTTTGTTACTCAATCACGCAAAAACGGCTTAATGTATATGGATCAAATTTGGCACACAGATAGTTTATTCTCTGGATTAACATATATGATACTATTATACTGAAAAAAAGTTAGAAACCTGTGGGATTTGTAAAAACGAAATTGCGTTGTTTCTTTGGGGGGACCACGGGAACAAGGTTTTATTTTTAAATTTGACAATTTGAATTGCCAAAACTAATTCTATAAACCGTCAGTCTGTTTATCACTCTTTTTTATAAAATAAAAATACCCTAGAAATACAATACAGTCATAATTTAATTTTTTTATATATTATAACAAAACTAGATGGTGCCCGCGACTTCGTCCGCGTTGAAAAAGCAACATAAGTATCGCCTGACATCGTTATTGCTATTACCCTTAGCCAGGAGTTAGTTTCCTTAATTTTAGATGATCCCTCAGGAATAGTCCTTTTTTCTGGATGAAAGGTACCCTATATCCTTTCTGGTGTCCCAGACAACGTGTATGCAAAATTTCATGGTGATGGGTTCAGTAGTTATTGCGTGAAAGGGTAACAAACATCCATACATGCTTCCGTACTATTATAAATGCGAAAGTTTATTTGCATTTATAATATCGTATTAGTACGGATAAAAAAAGTATTTAGGAAATCATTTTGGGTTACAAAAGTAATAAAATTTTATCAATATTAACAATACCATGATAAGACGGAGGTAGGCACCTATTTATTTTAATGATATCATTAATGAGGTCGCTTAATGAGGTCTGTTAATTAAAACAATATAAGCTGTTTTATGAGAACACTCATACCTTCACTACAGTTGAAATGGAGTATGTGTGGAAAGTGATTTTCATATTTTACTTTTTGATAATTGACGGTGATTAATCATTTATATTTTGCGAATTAAATAGATTTTTTTATTATATTTATTGTAAACTTTTTGCTGTGAAAACAAACTAAATATAAAATTTTGACCTTAGATTAGGATTTTGAGAAGTAGAGAGGACACAGACGACATAAATTACCTATATAGTTAATACTAGCTGGTGCCCACGACTTCGTCCGTGTTGAAAAATATTAAGTAGCCTATCCTGTGTCCCGTACGTCCAAATGTTTAAGCCGGATTTACATTACGAAACAAGTTTCATGCATGAACAAATTAATTTCATGACACTACTTTTAGTACTTGTAAAACTAGTTTCATTCAAAATAATAGTGTCGTGAAATCCACAGTATGTCTGTGTTCATGGCCGCGCCAACATCGAAGCTTTATTTTGCATTGCAAAATGTTGTCATACAGATGTTATTGTATAAATTAAGAAAAGGTTGTCTCGAAAAAAAAGACGTTGGTGGATTCGAGGGTGGCTAGCAAGAAAGCATCTGGGTGCGACACAGTTAATATCTGAATTAGCAGATGAAGATCCTGAGAGCTATACAAACTATTTTCGAATGAGTGAAAATCATTTTCAATTTTTTTTCGACTAACGCCGCCCTCACCACGACAAAAAACACACGTGCTATCAGCGTAGGCGCTTTCGCGACACTAGTTTCGCGTCGCGTAATAGATGACATTAGTTGCATGACACTAGTTTTATCCAAAAATCGCGCGAGACACGAAACTGTTTCAGTGTCGTGAAATCGATGTATGCATTGTAAAACTTGACGTTTACACGTGAAATTGTTGATGAAACTAGTGTCGTGAAACTAATTTTATGCCACTAATTTCGTAATGTAAATTTGGCTTTATCTACCAAGTTTCATGAAAATCAGTTAATTCGTTTCAGAGTTATGGAGGAACATACATACATATACACAGAAAAAATTTCTAAAAATCGTCAATTTAGTTTCAGTATCATGTATAGAGCCTATAAACACGATATCTCTGAAAACAAAGTAACTTACTCCATGACCGACCCTTGCAGATTTATTATTAGTATTGATTTATCATTATAGGTACTTATTATAAACAACTCTAACGGACTTATTTAAAGAGAGCTTTTCTATTTCAGCCTTATCGTTAACATGGAACAAGAGTTATTGGATAAAAGCTACATTAACAATACCGCAAGCCGGTATAAGCGAACCGTATGAAGTATGGTAAGCTTCGTCTTTGTCTTTCATAATCCTTAGCTGCTACCTTTATTACCTACACGTAATAATTTTGTTACGAACCGACAATTCAAGATGGCGGATTTAACTTAATGAAACACAGAAATTATCACATTTATTGTTTCCTGTAATTAAATGTTGCTTAAAAATATTCGTTTTTTTTAATGATAATATGTGACCGACATGGCAGATGACATTTTTTTAGTTAAGAAGTCATTGTAGAGACGCCATCAATGTCGTAAGAAAAGAAATGAAAGAGTCTTCTGAAAGAGGTTTTCTAACGTCAGCCTATTTATTATTAAGCTATTAATTTATCGTATTATTAATATAATGATCGTAGATATTAAGTTATTGGGATTTTATTTATTTTATTTAGTGGCATTTGAAACTTTTAAATGTCTACCGGCATAATATTCTCGTCTTTCTTTGCAATATTATATGAGAAAGAATCATTAAGAGTTTGAAAAAAATAGATGCAATATTTATATAATGACGTAAAACAAAAATTTAATATTTTGGCTCCAAATATTAAAATAGTTAACAGTAATTCCCTTTACCTTATAGGTTCTCCAATTTTTGATGAATCTATTTCTGAATATATTAATAATTCAATTACTAAATTTCAAAATACTGCTGACCGTCTCCTTGAAATTAGTCCACATTATGCACTTTGCATCTTAAAATTCTGTCTTTTCGTCCCAAAATTTACGTATGTGCTCCGGTGCTGCTCCTTTTGGAATCACCCAGATCTTTTGACACAAGTAGACGACTTAATCAAAATTAGCTTAGAATCGATTCTTAATATGCAGCTGAATGAGCAATCTTGGACCCAAGCATCCCTACCCATCCGTTATGGTGGTTTAGGGATTCGCAAAATTTCCAGTGTCGCTTTACCAGCCTTCCTATCTTCTGTCCATAGTTCAGCAAATCTCATAAGTAAAATTTTAAGGGCATCCCCTTCAAACTTTGAGATTGGTGGCTTGGAAGAAGCTAGAAACGCTTTCTTAATTGCATGCCCAGGTCAAAATTTTCCAGTTTCTCCAAATTCACAGAGGATCTGGGACGACATAAACTGCAAATTGACATATGACAATCTTTTGAGCTGTAGTACAGGTTCGGCGCGTGCTAGGCTTTTGGCCGTGGGTGCGCATGAGGCCGGCTACTGGCTTCACGCGTACCCTTCGTCAAATACAGGAACATTTCTTGAGCCTGACACGCTCCGAATCGCAACCTGTCTACGGCTTGGGGTTCCGGTCTGCGCTCCTCATAAATGTCCCTGTGGCAGTGATGTCGACAAGCTAGGACATCACGGACTGTCATGCCAAAAAAGTGCAGGCCGCTTCTCGAGACATGCCGCACTTAACGATATCATACGCCGGTCCCTTGCCACCGTCAACGTGCCAAGTCTACTTGAGCCGCCTGGGATCGCAAGAGACGATGGCAAGAGACCGGACGGTATGAGTTTGATTCCATGGAAGATGGGCCGGGTGCTGGTATGGGATGCAACCTGTTCAGATACGCTGGCCCCTTCCCATCTACATGGAACCAACAACAGAGCTGGTGCGGCTTGTGAAGCGGCTGAAAAAGCTAAAGCATGCAAATACAGGGGTCTAGGCTCCGAATATGATTTTGTCCCATTCGGTGTCGAGACCCTTGGTCCGTGGGGTCCTAGCGCTATAAGGCTTTTTAAGGAAATAGTAAAAAGGTTAGTTGACATCACAGGAGACCGAAGAGCTGGCAGCTACCTCGGACAAAGAATTAGTCTAGCTATTCAAAGGGGGAACGCTGCCAGTATCTTCGGAACCTTGCCTAAAGGGACTTCTTTTAATAATATATTTTAATTATTGTATTATATTTTTTAAGGTTTTTAGTTTTAGGTTCAATTGATAATAAAACAATAAATATAAAAAAAAAAGTATAGAGTGGTGGAGATACCACACTCAACTCAGCTTACTTTGTTGAGGTAAAAAAATATATTAAGTATATGTTTAGATATAGATGTTTAGAGATCTATATTGATCTAATAATGTAATATTGATCTAATAGACATATATTACAGTAAGAATGTTATTGTAATAATTTTGCAATATTTTAGGGTCGACGGTCAAAGTGGAAACACACGAGTGGATTATTACAATGGCACTACAAAATTGTATGGAAAATGGGAAATTAATAAACGGGTCTATTACAAGGTACAAAATCGATTATCGCATATTAGGTATTATAAACTTTTAATAAAAAAAAATCAATAGAATATAACGTTAAAAAGAAAACCACACACACACATACGAACAATTCCATTGGTTTTTTAAATATTTTTTTACTCTTTTTGTCAACTTTGTGTAATAATTTAATAATAAAATTATTTATTAATTATTATTATTATTTTATTTAAGATTTTTTTTTCTTTTCACACATTCCACACAGCACCATCTAGTTCCACACTAAGCAACTTAATGTTTGTATTATGGATACCAGACAGTTGATATAATACATAGATTATTATTTTTTTGTAAATACATACATATTATAAATACAAACATCCATGACTCCGGTACAAAGGTAAAATGTTAACACATAAACATTTTCCCCTAGCGGGATTCGAACCCGCGACCGTTTGGTTAACAGCTAGGTTTACTAGCCACTAGACCAAACGTGTTGTCAAAAAGATAGGTTGCTAGCATCTAGAATCCGCCCAGAAGACGCCTATTCACTCGAACTTTGAAAATATTTGGGTTATATATGAACTCGGAAACAGGCGCTGAAAATAATATTAATTTTATTAACTAAGTTCTTGTTTTATCAGATACATCCGGAGACGACAGACAAGTTCAATAACAAATATGTTTGCCACAAGTTATCCGATCTGTCATGCAATCCGCTGATAATGAATGCGTATTTACCAACAAGACATTTTAGATATGTCAGTAAGTACCTTCGGATTGCTTAGTAATAGCATAATAATATTTAACAACTACTTGCCCTAAACGGTGGCAGACAGGCAGAACAGGCGGCGCCACTGTCGTCAACAGTTGCTACGCCATCGCCACCATCGTCACAGCAATGAAGATATCATATTTACTCATATATTTTCTCAAGTGTTATATATTTTTATTTTTCAAGCGGACGTTGTCGCGGGTACCAGCTAGTAAATTAGAAAAATGTAAAATAAAATGACAATGTTTGAATAGGTAAATGGGCTGTCCAATAAATAATACGAGAAGCACAAAAATATGTTTACAAAAATATGTGAATATATTTTAATATGTGTGTTTTAATATAAATAATAAAAATATAAAAAAAATATATATACATTCCACACAGCACCATCTAGTTCCAAAGTAAGCAACTAATGCTTGTATTATGGATACCAGACAGTTGATATACTACATAGATTTTTTTTTTGTAAATACATACATGTTATAAATACAAAACATCCATGACTCAGGTACAAAGTTAAATGTTAAAACATAAACATTTGCCCCTAGCGGGATTCGAACCCGCGACAGTTTGGTTAACAGTTAGGGTTACTAGCTACTAGACGAAACGTGTCGTCAAAATATATATATCAAAATAAATATATGTGTTATGTTGAATTTTCTGTAAGGGGGTGGGTACACTGTGTAATTTTTTTTTGTAACAGAGGATGACCGCGTGAATGGTATTCACGCACAACAATGGGAAGAAGTTGCCATCATAGATCAAAGTACGAATGTTAGGGTGATATATACAGTTTGGGTTAAGTTTGGCAAGACTTCTCATGTACTGAATACTACTATTCCATTAAGGTAGGACCTTCATTTACATGGTTAATCAATGGCTATATATTTTACCATTAAATGTACAAAGATTCTATGTATAGACATTATTTGCTTATATTTCACAGATTTAAAAATGGTTTTAAACCTTCTCTTACAGACTTTGAGCTGTAAAATGTTTCATCCAAATAATTCAACCCTTTAGCAGTAACAATGTGTAAAACTATCTTAATACACTTTTTATTATAAAATGCTTTTAATCTGGCTTAGCGCTATTTTTCATCTAAAATCTAAATAGTACAACCTTTGGCTATAATTTCATATAATATATTAGATTAGATTATATTGACGGATTATAATTTTATATTATAACAACGGATTTAATTCTTCCCCTACCATCAAGCTATATTATATTTCATTTAAATAGTAAAATTACTAGTAGAGCCCATTTCATTATTCGTGTTACCGTGTATTACCTGCACACACAGTTCATTCTGCAGTCCACAGGGCGCTATCTTTACTTTTTATTTTATCTGAGCTCCTAAACAATGTGACAAACCTTGGTCTAGTTGTTACTTTTGTTTTAGATACGATTACTTTTTGGCTGTTGGAGACAAGATAGTTGATTATTATCGCCACGACTATTCTTTTTATGACGACATAACTAAGACATATGGTCTGTTTGAAATTCCACATGGCAAGTTATTTTGTGTATTTTTATTAACATACCTAAACAAAGTTTGACATCCTTGTCGACACCTACACTATTTTTTAATTATATGTATAGACACAGTAACTATAGTCAGTCTGTGGCTCAGAATAATTAAAAAGAATTCATTCACATATTAATTAAAACATTTAATATTCAAATGGTTAATGAAGCCTCCATCCTGTTATTGACAACATACATGTCAGAAAGTTTGATCAGCCATCAAATTTTGTATTCATCGCTTCCATGGCTTAAAAAGATGTAAGTAGATTATTTTTCAATACATAAAACTGTTTCTTATCTCTTACCAATCCCATCAAGTAGACTGTCAGCCTGTCAGACGAACTATACATTAAAATAAATTCTAATTTAGTATTATTTTATTGAATAACACTTCTCTTGTTCAAGGCAAACTGAATCGTCTATCATTACGACGCGCGCCAATTCGTTTGACCTTTACATTTTTCAATTAAAACTAATTGGGTTTTGGTAAAGACTAATGAAATTAATTTTAAGAGAAGATATTAGTCTGATTAAAATTCTTTTTAATTGCTATCCCACTTCAATTACTCTGTGCACGTAGTTAAGTATTAGCTGTCATTGAACTTTTGCCATTTCAGCGGGACTGGAGTGTTTCCTTTTTTAAAATTTTTGGAAAGACTGTATGCTCATTTCGTTTAAGAACAAAGTCGGCAGTGTGCACATAATTACAGTGTTCCCCGCTTTACTCCAAATTCAGTTGCCAATTTTTTTGTTATATTTTTTAGTTTTAATTTAAGTTTATTTTAAGGTTATTAGCTTCAAATAAGCTTTAAGCTTATTAGTTTCAAGTTCGTACTAATTTGGGTAGATGGCGCTTATTTCATACAGTCAAACGTCACTGAGAGTGTCGCTCACAGAGCATGACGGCCGGCCGAATTTATTTATTTATTTATTTTATTTTAGGGAAATTTACAGGTACAAATACATAACAATAATCAGAGTAAATAGCTTAAACCTAATAAAAAATTTCCACTTATAGATTTCAAATTATAGATACAAACTATATATTACAAACTAGTCTAAAACAACGATAATATTATAGTTGGCCATTGAAGAATTTATCGGCTATAATATTTTTCGTTTTAACTATGGAACTGTGGAACAGGTCAACATCTGTATCCTCTAATAAAATTTCATTAAAAAGTCTACATGAACGAGACATGAATGTATTTTTTCTACAATTCAGAGTTTTTCCCTCATACTAAAAGTGCCAAACGGACCTAAAGAAGTTTTCTCTTTAATTAAACTAACTACGAGTATTTAGATTGAATTTCAGATTATTTTTATTTCAGAATTACACTGTGA
The DNA here is from genome assembly GCA_936446665.2 of Synanthedon andrenaeformis. Taxonomy (NCBI): domain Eukaryota; kingdom Metazoa; phylum Arthropoda; class Insecta; order Lepidoptera; family Sesiidae; genus Synanthedon; species Synanthedon andrenaeformis. The sequence continues at coordinate 12,286,575 of OW387780.2, read as the reverse complement.
AGTTTATCAAGACTTGTCACATGAAGAGGCTGTCGATCCTTTAGCTGAATTTATTGATCCCTCTTTAGAGAATTCGAGAGTACAAATGGCATTTGAAAGGTCATACACATTTCATATACTTCACACTATTCATTATGTTTTTCTTAAAAAAAAATTACGATAAAATTTTTACTTAATGTTTGTTATTCTATATGCAAATCTCACATATTATCTGTATAGTTTGGAACAAATTAATAATAATGGGTAACTGATTTGGTATAGGATTTTTTTGTGATATCTAATGCTTAATTCATAATTTTGGGATTCGTTTATAAACAGATTCAAATCGATCAATGAAAAGAAATATGCCAACAAATCAGAACACATGATGAGAATGGAAATCTTCAAACATAATCTGAGGTAAAGTTTAATCTACACATATTATAAAATAAATTCCGTGTACGCTTCTGTCTGTTTCTCCGGTAACTTTTTCTAAACTACTTAACTGATTTTGATACGGTTTTCACTAATGAAAAAAAAAATCATTACTGCAAAGACGTGAGTGGTTTGCTAGTTTGTATTAAATTCTTTATAGTAACAGTTCTTAAACTAATCTAGAACTTACCTTTTAAATTGAAAATAATTGTATCAGCTTTTGAATATTCAAAAAGGTATTCAAAAGCTGTTCAAAAGTTTTAAATTAAAAATTATAATGAAACTGCTATCTTATTTGTATATGTAGGTTTATGTTCAAGGCGATAACTATCTCTAGACGTAATTTTCAGTTTATTCATTAATAATATACATTAATTATGAAAAAAAAAAACGATGTAATCACTACAATTGATGATTCGTAATGAATATTATCATCATATTACAGATATATAAGCGCAATAAATCGTCAACATAAAAATTTTTCTCTAGCCGTCAATAAATTTGCTGATTTAACAGAAAGAGAACTTATTAAATTAACGAGGGCTACAAATTTTATAAACGAAGAAGATGACATAGATAAAAAGGAGATTTTAGATGAAATCAATAGCGAATATGAATTTATTAATGGAGATGATAACGACGAAACTGCTTCTTTCGATTGGAGAAATTACGATGCTGTATCTCCTGTTAAAGGTTAGTATATTTAGCAACATATCCTCTTTAAATTTCGTCTTTTTTAAGAGGATAGGCAGTACGAATTTTACAATTTTTTAAATTTTCAACATCGCAATTCAGCATGAATTACAAAGGGCAACTGAACTCGGTCGACACAGAGTTGTAATACCTACTTCTTTGAAGAATTATTATAATATAATTATGTAGAGTGATATTAGTTAGCCTATATATAGCACACCCGAAGAATTATCGGGCTATAACACGACTGGGGACCCTAGCCAAGAGCAACGTACAGTCGTAAACGCTACGCTCAGGCTACGCTACGCTGAGAGAAAGCTTTGTGATTGGTCAAAATTTTATGTGGGCGTTACAACAACCAATCACCGGGCTTTATTTCTTTCGTTTCGTAAGAACGCAACGAAACGTTTGCATTGGTTTGGTGCTTGGCTAGGGCCCCTGGTAGTTAGGAGATTAGCTCGATTAAACAAAAATAAAAAAAGTCTTTGTCAATAAAAGACATAAAACCTTGAGTGATTAGTATAATTTGATGTATAATTTTGAAGACAATAAAATCGTTGCTTACAGTACAAAGGTTATATTTGTAGTGACGTTGTATGAATAAATTCTTGTCGAACGTAAAAACGCCTATCAAAAGGTTAGAGCAACCATTATGAGACTACACGTAAATATACACTAATTGTCCAGGCGCTAACAGTCTTCAACTATTTTATATGAGTATCAACTATTTTATATTTAATTATTATCTTTGTTAATAATTAAATTTAAATTTAAATTTAAATTTTTTAATAAAATATTATAAATAAATTAAAAAAAGTGAGTTCATAGTGTAAACGCTGACTAAAAAATGCAAGAAAAAAAAGGACACTGATAATAATAATAACTTACTTACTCGTTTGTATTAAATGAACAGTTCCATTGTGATTCAATATTAGACTAGCATTTACCAAATACTTATCAGTTGTTTATTTACCGTATTTGTATGTTTACCAAATACACCCAAGAAATATAGTGAATACATTTTCAGATCAGACAGTATTGTGTGGCTCGTGTTACGCTTTCATAACAGCTGCAACCGTCGAATCATCTGCTTATGTTAGCAGGGGCTGCAAGGATCTTATTGAAGCCAGTGAACAAGCACTTATTGATTGTACTTGGGGGTAAGATTGATTTAATTACCTATATATATAAAAAATAAAATAGCTTTTCTATGCGACTTCGTTCCCATAATTAGTTAGAAATACACCATGTTCTTCAAAATGATTACCCATAACTAAATTACACATGATGGAGCATATATAATTACTTAAAACTATCTAGAAGTGTTCTATCTTCTTATCTTATCCGATAGGAAATTATAACCGAACAAAAAAGTGTCATGGTAAAAACATTCAACTTTTGTATATTTATTATTATTATTAATTATAAATTAATATACTGAACGCAAAAAGTGCGACGTGTGATATTTGTAAACAAAAAGAAATATTTTTCTACAATGTAGAACCTTTTATTGTAAGAAACTGGACTATTTCTAACTTTGGAAGAAGTTTTAACGCTTTTAGTAAAAAAGAATGTAATTTGTAAATATTTACTAAAAAGTTAAAAGTATAAAAAATATATAATATAAAATATCGGAGTAATTAAATCAACGATTTTGTGTTTATAATTCAAAATGTTATTCAAAGTTGATTTCACGGAATGTTAGCATTGTTTAAATTTCATTTTGAATATTCAGCATCAACAGAGGTTGCACTTCGGGAAACTTACCCTTCACGTTGAAGTGGGTTAAAAATTATGGGATTCCAAAGAAAAACGATTATGGACCTTACTTAGCTATGGTAAGTTATAATTTAAAAAGGTTTTTAAAAAAAATTAATAAAAAAAAGTAAAAAACAATAATTTTTTTACAGAATTTTCCATCATTTTCAGCTTTTTATATTTAGATCAATTATGTTTTAGGAAGGAACATGTCACATCAAGAATGTGACAAATCTCACGACGATACTTGATTATAAGAAAGTGAAACGAAGCGATAACTATATAAAGGTAGGACATTTATTATTTAAGTGCAATGCCCCGCGGCTTCGCTCGCCTTCAAGGGAATGCTCATAAAATGCCAGAAAATCCTTAATTTTATTTAAAATAAAATTTAGAATTATCCTATAATGCTTATGTGTGTATAAATATGCCAGATATTTCAAATATTGTATTTGATTCCCATGTAATCAGTTACAGAATGATTGATTTCATACATTACATTCATTCTTCTCATTAACTTGTTCGCAATATTACGCTATCAACTTAATTCATGTTGCCTTTTAAGTTATGAGAAGAAATAAAAAAAATATATAACAAAGCATACGCGTCTATAACAAGGTTCAATATAATAATAGTAAATTTAAAATAGTGGTGACTCAGATAATGACCCGTAACTATTTCTGCGTTCCGTTCACTGCGTCTAGTTAAAAGTCATCGACTATTCAATACATTTTTTATTATTTTTGTGTTTAATTGGTAAGTTCTTTTTCAGTTTGCTCTTAGAAATGCTGGACCACTGGCGGTAGTCATAGACGGGACGTTAAAGTCTTTTATGTTTTATTCAAAAGGCATTTACGATGATAATCAATGGTAAGTTAATTCATAAAGACATAACAAGACATAATTATTCATAAGACGTCTTTGTATGGTTCAGTTACTGACTAATGTAAACAGCGGTAAGTCAACTAAAGTATTTGTACTAATATAGACTAAGTTAAATATGTAACTAAAAAAATGATCAGACATTGTCGAAATAAAGAGTTAAAACGTTACAAAAAACGTTTAAACATAGTTTTGGTTTGATTACCTACAATAACTGAATTTATACAAGATATGTATAAATTCAGTTATTTGGGTTGCAAAAATGGGGTGTTATAAGTTTGACATGTTTGTCTGTATATCTGTGTGTATGTCTGTGGAATCGAAAGTTGATGTAATCGGGATGATTCTTATTGTTAGCTATAATTTATGAAGATCTGTTTAGGCTTTTGAAGAGCATCAGCCCTTATATATATATACATACATATATTTAACAATATATCGATTAAAAATATTAAATTTAAATTAAAGAAATATTTTTTAAATTGTATGTAATTAATAATAATAATATTAATAATAATTAATAGTATATAGTTAGAATTATTAATAATTTCAAATGATAAAACGAGATTAAACCTCAGTGATTTTTAGTTTTATCGTTTTACATGTTATTTTATAAAGTAGCCCTTAAAATTGTTAAAATTATAAATAAATAAATAAAAAAAAAATAGTTTAGAATTTCACTTACTTCTACGAGTTATGTTTTTATCAAAAATCTACGATACATAAGGTTAAGATTAATATCTAATATAAATTATAAAGATAAGAGAAAATATTTGTACGATAAGTTTGTATTTTCGTTTGTAATGAATAAACTCAAAAACTACTGGTTTGATTTTAAAAATTCTTTCACCTATAGAAAGCTACATTATCAGTGAGTAACATAGGCTATATTTTATAAATTTACGCGAACGAAGTCAAGTGCAAAAGCTAGTTTTAGATACATTATGTAAAATCTACGATTTCCTAGTAAAAATACTAAAGTTCTAAAATAAGTTTTTATAAAACTACGATTTTGAAAATATAAAAAATAATTTTTATTTTTGGACTTTACAGTAGTAGCGATCTGAAGAATGCGTCACACGGTATAGTAATAGTCGGTTATGGCAGAGAACAGGGAAGAGATTACTGGATACTGAAAAATTCTTACGGAGTCGGCTGGGGTGAGAAAGGTTATATGAGGATGACAATGAAAAATAACATGTGTGGCATAAAGAACAGCGTGTATCGCATTATGTACTCAAACACAAGTGTGCACGGTTGCTTTCCGAAGAACACAAGTTAAATGGAATTTTTAAGTGCCAAAAAATATTGTGCGAAAAGAAATGTGTAATAAAATATTTTTGTGTGCGCAATAAAAGGTTTACATTTGCTGATTTTTTGTTTTTCAAATATCCTTGATTGCTTTTAAATTTATTTTCGTTTTCAATGGATATTAACATTGGTTAGTGTTTTTAAGGTATTTCTTGTGATAATATTTTTCGTTGAAAATTAATGGTTTTAGCTTTCCTCAAATGGTTTGAATATTAAAGGGACCTTTTTAGAATTCTTGGAAGTAATATATTATTAAAATTAAATAACTAAATTTTCATTATGTATAGGACGTCAGACAGGCTGATGGTCCACTTGATGGTAGGTGGCTACCGTCGCTCATAACAAAATAGAGAAATTGGCTCTAACGTTCGTTCACCGAAACACAATTAGCACACATTTCATTCACCATTACGTGTTGGTCTTCTGTATATGGGGGTGGTTACTGCCGCCAGACGGGCTGCTGAAATGACTGCGAAATGCAGAGTGCCCTGCCACTACTTGTTACAACAGACGAGAGACAATTATTTTGGAAAATTCATTTCCAAAATAATGATATTTTGTGTGCTTTCCATACTTAATTAGGAAAATAAATGTATATATGAACGTTGAAATGACAACCTTTCCTCGTTGTGCAAATATCAGCTTTTTATGGCCCTCCGAAGCGGCACTAAACATCTTCTCTGTGAGGGTTGTATGGATTACTTTATTTTTGTATTTCAACAAAGTTTCGTTTGCAACAAAACTTCTCATCCTGCACCATATTGCTTGGAATTAAAATTCAATTTTCCCCAAAAAAATAAATCCTTGTAAACCGAAATTTGTTGAAAGGAATTTTATCACGTTTTTACGGGTCCAGTTGAAGACGTGCCTAACGAGAATGTTTTTAATGAAAGCAATGCGATTTTCTCACGAAAATATATAAATTTAATAAGTGTTGCCATTTAATAAGGCCAAATGAAATAATTGAAATAGAGGTACGTAATTAGAGGCGAAAAAATCTTCAACTAAGTGATACAAGGAAAAATATAGGGCAAACGTAGCAGAGGCAGAAGAAAGATACCCTGATTGAAGAAATTTGCTATGAGCATTCGCTCCCTCTTTCATGCAGCAACTTCCAAGGCCTTCGTAGGTGTGACTAAGAAAAATCAGTAAAAATTTTAATTAATTAATTAAATTAATTAAGTTGTGTAAAAAACTTAGGCAGACAGTTCAAGATCAAGGCAAAAAAGTCAAGATCAGTTCAGTGATTTAGTCGTGAAAATATTTTCAATATTATTAGCGTATTTTTAATATTACTTATTATTTATGGATAACGAGAAAATACATTTCCTACGTTACCTTTTTACACCGTCTAACATAATTTTTATTGTTATACTTTCTGTGCTAGATTATTACATAAAAAGACCCACGAATTACCGGATTTCCGGTAATTTTGTAACTAATAATAAAATTAGCAGCGACATATACGTCCAAGTTATATCCACGCATTTAGTAGCTAACTTTTAGGAACACTACACCTCATGTAATTTCTTAGTTCAAGTTAAGGCGGAAAACACACGATTGTAACATGATGAATGTTTGGTTCTATTTGTTTTTTATTCTTTCACTTCTAATTATTTTCGTAGAAACAGTATCTCAGACCTAGAAGAATTCCTGGATCTTAACTTCTATCGACAGCACATTGGCATCCTAATTTTGTTTTTTGAATTTATAGATTTGATTTGATTGTTTGTTTGAATTGAATAGAATTGTTTGAACAAACTACTGGACCGATTTGAAAAAATCTTTCACTGTTGGGAAGCTATATTATCAGCGAGTAAAATAGGCTATATTTTATAAAATTATGCGGGCGAAGCCGCGTGCAACAGCTAGTTTTTTTTATATAAGGCAGCCATGTATATTTTATACCGTCAAATATGCTGTCTTATATTTTTGAAGTGAAAACTTCTTTAGACACGTTGGGCATTTTTGAGATGGGATAAAATCATTGAACTCGTGACATTGTCATGTAATGTAATTTGTAAGCATTGATGTAGCCGATGTTAATTTAAAATACAAGAATAACCAGACAACTGCATATGAAATGCAGATGGATGAGAAAGGGATAGGGGAACTGACTGGGAAGAGAAAGAGGCTATGACATCTCTGACTCACTCTAAACACAACAGTTTCTTGTAAATACTTGTTTACTCATTCGAGCCTATGTCTAATGTATTGGTTGTTGAGCTTACTTCCCACTGCGCACTGCTCTGTAGTAATCTATAGTAATATAATAAATAATAATATAATAAAAACCTATACTAATATTATATCGTCACCTACCTGCTGCTCATTGTTTTAGTATGCAGATATTTAGGCGCATTTGGCGCTTTGAACGGCGCCAAAATCGCTAACTTCGAGAAATCGCCACTTGTAATTGAATCGTTCGATAGAGATGAAGTCCATATAGTCTCGCGTTTTCACAGTCTACTCCTGTCCTTCCTTAGTGTTGTACAAGTTTTGTTAGTAGCTAGCACTTTTACCGCTCTAGTTTACGACACCGCAGGCATTACGGTAAAACCGTGTCAGCGATCAACGAACAAAGGAGGTTAATGAAGAATTAACAAAGTTTCTTGTACTTCAGTTTATTTTACTCGCATTCATAAACACTCGTTTGGGCGTTTCTAATAATATCCCTCAGTTTCGCAAATTATGCTTTTGGGATTCGTGAGACGACCAGGATAAAGTTTTAAAGTATATGTTATACTAGCTGGTGCCCACGACTTCGTCCGCGTTGAAAAATATTAAGTAGCCTATCCTGTGTCCCGTACGTCCAAATGTTTATCTCCCAAGTTTCATGAAAATCAGTTAATTCGTTTCAGAGTTATGGAGGAACATACATACATACATACAGAAAAAAAATCTAAAAATCGTCAATTTAGTTTCAGTATCATATATAGAGCCTATAAACACGATATCTCTGAAAACAAAGTAACTTATTCCATGACCGACCCTTACAGATTTATTATTAGTATTGATAAGGTATTATCAAAGATATATTACAGATTTGATATCGTCGACTGTCGGTGTGGTTATCTTTCTAATATAAAAAAAACAACAATAATGCTTGGTTATTGCATTAGCTTAATGGCACCTATTTAAATCTTGAAAAATTCAAGTTTTTTTTAAGTATTTCGAAATAACTAAAAACACATTTAAATATAAGAAAGAAAAGAAATGGAAAGAAATCATTCCTATACATACAAACATAGAAACTTTATTTCTTTATATTATTATTATAGATGACAAAATCTATTTTTTAGGGATGTCGAACAATGTCACAAAAATTCTTTGTAAACTTTGCAACTCTGTTCCGATATAACGAAATGAAACAAACAAAACGTGCAAGGATTTCGAATAGTCGTTTTATCAAATTGCAGGTTACAAGTAAGGTCAGCAATATAATTTAGGAATTATAAATAAAGGTAAAAAGTATTTACCGCAATTTCTATGCAAATGAATTAGATAAAATGTAGTAGCCACCAAAACTTCTTGTTAAAAGCTGCGATTTTCAAGAACCACGGATTTTAGGATAGTTATTTTATAAATAGCCCTTTCTAAAATTGTATAAACCGTTTTAGAAAATTTCAAGTCTGTACGATAGTATTATAAATAAAAAAATGTATACGACTGCTTGTATCTTGTATACGTAATAAATAGAGGAAAGCTTAAAACAGTTGATTTTACGAGTATATATAACCATCGATAAATTACTATTTAACCAGTATAAAGTTATATTTTATCTATGTTATAACAGTCGTTTAATTGCCTCAGGTTTTTGATGTTCGACTACCGTCTGACCAGAACATGCGATTGTTGTCCGCAAGAAGTTTATAAGATTTTTTTTCTTCATTACTTCAGAGGGCGTGTACGCCTATTGTCCTTAAATGTCCTTAATAAAGGACCGATTTTTTTCACTATTTGACCAAGTATGTTCAGCAAGTTTTCTGTAACAAGCAAACAGTTTTCTGTAACACTTGTTACAGAAAAAATCAACAAGAATTCGAACATGCATCTCCCTTGTCGGCAGCCGAGTATTCTTCCAACTGGCTCACTGCTATTAGATCGCAAGACCTATCGACTGATACAAAGACTGACACCAGCAAAGAAAAAAGTAAAGCCTGCTCTGTTGACGCTATAACCGGTCGTGCGGTGCGTTTATATCAACAAAATGACATATGACACGATAAAACATTCTTTTTTGTTATGCAGATGCGTCGTTAAGCGAGCCATGTGAAACCTGCGCTTTTATCTTTTTGCACAATACGAAATATTCTGTACACGGCTTTGGCGGAAACATATCGTTAGGAAACCATGTCGCGAATTTTTTATTTTGGCAAACTCTCCCGAGCGACGAATGTATTGTGTTAGTCGACTGTTTGAATATTTGAAATCAAACAATTATTATTCTTTAGATAAAAATGTCTATATAGGTAAAACGACACATCGTTTATCTACATTTATGTATCGACACATATAATAAAATGTTATATCTATACATATAATAAATTCGTAAACGAGCCGTGTCTGTACATTAAATATTTTTTCAAAAAAAAAAAAAATTGTACAGATTATACTTATGTTAGCGAGGTTAAGAAATAGATTTTAGAATTAATGCGGTTTCAACCGATGTATTATAGCAAGCTTCCCGTAACACTTAGTGTTTGTTTCATTCCAACCGGTTTACAAACAAAAAAGTTATACTGAATACCGAAATTCCAAGAGTACGATAACTGCGTAAGCGTATACGAAATTGCGGGTACAACTACTTAGTTATAAAATAAAGTCGCTGACACCCTCTGTTTGTTTCTCCGCTAATTTCTATCACCCAACAGATTTTTACACAGTTTTCACTAATGGAAAAAGCGATAAACGAGAAAGATTTTTGTATGTATATAATTTGCAGAAAAAATGCATTCGTATGAAGCCGGGGCCGGGTCGCTAGTTAATGATGAAAATAGTGTGTACGGCCCACTAAACAAATATGATGAATTTGTAGTAATTTTTTATTTTATTTATTTATATTTTATATAAAATTTTATTTTATAATAATTAGCTGACCCCGTAAACGTTGTTTTGCCAAAAAAAATTTTTTGGGGTATAAAAAATAGTTTACAACCTATTCTTAGGTCTACCGAATATAAACAAAAATCGGTTAAGCCGTTTCGGAGGAGTTTTATTACAAACACTGTGACACGAGAATTTTATATACAAGATATATACAGATTTAGATATATAGTATATACTATTAATATATACATATATTAATAGTTAGATTTTATTAATACTTACAAATGACAACACGAGTATAAACCTCAGTGGTTTTTAGTGTTATCATTTTACATGTTAGTTTATATACTTATTAGCCTTAAAATCGTTAAAATTATAAATTATAAATAAAGATAAAGATAATAATAAATATAGAAGATGTCAGCCTAGATTATGAAATTGACAGTATTTCATAGATAATGCATTACTAGTTGGAAAACAAGCATGAATAAATAAATTAAATTCCCTCGGTTCCTGTTTAAACGATAATCCTCTTAGCGGAAGTTGCTAAGACCTTCATTCATTCGTCGAGTTTTCTTGACAGAAAAAAATAATTCGTATAAAAATTAGGATTTTATGCTTCACAAGAAATATTTCATGATTTCTAAATTTTTATGCAGTTTTTATATTGAAAGATCATTAAACGATATTTTTATATATGTATAATTTGCAGAAAAAAATGCATCCATGAGATTTTTTCTGCAAATAATTCTGAAATAAAGGGAAAGGCTTCATTATCTAAATAGTGTTGTAAGGCTACATCGGTGTCAGGCCATATTTTGTATTCACAATCCACGAATATTACGAATACAAAATATGTGCAACATTTGCAACATTAAACATGTTCTTTTTTTATTACGTGGGTTACAATACGAGTATAAAGTGTTAGAGAAAATTCTTTTCGACTTAATATTTGCGCATTATTTTGGTGTCTGATGAAATATTGGTTATATTTAGCAGACGAGAGCGAGGCTCGAGAGTATCAATTTGTAAAAACAAAGCCCCTATCTATCATGTTAGAGGACGATCTTGGGAAAGCGGAGAGATCGTCGCATTCGTCTCAAATTAAACGAAAATATACAAATTATACAATTTCTGAACACAAAGCGAAAATAAACTTCTTACAACTTTTTATATAAGGTGCATTTTTAGTGTGTATAAATTTTTATAGGCATCGAACATCTTCTTAAAGCAGTTATCACACTTTACAATTTGAAGGAATCCAATTTAGGAACATAAGTAGTGAACTAGTGATCACAAGTATACTAAATTAATTTCTAAATCGAACATAGAATTGAAAATAGATAAAATCTAAATTGGATCCAGTCTGTTCTAACTGCTATTACACTTTCCAATTTCTTAAATTGGAATCCTTCAAATTGTAAAGTGTGATAACCGCTTAAGAAATCGCCCAAAGAAATAGACTATATAGATTAATACATCAAAATAACAAGACTAGTCACTACCCGCTAAAGTCTATTTTTCCGCTAACTTATTTTAAACTACCCAACCCAACAGACAGACACACACGGTTATCACTAATGGAAATATTGATAAACGGAGAAGGTTAGTGTAGGTAAATAATTTGGAGAAAAAATTGCGTTCGTGCGAGGCCGGGGGCTGTTCGCTGGTCCCGGCTTCGCACGGATGAATTTATTCTAATCCGTTCAACCTTTTTTGCTTGAAAGAGCATAAAAGATACATACACCCTCACAAAATTTTGCATTATAATATTAGTAGGAAGGATAGTTCTCATATGTTTTCTCAGGTGTAATATTTTTTATTTTTCAACGCGGACAAAGTGGCGGGCAACAGCTAGTGGACAAAAGACTAAGGAAAAAGCCGCGATTATAAACTGGTAAGTACATATATTATGAACGTGAAACTGTGAACAAATTTGAACGTTTGTTACTAAACACAAATAAACTATTGAAGAAAAACTAAATAAATTTTGGTACACTGATAGTTCACATCCTGGTTGACTTTTAGGTGGTCAGAATTCAGATTGTGGTACTGCATTTTTAACAAGTTTTACTCTACGAAAACACGCCGTTGAAAATGAAGTAAAACGCGAACCTGGCAATATTGCTGAAATCATTTGCATAAACTCAAATTAGGTCACTTACTACGTACCCTTAGTTATGGTCTGTGACCTCGTGACCTCACTTTTCTAAGAAAACATTGAGGGATTTTGAGGGAGGATTTTGATTAATATTCCCAATAGCACAACCATTTGTTGCCACGTCAAACTGAAATCTCGACACATTACTCAGGTACCTAATATTAATACTTTTTTTTGTTGGTTAAAGTATGTCAGGTGAGATATGTCGACCATGTAGAAAACAATTTAACGTACAGATTCCATGTTTAAATTATTTATAACCTTTAGAAAGACTTGAAATGCTTTGCATTTTGCGGCTTTCCTATTGAAATCGGGGGAAAGGAAAGTTGGTAGCGATTAACTTTGATTCGAAGCGGACTTACGATTTGTTAGAATATTTCGACTACGAAATTGCTTAATTTTTTTTTCAAATATTTTTGGTTAAGCTTCATACATTATACTGAAATAAAACAAAGTCTTTATCATATCATCATATATCATTTTATCTATATCATAAATATATACGTTTTTATGGACAGTGACCTCTAAAGGTCACACTTATGTTAAGATGATATTTTATTCTGAATCGATCTGAAAATGCTGAGTCAGACACCTATTTCGGACACACCTCTTAAGCATTTTTATGTAATACTAGTGACCGGCTTTATTTATTTGCCTCTTTCCATAAGTGAAAATTGAATTAAAATCGGTCCGGTCATCCTTGAGTTTTTACAACACTAACACTGCGATTGTCACCCTAATCCTAATAATATTATAAATGCCAAAGTTTGTAAGTTATTTTTTAATAAAAAATGTGATGTACACAATATAAATACTAGGTTCAAAAATAATTTAGATTTACATAAGACGCGACTCCACAAGATAAGTAATTCTTTTATGGGTCAATGTATACGGTTTTATAATAAACTACCTGAGATGATAAGAGCCTTATCTATAAATAAATTTAAAGGTGTCATTAAAGCCAAACTCCTCTCGAAAGGCTACTATAAGGTCACTGATTATTTAAGTGACAATGAAGCCTGGATTTAGAGCTTGGATCCGGAGCTCATACTATGTTTTGCTTAGTATTGTACCTATATGAACTTTATGTTTGTATTAAGTGTACTTAATTGTAATTTTTATATTTTAAAGATGACAAAAAGAATAGTATCCTGAGTTTCTTTCGGGGTTTCTTCTCAGGATCGTCATCTTGGCTTTTTTTCCGAAACCCTGGTAGATTTAAATTTACAATAACGATCATAAGAGTTTCGTGAGAAACCTAATTGATAAATAAATATTTTGATTTGATTTGATTTTTGTATGTTTAGATGTCTGTTATTCAATGACGCAAAAACGGCTGAACGTATTTAGATGAATTTTAGCACACAGTAAAAATCTTACTTTCTTTTTCTTTGTAATTACTATGCAAACTTCTATATTGTAAATGTTAAGGTCAGACTGACGGTCCACTTGACGGAAGGTTATACTGCCTATAACACAAGCAACGCCACAGGTGCTGCAAATGCACTGCGAATCATATTAGGATTAAGGATAAGGGATAAGGAAGGGGGATAGGGTATTGGGCTCTGTCATTTTTGACAAGAATGGCTTAGTAATGAAATAATTGCTGAGACCAATTTTAGGAATACTCTTTGGAAATAACATAAAAGTTGTTCATGAGTTAAATAAAAAAAAAAACAAACGAATTTTTAAGAAAAATAAAGGTACAGACGAAGTCTGTGGAATACAAGAAAAAACAAGTAAATTGTATCAAAAGGCCTTTGATGGTGGTAAAAAGAAAACTTACAAAAATGTGAAGCTTATAAACAAACAACGAAATAAAGGCGTACTCACCTCTAAATAAAACTAATATTGGCAGTGTTGGTGATGTGAATGAAATATTAAAACGATTTCTTTTGTAATGTCGATCTGAGCAATAGAATTCAGAAGGTCGATGTTAATGGTAGGAAATCTCTGGGTTCTTTAGTAAAAATGGGCGTCTCTCAAGGCTCGATTCTCGGTCCGTTTTTGTTCCTAGTTTATATTAATGATTTACCTCATTCTGTGAGTAAACACAATATTGTGTTGACACATCAATAATATTTAAGATTAAGAGACAAATTGGGTGCTATAATGAGATAAATTATGCACTTTCTAACGTAGTGCATTGGTTAAGTGTTAATAATCTCCTTTTAAATGCTACGAAAACTAAACTTGTTAAATTCAGTACCCCGAATGTTAAAAATATTGGAACGAATGTGATTTTGGGTAGTGAAAAATTGGAGCCCGTGGAATCGATAGTATTTTTAGGTATTACCGTAGATTCGAATTTACAATGGGGTCCACATATGGCTTATGCAGTTAAGCAGATTCGACCCCTAACAGATGTTGATACAGATTGTCTATTTTAGTTACTTCCACAGTATAATGTGTTATGGGATTTTTCTTTGGGGTAGCGCTGGGATATAAATACTATTTTTATTTTACAAACACGGCCATTAGAGCCATCTATCAACTAGATCCGCAATCGTCTCTCCGAGAAAAGTTCAAAGAGATTTTAACTGTTACATGTCAGTATATTTATGAAAATTTAATTTACGCTCATAAAAATATTAGTCAATTTAATAAAAAATGTGATGTACACAATATAAATACTAGGTTTAAAAATGATTTAGATTGACATTAGAGGAGACACCACAAGATAAGTAATTCTTTTATGGGTCAATGTAATATATAGTTTTATAATAAACTGCCTGAGATGATTAGAGCCTTATCTATAAAAAAAATAATTAAAGATGTCTATAAACCAAACTCCTCTCGAAATGCTATTTTATATTATAAGGTTACTGATTATTTAAGCGACAATGAAGTCTGGATTTAAAGCCTGCATTCGGAGCTTATACTATGTTTAGTATTTGTATATGTACTTTGATTTTGTTTGTATTAATTGTTGTAATTTTATATTTTAAAGATGACGAAAAGAATAGTATCCTGAGTTTCTTTCGGGGTTTCTTCTCAGGATCGTAATCTTGGCTTTTTTCCCGAAACCCTGGTAAATTTAAATTTATTAAGACGATCATAAGAGCTTCTTGGAGAAACCTAATTGATAAATAAATATTTTATTTTATTTTTTATTTTGGTTGTGTCGAACCAAAAACTAACATCAGCCTATTTACCTTTATTTTTTGACCTCCGACGCCCAACTCAAAACCGGAGTGTTATAAAGTTTGACGTTCTTTAATATCTTTAAGTATTAATATTCTTCTTTCACATTTACTCAGACTGTTATTTCCACTAAATTTTTTTATTTACTAGCTTTTGCCCGCGACTTCATCCGCGTCAATGTTTGTTATTGTGGTTGTATAAAAAGTATTATTATGTCCTTTATTGAGGTTCAAGCTTACTCTATAGTAAATTTCGTTAAAATCGATTCAGTAGTTAACCGTGCAAAACAGGTCCTTAGGGAGCCAACGTTTGAGCCACGCGGCATGGTACCTCGCAGAGCTACCGGCGCGGCGCGGCGGCCGGTCACTGAGGCGTGTGCGTGAATTGAACCAACCCGAACGTTGCCCGAACGTTATCATACCTATTTGTTGCAGTTATTTTAAAATTATGATATATGATTATGATATATAAGATGTTGATTGAAATCAAGTAATGTCAAGGGCAATTTTGTTCACAATTAAATACTTGTGATGAATAACGTATTTAATAAGGAATAATATCATGTTGATAAAACACCTTCGCAAATAATGCATTAATTTCGATCAAATTTGATTACCATAAAAAAAGGTTATAGTGAGTCAATCTTAAAAGATTGACATATGCTGTCGCGAACTTTTTTTTTAGAACTTTTAAAGAGGAACAATTCCATCATACATGATTTTTGCGTAACTTAAACCGTTTACGCAGCGCACGCAACGGAAGCTCTCAAAAACAAATATTTTTTCCCGTTTTTGCAACATTTTCCATTGTCGCTCCGTTCCTATTGGTCGCAGCGTGATGTTATATAGCCTAAAGCCTAGGCTTTAGGCTATCCAACATAAAAAAAATTTTCAATTCGAACCAGTAGTTCCTGAGATTAACGCGTTCAATCAATCAATCAAACAAACAAACTCTTCAGCTTTATAATATTAGTGAGTATAGATTCTGAACTCCTATTTTCCATTGAAAAATTTATCATTCACAATCCCCTATACGAGGTCGACAACCAGCTAAGTGACAAGTGACACGAAAAAATGGGAAATTCTTCGACGAAACTTCTCACTAAACTAATTAGGCACATCAACCTTTCACGAACTAGATGTGGAACTCTTCACAAACTTAACGCGAAGTAGATATTAATAAACTATTGTATTGGTATATATAAAACAAAAATTAGATTCATTTATCATCAAATATTGTAGCCAGTTGTGGGCATGCAGAGAAAAAAATCTGCCTTCAGCGTGCACTAAATTTTGAGGATAATAATACATGTTACACTAAAACCGTTTAAACCCATGAATACCTTAACATGGCCACCACCAACTAAGAGATAAGTCCATTTAAAAAGGTGTGGATAGATTAATATGTCATCAAAACCCATTTGCTGAAAACTTACTCTAAAGTGTTTACTGCTTCCAGACTGCCCAATGACTGTAAAACGCAGTGTACCCGGCCAATACTTTTTGCATTTGACAGGGAAGGTTATAGACCGAGAATCACCGAGAATTATCAAGGAGAGCCGACATGCGCATGCCTTTGGCATTTTAAATCAAACGGCGGATGAAACCGTGGGATAAAAGTATTACTTAAATAAATTCGTAGGTATTTTCTCAACGAATCAATACATTCTTTCCTGCCGCATTGAAAAGTAAATGTCACACAATACAAAAGTGATTGATGATGATGGAGAATGGACTAATTTGTTGTTTTTGCTTTTCATTTTGAATTCTTACTAAAATATTATTCTTTTTAGCCAAAGATGTTAGTCACGCTAATTAAATACATATCTTCTATAATATAAAAATGAATCCCTAAATGTGTTGCTAAGCACAAAACTCGAGAACGGCTGGGCCGATTTTAATTCTGTCTTCACTCATGGATAGAGGGATAATCAGGGAAGGTTTTTACGTAAAAAAATGCACCCCGGGCGAAGCCGAGAGCGGACCGCTAGTATAAAGATATAATAGGGAGAGCTGGGGTGTCAAGTGCAGTGAATCGCTTCCAGAAAAAGATGGTACCAATCAAAATATATGTCAATGGCCAACATTGAATTTAAGTATTTTTTCCTCTATGAAATCTAGAGAAAATATGGACTATATTGTGATTTATTTATCAATTGAACCAATTGGATATCCCGTGAAGGACTAAAATACATTCGAGTAAATAACTTGTTATTTTTGAGAAAAATAAAAAATAGATGAGCTGTGATAACTTAATTTTTCTGAAGTATGATTGGGAAACACCGTCTTCGTAAATTTTTCTTTGAGTTATTCGTAAAATGTCTACCAAAATTTGTGTTAATGAACGGTTTCTTGTCAGTTTGTAAATCTTATTTTTTATGTCTATTGTTCTGAGGTCTAAATTGTATTACTTAATTTAACTTACATAAGGTCCCAATTGGGTCAAGTAAATTTCGATCGCCAAGACAAACAAAGGAATCGTATAGCTCCACTGGATTGTAGGCCAGTCATTATATACATTTGGAAACAAAAATGAACATAAAAAGCTGATTTTTGGATATTGTGTTGGGGGAGCTCAGAAAAGCTTAACTTCAAATTGTCGACCAAGATTTCCTATGAGCTTTCGCCACCATCTTGAAAAAGGGGTAAATTTTTATTTTTTAGCGATAACTCGGCTCTCCGTCATGATACGAAAATTTTGATAATATGCTTTTTGGTTGCTTTTTTTATGCTCTACAATTTAGGTCATTAGTATTTTTCCTTTATTGTTGATAGTTTTTGAGATATCAGAAGAGAAAGTATAAAATTGATATGTTGAAACTTGTTTTTTGCTATTCTCTCTTTTCTCGTAACATATCAAAAATATGTTTATTATCAAACTTTTAGAGCACACTGATACTTACAATGTGCCTTTTTGTTTTTTTTTTTTGGACAAAAATTACTATTTTGAGCTCCCCGTAAAGTTGGCAAGCCCGCGCGAAGTTTCGATTTCATAGCTCGTGCGGTTGTGTTAATATGTTTCGACGGATTAATGGTTCCAGAAAAAAATATTAAAATACAATATAAACAAATATAACAACAAGAATATGAATGACACGTCCAATATTTATTTGAAAAATACATAATTTGATTTTATAGAAGTAGAAATGGAAGATTCATCGAGGTCCGTTTTGTATTTATAATTTTTGTCGTTTCGATGGTCCCGGTCCACATTATTCCTCCTCAGGGTATTCTTCGAAATGTTGAGATTTTGGATGAATGGATGACGATCCATGAGATGATTCTTGGATAATACAATCATCCACATCATCCTCGTCACACAAGAACTCGACTTTCGAAAAAAAAACAAAAAAGCACATTGTAAGTATCAGTATGCTCTACAAGTTTGATAATAGACATATTTTCGATATGTTTTACGAGAAAAGAATAGCAAAAAACAAGTTTCAACATATCAATTTTAAACTTTCTCGTCTGATATCTCAACAATGATCAACAATAAAGGAAAAATGCTAATGACCTAAATTGTAGAGCATAAAAAAAGCAACTAAAAAGTATATCATCAAAATTTTCGTATCATGACGGAGAGCCGAGTTATCGCTAAAAAATAAAAATTTACCCCTTTTTCAAGATGGCGGCGAAAGCTCATAGGAAATCTTGGTCGACAATTTGAAGTTAAGCTTTTCTGAGCCCCCCGAACACAATATCCAAAAATCAGCTTTTTATGTTCATTTTGATTTCTATGCCTTTTTTTCGGATATAATTACTGGACTTGTTGTATGGTGCAATTGCTATAGTTAATAGATCTTCTAAAGACGGAGATAAAGGATCAAATTAGGGAAAGAGAAAAGTTTTGATATTTTTTGAATGCACTTCACTTGTAATTTTTTTATACCAGGCTATGTATACGTACAATATTAAATTAAACTTTCGAATTTATAATATTAAGTAGGATTTTTATTGTTTTATATTTTTGTTAGTAGTGGCAGAGCATAAACTGTTCTGTGACTACTGAGTATGCAAAGTGTGTGTGGGAGCCCAATCCCGTATACCATCAACAAGGATTTATTTTTCTTTCTATTTCATTTCATGGTAAAACATCCCATAAATATTATTGACGTAAAAGTTTATCCGAATAGACGAGTTTGTTACTGCTTTACTAAAAACTAAAAACGAATTTTTATTAAACTTTATAGTAATACTAGCTTACCCGCTCCCGGTTTCGCCCGGGGTGCAATTTTTATAATAAATATTTACTTAATCCATATATATAATTAGTATATATATAATTAGCGACCCGCTCCCGGCTTTATATTGGTGATTTTTTTCCTGCAAATCATATATAGAAACTTACTTCGTTTAATGCTCTTTTCAATAGTGAAAACTGCATGAAAATAAGTTGAGTAGTTTTTCAGATTATCATGAACATACAGACAGACAGATTTGGCGAGGACTTTGTTTTATTATATATAAGGTTATATAAGAATAACGGACACATCAGAGTAAAATTTATAAGGACATCCGGATGAAGTCGCAAGCGAACGTTTCCTCTAACGTGTAGATAAGACATGAGAACTTTCAATTTAGATAAGATAATAGGTATTTCGTGAATTAGATTTGAATACAAGCTCTCTGCGTAAGAGTCCTTAATGGGGTACTCACTAGCATAATGTCGATTTTATGCATTAAGCTCCTTGAAAATTTCTAAACGAAAATCTATGCAGAACGAAAGAGTGAAAAGCTTTGAAAACTACTTGTAATAAATTGAAAATTCATTAAGCTCTTATGCAAATTATACGCAAATCTTACGAAACTGATTGTTATAAGCAACAAGGGATCAAGTGTAATAGCCTTGACAAGGTAACAAGGTGACAGGGCAAAAAGGTAGTGTAACAAGGCAATAGCCTTTATATTGTTTATTTTTCAATACGGATGAAGTCGCGCTAGTAGGTATTAGTATATATAATATAATAGTAAAGGGTTTATTATGAAAAATTACTTCCTCAGAAAGGCTAGTGTACTTGAACCCCTATAGAGGGTATCTCTGATGAAAAATTACAACAATTTTGTGACAAAAGGGCACATATAATTTCATACGAACGGTCTGAAGTCTGATGCCTCTTTAGGCTTACGTCTAATACTGTTACACCAATATAACATGAGCTCAGTTTGAATGCGTGTAAAAAGAAGCTAAACACATGTGGACAGCTCAAGGTCCGCTGGCGGATACTTATGCCATCCGCTCGGGACAAATGTACGTCGATATATGTAATGATGATGAAGTATAGACGTAAGCGGACATCGTTCTGTTGACAGTGAAAAGAGCTTTAAAAGAGGCGAGTCAATTGCGAATCATATTTTTTCTAAACGAAAAGGAGACCTCGTAATTGAAGTCGGTCGGGTAATAGGATTAAGTGGCAGTTTAAAATTGGATTTTACGGAAAACGAGTCTACCTGAATAGATCTGACACCCTAACAGTATGGAGTATCGAATTTAATGAAGCGGGGCTTCGACAAAATTGGGGAAGTACTACGATCACTTATCATGTTACGGTAATGTTATTACGATTATATTGTATACTGGTATATTTCACTTACGAAAGTCGACTACAGGTACCCACTGTAATATTAGTAGGAGCAGAAAGAGAGTGCTCTGAATGTAGTTTGTATACAGGTTGTATGTTTGGATGTTTGTTACTCAAACAGGCAAAAATAATGAACGGATTTGGATAAAATTTGACACACAGATAGTTTATTAATATAACTGAATTACAGCGCATACGAAGTCGCGGGCACAGCTAGTATGAAATAGAATGCATAGTAAAAATACGATTAACAATATTTCAAACACGTTATTTTAAAAATCGAACTAATAAAATATTATGTAATAATGTAATATAATTTTATAACAATCATCAAATTAAGGTGTATAACGCCGATTTGGCCTTGAAATATTAGGCTAATTTCCCCGCGCCACCCTCTACAAGAGATCGACCGTACAGAGATGGCAAAGAGTAGTATGGAGACTAGACGACAAAGGCACGACATAGTCGACTTTACTGCAAATACCTACAAATTTATAATTATTTACAATGTAGAGGGATAATTCAGTAACAATGAAGCGTGTTTTGTTATTTAGGTAGTAAATTATGTTACCTAGTAAAAATTTTTACCCGTCTGCGCCACAACGAGGGTTATGTTTTTAGAGTGTATAGCGGCGCGCTCCCGGCTTGGCCCGGGGTGTATTTTTTCTAAAATAAACGTAGCCTAAGTTACTCCTTATTACATCAACTACCTGCCAATAAAAGTCCCGTCAAAATCGGTCCAGCCATTTCAGAGATTAGCCGGAACAAACAAACAGACAGACAGACAAAAATTGTAAAAAATGTTATTTTGGATGTTATTTTGGATTTTTTCTAAAATAAACGTAACCTAAGTTACTCCTTATTAAATCAGCTACCTGCCAATAAAAGTCCCGTCAAAATCGGTTCAGCCATTTCAGAGATTAGCCGGAACAAACAGACACCCAGACAGACAAAAATTTGGTTTGGTTATGTGGTTGGTTTATTTTGGTGTATGTACTCATATATGGTGTATGTACGTATGCATATGCATGTAGTAAAAAACGGTTATTTCAATATTACAAACAGACACTCCAATTTTATTTATATGTATAGATGTATGTATATTTCTTTATACGAATATAAAATATATGGTAAAAGAGCCAAACAAAAGTTTTTATCAAAACTAACAAATTTTTTAATTTTCAGTAAAAACAATTGAGTTTTTGCACCAACCGTGCAAACTTCGCGTGGTACGTTTTGTTTGGGTAACGCTAATGTCGGCGGTAATAATTTTTTTTTTAATTTTGATATTTTTTTTCAAATTCACCAAGTGAGTGAAGTGACAATAAATTGAGACAAAAAGGTGTTTTTTTTTTTCATTTTGATAAAGATTACGAACTTTTTAAAGCGAGAATCTTGCTTCTTCAATTTTTTCAAAAAATCTATCGAGTGGGACAAAAACGCGGCTGAGTGGATTAAATGGAAACTCTGTGGGGCTTTTTAGGGTATATTGAACTGTAAAAGGCACACTTAACATTTATTATTTTCTCCATATTTTTGATTCAGCGCTTGATTTTTCTAAAAGCTATCAAAAGCCCTTTTTTATAATTTTTAAAATTCATGTCAATAGAATAAAAAAAAAAACAAATGCTTGTAGAAAATTTATTCACGTTTTCATTTTGTTTTCGTTTTGTCTTGTCTTTTGCCATGTCTAATTGTTTTGGTTTGGTTTTGGGTCTTATTATTATTAATTGTGTAATTTTAAAGGAGGGGGGGGAGTAAGGGGAGAGCGGAGGGGGGCTGGGAGGATGGTGTTGATAGATTACCCTCATCCTTTCAAATGATACCTAACATGGGGGGTCTATTTGTAACCGTTGACCATGGTTACGTCAAATTTTTTATCTCGTCGAGACGTCCCCGATGAGCCCAAATACGATCCGGCTGTGACGCGCCGTTTCCGAGTTTCGGCCGGGGGGGGTCCGAGGGGGGCGTCAAATTTTTTATCTCGTCGAGACGTCCCCGATGAACCCAAGACCCGGCTGTGACGCGCCGTTTCCGAGTTACGGTCGGGGGGGTCCGAGGGGGGCGCCAAATTTTTTATCTCGTCCAGACGTCCCCGATGAGCCCAAACACGACCCGGCTGTGACGCGCCGTTTCCGAGTTACGGTCGGGCGGTCCGCGGGGGGGGGGGGGAGACGGGGGGACGTCCCCGATGAGCCCAAACACGACCCGGCTGTGACGCGCCGTTTCCGAGTCACGGTCGGGGGGCTCCGAGGGGGGCGTCAAATTTTTTATCTCGTCGAGACGTTCCCGATGAGCCCAAACACGACACGGCTGTGACGCGCCGTTTCCGAGTTATGGTCGGGGGGTCCAAGGAGGGGGCTTTTTTTTGATGCCCCGGTAGACCGGATGACACTTTCCTTGGTGACTACCGATCACCCTCTATGACCTTCTGCAAACGCCACCCTTCTATCCCTCATAGTTTCCGAGAACCGCTCACCAACTTTTTACCACAACGGTGTACCGAGGATATCGGATTTTTCTGGAGGTCACGGGGGCGTCCCCTACGCGACCACCTACAATAGGGAAACCCCCCACCGCTCCTTCTAGGAGAACAATTCGATGAGTCACTAGATACGTGAGTGGGAATCCGGCTTTATAGTGGCTTTATTATTTATTTATTAGGCTTATTAATTTATATGTTTTCATGAATTTTAATTAATTAATTAATTAATTAAAATTCATGAAAACTTTCCTTCCTCGTTTGGTTTATTTTTGATATATTACGCTTTTGCCTCCTTTGCTTACTTCCTATCTTTATTAAATTTAGATAAGTATATATACAGATGAATTATTAATTGAATATTCAAATTGAATATTTCAGATTATTAATAAATTGAATATTATATTACAACATAATTTATATTTAGTTTTTTAAAGATTTAATTAAAAAGACAAAAAGAAAACCTATTAAAGTATTATATACACTATCATGCACTGTCTGTTCTGCCACTAAAATGTTTATTCTTTGTTTATTACGTAAAAATTAATAATTTGATGAAGCGCAACGCGGCACAGGTCCGTCTAGCATCACGACTCGCCCCGCACTGATTTTATGGACGAGAACGGGTTAGCGCTGAGTAAGTGGGGAAATATTTTTGATAAAAACATTATATAAAATTCAATTTTACGAATTTTCAAAAAGCGCTTTCAACAAATCATGCTACATTGTTATCTTCATAAGTGTACAAAATTTCATAATCTTTTGATAAATATTGTAGAAGTGAGATTGTTATAACTGAAAATAAAAGGGGTGAGTTTAGAATTTTTTTCCTGAATCAATTTCAATAAAATAAAATTTTTAATACCAACAAATCATTTCTCATATCTTGTAGATAAACATATATTTTTTTTGCTGAAGAAAAGGCGTACATATAATGAATAATACTGTTACAAAATGTTGCAAAAATTTAATTTTTTGGAAGGATAAGCCTTAAATGACAAAATATAATATGTTCTTTTTTCGTGTTTTACTTTTATAATACCTAAAGTATTATAAATTAATAAATTAACCTAAATAGATTAACATTTTATACATAAAATTTCACAAAAAGGAGACAAAAAAAATCATAATAACATATATTTGTTTGAGCGACTAATTATTTGTTAATTTGGCATTAACAAAACAAATTGTTACTTCCCCATAATTGGGGATCATGTCGCCCATAATTTACTTTTTGAAAACATAGCCTATTTGCTAACATATTGTACTTTATTTCTACAAAAATTCTACAAAAAGCAGTGTTTTACTCGGGAGTAAGTGATCAATAAAATTACACCTTCGAACTCGTTTTCCAAAGTAAAGTAACACTGGAGACAGTGTAATTGATCAACTACCTCCCTAGATAATCTACTAAAATTGAAAACACATATCACACAAGTGTCTTTCCTCGTTCGTAAAATACTTATGTAAATTTTCCTTTTCATTTTAGCAGACGGAAAGGCCGTAAAGGATCTGCGTTACGTAAGAAACTTCATTCAAAAGGGATCACATAAGTTGGTTTGCAGACGGCTTTTAACGAAAAGTGGAGTGAACCCGCAGGCTTGTTTTGTTTACATTGAAATATTCGGAAATATCTCCTTACCTAGGTCGAAAATAAAAGGAAATTCTTCATTAAATCGTTAAATTCTTTAGTAGAGGCACCGGTTGTTTTTAACGAATGAACAACGTCTTGGTATTAATAAATGAACAAAGTAAAACTTTTATCTAGTTTTTGAGAAAAAAAATGGGGCCAATTTGCTAACTAAAATAATCTACATAAAATGAAAATTATCTGTGAAGACTGTGTCAAACTGATTTTGAGTTTATAGTTGACGATTGAGGTGAAAAAGGGCAACTAATATAATGAGACCTTGGGTAGTCTGGTAGTGGCAGGTCATACTACATTTCGTAGTCATAAATTAGGCAGCCCGTCTGGCGGCAGAAACCACTCTCTTACGGAAGATCACTGTTGATAAAAGCACAAATTCCAATATATTTTGGCGAGTGTGTAAGGGATGACAGAGGCAATTTTCCTATCCCCACCCATCCGTTAAGTATTAAGGTAGTCAGATGATTTACAGCACCCTGTATCGTTGCTTGGACCTACTATCTAATGGACCGTCATAATACAATAACAGGTTGGTTTGGATAAATTATCAGAACAAAGAATTTTCGCACTAGATTCTCTATAAAAATGTAATTAAAGGAAACAGACATTGGAGTAATTCATTTAAATTTATGTAACAAGTTTCGTTTCAAACCATTATTATTCCGGAGTTTATCTGGCGTTGATTTGATAATATTTCGTCCTTCAGGAGAGCTCCCTTTGTATCATAACTAAGATATAATAAACCTTGTGGATATAGGAAGGCGTTTTATATTTTTTGTTTGTTTTTATTTATTTTTATTACGAATTATATTCCTCGCAGTGCCTCAAAACAAAAGTTATCGTTATGACATATGGCCACATGATATGGCCTTGAAACGTGTCACTCACAAGGTGGACAGACGTCCTGAAAAGGCCGCGGATCGACGGTGGATTCAGGCTACTTATTCCGACCGGTCCTATTGGAAAAGATTCAATAGGACCGGTCATCATTTCATTCGTCCTTTTTTTTTAGAAATCCGCTTGCAAGGCGGCAGGCGTATGTGGGGGTCGACCAGCATACTCCGCGTGCTCACGTAGCAGGCGAAACTGGCCCCTACCCACTAAAACTCCCCGGTGTCTCCTTGCCCATAAGTGGGGAGTGGACGGGCTCTGCCGAGGCAACTGCTCCAACCCACCCCCCTCGGGCGGCCTAGCCATTGCAGGCTGACGCCAACAGGGGGGGGGGGGATTGCCCGGAGACACCCGAGCAATCCCCAGACGGAGGGGACCCGTGCAGGCACACACAACTTGCCAGCTGTGTGCGCAGGTCCCCGAGGACATTTGAAGACGGGCTGGTGCCTGCCTTCTCCTGCCTGGCCGACTGCTAGATGTTAATGGGGGACTCAATGGACACCATGATGTCCATTGGCTCCCCCACCTCCAGTGTGGGCGGAACAAGTCCCGCCCAACCACCAAATTGAGCAGCGGACCAGGGGCCACCCTAAGGGCCTCCCTGTTCCCCTGAACTCTACAAAAACCCTGGCGGTAGCCAGCCGCCAGGGGAACCTCAACTATGTGCTCCGCCGCGAGCCCGCTCGGTGCAACACCGGTGTGGGCCTTCTTGGTCCCCTCGCCAAGAACTGGCGAGGGTAAGTCCCCCCCACCACGATAAGGTCATGGCCCACCTAGGGGTGGATCATTTCATTCGTCCTGCGGCTGAAATGATGACGAATCCTGTAGTATTACGAATGATATTAGTATTAGGGCCTCTTTCACCAACTACTAGTAAAGTGTTATATTTAGAAATAATTTTATGTTTTATTAAATTATGCACTCGTTTAGTGCATCCTTTGATAGGCGATTTTTTTATTTTATTTTCTTTTTAATGTTTGGAACTTTTACCGTACAAACAAAGGTATATCATCTCTATCATCCCCGGTGACCGGTGACTTTAAATGACGGTTAGCTTACTTGACAGATTGTGAAAGAGGCCCAAGTTGTGAAATAGACAATTTAAGATTACGTCTCCTGGAAAATATAATGGAAAGTTTTGAGAGACTAAACAAATAAAAAGAAAATTCTATTGTAAAATAGCGTTGATTGATAGGCGACGGTAGTCGTCTACCATTAAGGGACCATCAGCCTGTCTGGCGACATTTACATAAGGAAAACACCCGCAAGGAGCTATTATTATTTTTCCCTAAAGGGACATTTCGTCTTATTCGTTTTAATTTTATAAAATTAGTTACCATAAATTTTACCTTCAGTTTAGGCATTTTTTTCCTAATCAAAAAATCTCACACGAATGTAAGGTAAGGCTGGGATAGGAACTCATTCTCTTATTCCAAATTATTCTTTTTTGATAGCCCCATTTCCCTGAAGGTAAGGCTAATAACACCTTGCTACGAGCCTTAGGAGCCGAGCAAAAAGAAAAGAAAAGTCAGAAGCGTGGTGCGGTTGACCTTTTAAATTAAACAGGCAGGTGAAACCGCACACCTACAGTTGAAATTGAAGTCTCCGAGATATAGACTCGAATCTGGACGATTGTTATATTTAATACAAGGCCATATTATTTTTAGTACCACTTAATGAAATATTACATCATTTGCTTCCTCTTACACAAATGCTCAAGTGTCTCCAAGTTGAAACAAATTTTAATATGAGCGGCTGAAGCGACGTTGTATGAAGACGGATGGGTTTTGTCGCTGATAGTATCTTAATGACGTTGCTCTTGTACATATTATCATATTGCGACATTGAGAAAAACATGCCATAATTTATTTATAGATTTTATTTTATTCTATATAGAGTTCAGGACTATTCACTATTCACTACAAAACAGATTTTTCTATTTATCTATATTAAATTTATACACAAGTAGGTATTATTTTTATTATAAAATGTAGCGCTATTATTTTCTGTTTGTTTCTTTGCGAACTTCTTTGAAATCACCCAACTGATTTTGATAGGGTTTCAGTAATGAAAAGAGCGATGGCGTTATTAAAACAACGAGTGGCTAAGTAATAAATAGTTAATGCTTGGCTTGCGTATATAAATTGCAGAAAAAAAAGCCTGTGATGGGTAGCTAGTATCCTATGAAAATTTCTTACTAAGTATTTTTATAAAAGTCGAAAGTGGTCAAGTAACCCGTACACATATAACTGTATGGGGCGATCGGTGGACACGAAGTAGCTGTCACTCGAACTGTCAAGGCACGACCCTCGTCCGCTGCTCGATGCCATGTTTGATTGGAAGAGTGGATGTGTCAATACAACACGATATCTCCTTTATCATTGAAATAATGCAAACCTAGCAATGATATGTCCAACGATTTACGGTGGCACACATTTTGTGATATGGTTTTTTTAGACTTACCTGACAATAAAAGTTTGAATTGGGGGCTATTGAGTGGTATTTTTGTTTGTAAAAAAATAATAATATTTCGATTTAAAATTATTCAAATTTTAAAAAGAGCATAAACTGAAATCCTAAAAATCTAAGCACTTTTATTAAAAATAAACCGATAAATTTTCGAACAAAGACGGAATAAAACAAGTAAGTAAATGGAGCGTACGAAATTTTTGTACCAAATCAAACGTGAACGCATAAATCAAAGGTAAGCGGCTTAGATAGAACTGTGACTCTGATGGATTTTGCTGATCCATTTCTTTTAGTTATTCATGAACTGATAGAAATAAAGATCCGATAACGGAAAATTACTAAACATCTTCTCAAAAGTGTGAATATTTCAAGCGACAACAAAAAGACATATAAAATTGAAAGTAATAAAATATTGGATTTTTAATTCATCAAAATTAATAAGAAAACAGTTGACTAAACAGGAAATGCTACAAATTCAATGGTAAATACGCAATGTTGATGAAGTACTGGGTTATATTTCAGAATAGATGGCCTCTAAACTCCTTTTAATATAAGTTTAAAAGGGACTATCAATTTAGTGTAGTATTGATCACACTACACTAAATTGATTTCTAAATTGAAGACATAGAATTGAAAATAGATAAAATCTAAATTGGATCCAATCTGTTCTAACTGCGATTACATTTTCCAATTTCCTAAATTGGAATCCTTCAAATTGTAAAGTGTGATAACCGCTTAAGCTTTCAAGCCTTAAGGCGATACTATGAGCCAATCGGTTTCCAAACCGGATGTTAAGAGGCTATCTCCTTTTTCATAAGTCAACGTAAATTTCCGAAAAAAAAATATGTTTTTATTGATATTTTATCTATATAAGGTACAAATAATATTGTTCAAACTGTTTAACTACTATGTGAAAAAACAATTTAAATTGAAGTCGTTTTCGGCTGAAAATTTGCATCTGCTTTTAAACGACAAGGAATATTTTTATGATTCTTTTTTTAAAATGTTCGTATGGATTAGACCTATATTCTGTACAAATAATTATTTAAAATAATATTTTTTTCAAGCCACTATCCATATTTATCTTATTTTGCGGGTCGTACGGGGGAAACATCTTAGCTCCGCTTACTCGCGCAAGGCCATCGGCTCTTAGAAGGGCCTTAACTACGCAACCGTTTTGTGGTTTTGCATACACACTGTCAGATACAAAAAGGACACAAGGTACCTTTCACCCAGAAATAAGTACAGTTCCTGTAATTATATAAAAAATATAAACACCTGATAGAAATATATGAATAATAAAGATTGAATAAATTGTTGCTCATATATTTTTGCCAGGCGCTTCTTTTATTTTTCAACGCTTAGAAACAGTGGCGCTAACGAAGTCTCCGGCAAAAGTTAGTATTAAACAAATATTTCCAGTTAACAGTGCCGCCGACACGAAGCAATGACCTTGAAGTTTCACAGGAAAACTTTGCCAGAGTAAATCAAAGAAAGCATTTACTTTGTTTTACTTGGCAACACAGAATTCAAATGATTCGGATTCAACATCTATACATATAATGAAATCGTAACGAACATTGATTAAAAAAAAACACAATTTATATACGTTGTACCCAGGTTTTAGAATTTTTTTCTGTTGTTTGTGCAAAAAAAATTATTCTTTCTACGAAACCAGTTTCGTAGAAAGAATAATTTCTTTAAATAAATTCTCTGTACGTAACTGGTTTCGTAGCAAGAAAAACAATTCTTGTCACGTAACTGGTTACGTAGCGTTGGTTTCGTCGGCGGCCGAAGGGGCACGCCCGCTAATATCGGATACGGCTTAACCGACTTGAATACGGTTTTCACTGATGTATTCTAGCAAAATTCCCGTAACACTTAGTGATTGTTTCATTTCAATCGGTTTACAAAATCACAAAAGTTGTACGAAAACCTCACGTACGAAGTTGCGGGCACAGCTAGTAGAGAATATTTACTTTTAAGTATATTTTTTGTGTATAGTCGAATTTTAAAGCTTCTGAAATCTTCCTTGCACAGCTTATACTGTGGTAGATAAATACATATATCTCTCAAGCGATTAATTTAACCTTGAGTAATGTTTGCAAGGACCGTTTCCATTAACAAGTCCCTACACGGGGTTCGATGTGTCCCCTAATTGAATTCCTTCCACGGGCCTATTTCAAGCGTATCTTTGGTACCCGAACAAGATGTTTATTTGTAGATTTAAACCGAATTGAAGTGGTCGTCTAGAGGATTAACTCGTAGACGGGACCGTTACTAATGTCTTCATGAACGCATTAATTGATTTCAGAATCGAATCATATTATCTTTTCTGTATGGATGTTTATATAAGTTGGTAATGTTAGTGTATCGTCATTTTCAATACATATACGAGGAAAACGTAGAAAACGTATATTCGTTCGTTCAGACATGATAAACAACCGACTCGAACATTGCGACATGAATGAGATGCTATTTTTTTTAATTTTCTGTAATTTTTTTTGAAATATAAAATACCATCTGAATATCTGCTTTCCCAAATTTCATAATTTCATTTACCGTGTAATAATAATAAATTTATTAATTTATTTAATTATTAATTTATTATTATTTAACACGTATTTACACACAAGATGATAACAATGACTGTAAACCATTATTGGTTTGTCTAGACATTTTATAATATTTTAAATAATATTATAAAGACAGATTTGTATGTTTGTAATGAATGAAATCAAAAACTACTGGACCGATTTCGAAAATTGTTTCATCTATAGAAAGTAACGCGAGTAACATAAGCTATATTTTATAAAGTTACGCGACGGCGTCGCGTGCAACAGCTAGTATGTAATATAATGGTATCTATCTAAATATAAATATTTTTGAAAGAATATTGAAACTAATGACACGTGTTTGGTCACAGTGCTTATATAATAATTATAACTTATATCAACGAGTAACATACTGCCCTACTAAGCGTAAAAGCGGTATCTCAAAAAAATAAAAAAAAATCGTAAATTTGATTTTTATGCCATAGAATAGCCTTAAAAAACTTAGCCTTTTAGCGCTATCTTGTCCAAAACATATGAAAAAACCTTAAGAAAGAATTCCCTATCTCAATTTTACCTTAAATCACTAGGGGTATTAGAGGTATATCTATTGTAATAATATTGTAAACTTTTAACTATTGTAATAAGAAATAGACCCAATATAATATATAAATTCTATTTAATAAGAAAAAAAATCATTAGCTTGCATTTAGATACCGCTTTTGCGCTTAGTTGGGGCAGTAAAGATAATACTACAATAATATACATAATTGGAAATCGGGACTCGAATTTAAACAAGAAATAGTGGAAAGCAACAAGGCTCGGTGCTTGTAAAACACTTCTGTGAATCACATTGGGACAGACGTCCTTCTAGGTTGTTTGGCGGCCGTCCAAAGTACTTTTCCATTGGGTGAGAGATGAATTCCAACAACTAGAAAACGTACACTAAAGAGAATTTTCCCTGAATGTTAGATAAATGTTTGGTTTTAAAATGCAAGCTTTATTTACAAATATACGCTTTAAATGGTTGCAAATAAAGAATAAAGAAATTTATTTCAGAATAACAATTTAAGTTTTAGCATATTTCTGTCCTCCACACTAGGCTCTACCTGTCCTATTATTTAAAATATTATTTTTATATTTTACAAAATTGTCTAATTAAAATAATGTCTGGCTCCAGACATAATGTGTCCAGTCGGAGTACTTGACTTTGACATTTACGATCGTTCTCGCCCCAGTACCCTGTACCAAGACATCTAACGACTTATAATCGACAATTTAGCGATCATGAAATTCATTGATTATGTATTGTAACTGCATTGCTATATCTCTGAGTATAAGCATTTTGGAGCATTATGATTAGGTTAAGGTAACTGCGTATGCTCTATAGAATCATCGTTTAAATTTATTGCTTTTATTACAGGCCACACCCTGTATAAAACTTGTGTTTTCCAATAAGACACCTTTTCATATTACGAGGTATAAAGGTCGTCAGACAGGCTTACGGTGTGGAACCTAACTACTTTTCATGATAAAAAGTATCCTATATGTTAATCCAGGTAATAAACTATCTTTGTGCCAAATTTCAAACCAATCCGTTAAGCAGTTTTTGCGTCAAAGAGTAACAAAAATCTATCCATACATTCAGTCTTGGAGTGGAGGTTGTATTGAAACGCCCCACCTATTCACTACACCGACAATTTCAAGAGAATGACTGGCAGTAGATATATATGGAAGGCGGAGGACTGAGTGTGGTCAAAACTGATTAATTATTAGAAACTCAATGTAACTGGGCATTCGCGAACAAAGCTATGATGGCAGCATTGACGTCATGATCCGGTTTAAACCTACGAATTGCATTAAAACCACCACTGTTCGACGCCGATAGAGCCATGAGTGCCAAAGCTTTCGCGACCAATTGTGCACTTTACTACACGAAAGTACCTCTCGCTACAAAAGCATTCATGTAAAAGCTCCAATTTTAGGAATTTCTGTTCAAAAATCGCATAATAATCACATGAAAAAGTGAAAATACTTTTTGAAAAATTTAGTTTTATCACGAAGTAGGATTATTTTTATTACGAGAAAAGCGACAGGACAACGGTCAGACCATTTGAATGCAGGATCAGATTAAAGGTTTAAAGTTTAAAAGGTTTTATTCTTTAAATAAGAACATTCTCGTACATACAAACATACAAAATTTTGCATTAACATTACATGTTGTGCCTGCGACTTCGTACGCGCTGTGGTTCGTTTTTTGAACCAAGGAGGAGTTCGCCGAGGCGATTGCTCGGGTGGGCGATTGCTCACCCGATGCAGTCAAATCGGGTGACATACGTATGTCAAACAAGGGTCCCGCCTCCGTTTGGATACGGTGCCCTGTCACCTTTGCGGATAAGGTGGCACGTAGCGACCGCCTGCTAGTCGGATGGGTGTCGGCGTAGGTTAAACTGCTGACACCCAGGCCAGCTAGGTGTTTTGGGTGCCTCGAGACGTGGCACCCCGTCACAAATGTACCGGGACTGACCGCAGCACGCTGTGCTTTCGCTGCGGAGAGCCCAATCACAGGGCGCGCGAGTGCACATCGGAGCCTGAGTGCCCCGTGTGCGCCGCGGTACCACGCCGGCGGCTGGGGTCATGGACGGGGAGACCGTTGCCAAATAATGGCCCTTCGCGTCCTACAGGCGAATCTCAACCACTGCGTCAGGGCACAGGATCTTTTTTGCCAGAGTCTAGCGCAGTGGTCGATACCAGTCGCAATTGTGGCTGAGTCATATCTGGTTCCGACAAACGGGGGCGGGATGGAACAGCTCACGGTGGTCAATAAAGGACTTCAACAAGGATCTCATCGAGGAGGGTATCCATGATAGTTTCCTGTTGTAAAAAAAGGATAAAAATATCCACAAATAATCCAAGTAATAAACTATGTGTGCCAAATTTCATCCAAATCTGTTGAGCCGTTTATTGCCTGATTGAGTAACAAATATCCAAACAAACAAACAAACTTTAGGATTAGGATTAGCGGATTTTTCAGCATACAAAGTAAATTAAAAATTCAATATTCTATAGAAATAATATAATATATTAGTTTTTAAGTTCCAGTAACAAACACTATACTAACTTATGGACCATAAGTGAAAGTTAACGAAAAACCATAGCTATCGGCAGGAGTCGGCATTCGTTGACTTATCACGTCGTTCATAAATTCACAGAAAATAAAACCGACAAGCGATATTGCGGATGGTAACGAGCGTTTGGGTTTTTACGATTTTTATGATTAAAGGTGGGTACACAACAATTATAGTGTCGTTTCTTACTAGATTCTGTACATATTATTAGCCTTAATAAAGGCATTTGAAAACGGAATTTGATTTTATAAGTTATTTATAATAATAATAATAAATTAAAATACTATGTTAAAATATACACACCTAAACATTACACAAAAAACAAAAACTAAAATAAATAAGTTAACATAAACTAACTCTACATTACTTTCTGTTGTTGAGCTGAAAATCCACGTATTAGCAATTTTTTCTGTGACCTGTATTTTAAAAATTTGAAAATAATAATAATAATTTAATAATGTTAAAGTCCTATACAAATTAATTTATCTTGATCTTAAAAGCGTATTTAAGTTTATTTATACAAAATAATCAGTTTGACTTGATCTATTACGATATTACATTCATCATTTTTATCTCAGTCGTAAGACGTCAACTGCTTATAGACCTACCCCATAATTTTCCAGTAGTAAGTACCCATATCGGTCAGGAACAGCCGGGATCCAGCGTAGACCCACGTCCTTTATTAGGTCGTCAGTCCATTTGTCAAGTTACTCGAACCTGATCATGTGTTTAAGCATTTACATAACATCCTAAAATGCGGAAGTTATTATACCTAAAGTAGAAAATAGATTTATATGATAAAAATATATAAACAAGCTTCCGTATGTTTATGTCCACAAACTCGAAAACTAGATATAAATAAATACCGTCTTAAATATACTTGTATGAACTATACTTACATAATTGTAATACAAAATAAGTCATAATTTTTATTTTTAAAATTAAATTTTAGATTTTCGTTTGTGTGTATTCGTCTTTAGATTAAAAATATATTTCCGTAGTCTATTCACAAACCTTATGGCTGTTACGATTTCGGATACGAAAATGTAGACTTAAATCGCTAATGCTTCTCCCTTATGAGCAAGAGCGGTATATCAATGTATTTAAATATGGAAAAACCAGATAGTAGAAATCTGTGCATAAAAAGTATGGTGGTTCCTACTTCAAAGAGGTAAAATTACATACTGAGAAGAAAACCATAATAAAATTTTCCGCTAATGATCACGAGTATAGCTGTGTAATATAATGTAAATATAGCTGATAGTGACATATATAATAGTAATAATATCTACTAGTAATAGTGGTAATAACTATAATGATAGATACACACACACACACACTCTCCTGTGTATATAATTATAGATATTGAATGTAACAGATTGTGCTTCGCGAACGAGGGTAGTCGGCGAAGGGGTATGTGGGACTCGCCCGGCGAAGTGAACCCCACTAAAACCCCCCATGTTCCACCATCGGCGGAAAATATGAGACCCAGGATCACAGCGAGGCCTTATTCCCGGGCCCCACAAGCACCGCCATGTCCTTACGGACCCATCTCTTGCAGGCAACCAGCGTTCTACTCTTGTGGCGACCCACTGGAACATCAATGGGCCACCACACCTCTCATCAAGTCCCGGACGCCAGATGCCCTACTCTGACTATCGGGACAGCCGGACCACGCCGCTGCAGCGGCGTATACCGACTCTTCGATCCCGTGAGGCGGATTTCGGAGCCGGATTTACCTGGCAGCCGCTCGCATGGTTATCTAATAACAACAGAATGAAACTACATAATAAATATAACATAATAGTTCATAAACATTTAACAATTTTGTTCCTGTCTATTAATTTCAAATTTCAAGACGCTGCAGATGTAAATTTCAAGACGCTGCAGAGGTAAAAATAAAATATAATTGTTTTTCCTGCTTGAGCATTCATTTGCAAAATTACGCATTTTCATTTCATTATTTTTGCTTTAACTGTCCAATAAAACAATTAATTTATGCCATTAAAAATGAAGAGACTTCAAATGGTAATTTTGACGAAAAGTTTTTACGTTTTAAATTATTTTCTCGACAATTTGCTGTGGTAATTTTAGTAACAATGAAGAGAGAATTTATGCATTTAATTAATATAGAATGATCTTTTTTTTTTCGACGAGGGGTAAAAACCTTCTATTATTTTTACTCGGATAAGAAACACTGGGTTATGTGAGATTTATACTCACTAATAACCTCCCTGTGTGTCGCCAGTGGCGCCTTTTCGAGAACTGTGGTACTTCCCTTCATCCGTAATACCTGCGGTCCCTCTTTCCGAATACGTCGTGGGTAGCTATTAGTAGGTCAATGACTCCTAGGAACTCCTTTTAGTTGCCTCATACGACAAGCAGGGGATACCGTGTTTGTATTCTTATTGATCCCAGATCACAGGGTACTAGGTTTCCACCGCCTCCTCGGTGACGTCTGCGCCCCGAGGGTCAGGGCAGGGCAAGCAGGGTCAGCCTTCTCGCGATTCCGCTCAGTAGCTTTCTTCTGGAGAAGTAGCGTTTCACAGAATATTGCCACTGCTCTCCATGACGATTCATTTATTATCATGGCCGCCACAACTGCTGGAAGTGATAAATTCACTCCAATTTCGACGATAATGACTAGCCGCTCAGAGTGCCACGCTGGGCACATTTCCAGTGTATGTTGTGCCGAGTACTGATCAGCTCCACAGTGATAACATTGGACTGTTGTCTCGCGTCCAATTGTGTGCAGGAAGTCACCAAAGCATCCATGTCCGGTGAACATCTGTGTTAGTCGGTAATTGGCACATCCGTGTCGTTTATTTAGGTCTTGGTCTTGCAAAAATGCAAGAACAAGACCAAGACTGCAAGACTTGCAAGACTTTTGGGCAAAACTAATTGCAACGCAATGCAATACAACAAAACTCAACTATAACAAATTTAATATTGTATAGAATGATCTAATCAACTACTTGGTATGTGCTCTTTGAAAACTAAAATTTTAACGGGCAAAATTGTTAACCTTTATTGTCTATGAAGGCATGAATATGTTATAGGAGAAATCTAAAAGAATAAACGAATCAAAGTAACGTTTTGTTGTAACATCTTTACGAGCACAAATGAAATAGAATTTATATTTTTACACTCAGATGTGTAATTTGCATATAAATAGAAGCATAAATGAAATGTAGCGGGAGAGATACCTGGAATTCAATAAAGAACTTAGGTACAATAGCAATGTTTTAATATTACTTAAAATTATTGTGATTAAAAAAAAATAAACTTTTACAATTTTATCTTTATTTTTATTACAGAAACTTTCAAGGGTATAGTTGACATAGTCCTTTAGTTTTGGAGATCTATTGTATTTCAAGTCACCTCACCTATGACTTGAAATCGTGGTAAACATATCTTGTTAATAAATTGAAACAAAAATTATATAGAAGTCGGTCAAAATTCAAAATCCGTTTGGGAGCTACGATTCCACATACACCCACCCCGTTTTTGCGTCGAGCGTCGGTTAAAAATACTGTAAATTTATAGACTCACTTATCATACGTGCGTCATTCCATATAATAGATAAAATTAAATATTATCCAATGGTGTATGATCTATCATATACCTACTATTGATTAATACCATTGTAACTAGCGCAATGGTCGAGTGAATGAGATGCATAGTTTTCTTAGCGCTCTGACTCAGTGGTTGCCGGGTTAAGTTTCCGGCAGGACCAACTTTGGAAATGAAATTTTCAGTTGTAGATACAGCATACTTGTAGCACCTGAAGTGTTGCTTATTATCGGCTATAGTAGCCACCTACAATCAAGTAGACCGTCAGCCTGCATTATTATGTTAATTATTATTATTATGTAATAACATTAATCAATACTAATAATAAATCTGTAAGGGTCGGTCATGGAGTAAGTTACTTTGTTTTCAGAGATATCGTGTTTATAGGCTCTATACATGATACTGAAACTAAATTGACGATTTTTAGAATTTTTTTCTGTATGTTATGTATGTATGTATGTATGTTCCTCCATAACTCTGAAACGAATTAACTGATTTTCATGAAACTTGGTAGATAAACATTTGGACATACGGGACACAGGATAGGCTACTTAATATTTTTCAACGCGGATGAAGTCGTGGGCACCAGCTAGTAAATAATAAATATGTTAGAAATACATTTACAATTTTGTGGACGAGATTCTAACAGTGTTAAATGGTATGGTAACTAGAATTGGTATCGAATAGAACATACGAAATTTTAGCTCAAACAACCAAGCTATCAATTTAATTGTTTGTTATCAACAATCATAGTCTCATTTGCTCACTTGACGCAGTATTCAAGGGGTTTTGAATGTCTCGATTTACTAATGTTGCTTAGGTATCAATTTTGAGTGTGCGCTACAAACACATTGCATTATTAAATAACAACCTAATAGGATGGCAAAGAGTATAGGATAGAAGGATTACTTTCCACAGGACAATTTGCTAAATTTTATTATTTAGTTAAGTATTATATTTAGTTTTCAGTTGCGCATTTTTAGCTTATTTATTAAATTATGTAAAGATACCAATTGGTCTTAGCAGCCTGCAAATTTTACACCTATACTTACTTGTATAATATGTTAATAATTTATATCTCAGTCGTTGTCACATTTAGTTATAAAACATGGAAGATTCTCGAAAACACTTTCTGCTGAGCTCTTCAAGTGGAACCCGTTTCTTTCAAGTGTCAAATAATGCATCGTAAGGTTATTGCAATGTGTCATTAAACTGAAGTTCGCTCGGGGCTTTAATACTATGGGAACTCGAAAATAGTTTCACAAGTCGAAGCTAACAGCTGTTCTTTAAGTTAAGAGCCCACTTTCCAACTATCGTGAAATAACAGTATATTTGCTGTTGTGTTTCGATGACAACAGCCACAAGTAAGGTATGCCAAAACCCATTTTTCTATACCTTCCTAATCCCTTAAACGATATCACACTGGCGATTTGCGAGCGAATTCAAAGCGACGCGAAGACGTCGCGGGCGCAGAGCGATCTCGTACAGTCAGTGACAAAATGGATTTCGACGAGCTTTCCTTCCTTGGCTGATTTTGCCTCAAAGTTTTGAATAAATATATTGCAAACCTCTTCCCATGCTTGTTTTTTTAAAATACGATCACTGTACTCTCCTTTTGTTTGATCCCATATAATACGACTGAAGTGGGCGGGCTGTTGAATGCTTGAATGCGAGTGTACAAAATGGCGTCGTCTTCGCCGCGCGTTTGCTGCGAACTCGCTGCGAATTCGCGTCGCACTAAAAACTGTCTTTACCTAAAAAAAATATATCATTTCTTATCTTCAAATCATTTTTAGAACGCACATCTTGGAATGGTCTTCATTAATGTATTTGGTATATCGGTAATTATATTGTTGAAGGTTTCTCTTTGAAAAAAGTCACGAAATGTATAGTCTGTTTAAATTTTGTATCTTATTTTATATAAAAAGCGATCCAGCATCACACGGATGCGATTTTTTTTTGAAAATATGAACAGAAACCTTCATCGTTTAACGTTTTTCTATTAGTGAAAACCGTATAAAATCTGTTAGCTGGTTTAGAAGAAGTTACCGGAGAAAGAGACAGAAGCGGATTGCAACTCGATTCTATAATATTACTAGCGATCCGCCTCTGATTTCGCATGGATTTTTTCTTCAAACTTATATTATGTATAGATATATGTAAAATACAGTGATAACAGCGACCTTATTTTATAATATACGTACAGAAATACATAGACACTCTATCTGAAGTTATTTCAAGAAACCTCTAGTACTCGGTTTCTTTTAGTAAAGATGTGTGTAATGTATACATATGTACTTTCTGTTCCCGTTCAATTTCAAAGATGACATAGTAGGAACTCATGAGGATCTCTCAGCTTCATGAAAATTCCGTATCTGGTCTATCTAAAGATCTACTTCATCTCCACTTATATTGAATGTCCTTACTAAAATTTTAAAATTGTGTTAAATCAGTTAAAATAAAAATAAAATACCAAAATTTGTCAAATGGTCTAGATAAGTGTATAAATAAATATAATAATACTAACTTTTGCCCATGACTTCGTACGCACCACGTTTTCAAAGGTGTCAGTTATTCAATCTTTTCTTTGCTCATATACACTCGAGAGCAATGAATCCGGGTCACTTAAAAAAACCTATAAATCTTGGAAACTAAGAATGCTAGCTTAATAAAATAAACGGTGTTTAATAGACAATATAATACCCCTTAAATGAAAGTAATAAAATTTATAAGTCACTACATTTTATTTATTAAAAATTACACAAAGAAAAAAAACTGCTGATCTCGCCCTAAAACAAAAATAGGAAATATGACATTTTTTGTAAAACAATATGATTTTCTTGAATTTTAATACTTTGTATTGCCTCCTCGTGCTTCCATTACTGCGTTTACGCGGTTTGGCATGCTGTACACCAAGTTTCTTATACGATTTTGGCAAATATTCTCCCATTCCTCTGTGAGAGCAATTTTGAGCCCACGAAGCGTGATTGGGGGAGGGTTTCGTTGTTTTACGCATCTCCCTAGCTCGTCCCATGCATGCTCGATCGGGTTGATATCCGGGCTGCGTGCTGGCCACTCCATACGAGTAATGTTCATCTCTTGTAGGTAGTCATTCACAATGAAACCTGTATGAGGTCGGGCATTGTCATGCATAAAAATAGCATCCTCACCCAAATTGACCATAAATGGCCCAGCGTGTTCATTTAGGATTTCTTCCACATACCTTACGCTAGTTAAATAGCCGTTTTCTATGAACACCAGTTCTGTGCGACTCTCAGATGAAATTCCGGCCCACACAAGTACAGAATCACCACCGTAGGCTACTTTTTCTTCTATGCATGCTTGCTTGAATCTTTCCCCTGGTCTTCTATACACTCTGTGTCTTCCATCGTGCTTGTAGAGCATAAATTTTGATTCGTCGGAGAACATAACTTTCGACCAATCTTCAATAGTCCAATTTAAATGGTTCTGGGCATATCTTAGTCTTGAAATACGATCACCACGCTTTATTTTAGGACCATTTGCAGGTCTAAGTGGTTTCAAGTTAGCTTCAGCAAGTCGTCGTCTTATTGTCCATGCGCTTGGGTTACTTCCTCCGAGGCGTCGAAACTGATTTGTAAGTTCAGTTCCTGTGAGAAAGCGATTACGAAGCATGGTGTTCACCAAGTATCGATCTTCTCGTGCTGTGGTACACCTAGTTCTGCCTGTTCCTGGTCTACGTAGGTTAGAGCCAGTTTCCTCGTAACGTCGGAGAACTCTTTGTACTGTTGACAGCGACACACCGACAGTCCTGGCTGTATCGCGCTGACTCCGGCCGGTTTCCAGCATTGTGAGGATTCTGGTGCATTCTTCAGTTGTAAGCGACATGATTACAGGTTGTAAAATAAATATTGAACACTATCAATATGGTTTATATACCCACTTAAATGACAGATTGGAAACAAAAGCAAAATCAAATGCAGTAATTTCGTAGTTCCATCTTCGAAAGTCTCCCTTTTCAAATTTGATTTTTTTATGACATAACCTTGCAGTAACTAAGAAGTTTTAATACCTTAATTTAAGGAGTATTTAATTGTCTACTAAACACAATTTTTTCATTAAGCTAACATTCTTAGTTTCCGAGATTTATAGGTTTTTTTAAGTGACCCGGATTCATTGCTCTCGAGTGTATTTTGTAAGGCGTTGTTTTGATTTTATTTTTAGATTTTATGTGTTGTAACCTTAAAATAAGCAGAGATGTGAAAAAATAGTTTAGTAAAATACAAAATGCAAATGAATTGTTACTTTATTATTTAAAATAGAAATACAAAATGGTTTTAAATTAAAGTATTTAAATAGAAAATGCAAAATACGTAATTCAAATAGGTTTTCCAAATAAAATACCTTATTACTTATTTAACTGATTTTAATACTAGTATTTTTTTCATGTTACGTCTATGGGGCCTCATAATCATTCCACCGAATGAAAATAGTCGTTCAACAGGTATTATTATTTAAGGAAGGTTTTTTTTTTACATTTGGATATCTGTTCAAGGATTCTAAAGTATTGTTTTCATCTTTTAAATATTGTAATGTTTCCAGATCTATTGTAGTATTGGCATTATCACTGGCTGCTGAAGAATCAGAGTCCTCAATAAACATATAATAAGATTCAGACCTTTCCTTCTTTTTATTAGAGTTAGTATGTTGGACTTGGGAACTCTTTTCGTCTTCTTGTTTTATCTTTCTCACTTCTGAAACAAATACTTCTTTAATGTTTAATACTCTTTAATATCTTTAATACTCTGTTGGCTTTTAGTACCCATTTCATTTTGAAAATTGAATAAGATACGGATGATATTATGCCATCTTTTGCTTTTGGTTCCTCTAATTTATAAAATCTCTCAAAACGCCTATTAAGACTTTCTTTAATAACATCTATCAATACATCACAATGGTTATCCATTTGAAAACTGCTTACAATTCTTTGCATTCTGATTAGTCCTGGTATAAGATATCCGCAGTAAGTATCTTTGTCACCTTCTAAACTTCTGATGCCATGCCAGAATGAAAAACAAGAAAAACGAATTAATAAATGTAACAAAACTATTTAATATTTTACGAACATAAAATGATTGAAAAGTATTTGAGACAATTCTTCGCAAACATTTGAAGCACACATACCGGTAAGTTGATTTACTATTTTATAGACTGAATAGTGTACATAAACATAAGAGTAAGAGCAACTCGAAGTTGAAAGTAATGCGTCATTAGGACGATAACTAATGGCGTTCGGCTCCTAATTTCCGCGCTCATGCTAGTTGGGCAGCGACCCGTACTGCCAGATAAAGTGTTCGGACCTCCGCACTCCTTCAAATTATTTCTCGCTGACCCAAAACTTACAAATGGTTCAAGTTGTAAGTGATTCGTATTGTTCAATATTTTTCTCTTAAAGAGTGAACTATAATCCATTCTAAAATAATTATTTTGGTCATTTGTGACAGCCAAATTATTATTTTAACTAATAAAAAAAAAGTTAAATCTGTAATGATAATAATAACTTAAAATCATGCTTAATTTTGTATCATTTTGTATTATCCGTAGACAAACAGGTCTTGGTAAAGTTGAGTGGATAGGTAGGTATTTGATTTCACCAAGTATAGCCTATATATAAAACACTTTTAATTTTTATTCAAAAGAAAGTGTTTAAAAGCAAATGAGAAACAATTTAAAAAATGTAGGTACAATACACTTCTCAACTCCAGTCTTAGGACCTTATTTAAATGTATAGAATAGGTCTTATATTTTTTTTTTAAATAAAATAATACACGAATAAATATAATTCACTTGTGCCACACGAAGGATGAATTGCGTCGTGAAAAGGCTCCACACGATTTCATTGGAAATTTCATTATATACAATTTATTATAACTTTTTTCGGGTTTGCAAAGATATGTGTTTTCACACGATCTACTGTTTTGAGATTTCAAAGTACATGTTAAGTACAACTGATTTTTGGATAACTAACTGATTTTTTTGTATGTAATGATGGAAAAATATAATAAACAATGAAGTTAGATTTTAAAGCGAAAACTTCTTTAGGCGCGTTGGGCGTTTTTTGAGGTGGGAAAAAACCATTGAGCTCGCGACACTGTCATGTCATGTAATGTAATGTTTTTTGTGAAGCTTAGTTTTCAC
Source organism: Synanthedon andrenaeformis (assembly GCA_936446665.2). Taxonomy (NCBI): domain Eukaryota; kingdom Metazoa; phylum Arthropoda; class Insecta; order Lepidoptera; family Sesiidae; genus Synanthedon; species Synanthedon andrenaeformis. Next base: position 12,242,662 of record OW387780.2, on the reverse strand, counting down.
TTCTGACGTGCTGTCATGTTCTTTTAAATATAATACAGCTTACTACAACTCGCCCCCAACTTACTACGCATGTTTTTTTTTCTACAAATTATATACTTATACTTACGTTTATCGCGCTTTCCATGAGTGAAAACTGTATCAAAATCAGTTGGGTGGTTTAGAAGAAGTTAATGGAGAAATGAACAGAAGCGGACAACGACTTCAAATTATAATATGCAGAGTAAAAGAGACAGAGTAATATGCAGAGTACCTCAAGAAAAAACGCTTATGAAACAGAAGTGAATCGTAACATGTACCAACCTATGTATCATTTCGTAGCATCGTAGCACCCTCGTAGAACTACGTAGCATGTAAACGCGGCGTAGTACTGACACAAAGAGATTAGAAAGTAGAGTTTATTACGACCTAAAAACCTCAAAAAGTTGAAGCAGTGTACCCACGGGGACCGGCGGAGTTCCGTAGTAAAACGTGACCATTTTAAAGAGCTCCTCACGTAGTCCGAACAGGCTGTGTCGCCGGGCGTCCTCAACTTTGATACTTTTTAAACTCTCCCCTCGGGTTTCATTGTAGCATTATATTTGGGGTTTTATTATTGCAAAGGCGCGAATGAGTTTACAGAGTAAACTTTCGATAGGAAATTGCGGCTTTTTTCAACGGGAAATTTTTGAACGGCAAAAGGATCTCGTGTTTTGTTCGGTTTGAAAAATAAATTGCACTGACTTTTTAAAAAAATGTACTTTTCATTATCAGGTTGAGATAAGTGTGTAAAAAACACAAATATATACACTTTATCCCAGTATGACCTCGATATAACTTAAATTTAAGCATTTATAAAAGGCCAATATATAAAAGAGACAGTCAATCTCATTTAACAGAAGTCCAAAGGCTCATGTCTACACTATATATAAAAATGTGATTATATAAAAAAAATATGTGCAAGATTATTACCGAAATTGTTCCATACACTACACAATTATATGGTTCTCATTGAAAAAAATTACAGAATTATGTTAGGTTCTCTTGTCACAAGTTGCGAGACGTATTTCTTAAGCAACTTACATTTGTCAAACGTAATTACGTTAGAACAATGTGATCACAATATTATTATACTTAATAGTAGAGTAAGTACCTATGTGCAAATTTTATAAATTTAAAAACTTTTGAGAAAAATTGTATTCGAATAACACTTGACATCTTTTCCTTGGTAATAACTTTCAGGAAGAGCATAGTAAAGGTTCTTAAATTTAACAGATAGATATCTGTAGCCAGCTAAGACTAAGGTAGATTCAAATACGAGCCAATCCAAATGAGGGTTTCTATCACCTCTGAGTTTTTCTCAGAGGATTGTTTGAAACATTGGGATGAACCTACATCCAGAGGTGGACAGACACAGGCCTATGATGACAAATTTGTTTATTCATAAAATATGTAGCATATTTATATGCTACAAATTTATGAATTAAAAAATAGTAGCAGTACATACTGCTATCCAATATACTGTGGGCAATATATCACCATTTTCAGCCGCCACGAAAATATGTTCGCATTTGTTACAAGAAGTTTATAATAAAAGTGTCGATGGTGTAGACGGTTGTTTCTTCATAGCATTATTAAGCTATACTGCAATTTGCTATACTTGAGGACTTTATACCTCCGTTATAAATCATCATAATAACATATTGTTTATTGATAAAATAAATAAATACAGCAACAGTCAAATGACTGAAAGGTGCTGAATTTTTTTTTTAGAGAATAGTCTATTGATGGGCAAGCGAACTCAATCTTCAACATAATTTTCACTTACCATGGTGAGATTGAGGTCAATTTTTATCCCGTATATAAATAAAAAAAGTACATTAATATTAAAAATAATAATAATAATGAAAGACTTCTCCGTTTTGTAAAATTACGAAAAAGCCAAAAAAGTTCAAAATTGGACTTGAAATGTACAAACGGTCTCATAAACGTATTGTTCTTTTAAAAAAATTGGTGATACCAATTCAATATTTAACTTTTTAAGATTATAGTTTGTTAATTAAATTAAGATGTTAAGAAGTTAAATGTTAATGATAAAAATTGTTATTAATTTACTTTAAAATTATTTTAATTTAGTAACGTTTATAATCACTTTAAACTACACTAGAGTTATTATAGAGCGTTCTACAGTTGGACGCCGAAAACTGGTGAAGTGGTCATATTTTATTCAGTCACGGATATTGTTATCAGGATATTTCTAAAGTTATATTTTTAAAATAAAGTAACTGCAATAAGTGTTTATTTTTCTAAAATAAAATGATCGAGTCTACACAAATTGTTGATAATATATTTTTATTTTTATTTTTGTGTCAGCCAAGTTGAAGTTCCACTTGATGATAGATGGATATGATAATCATAACATATTAAGAAATCTGATCACTGCGTCTTCAAACGTCGGCACTGTGGCATGTCTGGTCACTGTCTAGTTTAGTTTACATAGATATTAAAATATACATTGTAAGACACATGACACAAATGTAACGAGAAAAAAGAAGTATTTTTTAAACACTATCAAGAAAACATTGTATATTTTATATTGTATTTTGTTTATGTAGATACGCAGCAATGCCAAAGTCAACATCCACGCGAAAGGTGAAAAATCCACTTGATTTGTTAAACTACGTAGGCTGCGAACTCTCAAAACAAATATAGAGTTCGTGCCAGTCAAGTAATATAATTTAGGAGTTGAATTGTTGCTCAAATATCGACATTGTGTCGTTTAGAACTGTGAAACAGCTCGTGATTTCCGAGGAAAGCTTGTTTGTTGAAGTAGCAAAGTTTAAAAGAACGATTTCTTTCTTAGATTTGGAGTGTGCATTTTGTCATCATATTTAATTCAATATTAAAATTAAAAACATCCTATGTAGATAATACTTGTTATGTGAGTGAAGATATATTTTTTTTTAAATTGTAAATAGCCGAAGCAAAGTATGCAACAAAAAAAAATGAAATATAATGCATTTGTAAATTAACAAAATATTTGTTTAGGTATAAGCTTGACAGACAGGTTGACGGTGCACTTGATGGTATACAAAATTTTATTTATTAGTACTTTTTTCTGGTATTTTTTAAATGTAAAGGTGGTCAGTCTCACCTACCATCAAGTGGAGACCACTTGATGGTAAGTGGCTACCGTCACCTATAACACAAGCAACGCCACAGGTGCTGCAAGAGCACTGCCGACGATAGTAGGATTAAAGATAGGGATTAGGAAGGGATAGGGAAACTCACTTACCGAAACATAACAGCACACATGCTATTATTTCACGGTGGTCTTCTGTAAGGGGGTGGTTACTGCCACCAGACGGGTTGCCCAATTGATTACAAAATTCAGCATAACCTGCCATTACTTTCCAAATCCAGACCCCAGGAGAGGGGATCCCTGAGAAAGAGCGTTAAGACAAGCATCCTAACCACTCATTCTATGAGTATATATTATAGTAGGTATAGTATCGTATATTATTATAGTATAGTACTATTTATAGTATTTGACGACACATTTGGTCTAGTGGCTAGTAGCCCCAGCTGTTAACCAAATGGTCGCGGGTTCGAATCCTGCTAGGAGCAAATGTTTATGTGTTAACATTTACCTTTGTACCTGAGTCATGGATGTTTGTATTTATAATATGTATGTATATACAAAAAAAGTAATCTATGTATTATATCAACTGTCTGGTAATCCATAATACAAGCATTAGTTGCTTACTGTGGAACTAGATGGTGCTGTGTGGAATGTGTGAAGTAAAAAAAAAAAATAGTTAAAAGACAGGTTGATAGTCAATTACAATTTTAAAAATTAAAGATTTAACTTAAGATGATCACTATCTTCAGAACAAGTGTGTTTTATGTCATCAAAGAAATTGAGTATTAACTATTTAGCTCTATAAAAGTACAATAAAGGTAATTGCATGTGCCGTCGTAAAAGATTAGGTACATTATTAAAAAAAATGTTTAAGATCGTAAACACGAGTTGTTTTCACCTGCTCACCTTACACACTTAACCGAATGGATATAAGTTCAGATCAGGCCTACGGGAAATTGGCAATTTGGGTTCGCTCACGTAATAACATAATAGAGCCTGCCGCCTTTATTGGCGTTTAGTTCGCACCTACAACGGTTATAATATAAAACTGGTATATTAAGATATAAGCAAATAGTTTTAGCAGATGTAAGCAAATAAAATATATAAAAATACTTTTTTAATAATTGCTATAAGTAAGACTTGAGTTGTCTAGTAACATTACTTTGTTTGAAAAACTTTAAACGAGAAAAAGAAAGTTTATTTATTGTACAGCAATAAACAAAGACACTTTATACAATTTTACTTTGAACACGAGACAACTTATATGAAATTCTTATAGTACTAGTGAAATGTTTGTATACTTATTTACTTATGAATATTTAAGACCCACCTCCAGTTTAGTACGAATGCATTTTTTTCTGTGAATTTTATATACAAACCTTCCTAGTTCATCCTTCTTTCCATTAGTGAAAACCATATCAAAATCCGTTCTGTGGTTAACAAGAAGTTAGCAGATAAACAGACAGAGGCGGGCAGCGATTTTTGATATAGACATAAATATTACTTAGATTTACCTGTTATGTTTGTTACTTTTTTTAGAACTAACGTAAGTACATAAAATTAACACGCCTATGTTTGTTTGAGCAAACATGAGCTCTATAAGAGCAACCAGACAGCAAAGAGGCTAAGGTTATATAGTTTTGAATTAAATCTGAGCGTGTGGCAATAATTGCTACTCGTAGGTGGGCAATTGTTAACTAAGGACAACCTAATCCATCACAAACTAAACCAATCAACAAACGACCCCTAACCATGCACTAACGAAGCAGAAACAACGGGACAACATTGTCCCGAACGCATGATACACCAAAATTCCATCAGTGTCCACAACATTGGGGCTATAAAGGGACCATTTCGATGCTCGCCGCTAATAATAACGGCAGGTTACCTACCGGTCAATGTAAAAAAAAAATGTTTTGAAAATACTATGGTATCGTAGATATAATCTCTTAATAAGAAGTAACATGTCATCATCTCAGCCGTAGGACTCCCCACAATACATTCCAGTAGAACCGATCAGAAGCATCCTGAATTCAGGGTCGACCCCGGCCTTCATTAGGTCGTTAGTCCTACTTGTAGATCTCGTATCCTCTTCTTATCCCTTATCTTTTATTCTATCAATGTTGGCAGCGACAATGCTATTGACATTGGGCGCCATTAAATGAATCGTCAGCCTGCCTGCCGACCGCTATGTATAAAAAAATATCTTTCCATATGCGGTGATATGTAGTCAAGATGATGAAGGTATGCGGTATAACTCCATATGCGGTGATAGTTAGTTAGCAACCCTGACTAATGTTACCAGTAATGAGTGACATGAATGAAAGGCGATCAACTTAATGTGTAATGATAATATAACGTAGTTAATTCGCGAGTAGCGAAACTGTACCTTAATATTAACGAGCCGCCACCCGACGACGGTTACCCTAATTGGATTACCTACTTTAAACTGTTGATCTTTTCTTCTCCCAGACTAAATAAGAAGTTCCACTAAACTCCTCTAGTTTGTCTTAAATGCTCTGAAACACACATATGAAGAATGAATATTATGAAAAGACTACATACACCAGGTGCAGAATTTATTATACTTAAAAGAAAGTCAGTAAATTGTAGTGCTTCATGTATGAAAATTAGATTGTTATCCTGCATTTAACATTTAATCAAAGAAGTTCATTAAATTTTTGGATTTATATTTAATAAATTAAGTTTTTTAGAAAATCAACCATTTTTTTGCAAGATTTCTTTAAATATTAATAATATTAAATTGTTTTTTATTTAAAAATATGACTATATACTACGAGTACACTCGTATATCACTGTTGTCTTCTGTAAGATTGTAAGCCAGTTGAGACCTAACCAATGCAAATCTCGCCTTAATGTGCGGTAGCAGGCGTAATTAAGGCGGCGGATTACGTGCAAATGTTATTATGCAAGAATGTTCGAAGGGCGCAAGAGTTTTGGCACGTGATTACAAGTCGGCAGCTATTAGCATTTCGTACGTGTTGCAGTTAAATCGAATTGGGTCATGCAAGAGAAAGTAGCTACTAGATACTAGATAGAATGTACTTTTAAAATAAAGAAAACGTATCCAGTGTCAGTCGCTGTACTATGTAAATAGTGTCAGTCGCTGTTGCACGCGACTTCGTCCGAGAAACTTTATAAAAATAAATTTATAAAATTATAGTTGATTTTTTTTTTAAATCGGTACAGTAGATTTTAAATTAAGTCGTTATAAACAAAAATACAAATATTTTCTATTTTTAATTTTAGTATAGATGAATTGCCAGATAAGTACAAAAAGGTCCGCATGATTTGAACGAAGAAAAAGTGTCCTGATTAATTGAAAAATGTTTTGTATACTTCAATAACAAATCAAAACCACTGACTAAATCTCAAATAATATTGGTATGCGTCAGATATATTCTCATGACTTGAAATTTTGTAGAATTTTAATATGTCATGATTAATCTCTTATATTTAATTTTACGCTTTGTTTGTCAAACATATATTGACGCGCCTTAATGACTGGAGCCAGACGTTCTGGAGTTTTGCGCTTAAAATTTATTTAAATTCAACGATTAATTTTTTAATAAATGGATTGCTTATCGAACTGTTGATAATGATGGATTATTTGTATTTATATTTTATTATTCATTGTTGATTAATTGATTATTTGTGGGATGATAACTAGAGATATGGGTTATTCACTCACCAAAACAAAACAGCACACATCACGATGGTCTTTTGTAAGTGGGTGGTTGTATGTGTCATGGTAACAAATTCTTAAAATTTAATTTAGGTACCTTAACATTCACAGATGAAGTGATCGTAGCATTCCCTTAAGGAACCACTCAACAGTACTTAACTGTCACATGAAGTAGCCATTGCTATTAATATCTGAGTTTCAAATAAAGTTGATATCATAAAATTGTTGTGTGATAAAAATTCTCTCATATTTTTTTGTGCGCCACATAAATTACATATATATGCGCTTTCCCCATGTATTTACTTAATAAAAGCAAAAATAATGCGTGAAGCACGCAATATTTACGGTACACACGTTCACACCGTGAAATTGAGTTAACTTCAAACAAAATAAACGGGCCTGACGACTATCAGCGCAGAGCAATTTAGTGCAAATTAATAGATGCCGACAAAAAACCAACGCACGCAACAAAAGCCAAGGTTTTTGTTTAGTTCGACCTTAGTATTTTTATGAATTACTTCACTATACTTAATGTTATCAGCAGCAGGACATTCACTGCTGGACATAGGCCTCCCACATAATTTTACAGTAGGACCGGTCATAAGCAGCCTGAATTCAGCGCCAATCCGAGGCCCTTATTATGTTGTCAGTCCCTCTTGTGGGTATACGTCTGATGCTGAGCTTGCCGGTCCTTGGACTCCACTCGAGAACTTTCCGGCGCCAGACGTGGCCTATTTTTATACATTTTTTTTTATTTAGAAACCCGCCCTTGGATTTCGCATTTATGCAATTTTCCGAGCAATTAATTTTTTTTTCAAAAGAACCTTCTTTGGACTTGAATGAATATTTAAAAAAAAAATAGCTATTCTGGAGCTTTGCGCTTAGCAACCTTTAGCGATTCATTTTTATTTATGAACACATTACAAACGTAATATTCATTTTTTAATATTTATTTGTAAGTATTAAAACATATAATAGAAAAAGTAAGAACCTTGTCTATAAGTAAAGACATTTCAGCTATAATATCATTTAATTATAACGCCTTAAAAACCGTTTTAATTTTAATTAAGTGTCAGGAGAAAAAGTTTAAAGGAATCATTGAATTAATGAGGTGCTCAAAATTCTACTTTGCTTTCTACTGAAATTTTGAGGTTCCCTGAGGCCCATTTAGCGGTTACACCAGATGAGTTTACTCTCACTACGTGTCCAGAACGTGTGACCTCTGACTAGTCATTCGGTATCAACTTCCTTCTTCAAGTAATGTTAGTTTTTAGGGGAGCGAGGGGGGTCAATTAACGATGGTGTCGCATTACGTAGCCTAAATGTTCGGAGGATTTGAGAGAAAAAAAAGCTTCATTTAAAAGCTGTGTTAAGAAACACACGATTTTTTAAAATGTCCAATGTTATTCACGAAATTATTTTTGGTGTGGTTTAAAACGTTTAGAATTCTTATAAGCATTAATAGAATTAACAACTTCCTTACAGATACCTTCCTAATTACTTATCCTCAATCCTACTATGGACGGCATGGTATGTGTTATAGGCGACGGTAACCACCTGGTGGCTACCGTGGAATTTCAGCTTACAATACAAGCGGAATTTCACCTTGTCTAAAAACCTTTACATAAAAAATAAACAAATCGAAACAAATCGTCAGCTTTCTTGATATAAATTGTTCACTTTATGACAGAACCACATCAGAAAGTCAAAAGAAGATACTAGTAAAATTCTAAATAATTCATAATATTTGTCTTAATAAAAGGCAATGCCCTTAATAGAGTATTGAAAGAGAACTATATATTGCTTACAAATTCAACCGTATTTATTTTACCTTGTTTACTTGAATACACGTGTTATGGATTATTTGGATAAGAACACCCACGCAGCGTGCGGATATAAACTTTGTCTCATAGACGTGTTAATTATGAAATAAACTTTCTTGAGACATTTCCATCTCCCCATAATAGGAAGCTGTACATCAGCTTACAAGGCACATCTAGGAAGCTGTACATCAGCTTACAAGGTGGGCAGCATATGGCATCCCTCCTATTATCGCTTTATCCACATTTTTTTCGTCTACACCCTGATCCTAGAATTTTCAAAGTATGGCTTTCCTTGAGGGCTGACTTCCCTCCTGTAGTTGCTTTCGTATTTAGAAGGTGCTAACCACCTCATGCCTAGAACGTAAGTCTGCTTTTTTCCCTTCATCATAAATGGCCAATCTCCAGTCTCTTCTGAGTTTACACGAAAAGAAAGAAAGGGAGTTAATTTTTTAAATAATAAGCACAATCTAATCGCACCGCAGTTGTTGACCTTTTCGCTCGTCGTAGCCCCCGGCTCGTGTAAGCATGAAACTTGATATTTTTAGGAAGGTTTTCCCTTAAAATATTTTTGTCCATAAATAAACTAACACGTAGTTTCTTTACTCAGTTTACGAAGATTTTTACAGTGATTATAAATTATATTGAGAATAATTATACAGAAATATTGGCGAATAAACAATACAACTGTAGTTTGTCTGTGCATCTGTATTGCCCTATATATTGCTTGTGTTCTCAGACGATGGTATCTACCATCAAATACCTGTCTGCCACCTTTTTTAATATAAAAGAAAAACCTTTTATTCTAGCCTACATTTCTTCATCATTCTGTCCTACTTTTTCTTTGTTTATTAGAAGCCTGCTGAACAGAGCTTAAAGAAAAACAAAACAATATAATGGGAAGTACGTATTTATGTCAGTAAGTATATATCTCAATACTTTTTGTCATCGGCTTAGCACGAACACGCAAGTAGGTGTTAAAATAATAGGGTGACCATTCTGTAACAAAGTTTGAAATATAGTGACTTATTACATTAGATTTTAATTTGAAGTGAAAACTTCTTTAGGCGCGTTGGGCATTTTTGAGATGGGAAAAAACCATTGAACTCGCGACACTGTCATGTAATGTAATGTAATGTAATGTAATGTAATGTAATGTAATGTAATGTAATGTAATGTAATGTAATGTAATGTAATGTAATGTAATGTAATGTAATGTAATGTAATGTAATGTAATGTAATGTAATGTAATGTAATGTAATGTAATGTAATGTAATGTAATGTAATGTAATGTAATGTAATGTAATGTAATGTAATGTAATGTAATGTAATGTAATGTAATGTAATGTAATGTAATGTAATGTAATGTAATGTAATGTAATGTAATGTAATGTAATGTAATGTAATGTAATGTAATGTAATGTAATGTAATGTAATGTAATGTAATGTAATGTAATGTAATGTAATGTAATGTAATGTAATGTAATGTAATGTAATGTAATGTAATGTAATGTAATGTAATGTAATGTAATGTAATGTAATGTAATGTAATGTAATGTAATGTAATGTAATGTAATGTAATGTAATGTAATGTAATGTAATGTAATGTAATGTAATGTAATGTAATGTAATGTAATGTAATGTAATGTAATGTAATGTAATGTAATGTAATGTAATGTAATGTAATGTAATGTAATGTAATGTAATGTAATGTAATGTAATGTAATGTAATGTAATGTAATGTAATGTAATGTAATGTAATGTAATGTAATGTAATGTAATGTAATGTAATGTAATGTAATGTAATGTAATGTAATGTAATGTAATGTAATGTAATGTAATGTAATGTAATGTAATGTAATGTAATGTAATGTAATGTAATGTAATGTAATGTAATGTAATGTAATGTAATGTAATGTAATGTAATGTAATGTAATGTAATGTAATGTAATGTAATGTAATGTAATGTAATGTAATGTAATGTAATGTAATGTAATGTAATGTAATGTAATGTAATGTAATGTAATGTAATGTAATGTAATGTAATGTAATGTAATGTAATGTAATGTAATGTAATGTAATGTAATGTAATGTAATGTAATGTAATGTAATGTAATGTAATGTAATGTAATGTAATGTAATGTAATGTAATGTAATGTAATGTAATGTAATGTAATGTAATGTAATGTAATGTAATGTAATGTAACCGAAACCCCTATATATTTTCAGATATTCCGCTTGAAGTGTGTGTGAATATAATAGTAATAATTTTGGAACTTAGTATAAGAATTTTCTGTAATATCAATGGTCCATAATGATGTTAAATGTTGTGTATACCTGTCATTGGAATTCACATCAGACTATGACCGAATGTGAAAATTGTATTATTGTGTTGTATTGTTGTGTCTTTTGTTGGTGTTCCTTAATAAATAAATAAATAATCAATCAATACTAATAATAAATCTGTAAGTGTAGGTATTGTATGTATGTATGTATGTATGTTCCTCCATAACTCTGAAACGAATTAACTGATTTTCATGAAACTTGGTAGATAAACATTTGGACGTACGGGACACAGGATAGGCTACTTAATATTTTTCAACGCGGACGAAGTCGTGGGCACCAGCTAGTAAATAAATAACTAAATAAACTTTAAGAAGCTCTTAATATTTGTATTGTAAAATTTATTAAAATATTTATTAATACTTTAGCTTGTGTCCTAAACTAAAACGAGGACTGGACTGTGAAACTGAAGCAGTCTATTCGAAGCATTAAATATACATAGAAACCGATGAACAATTTTGACTGTATAATATTGTTATTATAAAAAATATATATCTGCCAAAATCATGGCATCACCAATCTCCCTTCAATCCATCATGGTGCAAAAAATAACATGTCGAGGGGGCAAACTAACATGAACAAGAGATATACGAAATTGGAAAAAGTGGCTAAGAATAATCTCCTTTACGTTCGATCGATAAAAAACAACAAAGTTCAAACGAAATTGAATTCAGTTTGAAATTCAGTTTGAAAAACGAACAAGAGTCGGAATCGAATTCGCAGTACCTATTCGTTAACAGATTTTTTACCGCTGTAAATTTAATAAAAACATACTGTTGTGTTTTTTAAGTGAATATCACTTGATGGTAGTGTATCTAATAGAAAATACACTACTATCAATATCTCTATGTGTAATCTAATTGGCGTCAGAAATAATAGCATGTGTGCTGTTGTGTTTCGGTGAGTGAGTGAGGGATGCCAGAGCCCATTTCCCTATCCCTTCCTAATCCCTATCCTTAATCGTACTATGGTCAGAAGGGCACTTGGCATGACTTGGGTTATAAGCGATGGTAACCACATTTCAAAGTGGATATTGTCAGCCTGTCTGTCGATATTAACATTACAAAATAATTGCAACCATAATAGCACCGTATAACTATGGTTTAACTAAAACCGTAGTTTATAACTACGACTTTCTTACTAATGATTACTTAACTATAGAAATGGTAATAGAAAATTTTTATTTTCAATTTCAAGTGATATACGAGGGGTGTTCAATAAAAAGTGAGAATGACAAAGACGCAGTTATCTTTTAATACAACTTATTTTATTTTTCAACATAGTCACCTTTTAAGTTAATTCACTTGATATAGGTATATTTTTTCTAGACTTAAAATTCCCTCAGTAAAAAACTCCCTATCCCTATCCTTATTTTTATCCTGAGCCGCTACTGCCACATCGTCTTAAAATTTTCGGCTTCTGAGGTACTCTTTCAACCGCAGAAAAAGATAGAAATCACTAGGGACGAGGTCCGGTGAATATGGACGATGTTCCATCAGTTCAAAGCCAGTATCTTCAATGGCATCTATTGTTTCGACGTTGGACTTGTTTTCGAGAAAACAAGTCATTTTCGAGAACATGCTCGAAACGTAAAAAACAAATGACTACAATTTTAAAAAACAAATGAAAATCGAAAACTTTTAAAATTATTATTATAACAAATGTCTAGGCTTTGCCTGCCAGTATCAATTTTTTTTCTTACCAAGGTGTATCTATTTCATTCTCGCTTTTTATTGAACACCCCTAGTAATAGGGGTTAAAGTATGAAATTGCCGTTTTATTGTAATAGGTACTTCGAATTGACATAGAACCTTCATTGTTTGAGATTTTTGAGTGAAACTTTTTTCATACGGTACCTATGTAGTTCTTCTTTTAAAAAATGTGCAACATTCGATTATCAACTTTCAGTTGTTTTTTTTATTCAGCTTAGACAATAAAGATGGATACTTCGAAAATTCGTGTGATTTTTGAATACGAGTTCCGACGCGGAACTAACGCGGCAGAAACAGCTCGCAATATTAATGTTGCGTTTGGAGAGGGGACTGCTAATGAACGCACTGTGCGATTTTGGTTTAAACGCTTTCGTGATGGAAACTTCGATTTGAAGAACGAACCACGTGGAAGACCGCCCACACAGGTGAATAACAATGATTTGAAAGAGATGGTGGAAGCCGATCCGAGCCAAACTACCCAGGAATTAGCGGCATGGTTTAACGTTACCTTACCAACAATATTGACTCATTTGCGTCAAATCAATAAAATAAAAAAATATGAAAAATGGGTGCCTCATGATTTGACTGATCTGCAGACTCTATAGGAACTGCAATTAGAAACCATTCGTCACCCTCCGTATTCGCCAGACCTTGCTCCAACGGACTACCATTTTTTTCGTGATTTGGACAATTTTCTGCGTGATAAAAAGTTTTCTTCTCAGGAGGCAGTGCAAAATGCTTTCACACAGTTTGTCGAATCTAGATCACCAGAGTTCTATCGCAAAGGCATAAATGAGCTTCCTATTAGATGGCAGCAATGTATAGATAATAATGGTAATTATTTTGATTAAATAAATATGTTAAATTTAAAAAAAAACGAATTTTTATTTTTCAGTACAAATCGGCAATTTCATACTTTAACCCCTAATATGTACCACAAATTTAATTTTTATTTAAATTCAAACATATATTGAAATCAAAAGTAAGAGATTATGAGCTTAACCTCATAAGTCCCACATAAAGCCATGTCGAGTTTCCACTTTATCTTCAGTTTCCGGGTGGATGGTCGCAGTGCGGTCACTTGAGGAAATGAAATCACACGTGCTAACATATACTCGTACTGTTTACTGGGTTGCCCAAAAATTCTTAGCATAGCACAAATGTAAATAATTTAAAAAATAACCTTTTTATATAATATTAATACTAATGAACCATAGAAATAATCTTAAGTTTTACTTTTACTTATCTTAAGTTTATCCTAAGTTTAACTCATTGATTTTATTTGTGCGTCAGATTTGAAATGTTGTTTGACAGTATATTTGTTATCAAAATTGATAGCGAATATTATTCATTCAAAATTTCTACTGAAATTCTAACTGAAATAATTCTAACGAATTCGTAAATATGTAATAGTTTTCGGGATTTGTGGAAAAATAATACAGTCTTAAAAATTTTAGTTTTCACAGCATATTGTAAATGGTTGTCTTAATTTTTTAACAGGTTACATTAACAGTTACATTTAACAGGGTTTTTTTATTGTAATAAAAACCTTAATAAGATTTAAAATTTTGTTTTTAAGTAGCAACTTGTAGATCAACACACCTGTTCAACCCCAACACATAGAAAGTATAACTTTCCGTAAGTTCAGTCATGTTATTGAGTAACAAATATCCAAATATCTTTGCAAGCTTTCGTATCACTATCAATCAGTCAAAGTCGTTTTCTTCAGTGTCGAAAATTTTTCCCGCTTTGACATGCTTTGGTGACATCGACCACCATCTGTTTCTATTCTATCCAGTCTCAACTTTCCTCATAGTAGTCATAACTGTAAGGCCTGCAAACGAGACCACTTGCCATCCACTCGTCCATCCACCACCAGCTTCTCCTAGTTATCCTAGTTATTCCTGAGAGCTATGAGCCCAAACTAATTGAGAACTCTTTAAAAGCAGATGGCGGATAGTCTTGCCTGAATCCCAAGCAGTTTAAGGATAGAGCTACTTGTGGATAGCCTCCTTAACAAACGTCATTCTAGTAACTGGTATAAACTATAGTAATTATAAGCTTACAGATAGACTTGAATAGCATATCATTAAATAACTTCAAGTCGTTCTTATTTCTAACATGGACTGGAAGTGAACACCAAAATGGAACATCAAAGTAAACATAATCTCTATATTCCCTCGTTCATTCGATCCGAGTTCTCTTTCTGGTTTATCCATAAAACCAACTTCCATCTCTATTACAGTTTAATAAAGACAAATGCCGTTAAAATAAATTAAATAAATCAAAGTTATCTGCGGTGGCCCAAAAGTTTCACGTCTCGCAATCGCGAACAATTCCTCCTATTGTTATCAATCAGGACAATGTTGGGATTAGTTGAGAAATCTCCAGAGATTCGACTGGGAATTGCTGGTGTCTTATTCTGGAACCGAATATTAAAAAAAAAACATACTGAGCTACTCACATAAAGTCCATGATATAAATTGTCAAGAATGTTTAAAAAACCTGACCCTCGTGATTCGAGCACTGTAATGGCTGCGTAATTTTTCAATTTTAGTTATTTTTTAAAATTAATACAAAGTAAGCAAATAGCAAAAGCAAATGAGTCGAAAAACTCATTTACTTTTTTATTTTCATATCTAACTGATTTCAAAAAAGCTTTCCAACATGATGCGAATAATAACAGGTATTTTATCGGTTTACTAACTACTGATAATCTTTGTATCTGTGAGAAAAAATTTGAATAATATAAAGAAAATTGAAGGAAAGTTAATTTTAACTTTCCTTAAAAATTATTAAAATTAATTAAAACTTAAAATTAAAGGAAAAGTAATTTTAACTTTCCTTTAAGAGGAAAAGGAAAAGGGAAGATGCGTTCAATAATCACAAAATAGGTCCCCTAACCGTATTAGCCTGATTGCGTCGCACCTACTCGTTTGTATCCACAAAGGGGAACGACTGAATCAGTCAATGTCGAATTCTGATGCAATCTTCTCTCGAACTGATTTATGTTTTCGTGACCCATCTTATCCTAGGTTAAGACAAAAAGACAATATTGTGTCACTATCATAATACAAACTTAGATTTGTCTCTATTAGGTTTGCTCGTCGATATCATACTTGATAGGTTGCAAATATGATTACCGCCATCTAGATCAACCTATGTTATTTCCGATGAAACATTTAAAAATAAAAATAGAAAATTCAACGCCTTAAAAAATAAACAAGCCATAAAGATTGAATAAATGTTTAGAAAAATAGGTGCAAACTTTGACGCGGACAAGAGTTAGTTAATTATATATAATATTTTTATTGAAAATATTTTAATTTGTTCTATTTTTCTTTGTTCAAAATGTTATCCTGAAAATGGTAGGTTCCCGAGGGATGGTCTACTCCAAACATATAAAAAAATCGGTGTGACGACGGCGTCGCCATAAACATGTCAGGCGTTAATTGTTCATATATTTTCTCGGATGTTATATTTTTCATTTTTCAACGTGGACGAAGTCGCGGGCACCAGTTAGTAATAAATAAAATGGAACCAGACCCACAAAAATATATGTTTTTCGATAGTAGATAACAAATATTATCGAATGAATAGATCCCAAAAGTTATGTTCCCAGTAAACTTACAATAATTGTCAACAACATATCCGATAAGGAACATTTACCGCCTAACATCTTTAACATAACAATAAGGTCTATTCAGGCTGAATGTCATGAACGAAACGAGAAAAAAAGTGAGGTACAAAAGTTTATTATGAACTATAAGAGCGCGGCATATGAGGCGGAAAATTTAACTTTTCGCCAACGTACTCGCCCGATATCTCTTGTATATTTCGAACTTGTCCATATGACAAGCGATTTACCCCCGACAAAGTTACGTCGGTCGGCCGCAACGAGAGAGTAATGAAAGTCTCGATTTCTCGCATCGCCGGTCCGCGGACGAGGATCGCGTCTGACACTTGGAGGAAAAAACGATAACACCGTTATTTATACGAACATTCGAGAAATTGCTCCCATAAATAAACGAACGCCAATGTAAACCGTATTTTATGAATATAAATTCTTTGTTACCAGTGTCTGTTAATTACTTAAATGGAAGAATTATTATTGACACAGGCATGCATATTTTCGATAATTCTCAGTTTTCGTCCGACTCGCACTCGGTAGTACTTAATTTACTTTTATTACTTTTTAAGTTTTTTTTATATATTAATTGTTTTAAAACAATCAATAGATCACCTCATGGATGATCCATGAATAATTTAAAATTTATAAAGGTACCTATAGTCATATAATATTCATAGATAACTTACTTTATTATTACCATTATTTTTGACTGAAATAAAACTTTACAACTGTAGTAAAACATATGTACTACAGTTTTTATTTTCTCCTTAAAAATATATGGCTATTAATATTAAGCAAAACTATACAATTTAATGGAAAAATTAATGAAATGAAAGGAAATAATATAATGCAGTACATATACCTAATAGTGGATCATCGAAATAACTTTCCTAATAACCTCTACAAACGTACTGAGTTCAATTACGTAGGAATTGTCCAATTACGCTCGGTGCAATACGAAAACGTAATATTAGTCCTGCAATTTACCGGCCAGTTCATTTAGTACTGTCGCCTCGCGTGTCTATCCATCGAGCCGGACGATTCACGCTGTCTCAATACATGCATTGGAAAGTAGTGTCACTTACATTCTTTAATAGCGATCCTACCCCAGCTTCGCACAGATGAAATTCCATCTCAAGAGGTGCTTTATTGTGGTAAGTCCCATATAGCCTTATGCTCATTTTCATTGCATGCGGCACTTGTCATATCTTGGTAAGATCTTTTGAAGTATCTTTTGAAGATTTCTCCCCTAGTAAAAAATATTATATAGTATTATGTAGGTATAAATATAAATTTATTGTGTGTCAAGACAAAACTACAAGCTGGCTTACCTGTGGACGGACTGGATGCTGTTTGAGCTTTGCCTTCAATACTAAAAAGCGCTGAGAAATATAAGGACCATACGCAATTTTACCTACTTGTACACGTTGGGTAGTTTTACTATCACCAGTCATTCTGTCTAGTGTGTGCCCTGGCTGGTGTGATTTAATAATATATAGAATTCTATTATAAAAGTTCTATGTATTGCTTCATAAGATTGCTACCAGGCTTTTGCAGATTGTTGTACTTATTAATCCTCTTCCCATAGCAACAAATTTAAGCAAAACTAACCCAGAAAACCTACTCTGTTGCCCTGTGTTTGGACCGTGGCGTTAGGTATTTCCATTTGTAGGCTGCAATCGGTTTAGAGAAATCACGTGGTCGGTTGGAATGTGAAAAGCGTTTGAACGCAACCATTTATTTAAATTGAGATTTGTTCCAATACTGTAATTAGAAAGTACATTGAACAATTTTCCAAAGTTTAAAAGATCTCTCAACGAACTTTGGTGGATGTATAATAATACTAGCTTTATCCCGCGACTTCCTCCGCGACCCTTTTTCTTGAGTGTTGAAAATAAAAAATTCAACTGCTGACTAAAATATATATAATGAGCAAAAATATGTACTTAATAATTTATAGGCAAGCAATTAACTATAGGTGACTTCGTTAAGTTGGTATATTTTTTATTGGATATTTTTGAATATTTTAGAATATCTGAAGTTTTATAGATATTGCGCCGTCTATACAATATTATTTAAAAAAATAACAATGTTGTTCTTTCGGCAATTGTACGGAGACAATAATGACATTTTATTTTAGGACGTTTTGTTTATACATTAACTTTTTTTTCTATACAAAATGTACCTTATTTCCTTTTCTCAATACGTGTATGATGATTGGTTCAGTAGTTAAGGCGTGAAATCGTTAAAAAAAATCACTTTTACATTTATAATAGTAGTTAGAATTAATTGCCTTTGATTTACCACGTATTATTCTGTGAATCAGTAAGCTAACCCGGCCTCCACACTACTCGCGAAGTAGGGCGAGGCGAAACGAATACGAGAGTGTGGACGGGCACTTCGTCTTACCTCGTCCAACTTTACCTCGCTTCGTGTCACTTCCATTTGTATCGAAGTATCGAAGTAGCGCGAATGAGTTCCTCGCGAGGTTGAACGAGTGTGTGGCCACGCACTTCGTACTTCGGTCAACTTTCCCGAATAATACGTCGTCGAGGTGCTTCGCGAGTAGTGTGGACGCGCAGTAAAACAGGCAGGTCTTGAGCCCGAGCAAATTTCCTCGATAACTAGGTCGCCAACTAAAAGTTCTTCAATGTAGGCTATACGTGATATCCAATATGAAACGCTTCGGCGTTAATATGAATACATGTTGATTAGACTTTCAATCTTATTGGATGAGAAGGAAGATAGCCTGTGAAGGAAGAATTTACAAAAATGTTATTAATTTTATTGGACGAAGTTTTTCGTTTGTGTTAAAAAGAAATTATTTATTATTATTTATTTTGTTAATTTCGGCAGATATTGTCCACTTGATTGTAGGTGGCTACCGTCGCCAACGCAACGCCAGGTGCTTGCAAGTGCATTGACGGTTAAAGTATAGATCATTAATCAGGCCGTAAAAAGCAAATCTATACTTTAAAAAAATTAAAATTAAAGTGTTAAATTAACAGATTCACTGATATATTGACGGCAATAATGTGTCAGTATTGTAACATTATGTACTGTAATTAATACTAATCAAGCTTCGATGTAAATAAATCAATTGTCCAGTTAATACTCTCCATTAATCCTATAATTGGTATATTACAAAGATAGTATATAGAGACTTGTCTCGAAGATTTCAACCATAATATATGTTATCATTTTCTGAGGCAACTCTATGGATAATCAAATGGTATTTAAAGTGTAATTACAATAGTATATATTTAGAGTCATCTGCAATTTAAAAGAGTTTTGTAAGTTGAATTTGAAATTTTGAAAATTAAAAAACTTTGACAGGCCTTCAGTGTTTATATTTGAGTGTATAATGTTTATAAAAGTAAAATCCACTTATTTCAGTTTATAGAGACATGAAAGTTTGTAGGGTTCTTAAAACCATGTTAAAACCAGAATAAAAAATAAGTGTCTTTTGCAGGGCACCGCAATTGTATAATAAAATTCAATTATCATACAAGTGTATCAAAAATATCAGGAAACTTCTGGTGGAAAAAGCTTATTATTCCGTCAATAAGTTTCTAAATGACTAGACTAAATAGTCAAATAACTAATTAGTAATGTTTAATTACAATGTCTAATTACATTTTGTTTTAGAAGGCACAACACCATCTTATAAAAAAATTCAAGAATGAAAAAAAAATTGAGATAATTTCATATAATTTCTTTTAAAATAATTAAAAGGCGTTATCTCATAACATAAAATTCTTTAGACTTCTTTCTTCAAAGAAAATAGATCAGACTGTAAAGAACAAAAAAAAAGCAAATAGATTTGACGTTGACCATTAACCTCAAGATAACATTCGATTTAATTTTAATTAAAGATTTTGCACTAAAAGACGTATATTTATATATGAGGTGATTGCCACATAAAAAGGTCTATGTAATAAATTGGTGAGCGAAGTTGACCCGTCAATGTCGTCTGCTCCGTAGATTGTGACGATATTGAAACCTTTCTCTGACATATTGCATGATCATATATTATTTACTCAGGGACTTATGGACTCCCACCTTCAAGAGGCATGTTAGACATTTAGAACTGAAAAAAAAAAATACATTCAATACAAAACGCAGAAATACACGTCTGAATTAAAAAAAAAAATTCTACTCATCATTATTCCATCTGAAAACATGTTGCTATTAAATGACTTATCATCAAGGTATTGATAGTAAGTAAGTAGTTAGTGCAACTCGATGAGATTCTAGCAAAGGGCTGATATTCCACTGAAAAAAAAAAAGAAAAGAAAGAAATGAAAGAGAAGGAATCACAATACT
Source organism: Synanthedon andrenaeformis (assembly GCA_936446665.2). Classification (NCBI taxonomy): domain Eukaryota; kingdom Metazoa; phylum Arthropoda; class Insecta; order Lepidoptera; family Sesiidae; genus Synanthedon; species Synanthedon andrenaeformis. The sequence continues at coordinate 12,222,006 of OW387780.2, read as the reverse complement.
TTGAAAATTGTAATACTTCAAAGTCCCAAATTTTGAAAATCTACCAAAATTGAAAACCGATTTTGAAACATACTTTGAAAATGTTATTGTCGTACCTAATATATAAGGATTTGAATATGGTTTTGAATTTGAATTTGAATACGGATTGATTACGGAATTAAATGAATTTAAATATGGTTTTGCACGGCCTTGCAGTTTTTTTCTACAAATTATATACACAAACCTTCCTCGTTTATCACTCTTTCCATTAATAATTAGTCCCATAAGTAATTCCTATCAAAATCCGTTGGGTGCTTTAGAAGAAGTTAGCCGTTGATTAGAGAGAGGCGAACAGCATTATTTAATTTTATACATATCTTCTATACCTATAGATAGCAAAAAAAAAAAAAAAATTGGTATATATTTTGCTCTATTCGAATTCGTTGAATATATTCATATAATATAATACGCTCAAAAAAATACTGCTAGTAATGTACAAGTAGTATTCACATAAAACACAAGGCCTTGTCCACCATTTTTTATGTTAAATTGGCTACCGTCGCCTGTAATACAAGCAACGCCACATATGCTGTGTTTCGTCATAGTTGATAAGGAAGGTATATATCCCTTCCTTAATGGTAATAATTAACATTTGACAAAAAAATTTATTAAATTTTGATTTATTTTGCAAGTGGATCCACAAGCGAAACGTAGTATATAGAACGAAGCTAGACTCAGTAGGATAATATAAAGGCCTATCTAACAATGAAGGCAATTGGCTCGCTTCTCATCACGTCTGACCTAAATAGAAGCGTATACAACTAAATAGGTAAATTATCTTTTGCTTCGGTATTCTCCTCATGACGTTGAAAACGGATAATGAGACCTAGCGGGTTTATGCATTGCTTATTTATCTCGGAGACAGACGGTAAACTATTTTAATTCAGGTGATAAACTGCAAAGAGATAGAAAATTAACTCTCACCGGTACAAAGCTGTGGTTATAAAACTGATTAAGATGATAACTGATGTCTATATTGCGGTAAAACTGTTTAATTTTTTAGGATAAAAAAAAACGAACCTGAAATCATTCGTAAATTTTTTATACTTTAAAAAAAATAAAGATACTAATACCTTTTATTTTTACTCGCACAGAAAAATTATGTTTCACATATCAACAAATGCATGTTAGAAAATATTAAATAAAATCCAGCGAAAACTAAATTTTATAAAATACTTAACAGATTTTTGCCGTAATAAACATTAACTATTAAATCTTTATTGCTAATACATTTTTGTCAGGCTTTGAATTTTTTATAATATATTTTGTTTTTAGATAGATAATCCCTCGGGAACGGTACTTCTATATGGATTAATATAAGTTCTTTTCTATACTTCTGACAAAGTGTATTTCATTATGATTTTCATTATAATAGATATTCAGAGATTTGCGGTTTTGCACACACATACATTATTTTTTTATAAACATAATAAAGATCAATTTTTTTCATAATAAAAATCTATATTTTTGCACTTGAAACGCTACATTCATAGCAAAACTCTTTCACTTAAGCTCGCTCCTTACGTATAATATTAGCTATAATTTATATATATCGTATTTCGATGTAGCCTTTAAAGAAATACAGAAACATTTTATAAGATTGTCAAAAGAAATATATCGACGATAAATTCAAGCAGGATACAGTTTGAGACGATATATTCAAAAGTTAAAACAGGACGGAGTGTACATGAAAGATGATGAAACTACTGTAAAATGTATTCCGAAAGTCTTGCCTGCGATGCAATATAGCAAAGGAGTCCTAAAATGTTGCATTCTGTTTGATAAACATGAATATAGCTAGATACTTACTATGATTTCTTTGTCTCATTTTGTAACATTTTAGCGTCTATATTACCACCCACGTTAATAAGTGTAAACAAGAGGATATTCGCCTTTGGTCAACTTTGTTATTGAAATTACTGTAAACTTTACGCAGTGAGCAAAATCCATACTAATATTATAAATGTGATAGTAACTGTCTGTCTATCAGCTACCTTTTCACGCCTTAACTACTCAACCGACCATCATGAAATTTTGTACCTTTCATCCAGAAAAAGTACTGGGGGCCTACTATCAACTTTTAAACGACGATTCAAATTCAGAGCAGTTTAATTTGGGTTCCTAAACAAAATCGCTAACATTCGTACCATCACCTTAGTAAAACAGCGCCTCATTTGAATCGCAAAAGAACCTAAAAGAACGAATGAAATCGTTAAACAAAGATTGAAATAATAATGGCGTAAGTTATTAATAATATATTAGTTATTTATAAAATGCGATTCCATGTTTTTAACACAATAAATAAGACATTACGCATTCACAGTATAGTTGTTATCAAAACTTTAAACTTTTTGTGAAACCATTGAAATTAATGCTATTCAGATACCAATTTATGTTTTTACCTCGTAACACTTAAATTTACTGTTGTTTTCTGAACTTTAAACAAGTAAAAATTAAAAACCAATAACAAAAGAACCAAAATAGGCAACAAATTACTAACTTGTTTTGAATCGCAAGTTTTGACAGTAGAGCTATTTTGTTTAGGCTCGAACGCCAGTTAAAGTAAGGCGGATGGTACGAATTTACCTTTAAAAGAGTGAATGATATTGGAATGCGATTTGGTTTAGGTGTCGACCTAAATTGAATCGTAAAACGAAGTTGATGGTACGAAATAGCAAATGCAATCCAGTTTAGGTCCTAAATTACATCGTATTAAGAGATGATAGTAGGCCCCCTGTTCCCGAGAGATCGTCTAAAAATATAAAGATTTGGGCGCCACTGTCGCTTGGCGGTGCTACCGTTATCACAGCGATAACGATGTCAGGCGTTATTACTCATATATTTTCTTTTTGCAACGTGGACGAAGTCGCGGGCACCACCTATTGATAGCGCGCGAGTTGAATGCAGTCGGGGCCTGAGGTGAAGGGCGGGAGCATCATCCCCCGCCGCGTCTCGCACGCCTGTAGTGTAGTGATGTGCGTGCTGTCCTCGACAACTATCATACGCTTACTGTGTTATCGCGTTAATATTCAAGTTGCAGCCGCGTGTTATTTTTGTTTTTAATAATGTCTGATCCGAGTCATCAAGTTCTGTTACAAAAAAAACGAGTTTTTATTCATCGCCAAGCACGGGAAATGGCGAAAAATGTTTCCGAAAAAATGAATGCCAAAAAAAATGGAGCCATGAAGGGTCTTTTACAAGTGGCGCGCAACGTGAGGCATCGAAGACCTTTTACATTGTTTTATTTCTAAACTTAAAATGTTAAACTTAAAACAATGTTGAAATTTATCGATATATTGTCATCATTATAATTCTAATTAGGTCACAGCACTATCGCATTCCTGAGCTCTGCATTCAACTCGCGCGCTATCAGTAGTGTTCTATAAATTTGATATTAATTTGATATTAACGCGTGCTTTGAGAACTATGACGTTCTATTACGGTGTACACATTACAACACGCGCTTCTAGCAAAGCGCGTTCTCAGTTTCCTGTTCAAGCGCGCCTTGAGCGCGCGTAAGGCGGGCGCGTCGAGATACATGGGTCGACATTTGGTTGTACATTTGAACGCGCGCTTTCGTGTAAGGTGGACACACGACGTACAAAAAATTATTTATCGACGAAATCCGACCTTATCATAGTCAGTAAAGAGGCAGTAAACGCTAGCTGTCAAAGTATACTGTTGACTAACGAACAGTTGCTTATAATACACTATATTATACTATTAGATCTTTTTTTCGTCTATTTGATATAAAATTTAACTAACGGATTGTTATAAAACTGGCCCTAAATAGGTTTTAAAAAAACCTTTAATTGGTTCTTAATTTAAAATTCAGCGGACCTAATAAAATGATTCAGTCACATAAATCCTGCAGCAACATCAACCTATTAAAGTCACACTCATGAGACGGTACATGCCAACTGTGGAAACGCTTGTACTCGCAAAGACAAATTCATCCCTAGAGATTTAACGAAGGCTTAGCAGGACTCTGATTAACATAACTGTTGGAACTTTAAAGTATAAACTAAAATATATCATTCATGAACCTCTTGAGAGCGGAGATTGGTACTACAAGTCATCAGAATGTATCGAAATTATTATATTTTAAAAAGTTGTAAGTACATAAAAATGAAAAGCCGGCTTGTATGATATTTTAAATACGATTAAAACAACTAATGACTTTTAAACATTATTCAAGTCGCCCTTTATAAATAAAACATGAGTTTGTATCACAAACCTGTCTAAATTAAAAAGATAAAAGAAAATTAGTATTCTTAAAAATATATCATATATTTAAAGAGAAGGACAAATGTCCTCGTGTCAGACAAACATTATTCAACAGGAGCTGGATAAATTCTTACGCTAAAGCTGTTTGTACGGGAATATTCCTGTGGGTTTCGTAAAGGCTATTAAGGAAATGTCTACGGAGACGCACAACATCGTCTCCCATGTTATTGGATATCTCATTCTATAATTATATCGCTGCGACCTCGGTCGTGTGCAATTAATTTTATTTTATTTTATTTTATTTGGGAAAACAAACAATTACACCGTGTATAATAAATATGAAAAAAGAAACATGCAAAAATAAAGGTAACAGTACAATCAACAACATTTTCCTCATATTGGTACACTAATTTTATACAGAGAAAGACATACTATAAAAGAATATACAAAAAAACAAAAACAAGAAAAGAAAAAACAAGACACCATCAAACTAAATCAATTTAGCAATTTCATTTTTAATTTATAAATATTATAATTTAATTTTAAATGTAGTGGCAGGCATACTGCGTTTCGAAGTCATTTGGGTAGCCCGTCTGGCGGCAGTAACCACCCTCTAATAGACCACCGTGAAATAACTGTATGTGTTACCAAGTGTGAACTTTGGTAGGCATATCGAGTCCATTGCCAAAACGGCTGCCAGAAAATTGGGCATCCTTTCCAAGGTTAGGCGGTACTTCACTGCGAGACAGCTCCTAGACTTATACAGAGTACAAGTCCGATCCTGCATGGAGTACTGCTGCCACCTCTGGGATGGGTCTGCCCGTTATCAATTGGCTGCATTGGACTCGATTGAAAGGCGAGCTAAAAAACTTATTGGCAACGACGCCCTTGTGGAGTCTCAACTTCAAAGCCTGCAGCATCGCCGAAAAGTAGCATGCCTATCGATTTTCTATCGTCTGCATTATGGCGAGTGTGCGTCCGTTCTGTTCGATTTGATCCAACCGGAACCGTTCCACTTGCGGACCACGAGACGTGGGCGGGGGGTTTCATCCCTTCGTGGTTGCTGTTCCTAGATCGCGCACGAAGTGTTTCAGTTCCACCTTCCTTGTCCGAGCTGCTAAGGAGTGGAACTCATTGCCAGCGTCTGTGTTTCCGCATAATTACAATCTCGGGGTCTTCAAGTCTAGGGTAAATGGCACCTACTGGGTAAGCGTGGTCCATCTTCGGCCGCATCTGCACCTTACATCAAGTGAGATAGCGGCCAAGCGCTGCCTTGAATTAATTAAAAAAAAAAAAGTGTGCGGTCATGTTTCGGTGAGTGAGTAATCCCTTACTTGTCACATGTCAAAGTAAATTTCCCTGTTTCTTCCCAATTCCTTATCCTCAATCTCACCATGATCAGCAGCACATGTGGCTTTGCATGTATTATAGGCGACGGTAGCCTCCTACCATAAAGTGGACCCTCAGCATGTCCATCGACCTTATAAAAATAATAATAAAACAAAAAAAAAATCCAAATAAATGACGTGAGATCTCAAAATGCAGTGTTTATAAATCAGGACAGAGCTGGCCGTCGTTTTGTAAATTGCACAACCAAAATATATGCTGGATTTAAAAGCGACAAAAAATTTTACACACTCAGGGCGGAAATAATAGATGGCTCGAATAACCCTTTATTTACTATTTATAGTGCTTTTGTGTAAAGGTTTTTATGCTAATGGACCGTTTTTATTGCCACGCATAATAATTTTCATTTCAAAGAAAAAAGGAATTTAAGAATAAACAAACAAAACTGTTTCACAATTTAAATTGTTAATTTTTTTTTTTACTCAGCATTTTGATAATCTGTATTATGTAATTGCATATCCAACGCCTGACAAACGTATATACCTAATAGCAATGAAGATTTCAGTTGTTATATTGCTTATTTATTTTATCAGACTTTATTTTTTTATTTTTTACTGGACAATGTCACGTGCATGAAAAAATATTTTATGAAAAACCATTATTTTTTGTAGTACCAACCTTTTCGTATGATTTTCCATGCGCCCTGTGGCTTAGGTTCATGATAAAGCACCTATATATTTGAGGTCAAACAAAAACCACAGAAGATCACGATATAGATTAACGTTCATTTGAAATAGGGTTCATAAAGAAAATGGCGTTGTTTAGCGAAATAGAACTCAATGGCTGTACAGAAAGGGAATCAAGTCACAGTGTGTTTCCATCCAATATGCCTTGTCACTATGAAATATAAAGGGCCAATGATATATCAAAGGATTTATGCATATTGGTGCGACCCCGCGGCCGGCTCGCACTAAATTTTCTTCGAGACCCCATTTTTGTGAGGTAAAATTAGGAGGATATTGTAAAATACGTTTTAACGACTATATATCCATAGCCTGTAACATATTTTTTTTTTAATATGTTTTGTCAAGCATTTGAAGGTATGTGGCTACTGACGCCGATAAACGCAAAAAATACTGATAGATTATGAGAATGAGAGACAAAGTAGGTTTAGGCAAATGAGCTTTGGCATCTCTTACTGACATACAATGTTATTTTCACTATTGTACTCTATAAAACTATGCTTACTACCGCCAGTATTTATTTCGCTTTTTAAGTGTGGACACGGAATTTAAAAGCAGGTACTGAATTTCAAACTATTGCTTTGCATTTGAGAGAATATTTGCACATTTTTGAAGTCTTTGTTTAAAAATAATGAACAAAAAATAAAAACAAAAATTTAATGAACCTTTTCGTGGAGTAATAAGTTTTTGACTCCTGATAAAATCAATTGTGCATTTTTTAAATGTTGAATTTGATTTATAATGGTTAATATTATAATTTATAATTACTAAGGGCCTCTTTCGCCATCTATGAGTAAACTGTCAAGTAGGCTAACCGCCATTTAAAATCACCGGTAAGAAAGCGTACGAGTTTCACCATCTTCGAGTAGCATTACTCAAGGGTAATTTCAATGAAAGATACTCGTAACATTGACACTTTGCTAATCATAATCATGACATAATCAACACTTTACTTGTAGTTGGTGAAAGAGGCCCTAACACTTTTTTGAGTTTATTCATTATAATACAATATTAGTGTAGTATCCTTTACTTAATTGTTTTTGAACCGATTTTTTTAGTGGTTAGTGACTAGCTTAAAATTTCTATAAGGAAATTAGGAAAAAGTGTTTTTTTTTTTACCTACTAAATGATTATGGTCGGATTTAAAACGTTAGGCAAACACTAATAATGTTATGGAAATCTTAAAGAAAAGCAAATTTAAATTTACCTTTGACACCATCTCTATTTCGAGCTTACACAAAGTTAATTACCATAAATTTTAAAACTTCTTTAATGAAAGGAGGTGTAAATTAAAGTTTGAACATGCTCTGCGTTTTATAATAATAAATAATTTAATAGGTGCCTCACCGAGCGCAAGAAAGTTAAGTTTTGAGGTATTAATCATCCCGCTGAAAGCTGTTAAGAAACCTTTCAAGGCTTTTATGGACGAGCTGAGCCTTAACAGAGGGTATCTGTAGCAACGATGATGTATTTTTAATGTTAATCAATAAAGTTTCTTGATGGTGATGGGATATATGGATTAACTTAACAGGGATTATACTAGGTATTAGAATTTTTAAATGGATATTGAAATAAGTATATATTATGTAAAAGTTTATAAAAATGCGTGAATGTTATTTATTAAATAAATCATTGCATCAACCATTGATCGGATTTAGATGAAATTTGCACACAGATAGATCATGTCCTAGATTAAAAGCCAATTAGATTACTTTAGGAATATATCCTGGTAACGCAGTACGTGTATTGTTTCATTTTAATTCATAGTAAGGACATTCACGCACAATGTCTCTAATCATTTATTAAGAAGACTATCAAGAATAATCATTTATTGAGAAGTCCTATCAAGAAGACAACGAATTGCATTCCCTTAGCTTTAATTGTGTTTATTAGCGTCTGTAATCTGCTTTCAAGTGCCAGGGCATACTGCGTTACGCAGTCATGACTGGGTAGCTCGACTGGCGGCAGACACCACCTTACTGAACACCAGGGTAATAAAATAGTGTTTCGGTGAGTGAGTAAGCGATGCCATCAAAGCCCATTCCTCCACTTATTTCTTATCGTATATTGTATATCTAGGTTAGCAGCGTACTTGTATTCAATTATGTTGTGTTTATAGGCGATGAGGCCATCTACCATCTAGTGGTCAATAATATTATATAAAAAATAAGTAGGTAGGCTTAGTCGATATGTGGGACTAACTGCTCTCTCCTAAGTGGACTTACACTGCTCTCTACTATTGCCTTGTATCAGGGCCTGATTAACCCTTAGGCTAATTAGGCTGCAGCCTAGGGCGCGAGAATCGGAGGGGCGCGCTGAAATCGTGTCTTCGCATGCGCTATTAATCTAGCATCATTGCATCTACCCTACACTGAGAAAAAAAATCTTCTGACAACTAAATTTTATTTACGCCAACAAAATGATTTGATAGCCCATTGCCAATAAAATATTTAATAGTTTTAAATAAATATTTTGTAACTTCCTAACGAATTAATTATTAGAGATTAAAAAATATAAAGTAAAGATAATTGTGCGTTCACTGGCGAGCATGAAATCATATCGTAGTAACTATAAAATATATTAGTTAGCCTTAGAAAATGAGTTATTATGAATATGTAATTAAATATTATTTCAAAATGAAGAAATGTTTATTTAGCTATTTATTGACTCGAACGTTTTTAAAAAATAAAAATAAAAATTTTACTCAACGCTCCGTTTTTTATGTTATTCGGATTTGTTTTAGATTTTCTCTCGAAACTTATGTATAACATTTTTCACTTAGATAAATATATAATTAAACCCTAGCGAAAATTCGAATCTAAGACCCTAACGCACGCCGCGCCGGCTTAACACTACACGTAACAGCCCACTCAGCCACGACACCTTATGAGTAACAAAAGTTAAATAAACTCTTTTTAATAACTTCAATATGCTATTGCAATAATATTACATTTAACCTTAGGGTTTGCCACCCTAAGGTTAAATGTCGTGCAGATTAAAGGACAACGTTAGTTTCGCTTGCAGATCGATCTGAAAACTTTTAGAGGTAGTATGAACCATGTTAAAATTTTCACACTAGTAAACAAAGTCAAAACTAATATACTACTTTTTAGGCCGACCGTAACACACTTGGCGGGGGCGCGTCCTCATGATTAGCCTAGGGCGGTCAGAATTCTTGATCAGTCCCTGCCTTGTATACAAGAATTGGACTTAATAACGAAAATGACATTTATAATAATTAAATTAGTTAATAACAGAGATTGTGCTTAATTGCAGTTTTATATCTTTGCGCATCTCGAGAAGTCGTTAAACTTGTTTGGTTCGCCACTCCAGTTCCAACTTTCTTTAACTGCCTAAACTACGCTCGTTTTAAATTTTTCCAATGGTTGGATCATTGATGTCTTAAGGGATATTAATTCTATAATAGTTTTATCTTTTCATTTATTTCGTCATAAAGTACGAATAGATTGAAATCACAACACGTTGTAGGACTTATCTCTTACTTTTCATATGATTAATTAAAAGTTACGAATAAGTATTCCTAAAAAAAAAAACAAGTCAATCAAAGGACTGCACGTCAGAGGTGAAAACTTCTTAGCTTTACAAACTTGTAAATATTATTTTTGGGTTGTTCAGAAATATGTTTTTTGGAATTTTTTTAAATTTGACTTTAATTTTATCAATTAACCACAGCGCCCCATCTAACGTCGATGAATAGTATTTCTTGGATGACGCTGACGTCATCTTAGGAGTTCAGTGTTTTATCCTCATACAAAATTGTGCCTAACGCGCCTAAAGAAGTTTTTACTTCAAAAATCATACATAAAACAGACAGAATACATGAAAGATAGCTCAGTATTAATTGATTCAGCACAAGAAACATTTCTTATTTCAAATGAGTAAACAAAGAGACACTCGTGTTAAGTTAATATTCTGAATACATCAATTTTTGCCAGTGTAATAGCAAAAATGTTTATAAATGGATTGTTATGAGAGCGACACAACGCATCGCCCTTCTACTTAGACACCAAAAAACGTTGTCCATTATTCTATTGTCGCGTTCCAGTAAGCCTCAGGGCAGCACCGCGTTGATTCAATTACCTTTTGACACTAAACAGACGGGAAAACGTGCGAATTGTTTGATTGTCTTGTATATACCTACTTTTATCTCTACATCAGCCTAACGTAATATATTGCACATATGGACACAGACATCTCCTCTGTGAGGTGAATGTGTTCTGTGACAGAATTATATTTTTAAGAAAATTGGCAGTGTTTTCAAATACATGCACTTTTTCTATTATTGATATTCTATCAAGGTCTAAAGCACTTGATACATCCCTGGTGTGTTTGAATTTGTAGCCACCTATCATCAAGTAGCTTGTTCCCGAACTTTTTCCTTCAAAATTACGTAGAGCAAGTAGACCTCGATTGCGAACCACGCATGAAATAAAATAAAAACCACAAGTCCATACCTCACTTAGATTCGAGCTTGCCTTACACTTATTGATATTTCCACTAGCTAGACTATCACTATAAAGTTATACATTGCTATAATAATAGGACTCAAGTGCCGTAATTAAATGGAGTTGCTTCGATATTTAATATTCGCGTCTTGCGACCAACATCAGTCAACGTCGCTCATTCCGTAATATTATCCAGAGAGATTGATGTTGTTGGGTCCGCTCTATCTGTCTCATTGTTCGCTTCGGCCGCTGATATTAAAAAAATCACAATCGCTCTTGTACTCATGAGTACAAGATTGGAAACTTTATTGACCAGAGAATAAGGCCTACAGTCACTTCGGTATAAAGATTAAAATTCTTAGGGAGCAAACTCTTGAGTTAAAATTAAACACTCGGTCGATTTGATAGGCTTCTCTTGCGTTCCACTCATAGCTTTATTGAGACGTCCAGTGTCAACAACTGGGGGAAAACACGAACTCGCAGCTTCAATGAATTCATTTCATTTATTCCTTCATTGTGTAGAAGATGCGATATCAAACAAAATGAGTAAAAATGTAAAATAAATATTTTTAAACATTTCTTTGAAGCAAATAAGTATAATTGAGACCCCATAAATTTTGGCACCGTCGATTTATAGTGACTAGAATATTTCGCCTACCGGTCGAAATACGACTATAATTATTATGAAGGTAAAAATATTGTTTCCATTTTTTTTAAATTCATAGCACTAAAGCTCGTCAATATGGCTACTGAATAAAAAGAGATTACCGGTTGTAACAACAAGCGAATTTTTTTTACAATATTTATTAATTATTATATTCATAATTACTCATCATTCATAATACAATATTCCAGATAAACACAGCCATATACTTTGTATATATTAAGCCCATCAAATGTACCTGGGAGAATCCGGAACCGTTATAAATACACACACACATACACACACACACACACACAAAACCGGCTAACCCAAATGTAATGTTTAATGTACATACCTTTTGTATGAAAAATAATGAACAGAATTCCTTACATCTTGAGAACATTTGTGACGAGATTGGGATAGATATATTACGGAGACGAAGTGGCCCCCATTAGAGTTTGTAGCTTATACAGAATTAAATGAAGCCACAAGCCGTAAAGTCAGCAGATTAGTTTCCATTTTAATTGATTATTAGGCGAAGGCTTACGCAGACGGTCCCTTGTCATATCACAAATTACGTATCGTATGTATATTGTAAAGTAATTAATCGGCAAATTTTGGTCCGTAGCTCGAGTCTATTTCAGCAGCCGTTAATGAAAAAAGGTATCGTTATAGCGGAAATGTTTGGTTATTTTTCAGATAGATAAATTCGGTAGTTGACTATGCCTACAACAAAATAAAATTAGGTAAATTTGGGCATGAAAGGTGCATGGAGAAATAAAATTCTTAAAATAATGTAATTATTCTTGTAATTATTAGGTATCTTGTTAGGAATTGAATTTTTCATTTTTATTTTCATAATATGATCCCTAGGGAACAGTATCTTTTTTTCTAGATGACAGCATCTTATGGACTTTTTGTGTATTCATAAGATGCTTTGACGACACGTTTGGTCTAGTGGCTAGTAACCCTAGCTGTTAACCAAACGGTCGCGGGTTCGAATCCCGCTAGGGGCAAATGTTTATGTGTTAACATTTACCTTTGTACCTGAGTCATGGATGTTTGTATTTACAAAATAAAAGTAATCTATGTAGTATATCAATTATCAACTGTCTGGTATCCATAATACAAGAATTAGTTGCTTAGTGTAGAACTAATGTACGAATGTGTGAAGATATTTATTAATTAATTAATTTATTTATTTATTATCCCTGACAACAAGTATGCAAAATTACATGATAATCAGTTGAGTATCTAACACCCAGTTTGATGCTAAGACCCTATTGGTGTGTTTGCCAGTGTTTTGTATATGCGCGCGCGCGTGTGTGTGTTGAATATTTTTACCTATTATTTTTATTAATGCAGGAAAGTCTATGAATTTTTTTCAAAAAATTTTACTTTTCAATAAATCAACATCTGCCAATTAAACAACACAAAATGAAATAAAAATAACAAGCAAAAGGCCGCCGTTGTTTGAATTTTTAATGAAAAGTAAATATTGAAAATTCGGCTGCAGGAAAAAATAAATTCAACATTCAAATATATTCAAGCATAGTCTGTAATGCCCTTGCCAAAAAAATCTTATCCCTGCCGTGAATCGTATCCGGACCCCTGAAACTGAGCGTTAATGTAGCACCAGGTGTACTGATGATATTATTGATATATAATATAACCCTCATACGAGCCTCATACTTATATATTTTTTAAAGTTCGAGTGAATAGGTATTTTCTGGGCGAGCTCTCTTCATCCTCGGTCACGTCTTTGCTATGAGCTCTGAAACAAAGTATTGTAAATTTTGTTCAATGAATCTTCTAAATCGGATAATGATTTTTTGACGAATTCATTGGATTCATTAACATACACTGCTATACATACAATACCAAACCCATTAATAATAATTTAAAAAAAAACAATGACTTGCCTTATTCTCAATTCATTTAGTTTAGTTTCAGCATTAAAACAAATCTGAAGCAAAACAAATTCGAAGCCATGTTAAATTTTTTCTCTAATTTTTCCTATTACTGAAATGAATGCATTTGTTTGAAAAATTTATGTCAGAAGTTTGCTCGAGTATGAAGTACAATATGTTATGCATGTTTATGTCATTATTTGCGTTGATGGCTATTAAAAAGTCACTAAAAGCTTTTTCTCGTGTAAAACGTAAAATATGAAAGCGCCGAGAAATGTAATTCGGTGTACGTCACGTTTGATGCATTAGAGCACGCGGACATTATAAAGGCTCTGCGATGCCCACTGACATGTTGTGAGCGGTGAATACGGCTTCGTGACCGGAATACTCTTAAGCAAATACATTTATATGAAATAAAAAATAGGGCAATTTAAAATGTAGTTTTAAAAAGGACATCTTAGCTGAAATATTAATGTCATAAATGCTAGAGTACCTAACTCTGTCTGTTACGAAGTTCAGTTGGAGCAGTCACTTTGAGCAGCCCGTCTGGCCGCAGTAACCACTCCCTTACAGAAGATCACGGTGAAATAACAGCACGTGTGCTGTTGTACTTTGGTGAGTAAATTGGGGATGCCAGAGCCCATTTCCCTATCCCTTCCCAAACCCTTATCCTCAATTCTACTATGGTCGGCAGTACACATGCAATACCGTATCACGTTGACCGTCAGTTTGTCTGTCATCCTTAACATAAAAAGACATCATTGAGAACAATAATATTGTAAAATAAAAACAAAACATTCAATTTACAGAATTACCCAAATTACAATCGAATAAGTTTTACTATACGTGTGTAAAATAATTACTATTAAAATTTTGGGTAAAAATTATTTTAAATCAGTAAGTTCGAAAGGCATTTCAGAGCCTTTTTAATGCATACATTTAAGTTTTGATATAATTAAAAGCTTTTGCATTAAAAGGGACGTTTAAAAATGAAATTTACAAAGTGTATTGTTAGTAATTGCAATCTCACGAGATTTAACGATAGAATACCGTTCGCCGTCTATCTATTTAAATGCAAATAAAACGTATTCAACTCTTGCAGAAGGTACAGTCCGCTTGCAACTCGACAGTTCAAAATGTGTGCCATAGAAATAAACTGCATAGAATGTCTTAAACTTTTCTATAAAGAAAAGAAAGTAGATAACAATAGATCATTTATGTAATTAATAAATTTTAATTTTGTTACAATTTCAACAGTGTTTTTTTTATGTAAAGATCGGTAGACAGGCTGATCGTGTACTTTGAGTGTCGTCTATTTCACTAGGAACGCCATAGGTGCTGCAATGTTAATGTTAACTGTCGAAGTTAACATTTTTACAGGATTAGATGTATTCTATATGTTAATCCAGGTAATAAACTATCTGTGTGACAAATTTCATTCAAATCATTTCAGAAGTTTTTGCATTATAGAGTAAAAACATTCAAATATGCAAACTTTCGAATTTAGTACTACTACTTACTAGGTAGGTAAGACAGTTCTTAACCCAAATTATATAAACAATTCTATTATGTTATACATAACATAATAGAATACATTTTGTATATGTGTAACGTATAAAATGAAATATATAAAAAAGTATTTTTCAAATGCAAACACACCGAGAACACTTTGCGAACCGCAGTGAACTTTTCTATGGAGATATATTTCAGTGTTAGTTTTCCGTTCGCACAGATCCGTTGGGACCGATTTCCCTAATGTTGTTCACAGAACTTCCATACCATTTGAATATCTCATCATATTGACATTTTTTTTAGTTCCGATACTCTCTAAATTCACAGCCGCCATTCGAATTTAATCCCTTCATTTCGTTCTGTGATTGTTCGTTTATCCTTTGTAATCGTGTATGTATTCAGAATGAAAAACAAGCAGAGTTGATTTAATTTATATTTGTTCAAAACGAAATTGTTAAAAAATATGTTCAAAATGCCCGGTCACCTATAAACTTATTAGGTAGGGGAGTTTCAAGGGGGGTTTGGGTCCACTCTTCTGAGTTTTTTAGGTCTCAACTTACATTTAATTTACTGATTTTATTACTTGATTATTTAGAAAAGTACGTTTAACTTTTATTTCTAACTGTTCTTATGTATAACACTCGACGTAAACGGAATTAAAAACAAGCAAAACTCACAGGCTCGACGTAAAGGGACTTAAAGCGAGACCAAGTTTTGCGACTTAACATGACTGGACTCGACATAAAGGAAACATACCTATGGCTTATTAACATAAGCAACGACATAGGTGCTGAAAATGCATTAACGACCTTAGTAGGATAAGCCATACGAGTAATAAAAAAATAGGTTAAAAAAATTGCTTATTGTCTACGTAATGTTGACGTGTAAATTTATAACAAACAATAGTAAGATACATACATATATATGTATAAAGGGTGCATTTGCCAATGGCAATTACAATACGGCTTTGAGGATGTCAGCATCAATTCAATAATTACTGTGGCATTGTACTCCGTGAAATTGGCTTCGTACAATGGGCCCTGGCTGTGTATAATTGCTGCTCATAATACATACTTGATATCAATCACAACGCTCCCGTTGAAATAATTAAATATTTTATGCTGTTAATTAGTGTATTCGTATGACAATATTATATAAATATCATCATATGTATAAAGCGGGATTTCCATACAGAAACAAAATAGTAATCAAATTATATACAATGTTAGGTCAGCTGTGAATCACTGTACTGAATGAATTGAAAAACGAAATAAAGAAATTGCGAAATTGGAATCTGATACAAATTTCTTCAATAATAATAATAATATTTGTCACACATGTAAAGCCTCTTTTCTCTTTAAGAAATTCTCTTTAAAAAAAAAATTTTTTTATGAAGGTACAAATAAAAATGGCTTATTTAACAGCCAGGCGTGGTCCAAGATTTATGCGCGTGTCCAGAATTTACTGTTGAAAGGTCAATGTTTCCGTACAGCTCCAACCCTAGATATTGCGTACGCTGCCCTTACGGAAATCCATAGACATTTACTTTTATATACATGTATTCTCGCAAGAATAAATTACGCCTAAATAACTTAATGGAAAATTTTATCTAGCTTAGGTATCACACTATATCGTACGTAGCATTAAGAGGACTAAAAAGTTATCTCAAAATGAAAAAAGTTTAAATAATAAATTTAATGTAATTTTTAGCGGTGGTTTCACACATAAAAATTACTGAGCCGAATTTGATAGTGTCTTACAGATTGAATAGTTGACCCTTTTTAGAAAAGTGTATGTTACTATAAGTGAATGACAGTAACAACGTATGTAACGACTCCAATGTTTTGTCTAGCAGAAGGAAATAAAAAGAAAAACATTGTATAGATACTTACAAAGCCAGTTCATGCAGGTTTGGACAAAATTGCACTGTAGCAACTTTTTGACCAGGGTTGTCCTATGTCCACTTCAACCTCAAGATATTTATCTAGATTTTTTTAGTTTACTCCTTAAGAATCGATTTGTATATTATTAGGGGTTAAAGTATGAAATTGCCGATTTGTACTGAAAAATAAAAATTCGTTTTTTTTTAATTTAACATATTTATTTAATCAAAATAATTACCATTATTATCTATACATTGCTGCCATCTAATAGGAAGCTCATTTATGCCTTTGCGATAGAACTCTGGTGATCTAGATTCGACAAACTGTGTGAAAGCATTTTGCACTGCCTCCTGAGAAGAAAACTTTTTATCACGCAGAAAATTGTCCAAATCACGAAAAAAATGGTAGTCCGTTGGAGCAGGGTCTGGCGAATACGGAGGGTGACGAATGGTTTCTAATTGCAGTTCCTGTAGAGTCTGCAGATCAGTCAAATCATGAGGCACCCATTTTTCATATTTTTTTATTTTATTGATTTGACGCAAATGAGTCAATATTGTTGGTAAGGTAACGTTAAACCATGCCGCTAATTCCTGGGTAGTTTGGCTCGGATCGGCTTCCACCATCTCTTTCAAATCATTGTTATTCACCTGTGTGGGCGGTCTTCCACGTGGTTCGTTCTTCAAATCGAAGTTTCCATCACGAAAGCGTTTAAACCAAAATCGCACAGTGCGTTCATTAGCAGTCCCCTCTCCAAACGCAACATTAATATTGCGAGCTGTTTCTGCCGCGTTAGTTCCGCGTCGGAACTCGTATTCAAAAATCACACGAATTTTCAAAGTATCCATCTTTATTGTCTAAGCTGAATAAAAAAAACAACTGAAAGTTGATAATCGAATGTTGCACATTTTTTAAAAGAAGAACTACATAGGTACCGTATAAAAAAAGTTTCACTCAAAAATCTCAAACCATGAAGGTTCTATGTCAATTCGAAGTACCTATTACAATAAAACGGCAATTTCATACTTTAACCCCTATTATATATAGCCCGTGGTATGAAAATTTATGGGAGTAAAATCAAAATTGTCACACGGAATGCTAGCACGAATGCGTTACGTTCTATTTTTTTGAATATTTTAGAATATCTGAAGTTTCATAGATATTGCGCCATCTACACAATATTATTTTAAAAAAAGAACAATGTTGTTCTTTCGGCGTGTTCGAATTGTGAAAATTTAAATTTTATAATCGTTCGTAAGGAGTAAACTAAAGTCGTTTTTTTTTTCATTTAAATTTCAGGATATATGTGTTATTAAAATAACTACACTTTTTTACTTTATTATTACTCAGAAGAAGGGCTAGAAATGTGGATCCAGGCCAGGCTGCATATGTAGCCCTCCTGACAGCTGTAAGGAGTGTAGCCCTACCAGAAAACAACTGTGATATAACAGCATGTGAGCTGTTGCATTTCGATGAGCGAGTAGTTCATTTCTTAATTTTCTCGTAAATCGTTATCCTTTATCCTAGCAGCAAATTTGCAGCATATATTTATTAAAAGACGACGGTAGGTCTACGTACCATCAATTGTAAAGATACGCGGACAAAAAAGTCCCAAACCTTGGCCATGTTTTTCAAAAAACTTCAACTGTATATACAGAAAGAGACTGTATATTCAGCAATTATATTCACATGCTCACAGATAAGTATTTATTTTGCTGTTAGGTTTTTAGAGCTTTTCTGTACCAACCCTGAAGTAATGTACACCGTACTCTGACGATCGCCTTCACTACACTACTTGAATTTGCTGCGTCCAAGAGCTACAAAAGTTTGGAAATTCTATGCTTACTTCTTAGTTTGGAATTGAAGTTGTTTTACATCAATAGTTTGGGTTCTTAGAAAACTTATAAAAATTTAAATGCATAATAATAATTTATAATAATTTATATAAGTTTAAATTTAAACTTATATAAATTTGAATGTTTGTGCGAGCCTGGGGTACAGGAGACTGTAGAAAATTGGAGAGCCTGAGGCACTGGAGGTACTGGAGCCAACCAGTGCCAAACCTGAGGCACTGGAGCACTGGCTGCTCCAGTGCCTCAGGTTTGGTTGGTACGACTGGATGTAGAAGATAATATAAATCAAAAGCAGAAACGTAATATAAAAAAATTAAAAAAAAAACATAATCTGCTTAAGGATATCACGAAAACAACTTCCATGTGTAATTAGTTTCTTTAGTTATTTTTGTTTTGGTTTTTATGGACTTGTTTTCAATACATTTGTACCCAAAATATAAGCTTTTACTATTTTATACAACACATTTTTAACTTAATACTCTTAACGCTGTGTAACTTTGAAAGCAATTAATCAAGTCAATTTATTGCATCAGCTGTATTGACAACTGGTCCCACAATCACGTAAAAAATTATTATTGTAAACGACGAACGTTTCCAATATTTAGTGGAAATTAATCGAATTGTACGCCGGTTCACTTTAACTATAGGTAATAAAATTTCCTTTTACAAAAACACGCTGAAAACACAGTATCACGAAATCGTACAAAGAACATTCTTGGGCTATGGAAAAGCGGGATGTAGTAAGTATGTAATCTGAGCGACATATTTCATTCTGCTCTGATATATTGAGTTGGTAATTTGTCTCAGAACGGGCTGCCCAACTAATGGCTAGCTAGCAGGGAGGACAACTTTAACTGATTTTGATAGATCGTCGCAAATCGACAAATGTGCGGCCTCTAAGGTCGTAGATTAAGGGCTGATTGATTGTGAGTTTGTTTCTATAAATTATACTCGCAATTTACTATAAATAAAGTAGTAAGTATGTTATTCTGTGAACATGTTATTCGTCACTTTAACGCCTTATGGATGAACCATGCGTTATTCTGATGTATAAACTATATTACTGTACAATTTTATCAAAATCCGTCATAAAAATATTATTAAAATAAATTATTGCTGCAGACTGTTTACTTTTCGCTTATTTCATCATCCCGTGGAACTCATGGAAAAGGCAATATAGGCGAATCTTTAAAATTGAATGTTTTTCACAAGAAATAAATGTGACATAATCGAGGTGGTTCCTAGCAGTAATCAATCAAATCAAATCAGGCGTTTGAAAGTCGTCAGCTCAATTCCTAGTTGACAAAGGGATGTCACTAACGTCTATAGGTTCGATTGATTTCCAATTTGGTGTACTGTTACTTCAATTGTATTTTCATGACAACTTATGATGGTGCGTCATCAAGTAATCCGCGGGATACCCAACTACTCAGCAAATTACAGCGAATATGTTTGGACTTAATAGAATGTCGGGTATTAGTTTATAATTTTTAATTATAACTTGTATAGTTATAATTATAACATAATGTTAGCGTTTGCTATTTATGTCGACGGAATTATAGTATAAAGTACTCTGTGACATTATAATATGAAATTCGTTGACATTGATTTGACGTTAGAATATAAAATACGTTGACATTGACATTGATGTGACGTTTCAAAAAGATTCATTCCTTCGTTCAGATTCATTCGGTGTTATGAGATTGAAAGGGTATGTCAGTTAAATGAATGCGTACGCGAAGAGAGGTTGATGTTGTATGTACGCGCATTTTATAGTTGGAATTGTAGTTCTGATGTATCGGTCGGTTAATAAAAGTATTGGAACCCAACATAAAGTGGTTTAATTATTGTAGCCGAAGTAGAGTGCTAAAATTAGTAAATAAAATTTCCTTAATTAAAAGACAGACACTAAAAATATTGTCCTAGTATTTCTGTTTCATTAAACAGAAATTTTAAATGAGAGACGAATGCACATTAACATTTGAAATGCGAAAATAACTATGCTAATATGTCTTACTGCAAAATCTTTGATTTGACTTGAATTTAATTTGTCTTGGAAATAACTTGAACTTATAGGGATATATACTTTAAAACATCCTCATTTAGTATGGAATTCAAAACTTCTTATTTCTAGTTTTTTTTCTATTAAAAAAAACTGATGCTGAACCACTGGATGGATGGATGGTCGCTCCCTTATTAACATAAGAATGTCATCATATTCTATCGATCGATAAACATCTAAAGGTGTACTAAATTCTCAAAGTGTATGCTTAGGCCCTACTTTATATAATTTATAAAACTTTATAGAATGTTGTTACTACTAATGTTTTTTTGATGACCCTTTCATCAGGGTACAGGAGCGGGATTATTTAACATTTTTCGGTAAATCTATTCACGACATTGCGTTTGTTGAGTGCGTGCCTAGAATCATAGAGTGATTTGAAACGGGCAGTAGGTATTAAATAATACTTCTTAAATTCGACACTTCTTTGTAAAGTATACTGGCATAGTAAAGTTATGTAGATACATGACAAGATAAATCTTTATCAATGGTCGTTGGTGCAGAGAATAGTTTCATTGAATTCCAAGGCAACTTAGTCGAAATTGAACGGTTTGCAGTTTTAAGGAAGAGGAAAACATATTGCAAAAGTTCGCTGTTTTCTGTACAAGTTAGTTGCGCGTTTTTGGTAAGGCGTAGTTAAGATTAATTGTATTCGAAGCCAAATATAACACAATTATTTTTATCATTTTTTAAATTAATTTGTGTTATTTATTTAGTACTGAATATAGTAGTAATTTGGGCAGACCGTCTGGTGGCAGTAACCGCCACCCTTCAAACTGGCCTGAAAATGATTTAAACCAGATTGTAATATTTTTTCATTCAACTTTGACATACGTTTTAAACTAATGATGTATGTTCACGAATACTTGATACAAATTATTAATCTAATGGCTAATGTATTTTCTTCTTACTCATTACACGAATAAATTAAGTATTCAAATAAAATAATAGATCAAGTGACTTTTAATGTGATAAAGTTTGATAAAATTTATTCACTATGTTATTATTACTTCTTGGCAGAGCGTCAGTACATTTAATAATATAAATTTTAAATATTAGTACAGTAAAATGAAAACTATTCGCTAATATAAGATTCTTGTCCTTTTAATTATCACGGATTGTTTATTTATTATTATTTATCACTAGCGGCTCGCTTCCGGCTTCGCCCGGGGTGCATTTTTTTTACGTAAAAACCTTCTCTGATTATCCCTCTATCCACGAGTGAAGACAGAATTAAAATCGGCCCAGCCGTTCTCGAGTTTTGCGCTTAGCAACACATTTAGGGATTCATTTTTATATTATAGGTAGATGATCACAAGAACATAAAATTCGAAAATTCACCGGCCGCTGATAATAACATATTCATATTTCATGTCTTTAAATAAAAATATGTGCAAAAAATCGCATAGGTACTTATTTCTGAACTCAATACCATATTTTATTTAACAAATTTAAATTAAAAGATATTATATATGAAAAATGTTTGTATCAAGCATTAAATTCGAACACAGACCACAATAAACAAAGAGGGATTTTCAATGTGTTTCCTCATTTAATTTAATAATTCTTATAATTAAACCGCGGGGCACATCCAGTTTGCTGCAAGATCAATGAAAAGCATATATGTTTGTAGTCTTTCATAACAGAATAAGTACATAAGAAATGTTAAGCCATTCATTTCATCGACACCACAGTCATGTCATTGTGTATTATCCATTTGTTTTACTTCTATTTGTAACCAACAATGGATCTGAATCTTTATTGTTTTCTAAGTAGGTGGTGCTTTTGCGACATGCAGACATAGAGAAATGTGTTTTTAGATTATTAAATAGATCATTTTAAGTTTCTACGATATAACTGCGCATTTTACCGAAATTCACAGAAACCGGAATAATATACTTATATCAAAAGCCAATGAATTATTGATGGTTATAGAATAAAAGTATTAATCATAGATAATGTTATTATTCCCCATTATATAATTGATAAAACACATTAGTCACAAATAATGCGTTTCAAACAAACACTTCAATATTACTTTCTTTGTACAGACGGACGAAGTATTTGTGTTTCAGTATAATATTGTTGGTTTAACTATTCAAGAAATAAATAATGTCGAAACTGTCAAACATAAGCGCTCTTAACAATATGATGTTCATTGGAAAACTGTTAGGTGCTCATCACGATTTCTTTGCTGAGACTCCAAGCAGAAAAAGAGCATTGAAAATAAAAGCTATTATCTCTATAATAGTTATAATCTGTGGCCATATTAAAAGATTTTCAAATGTTAATGAATCATTTGGTATATTTTTCTTAACAATGATTGTGTCTAATACCATTCTTTGCAGTAATGCCTCTATAGAAATAACTAATTCAATTAGTTCGTCACATTTGTTTAAAGAGTTCATAGTTAGTGTCAATTGTACTCACGAAAGATGCAAACAAGACTATTTATATATGAAATCTTTGAAAAAAATATGCATGACAAATTATATTACTGTTATATATTCCTTGAGTGTTCATTTGTTACTTGTTATTTCTTTATTAGTTACGAAAGCCTCTCTGATTTTCTTTTCGGTGTTAAGTGTTTTATTATTTCTCATAAATCTTTGGACAGTACTTTTGTATATTGTAGAGTTCGTTTTGCTTAGAACAATGTTGAATATATTACATTTACAATTGAAAAGCGTGAACAAATCTATTGTGACTATAGAAGAACACATAAGAAAATTGTCAGAGAAAAGCATTAAACAGAAGTTTCTAAAAAGAATGAGGCAATACATAAAGATTTGGACAGATAATTATGAAAATATAGTAAAATGCAATAACAAGATTAATGGTATTTTCAGTGGACAAGTAAGTGCATAGTGATATGTTAAATTAAATTAAACATCTAAATAGCCAGATGTGTTCTTTCCATATGGAAGTCAAGAAAACAATCTCTTTTGCAATTCTTGCAAAGGAAATATTAACTATGACATTTCAAAAACTATTGCAGATCTAACTGAATCATGTTCCAGATCTAACTGAGTCGAATTATTGTCTCCTCCACTCACTAGGACTAATATTCAATGTGAAATAATTGTAAAATTGGTTTAACGTTTAATTTGCCACAACAAATTTTGATATATAATTTTTTAATTCACAGGATCTTTGATAAATAAGTACTTATTAATAAAATAACAAATTTATTTTGTGTCTAAAATGTAATATTATTAATATTTCAATTCCTTAGATCGGTTTCACTGTATCTTCTGCTGCAATCATTTTTTCATTTATGGTATATGAAACTGTGACTATGATGGCTACAGACACAATTGTAAGTTGACTTATATTTACATTGTAAATATTATTATTAATTACATTGTAAATTTTTTTATTCTCTTACTAGCTGATACCTGCGTTGAAAAATAAATAATAATAATAATAATATAAGCAGTGTAACGCCTGATTATGCATTGCTATTACACTTTTGGTTACTATGTCAGTAATGTAAATATTATAATATATTTTAGAATGTATACCGCATATTTGAAAGAGTTTTCTCTATCTTCCAAAGTCTTGCGATTATTATAATAACACTTAACGCCGGTCAAAGAATGAAAAACGAAGCCAAACGTATGGACACAAACTTAGCGAACATATACAATACGCTGTTGTCATGTGAGTTAATAGTCAATTTTAATCTTTCACGTATCCATTATGACAGTACTACTTTATTGTTTCGTTTGGGTGCTTGAAAATTCCGACAAATTACAGGGTTAATAAATTTTTGTAATTATTTTTCAATGTTTGCTATATCAAAAATATCTGCACGTAAAGAAAAAAGTATTTTTTTAATTATCCTGTTGACATTATTAAACTCTAATATTGTAATATAATTTATTATACTCCTTTCTGTATTCCAAGTCCACTGTGTTCCAAGTCGCTTAATTTTTTCAATATTTTAGCAAAACTTGCTTAACATCTTTTTTTAACGTTGAGAAATTCTCTTTGATACCCGGCAGTGCAGGGGACACTGCGGGGTTATGCCGGATTCGTACCGGCTAAAACCCAAAGACTTTCTAGCGCCGCCGTTAATGGGTGGGCTCGCGGGGACTTTATGACACGACTTCGGTGCCCTGCCACGGTTATTCAGCGCTGGGAGGGCTACGCTCCCTGTCAGAACCTCGGCGTACCCGAAAGTGGAGGTACGCCGGCCATCTCGGCCGACTTTACGACAGGCGGCAGTCTCCCCCAAGACCACCACCCGGGTCCCGGTTGCTTAACATCCCTGGTGATTAGTAGCAATTCTCGGACCCCAGTACTCCTTTTCCCGCGGGAGCTGGGGTCCCTAGGCAAAATGTATTATTCTACCATTAGGGCAATTAATAAAGACTGAACCAAGCGCTGCATTGACAGTAGCGAGCTTTCATTGTATCGGCGAGAAAATTAAAAAAAAAAAAAAAAAAAACATCCCTGGTGATACAGCAATCAGCCTCGATCAGTAGGCCTTGCTATACTATACAACTAGGTAACGCAATCAGCATGCTTGGAACCCTGCCTAACTCTAACCCTGTCTATGAAATAATGAAATAAATAAAATTCAACTGTACCCTTTTTTAAATATTGGACTAATTGTGTTTATAATTTGCAATTTTATTTTCAGATCAAGCGACACCAGAATTATTAAGATCGGTAAAAGATCTACACTTGGAAATAATTACAGAAAATTTAGAAGCTAAACTTTTTACAAACTTGCCTTTGACTATGTCACTCTTGCTAGAATTTCTTTCAGTATGTTCAACTTACATTATTTTCGCATTACAATTAAACAATGTGGTGTAAATAAATAATAATGTAAATAAATATTAATATAAAAAAGAGTTTCTTTTATTTTTTTTGTGTGAATGCACCAATCTCTAGAAATAGCAGCAGTCGAACTGGATTTTTTTGCACTTGGTAGTCCAATTCTTGGAAAAGGTAACTTATACCAGCATAAACGAGAAGAGCCGAAATGTACAACAACTAAGGCACACGTACATTTTAAATTAATTTCGTTAATACGTTAATTTCTTTTTAACACACTTAGTTTTTAACTAAAAATAATATTAGGTCCTAATTTAGTTAGTGTTTATTAGTGAAATAGTGATGCCACAACTTGAAATATTTTAAATCTGGACTTTAGCCCAGATTTAATAGTTTGATAAAAAAAACGTAGCTAGACATTAATTAAATTTTACATACAGAGTTTACCTGGAGTTAACCTAGTTCTGTTTTTATTTTCCAAATTAGACCCCGAATAATTTTATTCTCTTTTATATAGTTTTAAACATTTTTTGTTTTTAACATTTAACAACGATAAATTCTCAGCCTGCGGTTATTTAAACACAAACAATCGAAATTGGCGCCATTGTTTGTAGGTTAATTGTAAAATTCTTCGGCCATTTTATTTTCCAATTACTCAAGTGGATTTACATTTCATTTGCATAGCAAAAGGACATAAAAAGGATATTTTCCTCTCGGGAAATTCGCAAACATTTTTTAGAAACAAAACTCGATAGAAAACAATAAGTTTATTTAACTGCTCATAATACGTTTTTTTTTCTAATATAAAAATTACATAATATGAAAAGTATTATTATAATATATTTTTAATGATAACATAAGATATACATCGACAGTATTTATTTTAATACGTACATTTAATGGTACTCTATTTTATTCTATTCTGGATACGAAGTATGTGATGATGGTAAGAAACCAAATGAGAATAACTGATTTTTACTAAATTTATATCAAAGTGTATTTTTTACAGTAATTATAACAAAAAAAAGTGTGTGTGTCAGCTCCAACGCACGACTGGAGTTTGCTCCTTACGAACGATAAATAAATAATTTAATATTTTAATAACATTAAATACGAACGAATGAATAAATATATAATTTAATAAATATAATTAAAACATATTAAGGTGTATAACGCCGATTTGGCCTTGAATTATTAGGCTGAATTCCCCGCGCCACCCTCTACAAGAGATCGACCGCACAGAGATGGCAAAGAGTAGTATGGAGACTAGACGACAAAGGCACGACATAGTCGACTGAGCCTACTTTACTGCAAATACATACTACAAATTTATAATTATTTACAATGTAGAGGGATAATTCAGTAACAATGAAGCGTGTTTTGTTATTTAGGTAGTAAATTATGTTACCTAGTAAAAATTTTTACCCGTCTGTGCCACAACGAGGGTTATGTTTTTAGAGTGTATAGCGGCGCGCTCCCGGCTTGGCCCGGGGTGCATTTTTTCTAAAATAAACGTAGCCTAAGTTACTCCTTATTACATCAGCTACCTGCCAATAAAAGTCCCGTCAAAATCGGTCCAGCCATTTCAGAGATTAGCCGGAACAAACAAACAGACAGACACACAAAAATTGTAAAAAAATGTTATTTTGGATTTTTTCTAAAATAAACGTAGCCTAAGTTACTCCTTATTACATCAGCTACCTGCCAATAAAAGTCCCGTCAAAATTAGTGCAGCCATTTCAGAGATTAGCCGGAACAAACAAACAGCCAGACAAACAAAAATTGTAAAAAATGTTATTTTGGATGTTATTTTGGATTTTTTCTAAAATAAACGTAGCTTAAGTTACTCCTTATTAAATCAGCTACCTGCCAATAAAAGTCCCGTCAAAATCGGTTCAGCCATTTCAGAGATTAGCCGGAACAAACAGACACCCAGACAGACAAAAATTTGGTTTGGTTATGTGGTTGGTTTATTTTGGTGTATGTACTCATATATGGGGTGTATGTACGTATATATATTCATATGCATGTAGTAAAAAACGGTTATTTCAATATTACAAACAGACACTCCAATTTTATTTATATGTATAGATGTATGTATATTTCTTTATACGAATATAAAATATATGGTAAAAGAGCCAAACAAAAGTTTTTATCAAAACTAACAAATTTTTTAATTTTCAGTACAAAAAATTGAGTTTTTGCACCAACCGTGCAAACTTCGCGTGGTACGTTTTGTTTGGGTAACGCTAATACCGGCGGTAATAATTTTTTTTTTAATTTTGATATTTTTTTTTCAAATTCAGCAAGTGAGTGAAGTGACAATAAATTGAAACAAAAAGTGTTTTTTTTTTTCATTTTGATAAAGATTACGAACTTTTTAGAGCGAGAATCTTGCTTCTTCAATTTTTTAAAAAAATCTATCGAGTGGGACAAAAAAGCGGCTGAGTGGATTAAATGGAAACTCTGTGGGGCTTTTTAGGGTATATTGAACTGTAAAAGGCACACTTAACATTTATTATTTTCTCCATATTTTTGATTCAGCGCTTGATTTTTCTAAAAGCTATCGTAAGCCCTTTTTTATAATTTTTAAAATTCATGTCAATAGAATTAAAAAAAAAACAAATGCATGTAGAAAATTTATTCACGTTTTCATTTTGTTTTCGTTTTGTCTTGTCTTTTGCCATGTCTAATTGTTTTGGTTTGTTTTTGGGTTATTATTAAAAATTGTGTAATTTTAAAGGAGGGGGGGGGGAGTACGGGGGGAGCGAAGGGGGGCTGGGAGGATGGTGTTAATAGATTACCCTCATCCTTTCAAATGATACCTAAAATGGGGGGTCTATTTGTAACCGTTGACCATGGTTACGTCAAATTTTTTATCTCGTCGAGACGTCCCCGATGAGCCCAAATACGATCCGGCTGTGACGCGCCGTTTCCGAGTTTCGGCCGGGAGGGTCCGAGGGGGGCGTCAAATTTTTTATCTCGTCGAGACGTCCCCGATGAGCCCAAACACGACACGGCTGTGACGCGCCGTTTCCGAGTTACGGTCGGGGGGGGTCCGAGCGGGGCGCCAAATTTTTTATCTCGTCCAGACGTCCCCGATGAGCCCAAATACGATCCGGCTGTGACGCGCCGTTTCCGAGTTTCGGCCGGGAGGGTCCGAGGGGGGCGTCAAATTTTTTATCTCGTCGAGACGTCCCCGATGAGCCCAAACACGACACGGCTGTGACGCGCCGTTTCCGAGTTACGGTCGGGGGGGGTCCGAGCGGGGCGCCAAATTTTTTATCTCGTCCAGACGTCCCCGATGAGCCCAAACACGACCCGGCTGTGACGCGCCGTTTCCGAGTTATGGTCGGGGGGGTCCGAGGGGGACGTCAATTTTTTTATCTCGTCGAGACGTTCCCGATGAGCCCAAACACGACACGGCTGTGACGCGCCGTTTCCGAGTTATGGTCGGGGGGGTTCAAGGAGGGGGCTTTTTTTTGGTGCCCCGGTAGACCGGATGACACTTTCCTTGGTGACTACCGATCACTCTCTATGACCTTCTACAAACGCCACCCTTCTATCCCTCATAGTTTCCGAGAACCGCTCACCAACTTTTTACCAGAACGGTGTACCGAGGATATCGGATTTTTCTGGAGGTCACGGGGGCGTCCCCTACGCGACCACCTACAATAGGGAAACCCCCCACCGCTCCTTCTAGGAGAACAATTCGATGAGTCACTAGATACGTGAGTGGGAATCCGGCTTTATAGTGGCTTTATTATTTATTTATTAGGCTTATTAATTTATATGTATTAATTAATAATTAATTAATTAATTAATTAAAATTCATGAAAACTTTCCTTCCTCGTTTGGTTTATTTTTGATATATTACGCTTTTGCCTCCTTTGCTTACTTCCTATCTTTATTAAATTTAGATAACAAGTATATATACAGATGAATTATTAATTGAATATTCAAATTGAATATTTCAGATTATTAATAAATTGAATATTATATTACAACATAATTTATTTTTAGTTTTTTAAAGATTTAATTAAAAAGACAAAAAAGAAAATCTATTAAAGTATTATATACACTATCATGCACTGTCTGTTCTGCCACTAAAATGTTTATTCTTTGTTTATTACGTAAAAATTAATAATTTGATGAAGCGCAACGCGGCACAGGTCCGTCTAGCATCACGACTCGCCCCGCACTGATTTTATGGACGAGAACGGGCTAGCGCTGAGTAAGTGGGGAAATATTTTTGATAAAAACATTATATAAAATTCAATTTTGCGAATTTTCAAAAAGCGCTTTCAACAAATCATGCTACATTGTTATCTTCATAAGTGTACAAAATTTCATAATCTTGTGATAAATATTGTAGAAGTGAGATTGTTATAACTGAAAATAAAAGGGGTGAGTAGAATTTTTTTCCTGAATCAATTTCAATAAAATAAAAATTCCTCATATCTTGTAGATAAACATATATTTTTTTCGCTGAAGAAAAGGCGTATATATAATGAATAATACTGTTACAAAATGTTGCAAAAATTTAATTTTTTGGAAGGATAAGCCTTAATATAATATATTACATTTATTGTAAGCATATTGTAGCCTGTAACGTGTGACATGTGACATCTGATTTTACTCCAATAATTACCCCGAGCTTATATATGAAAATCGATGACTAGACTGATTATGTCGGGACTTTCACAGATAGCTAATGTTATGAGATATATTTACATCCTTTTTACAATTTTATCCTATTTTACAAATATGAAGAAATCAGTCCATGGGATGCCTATATGCATTGTAAAATGGTTCGTTGCGTGCGTAATAGATGAGCTTATTTCCCAAATCAAACTTTGATCCTATCCTTTATCCTATCAAAATTAGCAGCGCACTTGCTGTCAATATATATATATATGTTACGTACACAAAACTTAGTCGCGTTGTTTCGTATCATGGTGCGAACATTGCGCATTAAGTAAGCGCCCAGCAGGTTGTATTGTTAATTAATTCTTCGGTTGCTCGAGTCTAAAAGAAATATTTGTTTGGAGTCATTTAAAAGAGGGTGATAGTTTTGGTACCGCCAAATTATTATTTTTTAGTAGACGTAAAAATTCTTTAAGAAATGTGTAACAGATTTTATTGGACCCTCATGCAGATACCTCCAACAGTATTCACCAAAAAGCTGATGATAATAGCATTTGATATATAAACTATATATGTATGTATGTATATTAATCAATACTAATAATAAATCTGTAAGGGTCGGTCATGGAGTAAGTTACTTTGTTTTCAGATACATCGTGTTTATAGGCTCTATACATGATACTAAAACTAAATTGACGATTTTTAGAATTTTTATCTGTATGTATGTATGTTCCTCCATAACTCTGAAACGAATTAACTGATTTTCACGAAACTTGGTAGATAATAAACATTTGGACGTACGGGACACAGGATAGGCTACTTAATATTTTTCAACGCGGACGAAGTCGTGGGCACCAGCTCGTATAAAATATATTTAGATATTTGAACTAAAATCACATGTAGACATGAATAACTAAGCCCATTTTAAAAGATGCCTCGTATCTATTTTCCAAATCAAGAGAAATATCTTTGAAGATGACTTTTATCGTTCGCTGGTGGTTCATAAAACACAGGCATTGGACTTAGAATAGACGCCTCCAAGTTAACATCGTTCCATGGCATAAGCGGTGAGCGGGGGCAGAAATTTGTAACAAATGGTTAACTTTTAATTATTTAATTTATGTTTTTTAATAATAATAAAAAAATAAAGATTTTATTAGCACTTATTAAATACATTTCAATCACAAAAAGTTGATATACTATTGATTGAAATCAAAAAATATAAAAATAATTGTGCAGATTATAATATATGGACGTTTATTCTCTTACACTATCTTTATCCCGTTATTCAGAAAGAATACCGGGATAAATGTAATAAAATATTTGCTCCTGAATTTTTTTTTGTCTATTTATTAAATGATGGCAAATTATAAATAATAATAAAATGTATTAAGTTAATATTAAGTTAACGTTGTCGACGGATTATGTTCAGCAGTAGACGTCCTACGGCTGAGGTGATGATAATGATAAAGTTAATGTAATATTTAAAGCGCTTTCAAATCCGCTGACTCTCCTTTTTGACGCCAACTGCTAAACAACATTCAGTATGGGTTTTACGATTTGTGATTTTTTTTATTTCTTCGCTAACCCAGTTTAAGGGACGCCCGTGAAATATTTACATACGTGACGGATGTACCAGTAGCTTTATTGAAAGGCTCAATCGGAGCAAGGAGGATCGATGCAGAAAATGTTTGGAGTATTTTTTCTTATTAACATCTCATTTATCCCTGTGTACTATAAGATACTTTTTGATGTTTCGATTCAGTCTTGAGTGTATGGTAAATAATGTTTCGTTTTAAAGCATAAAATTTCTAGCATATACTTTTCCAGTAAGATTGTTACAATTTGTAGGGTCCCATGTAGTCGCCCGAACCACCACATTACTGAAGAGCACTATTAGAACACACACACGCACACACGCACGCACGCACACACGCGCGCACGCACGCACGCGCGCACACACGCACGCACGCACGCGCGCACACACGCACGCACGCACGCACGCACGCAACAAAGCGTAACGGTCACCCGAGTTCAGTCTGCGCTTTTTCCTCGTACAAAAAGTGCCGAACGCGCCTAAAGAAGTTTTCACTTCAAAAATTGCAATTACAAAGTACACTAATAAAAGCTTTCACGGAAACGATTTCACTTAAAAGCTTTTAGTCTCGAATGCAATCACACTCACGTGGAACACGAAGCAAGGTCTCACTTCACACGACACACATACGAAACGTTTCAAGATAGTTTGACAAAAGATATTTTGTGTCGTCGAAACGTAAACGTACACGTTAGTGAAATACGTGAGCGTGAAAATAGAGCAAACGAGTTTTCACGGGGTTCTGCTCCTGACACTTTTCATTGGAAAAATATGTAAGTATACTTACAGTTTCATATGTTTCGTTTACATCCAATACTTACAAATATTGTATAACACAATGTCTCTTTATCAATCTGTCTGTTTGTACGCTGAACTTGAAAGTCCTGAAGGCACATAGAACTTGAAATCTAGTATTTATTTAAACATTTATTTTTATACTTCACTTTATAATTTATTTTTATGAATTTATTTGATGTCTCAAGTCCATAGTTAAATACCATAATAATATTGAAGTAACTCTGGCTGTCTGTTAACTACTTAACAATTTTGCACATATTTGGTACATCAGGAATACAGGAAAGAACATAGGTGTCATTTAAAAATATACAAAAATGTGGCGGCGCCACCGTCGTCATAGCAGTAAAGATGTCTACTCATACTCTCAGATGTTATATTTTTTATTTTCAACGCAGACCAAGCCGCGGACACTAGCTAGTATGTATATAAAATGACTAATATAATGGTTCATGTTATGTGAAATAAATAAATATTATTATTACTATTATTATATGATTTTTAAAAATATTTTTCTAAGTCAATGTTCGGCATTTTTCTGAAGGATATAGGTAGGCTGAAACATGGAGATCGAAGACCTAATGTGATCAAAGTAAGTCAATCAGTAAGCTGAAGGGAAATAGATAGGACATTCAATTTCATACTACATGCAATTGCTCTTTGTAAATGCATGTTAACGGATTAGACGATTTTTTTTAATTAAATGAAAAATCTTAATTAGAGAATTGAAAAGTAAGAAGTTTATCGCGTATATCTGTAATTAAAATTACTCAATATTAACTCCAACACCCCAAAAATTTATTACTTTTTATGTTTGTTTATACGAAATGCAGACTCGACGTATAGTGAGAAATGAACCAAGTCCATTAGCACTAGTGCCGCGCTGCGAAGCTGTCGTCATTATGTAGCATAAACGATGCACGCGTGTCCCATAAAGACATGTTCATACTGAGCGCAAATGACCAGTATTTAGTTTGAAGAATAATTTCAATAGAACTTTTTCAATTTTAGTTATATTGAAATAACTTGTGGGAACACACACAACAATGATGTAATATGTCAGCGAATTCCTCCCGCCGCGCGAGGGGCGCGCGGACCACGAGCCGACCGCCACGTAAGGCAGTCGCTCTCGGTCCTCTGTGATTGTAACACGTTTAGGCCTCATTATTTGTATTTGTCTATAAATTAAACAGAATTCACATATGGAGTCAGTGTGTCAATGAAAACAACCCTGTAGAGTAACACCCATAATTAGTAGCGAGCAAACTATTCGAAGAATCACCACAGTCGGCCACGTAACTGGCCCACATAGCAACAACCTCGCTACAAACTTATTACATACCAATAATTGAAAAAGTTTTATTTCTTCTTCGGAATGGCAGACATATTCGTCAAATATTTCTAGTCTTCATCGCCATGTTGGTTATCGCAAAATGGTTTTCGTCACTGTTAAAGGCTGCGACGAACTGGAAAATCCCCGAACCATGAAAAAAATGTCCACTGAGGACTTACCACGGACACAACGCACATGGGGCCCTAGCCAAGAGCAAACGTACAGTCGTAAACGCTACGCTCAGGCTACGCTACGCTGGGAGGAAGCTTTGTGATTGGTCAAAATTTTATGTGGGCGTTACAACAACCAATCACCGGGCTTTATTTCTTTCGTTTCGTAGCTGTTGTTCTATTTTTTTTCAGAGACTCCCGCGTACTTTTGTACGGCCCAGCCTGCCGATGTCCTCGGTTATTCGATGGACTTTCAGTACCGTTTACTGAAACTTTTTATTATGATTGATTTTGCAGTTGTAAACTATTTATTTTGACGGATATAGAAATGATAACTGATCATAAAAATTTGGGTATTTATTCAGTGTGACTGCAACTTTATTCGCTTAATGGAAGATGCAAGTAGTGTTCCGCTACTGACTGAGAGAATGGTGAATAAAAACAGTTTTTATAACGTTGCGACTTGTCATGTATACGCCAAATAAATTACTTTATGAAATCACAAAATTTTTGCGAATATGTTTAGACATTTTTTTACGATTAAGATTGTCGTATTTTAATTTGGACAGACTTCAATTCCGATTATTATGATTATATTATTAAACCCAAAGTTGCGTTCAAAAATTTATAGATAAATAAATTTAGCGATTTTAAAATTTTAAAATGGTCTTTTTTCAAAATGAAGGTTTATTAAAATCATTTTTTTCCGCAAATAATGTGTCCTACTTATTGCCACATTAACTTACTAATTGGGTTATGTCACCGGATAATGTTAGCGACTTTCGTTTGTGTATGTATTTCCTCTTCCCTGATTTGATCTCGCAGAGTAACCCCGAACACAGCTCTCTCCAAAGCTTGTTAAGAGACGTTGAGCTTTCTTACAAGAAACGTATATTAGTTAGATTAGAGCCCACGTTTCAGAGCCATGTGTCATCACTGGCAACACACTTTGGCAAAAAAAAAATAGTGGATAATCAAATATTTTTTTGTTAAAAAAACTGAAATTGAAACTATTGACCTCATTCTCATAGATCTACTACTTGATGATAGGTGGCGGCTACTGTCGCCTATTTACATGGTCAACGACTCAGATGCTGCAAGGCAGATTGAGAAGGGATAGAGAATGGGTTCTGGCACCGAAACAAAATGCTGTTATTTCAATAAAATGAAGGTTACTGGTATTAGATGGGCTGGCCAATATATATGACTGCGAAAGCAGTGCGTCTTGCTACTACTACTAGATCCAGACTAGAAGCCAACTTTGAAAAGTTAAATTTGTAGAAACTTTAGTTAACTATCAAAACTTTGATAATTTGTCTTCAGGTTCACAGTGATTTTCTGTAAGCGGCTGGTTACTGCCGCCAGACGGGGGCTGCCCAATTTATGACTGTCGAATTCACTGTGCCCTGCCACTAGGGGAGTGTAAAAATATTTGCAAATGTAAATAGAAATAACTTTAATAATCGAGTCTCGCGGTACACATTATGCTCAAACACGATAAGACGCGATGAACACGCCGTGTCGATATATCTTCAAGCGCCTCCGGAATACAGATATCGGAATACGAGTTTTCTTTATAATATTTTGTAATATTTCTTTATTGCTACATTATTTACAAAATTAGCATGTTATTGGAACGCTCAAAATATTTACAATCTTTGAAATATTTAGATGGTTCATTCGCTTCTTAAGTACTTTAGAATTACCTACTTCTTCTTAGCA
The DNA here is from genome assembly GCA_936446665.2 of Synanthedon andrenaeformis. Lineage (NCBI taxonomy): Eukaryota > Metazoa > Arthropoda > Insecta > Lepidoptera > Sesiidae > Synanthedon > Synanthedon andrenaeformis. Next base: position 12,186,272 of record OW387780.2, on the reverse strand, counting down.
ACGATAGATCAGTAGGTTCGCTGGGCTGTTGTAGGTAAACGTAGGTTCAAATCTCGAAGAGAATCCGTTCGAATGGTAGTTGCGGGGCCACATCCAACTCCGTTTCGCAGTCCTAAATCGGACAGCCCGTCTGGCGGCAGTAACCATCCCCTTATAAAATGATTTATTAGCATTTTATAAACTTTCGCATTTCATATATTTTTATAACACTACATAGATTTTGTAGTAAATTGTAAATAATTCTATTCAATTAAATTATTCGCAAATAATAAACTTTTGAAAAATTTAAACTCTTTTAAATGCTATTGCAAGTATTATGAGAATGTTTGTTAAATGTATGGCATTACTTTAATTTTTGCATTTAATAAATTTCAAGTACATTCATTTAAACAAATATATAATAGTCTAAATTTACTTACGAGCATAAATCAATTCTCGAGAAATCTTATAAGTAATTGAATTCTACGTATAAAAAAATTAAATCTATTTCGACTCAAATAACTTCACAGTAGTAATTATACATAAAAAAAAGTCACGTGTCAGCTAAAGCGTGTTCTTCCCAAAAATAACAATTCAGTAATTATTATACTCATTATCGCGAGTTACATGAGGTTAGAAATAAGTAATTAATTTTATACAATGTTTTATTAATTAGGATCGTTCACAAACACGAGAATTTCCCTCCACAATTAGAACACCGAGAAAATATTTTAACACCTCATTATAATATGTCATTATAAATTAATCACACACTTCCGCTTTGCGTTACACGTGAATACGTTGAATTTGTGATTGAAAAAGAATTCCCTATTAAAAGTATGATGATTCCCTTGTAATTAATGGTTTTGTAATTAATAGCGTATGACTTCCAATTAAGCACTAGTGACACTAGAAAAAAAAAATTAAAAATTATGAAAAAGTAGTGTGTCGCAACTTAGCGCCTTAACATACGACAGACAATGACAGACAGACATGTATAGCCAACATGAATTTCTCTGTTCTCTACTCTTCTTCTCTTCCCCTCCCCTCCCCTTTTCACTGGTGAATAGGCATGATGACGGTGTTAAAAAATCACAGAAGAAATAATTTTAGAGAAAAATATACGTTAAAAGAGTTTCAAAAAATTGCGTAATTTTAATATAAACATTACGATTAATAAGATTTTCAATAAAATAAAAGTATAAAATGCAGCAATCGGCCATGTTAACTGAAACACCAATCAGATCGAATGACGTCATACCTATGTAGATCTCACAGAGGCCCTTATTAATATATTTTACTTTACTCTATACTCCATAGAGTAACTTATATAACACAGAACACTATTACTCTATGCCCATGAACCTTTGTTGTGATTTCGCGTTTCAATTTAATTTTTTGCGTAATTTTATTAGTTGTTTTGTTAATTTTATTAGTTGCGTAATTTTATTAGTTGCGTAATTTTATTAGTTGTTGTTTCGAACGCAGACCTAAATATTTTTACATAGGTGTGACGTCACAAGCGGACGCCATGACACCTATGAGCGTTTTCGCGCTTAAATTAAAAATATATAGAAAAAAATGCAATAATTTGCGTTAAAAGTTAGTTTATTGCTGAAATATTGTTTTTTTTCGGAAATAGTAAATATGTACCTACGTAATGGAAAAGAATTTCAAAATCAGTCATCATGCCTATTGAGCGATAAAATTTCAAGTAATATCGAGTAATATACGTAATTTGCAGAAAATAATTGTATCGGTGCTAATCTGGAGGCAGGTCTCCAGTACAAAACATTAGTGAATATATCCTTATAAAAATTACGTGTCACATGTTTATCCGCGATGAACTCCTAAACTACTGAACCGATTTTGATAAAATTTCGTAACTATATGTAATTTGGTCCAACTTAAAAGACAGGATAGTTTATATCTCATTTTGTTTATTATTTTTTTGCAAATTATATAATATTATTAACATAGCGCCATCTGTTAATACCTATTCAATCCAGCAATTATTTATCTGTGAGTTCCAAAAGATTCTAACAAACGGTGATGTAAGGTAATTTTATCAGCTGGATTGAGTAAAAAATTGCACCCGTGCGAAGCCGGGAGCGGGCCACTAGTTAAACTATATTTAGTAATATATATTCATTTATATACAAATAAGTCTTGGCCACAACGCGTCTGAGGCCGACCAAGTGCTCGCTGGCGACAAGACCTCAAGACCTCAAGATTCGCAGTGTGGAAGTCCGAGTATAGTGACTGTGAATTAAAAAAAACCTATGTCGAAAAGTGGACGCTTGTGGGCTGATAATGATGATGTTGGTCATTTCAAAATGAATAAACTAAGTATGCATAATTATGCATTTTCTACAAAAATATCCTAAAGTAAAGTTCGTGACTTTACCTCCAAATAATCTTAGACAGGTCGATGAATAATTGGTGTCGAAATATGTAACATTTTAATGTTAAATTGTGGCATCAAGAAATTCTTGAACAAACAATGAGCAAAAGAGATTGGCGTCATTTGTTCATTATTAATTTATTCTCGTTGCATTTTAGTTTAATCAAAAGGAAGATGTACGTCAGGGGGTTTAATTAAAAACAGAAGTTTATGGCCGACCGACAACAAGTTACAGTAATTAAATCCGGTTTCGGGAGACGTTTGATTTTACAAAGGCATCCTGTGCTACGGCCTTGTTGTATTCGTTAGTGGCTTTATTTACGCATCGACTGCTTTTATGTGTTCAATAGAGTTTGGAAATTCCGTACATTGTTCTCAATTAAAAGTTTATTGCTGGGACTTTTGAGTGTGATAGAATATAGATATAATAACAATATGTTAATACTTTATTATAGTCATTCAATCTATAGGGTGCAAGCTGTATCTTGCTTGGATAAGTGAGTAAGGGATGCAGGGGCTCATTTCCTCTTATCTTTAACCCTATTGTAGTCGGCAGCGCACTTGAACCACTTGTATAACTTGTGTTGTAGGCGACGGAAGCCATCTACAATTTTACTAAGTGGACCGTCAAGTGGATCGAGTGGTCAGGACAAGTGGATTAAGCTTGTCGTTAATTGCTTGCGATTTTAAAATCTACGATCCAAAAAATGTCTCATTGGCCTAGTTTGTACGCTTGTACACACACAATCGCCATATGTACGCTTATTGTATCAAGACTTGCTAAGAGTAGGTTCGCCCTTTAATGTACTTTATCACAGTTTCTACTTATGAGTTTTAATTGTATATTTTACTAGCTGTTGCCCGCGTCTTCGTCCGCGTGAATGTCGGTTATCGCGGTTGCATAAAAAGTATTATTATGTCCTTCCTTGAGGTTCAAGCTTACTCTATACTAAATTTCGTTAAAATCAATTCAGTAGTTAGCCGTGCACAACCGTTCCGTAGGGAGCCAACCACGCGTCTGAGCCACGCGACATGCGCGTGCATGAATTGAACCGACCCGAACGTTATGATATCTATTTTGTTGCAGAGTTATTTTAAAATTATGATATCTCCTAAGATGTTGATTGAAATCAAGTGATGTCAAGGGCAATTTTGTTCACAATGAAACACTTGTGATAAATAACGTATTTTTTTGGATAAGGATTAATATCATGTTAATATAGTGAGTCAATCTTAAAAGATAGATATAACTTTTAAAGAGGAACAATTACATCATACATGATTTTTGTGTAACTTAAACCGTTTACGCAGCGCACTCAACGGAAGTTCTCAAAAAGGAATCATTTTTCCGTTTTTGCAACATTTTCCATTGACGTTCCGCTCCTATTTGTTCGCAGCGTCATATTATAAAGCCTTTAGCCTTCCTCGATAAATGGACTATCCAACACAAAAAGAATTTTTCAATTCAAACCAGTAGTTCCTGAGATTAACGCGTTCAACCAACCAAGCAAACAAACTCTTCAGTATAATATTAGTATAGATAATATACAAATACATAATTTGTAACAAGTATACATATTTGTATACGGATCGTATACAAATAGATGGTGTTTAGAATTACTCTTCTTTATTTTTTCGGCTTTCTAGCTAGTACTTAGCTACTAGGTAGAAGTGAAATTACTGTTCTTAGTTATTATCACTTACTTCTCTCTATAATGATGACTACAACATACAGGATTCTCACTAAATAAATTCTCCAATTGAAAATATAAGAACTATATTTCTTTGATAAGTGCAAAATCTTGATGCCTTGGATGCTACATGATTGCAACGCGGTATACTCTGTCGATAATTATGATATTGATGAGACGAATATTAAATTTAAGGGCAGGGTAGGGTTTTAAAGGCGAAAAATAGGCACATTTTCATGATTTTTTTTGCGCCGATATGAGTAATATTGTTTTATTCATTTTATATGTATATTATAGTATAACTTCTAAAGTATATTACAAAAAATTTTCAATAAAAAATATTGATAAATATGCCCGTGACAGCGAATCTCCGGAGGCGCCTCGAAAAAAAGTTGTTTTGCGGTGAACATGATAACTCGTTACCGGATCATCTGAAACAAAAAAATCGATGTGCGTTTTAAAGGTGATATGTTTCCCCAGGTAATCAGAGCGAGTTTTTATTTTTTTTATTTTTATTTTTATTTTTTGCAGCCTTTGGAAGTGAAAGACGCGATTTTAGCGAAAAAAATCTCGGTGAATTTGTTATTAAAAAATAGAAAAATAGAAAAAAATAAAAAAATAAAGCTCTGATTACCTGTTGATTTATGTGTAGAAATAGTGTTTAAATTTTCAAAAGGATCGGTTAAGTAGATTTTGAGTTCTAATGTTCACGAACTTCAAAAATGACGTTTTCGGGAAAATCGATTTAAAGTTTTTTATACTCGAACATCCAAAATTAAGCATCAATAAAAGAGCATGAATTTTTATACTTACACAGAATCATCAATGCCAGCTCCGTACAGTGAAACACTGTCATTCAGGATGTCCAATGCATCTTTTTGTTCTTGTCTGCGTTGAATTATACCCCCTTTACTTGTACGTGCAGCTTGTTCGTTCGCGCTGGTTATTCGTAGTTCATCAGATTGGCGCGCCCCCCCCACAAAACAACACTAACCGAATGAAAATACAGCTACAAACGAACGAACCCAAACAAAAATTTATGGAAAACTTCCACAAAATTTTAGCGTCTCTGTACACAACCGCTCGGCAGAAAGTGTGCCTGTAAACTGATTTATATACGATATACCCGAAAATATACAATATACACAAGGTCTATTTATATACTTTCAAAGACTCATAGAAGGAGAAAGAAATTCGGGGTAACAAAGGGACTTGAAGCTGCTTCCAAATAGGGGCATCGCACAGCTGCCGAGCAGGTATGAAAATCGAGTATGACGGCCGGTCGTTTGAAACGCTGTAGCTCCCTTAATTTTGCTCAGATTGACTTGAAATTTTTACACAATACTCTCGACATATTGTACATTCACAAAAAAAAAATAAAAAAAAAATGCAAAAAAAAAGTCTTAAAACCCTACCCTGCCCTTAAGACAAACGAAGTTTAACAACAAATCTCGTAAATCACATAGCTTGACAGATCCGCAAACTAGTCTCAATTAGGGGGTTTTGAACCATGTATTATAATGGCAATTCATTCGCACGAGTTATCTAAATTGTTATTTGTATTACGTTTGTTGGACGCGCATTACACTGTATCGTAATTTGTGTATTTAGCTTTTAGCTGCCAAGCACAGAGCAGATAGTCCAATTGAAATTGTGTCACTTTTCGTAAAGCCAACAAGTACTTTGAAATCTTTATGTTGCATTACCTTGCATTAGCGTATCGAAACCGCTTTTCAACAGAGCTTTAAGCCTCCGTAACACTGAAAAAAATAGATTATTAGTAATACTTGATTATTTTTTTTAGTTAATTTTTAATATATTTATGTTAAATGATCGAATAACATAAATTTTACAAAAATAAGTGATGATTTTTTTTATAAAAACTATACAGGAAGTTTCATGTGATAGGCGTAATAATAAATTATCAAAATATTTATTACCTATAGTGTATTGTATTGTAAATACGAAATGATAAAAGACCACAAATAAAGATTGGAAAGTAATGTAACCTCATTCTTATTAATTATTCTTAAAAAATGGCAATCAAGTAACGCAACGGTGTGATATGACGACATAAATGTAGTTACATACACATGTGCGCGGCAATATGAAGCCGAATAATGGAGTGCTGTAGGGCTTTTGAGACATTAATATTAACATAGGTTATATCTTAATTTGATAATCATCTATGTTCTTGTTTATTCATATTCAGTTGAGAATATGTATATTTTTTCTATTGGCAAAAATATTGGCACGTATTTTATATTTGTCTACAAAACTTAAAGTTACAAACGCGAAAGTGAGTTACACATTCACCCCCTAATTATTCAATTAATTATGGTAAATATTTTCACAATCGTCATTCTTCAGAAAAGGACATATGGTTACCTCTCATCCAGAAAAATTCACTGTACCCAAGAAACGCGGACGAAGTCGCTACAAAAACTAGTAGGCACTATACGTCTCACTGGGATGGGAAAGTTCTGGGCTAATAGATCATTATTTATTATTATTATTCACATATTTATTTTCATTTCTTAATTCTAAATTTTTTACAATATAAATATTAAAAAACAATAAATATTAAAAATTTAAAATTAAAATTTAATTTTCTACTCATTTATTGGATTTAACTAGAATTTATTGACTTATGTGTAGTAATATGTTTATTAATATTTTTTATGTGAACGTTGGCATGTAGGTTGACGGACTACTGATAGTAGGTTGTTATCTTCGCCTATTAAAACAAGTATCGTCGTAGGAGTTGTTAATGTGCCTCGGATAAGGGCTAAAAAGGTCTGCGAAGTGACCTGCGGCATCCCTTAAATAGGAATTCATCCACTGAAATAGGATTGAGACTCGGATTAGTGTCTATAAACCTGTCCTGTGCCCTAGGAACTCCTTTCCTCTTGATATTATCATAAGATATCTTAGAACCAATAACCAGACATCTACCCTAGCATACAGTCACCAACCAAGCTGATAAAATCTTCACACTAATGATCATAATAAAAATAACAAATGAATATTAGCTACTATTAGGAATAGTTTTTGTTAGTTTCTACTTTATTATGTTACTTTCTGATAAATAAAAACAAAACAGACCCCGTTTTTGTGAGTGTGTAATAGTATGATTTAGGAAAAACAAGGTAAAAGCGTTCGCATGGTACATAATGTTTATCAGGCTTTTTTCTATCTTGTAGGCTGTTAATGAGGAGAGTGGGGACGCGACGAAAACCTTTCTTATGTTTACTGTTTGAGTTTAAGCACACGAGGGCAATGTGGGAATCATGAGTAATATTATTTCCACTGGATGACAAATTGGATCACAAAAACTAGTGCAGACAATAACAGAACTATAGCAGACGATATATAAGTGAGATCTTGTGAAAGATATGATATATTTAGACTGAGTGGCGGGGAACACTGCATATTGCAGTAGATAATACTTTCGTAAACAGAGCTAGCATCTGGCGTCTGGCGGCAGTAATCACCCCCTTATAGAAGAAATGCCTTTATCCATATCTCTTCTCTATCTCTTCTTCATCCCATTTCATTTAACCTGCTAAGGTCGGCAACGTAGTTGCAGCAAATATAGCGTTTATTGTGTTAACAAGAGAAGATAACAACCATCAAGTATGCCATCAGCCAATATCGCTGACCTTTCCTTAAAGAAAAAAATTGCTTGAAAAAAACACTTGAAGTCACTGAAACTAACAATATGCTCAAGATTTCTCTGTGTGTTCGTAGTCATAAACAGGACAGTCGCTTGGCTACAGTTACCATCGTCTTGCCTTAGAATAGTCAAGAAGAAAACTTAATATAAATTAAAATAAGGACGCACCTTAAATATTAAATTTAAATGATGAAGTTCATGGAATGTATTAAAAATTTGAAAGTTAACTTAACACTAGTTAATTTAGTGTTTTCATTTGTTTAACTTTATTTTAGGAATGCTGTTAGTCAGGTCAGGTCCTTTCACTTTATTATATATAAGTGAAAAGATTTATATAAGGTCGATAAGTATTAGGGCAAATCATTCATTTTACAATACTTGATGGGTGGCGAAGCACTGACAGAGTCGGCATTCGAAAATAAATGTCATAGGCCCTCAATTCTAAACACATAAACAGTGTTACATCAAAAAGTCATTTTCGCTTTGATCGACGATAACTCAGTGACGAATCATCGTACAGAGCTCATGAGAGGGTAAAATTGTAGGGAATTAAATTCTCTTAAAAAAACTTTATAGTGCCATTACAAAAAAAAATATTACGGCTCATTGACCAATTTCAAGACAAGCAAAAAATCTTGAAAATTTTTTTTCGTTGGTTGTATGACGATTACTTATAAACCGCTAACGAGAAAGATATTTGAAGGATATCTTTCTCGTTAGCGGATTCAAAAACTAGAGATTTAAAGCTACAATTTCATTCTTTAATGAGCACTGTACGACCATTTTCTTCAAAGTTACAGCCTGTTGAAAATCACCTAAAAATTGTTTTAATTGTTGTGTTGTATTTTGATTGCTATATTATGATTACATTGACTTTATAGTCAGCAATTTGTACACACTATTTTTCGGAGACATTTTATTTGATTTCTTAATTTTATTGTATGTACAATGGATAAAATGAATCAATCGTATGAAACTAAAGTCAGCTCAGAAAGTAGAATCTAATTATGTAACAGTACCCGTGTGTACTTCGAAATTTATAAAAAAAATTTTGCTTGCGCGAACACATATAAATTAAAATTTACATTACAACACGACTGAGGAGAGATTTCTAAAAAACTACGGCCTAATTGGCTAGAAACTTAAAACTTAAAAAAAAAATCTTTAAGGTAAGGTAAAGTAAGTTTGAATGTCAAAAACTTTACGGTAAGTTAAGATATACTCACTGTTTTAAGGTACAGAGAATCTTATTTTTTTTGAAAATATCAATAAATTATTTGCTGAATTTTTCAGGAGGTTGGCGAAGTATTGCAAATTGTTATTCGTTATCTTAATAAATTATTAGATTAAATTAGATTAATTTAGAGGAATTAAAATATTTACCGTAGGTATTGTTTTTTACTCGTAAATAAAATTTATCACATGTATCAATTAAATTCGAAAGCTTGATTCATTAATTAATTATTAGTACAGGTTTTCATTAGCAAAGTCAGTACGAAACCACTGAAGATCATTTGATTTACCAGAGTAGCTAAACTGTTACATTACTGCTTCGCAGTTACCAATACTTAGTTATTGTTGGCCACAACTTCGCTAGCCATACATCAGAAGCACAAAGGATCTAGTTACAATGTGCTTTCCGAAGTTTTGGCTTTAACAAAACCTTCTAGAATATTCATTGAAGAACCTCATAAGATAACCTTATATGATTCAGCCCCTTAAGGAAAGCTTTCCAATTTATATAGAGTTAACTCTATTGTAAACTTGCACAAATTTAAACTGGTGAAGCTAAAATATCAAATGAACTAAATACATCAATTTATAAATTGTATATGTTATAGTTTTAATCGTTATTGTATTATATGTTAAGGTAGCCAGTCAGGCTGATGGTTCACTTGATGGTAGGTGGCTACCGTCGCCTAGAACAACCTAGAAGCAACGCCACAGGTTCTGCAAGTGTGCTGCCGAACAAAGTAGGATTGGGAAGAGATATTTATTTATCTATCGTCATTTGAAGAAAGAAAAATGTAAAAAAAAGACAAATAAATGACAAAATCGTAACGTGACTAATAATAATAATACTAATACTGGGTCAAGGGACAGATACAGAAGGCAGTACTTCTTGACACAGCACGTATCGTCAAGAGGTTCTTCACTCTGCAGCCCTAACCACCGGTAGCTTGAGCCTTGCCCCGCTACTTGCGGCAAACTAGTTTTAAGTTTTCTTGTCAATCATCAATATACTAATAATAAATCTGTAAGGGTCGGTCATGGAGTAAGTTACTTTGTTTTCAGAGATATCGTGTTTATAGGCTCTATACATGATACTGAAACTAAATTGACGATTTTTAGAACTTTTTCTCTATGTATGTATGTATGTTCCTCCATAACTCTGAAACGAATTAACTGATTTTCATGAAACTTGGTAGATAAACATTTGGATCTACGGGACACAGGATAGGCTACTTAATATTTTTCAACGCGGACGAAGTCGTGGGCACCAGCTAGTCATAAATATTTATGTATTGCTTTTTATATTTTATACTGTATAAAATTTAAAATTAAGAATGTAAAAAAATAAATGTGTAAAATACTAAAAGTTACTCTATCATATAAGTAGATGACATTTATATTGATATCTACTATCTAATTCAAGTTACATTACAGGGACATGTATAAACTTCCTCGAAAGGGCCCATCAGATTAGTACAGGGACGAATCCGGCAGATAAGCCACAATTTGCATATGACATAGTCGTTGTTTTTACACATAAATTATTCATATCTGTTATCGTTGTACTTTGAAAATACCTAATTCACATTGGAAGTCTATTCAAAATCTCATATTTTCTCTCTGTATTTTCTGTAAGTTTTTTATATTAAATATTGGAAAACATAAAGTTATGTTCCATAGAAAGAAGATATAAAAATTAAGAGAAGAATTCTAAGTGATTTGTCGAGGTATTTCTCCAAGTAATAAATATTCGTTATTGCATCGGCAAGTAATGAATATAATTATAAGTTAAATACAATTTACAATCCTTATTTTCGCAATGCCTTTACTATAAGTAACGATCGCCAAGAACCTCAAAATTGCTCTTTCAACTATAAATTTAAAAAAGAAGCATTTAAAAAGTGCAAAACTTGAGAACGGAAAGATCAATTGAGTTGTTTGTTACTTTTTTTAAATATTCGTTGAAATGTGAGGAAGGTTCATACAAAGAGAAAAAAAAAATGATAAATGGGACATCAATGCGAAACCGGGGCGTTTCGCTAGTATAGGTGCAATAAAAACTGTTCAACCATAAATCAAAAGTATCATATGAAGTGATTTAGGAATTCAAAGCCATCCCTGGACATAGGCCTCCAGCATTATTTTACAATAGGATCGGTTAAAAGCTACCTGGATCCACCGACCGTTTTAAAAATATCAAACATAAAAATTTATTTTTATCTTCAACATTAATTTGATTTTAAAAATATTTAAAAAAAAACTACTTAAAACTACGAGCATTTACGTAACTTCTTTGTTCAAAAAGTGATTAATATGTTATTGCACTTATTAAGCAACTTTAATTATACGAGTAATAAAGTGTGCTTAGTTTTTTCAACTAATTTATTTACGTATGTAGTTTAAATGAGTCAAAAATACTCAGTCGGACGAATACAGCAACCACCCCCAGTCCTATTTCGGTAGCGTAGCAGTAAGGACGTGTCGTGACATACCCATAGCACTGCTACGCCGTAGCGCCGCTACGAAGTTAATAGAGAGCGAACAAAGTAAACAAGTGGTTCTAATGAAAACTGGACTAAAATGAAAGGGGTACTTACATGTGTTTAACTGTGGTAAGTTGATTTTTATGTTAACATTTTGACAGGATGATTTATTTTGGATTGTAATTAATTATTTCTCTAATTCAGTACAGGTTTAAAAGTTTAATTAATAAACTTCATTATATTTAACATTATTTAATTAAAAGAAATCTCTACATAATTTTAAGGTTAATTACTTTTGCTAAAGATTTTTTATTTAACGAATTCATATAAAAATAAATATTTTGACTAATACAACAGACACTTAAATAAATATATATATATAATATATTTTCTTTTAATGTTATCATCATAATTAAATTATAGTTAATCAACATCTTGGGATTTATTCACATAATACTCCAAGTTAATTCTATACTCTTGGCATCATTTTAGTCCAATTTTATATTATTATTTTTTAAATATTTTCACTTAATTTAAAATCATTTGAAGCCTTGCAACAAGAAAGCTAAGTGGAAATTTAAAATCAATTTTAAATTTAAAATTTCATTTCAATTAAACATAAGGTTACATTTTCTTTCTCTTGAAATACAATTAATACAAAACAAATATTATATTTCAAACCAGAGGGATGCTCAGCGTGATGTTGATTCATAAACTATTTTAAAATATTCTTGAATAGTGCAAAATATGATTTTGCACTGTGCAAATGAACAGTTCAAAATAATAGTTATTTGTTCAACAAGTGAGCGAAATTATTTTTTGCTACGAGTGCCGACTTTAAATCACGAACAAGCAAAGTACTGATTCTAATATGGACTACTGAGCGCAGTGAATGATTTAAAGACACGATACCTAAAAAAGTTTGCTCTCGTGTTCAACATACAACTACTACTACTAGGTCATCTTTAGCTAAGAAAATAAACTAAATTAACAATATTAAAAGTAGAAAGCAAAATTACTGCAATGTGTCAGATTAAAGGTTTGTTCGGAACTGAAATGGTCGTATTGTTTACTTGCGTATTAGGTAAAAAGCTATATTTAGCATTAGAAACTTGTTCTCTCAACTCTTTTGGAGTATCTTCATAGCTGGGCCAACTCTAGTCGGTTATGGTCGGCCGACTCTAGTCGGCTATGGCTGGACACACAAATTTTTCTTTATATATACTTATCAAAACAGTTCAATTGACATAATGCTGAAAAAAAAGTTTGATTTCCGCCATTTTGTTTTATAAGTTTATAAATTTTTTAGATGTTGCGTTGGTTGACATTTTTATAATATGAAAAGTTATATTAATTTTTACTATTATTTATTTTAAATATTACGATTTAAAAATACCAATACAATTTACAAATTTAATTTCAATAAATAAAATCAAAATTTTATTCCTTTGAGTTAAATCGCTAGGCCGTAATGAGTTTCTGAACGAACCATTTCTTTTTTCTGCGCCGAATAATTCCAAAAGGTAGTGTTCGAATTTTGAATCACGCTTGTGGCAAAAATCGATTTTTCTGCGAGTTTTCAGGCACCAAAAGCACTCTTTTCGTGGTGGAGACGTGAAAATATTTTTTTTTATTTCAATTTTAGTCATAATTATTTATTAAATAAAAAGATAATAGAAATTATAGAAAGAAAAAAGAAAGAAAGAATGTTATGAGTACTTAAAGTGGCTTATTTATTTCAAAACTCTCATTTATAATCTTAACGTCCGAGAGAATTCAATTAGTATTCAAATTTTGCCGATATCGGATAAGGCGAACTCACAAAAAACTAGGGCTGAAATATTAAAACGGAAATGTCTTATAGGAAATAAAATTCAAAGAAAGTCGTATTTATAATTTACTATCGGCCCGCCCCCGACTACGCACGGATGTTATTATTTTCTGCAAATTACATACAAAAACTTTCCTAGTTTACCTCTCTTTCAATTTAGTGAAAATCATATCAACATCCGTTAGGCGGAGGAACAAACAAAATCTACATTATTAATAGTAAATGTCCCAATCAAAGTAAAAGCTCCTACACACGGCCCTAAAATAGGTGGCAATATCGGGGCAGTGGTGGGGAGTCCCCTAGATCGCTCCCTAGATCGCCTCTAATTATGTTTACGATTTGCCTACACAAGACATGAGGCGATCAAGGGAGCGATATAGGGGGCTCCCCAAAACGCCCCAAAACGGCGATATTGCCACCGATTTTAGGGCCGTGTGTAGGCGCTTTAAGTTAGCTCGCAATTACTTGTGTTCTTATTTAAAAAACCTCATACCATAAAGTGAAATATCAGCCTGTCTCTCGTACTTCATAGTATAATTAAGAATCAAATATTTTTTAAACATTTACTTATTTGATTTATATTAGCTAAATATAGAGTTCAATATTGTTCTTTTTTAATATATCTACTTAGGCAAAAAATATTGGTAATTAACATTTCGCTAACTAAACCTACGACTTACTGGGAAATGACTCCTATAAAAGATATAAAGTACAATAATACATATAAGAGCACATATGTACACGTCATAATATTTTTAATAAAGGTTAAGCATGCGAAATAACCTCTTTTTTAATCACCATTTCTCAAAGTATGCTTTAAAAGGATTATTTTTTATATAACCATAACAGCCTTTCTCTGTTTCGCACGGATGCCATTAAACCTTAATTAGCCCAAGTCAAGTATGGATTAGTCTAAACCACATAAGTGACCATAAAACGTATTCTTGGCTTGATAATGAAACATATCATAATCAACATATATCATAATCACCATGAAAGAGAATATACATAGTTAATCAGAAAAATATCATAAATGACAATTAGAGTACCCTTAATGACGGTTTCAAATAATAGAAGATATTTATTTCAATCAAACATAATCACTGGAATACGGATCCGCCGATTGCCAACTGCATTGCCGTGACATCTGCCATCTGTATTGCTTATTGATAATATACATATTACTGACATATTACATTTTATTTTCACATTACATTGTTTACCTTTTTACCGATTTTTTATATATTAAACATACATCCACGTTATCTGATATTTCAATAAGCCAGTTTCAATAATTTATCGTAACATTATCTAATAGTCTTGTGGTTTCTTATTGCTCTTTTGCTATTAGGATTTATGGTTTTTACGAGACAATACTTGTATTCGTCCATAGCTATTTAGTGAAAACCGTATCAAAATTCGTTGGTTTGTTTATAAAGAAGTAAGCGGGGAAACTGACAAACTGACAGTGACTTTATTAAGTGAGATATAATTATCCTAGTATCAAGTTTACTATACTTTCTCGTTTATAAATGGAAGAAAACGTATATAACGTTTGAAGACATTCATATGAAGACGCGGACATCGACATTGACAAGGCTTTACGCATCTACTTACATCTGCTAGTCATGCGTCGACGTGTCGCTTTACGACTTACATCGACTATAAAATACGCCATGTGTATAGGCTTTATAGCAATATGTCTTTGCCAACCCGAATAAAAAAGTTCATACATGACACAGACTAATTAATGACATGCAATTTAAATTTTACTGTCTTCCTTGATTTTTTTATCTAAGCCCCAGCTGTTTCTGCCAAAAATAATAACTTCTAATAATAATTTAATTATTATAATTTTCAATAATAGCCGTCATAAAAAGAGGGCTAATGGATCTACGGAAAATCGTTTTTGTACTCCTAATACCCCCGGCACAATGTAGGTAAATTAAAAATGAATGAAAGCCCATTTTTTCTTGCCTGATAGAATTCTGGTGGCAATAAAATTTAGACGGATTATATTTAAGGCCTGAATGAACTTTATACAATATACGCTGAGGCCTCTACATCTTTTAATCACATTATTCGGTGGTTTTGAAGAATAATGGATGTTCAAGGCAGTAATTTAAACAATTTCGTTTGCCAAATTTAAATGTCAGTTTCTTTTCTCGGCAGAATTGTTGATTTTTTTTTAATTAAAACCGAAACGAATTTATTGTTTAGCTGTTTCAAATAAATTTCACCTTTCTTGACTCACCAATTTGCTGATATATATAGAAACATGCTTATGCTTAGTTTTCGCAATAATCTGTAAAAGATTCTGAGCCAAGTAAATTATGAAGTCTCTATATAGAACGAAACCTATCTTATTACACTATTTAAAAAAAAACTTTTAAGACTCTTATTGATAAATAACTAATTATTTTATAAGCTGGCTATCCACTTGATGGTAGATTGGTTGGCTACCGTCGCCTATAACACAAGCAACAACGTAGATGATGCAAGTGCGCTACCGACTACTAGGATTAAGGATAAAGCGGTTAACACACTTTACAATTTGAAGGATTCCAATTTGGGAAATTGGAGTCTAATCGCAGTGAGAACAGATTGGATCCAATTTTGATTTTATCTATTTTGAATTCTGTGTCTTCGATTTAGAAATCAATTTAGTGTAGTGTGATCTACTTTTTTACTACTTTTTTGATATAAGTAGGTTCACTACTTAGGTACCTAAATTCGATTCCTTCAAATTGTAAAGTGTGATAACCGCTTAAGAGATAGGGAAATGGAAGCTATATCGTTGTCTAGATTTATTTTCATTTCAGTAATATTAATTGCATCTATTTCATTAATTAGTTTTATTAATTAATTATTTTTACCATATAAAAATATTTATTTATTTATTTATTTATTTATTTATTTATTTATTTATTTATTTATTTTGTGTTGAACATAAACCCTACAGCAAAACAAAATAACATACAATAGACACAGTATTACTACTTACATTGCCAATTACAGGGTTTCATTGTTAATTACTAATTATCTTTAATCTAACAATTTAAATACACAAATATAACAACATATATTATATTTGTGTATTTGTAATTTTTTCTGCCTTGTATAATTTTGACAGTAATAGGAATGAATTAAACTGATAAAATGTCATATATTAGTAAAATTCGCATAGTTATTTCTTTGCAAATAGAATTTTTAATACATTTTACACTCTTATCATCATGAACCAAGCATCCATATTGTGGGTATATAATATATTTTGAAGAATATTAATAATTATAAGCCTCGTCTTATAGTTCTGAAGTATCCAGATTTCGACTTAACACCTCAGAAAACGTACACTTCTAGATCTTTCTCATCGATACTTAAACACACGATTAAACTATAGTTAGCATCCAATGTCTTCATTCTATTTTTACTTCGTCGTTGGTCCACCAATTAGAAAAGTAATTTTTGAATCAATTAATAGTGATAGTATAACTTCACAAACATGACTTGAAGACTTAACAAATTGTTCTTCTTTATAAAATTAGTGTAGTGTCTCATTTTTGTCATAAAGGCAAATGTGAAATTAAATGGCAATTTAACTGTTAACTGCCACAGTTCTTTAGGAGTTTGCTTTTTGGTGCCAATTTTAGCGAGTGAATTTTATGTAGAGATAGAAATGCATAGAAATTCTTTAATTTACACTTGTGAAATAAAACAGTTAAAATTAATTTGTTTGGAAATGTGTTTAGGATAATGTTTATGCTAATATAGGCAAAATATTATAAAAGTTTATAAAAGTTCCTGCGACTTTTGCATGCGCTGCAGTTCGATTCGGGACCTAACAATTATCCAGATTTTTTTTAAATCCAGGTAATAAACTATCTGTGTGCCAAATTTCATTCAAATCCGTTCAGCTGTTTTTGCATAATTGAGTAACAAACATCGAAACATACAAAACAATAAAAATAATATGAGTAGTATGTTACTCGATGGTAATGTAGCTTTCTATGTGAAAGAAGTTTTAAAATCGGTTCAATAGTTTTTGAGTTTATCTATTACAAACATAAATACAAATATATTAATATTGAGTTAGTATCTTAAAAACTCGTAATGCAAATTTCTCGCTTACTATTTAATGTCCTCGTAAAATCGTGATCACATTAAACTATATGTACTGATAAAGCGAATATTTTAATGTAAATCTGTGCCGGGTCTATGCAATTTATGCTATATTCAACACTGTAGTAGTCTGCCAATTTGTAGGTTTATTTAAATTTAAATTGGACCAAACATATGTAGTGGAAACGAGCTGCAAATATTAGCTTGAAATACGAGGCGCACAGCGTTGAGTGCTGCCAATAACATTACTCTGTTGTCGAAATGATGTAATAGGTAATTAATGATATTGGTTCATCGCGTGTACATTGGTTTTTGCATTAATATGATACGTGCTCTTAGTTTATCTAATACTTGGCTTATCATTCGATTGATTATTATATTTACCTTCTTTTAAAGAAGTGAGCGTAGATTTAATATGTTTTTTTTTTTCAAACTGTCGTCACGATGACGGACCACTTGATTCTAGGTGGCTTCTTGATTCTAGGTGGACCAATTGATTCTAGTGATAGTAGGATTAAGAATAAGGATTAGGAAGAGATAGGGATATGGGTTCTGGCATCCATTACTCACTCACTGAAACGCACTAGCACACATGCTATATATTATTTCACGGTGGTCTTCTGTAAGGAGGTGGTTAATGCCGTCATATGAGCTACCCAAATGACTGCGAAATGCAGCGTGACTGTCATTACATACAACTAACTACAAACTGTTTGAACAAGTTATAATCTGTATAAGGAATGTACTGTAGAAATATTATTTCGATTACATGTATTTAATTATTTTTGTTTATCCTAACTAATATTGCATTTGCACAAGACATCATCCCGAATGCCAATTACATACTCATTGTCAGAGGTACAGGAAATTACTTTGAGTATCTTACTTTCACTCAGAAACGTTGTTCTCGAGGAACGCGGACGAAGTCGCTAGAAAAAGCTAGTTTAGTAACAAGTTAGATTTATTATGAATTATTGGCAATGAAATTGCATAAATAAATACATAATGATATGTAACTATCAGTCTATTGCTATATTTATCTACAGGAGATGATAAAATTTTCAAAAGACATAACAAAAGGTGATTGTGATATTAGTTTTACAAATACCCTTAACCCTTTAAAGCATTGCCTTAAAAGTAGGTCAAACTTCGGTAAGCCAAGTAGGAAAAAAGGTTGATCATTCCTGAATTTAATACATAATATAACTTTATCTCTTTAATAAGTCTCTTGGGTACAATATATGAAATTTTATGGGGCTCTTACAATATTTTACTTCGAAAATTAACCAAGAGTAAAAAAAAATGTGTCAATGTTTAAATTGTGTATTTTTACTAACACTGTCATTAGCTGTAGAATAGTTAGTGTTACAAGAAAATACCGAAAATACAGAACCTTGTACAAATAAACAATTACGTTCAAAACAACTTTTTTAATGATACTCCACCGTATTCAACTCGATAGCGTTTGGGTATCTCTGTAACAGCAAGACTAATGCGCTTTAGCCAGTATCACTGTCGAACAAGCGTGCTTCTTCCTTTTAAAGCCAAAGGCTGAAGTCAAAGTGTACATATAAAGTGATCGCTTGTTAGTTCATGTAGTTGACAGGATACAAAGGTCGTGTGTCATTCACAATCCACATTTCGTCACACAGATTTGTCATGGGACGACTCGACAATGCGGACGCTTGTTGACACTTACTGGAAAACGCCACGACTTAACAAATTAACGGTAGTTGAACTCAGTTGAACTAACTTGAAAGGAAATATACAAAATGAAGATGTACTTTTTCTATAATTAGGGAAACTAATATCTCTATATTTCTATAGTTCTATATCTATAATTTCTATAATTATTCGACACTTCGTCCATGCCCTTTTTTCTTAGGTATTATAACATTAAAATCTATATTTAGAATGCACAGAAATTACATTACAAGATATGCATCATTACATTTATTTTACCTTAAAAAAGCAGTATTTAATAATCAACTAATAAAGCTTATTAAAAATAGAAATTTTAATATTAATAAATATAAATGTAACCATACACTCTTAAAACAGATATTGAACTTTTCACTTAGTAATCAACTTTATATTCCAAAATTATTTAAGATTACCTATATTAACTGCATGTTTGAAACCGCAGAGCACTGACAGCCAACAAATCAAATAATTCTTACAAACATTAACCTAATAAGAGTGAAAGAAAGGAAAAATAAGCAAACAAGGAAAATGTATTGGTAAATTGTTGAGTGATCATTAAATAATAACAGCGAAGAAAAATACACGTGCTTACATTACTGAGGTAGCAAAGGGGTGCTTTGATCGATCTTTCATGTTCAGGCATCTTTTCATGCTTGCTTTGCGCGGAATTAATATTTTAGAGGTCCTTAGAAAGATAAGGAAAATTTTCAATTAATGGTTCCTCGAAATATTTTTTTCAGAGATAGGTATTTCGTTGATTCGTTGACTGTCTTCATAATAATAGTGATAAAAATTGAAATGAAATGAAAATGTTAAAAATATCTTAACTGAACAAGTAACTATTGAAAAAAAAAATTAATTGCACTTTATTATGTAAACTTTCATAAAAATTTTGATGTTTTGACTTCTAAGTTAGGACTTAAGCCTAGTATAGACGGGGTCAGTGACTGGACCCAGTGACTCGAATTTTCGGACCCAGTTACTGTTATAATGTGGACAGGATCGCCAGTAAGTCATTTAATTTACGTGACATTATTGCTTAAAAATCTACTGGGCCAGAAAATAGACAGGCAGGCTAGTCAACTGGACTGACTTGAGGGCGCGAAGTCAGCACTGGACTGACTTGAAACTAGTGTCTATACAAGCCCAGTAGCAAGTCAGCGCTGGACTGGGTTATTGCACTGCCTTGTTACTGACCCCGTCTATACCAGGCTTAAGGGTTAGTCATAAAATATGTAAATTTAATATTTTGTTTCATAAAAATGTAATGTAAATTAATTTATGTAGATCCCTTTGGTTTTCCCTGTCGACTAACTGCTTTGCTGTTTGGCAAAATAGAAGAGTTTTTGTGCAAACTTTTGTCCGCATATTTCCACAGATTGTTAATAAAAGCGGCATTAATTAACTAAATATTACACTCATTTTGAATTTGTAAACAAAATTTATTTACTTGGCAATTTAGGGCACATTTGACGGCATTAATTTTAGAAAACGACCGTGAATTAATCCAATAGACCAATAGAAATGGTCGTACACTTCCCTCATAACAGTTAAACCATTGAATAAACTTTTATTTTTCGTGCCGTATTCACATCCACGCTTCACTAAACAGGACAGAAGCTCATACAAACTACTTGTATAATGTTCATAAAAGTAGTTTGTGAATGACTATAAAATATAGCCTATGTTACTCGCTCACTTTTTTTTGAAAAAATTTTTTAACTTTTTTTTCAAAAAATTTTCTAAATCGGTCCAGCAGTTTTTGAGTTTATTCAATACAAACACACAAAAATAAAAAATCTTCCCTCTTTATAATATAA
This sequence comes from Synanthedon andrenaeformis, assembly GCA_936446665.2. Classification (NCBI taxonomy): domain Eukaryota; kingdom Metazoa; phylum Arthropoda; class Insecta; order Lepidoptera; family Sesiidae; genus Synanthedon; species Synanthedon andrenaeformis. The sequence continues at coordinate 12,165,329 of OW387780.2, read as the reverse complement.
GTATAGATAAAAAATACTGATGGTATTTTTCGTATTAACATCCGTTGCATGGTTTTGGAGGAATTGGCGGCCATAAAGACAGACGCGGAAAGCGACTTCAATTTAAACTATATAGATTGTTTTGAGGTTCATTACTGCTCTTACACATTACTGTTTCGACTAGATAAATACTCTTGCGGCGTGGTATTACGTCGGTCGCAGAATGAACGAACATTGCAATACCGTTATATAGTAGTTGCTATATATAAATTGATTGTCATAACTAATGGTTGTTCTCGCACAATACTCTCTAGCTAGAACATAATTAATCTTATGTCTCAAAGTTTCCAAACGTCTACAAGTTTTATGACGTCCTGGTAATAAAATATGTTGTCGACTACAATAATTTGTTTATTTATTAAGCTATTTGAGCCGGTTTGTCTAGAGACGGAAAGAGCTTGTAAAAATTTCCAAGCACTTTGAACGAACTTTATTCCGTGATTTTGCAATTAAAAATGCAAAGGGAATATTATGTTGAAAAAATATTTGTAAGAAAATTGAGTGAAATTAAAATATATGTATTTTTGGAAAGGTCCTTGGACACTTGAGAGTAAATTGCAAATTTAATAAACGCCAGACAAAACTCGCTTAATAATTTCATTGTGTAACTTAAATTTTATTAAGTTGGGTTTGTTGATACAGTACCATATTAAAAAGCGATTTTATTCGTACTGGGGCGATTTTTAAGCGAATTTTCAATAAATTAAGAACTTGAAATTAAATAGAAAGAGTTTTCTAAAAGAAATTTTAATGTGAAATTACAAAAGAAATATGACAGAAAGAAATTAGTTAATAATATCATAGAGAAAATAGTACTTAACCAGTAATAATACCTATTAACCTATTGTTGCTAAATTATGGAGGGTAGAGGTAAGAAGAACCAGCTTACATGGGTGTTAAACTGAAAAAGTGGCAAGCTAAAAGAATTAAATAGTGGTTCATAAATTGACCAAAATGGCGCTAGTGAAGCATTGGTGTTTGATATAACACGGCTACATGTCAGTACATTTATGAAAATTTAATTTATGCGCATAAAAATATTAGTCAATTTAATAATAAATGTGATGTACACAATATAAATACTAGGTTTGAATATGATTTAGATTTACATAAAATGCGACTCCACAAGATAAGTAATTCTTTTATGGGTAAATTTATACGATTTTATAAAACTACCTGAGATAAGTAGAGTATAAATTTATTACATATAAATTTAAAAGTGTCATTAAAACTAAACTCTTCTCGAAAGGCTATTATAAAATCACTGATTATTTAAGCGACAATGAAGCCTGGATTTAAGCGATTCGAAGCTCAAACTGTGTTTAATATTGTATACAAACTTTAATTTTGTTCAAAATTAAGTGTAATTGTTTTAAAGTTGACAAAAAGAATAGTGTCCTGAGTTTCTGTCGGGGTTTTTTCTCAGTATCGTCTTTTTTTCGAAACCGTGGTAAATTAAAATTAATAATGACGATCATAAGAGTTTCTTGTAGAAACCTAATTGATAAATAAATATTTAGATTTTAGTTGCGTAGTTCCTGAAATAACCGTAAATAAAATGCTAATAGTGCGTCATACACCAATGCTACTACAGCGCTGCCTAATTGAGAGTATTTGACGGACACTTTCTCATGTATAGAGTTGGGCCTCCTTACCTCTATTCTCCATGTGCTAAATATTAGTCATTTTTATAACCTAGGTTAGCGAGAACTGTGTTGATTTATCAAAATGTATCGTCAAATTTCATTCATTATTCACACACCAACGGAATAAAGCTTGTACACACTTTCATAAATAAGTCTGCTAAAAAAGTTTTGCCATTAAGTTTGTAACGTGTACGTTGCACTAGCGCCATCTAAAATACTAGATCGGTACTACTTGTAGATTCGACATCGCGCATAGATTTTAAAGTAAAGAGTATTGAATAGGGCAGGCAGAAAGAATTTATAAAAATACTCTTTATTTAAGTAAAATGCCGGTGAAAAGAGAAAATTAGGGACTCTTGGTCAGCGGATCGCAAAGCGAATCGGTAGCAAAGATAAATTTTATAAGACAGATTTTCATGGGCATCGTATTTTATTCTGAGTTGGAAAGTATAAAATCTAGTGGCGGCGTTTGTGAGCATTTTGTGTAGTATTGAGTATACACTTCGGTGTGTGTGTCAATGCAGTGTGGAAAATAGAAGTTTAAAGTGATTAATTCCCTAATAATATTCTCCCAAAGGAAGAAAGAGCAACAAGTAGACTTTATTTTGCTACTCCAATAAGCATTTTAGTATAAGAGTAGGAAAAGTTTAGTATAAGAATTTTGCTTTGAGTCGTCATAAATAGATTGAATAAATTTGTAGTAGCTTCCAAAAGTATTTCCATTGAGTACACCCTGCTGGTCATTAAATTTCTTCAGTTGCTGGCGCCCTGAGATTCATGCTGTATCGATTGAGTTCTGGTCGGTGAGTAAGGTTTGGAGTCACAGCCAACTTCGAGCGTTACAACTTTATTTGTAATCATTAGCCTTTCCTTATGTTTGTTGTGTCATTAGGTGACCGTAAACTCCTACCATCAAGTGCACCTGGTTGCCATCGGTTATTAATAATTATAAAAAAATAATAATTTATATTTCTAAAAAGTACAGTATAATAAAATAGCTCTCTTTAAAACTGTGCTTTGCTAGCTTAGTGCCTAATTCCGCGCAAACATAATCAGCGAAAGAACGGCCAGTATTAAACAGTATATTGTTTAAAACAATAGAGAAGCTCAGGTTCCTGAATAAATTATTGCGTGATGCAATTTATACCCTCTTTTATTATGCATTTCAATGATTTGCATTCTTGCTTTTCGAAAACAATGCAATGAAAGTCGTTAGCCTTTTGGAATAACTGTTCACTTAATGCCCTCACAGTTTATTTATTCTACTCGTTTTTAATATAATGAATAATTAAACAGTTATTATAACAAAGATACTTTGTTATAGGCTTACACTTTGTTCTACATAGTTCTGTGTTTAAATAGGTATTTACTTAGCTACCTAACACAACGTTAGTTGGCTAAGTATATATGTAAATTAAAGGCCACATGTAATTTAAAACATATAAGTAAAGATTGAAACGATTTTAATATGGTTTTAAGTAATAGATAAATATTGCATCAGGAAGAGTGCAAGTAGTAGTGTATGACTTACAAGAAATAATTTATAAATTGAAGAACACGTTTATATATTAATATAAATTTATATAAATAGGATAGTTTCTGCTAAGATAAAAAGAACGAACGAACGAAGAAGAAGAAAGAACTTGTATTGTGATCCAGGATAAAATTTCTATCCATCTGCATGTAACAATTCATATATTAAATTCGACAGACAGACTAACGGAACGATCCACTTGATGATTAGTGGCTACTTTCGCTACTGTAACAAGAAAAGCTATAGGTGTAAAAAGTGTGTTGTGCTCTTAGTAGGATGAAGTTTAAGGGATTATGAAAGGGCTAGGGCAATTTGCATTGGCATCAATTACTCACAATCAGAAATACAACAGCATACGAACTGTTATTTCAAAGTGATCTTCTGTAAAGGGTGGTAAAAGACGAATTCTCATTAGTGGCGCGTGGTATATATTATATTGATAAAACCCAGAGTAGGCTTTCATACACAAAAAAAATTTATTATACAGCCTATTAAAAAATCCTATTGTTACATATTTTATTTTAAAGATGACAAAAATAGTGTTATAGAGTTTCTTTCATTGTTTCTTCTTAGAAACGTCAATATGTTGGCTATTTTCCATAAAACGAATAAATAAATTTCTTTGAAACCTATTAAATGAATAAATTACAGTTTCATATAAAGAGAGGGTAATACTAAAGGATTCTAATGCCCGTATTTTGTAGAATATTGGATCATCGATGATAAGAACATGTTGCTCTAAAAGTCTAAACTAAATAGTCAAAAATATTCATTGGATATTTTCATACGCCAGCTCAGAGATAGGGGCTGAGATGGTAGATAGGGGCTGTATAAATACAAGGTCTAATCTGAGACTTACAGCTATTTAGATGTTGAACCCGAGGTGAAGTATCGATAAGCCCATCTTTTATCTTTCCTGTCCGAAAACCATCATTGGCAATTTTAGCCTCGCGAATTTTTACATACTTATGAGTTGTGTCCAAATATTATTTGCTTTCTTAGACATTATCTAATCAGATTATTTATCTACTTTTTTAACAGTTAGAATGCAAGTCATCGTTATTACTATTACTAGTAATATAATACAGTAAATTACCACTAGTAGTACTAGTAGTATTACTTATTTACCCTATTTATTACTGCGGAACACAAAGTGTGTCCGAATTTCCTTAATATACCTATACCGAATTCATTCACTATCGGGAAACGTTCAACTTTCCTTCCAAAGCGTGCCAAACGTTCAACTTGAATGAATTGTTCGTATACACATGTTTTAATTATAATTATTTTTAGTTAATTAATTGCACGGCGTGTATAAGCGGCGAGAAGCCACACGTCTATTGCTGAGGGCGTGTTTACCTTGACAAATTCTGTTTGTGTTGAACATAGAAGCAATTTCAAGTTGCAACTTGTCAAAACACACGTATGTTGAGGTAAGCCGAGCTTATTATGCAAATTAAATTGACTCATAATAATAATCACACGTTTACAATACAAAAAAAAAAGAAAAAGTGTGTTTGTTTAAAGAAGTTTTGATTAATTTTGAAACTTTGAAATTTTAATCAATTTTATAAATGCTAGTTTGTATGGTCGGATGTTTGTTCCTCAGTATCGCAAAAACGGCTGAAGCTTCAGACCAGAGCCAATTTTGAAAAGTTCATTTCCAAAGTTGACCCTGCCGGGAATTGAACCCCTGGAACAGAGCGTTAAGGTGAACACCCTAACCATTGATCCAACTGGCTCGTCAAAACTAACTTACCGTAAAAACTTTAGATTATCTGTCGCCTGGTGACATTCACATTAAAAAAAAAACTCTATTTTTATAATATACGCTAAAATATTATTCATGAAATGACCATCATAAACAATAAGCTTTTAAAAGCTTACAAAAATTATTTTGTTTATTTTTTAAAGTTTAACTGTGGAAGAAACCGCACAGACTTTTTGGGCAATAAATTATATAAAATGTTTTAGAATTGAATTTAGCCTCTCCTAAAATCGTTTTACTGTGCGAGTCTAATAAATAACAACAGCCCCAAATTTACATTGAATAGTCGTCAAATTAACGGCGATATCGCCAGTTACATTGTTACAATAGTAAATTGCTTCGGAACTTGCTACAACAACAATTTTCCACTCATTATGCGAACAACTTAAGGACTAATAAATAATGAACTAATTTTCTGAAGAGTTAACTTCGCGGTTCTCTGTAAATTTGTATTCAGAGCATAAGTTTGAAATAACTAAATTACATTAACATTTTCTTATAATGTTCCGTAGATGGAAGCAAAAAGAAAGATACGGTAATATCTTACATTACGTAATCGTAATGTAAGATCGATTATATAAAATTGCTCATACAGTTTTATGAAAAATTCAAATATCAAATTCAAACATCGAACACATTTAATAGTCGACAAAATTTATTCAAATTTTTCCATAAAACGCTGTCCGTATTTTTAACACATCACGTGTATGCAGGACAGTGTCCTTTGAGCGACTGAATGATACTGAGTTCATTGGACTCAGTTCAGTGTATAAGGTCCATGCTTCCATCTACGTAATGTTCACTAATTTTCTATTACGGGATGATATTATTTTCTTCTCATAGAAAATTCTCTACTACCAATTTGATTCTTTAATTGAATTCATTATTCATTAGTCAGACCAATCAAAAGAAAGAAGCTTGTTTTGATTTGACATTTCATGAGCGGCCAAAAATTCCACATTATACAGCTGATGATGCAGTTTAAAAAGTAGATAATCAGAATTTCGTATGTAATTATCAAGTTACCATAAAGATGGTTTTCTAGCACTTTAAGTAACCTAATTAAGTAGCAGTATCACCCGTGTGAAGTCGGGCTAAATCTGTAGTAATATCGTATATCACGCAATAACTGTACCAATTATCTACAGAGAAAAAGAATTATTTAATATGATGAATTTGAAAGTACGTAAACTGCGATTAAAGGAAAGTGCTTGCTACAAATAACATTTAGGAAAGAGAATAAAGCTTTAAAAAGATCGTTAACAAAGGCTCAATGTAATTATGATTAATTGTTTTGTCACAAAAGGAAAGAAAATAAATTGAAGGGCGATTGGAACGTTTTCATCTCAGATGAATTTCCATTTAGATCCAAAGCCCTCTGAGAACACAGTCAGTGGGCGAAATGAGAATGGAATTTCTTTCTAGTAACGAAAGAATAAGAAGCTGCTAGACAGAAACTTTACTAATATTTTAAAGAGGTAAATTTGGTTACATGTTTGTATGTAAAACGTAATTTCGAAACTACTCAACCGATTTAAAAATTTATTTCACAAATACTTAGAATAGAATTTTAAGATGGACATAGGCTAAATATTTTAGGCAGACGAAGTCGCGGGCACCAGCTTTCTAAAATTAAAATTAATATTTAATGTCAGTCGTCGATGTTTGTCAGGTGTTATATTGCTTTAGATATTTTATTAGGTGTTATATCATCTATTTTTTCAACTCGGACGAATTCGCGGCCATTGGAACTTAGGTATATATCGTAGTTTTCTTTATCAACTTTTGATGATAAAGAAAACTACGATACAAGTACAAATTTCGGCGTTTTCTTAAAAAAAAAACACACAATCGAGATAACTTAAAAGGATCGAGTTGGGGTAGAACTCTAGAGATTTTTTTATTGCAAATAACCGCCTCTACGTCCATGTTTAGTTTGATCCACGATTTTTGAACCATCCTGTATAATCCTCCGTTGAACGGCGAACGATGTGTATGGCAGGTGATTGCCGTCCCTTTTCACATCGTGAAATAACAAGTCCATAAAATAAGTTGTTGGTTACTGCCGCCAGTGAAGTTTTCCAGTTTATGATTGCGAAACGACACTTTTATATTTGACTATATTATATCTGGAGAATAAGGCCTCTTTAATTTTTTTTAAATTACTTGTTTTTAATATTTGCTATTTGGTATTCGTATTTCAACAACATGAGGAGGTTAAAGTCTCTTAAGTAGAAAGCTGCTTTCTATTTTTATTATATTACTAGCTGACCCGCTCCCGGCTTTGCACGGGCGCAATTTTTTATTCAATTCAGCCCATAAATTACCTTACACCGCCATCTGTTGATTGTTATGGAACTCACAGATTGAGTATGTATCCAACAGATGGCGCTATGTTAATAATATTATATAATTTGCAAAAAAAGAGATTTAAACTATCCTATCTTTTAAGTTGGACCAAATTATACATAGTTACGAAGTTTTATTAAAATCGGTTCAGTAGTTTAGGAGTTCATCGCGAATAAACATGTGACAAGTAATTTTTATATATATGGAGATTTACTGGCTTCGCATGATTGCATTTTTTTTCTGCGTATTATATATTACATACGAACCTTATTCGTTTTTCGGCTTTTTCCATTAGTGGAAACCGTATTAAATTCCGCTGGGTTATTTACAAGTTAGAGGAATAAACAGGCAAAATCGTGCAGCGGCTTTATTTTATAATATGTGTATAGAAGATATATTTAAATATACAAGTTCCTCATTGAGTGTAACTTACGCAAGATTACACGCTCGGCTCACGTAGCTTCTTAAGAAGTTAAACCATCGATCAGAGATCCCAAGGAAAAAACAGTAAAGAAACTGTCTCAACGGAAAACTTGTGGACAAGTTTGACAAGACCGTATAAGTTAGAACTTCTCTTAAAAAACTTGCATTAAAACTGTAAAAACTTAAGCTGCAAGATATGCATCGCTTTTACGTTCTCGGCATACTTAGTTTTAAACACTGCATTGTTGATCACTCTTATATTGTAAAGTAAAAATTTCTATCATTTATGTTACTGAAGAATAATTTTTAAGGATTTTATATTAACTAGCTGACCCGGCAAACGTTGTTTTGCCAAAAAATAAAAAATAAAATTTTTGGGGTGGACCACCCTTAACATTAAGGGGTATGGAAAAGAGATATTGTCGATTCTCAGACCGACCCGATAAGAACACAAAATTTCATCAAATCGGTCCAGCCGTTTAGGAGGAGTTTGGCAACAAACACCGCGACACGAGAATTTTATATATTAGAAGATATTATCATTTACTAACATACATTACAATAGTAACATGAATGAATGAATTGACAGTAACGAGCGCCAGTATTTAAAAAAAAATGAAACCTACGATTTGTCGATTGGAAGCGTGTTGCCGCAGGAAAAAAAAAAACGCTTTCAAAATCACTTATCAACGGCTTTATTAAATACTACCCTAACGTGTTTTGATTTGATATGGTTTTCACTAATGCAAATTACGATAAACGAGGAAGGTTTGTGTATATAATTTGTATAAAAAAAGTAGTATCAGTGCTAAGCCAGGGGCATGTCGCTAGTATATTATTTAACTTAAAAGTTTGCATTTCTGACGAAAATGTTCTAGAAATAGTACTCATAAAGCTCAATATATTATGCTTCAATATATTAATAAGCATAATAATATAAAGTTAGATCTAAAATAGATTTTACTTCCGTATGAATACGTTTTAATATGCTTTCATAGAAGCCTCTTCCCATGTTTACAGTAACCTAAGTAAATTTCATCATTTTCTAGATCCATGTGAAAATATATTATATAATACTAGAGACCCGCTTCCGGTTTTGCACATATACAATTTTATTCTGCAAATTAAGTATATGCACAAACTTTAAATTATATAATATACAAATTATATAAATACAAAAATACTTTCAGCCATATTTGCGTGACTGAGTAACAAGAACTGAGTGACAGAGTATTTACCATTTTTACAATATTGACGGTTTTCTTTTCATTTTTCTTTCTTTTTGTTATCGTTTTATTTTATTATAATTTAAATTAAGTTTCGGTTATAATATTTATTGTTTAGTTGCTATGCATATGTTATCGTTCGTCTCAATTTCTAGTTTGCAGTTTATCTGTGTATGCCTTAAAATTGCCTTGTGTTACCTATACCTATTGTAAGTTTTTTGTTTGTGCTGTTGGTGTACCTTTTGAAAAATTAATTAATTAATTAAAATTTATATATTTTTATTTAAATACATATCGCACCACTGACAAGTATATGTGAAGTTTTGATTACCTACCTATAAAAATTTGCACCAAATTTGCATAAAATATGTTCGCATAGATGTTTAAGCGATACAATGGCTCTTCGCTCTTCATCCGTTGTGGTGACGCTCGCGTCCGGACGTTTCGAAAATGAATATACCCGTCAAACAGGACAGGGACAGACGTATAGTCGGTTAGTATTCATATGAAAAGCTTATCTCCACTTCGCAGGACTCAACTAAAGTTTTGCATAAACATGGACGCCTATTTATACGGTAACCCACTTACATACCTCAACAGTTACTGTGTAAGTATAATTGTTTTAAATGGACCGGTTTAATCGGCCTCGAAAAATATTTCAAGTGGCTGTTGTGTGTGGTTGCATTGATAAATTTTTGAATTATTATCCCGTGGGAAATACTACCATGAAAATATCCTAATTAATATTTGTGAGAAAGTTTGTGAGTATGTATATGTTTGTTACTGTTTCAGGTAAAAACTACTCAACGGAATTTTTATATATGCAATTACGCACAATCTATCTTTAAACGTTATCTTTAGTGCTCATATTTTTGACAGGTCTTTAATTAGCTCTGTGGTTTTGAATAAATGAACATTACCAAATTTTACAAAAAAAAAGTGAGTGTGTGTGTGAGCTCCGATGCACGACTTGGACTTTACTCCTTACGGACGATAAATAAAAAATTTAATAAATACGAACGAACGAATAAATACGATTATTATTGATTGCAAGAAATACAAGAGAAAATATATGACATTTAAATAGAACATAATTATTTAACACGAACTTCATAATGACAGACCATTAATAAATACTCCTTATGAACGAACGATTATAAAATACATTCTAAAATCAGATATTCTAAAATATTCAAAAATAGAACGTAACACATAATATAACGCATTCGTGTAACAATTTTGATTTTACTCTCATAAATTTTCATGCCACGGGATACATATATAATAAGTAAATCGATTCTTAAAGAGTAAACTCCAAAAACTTGGTAAAACTGTTTGAAACGTTTTCACGGATCCAGATTGTCACTGAAAATAACCCCCAAGCTATAAATAAGTGAGTGGATAAGTCTTAAGTTCACGTTTGCTATTTCGGTTAAGTATTTTAAAACTTCTTTATTGAATGTGACTTGAAAGATTTTTGTCTGAAATCTTGTTATTTATGGACACTGTCAAGAATATCTTTAATGAGAATTAAAGAATTTCTTTACAGTTTCCATTAATAGCAAGATTTCAAAAAGAAACAATAGTTGAACATTGCTTTTGTCGTTCAACACCAATGAAAAATAAGCTAATTAAAAATTTTACTACTATAATAATAATATGAAACTTTATCACGGTACGGTATTCCATGCAAAACATTCGCACATACAAAATTTATGTTAATAATATACATACCCGATGCAAAAATGATATTAATTTAATATTTTATTATGTTTCTAGCTGGTGCCCACGACTTCGTTCGCGTTGAAAAATATTAAGTAGCCTATCCTGTGTCCTGTACGTCCAAATGTTTATCTCCCAAGTTTCATGAAAATCAGTTAATTCGTTTCAGAGTTATGGAGGAACATACATACATACAGAAAAAAAATCTAAAAATCGTCAATTTAGTTTCAGTGTCATGTATAGAGCCTATAAACACGATATCTCTGAAAACAAAGTAACTTACTCCATGACCGACCCTTACAGATTTATTATTATTATTGATGCGGACGAAGTCGCCTGCAACAGCCAGTCAGCCAGCCAGTAGATTGTTATGCTAAGCGAGTCCTACATCCTCCACTCCGCTACGTGGCACATAATAGAATTTCATTTCAAATTCCGTTATTACCACGTTGATATCGACTTTATGAACGTGCCTATGTTATGATAATAATAATTATTGCCCATTCGGTATTCAAGAGACGTCTTGAACAATGTTCTCTCGTTGTCGTAACAATGGGGAAAACTGTTAAGGCCTCGATCTACTTCGAAAAGGTCAAAGTATTTTAAGTATAATCCATCCGGAAAAATCTAAATTTTATGGCTTACTGAATAAGTTTAAGTGGGCGGAAGAAGTATTGAAACTTCCAAATAATTAACGTCGTATTGAAGGCGAGATTACACTTGAAATTTGGGGTATCATATTTTCTTTTCTATGTAGGTGATATTGGAAAAGATATTTATTTATTTATTTATTAGACGAGTATTAAAAATTTAATATTTAACATCATCATCGTCAATACTATTAATAAATCAGTAAGTGTAGGTATTGTATGTATGTATGTATGTATGTATGTATGTATGTATGTATGTATGTATGTATGTATGTATGTATGTTCCTCCATAACTCTTAAACGAATTAACTGATTTTCATGAAACTTGGTAGATAAACATTTAGACGCACAGGACACAGGATAGGCTACTTTTTTCTTTTTCAACGCGGACGAAGTCGCGGGCGCCAGCTAGTTGTGTCATAAAACTGTAAAACTGTTTGACTATAGGATCAAACATTTTCACATAGTATAATTTAACTTCGGTAAATTATACACGGTATTCGGCGAGTATACCGGTTCGGCGTAGTGTAATTTCTTTTAAAATATATCTTATATATAAAATTCTCGTGTCACAGTGTTTGTAACAAAAACTCCTCCAAAACGGCTTGACCAATTTTTATGAAATTTTTTGTTTATATTCGGTAGGTCTGAGAATATGTTGTAAACTATTTTTTATAACCCAAAAAAATTATTTTTATCAAAACAAGGTTTGCAGGGTCAGCTAGTGTAGATATAAATATTTGTAGTGTTTATTTAATTTAGTTTATAAGGAACGTCCCCAGGACAGCGATTCCAAATTTAAATTATAACCTTCGTTCTAAGTAGGTAATGGGTCCGTTAAATAAGAAAAGAAACTTGATTAACGACAATTAATAAAATTTTAACATAAAATAAAGTTCCAATTAAGTAACTAATTTAATTTGTGCCAAGAGTTTAGGAAAAAGATCTTTTTTGAAACGAAATTAAGAGGGTTCGTTTAACACACAGTTCTTTTAAGTAAATATACTTTGAAAAGTTCTTTAAAAACTAATAAAAATATAAAACTTTGCTTATATAAAGTTCTTTATATAAGCAGCATTATTTAATTGTTGTTCTAAAAAAATAACAAATATCTATAAATATTTGTGCACGTGTCTAAATCATCAACACCCTTGATAAACTTTCATGTCTCAAATCTGAAACAAGAAACAGTTTGAACCATTTGGATGTTCTGTCATGTGTACGCATTTATCGACAGGTTGACGGTTCAGTTGATGGCTACCGTCGCCTATTGACATAAGAAACGCCACAGGTGCTGCAAGGTGATATATAAAAAAATCTCTCCAGGTTTGTTCCGTATTCGGGTGGATTATCCTTGCTTTGTTTACTAAAACCGGGCTAAAATATGTCACTATTGTACCTACTGAGTATATTGAAATATATTCAGTTTTCTTTAACGAGCTATCTATCACACAACTCCCCATTATAGTACAACATAATTATCTACATTATTTATATTATATCCAATCATAATATCTGGAATCAAAAATTTTTGTGGGATACGGTGGTCTATGTGACTATGTCCAACAGTGGGCAATTATATCGGCTGTTAATTATGGTCATACCCTTATGGAGTAAGTTACTTTGTTTTCAGAGATATCGTGTTTATAGGCTCTATACATGACTGAAACTAAATTGACGATTTTTAGAATTTTTTTCATGTATGTATGTATGTATGTTCCTTCATAACTCTGAAACGAATTAACTGATTTTCATCAAACTTAGTAGATAAACATTTGGACATACGTGACACAGGATAGGCTACTTAATATTTTTTAACGTGGACGAAGTCGTAGGCACCAGCTAGTATTATAAATAAATGCGAAAATCACATTTTTGATGTCTATTTCATGTATATTTTTATGTACATTTTCCCAGTTCCCAGTTAACCAGTTAACTGGTATCAGTTGAAGAAAAAAAGCTTGAATCCCAAGGAAGTACATAAGCTACCTTGTAATATTTCACGCAGGCAAATCCTTTGTCAAAAGCATTCAATAAAAATCACCTATACAATCAATAAATATATTATATCCGCCAGTTTTTCGACACTGAAAAAGTCATGTGTACTTACGATAAGAAATCCTAAATTTCTTAAAAAATAAAGCAGAAAATTGTATTCGATGTTCGCTTTTTCTCGCAATTTGTATTTTATTTGTGCCGGTAGTTCATAAATATTGTTTCGACCTTCTGGTAACGATGGCAGTTTGTTAAGGGTCACAACGTTTCACCGACTTGGTATAAGTTTGTGAAAGTTGCATGTGTAGCTGAATGTCACGTATTTTTTGACCGTTTTCTTATATTAGTAGTTTAGTTTACTTTATTTTACCTTAGTTAATATTATTAGATATATTTCTCTAACTATTTCTACAACTCGATTTCTAATATCAATTTCACATAACAATATACACTACTCTTCTAGCAATGACTTAGATACAAATTTCAATAATTTCACATAAAAGAAATCTGTTGACTCAATCATTCCCCAGATTGTACTTATGTGCGGAAATAAAACAGCACTAGTGCTGTTAGAGTAGTCTTTTAAATAAAACAGACAGAAGCGGATAAAGACTTCATTTTATGTATTATATGTATAGAATATACCTATTTAGAAATATTTCTTCAACACTAGCTGGTGCCCACGACTTCGTCCGCGTTGAAAAATATTAAGTAGCCTATCCTATGTCCCGTACGTCCAAATGTTTATCTACCAAGTTTCATGAAAATCAGTTAATTCCTTTCAGAGTTATGGAGGAACATACATACATACAATACCTACACTTACAGATTTATTATTAGTATTGATTGATGATAAAAGTAATTATACCCACAAGCTTTCGTATAAGTATAAACCTCTCAAGTCGTGCTATCAGGGACAAATATTTGCCCGGTCAAGACATTGTTGAAAGGTAGGTCGAGGCATACCTATTTGACATAGTTTCAGAACAAATGCCACTGACTTTTATCTAAAGTGTAGGTAAGAGAACGAACTGCTGTTGAGACACATATAATAGGGGTTAAAGTATGAAATTGCCGTTTTATTGTAATAGGTACTTCGAATTGACATAGAACCTTCATGGTTTGAGATTTTTGAGTGAAACTTTTTTCATACGGTACCTATGTAGTTCTTCTTTTAAAAAATGTGCAACATTCGATTATCAACTTTCAGTTGTTTTTTTTATTCAGCTTAGACAATAAAGATGGATACTTCGAAAATTCGTGTGATTTTTGAATACGAGTTCCGACGCGGAACTAACGCGGCAGAAACAGCTCGCAATATTAATGTTGCGTTTGGAGAGGGGACTGCTAATGAACGCACTGTGCGATTTTGGTTTAAACGCTTTCGTGATGGAAACTTCGATTTGAAGAACGAACCACGTGGAAGACCGCCCACACAGATGAATAACAATGATTTGAAAGAGATTGTGGAAGCCGATCCGAGCCAAACTACCCAGGAATTAGCGGCATGGTTTAACGTTACCTTACCAACAATATTGACTCATTTGCGTCAAATCAATAAAATAAAAAAAATATGAAAAATGGGTGCCTCATGATTTGACTGATCTGCAGAAAGAAACGCGTGTTGAAACTTGCGTTGCCTTGTTGAATCGCTACAGAAATGAAGGAATATTGGATCGAATTGTGACATGTAATGAAAAATGGATTCTTTACGATAATCGTAAGCGGAAAATGCAATGGCTGACCCCAGGTCAAACGCCGCAACAGTGTCCTAAAGCAAAGCTTACCAATAAAAAGGTAATGGTAACTGTTTGGTGGTCTCAGCGTGGTGTTATTCACTATAGCTTTCTCCGATCTGGTCAAGCAATAACGGCAGATGTCTACTGCGCCGAACTCCGAACAATGATAGGGAAACTAGCAGTGAAACAGCCCCGACTTATGAATCGATCTTCACCATTATTGCTCTATGATAACGCGAGACCTCATACAGCACGAGAAACCGTTTTAACTCTACAGGAACTGCAATTAGAAACCATTCGTCACCCTCCGTATTCGCCAGACCTTGCTCCAACGGACTACCATTTTTTTCGTGATTTGGACAATTTTCTGCGTGATAAAAAGTTTTCTTCTCAGGAGGCAGTGCAAAATGCTTTCACACAGTTTGTCGAATCTAGATCACCAGAGTTCTATCGCAAAGGCATAAATGAGCTTCCTATTAGATGGCAGCAATGTATAGATAATAATGGTAATTATTTTGATTAAATAAATATGTTAAATTTAAAAAAAACGAATTTTTATTTTTCAGTACAAATCGGCAATTTCATACTTTAACCCCTAATAATATATTTTTCTCAAACATGCTCGGAAATGTAGGCATTCTTGTACTAAAAACAAGCCGCGAAGTTTGTAATTCTTGGCTCATGCATTTCTTTCTCGGCCTAGGTCAAGAATGTTGTATGAAAATTCTTTACTGACCGCTGCTCAGCCCGATGAAATCTAGTAGGCCGCGGCGAGCGCACGGTCATTTGATTACTGGGCTGTATGGCACTGTTTTCTTTGCACTAATTGATTACTGGCCGCTGCTCAGCCCGATGAAATCTAGTAGGCCGCGGCGAGCGCACGGTCATTTGATTACTGGGCTGTATGGCGCTGTTTTCTTTGCACTCATTAAAATAAAAAAAGTGGGAAAGCAGACTTTTTTCAATACCTACCTAAATTAATTTTTTAATAATTTTTTCATATTATACTTTTTTTTTGTATCACGTGTTTGATTATTTCCTCACATTTATTAAGAAAAGCACTATACCAGCCTCGACCGGAATGAGGATTGCCGGACTCAGTTCTTTGTCAAGGCCTCGCTAAAGCTCGGCCTTGAAACCACTTCGTCCGGCAATCCGTCACTTCCCGGACTCTGCAGTAATGTACTATTTATCAAAGGCCTTTATTAACTTAACAAGAAACAATGAAACATTATTATTGTCTAGACCTTAAAGAACATCGTTCAAAATCAGGCCAATGTTTTTTTTTACTTACATTTTGCAGAGTTTGATTAACAAAAGTTTTTCTTAATTTCTATGATTTCCTGTGAAAAATGGGGATAAAATTCGAAAATTAAAGATATTTTTATACTTTCATATTTTATATACTTTCAAACTTTTTTGATACTTTCAAACTTATATATCCATGAAACCTCATTACCATATTATACGACAGTTTCAACCGTTAAAACCAAAACAATAATAAAATTTATGGCCTGATCTCCATACAAAATTGATTGATCTCCTTTAAATTTTTCAAGCGAAAAATTTGTAGTGATAAAGAAAGAAGAAGAAGAAGAAATCAATACAATTAAAACATATGGTAAGATAAACGGGGAAGATTTTAGGCGAAGTCGAGAGAATATATGTATATTTACATATATGTAATATATTTAGAGAATATATGTAAATAATAAGGGGCACACACGAAGTCACGTGCAAAAGCTACTTCAAAATAAACTTAAAACAAAATGAGAGATCGTTTAAAGTAAATCGCATTTAACTTTCCACTCGAAATTTGAAATTGTTCGTCACAACAATTAATCAAAACGTAGCCAGTGTTGTTTCTCAATTTTCATTTCTCTTAGTAACAAGATACAGCCATTTACCACTTAAAACACAAAATGTGGATCATTAATTTAAACTGCCTTCTGTTATTATGAAAGATACTGACGTAATACACAGGACGATCTAATTTTACAGGGCATTACAAATAGCAATATATTTTTTATAATTGAATTAATGAATAATCTTTTTGAATATTACTACGCAAAAACGAGACTTTGATGCGAAATTACTATTGGATTTGAAATATTCTAAATTTTCTTCCCAAGCCACTATACAAAGGGAAAAATCAGATTCTCTCTATTTCTTTTTAGTAAATGTAAATAATATTAATTATGTAAATATATGAATCAATGTAAAATACATGCTTAGGTATAAATAACAACGTATACGTATATTGTAATTATTATTAATTTTAATATAAATAAATAACAGGTGGCGACCCTCGCCTATTATTACAAGCAACGCCACAGATGCTGAAGGGATAGGGAAATGGGCTTAGGGCTTAAGAAATGAACTTAGGTATCCTACTCAGCACTCAGCAGCAGTCACTTTGTGGTAGTCTTCTAGCTCCAAGACGGACTTATTACTACGAATTTATTACTGCGAAACTTACTATGCCCTGCTACTACTGCTACTACTAAATAGAATATTTATTTCATAATTTTTTATCTATCGTATAAACACACAAAAAGACACCAAAACAAAACAATACGGCAAAAAATATACGAGTAGCAATCAAACCAAATAACGAAATCTGATTATTATAATTTCATTTCCTCTTATTGGTAGAAAATTAAATGCATCGGATTTTTAGTGTTAAAAACTTTTTAGAAAACCATCACCCTGTAACAATTTGGCTTATTCACATTCGTGTATGGAGTGTGGAACGAGCTGGCTACAATTAGAATAATAAATGGGAATAAATTAATTATAAGACGTTTGTTTAAACATGCGTGAAGCTCGTATTGATTTTGATGAGAAGAGAAGGCTCAGGTAATAGTTTGTTTAAAATTAAATGTTTCTTGGTATTTCTTTTGTGTGTTTTGATGTTACTAAAAAAACTCTCTGCAATTATAATTATTACAGTAACCAAAGAAAGCGTTACATTTACATTGAAAAGGTGTTTTAAATAAAAAATCATAAGATAATTTATTTCATAAGATAAATATAAAAATTTATAACAAACTAGAGCGACTCGCCCCTTCTTCTCCGAGATGCAATTTTTCTGCAAATGATATACAGAAATCTTCCTCGTTTATTTTCCATTTGTGAAAACCGTATCCGCATCCGTATCCTAAGAAAGAAGATGCGAAAATCAGATAGAGACAGCGGCGACTTTATTTTATAATAGGTATAGAGATATAGATAAATAAGAAAACACCAAAGTATTTATTAATATCTAGCTAGGGTACCTATAATATCACTGTTTTAAATTCGGTTATAAATAAGTGATATAGGATGTCGATTTTCTAAAAAAAACATAAAGATACAAAAATCCCGAAATCCGTGAGACTTTTACTAAAACTATTTTTTTCAGTTTCAGTTTTAGTAAAGGTTTATAGGACATCCTGTATACTGTATATTGTGTGATACGAATAAATGCACTGTAAAGTTTATTCAATTGTAAAATAACTAAAATATTAGGATATTGTGGGTAAGTACAATGTGTGGTAATAAACTAACAATCTCATTCCAATGTTTGTTAACAACACATATTAGCCTGATATTATTAGAACAATGGCATTTCTCCCACACAAAATCAATTCAGAAGTTTAGCTGTGGAAACAATACAGACAAGGGCAGAGTCACGTTCGCTTTCATTGTTTTAGTAAATAGGTGCAAAACTAGAGAAGCATAATGAGTAATCAGATCATAGCAATGAGATCACAAATAACTGGAGCGAAAGAAACCTTTACAACTAGCGGTAACCTGCTGTCTCCACAATAATGCCTAAAGGCCTAATAATGCCTACTGCAATGATATCAAAACTTTTTCATCACTTGCTCTGAAAGTAGGTCGTCTATAACTCGAATTTGGGATGAATATTCAATGTATAGCGCCAAATATGTGAGTAAATTTTAAAATTTAACAAAATTTAATTTAAATTTAATAATTTAAAAAAAAATCGACACACAAAAAAAAGGAAATATTTTACTTTTTTACACTAAGTGACTGTAAATGGGCCTAAATACGTAGGTATCAAAGAAATTTTTGAAATGAAAAAAAATTGAAGGTGAAACTTGTGTGAAAAGATCCTCTAGCTAGATCGTTTGAATCTAAACGCGACGAACAAACTGACATTTAATTAATTTTTTGTACTGACCAGGTGAATCAATACAAAGTTGCGTGTGTATTTTTTTTCCTTAACGCGTGTTCCTAAATTGAGATAAGTAAGAATAGCAGTCCTAAAACAACTGTCGGCTTGTTTGATATCCTTGAATTACAATCTCTCTAGCTAAGTCCAAAGTAAATACAATTTGCCCTTCCTTCCTATTCCGTCGCGATCGTAATCAGGTTATTGGAACATGGACCGACTTTCCATTTGAAACAATATTTTACTTGCTTATTAAAATATTGTTGAACGAGATAATATACTCGTACCTACTATATGTAAGAGACTTGGTCTTTGGGGAACCCAAATTTCTTATTTTTGGAGTTGGAGTACAGATGTAAGTAAAACCTTTATACGATCTGTATCGTCTATCTGACAGTCTATGGGCAGCCAATCTGGCGGCAGTAACCGCCCCCTGATAAAGGACCATTGTGAAGTTAAAGCAAGATGCGTTGAAGTTATAACTTTCGGTGAGAGAGTAAAAGATGTCGAGGCACATTTCCCTAACACTCCTTATACCTTATCTCATTAAAATCGCCACTACACACGCAACTATGGCATTGATTATCTTTATATATGCGACATAGCCATCTACTATCAAGCGGACCGTCAGTATGCATATGATTTTTACATAAAATTATATATTGGAGTGAATTACATACTTCGGAAAATTTATTCCTATAAAAACGTCAAGCAGTATTTTGTTACTCCCAAAGGCACTGCGTCGTCGCCGTTATTTTGTTCCGTAAATTTTTATATACGAATCATAATTCAAAGTTGATTCGTGACACTATGATAAGTAATGTCACCGAGGCCCAGCGCCTTCACGAGACACCTTACCTTATATGAATACTGTCAAAAGTGAGTAAATAACTTATCATTTTCGCACCTGGGAGCTATTACTCATGATCTTATATTCTACATGCAAAAAAGTCTCCCTTCTACACCTTAATAATTGTATTATTTTTTATAACCACACAATATTTTATTGTTTTGTTCAAACCTGATACCTATCCTGTCATCGTTTACATAAAGAGGGAATCATTTTTCTTTTCGGTTATTTTAGAAAAAAATTATACACCTTTTCTACCAGTAACCACCATCTCATGCAGAAAACCATCGTGAACATATTTTATTCAAAATTCAAAAATTCAAAATTCAAAATAATTTATTTGCTGAATATATAATAGTTATACATAAGTTGTTGTAAATTTAAATAGATAATGTAGTGTTATTAGTATGAGTGGTGTTCGTTCTCCTACCTTTATCATTTTCTTGATCAATCTGTCCACTACAACCCCCCTAGATGATACATCATCTATGCAGGGGATATGTCATCTATGAAGCAGATCTATTTTTGTAACTAATTTGACTAGACAATAGCTCAATATAAATTGCTTTAGCATTTTTGTCCAGTTGAGGGCAGCCAAACTGATACTCCCCTTCAAAGAGGCTACCCTCGCCTATAAACACTAGCAACTACCAAGAGGATAGAAGTGAGCTGCCGACACACTCAACAGCACAATAGCAATAGCAGCAATAAGATTATTAAGTTTAGTAAGCACTATAGTTTAATAAGCCCATGCTTTGTGTATTTGTCGATGTATCATTTGTCAATAAACTATTATTCATTCCATTATTAGATTGTATGTCCATATCACAACGTTCAATCGGCGGTTTGTTTATTAAACATCTATACATATCATCAATCATCAATCAATACTAATAATAAAGTGTAGGTAGTGTATGTATGTTCCTCCATAACTCTTAAACGAATTAACTGATTTTCATGAAACTTGGTAGATAAACATTTGGACGTACGGGACACAGGATAGGCTACTTAATATTTTTCAACACGGACGAAGTCGTGGGCACCACCTAGTATATAATAAAATAGTAAAAGAGCCGTGTCTGTACATTAAATATTTCTTCAAGAAAACAATTAGTACATGTTGCTTATGTTACCGAGATAAAAAAATTTTTTAGAATTTTTGTGTACTCTAGCCAAAGAAACGGCATAACCGATTTGAATGCGGTTTTCACTGATGCATTAACATATAAGATACTTTTTATACTGGAAAAATCTTAGGTCTGAAGTTAAGTTTTTATAGTTGTTAAACTATATTGTACAGATACCCCTCCTAGAGAAGAAGACATCCTATTAGGTCGAAGGTAAATGTTATGACTAATGTATGTTATATTAAAAATTAGTTATCAAAGTTTTATGTCAATTTTAAAAAAAGAAATCATTATAATACAATACTAGAAAAATTTCAATTGTATAAACGTATATTATATAAACGAGGTAGATAGATAAACGTTCCTTGATATGAACTTTTGAGCTACCTTTTGCTAAGTTTAAACTTTAACTTTTAAAGAAAAGTTTACTACCAAAATGTGGCTATCTGAGATACTATCGGATAAGTTCGAGAAATCCAAAGTGACAGTAAAACATTGTAGTATTACTTTGCTACTTGACCTAATCCCGTCTTGAGAAACCGCACATTTATATGGAAGTGGAGCAAACTAACCCTGCAGATTAAGTTAAATTTTATAGTTAGACTATTTATCTTTAGTATGCACTTCGTCATTTTAAGCACTAACACACATTTTACTCCTTTAAAAAAAAATTGTGATAAGGGAAAAACTTGTAGGTCATCGAAATAATATATCTTTGTAATAATCTAGGAATTATATTATTTTATTGAAAATTTTCAATAAATATTAATATGTATTTTTATTTTATTTCTATATTTTTTATTTTAATATTTTTGCTTTGCTTTGCTATATCTATTGATATTGATAAAATATCAATTAATATATTATATATATTAAATATAATATTAAAATATTATAATGCCACGATGTTTAGTAAATTTAATTTTTTTTATGATTGATTTTACTAATAAAATAGATAGCAATTTTATGTAAAGGCTGACTGTCCAATTGATAGTACTTAACTAAATACCGTCACCTATAAACACCAGAGATACCGAGAGGTAATTTTGATTATCTGCCAATCTTTAAAGTCCATAAAAAATAAAGAATAAAAATGGTCTATCTATTTATACTCTTAAATTTAACTCTTAACGGCATGCTACAATACATTAGTGAAAACGGCATTCGAACCGGTTAAGCCGTTTCTGAGATTAGCGTACACAAACGCACAGATAATCAGACAAAAATTCTAAAAACTATTTTTTTTACCTCGATAACATAAATACATACTTATACAATTTCTTTTTTTTTTATTAATATTTAATGTACAGACACATTTTAAATATGTATTATGTATAGAAATAACGCTCATTAAACAACGCTTAAGGTAATAGTGACATTGAAAAATAAATTCTAATACGAAAATCAATACTAATAATAAATCTGTAAGGGTCGGTCATGGAGTAAGTTACTTTGTTTTCAGAGATATCGTGTTTATAGGCTCTATACATGATACTGAAACTATATTGACGATTTTTAGAATTTTTTTCTGTATGTATGTATGTTCCTCCATAACTCTGAAACGAATTAACTGATTTTCATGAAACTTGGTAGATAAACATTTGGACGTATGGGACACAGGATAGGCTACTTAATATTTTTCAACGCGGACGAAGTCGTGGGCACCAGCTAGTAATAAAATAAATATGAAAGTAACTGGATTGAGTTGTTCAAAATGCTCTAGGTTGTATAAGCTGGTCGTTTCTCAGGCTCGGTTCGCTTCTGGAGACGTGATATACTGCCCTTATTACCGTACGACAGATGCTTACCCAGGTTTTGCGTTGGAAATTGTTCAATCCGATATTTTATTGGTAGATACTATTTTTTTTTATTTACTGCAACAATTCTTCGTATTTTTCGTTTAACATTTTTATAGGTAACACTAGATTTTCAAGAGCGACATGTAATATTTATTTCATTGTGTGTGTGCTTTGTTTTTTTATTTATTCCTAAGTTAAATGAAGTTTTCTTTTTGATACTTAATAGTAAGCGGCTATCGTCTCCTATTAACACAATTAACTCATGTGCTTGTGTTAATAGGAAGGGATAGTGATAGAAAAAAATTGATGGATTTCGTTATATCAGATCAGCGTCACGATCACAAATAAACATTATCTTTCTTTCTTTTTTTCTATACGGGCTGCCCAATTTATTACTGCGGAAGGCAGTATGCCCAAAGTTTTACTTAAGGGGGATTTACGGAAAATACATTGATTATTTAACCTCTACGTTTATATTGAATATTCATTAAATCTGACCTAAATAACCGACGCTCGCAAGACTTCTCTCTGGAACGATCTGTTATTTACAATTTTGTGTGTGTTTGTGATGAAATAAATAAACATTCCTTTTTTATATTGGTAAGATTTAAATTTACAGTTTAAATTAAAATTAATAATACATATCACATATCTATCTATACCTACATTAGAAAATAAGGTGCCAGCCTATACCTAAGAGTTTCTGCTAACTATTTTTAAACCAACCAAAATATTTTAATAAAGTTTTAATTAATGAATAGAGCGATATACGAGGTTTGTGTATATCATCATCAACCTCGTCATCATCTCAGCTACAGGACGTCAACTACTGGACATAGGATCGGTCAGAAGCAGCCTCGACCACCCGCATTGCATTATATACACAACCTCCATTGTTTATCGGTTTTCCATTAGTGAAAATCGAATATAACGACAGACACAAAAAATGACTTAAAATTATACTAGGTAAGTTCATATTTAGAAATATGAAAAAATAAAATATAAAACTCGATTTATTTATTTTTATTTAAATAGTCTGCAGCAAACTGTTTAAAAATTTTAAACGATATCTGAGTCGGCTTACGAAGCAGATAAGTCCTCATTATACACTCAAGGTGAATAGGATTAAGTGGGTATAATACGTCTTTTGGGCTTAAAAGTAAGGCAGCCGAGATACTCTCGCCTCAGAATAAGAATTTTTTTATCACAATATAAAAATGTCCAGTATTCTAAGTTAGTTAGAAGTTCTAGTTACTCACAAGGTCTCTACAACTAGAGTCAATCGAAGGCCTACAAGAATAAGTAAATTTTTATTCGTTTTGAATTTATAAGTTCAAAACTAAAACTTACTTTAAAGCAGGTTTAAATATCTATACTTAATATTATAAAGAGAGAATATATAATAAACGAGGCGATAAACGAGGAAGGCATAATTACAATTGTGTACATAATTTAGAAAAAAAGCCGAGTGAATCCGGATAAGATCATTACTTAATCATAGGTGTTCTGATTATGCTGAGCCTAGTGCCGACCATCACACCGTAGAGACACGGGACTCTTACGTTCCGCCTGGTGCAGGTGCTCTCGAGACACGGCTGTTTCGGGAGCTATCTCCAGCGGGTGGCTCGTAGGGAACCAACTCTAGAGTGTCACTCGTGTGCATGCGCTGAGGACAGCGCACAGCGCACTCTTGCGGAGTGCCTTAGATGGTCGGCGCAGCGAATTGAGCTTGCTGCGACCACTGGACTGGACTTCTCTCTGCCAGCCGTAGTAATAGTTATGGTCGGCAGCAGAGCCGCTTGGCGAGCGACTTAATCCTTACGAAGATGTAATCTCGCAGAAGGAGGCGGCAGAGAGAGAACGAGAGGATGACGTCCTTTCTCATCCTCTCCGTCGCCGACGAACTGGACGCAAGCGGCTGGCGTACGCTCGCCACCCGGATCCCTGACAGGACTAGGGCGGTAGATGGGGACTTTTCCGCCCGCTTCATCCTGAGAGGCACTGCGCACTTTGGCAGTTCACATGCGCCGCCCCAATGAGCAGTTTCCGGTTACGGACCCCCGCGGTGGAGTTGCGGAAGAGTGTTCGTCCGACCTCTTAACTTCGCCTATAGCGGACGCGAAGGATGCCAAGAGGTTTAGTCGCTAGGTCTACCCCACTACCATCTCGGGGCCTGAGTCAGACATAACCCACCGGTCTGTCCCCAGGCCGGTGGGTATCCATGATGATTACTCTTGTAGAAAAAGGTGTTTTGATTATACTTATTGATGAGATAAAATTATCGTGAAAAAATCTATTGTTAAAACTTTTTCTGCCGAACGAAACTCAATCAAGTCTTATAGGAACTTTTTGAGAAATATTTTTCAGCATATTGTTTAATTTTAGTCCTTCCGAAATTTGGTACTTACTAGTATCTTTTTAAATGAATAATTTTAAAAGAACTCGCGACTTCCGCAAGAAAAGATCTTACGGATATATTTCAAGTTGTTCGAAATAATGGCTTTTGTGTTTTAGTAAGCAATTCGCTGAAATATTTTCCGGGTCAAAAGTTTGATGCGGTCACCCGCAGTTACGTGGTCGTTATATAATTTTCCTAAAGCATATAATTTTACTATTCTTCTTTGGAAACACACAAATTGATTTCTTCATTATAAAATAATCGTTATTCGTTTTCTTCATCTTCTAGACTTCATCTTGAGATTTTAATATAAAAATTTTAAAAACATAAACTTATATTACAGAGTAAACAAAAAATTAAGTAACTATTAGGGCGTCTCTCACCAACTACAAGTAAAGTGTTGATTAGTTACTTTTCAAGTAACGCTAATTGGCGAGTAAATGTTTCTTTATTATTTTTCATTGCATCGAATATGTCGAGCGTAATTTATGTAGGTAATATAAAACTCTTTTCAGTAAGCTTTTTACTTCAGAAAGCTTCTGCGGTTTATTTTTGTAGGCACTTTGAATGTAGCCTTTTTGTATTGGCCGTCAGTACATTGCAGACTCGCTACACAAAGACCCCAGATTATCCTAAGTAAACCCAGATAAATCCGCGTATACCTAAGTTTTCTTACTATTCGAACGTTTCACGTAAAATATACGAGTATTTATGTTCTCAATGAACTATTAGGAAGTACTTATTAGATTGGTAAGGTGAAGAAGATATTAAAAAGATAATGCTATATCTACAGTGTAGTATTGATGTATAACGCACTGTGGTATACATAAACAGGGCAGTGCCTTACAAAAACATCTAACAACTACATTTGGAAAAAGTCTTTGTTGTGAAATAACATTACTTATACTGTTGTGGTTTGGTACGTACGTACCTACTTGTTTTTCTTTATCCTATCAATGTCGGCTTGCATCTCAATGCGTACTTGCATCCTCATAGGATTCATGCATAGGAGAGAAAGCTACAGTATCAAGAGGAACGGCAAATCAACATACTAGCCATTTTTTTTTTAATGTTAATGTCGACAGAAAGGTTGACTAACGACTTGATGGTACGTGGCTACCATATGAATATCCATACTAATATTATAAATGCGAAAGTAAAAACATTGATATTTTGAAATCTGTCTGACTGCCTGTCTGACTGCTACCTTTTAACTACTCAACCGATCATCATGAAATTTTGCATACTCCTCAGTGATACAAGAAAGAACATAGAATTGGACGCCACTGTCGCGTGGCGGCGCCACCGTCGTCACAGCGATAACGATGTCAGGCGTTATCTATAATATAAAAATGAATCCCTAAATGTGTTGCTAAGCGCAAAACTCGAGAACGGGTGGACCGATTTTAATTTTGTCTTCGCTCATGGATAGAGAGATAATCAGGGAAGGTTTTTACGTAAAAAAAATGCACCCCGGGCGAAGCCAGGAGCGGACCGCTAGTTACTCATATATTTTCTTTTAATAAATAAATAAAATTAATAACATGTTAATTTAGTTGTTATATGTTTATCAAAGATGGCAGTATTATTTTAGTTCTAATTTAGTAAAGGCTTATTATAATACTCTTCTTTTGCCGCAATATTGTACAAATAAATAGATTAAAAAAAAAATGTTTTTACCGAATAACAATATTCGAAAACAAATACAAATATTCCAAGTCCAGATACCTATCTATCAAATTTGTATAGGTATAGTTATAAAAGTATGTTAATTTTTCATTAAAATTCTCACCAGAATCGTTGTAATTCAAACCGAGGTGGACCACGATGAATATTGACACTCACGTTTCAAAGTTATCACTGAATTGGAAATTTCATTCACCCAAGGCCGCTTGATCAATTCTCAATGATTTTCAGAAGAGAAACTAGATATATCAATATTCCAAAATTTACCGGTAGTTTAAAAAATATTTGACATCAATAGTTTTTTTTCTTCCCAGATACATATTACTTTTTAAATCTATAACTAGTTGTTTTTTAATATTATTATTATTTCATCGCTGCAGACTTTACGGATAGCCTGAAGCAACGCAGAAACGTCACGTTCCGTTATTATAACATTTAAAGTATTTTATTTAAAAAGTTTTACAGTTTTAGATATTGAATATTTTCTAAAATATCTTAAGATCTAAGTGTAGAACTTGTACAGCTTAAGCCATAAGTTTTAAAACGTTGATTTTAATAATCAAAATCTATGTTTCATTTCAATGCAAAATCTGTTTTGTATTATATTATTATCTGTTTTGTTTACGTTTTTTAATGTAATTTGTAAAGCTCTCATGATATTACTTACGGAAATTATGTATTTTAAAATACTCTGTAATAACAATGCATTTAGTTTCCAAATCTCATATTCTCCAAGGCTATTGTTTATTCCTGGCATGTTATCAATCAATACTAATAATACATCTGTAAGGGTTGGTCATGGAGTAAGTTACTTTGTTTTCAGAGATATCGTGTTTATATGCTCTATACATGACACTGAAACTAAATTGACGATTTTTAGAATTTTTTTCTGTATGTATGTATGTATGTATGTATGTATGTATGTATGTTCCTCCATAACTCTGAAACGAATTAATTGATTTTCATGAAACTTGGTAGATAAACATTTGGACGTACGGGACACAGGATAGGCTACTTAATATTTTTCAACACGGACGAAGTCGTGGGCACCAGCTAGTAACAATATGAAAATGTATGTATTTTTGTTTCAGCGGTTCGCTAGGATGTAGGAGCGATGTGCGCGCCGGCGACCGCGGCGCTGTTGCTTGCCGCGCTTGCTGCATTGCCTTGTCGAGGTATTTAATTTTAAATTATATTCCTTTTCTTATGTAATTAATAGGTATGTGATTTAATAGTATAGTTTGTTTTTTAATTTAATTTTTATTTATTTATTTTTTCTAATTTTTTATTTTTTATTATTCCCATTGTACAAAAGTAGAATCGTTAATTGGCTTTAAGGTATGTTATTGTTTTTGTCTGTAAATTTTATGTTGAGAGCTGTGGATTTTGAGATAAATAAATAAATATTTTTTTTGTATAATAAAAATACCACTAAGTAATATATCCTCCAAATGGAGCGATCTATGTGAATGTTCTGAACGTAGTATTTAGCAGACGGAACTGTAAAACCATAATCATGTCGATGGTGTAAAAAAAATACTCTTTCAATATATTTTTTTATATAACTGAACAAATATTTTTGTTTATTTATCAAGTGAGATTGAGCTTTCGTGTGTATAAATAAATAAAATAAAAATTTCGTCCTTAGTTA
The DNA here is from genome assembly GCA_936446665.2 of Synanthedon andrenaeformis. Lineage (NCBI taxonomy): Eukaryota > Metazoa > Arthropoda > Insecta > Lepidoptera > Sesiidae > Synanthedon > Synanthedon andrenaeformis. The sequence goes on along the minus strand of OW387780.2, from coordinate 12,136,547 downwards.
TAATAAAAGGTTTAAATTAACAATTACAATAGATTTGAGTTCTTCTTTTTAAGAGCACAATAACGAAAAATTCTAATATTTAAACTAAATATTCAAAGAATTTTCAACGTGCAAATTTTAACGAATATTAATTTTATTATAGAGCAGTAAACTGTAAACATTAGTGCCATCAAATTATCTCCAAGTCTCATTCATTGTTAGACTCATTCTTATTTCACGTTACCTTTAACTGAATAACACGAAAGACGCAATGCTGAAGTCCATACATTTTATATATTCAATTTCAAATTTTTCTTTTAATTTTTGTAGTCAAAAACGGTGAATCACTCACCGGCAAAATGTTTTTTTTTAATGTGTATGATTGAGTCTGACGAATGTGCAAATAAAAAGGTATTAAGCCTCTGGCAAATCCGTCGACCTGTTTCTGTTAACATTTTTAATGATTTGATCGTTATTTCATACATTTATTTGTTTAAGAAATTGCAGTGACAATTTTCACGTGTTTATTTTTCAATATAATTTAAAAATAAACGTAGCTGCATGTCACACCACTTTTGCAGTCATTTAGGCAGCCGTCTGGCGGCAGTAACCACCCTCTTATAAAAAACCACCTTGAAAAAAAAAACATGTGTGCTGATGTGTTTCGATTAATGAGTAAGAAATACCAGAGCCCATATCCCTTCCTAATCCCTTATCCTTAATCCTAAGGTCGGCAGCTCAGGCGACGGTAGCCACCTAACATCAAGTGGACCCTCCATCTGTCTGTATACCTCAATATACAAAGAAAACCTTATGAGTCCGCAACTCACGTATTTTCTGTTCTCTTATGAGAGTCACAATTTATGACTTTTGAGGCTGTGGGCATACTAAGATTATTTAAAAAGGTAAATAACAACCCGCCACCTTAATCACAAAACCTACTTACTGTAATCAATAACATTTATATACTCGTACTAGACTCGCTGAACGGAACACAAAATTGCAAGCAAGCGAAGGCAGGAAGCGAAGAACGCGTAAGCGCCATATTTTCCATGGCACTTTCGACCTTTTGGTCGCGATTTTGTGCGATTACAATTTTCCGATCACCATGTCTAGTAAAATACATACCTATAGGTCGATGACTGTAATGCCAGCCGTACACGATAAATGATGAGGATATCGCTAAGTCGGCATGATAAGTTTGGTTTAATCAACCCAATCGTATTATGCGGATAGGGAAATAAACTTGACCATAGATAGATCTTTAAAACAAATAAAAATGTATTTCAAAACCTCACTCGTTTTGCAGGCACCGACGCCGACACCGCATCGCGGATATTGGACGGATCCAGCAATAAAGGGGCGCAGCCAACTTTGAACAAACTTTATCAAATGCTACACGCTAACTCCAACATACATAATCAAACAAAACTCGAGGAGAACTTTAATCATTCCAATCTCACTTTAACACATAATTTTAACTTCTATAACAATATAACTTCTGCTTCTATCGATAAAAATCTTGAATGTTGTCCTAATATAGACTCTGTACATATTGTGAACAAGGGTGCTAATGTAGTTGTAAATAATGTAAATGATGAAAGAGATAGTAAGAAGAGTAGAAGGAGACGGGCGATGCAAGTGATGAAAGTACAGGCCACAAGTGAATCTGACGGCAATGAAGTAAGCACCGTGTCGATACCGAGTCCTCCTGCTATGACGGCTGAACGAAAGAGGAAGCCTGGGGAATCTGGTTCCAGTTCTCCATTACTCAATTACATATTTGATGCTTACTCGAATACACATCATCATAGGAATGAAAGGTAAGACATTCTGTTTGTTACATTAATAAATAAATAAATTATTTATGCCAATATGCGATGGATTGGTAGATGGACTATTTAATAAAGCGACCTCAGGTTTATGTTTATCATCTCATCAGGGTTAAGTTAAGTTGTCAACTGTACCAAAAATTTCTTATTTCTTATTTATATAATTTCTTATATTTACCGTACGGGCCTGTAGCACCCACGCATTTGTTTAGCCTGGCTGTTGGCTAGACCTAAGTGGGCTCACTTAGGTAACCTAGTAAGTGGGCTCACCTAGTAATGACATCTTTATTATGCCGGAGCAAAGAGAAGACTGATTTTAAACAAAAAATGCTCTGCATAAGTACAATTTTAACTTACAGAACTAGTGGCGGTCGTGCCATGAGTCACCAATAGCGCGCAAGTGTGGCACGACCGCCCGAATTAATAATAATAAACGACTGTCCGCTTGATGAACTATATCTGTCTCTGTCTAATAATGTTTGTTTCATTTACACAATTCACTGAATCACTGTTTGTTCTATAAATTATTTTAAACGCTATTCTATACTATTCTATTCTATAGTGTACATTATATTGGCTTATTTTTATGTAAAGATAGGTAGCCAGGCTGACGATCTACTTGATGGTAGGTGGCTACCGTCGCCTATTGACCCAAGCTGTTGGCAAAGATGCTGCATGAATGCTGCCGACCTTAGTTGGATAGAGGATTAGGAAGGGATATGAAAATTGGCTATAGCATCTCTTACTGCCGAAACACAACAGCACACATGCTGTTATTTTACGATTGCACAATTTACGACTACGAAACACAGTCTGCTATGCCTATACTAATATAAGTATTTTATTAACTAAACGCAAAAATATGCTATCACGTAGGTATGTGTATTTGGAATGTACCAAATATTATAACAAATTTTGTTTCTAAAAACCGCTAAACCGACAAATATTAGAAACTTTAAAACAATTTAATATCTAACTTCGGTTGGAATTTGATAATGCTTTGGAGTGAAAACATACTATTTATTTTACTAAACAAATTCTCCTAACGTCAACAACAAGCGATTTCTGTAGCTTTCTAGTAATGTTATGTAACTTTACTGTTTGTATTCTTATACAAATATTGGCTTTGGCGGTTTCAGCATTAAATGGTTCCCTAAAATGTTAGGAAGAATATTTTTCATTGCTAACAAAAAAGTTCACAATCGGACAAGCTTTACCCGCTTCAAAATTGCCTATAACTTTCCCAAGGTTGCCAGCTTAATACTAGACCAAATTATTCTTGTATATCATCATCAATACATAAAATCGTAAATGAGCTGAGTCTGTACATATTATTCCAAAAGATAAAAACAATTTATATACAACAATTTGTAACAAAGTGAAAAAAATAGTTTTTAGGATTTTCGTCTGTTTGTCTAAGCTTTTGTACACGCTAATCGCAGAATCAGCTAAGCCGATTTTAATGCAGTTTTCACTGGTGTATTGTAAGGAGCTTGCTTTAGTGTTTCTATTTATTTAGCTGAGTCATCATTTATTTAACTCATGAGCATACATCTGTTGTCTTACGCTTTCGTCTGATTGACCATTATTTTCTGTTTGAGCGAATTTTGGTGTCCTTTAGGCACAGGCTAAATTGCTTTTTTATTTGTTTTTTATGCGGTTAGTGTACATTGGACTGCAGCCAGTTCACGTTTTACATTTAACGGTACAGTATATAAAGCCACACTTCTACACTCGGTAGTCAGTAAATTCGCTATTTCATTCGTGCCATCTGTTCGATAGTTCTTTTTGTTAAAAATTGTTCGGACACACCGATTGAAACATAAAATATTATGAAAACTTATATTCTATGTAGTGTTAAACTTATAATTTTATGATATAATATAATAATACTAAAAGATTTTAGATTATTATTGGTATTCATGGTAGGCATTACAATAAATAATGATACAATAAATAAACAAGATTGAAGAAAACAAACTAATAATTTTAATAATTTTTCTTGTGTCCGAATTAAAGGGTCCGAAGCCTTTAAACAAACGATTTTAATTTATATTATTTATATTCTCAAATCATTAATTTTAAAATTTGTTATAATTTCGATATAAAAGATACGTAAAGATTGTTTACAAAGTCAATTAAATTTCAAAAACCATGTACCATAGACCATTACCATTAAGCATTTAGGAAAATACTACCGAGTTTAATATGGCATCAATATAGTTACAGTTTTATGAAAAAACAAACACAATTTCATAATAGCATAAGTGCTCTTTTGTTTCAGTGCGTGAGAATGGGATAGCAGAACACATTCGGCATCTCTATATAGTGTGTTGTGTTTATAAACGTTGTCTTTATTATAATAAAAATTAAACATAGAATTGTATTTTGAAATGAAGCTAAGCATAATTTTACTTGAAAACTTCAAGCTTATTTATTTTTATAGGCCTGGCAACGGAAACAGTATATATGCAGCAGCAGCCCCCGAGATAGAAGCCTTGGTTGGATCAACAGCACACCTGGACTGCAAAGTGGACGCACTTCATGATAAACTGGTAATAAGTATGTTCCATTTTCAAATAAGATTTACACAGTTTTCCGTCTCTTCTGTGTAATCTTGGTAATCTGCAATAACTATATTTTTATTTCTAACTAGCTGACACTATCAATAACATCAAAACATCACCTAAAACTGTAAAGTTTCTGAATGTCCTGTGACAGATTGCAGCTTTTAATCGGGCTTTAAAGTCTGACCCCTCAAACGTCGTTCTACCAAAAGCTATTGAATGGCAGCTTTGTAATTGTCAGCTAGGAACTTTGGGTGGGGAAAAAAGTAATTGAATTTTTACAGTGTTTCTCTTCGTCAGATTTTAATTAATATTTGAAAAAAAATAATCAAAAAATACCGAATTGGTCCAGCCATTTTCGACTTTTGGGCTTAGTGAAACACACATTTAGCGATTTATTTTTGTTTATATAAGTTTATGGTTTTAAAAATTGATGTAAAATGTTTGTCAGGTGTCATGGGTGCGACGAAAAAACGAGGAAGAACCAATGGAGTTACTCACAACGGGCACTCAACAGTACACTGCTGACGACAGGTAGGTTTATTTCAAGAAAATTTTCTTACAATACTCTTTAAATCTGAAATCCGAATGCGCTGCAAACTTTAGGAAACAATCTTAACCGTAAAGTTTTGCGACGTTCGTGTGACTTTGCCTATTCTAAGAAACTTCTTCCATCTGGGGTCTAGTAATACTTAGCTGACAACTGCTTCGAAGTGTCGTAAAAGTTTTTACGTCCTCCTATGTAACATTAGTTAAGGTATGAAGTAATTGTATTTTACATATAATTACTAAGTAACCCAAGTAAATTCGATCGGAGAACCAAAGTGGTCGACATAAGCGAAACAATCAGTCAGCTGACATCTTAGAGTGGAGATCATGGTCGAAAATCACCTTGGACCAACAGCTCGTTCAACAGAACGATTGGTTTAGGTACCTAAGACCAATATTCGCGGGCTCTAGCATCGTTCACCGATATTTTGAAAGGCAACGTTTGATATTATTATTAATTTTGGTCATCCTCCGCCGGTCTCTTGCGTCAGCCAATGTACCAGCCATTTTAGAGCCCTCAGGTATATTGAGAAACGGTGGTAGGAGACCGGATAGGATGTCTCTGATTCCATGGAGATTGGGTAGAGTGCTGGTGTGGGATGCTACCTGTGTAGACACACTAGCCCCTTCGCATCTCCATGGAACATCTACAAAGGCAGCAACCGCAACAGAGGCGGCTGAGAAAAATAAAATTCTTAAATATAGTGGCCTCGGCGCCGAATATAGTTTTGTACCATTCGGAGTTGAGACACTCGGTCCGTGGGGCCCTGCAGCAATGGGTCTTTTCAAAGATATTTCGAAGAGGCTTATTGATGCGACGGGAGACCGAAGAGCTGGCGCTTTCCTCGGCCAACGTATTAGTTTGGCCATTCAACGAGGAAATGCTGCCAGCGTCCTTGGTACAATGCCGCAGGGTCCATTCTTATATTGAGTTTTAGTTTTAGATAAATATGTAAATATAGATAATATTTAGTTTTAGGTAAATATGTAAATATAGAACTGGTTCACATTGACCCATATTTTGATTAATTGATAAATAAATGATGTTATTTTGGTTGATTGTTATTGTGTTTTAGTCCTACGACTTATTGCTTTTAAAGTTCTAGGACTAAAATAAGCAAACCGAGAGTTTTACTTTGTTTGACTTTTTGGAGATTACTCCTTAAGAATCGATTTTCATATAATTATAAGCCCGGGATATGGGGATATGAAAATTTATGGGAGTAAAATCAAAATTATCACACGGCATGCGTTACGTTCTATTTTCGAATATTTTAGAATATCTCTGAGGTTTCAGAGATATTGTGTAGTTACGTAATAATACATCCTTGCGAAAACTAGATGGCACCGGTAAACATTCGAACAGAGATGGCGCTGATATTAATTCGTTAGATAAATGTTTTCATAATTTTTATTATGTATTTTATAATCGTTCGTAAGGAGTAAACTCCAGTCGTGCGTCGCTGACACACACACACACACTTTTTTATTAAGTTTATTAGTGGTGTGTGTCCATGCTTGTTGTGAAGCATGAGGTTATTAATTTCAATCTTCACTTATGACTGGTAGGGATAGGTTGAAATTTTTCTTCCAACTACAAAAAAATACTTAGAAGACAAATCAAAACAGATTTAATATTTCTTCGATTATTTTTAGGTACTCAGCAAGGTTTATACCACCGGATATTTGGAGACTAGAAATAAAGTTAGTCCGTCCAACAGACGCAGCACATTACGACTGTCAACTGTCTGCACATCCTCCTCGAACTGCGAGGGTTACTTTGAGGGTACCAGGTATGTTTTAGTAATCATTTTATAAACGAAATAACATCTTTTTAACACAGTCGAATATTTAATATTCCATTACATTTTATCACTTTATCTTTTTTTAGACTATCGTCTATTTCGTTGTCACTAGAAGAAATTTAAAATTATTCATATTGACGATGGTTTGAAATGTAAATTTAAAAATATCTATTCAGGTTTAGTTTCTTTAATTAAAATTGAATAAGTTATGAAAAATAAATTTATAAAGTTAACTGGCTAAGTTATGGTGTTATTCTGTGGGGTAACAGTACAGATGTAGCCTCTTTATTCACCCTTCAAAAAAAGTTAATCAGAATCATAGCAAATATAGAACACATTGATAGCTGTAGACCATACTTTCTCGAATATAAAATATTAACTCTGCCCAGCTTATATATTTTGGAGATGTGTAAATTTGTCCGAAAATATAAACAATTTTATACAAAACGTGAAGACTTACCATACAAGTATACACTACGACATAAAAATGATTTAATATTACCAACATCACGATTAAAACTAAATTCTTCAAATACCTTCAGTTCTTCTATAAAAATATATAATAAATTACCAGATAATTTAAAAAAAGAAAACAATAATATCATATTTATAAAAAAATTGAAAAAAATCCTAAATAGTAAATGTTACTATAATACTAATGAATATTTTATAGATCATATAATTATTTAATGTAAATATATGAAAATATTATTTATTTTTAATCTAAAATTTAATTTAAATAAAATAAAATATTTTTTTACTTATATATATTTTACGCTTCCTCTCTCCTAGTCCCTTAAGTTGCATGCCCGACAGGGTCCATAATACTGGTCTTTTATATATTTTTTAACATCTTTGTATATACATTATGGTTTAGCAATAAATGAATTGAATTGAATCAAAAAGTGCTCTAGTACAATAGATTTTTCTGTATTTATAAAGAAAAGTTTTGTTTTTAAAAACACATTTTATGTAAAGATCTGCAGACATGTTGACGATCTACTTGATAGGCTGATTTGATGACAGATCAGCCTGTATGACGATCTTAACAAAAATAAAACCCGATTCAGTTCAGGTCAGTGTTTCAACACAGTCACATCAAATGTCCACTTGTTCTGCAGAAGTATCAGTGAGGATAGTCGACGGTGCTGGTGCAGAGGTGTCCGAACAAGTGTGCGAAGTTGGCAGTACTGTAGCACTACGTTGCGAAGTGAGAGGACTCCGCATGGAGGGTGGGCCTTCTCTGTTGTGGTTTCGCAGGGAAACACTACTTAACGATGACACCACAAGAGGAGGCATCAGGTAGAGAGGATATTTTATCTATGTCCTATGTACTAGTAATTAAATTACCTGATTTCTATTTTACACACAAATCGCGTAAATTATATAAACACATAGTTTTAGATTTGAGTAATTGTACTATCGTAGAATGAGTAAATCACTCGAATCTAATGCAAAATGCAAACGAAATTTACGTAACATAAAAAAATTATAATCATTTAACACTCAGGTATAATGTACGTGTACTAACTTACTAGAGAAGCTATCTTAAGTTACAACTTCCTTCGACAGTGTGCGTACGGAGTTTGGCGCAAACGGTGCGAATTCTGTTTTGCGCGTAGCAAGGGTACGCGGTGATGACGCCGGTCGTTACACTTGCAGCGTATCACGTGCACCTCCCCCTGCGACTCCACCAGCACATGTCATTCTGCACGTTATCAAAGGTAATTAGTACCTTAGTAAGTAAGTAGTATGTAATTAGCATAAAATTCTGATGAACGAAGTATTGGGGTTATGGGAAGCAATGAAAGATGGAATGATATTTTTTAATTAGTCTCTTTTAGTATAGCAGGAAGGTGTGTTCGTATCTACTACTAAGGGGCGCAGTTTGAACAGAACTAACTCTGAAGCTCAAGGTCAAACGTAGACTCTTTGTATGAAACAAAGAGCTATTGTAATAAACTTATTGTTTATATGTGTGAAGGAGAAAGACTCTCAATCTATTTGTTACAGTGAGACAGATTTATTTTGATATATTCCAACACGAAGGTCAAAATTAAATATTATTGAGTTACTAGCTGACCCAGCAAACGTTGTTTTGCCAAAAAGTAAAAAATATAAAATGTTATAAAAATAAAATATATATGTTATAATGTTATAACATATATATATAATGTTATAAATATAAAATATATATGTTAGGGTGGACCACCCTTAACATTTAAGCGTGTGGAAAATAGATGGTGGCCGATTCTCAGACCTACCCGATAAGCACACAAAATTTCATCAAAATCGGTCCAGCCGTTTCGGAGGAGTTTGGCAACAAACACCGCGACACGAGAATTTTGTATAGATAATTCAGTAATTTAGTTATATGTATTTTGAAACAAAAAATATTATTCCTGTAGTAAGGGCATATACTATGTAGGTCTACTATAGGATAAAATTTGCCATAATTAATCATGTAATGACTTTTTCTGCAAATTTTAAATTAAAAAAACGTTACGTTAAGTTTACTTACCAAGTAAACTTTCACACTCTTTGTATTCCAAGAAGCTTATATAAAAAAAGCTCTCATATAAAAAATGTAGGTTTTTTGAAGACATAAAAAATAATACCATTCACCAATCTCGTGTCCCCAGAAGCAAACACAGCGCAGTTGGGGGACAAAATAAGCATCGTATTATAAATAATATGTTCGAATAAGTGCCTCGCAAAGACACATTTATAGCTGAGAGTGATGGGCCATAACATCTGGTTTCATATCAAATGGGTCGTAAGTTATATGACGGCTGAAATGTTTACTATTACCCACATACCTACGTTTAATATTGTTGCTGATAACACCACATAGTTCGTATTACTGAAAGCATTAAAACTTCATTAGTGTTTCACGTTGTTTTTGGGTTCTTAGTATTTAATTAAGAAGTCTGCGAATAGGATTACTACAATTATTTAAACTTCAAAAAGTCCTGGTTTATATAAACAACTAGTGGCCCGCTCCCGGCTTCGCACGGGTGCAATTTTTTACTCAATCCAGCTGATAAAATTACCTTACATCGCCATCTGTTAGAATCTTTTGGAACTCACAGATAAATAATTGCTGGATTTAATAGGTATCAACAGATGGCGCTATGTTAATATAATATTATATAATTTGCAAAAAAATAATAAACAAAATGAGATATAAACTATCCTATCTTTTAAGTTGGACCAAATAACAGATACTTATGAAGTTTGATCAAAGTCGGTTTAGTAGTTTCAGAGTTTATCGCGAACATACATCATGACACGAGATTTATATATATATATATAGATTTGATTTCAAAATCAATGCCTACGTACTTACTTTCGCTTTTTTAATATTACTTAGTATTAGCTATTGATTGATAAGGTTATTTTTAAATTTAATTGAAAGAATCCATCTTAGTGTTGCGATAGATACAAATATGTTTTAAAGTTTATACTTATTCTATCCATAGATTATTCTATCCATAGACTGTAAGAGTAAAACGATTTATTCAGAAGCTCTATTATTTTCTTTAATCTCTGTAATATTTCCTCAGGTGAAAGTCTGGCAGAATTACACCAAGGCGGTGCCGGGACGACAGCTATTCCACGAAATTGGCAAGCTATTTTACTGGCGGTATACATCGCTTTTCGAGTGTTATAATAAAATACATTTATTATTAAACTGTTCATAAATTATGATCTGGTTTTTATTTTAGTGTTACCTAACCCCTAATTGAAAAGAGTACTTTATACTGAACACAGAAATCGATAAGCAGCCGAGTTTTAATCTCACTGCTTTATCGGCTATAAGTATATAATGGAGGTATGTATAGTTAGGCAAAGGTAAATAGGGTAGGCAAGTTTTAACTAATTTATGTTACTTCTTTACACATTAAATATAAAATTAAATCGCTAAGCGTTTCTGTCTTATTCTCCGCTAACTTCATCTAAACCAGCAAACAGATTTTGATGTATATATAATGAGGATGGTTTGTGTATATAATTTGCAAAACACCTCAAATAACTTTTACAATCAGAAAGATTCATATATGTAGTTTCTCAATAAAATTGTGTTCACTATATTAATTTATTTATTTATTATTAGCTAACACGTATTTACACACAAGATGATAACAATGTCTGTAAACTATTATTGGTATATCTAGACATTTTATTCAACGCCAACACAACAACATTACACTATTATAACAATACTAGCTGACCCGGCAAACGTTGTTTTACCAAAAAAAAAAAAAAAATGGGGTGGATCACCCTTAACATTTAGGGGAATGGAAAATAAATGTTGGCCGATTCTCAGACCTAGGGTAGGTCTGAGAACCTAGGGATAAGCACACAAAATTTCATCAAAATCGGTCCAACCGTTTCGGGGGAGTTTGGTAACAAACACCGCGACACGAGAATTTTATATATTATATTACAACTCGTAAACCTGCCTAACTGAATCGCATACAAGATATAAAGACATATACCAATCAGGATAAGTCATGGATAAGTCTTACTTTTTTAATATTTTATACGGGTCATGTAAAATGACAAAAATAAATTGTAATTGTGATAAAAATAAATACGGTTAGAATGTCCAAATGTAAATTAATCCTTCACGTTTCCTTTTATTGAAATTAATGAATTCCGAAACTTTTTATACGATAGAGAAAATTTGGAGAATTCCACACTAGAGCGACGATAGAATAATGGATGGAATCGTTTGGATTTCCATATTTATGAGGGACTATGCTAACCAGCGGTATTAAATGTTATTCGATAGCTGTCCGCGTAGATCATAAATTGAGAAGCAAAATCCCTTGGCTTTTCTATACCTACCTACCTAACCACTACATTATTTATATGATTTACGTCATAATTAATACTATTTGTAACATTGTATTACCTATTATAATAATATCTGTACTCGCCTGCATATATTGAGTCCCAATACTGGGCACATTAATATACTGTGTCATACACTATTATGGAATGTTGGGTAATAATAGTGTACTGTTCGCTGTCACCAAATAATTATATTAATAAATTATATTTTCTCTTATTTATCTTAAAATAAATTTTGTACGCAAGCCATATAATTATTATAATAGAATCTTTCAATGGCATTATGAATATTGATATTAGAAATTTCATCTATTTCTATTTTTACTTACCGCCAACAAAACTAGGACATTGCCACACCTGGAAAACACCAGCTATCTATTACCTATTTTATTTTCTGTGACTACTTTTAGAGATTTTCTTGCTTAGGTACTAGGTCGAAACTGACTTACAGTTAGTCAGTTGCAGAAACGTTCTTTAAATTATAAAGTCGTCTTTAAAAACTAATGAATCATTAGTGTCGCACAAAACTACATTAATATCAACTGTTAAAGTAATAATCAACATTAAATTTAACCAAAGAAGACCTTATCTTTATCTTTTAGAGAAAAAGCGTTGCACAAAGCGACATTAGCGCCATATTTGCTGTAAAGGACCTTTATTTGACCTTGTTTTTAATGACGGAAGAAGCACCCATTAACTTGTCATTAGTGTAATGCTTAATACATTTAAATTATTTCAGTAATTTTCACAGTGTGATAAACAAGTTTCACAGTGTCACTATCAAGTTTGTCTTCATTATTTATTTTGTTTTCATGACATTTGTTTATTTAAAAATTAATTTTGAAAATAAAGCAAAGCAAATTTATAACAATGAAACTGTTGGTAGGTACCAACCATAGTAATATAATGATGAAATGATTTTTTTTAAAGCTACAAATATAAAAATAAACAAAAGATAATACCAATGCATATATTATCATATTTCAATCATTTATTTTAATTTTAAATTATGTTCCTTCCTTTGGTTGACAATCTTCATCATAATTTTTAAATTATATTAAAAACGAACAAAGAGAAACACCGTCACCGTGCGCCTGTACATTTGAAAATTGTGACATTGACCTTTGCGTTTTTTGAGTTTTTGGAATCGATTTGAAAATGAGAAGCCGAAGACAAGACTCCACTTAAAATGATAAGTAAATATATAAAAACATACGAGACTAGAAAAATAAAATCATTTACATTAATCGCTAAAATACTCAAAAATAAAAATAAAATAAAATAGTCTTCAATTTGCAGTCCACATTCATACATTTTCCTTACATATAATAAAGTCCTAATTAATAGTACAAAGAAAGCCTCCAGAATATTCGAAACACAGCAAAATGCAAATTAAATACAAACGCAGCCAGTAATTTTGTTTCCGCTTTGGATTTAGCAAAATGGTGATTAAGGTATACTCCACAATAACCGCACGCTATCCACTTTCAGTACAAATTGATGAGTATTTGCAGAACGGTTTCAGAAAATATTTAACAATAAATAATGTCAAGCAAAAGAAACAATAGTGACTATTTATTATGCTAAAATAGTTCATTAACTGGAGTATCTTATAATAATCAGATTATATTTTTTTCCATTGGATCATATCATACCAATATAGTAAAGTACAGCATGATACATACTCATACTTTGAATTAATAATATAAATTATTTACAAATTTTAGATCATATCACCTAGGATTCCTAGCATGATATGGTCCCTATGGTAGGGTTCCAAGCCTGCTGGTTCTATAACCTCGCTGTATTGCAACGCTAATTTGCAAAGCAGGGTGCTAGCCTGCTCTGGCGTAGCCAGTTACGTCGACCAAGCGTTTTTAAGCATACCTATTATGATGATAATATGGTGTTGAAACGTGAACAGAGTTCCCTAACTATGGGCCTACTAAGACAACTTAATGTAGCTCAACAAGCTATACAGAGGGCGGTTACTCTGAGAGATCAAATCAGGGATGAAGAGATCCTCTACGAATCCGTAGACAAATGAAAACCGACGGAAATTATCGAGTGGAAATCACGAAGCAGGTATTCTACTTCACTTCACGAGGTATTCTATTCACTCACACTGCGTCCAAGGACGTGCACCTACAAAATGCTCCACTTGTTTGTTGCTGAATCTAGGTTTGATTGGTCCTATAGGAAAATTATGGGAGTAGCCTGTGTCTAGCAGTGGACGTCCTACGACTGACTAGATGATGATAATAATTTTAGTAAACCATCTGATAGGTACATTGCACAGTAATAACTAATATAAAAAAGTAACAGTTTTAGCACTATTAAGGAGTTATTTAAGTAATATGAAATTGTTTCGAAATATGAATAAGAATTTATGTGTAACGGAATCTAAGAATATTTGTGTTGTGTGTTTGTGTTGAAAGTATACATGTTTTATTCAATAACTTCTTTAGAAAAACTGGCTTGAGCCAAGATACATTCAGTCAATAAATATGAATAAGAACTGATATGTAACGGAATCTTGAACTATCTTATAACAACAAGTAACTGATTTACAAATAAGTAAATTGACTATCTACATATAAGTATGTTGTGAATTCTAGAATTTTGAATGTAAAATTTTTACTTTTGTAAAACTTGTAACGCAGTGTCTGTGTTGTAACTTTGAGTCATATGTTGTGGCTTTATAAGAAATCTTGATCTAAATATATATAGATGATTATTAGCAGTACTCTTTTAGTCCTGAGCTATTAAATTTTAACAAATGGCAATGTTTTTTCGAAACAAAAATTGACTAATACTAGCTCAACAAAGCAACGCTTTTCACCTCACAAACAAAAGTTAGATTAGTTCTCTCCCGGCCCGCCCTACTTTTGGAAGCTAGATATTGCACAATGAGCATTTTTTACTTGGAATTCGTCTAAGTACCTTACCTCCAACATTTCTAACGAGTTGCAGAAATTCATTTAAGTTTTGTTTCCGTCTAGATTTTTCTCTCCTTGAAAGTCGGTCGAAATTATATAAACAATTGAAATAAGTAGGTTCTTATAAAATACATTTCAAAGTTTTTTGGCACTGCTTTTTAGTTAAGCCAAACTCATTTATATTATTAGTTAACCTGATGTGTATAAGAAGCTTAAAAAAACAAGCAACCACCGAGAGTACGTACTAGGGTTTAAGTCTGCATATTTTTGAAGGTTTTTAAGAGTTTGGCAACATTACTTAATATGGCAACATTTAACAACATTTTATACAAAAATAAAGAGTTCTCTTAATTAATTTTATGGGAACAGAAATGAGTCCCCTAATATAGGATAGGAATGTGGGGGCTATGCTATAGGTACGTGTTATAGACGATGTTTCCAACAAACCAACGAAAAAAATAGTGTTGGGCTGAAGACTGCTGAAGAAGTCAAGTGAAAAGAATGTGTGAATTTTGTAAAGCTTTTTGTTGAAAATTTCTGTAACAGTATCAAAAATGTGTTAGTAATTAGGTTTGGTTTTCAGTAATTACCAAAAAAATTCTCTTCGTTTTTGTAGAGTACAGCAATGGCCTTTTTAGATTTGAACATTCCACGTTAATGGCGTAACGGCATAAAAAACATATTAAATTCAACAACTAGAGGGTTTGTTCTTTACACGTTTAACGCTGCATTGTTTGCTTTTAATATGTAACGCCGCAATATTGCATTTTCTTTGTTCTTTTTTTGTTCTAACTATTTGTTTTCTATACTATAATATTATAAAGAGGAAAGTTTTGATTCTTTGTTTGTTTGTTTGCATTGAATAGGCTCCGAAACTACTGGACCGATTTGAAAAATTCTTTCACTGTTGGCAAGCTATATTATCAGCGAGTAACATTGGCTATATTTTATAGTGTTACGCGGGCAAAGCCGCGTTTAACAGCTATTCTATGATAAAGTCAGGTCGACAGTCCACATAAAGAATTGAAGAAAGTTACATACCATGACATACATACAGACAAATGCGTTACCGCCGCGTCAACTACTGCATATTAAGTATACATATATAAAAAAATCTTTTTCCAGTCCTTATAAAATTTAAATGTATTCCTTCTGAGCAATTTTATTAAAAAGGGATCCAAAGCTTTCGCTTCAAGTATTAATATATACTTGAAGCGAAAGCTTCAAAGCTGCCAGTTCCTAGTTCTACGAGAAAATAACTAGAATTTCAAAAATAGAATCGTTTTATTTGACTGTAAACTATTTATACATTTATATAAGACCCCTTTTAAGTATGTTCTGACGTATTTATGTACGTACCCCTCTTGTCATTGTTTGTATTAATTGAGTACGAAATGTAGAGTTCTGTCTTTGGCACTTAACAAGTGCTTGTATCAAGATAAAGGTTTGACATACGCTAAAATACCTCAATAACAGATTAGTCGTTAATTGGGTAACAGGTAATCACTATAATAATATACAGGGTTGTCCAAAAGTTCATGCTGTTTTAACTATAAGTGTACTATTAACAAATAGAAACTTGTTTGTTATAAAATGCCATATTGTATATTGTGGTAATTTTAAAAATAATATTTCGGCACGTGATTGTATATCCATTGTCATATCCTATCTTTGTCCCATCAGAATATTATACGATAGCTGCTAACAAAACGTTCTACAATATTGATCGAGTCCGAGAAATGAGTGCGAAAAATTCAAAAGTTTAATAGCAAATCAGTGCAATCAGGCTTATTTCGTATTCAGTGCATTTATATCGCAAATAGTTTGCACAAACAACGCCAATCCACTGTGACTGGTGAAGTTAAATTAGTTCACCATGTATGTTTAACAAAGTTAAACTGGAAGTTAAGTTAGACTGATATAGTTGTGGTTCATTCACCGTTGTAACTAATAACTACTTGCTTACTATGTCCTTTTTTCTGAGTTTTTTGGTCTGATTGGACTTTTTTTAAATTATTTTAGACAGATCTAATTTTATTGGTTATTGAAAAACTTGAATTTCACTGAAATAGCAATTATATCACAAAACAATAATATCATATATGTGACATAGATACAAACTATTCATTTTTTTATATGAATTTATAAAAAAAATGTGAGGTCTGATCATCTAGTGAATATTGTTCATAGTTTGCTGTTTTGCTTGAAAAAAGGAAGCTCTTCATTCTCATCCTGTAGTTATCGGTGGCGTTGACTTTAAATCGCCTGTTGTTACACTTTGATAACTATATCATATATATATACTACTTATATATAGTTTATATGCGAGTATATGATTGATGTCTGAGTACATATATACTAGCAGCGACTAGGTCTTCTGTCTGCCACGGGGGAGAAATGCTTACGTTGGCATTGATTCAAATCGCAGTCGGACCTACACTTATGAATGTTTTTGATTTCACGACTGTATTGAATAATAAATCAACACTTCCTCCAACCGTGAAAAACACATGGTTAAGAAATGCACTGGTAATATACAAAAAGACTTGGCATGATAAAGGGTGTGTTTTTTAAATTCTCTTTTCACAGAGAAAGCTATTACACATTGTAGTCTCGTACAGATTCGAGATGCGGTGATCGGGTTGTTGCGCTGCATGTAAAATTTCGAGTCCCACTGCTTGCAACGCTGCCACACTGTTTTGTCATATAGAACGAGCACGTACCTACATGATTTTATTTTTTTTTCTGTACTTTTTATTTTATAATAATTCCACTAGGGTTGGAAATTTCTCGAATGAAGACCAAAGACTGTTTCATAACACGCACTGCCAAGAATTTGGAACTTCCTTCCGGCGTCTGTGTTTCGGTACTCATATAACTTAAATCTTTTTAAACTTCGAGTGAATAGGCATCTTCTGTGTGAGCTCGCTCCATCGTCGGCTTTGTCATTGCTGCACAGCTAGATGCTGGCCAAGAGTAAACCCATTATTAATAAAAAATAAAATAAAAGACTAAGTAAATGGACAGACTAAGTAAGACGATTTACGTTGGATACCCGCGCTCACTGAAAATTTTTGAAGGAGGCTTATGTTTAACAATGATCATCCTTCGGCTGAATTGATGGATAGTGCTTTTTATTTAGTCAAAAGTCTTTCTTAAATATTTGATTTTATGAATATTACAAATCAAAGTTTTAATTTTTCAATTCGAACAATAATATAATTGAATTACGATTTAGATACCAGTAAAAATTTGACCTCCTAATTAGATTATGTTCTAATCACTGAAGGTGTCTTACTAAGTTCATCAAAACTGAAGATGTCTGAATAAGTTCGTTATTAATATTAATAGTAATAATGTCTTATATTGTTTTTGTTAAATAAGAATATTTTCAGTTAACTTTATTTTATTTATATGCAACATGTACTTAATTTGATATAATAATTAATATATGCCATGTGTCTTACAATCTTACAACACAATAAACCACGTATCTCATCTTCGTATGAGTATCATGGAAGTAAGTAACTTACTGCATTAAGTTTCCTATTTATATAGATATGACAAACAAGTCGCGAGAACGATTGCCAAGATAATCCGATGATATATCGCGTTGATGCCCTATGACATAATATATCATTGCTATTTATATGGAACACCCAACACAAAACATTCTGATCTAAGCAAGGATGATTTGGTGAATAGAACGAAACGTGAATTCATTTGGGCAGATCCCCTACATTGTGGTTCATAAATATTTAACTTTATACATTAGTGGTCATTTTTTCATTTACATAACATGAGATTTTGTACTGAGTGAATCCACATATTTGTAGATATTTAAAATTTTCAGACATATCTTGTCATAACTGTAGCATAAGGACATAATAATAAGGTCGCTATACAGTATACACCGAACGAGACCTACTAAAATAAATCTTTCATCTGAGTGTAAGCTCATTAAATAAAAAAAATCAAAATCAAAATATTTATTTATCAATTAGGTCTCTCAAGAAACTCTTATGATCGCCATTATAAATTTAAAAAATTGACTAGGGTTTCGGAAAAAAGCCAAGATGACGATCCTGAGAAGAAACGCCGAAAGAAACTCAGGATACTATTCTTTTTGTCATCTTTAAAATATAAAATTACAATAATTAAGTACACTTAATACAAACATAATCAAAGTCCATATACATTCTAAACAAAACATAGTATGAGCTCCGGATCCAAGCTTTAAATCCAGGCTTCATTGTCGCTTAAATAATCAGTGACCTTATAGTAGCCTTTCGAGAGGAGTTTGGTTTTAATGACAACTTTAAATTTATTTATAGATAAGGCTCTTATCATCTCAGGCAGTTTATTATAAAACCGTATGCATAAAAGAATTACTCATCTTTGTCCAATACCAAGTACCTACATTGTTGCTAATGAACTGCCAACCCACATATTGCAATATAACCAACTCATATGGTATATGACACAGATATGGGAAAGCGATATCGAAATTCGTACACGTATTGAAATTGTCCGATCTTCATTTAACTCATTTATTTAAACTGGCAAATGCCTCAATAAAAAACAGTAGCCATAGTATTAAATCAAATGTAAATAAAAAAAAACAATAAATCCTTCAAATATCTATGTATACGCTTCTATAACAAAACAAATCTGAAGCTGTCTCTTTATATATTATAATTTCCAGAGAAAGTTTTTTTTATAGCCAATTAATTCTGTATTCTTAATGGCATGCATAATTTTTGCTTATTGCTCCTCAGAGACAAAGAACAAAAAGCGAACTTAAATTTCCGTCAAATGGTTTGAAACAATAAATAAATTATTAAAACACAAAGAAAGTTACTTTATAGCACTAATTCGCGAGTCGTCACGAAAACGTGCTCTCGTGGGAATGTGCTCTGTCAAGTTTGAGAGTTATATTCGTTATTATATATTTTTATTATTAAACTAGCTGCGCTCTGCGATTTTATTTCACTAGAAATAAAAATATAGTTAGTTACTCTGATAATAGTTTAGCGTATTCTCTGAAAGACCCTATATACGTTTAAATAAAACACCCAATAAAATAGTTTTCACTGGTGAGATTATGATTTAATGCAATTTCTCGTCAATTTTATGAGTTTTTATAGAGTTGCCTAGATTATAAAATTATTATAATAATAAATTAGATGATATTTCCAAATTAATTACCTACATACGTATAATAGATTAAAAGCTGAATTTCCATTTATTTTAATATTTTTAATGTTCGATTAGACAGAGAAAGTGCTTAGAGTTCAGTTTATATTAGCCAGTTATAAGCGTGATGTCATCATAGCACTGTCGACCATCATTAAATTAAAATCACATGAACAGACAACCGTTTTCAAGTACGTCAATTTGTAAAAGAATGAGAGAATACGAAAGTACATACAACGCATCCATCAAGTTGATTTCGCGTCCGTAAAACATTCCCTACTCACAGTTAATGTTATTCGCAATCTTAATGAGCCAACTTGTCACCGCAACGTACTTACTTGAATTAAGGTTTTCTACAAACTGAAGTGTCTACTGAGATGGTGAAAACTTAACACTTCAAATAAATGATATTTTTAATCATTTTAAATTATATTGGTTTTGGCGCCTAATATCAGTGTATCAGTTATGCCCATCAATGTTAAGACACCATAAAGTAAGTTTCGAATGAGAGTTTATAATTATATTAACTACTGTGGATTTGAACTCCTGTTGGGGTGCTGTCCACTACAAGATCTTTCTGTTCTTCTTCAACAGAAGTTGATTTTAGAGTTAAATGGCCTGCCCATTGCAATCTCAACTTTTAATTAGTACAATCTTGTCGGAACCGACTAGCAGGGAAATTCCGAGCAGTTAAATTTACCAAGCCAACAGTTAGAACCCATGTAACATGTTATCCAATTAGAAATTACTATAGGTATCAAAAGTTAAGACCGATGAAATAAATGAAAAAAATTTAATGAATATAAATTTAATGAAATACAAGAAATATTACAAATATATTACAATATTGGGAAATATTACCCTGTCAATGAATAAAATTAAAGAAATATGTTAAAGAAAATAGTTAATACGATAGAATAGTAACTCCATAAAAAATATGCCATACGTACCTATAATACTATATAAGTAATAAAGATTATACTTCAAAAATAAATTAACACCTATTATATACATATTATATGTAAAATAAAATCGCTGTCCGCTTTTGTCTGTTTTTCCGCTAACTTCTTTTAAACCACCCAACACACTTTGATAAACGAGAAACATTTGTGTATTAAAAAAAAATGCTTCTGAAATCTGTAATTTGCAAAAAAAAACTGCATCTATGCAATTTAATAAATAGACGATAATAAATATCTCTAACCTAGATCCAATTTGCATTGCATTAATAATTTATAAATAGTATTTTTTTTATAATATATTTTTGATATGATACATTTTTGCGGTGGGTGATATGATATGATACGTCTGTTGGCGTAGCGACGCCAACATATGTCCCTACTTAAGCCAAACTTTTGCCAACACTTTGCACCTGTTTGAAGCAGCAAAAAACGTCAGTTCAGTACTACTTATTATAAAAATGGAGAGCGGATTTTGTAAGTTTGTATTATCTTTGGAACAACTGCAGTTATTTTAAAAAAATCTTTATTTTTTCCTATTTTTACTATAGCGTAAAAACAGTGATGTTCTATACAGTACAACATTCTATATAATTCAATGCTTCACTGGACACGGCGTCTATGAAATAATTAGTTACTTACCTGTTCAGTCAAGCTAAGTATCCATGAAAAAAAAATCCACTAAGCTGGATTGCCTTAGTCTTGTTTGTTAATAAAATACTCGTATTTATAATAAGGCTTGAGTTCTGTTATAACTTTTGTCAGTACTTATTTATTTCATAGTATATTAGAAAGACAAATTCCTAAACTGCAAGAGCTGCAGTTATACTAGTTACATAACAATGCCACTAATGTCATCGTTTCAACTTAGGTAGGAAACACTTGTAACTCAGTTTTGTTTACTTTGTCCCAATTAAACCCGAACTCTCTCTGAGCGTACCAAGTTTTGGTTTAATTGATGCGCGACGCTCAGAGACAAGTTTCTTTTTACAATTCCAGTGAACATATTTTCAGGAATTTTTATTTTTCAATAATACTGACAGAAAATAGTTCTTTTACACTAGATAATGATCTCGAAGCCGATCACTATATTGATAACACAGCCAGCAGAGAACCAGTATGCTTGTCAAGCTGGACAGTTGGTTGAAAGAATGAATGACAAGAGGTCTTGTGGCCGGTCTTCTAGCTGATGGATAGACCAGTTTGCTGTCACAGTTACGATCGCTATGAGGAAACCGAGGACAGGAGAGGATGGAATCAGCTGGTGGTAGAGCACAACCACCAGCTGATTAGGGTGAACCAGAATAACAACTCTGTTTGTGGAAACCGGATTATTTGAGATTTTTACTTACTACAAAAACACCCCCGATTATTGCCAACTGCGTATAACGTCTTGTAACACCATACTATTCGGATATCTTGAAGGCTATCAGTTTTCCAAATTTTCTGTTATCCGCAAGCGCTTTCAGTAAGCCATCCCCGGAACCACTTTTAATCGCCTCATACGAAACTCAGAGGATATTTTTCCAGATGTTATCGAATTTGTCATAGTTGAGAAAAAAAATGTAAAAATGTCTCCTCAAACACTCAGGAATGGCTACACCGATTTTAATTCGGTTTTCACTTATGGAAAGAGGGATAAACAGGGAAGGCTTTATGCCCGAGATGCAAAGTTTATATATATATGAAATGTGGTATATATATATATATATAATGTGGAGTTTTCCAGCTTAATAAACAATTCACATTCGTAGAATTTCTTATATATTCAGTAGACAATTGCAAGAATTTCATTTGTGTATACAATTGTTACGTGCGGGAGCTAAGGCTTTGCTGCAAAATAAAAGAAAGAGTAATATGACTTCACGAACGTATGTTATGAGAGTTGAGAAGATTACTTACGTTACGAGGCCCGCGTTTACTCTTCAGAAGGTTAATATTATGAAAATACTTTGTCAGGAGTGACTTCAATTAAGACTGTAAAAATATTTCATTGCAATTTTTTAAAATTGGAAAAAAAAATTGTCATATTACAAGATATTTCAATGTTTCGTTCGATGAACTCCTTACAAAATTCTCCTCGGTCCAAAAATTGTTAGATATATACCTAATTCAAATTTAAATAATAATTATTAATTACGAATAAATGCTTATTCACAAAAATCAGCTGAACAAAGTGAATGTACAATTGCGCCCAAAAATCACCCAAACGATCCTAGGTTTAACTCAAAATAAAACAGGGAATACAGAATAGGTAAATCGTTCTAAAAGCAATCTATTTATTAAATAAACATTTACATAAAAGATTCAATGAAACAATAGTTCGCGCGTACGTTGTCATAATAACGCCATCTAGTTACAAATCGTCGCTATATATTAAATCGGCTTTAACAGTGACAGTCGCCAAAGTGCAAATTAATTTAATGATCCCCAAAATTATAGAGTTAAATATAAATCATATTCTTACTAAATTTGCCCGCATATTTTTCTTGAGTGTTGAAAGATAAAAAAATCAACGCCTGATAAAAATATATTATCAGCAATTATTTGTTCAATGTTTATTGGTCATATATTTTTGTTAGGCATTGAATTTTTTTGATGTTACTTTGGGAACAGTACAAAGCTTTATGTTGTTGCGTCCGTTTATGTTATGATAGATTGAGTAGTTAAGGCGCGAAAGCACATCAGACAAACAAACAAATAAATTGTTTGAAATTGGATTTAATGTTTGTGCGTGTTCCATTAAAATGTCTAATAAAAGTGGTGATCGACTCGTGTTACAATATAAGTAAAGTAAGCTTTTAGAAACAGCATTTAGTTTTGAAACTTGAATATTAAATTTTTTTCTTTTGGTAATACCGTTAGGTACTCGCTTGCATATACCCCTAACAAAATTATCATTATGTAAAAAAAAATGGGAAAATGCTCGTGTAATTTAGTATAAAGTTTAAGGTGTAAACATTTATTTCGCGCAGCAGTAAAACAAGAAAAGTTCCCATCCCGTGGGCAGCATCCGATTGAACAAATTATGCAAAAAACTCCTAAGCTCAGGTGTGCGTAACCTCGGGCCGCTAAAATGCCGTTTTTTTTTTTTTTTTTAGAAAATCAAGTAAAACCTTAAAAATCAATAAAATTGAATATATTAATACCTTTAGCCCGTTACTTCGTTGCTCATAATTATGTACTCGTATTTTTGTCAGGCAGTAAATAATTCATTTTTATTTTAAAATATATAAAAATTTAATTTTGTACTAATTTGTATAGAAATCATAATACAATTACATTATTAAAAAATTAAACAAAATATTGAAATAAAATTTAATAAATTTAAGAATGTAATCAATAAAAAAATTATAATGAGAACTTCATGGAAATCGGTTGAGCGGTTTTGGAATCTAGACATATATACATATATATATCGACTTTTATATAAGGGAGTATTCTTCGAAACTACTCATCTGTTTTAAAAAATTCAAGATAAAATAGAATTTCAGGGTGGACATACGCACCAAGCTATCTTCTAGTAAATAAATATCCAACGCTTGGCAAATGTATAACAGCAATGAATATGTCAGGCGTTATATATTTTTACATATTTTGTTAAGCGCTACATCCCTTACTTTTCAACGCGCAAAGTCGCGGGCACTAACTAGTATATAATACAATTGACAAACACAGTCATCACAAATAATGTGTTTTTGGATTAAAATATCGAGGGTAAGCGGCATATTAATGCTGACAGTTTTGTATCGCGCCGTATTCCGCGAAAACGAGATGCTTACAAAGGAATATTTTCGATGCTGAAACACGTTTGATGTTGTGCGGATAACACCGTATCCAAATTATCGTATATACAGTAAAATGTTGCTATTCAACGCATCTGTTATTTTTCACCAAAATTCTGCCTTTCCTATACCTAACGACTTTGTTGTCTCAAACAAAAAAACACTAAAACTCATATTTGTATATGTTACGGCTAAAGAAAGTTACGTGTGAACATAAACTTAAGTTTAGCCGGCTAATCTTAAGTTTATCTTCGAGAGGAGGCTAAAGTTCGATATCATGTTAGTTTGCGTCGTGAATTTCCATCTTTAGCCGGTTAATGTGCACATTAACCGAAACGAAACGGCTAAAAATGTTTCGATGGATTTCATCGAATAATAATGTTCTTTGTATTTTTTTTATGATAAGGTCGACAGACAGGCTGACGGTCCACTTGATGGTAGGTGGCTACCGTCACCTATAACACAAGCAAGGCCATTAGTGCTACAAGTGCGCTGCCGACCATAGAAGGATTAAGGATAAGGGATAAGGGGGGATAGGGCTCCTTATTATTTTATTTTAATGACTAGATATTGTTTTAAGTTATTAATACTGCAGAAGTTTTATTTTGTAATTTTGTATACCTACATAAGTATGTGTAATGAGAGTGATTATTTTTTTAATAAAAGTTTTCGTGTCGAAATAGTAAACATTATTATACCGTTTCCTTTTTCATTTGCTTCTTCTACATTTTTAGCCAGGGGATAGCAAAGGGCCTGCAGTTGAACTTAAGTTTAGCCGGCTAAAACATCTCGAAGATAAACCTAAGTTTAGCCGGCTAATCTTAAGTTTATGTTCACACCTATCTTTAGCCGTAACATATATATGTATAACTAGCTGGTGAAGAAATTTTTCAAGCGTGTAAGCTTTTAGAAGACTTGCTACATTAAAATGTCTATTTCTATAAGTGTGAAATTACACTAAAGCGAGAAGAAAGATATTAGACTAATAAAAATATATAGCATATCAAACTCAGTAAAAAGAAAACAACAAAATATACCTTTTGAAGATAACAACTCGCATTTTTCGGTTGTTGGATGTGAAACGAGCAGCTTCCTGAATGTTATGAGGTACCCGTGGGATTTCATTCCATGTTGTTTCGGTTTATTGTAATCGTAGATCTATAATCGTAGGCAAAGACCATCAACTTCATGACCATATGATTTTTGTGTAAAATTTAAGTGTATAAAATAAAATTCTGCACCAGATTTTACATTTGTAAATCTTAATACTTCTACACGCCGTGTATTTGTAAAAGTCATTAAATAATCAAATTAATTAATACTAAGTTATATGTTAATCTATGAGGCTCATTAGAGGTTCGGGTCCAGTTTTATATTATGTAATCTGTAGAAAAATATTTTTTAAATAAGTAGGTTTATTTACAGTTTATGTGTATGTCTAAGCTGAAGTCCGACTAGGGTTATGAAAATAATATGTGGGAGGTATCATAGCCTTTGTCTCGTTAAGGGTTAAAAGTAATTTAACAACTTGCATACTAAAATTTAACATATACATAGAGTTAACCGTAGATGGAAGCAATAAGAAAGATTAGTTCGTTCGCGTATGAACCTCATATACTGAGTCCAATGAACTCAGTATCATTCAGTCGCTCAAAAGATACTTGCGTCGTGCAAATATATGTCATGCATATACGTGATATACTAAACACAGAAACCGTTTATGAAAAATTTAAATAAAATGTCGACTACATTACATTACTCTCTATTATTACATGCGTTCGGTAATAGAATTGTTTTATTTAAATTATAGTTGTAGTGATGAACATCGATCTAGATCATGGGAGGAGTTTTATGACGCCCATTTGTTGATTACGTAATGTAAGGACGTAACGTATCTTTCTTTTTGCTTCTATCTACGGTGTTAACTATGTATACGTTAAATTTAGATATGGTATTAACGCGTAGGCCCTAAAGAGATCGTTGATAAAATCTTTACAAACATGACTCCTACATTTCCTTAATTTCCTCCGGAACTGCGCTCTCTGATTTTGATAATAAGTTCGGAAACACCTCTAAACATTCGCATTTTACATGAGATTACTTGTCAGATTAGTCTGACAAGTAATCTCATAAAAAAATCTCATCTCATTTTAAAAAATGTCATAAAAGTCAAAAGTAAAAAAAAAACACTTAAAATGCACAAATATGTAAATTTATAGAATGAATATTCTTATATAATATTAATAATAATAAATCATTTCTTCTCAGAGAAATTAGTCCATAAGTTATTATAATTGCATTAAAAGTTGAAAATTAGATTTATAAATACATAAACTAGCCAAACTTTTTTTCTTAAATGTCAAGTTTAGTGTATAAACCGACTAAATTTTATTCCGTCTAGCCAATTACTAATAAATAATAGTGTTTCTATTCATACGTATTATAAAAATACTATTATTCCTAATAATAAGAAATACTTGTATTTTTTGTTTTGATATTAAAACTATAAAAGCGTTATGGAGCCTTCATATAATTTTTCTCTAAGGTTAGCTTGTACTGTGTCTCAGAAATAAAGTAATCAGAGATATCCTGATATTATATTTAGCGATAACATATGTTCACAAAGTTAAATGTTGTATTCCTGTATACACAAAATCATTCAAAATGACCTATTTCTAAAATGCTCGAACCTTCCTCAAAAATTCGGCTGTCAAATGCAACATATATATAGGTATTTTTTAAATTTGACTGTTAGTTCTAGAGCTGGGTATAAAACCAAAAAAAAGAAACGGTTTAGCTTTATTATATATGTAAAGATACATAAATTTAAATTTTCCTATTTGAAAACTGAACGACAAGTTAGTTTTTTATTACTGCTTTTTATCGAGTATGCTCTTAAAAACAAATAGTCCAGGAAAATTTACTAACAAATGAAAATTTGACATCCTATTTTTTTATGTTTCTAGAATGTTTGTCTAAAACTTTTTTTGTTAATCTTAACAATTTTGTATAATTTGAGGTATTTAAATGCTGGTTCCCTCACCGCGTTCCCTCACCGCGTCCCCTTTGTGGGCGCCTAGCGTTTGACGTGGAAGCACTGGCACTAGGTGTGCGGATGTCACGAGCCGACGCCGGAGGCTTTGCCGGCCCCGCAAGGGTCCGCCGGCGGCGCCACCGCGGGCGACACCGGCCTGCGCACCGCTTCTATGTAGTCCTTGATCAGTGTCGCGATCTGATACGCCTGTTGCAACAATATCACCGTTTTACAGAAAGTCAACATAGATAGCGCTCCTTAATAATATCGATAATGGAAGAATATTAGTTAAAATGATAAATTATTATTAATTATGAAAAAGGTAAACAAGGACCTTTGTTATGCAAGGGGCGGGAAGGGGAAGGTGGAAGGGAGTAGATAATAAATAAAAAAATTAGAAGTAAGAATCTAAAAGAAAATAGCTCTTTAATTCGGACAGTTGGTCTGGTGGCAGAACCGCACGTTTTGTAATAATTAAATAGAAGCTGTTGTGTGTTCTTGTTTTTCAGTGAGTGAGTAAGTGATGCTAGAGTTCAACCCCCTGGAATCGGATTCTTATTCGTTATCCTGGTCGATTTTTGATCAAGGTGGAACGTGTGCTTAAGCTATAAGCTTAAGCTTATATATGCGTACTAGGCAAGATTGTATTCTGGCCTGTGATTTAGAAAACTACGAATTGAAACAAGATCTCATTGGCGGTGAAGTGGACCATCAGCTTCTCTAAAATAAACATGAAAATGAATATGTACCTGGTCGGTGGAGAGCACGAGTTTGGCGTGCTTGCGGTCGGCCCTGGTGACGAGCAGCAGCGCCCTGGGCGCCGGCGACACGGCCAGCAGCTGGTCGTGGTCGTGCGACACCAGCGCCGCCCGCGACCCCCGACGCAGCAGCGTCAGACCGCGCGCGTCCACCGCCAGCCACAGTGTGCGCGGCCAGTTCGACGTGAACGATTGCTGCACCAACATTTCTTATTCACTTCCACCCTCAAACTCTCTTGTATCCGAGCGAGACAGATGTCACATACTGTCTCGCTCGCAAATAAATGTCAATAGCGTATGATATTGACCGCATTGTAATACATTTCTATAGTAAGTTATAGCTGGTGTCCGCGATTTCGTCGGCGTTGAAAAATAAAAAATATAACACCTGAGGAAATATATGAGCAATATAACGCCTGAACATTTTTTATATTTTTAGATGATCCCTCGGGAACAGTACTTTTTTCTGGATTAAAGTATATCGCTGTCATGTATGCTAAGTTTCACGACGATCGGTTGAGTAGTTAAAGCGTGAAAGGGTAACAGACAGACGGAGAGGCAGAGTTACTTTCACATTTATAATATTTGTTCGATGATTTCTATAATAAAAATGTACTTATAATATTTTCAAACTATACCCAACCTAATCCATACTAAATTTTATAAATTTTTTCGTTGTAAATAATCAGGCAGTTTACAAGAAACTTACACATAGTCCACATCGTTTTTCATTTGCTGGACTCAAAATAAATAATAGAACTTTTATACACCAACAATATTAGTATAGATTGTGATGCGGCGTACGTGACCACAGCCTTATAGAATGAAAAGAGCGAAATGGTTATAGATCGTCCATACCATGACATCGAATATGGTGGCCCTGGTGAGTGGCCAGGAACTGGCCAGAGTTAGGGCTCGCTGCATGGCGGCGTGCGGGGCGGTGCCTCGCAGCGCCAGGTGGTGCAGACGCACGGCGGGCGCCGGCAGAGGCAGACGCGCCGGCAGCACGGCGGCGGCGGCGGCCGCGCACTCTTCCCCTCCACCCGCGCACTCTCCGCCCACCACCTGCGCATGCAGCGCGGCCAGCATCACCTGAAATTATATAAATCTCTATTATAGTACTCAACTCGGTCTTTAGTCAACAGTTAACCTTAACACAGTTCACGTTGAAGTTGTTGAGTTGATAGAGTACAGTAATATCACGTTGTATTAACTTGAACCTTTGAAGTGTTTCTATCACAGAGCAAAGAATCGCCGCGCCGCGCGCTACTAGAGACGGCTGTAATAATAATATTCGTGCCGTGCAACTCAGGGCGCACTTGGCCGCCAGTTTCCGATAGAAATGTTCAAATAAGCGATAGAAATGTCTCATTATGCTGTGATTTGGTAGTGATAAAAAATGCTAGTCGAGATTGACTTTGAACCTAAACAATGCTGTGCAATACTGCTGTTGAATAAACGGTAACGCCCCTGACACGCGGCGATTCTATGCGCTGTGGTTTCCATAAAATTTTTAATTAATTATTCTAAATTGCCACGAGGTGGTTAAATAAAGGTCAGCGCCAATTCTGAGCTATGGAAAATTGTACATTTCCGTGCAAATTGCAGCCTAGATATATGGCACTGTTAGAGTGCTAGTTCTACTCACATCGGTCCACTAAGTACCAAGTGCTCATTGTAAAAATACAACGCAAAGGAGAGGTGTACATAAGGAATGGACTCACGTAGACAGAAACCCTTATATGGATTTTATTTCAAAGACTTCCATGACAAAGTCAGTTCTTTCATGATCGTCTTTTCTCTAAAACAAGGCGACGAAAGGTAGTACTTTACTCACTGCTTCATCCGTCTCTATGGGTAGTCTATCGTGTCGTACGGAGTGTAACACTTGATAGTACAGTAACTCCATTTCAGCAGGACACGCCGTGTGAAGAGGACGCTCACCAAGAAACAGCCTCTTTTTGAACACCAATCTAATGTTTGAAAAACAAAATATGATCTCAGTACATTTTCCAGACTTGATGCCTGGATCAAGAGACAGATACAAAACGTGGCATATCTTCACAGGGTATGTATTTTCAGAAGATTCCTCACTCTGTCCCGCTAAGAATCCGATAGGTTACGAATGTAAAGGAATATTAACAAAATAGTAACAAACATATATCTACTTAGTGGATACAGTTTCAACTTCAGATTGCCTACTGTAAAAAGAAAGTGCCTACTGTCTGTACGTAATTTTGTACGTGCTTTGGCGTGTACCGACAGCTTTATAAAGAAACGCTCTTCAGGTCCTCTGTTCGCTCCAATTTTTTACTTTATTTTAAATGAATGAAAGTTCCAATCTCCACTCTATCGCATTTCTTTCTTTATAACCGTTTCTTAAAGTGTATTGTTGTCTGGGAGAACCGACTCCAATGCTTATCGATTTAATTAATAGAAAATGCAATTAGTGCTATTTATTTTTAAGTTGAAATCTTATTAATTTTATTTTACTCATTGGCATTCGAAGTCGCTTAAGATTCATTAGTGTATAATAAGTGTCTCAATTTATTGTTATAATTAAGTCATCTTGTTTTTTCTTTTTGTTTTCTAGAGCTTTTTAAATGTTTCGGTTCAAGCTTTTCAAGCTTGACAAAATGCTTGTAATATACTCACTCAAGCGTTTTTAGCGATTATGTACAGCAAACTCTTATATCTCTTGCTTGAAAACTTTGTGATTTTTATATATTACTATAACTAGAATATTTTACTTCTAGTCAATAATGGATTACAAAGGCATTTGAGAAAATTTAAAGTATTTGAGTTTTAAACAAAATAAAAATTGTTCTTTCACATTTCTGCAATTGTAAAGGGAATCGCAAAAAAATCACATACCATTATAATTTTAGTACGACTTATTTTCAAATTCCCACGCGTACCGTTCGGATGTAACTACGCAGCCATTACAGAATTACAGTGTAGAATTACTTGCAGATTTTCGCGAATTGTTTGACGGAACGTGTCTCTGAATACAAATTTCCCTATCTTTTACCGCGAATTCGATATGCAGACAGGCTCGTGAACGTATAAATATGTTTTAAATTGTATTTGAAAGATACTTGAACACTTAACACATATACTTAATTAATTAACTCTTCATTTATTAATTAACCCTATCATTGATATATATATTTTTAGCAGTAACACATTTCTTGACCACAATTCCTTTACTCCTATTATGAGCTGTGTTTTATGTGTAAACCATTTCGGTAAGTACTCTGGGTCTCATGGCAATGTATTTCTTATAAAATAACATAAAATTCTACTGAACATCTAAATTTGTATAAAATTCTACTAATATTTCATTAACGAACAGAATTAACAGAACAGATTCGTTGATGAATTGTTGTCATAATGTGTTATAATTATTACTGTAATGTAATAATTATAACACATTATAAAATAAATGTCATGGCGTGAAATAAAATGTCTAGACAAACCTAATAAAGGTTTAGAGATATTGTTATCATCTTGTGTAGAATTATAATAAATTAATAAATAAATAAAAATGGAATGGTAATGCAGGCGAGTCGCGCGTGCCACAACTATATGATCCGATGGTCATATTCAGTCATACTTCAGCATACTGCGGTGCGTGCGCCATAGTCGAGGCTATGGTCCGCAGCGAGGGGTCGTGGACAGCTATGCTCTCTTTCTGCGAGCATGTAATGCTTCAGAAGAAGACGGCGGAGAGGCTGAGAGAGCTCGATCCGTCTTCTCAACCGATCCGCCGTAAAACCCGCCAACAACCTCCTTGGGTATCCCCCAACCTCCTGGGCGATAGTTTGGGGTAACTATCGACCGTTTGAGGTCCCCGCAAATGCACGTCGTACTTGTGACTGTTCCAGATACGCCGTTAAGTGTTACTAATTAAGAGAGCGGAGCTCTCCGCGATTGGTCCGGCCGCGGACAACTGCCGGTGGGGGTCTCGGATGGACTTTGCTTCATTTCTCCAGTCCCCACTATCATAGGCAGCGCGTAGGAACCCCAATAAGACGACTTTAGTCGGTAGGAAAGGCCTCCCCAGGCCCGTGGGTAATTGCAGGAAATTTTTAACTTTTCATGTATGCAAAGCCACGGGGAAAGTATAGTAGTCTCCCATTGTATTGATCAAATGTGGAATCAGTGAAACTGTTATTGATTCTGGCTTTCTCGTGTCATTTCCTACGTAAACACAGCTCTGTTGACATATGTTACCGCAAATAGTGTTTCCCAAGGGTTTAGAAATAAACTCTGCGGACCCGTACAGTTGATTTTACTCAGCAGCGTCAGTAACAGAGTCTACAATACATTAAATATCTTTTTGAATAAACCACACTTTCAAACGATGCCGGACGATTTGGACGTGTAATTACATCATTGTTTAAACTGATATAATTTGTATTAATATATTTTAAAATTAGACTGTAGTTTAGTTAATAATTTCAAATATAATTTTCGCCTTCACATTTCACAGCATGAAAACTTTTTTCGTGAAAAAATACATTTTAATTTTCAGTATTGAAGTTTAGCGATTACAATTTACGTTGTAGCAATTAAATTTGTAGCGATATCACATGTTGTTTTATTTCATTTCAAAGTTTGAGCGCACTTAATGAAAAACCCTTTACATTCACACACGAACTAACACACACACACAGAACTCCCACTTGACAGATAATAGTGGGACATATCAGCATAAGTGCTGTTGTGTTTCGGTGAGTGAAAAAGGGATACCAGCGCCCATTTGAGCGCACTTCCAACATCTATGGCTTTGCTTGTCTGACGACCTTTACCTAAAACATATATTTAAACTATTATGTTAATTACGCACTACATACTAAGTATTACCCTAAATATTTCGAATACCAAAATTGAATTGTTTCAAGTTTATTACCCGCACTTGACGTGCATAAATTAGGCCATGTATACATTAATAGAAAACAAACCGTGATTTGTTTTTGTATGACTTTTTTGCAAGTAAATATTTAAGGCGATGACTTATTATGAATGTGAAAGTAACTCGGTCTGTCTGACTGTTATGTTTTCACGCCTTAACTACTCAATCGATCACTAGGAAATTTTGCATACACGTGGTTAGGGATATAGAGAAGGACACAGGTTACCTTTCTTTTCTGTTTCCAATTAATATAATATAATTTGACATCGCCACTGTCGTCATACTTTTCTAAAATCTCTTTTCAAGTTGATATATGCATGTGTTGCTGCCTTAACCGTATCTATAAAATAGGTAATATAATTATAGTAAGTAGGTACGTAAGAGATAATGATAAGTAATATATAAGTGATTAATGCGGGTTAGTGGTTACCATTTTGAAAGCGCCATTACATCGAATCATTAGACTGTTACTAGTCGTGCGAAAAAAATGTTTTACTTTCTTTCTTTGTTGCTATTATATTTCATAACTTTATCTCAATCAGAATTGTACAAAACCTACGATAAGTACAAAATATATGAGATATCAGGCGAAGAAAACAGCAGAGTTGACTTAGTCAATGTTTTGAGGAAGATTGACGTGAGTATTATACAATGATTTCATTCACTAAAGAATTTGTTTGTTTGGTTGGTTGGTTGAACGTTTTAAATTCTGGAAAAAACAGAAAATAAAAATACTGTTTGTACAGTTTATTAATTTCAGTTAATTAAAATGAAACTGAAGACACCTGTGGTACCTAAAGTGTGCCATAAGTCAATCCATAAGATCCTATAGGTCTGTGCAGCATCAGGAAGGTTTTAAAACCGTCGTCAAACAGGAGTCAATAGTATAGGAAGGCTGTATAAGATAAAGAGTGTAGAAATGGGCTCTAGCATCCATTACTCATAGCACAAGTGCTAGTTTAAAGTGATATTAAGCGGTGGTTTTCTGTAGTTGCTGTCGCCAGACGGCTAAAAGTACGATATTTATAAATTTCACTCTAAAAAATTCAATTACTACTTATTTAATATTTTGTTTTTAGAATTCACTCTATTATGACAGTCATAATAGAAACGTCACACAAATATTACTGGCGCCTGAGCTCGATGCAGTTTTCAAGGAAATTCTAAATGAAAAGAAATTACATGAAAAAGTTTTAGTTGAAGATTTTTCCAAGTGAGTAATGAAAATAAAAATTTTGGCAGGTTTTAATATGTAACATATACACATATTTAAATTATAGGAAAGCACAATATTATTAAAATATCTAGAACAGCTTACACATTATTATAAATCAATCAATCAATCACACAAAATGAAATCAAGTCAATAAAACAAAAACAGCAATGAACATATATAAAACATTTATATCAGTATGTACATATTATTTTTGCTTGAATGACGTCTTCCTGTCATTTTGAATCGGTATCATTAAGGGATAATTAGATTATTATATCATAATATTGTATGTAAGGAAATGTGAGTCAAAATCATTAAATAAATTAAAGCAAATGAGGTCAGTCGAGAAATCAATACAAAGTTATTATGGCAACTTCCAACTAAAGACATACTTAATCGCAACATACACTTACAGAAAGGAACATTACAAGTATGAATTTAAATTATAGGAAAGCACAACATTATTAAAATATCTAGAATAGCTTACACATTATTATAAATCAATCAATCAATCAATCACACAAAATGAAATCAAGTCAATAAAACAAAAACAGCAATGAACAAAAGAGAAAAAAATCAACAAAACAGCAATGAACAAAAGAGAAAACATTTATTTTATAAAGTTCAATGTTTAAATAACAGGCCAATATTTTAGCATAGGTTTAAGTCGTTTTAAAAAAGGTCGTTAAAACAATTAGTCGTTTACAACAATTTATATGGGAATAATAACTTTTTTGTATATTTTCTTTTTATTATTTTTAATTAAATTATTTAATTTAATTTAACTATCGGCAAGTTATGGGTTCTGAAATTTTGTATTCAGTTCAAAAATAGAACCGGTGAAATGGACATAATTAGATTCCTTTATAACCGTAACTAACTAAATGAAAAACCTAATAACAGAATTCCCATATAAATGCAGACAGTTTCATTTTAATGTCTGAAAATTATTCTACAATATAGCCATATTTTCAGCTAAATTCGAATATACAAATATTGAGAAGACAGTTCCAAATATTGAATGTTGGTTTTAATTAGCAAATATTCTACTAGCGTACAGAAAATATTCATATAGATAAACAATATGGAAGGATTCGTATTTCAAACGTCAGCTTACATGTTGATTACCGAATATTGAAACATTTCTGTAATAAATGAATGTTTCATGTATTCTAATTATAAATTTATGCCATCAGAATTATTCGTGCTGACAAAATTAAGCCTTTCCGGTCACAAGGTTTCTCGTGGACATCGTATTATGACGTGGATGATGTAAGTTTAATATACAATTTGAATACTTAGTTTCAGATATAGATTGGATGTTATTTTATTAATTAAAATTAACTTTACATGTCAAATAATTTCGGATTTTTAATTGTGTCGTAGTGTAATAGTTTCTTAGGATCAAGAGAGGAATTTTTAAGTACAAGTCGAGATGTAAGAAACGGTCAAATCGTTATCTATAAAATATTGCTCGACATATTTTGCTCTATATTTAAATACTGACATAAATTTTATAGTTTATCTATGTATACTAATATTATAAAGGGAGAATATTTGAACTCAAAAACTTATTTAAAAACTCAAAAACCACTGGACCGATTTTAAAAATTCTTTAACCTGTAGAAAGCTACATTATCAGAGAGTAACATATGTTACTCACCTGCAACAGCTAGTTTTACATATTTTATTAAATTTTGAATGTAATACCAGTGTGTTCTCCTATTCTCAATGAAAACGAGATTACAATTTTTTAATTAGTCAAAAATGATCTTACATTTATTGTATGTTAGTATTTAATATTATTATTTTTCACAACTTATATTTTGAGTAACCAATTAAACTGGGGAAACATATCGAAATAATTACAGATTTATAGCTTCCTGAAGAATGTATCTAAATCGTATAACAATTGGACTGAACTGATTGTCGGCGGTGAAAGTTACGAAGGACGTCCAATATTGGGAGTCAGAATAAACACACCAATTGAAAGAACAAGCGACAAACCTGTCATATTTATAGAATCAGGTATGTTTAGATCCCCATCAGACCATTGGTATGTACACCATACTAAATATAAAATAAGAATATTCTGTTAGTAATAGGTACTGTTACTGTTACTGTACTGTACTGTTACTGTGTAGAATATTCTGTTACTGTTAGTAATATAGTCCAATAAAATCGTGATGCAAACTATACAAGATAGAGCTATCCTAATTTACGTTGTAAAACTATTATTTGAGACTTTATTAACCGTTATTTTGAAACACTGGCCATGTACCTCAGCTTATTTCACACCAAAACAATGATTTTAGCAATGTTTAATTATTATTATTTTCTTTTTGTAAATATATCTTCAGCAACATTTAATTACAATAATTATCTACTGATAACAAAATTAAATTTGTCTTAGTTTTTTTCATGTAGGTACTTTAAAAACTATAAAGGAACAGTTTCTTATATTATAGTCTTTTGGATGATACATCGTATAATTACAATATATTATTAGAATAAATTGCGTCCCACTACAAGGCACAGACCTATAGGCGAGAGTCAACCACTATTATCATAAGTCATATTAATAATTACATTATGACGTACTATGTTGTGAACGCTAGGCCACTGCATATTAGTACTACTTCAAATGACTTTAATAGCGAGGTATAATAGATTTTAGAATTCCAGAATAGTCCTTCAAGTGAGAGCAAGTGATCATTATAATCCAGACATAAAAACTAAAACACCGAGTCTAAATAAGACTCAACCCGGGTCTACTTTATCGGCAGTTTGATTTTCTACTTACTAAGGACCTCTTAAATGATACTCTTAAAGGACCAATATATATGATATACTTATACTTCATCGTAATCTATTGCCACTCTTAAACCTGATAAAAGAAATTGTTACGTCATTCAAGTTGTAATAGTCAATAGCACTTCAATTACTTAAGTATACCATAATACCACTTGTCGTCGATTGTTTCTTATCGAAAATAATCTTAAGATTTTCTTTATATTGTCTCAAAGTGAGTGCGCAATGATCAATGTTCATGTTCAATGTCAAAAGTTCAATACAATTTCAATGTCTAAGATATTCATTGAGGACTCTACGACCTATTCAATTGTCATTAACTTTTGTTTATGTATTAATGACAGTGATTGTCAAATTACAACTGTTACGGCTTGATATCTCAATTCTAAATATATAAGTGAGATTCTTTGTTAGACTTTCAACACCTTCAACTACTCAACTGATCATCGTGAAATTTTGCAAGCACGTTGTCAGGCATACTAAAAAGAACATATAAGGTACTTTTCATCTAGAAAAAAAGAAACTGTTCCTGAAGGGTTCCTAGCACACAAAATTCTGTTATTAACGGTAGTCTTTTGTAAGTGGCAGTAAAAGCTGCCAGTTGTGATGCTCTTTATGACTGCGGAAAACAGTTTTCCTCGCCACTATACTATTCAAGGTGTTTTACCTATGTAGTTTTAAACCTAAACCTAATAATAATTATTAATTAATGTAAAGGCATTCACGCACGAGAATGGATAACTCCAGCGACGATCACATACTTTATTAATCAATTGTTGACAAGCGACGATCCGGATATATCGATGATAAGGGATCAATTCGACTGGCGCATCTTCCCCACTGTCAACCCCGATGGTTATCATTTCAGTTACAATGTTGTAAGTATCACTAATTACGTTGACGTACATATACAGTATGTCCAGATATGGACTAGCGATATTCTAGGTTACATAAATTACAACCTATTTTAGTACACAAATACAATACATACTGCGGTCCAATCCACTTCAGTATACTATGTGGCAGCCATTTTTTTTTCTTTTTTTTTTTCTTGAGATATTCTCATGTGTGTACAAAAAAATCATATCTCTCTCAAAGCTTTGGCGATACTAGATGAAAATGGGCTTCTTTTTTTCGCGACAGTTCTTCCCAGTAGTTCGGAACTGTGTCGTACACCGTTCTTAATATGTGTTAGATTAATTTGTTAGGATAATTCAAACAAATACTCAATACTTTTTATTCAATATACCTGTTCGTTTTGCTTTTGTCAATAGGGCTGATTAACACTCAAATCAAGGATTTCATATCTTGACATTTTAATCACTATAACTTAATCTAAATTCAATAAAAACTTATTATTTATGTGGGGGGCGAGACAGAACACTTTTTCATAGAATAGAATTTAGTTGAAAACTAAACAATACATAATATTATATTATAATAATACCAAATTTAACACCACATGGGAACACCTTTAGTCATAAATATCATTTAAAACTAATATCTACCTAACGGCACATGCCGCAATGATTTATAGTTACTTACTAAAGTCATCAAAAAATAATTAGAAACAATTAGTCAAAACTCAGCACAATTAGTGCCATCTGTTGAACTTCGCTTGAACCGGTTCAAGTAAGTCACTTTGTGGTTTTAATTTCGGCAACATTAATATGTTTATTATAAATATAATTATAAATAGCCAATAACAAGCCATAAATGCACCATTTTGAAACTGCGACGAATGGTAATCTTTCTATTACAGCAGTGCAGGATTAGCTACGTAGCAAAAGTAGCAATTGCTATGGGCCCAACGCATTGGGGGCCCCGCGCACTCATGCCTGCTGTTTACGTTCCTATATTATCTACAAAACAGATATATCCTTACAAAACCATATCTCAACAGTTAAACTTTCAACATTTTGAAATGAACATTTCAGAATATATTGTTCAAATGTTACTCTTTTATGTTACTTAAAAATTTAAATAAAATTATCTTCATATTATATTTAAAAAAAAAACCTTTAACTGAAGACCCTAATACAAAACAAAGGCCTCTTGATAGAATTTGCTACGGGCCCCGCGGCATCTTAATCCGGCACTGTATTACGGAACCAAATAATCAATCAACTCATACAAACAAAAACTTCAGCTTTATAATATTAGTAAGTATAGATATAAGATCTGGTTGGTTAATAAATGAGATGTGTTTTTCAACATTCGTGGACTACCACTAGAGAAATTTAACAAAAAACCTTTGAGAGCTTTTCATGCAATACCGAATAGAGCAAGATTTATTACATCAATATCGTTTGTTTTCACAGGATCGTATGTGGAGGAAAACACGATCGAAGTCATACAATGGTTGCTACGGCGTTGATCCTAATCGTAACTGGGATTACAATTGGGGAGGTATATTGAGCATTTACTTATATATATTCAGTAGTAGCTGATGCCCCGCGACTTCGTCTGTGTTGAAACAGAAAATATATGACTTCATAGCTGTGGCGCCATTTTTTTATATTTTTAGACGATCCCTAGGGGAACTTATAATTTTTAAATGGTTAAAAGTATTCCACATGTTAATTCAGGAATAAACCATCTATGTGCCAAGTTTCATCCAAAACCGTTCAGCCGTTTTTGCGTTATTGTGGAACAAACATTCAGAAATCTTGAAACTTCTGAATGTATAATATTACTAGTGGCCCGCTCCCGACTTCGCCCGGGTTCTGAATAAAAACTGTCCTATCTTTTAAGTTAGACCAAATTACACGTAGTTACGAAGTTTTATCAAAATCGGTTTAGTAGTTTAGGAGTTCATCGCGGACAAAACACGTGACACAAATTTATATTATATTAACGTTGAATAGTTCAGGAATTAGAGCGTTCGCACAAAAAAAAAACTTTTCAGTTTAACTATGTTCAGTATAGACGTCATTGGACGGATCATTTGAAAGAATTACACGTCATCAAACAATTTCACATTGCGTAATGATTTTGTGTAAGCAAAATAAAATTTTAAAAAAGTAATGTTTCACAGAACACAGCTCGTCACACAATCCCTGCGATGCACAAATATACGCCGGTACACAACCATTTTCTGAAATAGAAACGCGGACGTTGTCTAGATATATTGCGAGTATCGAGAACCTTCAAGCCTATATAGCCTTCCACTCAGACGCTAAGTGTCTCCTTTTGCCGTATTCTGATTCTTCGGAACACGTCGACAATTACGACGATTTGGTAAGCATTCTCAAGTTTAAATCAAATAAATACTTCCCCTAATAATTCGAAATTTATTAGACCAAATATAATGTATAAGATTAGAAAATATTATTGCAGTGAAAGAAAAATTTGACATGTGAAAACATGTGAAGAAACTCAACAAAAAATTAGAACACAAAAAGAATTTTACTTTTATTGAAAAGTATTTCCAAAACGGCTTATTAATAAATTAATGTCAGCTTAATTTTTTTTATTGTTTATTTTAATTTAAAGATAAATACATCTAAGAGTAAGCTTAAATCGAAAATATTAGAGCATATTATTAAGTGATTACATATTGTATTGCTTTTCAGAAACAAATTGGAGAATCTTCACTGAAATATGCATATAAAGTTAACGGAGCGAAGTATGGTGGACCCGCAACGGCGTCTGAGATTCTATGTAAGAGAGAGTATTTAATAATCATTTGTTTCAAATATTTATTGTTAAATAAATAAATATCTTCACACGTTCCACACAGCACCATCTAGTTCCACACTAAGCAACTTAATGCTTGTATTATGGATACCAGACAGTTGATATAATACATAGATTACTTTTTTTTTGTAAATACATACATATTATAAATACAAACATCCATGACTCAGGTACAAAGGTAAATGTTAACACATAAACATTTGCCCCTAGCGGGATTCGAACCCGCGGCCGTTTGGTTAACAGCTGGGGTTACTAGCCACTAGACCAAACGTGTTATTTAGTGGAATATTATATTAATTTAGTGGAGAACCATTACAGCTATTTTTCCAAGCCAGAACAGTATTACGTTTGCTTTAGTTTAATTAAGAAAAAAATAACTAGACTAATGACAGTTCATTTAAAACTAACTAGTGGACTCATATACTTGGACTTCGAGGTTTGTGTGTCATATAAATAATTGCTGTATTGAACATGTATTGAATAAGTATCAACAGATGGCGCTATATTAATAATCTATATAATTTGAAAAAAAAAATAAACAAAATAATAAACAAAATGAGATATAAACTATCCTATCTTTTAAGTTGGACCAAATAACAGATACTTATGAAGTTTGATCAAAGTCGGTTCAGTAGTTTCAGAGTTTATCGCGAACATACATCGTGACGCGAGATTTTTATATATATAGATAACTAGAATAGACTAGATTTCTCTTATTCATATTCCAAAAATTACAATGACGGCATAGCGGCATAGATTATTATGCCTCCAAAACAAAAACTCTGATTGCAATAAAAGTATCCCTGAAAAATACAAAAAAAATAATAATAATAAAACTAATAACGTCTTAGGAGTTATTACATTGTTCCTATTTATATTTATTAGATTATTATTAGTTTAGTGAATAATACATTCGTAATAATCACATCACGCCTTCATAAGTACTAAAATTAGCATGAGTTTGTTTATATAAGCAAATCCAATTAAGAGCTATGATTTACTCGTAAGGTTTCATATGTTTATAATTAGTCGGTACTTATTCTATAATTTCGCCTCCTTTACCACAAAATCAAGTGTGATTGAGAAAATATAAATATGTAATAGGACACTTAAAGCATATATAGAATCTTTTCATATAATAAAATCGTAAACGAGCCGTGTCTCCTGTACATTTAATATATTAAAAAAAATAAAAAATTGTATATACACGTTTTACTTTACTTATGTCACCCAGGTTAAAAAATAGTTTGTAAACTCTCAGTTTGCTAATCTCAGAAACTGCTTAATCGATTTCAATGCAGTTTCCCGTAACATTTTTGGACCCCGTTTAATCAGTTTACCGAAATAACAAAGGTATGAAAACCGTGCCGTATTGTAATTGCGGCACAGCCAAGCACAGCTCATCGAAATAATATATCTTTGCAAGCACAGCTAATTAAAAAAAAACTTCATTTCAGACAAGGCATCAGGAGGGAGTATGGATTGGGTGCGTCTGGTCTTAGGCACCAGGTTGGTGTATACATATGAACTGAGAGGATACGCTTTCCATTGGCCTGCAAAACTAATATACCAGCAAGGAGACGAGGTCACACAAATGATGGTCGGACTGGTCAAAGAAGCATACAATTTGGGATATTTCTGACGACTTCGACAAAGTCTTGACTGAAATATTTATAGACATATATTATAAACAATTAATTTTTATTTACTGTCTTTTCAGTAATATAATCCACAGTTAAATCCATGTCAATATAACTTAATTGTACTTAATAATTAATGATAAACAGATAAAATTTGTAAGTTTGCATGCAAGCGGATTCCGAGGATTGCTTCGGAAATAATCATTTGATTTAAAGATTTCTTTGTCTAATATTTCAAATTGACCCTCATATATGTACATAAGTTCATAATATGAACTTTATAGCAAACAAAAGCTATTTTTCCAATCCTTCCATTATTCTACTTAATGTTAGTAAGGTTATTAAGGTTGACAGCTCATTTTTAGCAACTCTGGTGTTGCTTATTGCTGCTACAAGTCAAATCAAGTGCATCTAAAAATAAACTTGAGAAAGCCTACAATTTTTTAATTAAGAACGCAATATAAATTTGTTTTATTAAGTACAGTTTAATGTTAAATTGTAATATGTTGATTACCCATTTTTAAATAATTTTTTTTTTTCTTTTCGTTGCACTAGTTACGATTTTGTCTTTTTGTGGTAAGACTATTTAATATTTAGCCTTTAGATAGTTATTATATTATGAGATTGAAAAAAACTTTGTTCAATGACTTATCAATGGTTTGAGTTTCTCTCATTTTAAATATTTTAAGTGTAAAATGTTAATAATTCATTAATTATTATAAACAGAACCTTACTTCTTACGATAAATATGTACATATTTATAGGAAAAAATAAATGTCAAATATTTTTTTACGTATCATTTAATTTTCTAATGGCGGGAAGTACTCCATAAATATAACAAAGCTCATAGAAAAATAATTATAAATATAAGAATTACATTTTTGGGGTAATTTTGCTAAAAAAATGTTATAATTTTCTTTCTTGAACTGGAGTATTTTGCGCATTGCACATTTCTTCTACAACTAAATCCATCTGTAAGGAAAATAATAACATTTAATTTATTTTAAACAACTATTATTTAAAAAAAAAATATTATTAAATTTAAAAAAAAATTTTTTTTAACATTAACATAGTTTTGTGTAGATACCAATGAAGTTATACCTAATAGTACACAAACTAAATTTTCAATTTAGTAGTGAATTTCTACATAAATAGACAGTAATATTTTTCAACGCAGAGCAGCAACCGCCCCTCCTTACATAGATACAGGTACATAAGTGAAGTCCCTTCGTCTAATATTAGTTCCTCGTTATATCTTTTCGTATGACCAACTACGCCATTATGATAGCATATTCTAAAGGTCACGTATAATCTAATCCCATCTAAGTATCATCTGCCTGTTAAAAAAAAATAGCATGTAACACTACACGCTCTACAAATAACTATTTATCTAATCAATCCCTAGAAATCTAATTCTGAT
This sequence comes from Synanthedon andrenaeformis, assembly GCA_936446665.2. NCBI lineage: Eukaryota > Metazoa > Arthropoda > Insecta > Lepidoptera > Sesiidae > Synanthedon > Synanthedon andrenaeformis. The sequence continues at coordinate 12,092,580 of OW387780.2, read as the reverse complement.
GTCACGACTGTTCAAAATCAAATCTAATAAAGTTTGCGACTGTACCTTAAAGCTATGTTATGTTAAGTTTATACCTCTTCGTCTTCCATGTTGTCTTCCACAACTTCCATGTCTTCAGATTTCTGATTTTGAGTCTCCAACCGCCGCTGTAGAAATTAATACAACGTTAAATTTTATATTAGCCACATTACTGATAGCCACATAGACTCGGTTATATCTAAAGCCAATAAAGCCTTAGGCTTTATAATGCGAACATGTTCTTATTTTAGAAATATTAAAACGTTAAAAATTTTGTACTGTACCTTTGTGCGCAGCCACCTAGAATATGCATCACAAATATGGAATCCGCAATACGAAACATATGTTTCACGTATTGAGAGGATACAGAAGAAATTTCTTCGAAACCTGGATTACAAAAGTCATCAAAAGTTGCAGGATTATATTCACAGATGTAGGTGCTATCATTTCCTACCTCTTTAGTATAGGCGTAATATAAGTGACATTTGCTATTTGATGAAAATTGCAAAGGGTTTAGTTGATTCAACTGAACTATTATCCAAATTATATTTAAATGTCCCTCATACCTACTAATTTGAGAAATCGCTCTTTGCTGCTTGTAGCTCTTAGTAAGACTAATTATAGAAAAAATACATTCATGTCTCGTTCATGTAGACTTTTTAATGAATTTTAATAGAGGATACAGATGTTGACCTGTTCCACAGTTCCATAGTTAAAACGAAAAATATTATAGCCGATAAATTCTTCAATGGCCAACTATAATATTATCGTTGTTTTAGACTAGTTTGTAATATATAGTTTGTATCTATAATTTGAAATCTATAAGTGGAAATTTTTTATTAGGTTTAAGCTATTTACTCTGATTATTGTTATGTATTTGTACCTGTAAATTTCCCTAAAATAAAATAAATTAATAAATAAATTAAATATTTGTTTTATTTTATTTTCATATTAATTTTATTTTCAAACTTTTCGATAATGTAAGGTTTGCCATACATATAGTCGGGCCGGCATAGCCGGGCGGTAGAATCGAATGAATGAAATGTGCCGGTCCGACTATGTGTAAAGCAACCCTTACTAATACAGACCATTTTGTAGTAACAGTGCACGCTACTTTAATCCACACAACCCTAACCCCAAACCCTAATTCAAGCATGTGTGCTGTTGTTTCAACCCCCAGCAGTCAGCACCCCCTCTAGAGGTCCCCTAGCAAACGGGCCTCATAAAAATATATACCTAAATATTACAAATACAATTCAAATACAGAACACGTGCAATAAGAGAGTCTATAAATGTATTCAAATTTTTTACAATTTTTTTAAAATGTATTACGTGTATGCAAGACATTGTTCGTTCGAGCAACTGAGATCCATGCGCAGGATAGTGAGAAACTATAATCTTTCTTTTTGTTTCCATCTACTGTATTATATCGAAATAACTAATATTCTAATTAAAGTTATAAGTAACAGAAAACAATTAATGTTTTATAAGCAACGACACTGGAAAGCTTACATCATAGACTGTCTAAAACTTAATTACGTCTAACAATTTTATTTCAAGCTGTTACTTACAATACTCTGCCTCCTAAGTTCTTTGAGTTGCGTTTTCTTCTCACGTTTGAAGAAGCCGAGCTGTAATTATAATGAGAGTTTAATATAGCCTATATTACGAACCAAATTCCCATCAAGTAATGAAATATGAAGACATTTACGATTCAAGGAACATTAATAATGGAAGATACAAATATTAACGTAAAATATGCTTTCGTCAAAGTGTTCTTTATATACTTTTATTACTTCCGTGATTATACTGTCATATTATATTGCTTGTGTTCGGTCCTGCTCGAATTTCAACTTTTTCTTTTTTATTACACTACAATTTTTTTTTAAAGGATTTTATAAATTCTTTCACCTACAATGTATAAAAATAAGCGAAGAGACTTATGCTTATTATTTACTTTTTTATAAAATTATTAAGATATCTTAAGATGCGAACAAAGTCGCGGGCATCGGTTAGTTTAATAAATAGGAGAAAACTCGTGAAGGGAAACTATATCTGTTTGTCCAATTTGAATTTGAGCCTGTGATTATGAAGGTGCTTACCTTATACAATATGAACATGATGACTAGTATTACAAAAACAGCTATCAAAACAGCAATGAGAAGAACCAACGACTTATTCCCCCAGAAACCAACACTATCTTGAACGATGTACAAAGTCGTCATACTGAAAACGATTGACTATTTTTTAAATGTAAAAAACACAATGTAACTCATCTAGTAGGTATATTTAATATTGGCTCAAAATATATTATTACCTATTTTCCTATACCTTATACTTAATCTTACTATGGTCAGCAGCGTATGTGCAGCACCTATGATATCTATAATATAAAAATGAATCCCTAAATGTGTTGCTAAGCGCAAAACTCGAGAACGGGTGGACCGATTTTAATTCTGTCTTCACTCATAGATAGAGGGATAATCAGGGAAGGTTTTTACGTAAAAAAAGCACCCCGGGCGAAGCCGGGAGCGGAGCGCTAGTTTCTTATATTAATAGGTGACGGTAGCCACCTAACATAAAGTGATCAGACCTTTACATAAAAAAATGTAAAAATAAATTTACAATCAAACGAACCAAAATTTAATGAAATAAATTCTACAATCTGTAGGTACTATCTGTAATTAGTTTTAAATGTCTCTATATAAAGAGATAATCGCTTGGATTTTTGTCGCACGTTTATCGTTGAATGGATTGGATACCACTAGGAACACAGAAGTGATCCATGTCCTGGATTAACATGGCAAAGTGCGGCAGCCTGTGGAAAATAGATAGCGTACGTTTTAAGAATCGTCGCCGAGTTTTACGAGTATAGCAATTTTTAATAATTGAATCACTGGGAAGTTGTAGCGCCAAATCTCAAAATTTATCATATTTCCAAAGGAAAATATTGTAATTAACTGATGAATGATAGATGTAAGTTATTACCTACCTCTCACGCTTAACGTCAGTTACATCCTCGATTTGTTTATGTTTTAAGTAAAGCTCGAATTGAGATGTAACGTTTAACGTTACACCGCCAGTACCTAAATATTAAAACAAAACAAAACTCGTAATTAACATTTTAAAACTTTTTGTAATAAAAAGAAACTAAATTCATTAATTATTTCAACATTAATAAAATATGTCAAGTGGCTCTCGTTCCCAGTTAACCACACTTGGTGTCTATGACGGTAAATAACGACCACAAAGTGTATTATAGTTTATTTATCATTAAATGTTACTCACTTATATCCTCAGTAGTTACTTTTTGTGTAAGGATTACAACGGTAGTTGAATTTGGTAGCAAATTTATGGTACATTCTGATTCAAATAAGCCACCGATAAACTTTTCCGTACAGCCCTTTGACGATTCCTGAAATAAATACGAGCAATTATTATTTATATTTTGTCTAAAAGTTTAATCAAATGTTTTGTACGAATGATGAATAGTGGAACTGATGAATATAATTATTCATATGAATGAAGTATATGAATGAAGAAAGAGGATAGTACCGAATGAAGAGGACACACACAGTAGAGATAAGGTGTTTTACATAACGATTGTAAGAATATATTAGACTAAATATATATTAGACTAAGAAAAATAAATAAATTTGGAAATTATTTCATTTCTAAAAAATAAAAAATAAATAATATTCATAAAATGATTTTTTTGTAGTATAATGGGACTAGAAATAATAACTAGGTATGGAATGTTGAGTTCCTTGAGGAATATTATACCAGCAAATATTTGTTGGAAATTATCAGAATATCCATAAAATATACATTTTAAACAACAAAGGATCCGCAAAAAGTTTATATATATATATATATATATTAAATAAAGTTATTCTTCCATTTTTAAAGTGAGAAATAAATCACATAAAATTACCCCATTTTCATCAATTACAGTAATAACTACATGGTCCTGTGTCACTGTTTTTACACCGACATCCTTCCAAGTTAAAAAGCCCTTGTTGATAATCTAAAAAAAAAACCACATTATTAATTATCCAAATTATTCAATTCATTGGCAATATTATAATATATTATATATATATTTTTGAAATTATAAGAATAACATAAGCCAATACCCCTATCAAAAGGAAAATCTCTCAAATAGGAGCATTCCCTTTCGTTTTTTTTAAACTATTTTATCTCCATAGTTGAGATCACAGAGATAAATAATGGTTTACGTTATTGGTTGAGATAGTTGAGATTTCATAATAAAAATATAAAATTACTTGCCTTATAAATGTGTTCGGAATTAATGTCCTTATCTTTGAAATCTTTTTGTGTTATGTTATAATTTTGAGGAAAAGTCCTAAAAGAAATTGTAAAATCAATTACAAATAATTGGAGAAACAATTATCTATTTTTTAAGAGGGTTTTACCATTATAATTAATTTTAAAATAAAGCTTTAATGTCGCTACATCAAATTATAGTGCAGGGTGATTCTCCAGATAAAGAAATTAAGTTTAACTACCTTATGTCAATACTATTGCCACTCCTGTAATAGAAATGATCGAGGATTTCTCTATAAGTGGTTGTATTCCGTTGGTTACAGCTACCGTAAACTGTCGCTTCTACGTGTAACTTGGCATCGTCGTGTGATATTTTGTTCATCATCAATTGCATATTAATTACATACTGAAAACAATGTTTAGGAAATTAGAGATTTTTATGAGACTTTCTTTTATTATATCTTGTATTACCAACTGTTATTGTGCAGCACACCTTATTGCTTGTATCCTTACGCGATGGTAACCACCTACCATCAAATGGACCGTCATCCACACTGATTTTGAAGAACGCTAGTAATATATAAAAGTCAATGGTCAGCCATCTTTATTATATTATAAAAAAACATGCATCATCCAATATACTTTTTTGCTATATAACAATATATATGTGTCATTTTTTTTTTCTTTTGTTTTTAGGCTTCTTTTTTGTGATATTTTGTGATTTCTTTACAACATTTGTTATGAATTAATTATTCAGTACTGTAGATGTTTTCGGAAATTCAAAGACAAGAAGGGATTGTGAATTAGATTCCTATATTCTTATTAATCGCTATTTTTGCGAACGATTCTAACTGGACGTATATTATTGGACAATTCTGATAATATTCTTAAGGCTAAGTTCACATGACCGCGCGGTACAGCGCGGCGACGCGCGGTTTAAGCATTCACACGACAGCATATGTACGCGCGGCCGTCTGGCAACAACATTTCTTTGATCTATGCGTCTGTCCGTCTCAACTGAACAGTTTGATGCATGTTGCAAGCGCTAACGGACGGAGCAAGATCTTGCGCGCGAGTCGCAGGGCACCGCGCGGCGATGCGCGGAACCGCGCCAAGTAGTTCCGCGCATTACCGCGCGGTCATGTGAACTTAGCCTTATACTTACAACAGCGTCCCTCTTCAATGGCTTAGGTAGATAACAGATATATTGACCGTCATTATGCGTACACTCACTGTTGTACACTGGTGCTCCACTCACCGCAATCCTGACACAACCTTCGTAAGCATCTATCAAACCCGTATTTCGAATATTAACATGAAGTGTCTCCTGTTCTGATAAACCTACTTCATATTTGGGTGATGATCTGGTAGAAGAACATTATGTGAATGAAATTACCATGCATTAAAATCAGAATTATGGATTACTTAAGTTTAAAAAAAACTTTGGTCTTTGAAGTACGAATAGAAAACGTACTACGCTTATTGCCCTGCCGCAACTAGGTATACACTTAAAATAAGGGTTAGTTCACACCGAAAGGCGACGCGAGGCGCTGATGCTTAAAAGGCAAGATGACTCGACTGCATTGGGTCTCGGGACAGTATGGCGTCGTGAGACGCATCTCGGCGCAGCCTGAAGCCACCAATATGACTTTCGCTTACTTATTGGACTGTCTACCTTTTTATGTAGTAAATAAGTTCTATATTTTATTGCTATAAAACGTGCGCAACTGACGGTAAGCGTCAGCTCACGCCGAGACGCGACGCTGCGCGCACATTTTAAAGTAGCAGTTCAATATGAAACTAATTTACTACACGAATAAGTATACAGATCAATTAATATGCGAAGCATTCTACTTCTAACTCTGGTATATTTTTAAGGGATAGGTATATTTTTTACTAAATATAAAATATAATAATAAATTAGGTACTGTACTTAACTTACCCACCAGTCCATTTTAGTTTCATGTCGAATTTAGGCACGCAGTCACCCTCATCGCTACATTTCCTTTCTATTTCTAGAGCAACTTTCGTCACACTTTCTGGACATAGAGTAACCCAAGTAGGATTGAATACTGAAATTCAGTTAAAATTTTATTTCTTAAATTCAAACAAGTTGGTTTTCTATCAAGCAAAAAATTTACTTACTTATTGCATCTTCAATATCTTCGTTATGTAGTTGAACATCAGCAGTAAATTTATATGAGCCCGCTGCTTCACCTGACTAAAGAATATCAGAATTTTATATAGCCATCGCAGACATATATATATAATAATCACCCTAGATATATTTTGTTATCGAACCTCCTTCTTTCTTCCAAATTGTACCTACATGTTTACCACCTACAGAATCCTAATTAATTTATTATCCTTATTTACAGAAGTCCACTACAACAGTCCATATGTGTTTTGGTGGCATACACATATCTAAATATTTCTATTCCTTTTTTTTTCATACAGAACTTGTCACTTAATTTATTGGGATAAATGACACTTACTACGACGATAACAATAAATGACTATCTACTTCGATGGAAACGTGGCAGTGGCAGACGTTTCCATCGAAGTAGATCGAGTTCTCATTCTATTCTTTAGAATGATAACTCTAACTGTTTCGAGATTACTGTCACTAAGAGAATAACTCTCGTAGTAATTAAGAAACAGATAGTTTGTTTGTATCTATTTTAAGTATCCCTATCCCTTTCTAATCGTTTACCCTTAACCCTTACCTTACCTTATAAGTGTACGGCAGTATACTTATAGCGCCTGTTTCGTTGCTTTTTATATGCGACGGTAAATCAACGGTAGACACCTACCATCAAGTTGACAGTCAGACTGTGATATAAAAATTAGTAATATCAGTTTTACAATAAGTACTTACAAGGTGAACAGTGACATCTTCACAGTACGAATAAAGCATTTCAGAGAATTCTACGAACGATGGTCCAACTCTGTCCAAACTGGCATTTGGTCCAATTATTAAGTAACTAAACGATAAATCTGAAAATAAAAAATAAAACATTAAAATTTTTAATGGGAAGCAAAGCATCTTAATTGTTATGGTAATTTTTCACTGCTGCTTGCAAATAGTCTGTACTGGAGAGTCGTTTGACGATGTGATCACGCCCTTACAGAATACCGCCGTAGTATACAAATAATTATACGCTTATGTTTAGCTTAGACCCATGAGTAATGGGAAGCCAGAGCCCATTTCCCCATCTAGACCTTGTTGTTTATCCTATATCCTATTAACGTTGGCGGCGCACTTGCCTTCCCTGTTTAAATTGCTCGTTTACTCTTGAATGCCAATCAGCTAACTTTGAATTAAATAAAATTATTTTTTAAAGCGAAACTAATTATGATTAAAAATGAAGACAAAGACTTTGTTACTTACATGAGGAAATAGTGTCCTTTAATACTGAATTTCTATAATTAATATTTACACACACGTGTACTGTAAAATTAGTTGCCTTCACTTTCACTGCCTGAAATCATATTGAATATACCATAATAATAGTCCGCAATATTCATAAAATCAAATTAAGTCAAGAACAAAGATTATAATTATTATATCATTGTATGGCTCAGGGGAAAATGGTATTGATTTATTTTTTATTAAAATACGTGGAAATGTAATAACAGCTCACCAAAATAATTCAGTACTGATTCTTCTCACTGTAACAGTATACCTAACATAGAATTTTCCTCATATTTTTAAAAATATCTGATTATTATGTTTTTATGTTTTTTTTTATTCAATGAGCAAAACCTTATAAAATAATTTCACGATTATTCATCATGGTGAAATAATTTCATGATTCATTCGGACTATATATTCGGCGGACAAATAATAATGCCCCTAAATAATATTTAATATCGAAAGGAAAATTTTATTTTCTCATTATAAATTCCAAAATAATAGGAAAGTACCTCTTGGCCAATACGTTGAGCAGTCACATTAATGCAAACAGTCGGTACACCGTTGTACAATGAGGCGGCTGCACTTTGTGGAGATCCAATTACTACCTCTGAAAATATTAACATCAGAAAGGCTTATATTAATTATAATATTGGTATCTTCATAGATGCTGGAATTCCGGTGAAATGTTTGACTTGGTTATCTATCAGTAAAAAAACTATTATTTAATTAATTTCTTAATTTTTAATTAATTTTTAACTAGCAAATTGAACTGAGAAAAAACATTCAACAGAGTTGAACTCTGTTAGAAAAATTGTTATTAAATGTTATTATCTATTGCATTATTTGTATTATAATTAATTCCAGTTAAGTTTTCACAATTAGTTATTTACTATAGAGCTTTACTAAGACACTAATTAAAGTTCCATAATTTAGTTGTTATAATTTAAAAAGAGTGTTTTACTGACCTCCACATCCATTCTTATTTAAATCAGGTATATTCAAAAAGCTGTACCCAAAAGATTTGAATTTCTCATTCTGAACTCTTTGGGTTAACGTTAGTTCGGAGAGAAAAATCACTTTCGATCCGCCGCCGTCCAGAAGTTTACTTTTAACCTCAGATCCGGAAAGAACGTAAAGACATCCTTTCCCTGAATCCTCGTAGGGTGCACTAACGAATATCTCTACAAATTGAAAGAAAATAAATTTTATTAAATATACTTCGTATATTAATAAATAAAGCTTCCTATATAGTGATAGATACGAGTACATAATATAATCAATGTTTCTGAATGCACATAGCAAGAGAATCCAATGTTTTATATTAATACTAGCTGATGCCCACGACTTCGTCCGCGTTGAAAAATATTAAGTAGCCTATCCTGTGTTCCGTACGTCCAAATGTTTATCTGCCAAGTTTCATGAAAATCAGTTAATTCGTTTCAGAGTTATGGATGAACATACATACATACATACATACAGAAAAAAAAATCTAAAAATCGTCAATTTAGTTTCAGTATCATGTATAGAGCCTATAAACACGATATCTCTGAAAACATAGTAACTTACTTCATGACCGACCCTTACAGATTTATTATTAGTATTGATGACCAGGCAATGTTTGAAACCAGCCTAATAATATTAAGCAACTCGTGTTTTGTTTCGTTTCCATACATAATTAAAACATATAAAGTAAGGTATATAAAAACCCATTTCCTTCTCCTTCTCTTCATGTTACATATAGGTACTTTATGTGATCTTTCATTTCATTTTTCTTATACCATCCCCCATAGAGTTACTCGTACATGTGTTTACGGTATTTGTATGGTAGGTAATGATAGTGCCACCATGAGGTAGACCAGTCTTATGGTGATTGTAAAAAAAATCTGGTTAATATTACCTGGAATTCCATCTCCATCCATATCCTTGCTGTCAATTGTAGAGCCAAATCGAGAACCATCTTTAGTGGCTGATATTGTACTTCTTTCTGCAATATTTGTATTGTATTTTTCCTGCATAAGTGCAGTGGATATATTAAAAGCATAATTAATGAAAATGCGTAACGATAGAACAAACAGGTAAAGTTTGTATGTTTGTTTGTTTGTATCCTACATACAGGTATAAAGAAAAAACACTTCTCACCGGATTTCCCCCCAAATAAATATATATAGCTCCTTTTTCGTAGCCAAAGTCATCGTCGTGGTATGCCGGAGCACCTACAATCAAATCCGAATGATCGTCCTGATTCACATCAGCCATATGAAGAGATGATCCAAACATAGTATTGATTGATTTTTCTTTAAATTTTACCATCTTCTTTGCTCCAGAGTCATATATCGTTACCTACAAATAAACAGTAATTTATTAGTGTAATTTATACGTTTGCAAAACAAAGCTAGTATTATATAAAATTATATAATATAAACACTTGTTGTATATCTTATGATGTTATGGCTACCACACATCGATATATTATTTGTAATAATTAATATAAGTATTCGGCTCACTACTTCCATATTTTGCCAGTCATACAATAGATCTTGTATGACAAGCCAATATACCGAAATAGTACGTAATACGAGTATATCACACGACAGCAATTTTAGTTTAATTAATAGCTGAATGTTTACTTAGAAACAATTGTTATTTGTATACGTAATGTCGAAACGGTCTTCGTTTACGTAATATTGTATTAAAACTTGTCTACTCACATATTCGTACATATAATCGTCTATCATACTGATTGCATATGTGTTTGTTCCTAAAAAGTTTCCAACAGTTGACGTATGTCCTGAAATTTTTTGTTGACATTTAAAATTTAGAAAATACATACATATTTATCACTGAAATTGGTATATAAATCAAAAATAAATACCTACCTAACCTAAATTTCATTCATGTAAACATTAATTAATCTTAATAATATTTCATTAATTAATTTTTTAATTTAAATTTATTTCTTTCCATCACAATGACAATAACATGACCAGGACGATCAGCATTCTGCCACTCCATATCGTAGAAAAACTCACCTATATTTCTATACTTTTTTGTGTCGGCGTTAAAAGCTATGTGCTCACTCAACAGTTTAAGTTGATCGTCTTTGGATACTTTATAAAATCCTCCGACATCTGGCGATTGAGACACCAATATACCATCATCAATTATATGCAAGTTCCAACCGGTTCCTCCGTCGTGAGCATAGAACTGACCAATTTCCTCCTCTGAAAAATACAGTGTGTTTAATAACTATTAATAAGTTAATTATTACTAATGGCAGGTCACACTGCGTTGCTCACTATCAGTTATAAAGTGGGTAGTTTTGTGAGCAAACGTAACCACCACCTTTGAAAAGACTACGGTGAAGTCCGCTTGTTTTTGTAGGAGTTGTCGCGCCTGACTCGTAATTTTTTTTAAGAGAAAGCAACTCAATGATTTATAAATAAACATTATACAAGTAGAGGAATTTTTCGTATATATCCGGCTGTGGCGAAATGGACACGAAAATAATTGTCGGATAAATCCGACTCTGGCAGCTAAAGGGTTAAAAACCTTCCCATTGCGTATTCTCAACATAGACGCAATTATGAGAATAAATACATTTTATTTGAAATAACTTAGTGATTTTCTCTCTCTCTATGTGCCTCTTCAGTCCATGAAGGTTAGCCGTCCACTTCCTGAACCGGTCCCTCAAGAGCCAACTGGAACAGCTCTTCGACCGAGGCAATCCCAGTCCACTCTCGGATATTTCTGAGCCACGACTTCCCTTCCTTCGCCCAGCGCGTCTCTTCCCTTCCACCTCACCCGTCATAATCAATTGGAGTAGACAACTATCGTGCCTAAGCACGTGGCTTAGATTTTACAAAAGGAAATTTTATCGAGCAACTTACTTGCCGACAATTCCAAATAAGTGTCTAATGGATCTTTTAATTTTGTTACATTTTTTCTAACTACAAAACATTGTCCAAAAACATTCTTTTTATAGCGGGAGTTTTTCTTTCGATACTCAGTATAGGCGGTAGACCAAAGTGGGGCACAAGTCTGAAAAAATTACAAACTCACGTTCTAGTTATCAAACAATAATAAAATTCATATTATTTTAATTAAACTTTTATAGAGAAGGTACTTACCACAAAATAGTCCGGTAATACAGCTAATGATGCCCCCAAACAATAGCTTCTGTCTTTGGCGAAGTCTGTAAAACATAATTATAATAGGTATCGCATCATCATTCATCATCATCATTAACACCTATCAGATGCCTAGTAATTGTCATCATAGGGCTCTTCCCACTGACAAATCTCAAAACTAGTAAATACAGTTTCCTAAGAATTTTAGTATGCCATCGCACCTAGTTATATTAGTGAAATCTATTTTTACTATACTTAATAAATAAATATCTTAACACATTCCACACAGCACCATCTAGTTCCAAATTAAGCAACTATAGGCTTGTATTATGGATACTAGACAGTTGATATACTACATAGATTACTTTTTTTTTGTAAATACATACATATTATAGATACAAATATCCATGACTCAGGTACAAAGGTAAAATGTTACACATAAACATTTGCCCCTAGCGGGATTAGAACCCGCGACCGTTTGATTAACAGCTGGGGTTACTAACCACTAGACCAAACGTGTCGTCAAAACTTATATAAGTATGTACTTATAAGTTTTATATATATACCTAATATACTTATTAAGATAAGTAACTTCGAGACCCGCTCAAGACTGAATAAGTAGTTTCAAGACAAGTAATGTAGAGTACATTTCGCAGTCATAAATTACACAGCAGCTCATCTGGCGGCAGTACTTACTCACCATTTTACTGAAGACTACCGTGTCTGTGATTTTTCGGTCAGGGAGTAAATGAGTAAGAGCCCATTTTCCTATCCCATCCTAAATTCATTATCCTTTATCCCATTGAGATCCCATGGAACCTAAGGCATTGTTCGTCTTAAGAAACAACCTATGCCAACTTTATATAAAAAATAAGCCTCAAATACTTAACAAAAATATTGTTTTTTGACGTAAATTTTTAAGTTAATTTCTTTTAAATATCTTTTATGTAAAATATTTTTGTGTAGAGATATTTTATGAACAATCAATTTCTTTAAATAAGGACATTTTAGTCTGACGTGTTTGTAGTAAGGATTAACTTACTTCCTTCTGATGGCGCCAATTTATCAACATTTATATAAACCTTGGAACACAGCAAATCGTCTACGGAGCACATGAACACGCCTCCTTTCCCGTGGTCATGAGGAGCGCCAACCACTTTTGACAAATTTATATATTTCAGTGAATTTTAGTACCATTTTAATAAAATGAATATACCATACCATTTTATAAAAATATCAATTTATATGTAAAACTTATAGCCAGGAAAAACTAATAACTTATAATAAAGTGTTTCTTAAATTTAGAAGCTGAAATCATCAATATAATCATCAATCAAAAGTTTGTACATAACAAAAAAATATGATTTTGTAGATAAAAATTCAATTATTCAAAATGGAAAAAATAGCCTAGATACATTATATTTTAATGGTTTCATTTAATCAATACATATTAAAAAGTCGCTGCCAACTTCTGTTTATTAGAATATCATGAAAAGCCCATTAGTGCATTTTATTATTTATTATTTGCATTGCTATTATTTAATAGTAGACACTTGTAGGTGAACCACATCAAATCATTGCTTGGTGAGCTTGAGAATGGCTTGAAAGCATCAACGGGAATTTAAATACAATTTAAGTCTTATATTATTATGGACTAGTGATTCGCTCCCGACTTCGCCCAGGGTGCAACTTTTATATAAGTACTTTATATGCAAACCTTTCCCGTTTATCTCTCTAAGTGAAAACGGAATTAAATTGAGGAACGTTTTCACAAAACGAAATATATACAAAAAATCAGTGCAACTTTTTTTGACGGTTTTTAGTACTTTTATATGAGATCTATCGTTACAAGAAAGCTGATTTTAACAAAACGTAATATCTTAGCTACAATTAAATGGTTTTTACAAAGCGAGATAACTACACGGTACATGTAATTTAACTTTATTTCCATAGCAGTAGAGGTGTTATTAAAGGTGAAATAACTATGGCTAGACGCTGGTTGAATTGATAGTAACACGTTACACGTGGCAAATTCTTTCTAGCCATTCTTGAGTTTTTGTAATTAATTTTTATATATAAAAGAAAATAAAAAAAGAATGTACAGAGAATAGTAGAGTTAAATTAATACTTAGATTACCTACCTATAGTTAGTAAGAGTTAAGTTGATCTGGTAAACATACCAATATGAGGTTGAGTTGAGTTCTGATAAGCAATCGTGTGTCCGAAGTCTGAGCCTGGACTAGTGTCAGTGCATTTCAAAGTTTTTGAGGAAACCTCATGCAAATATTGGCGATCACTGTTGATACATTGTAACATTTGTATGATTATAAAACAGTATAGTTGCAATTTTCCTGCAATGGTAAAAGAAAAAAATATTAAAATGTTGTTTCAATAATTTTAATATTAAAATGTTATTTCAATAATTTTAAAATTAATAACATTAAATAATTATTAAAAAACCTGTGCTGTTCGTTAGGCCATCTAGTTCAATTATGAGGAACTAAGAACTAAATAGATGTAGGTAAAACGTCATGTACTTTGGAAAAATTGTTTGAAATGTTTGAGAACCTATGACTGGTATAACTAGAATAAACGGTATAAAAGTTACCAATGATTTTGTAACAATGATTTTGGGGCTTACAATTCTTTATATCGAAACCAGCACGGCAACGCACGCTTCAGCATCCCCCCGGCATGCTTTGGCATGCCACGGCATGCGACGGCATCCCTTTAGTTAGAAATAATAGTTTTCGGCACGATACTGTATTTACTGTGGGATACCACGACGTGCCGAAGCATGCCGCGATATGCCAAAGCCTGCCTGCCATACTATTCCGTTAATCAGGCCCAACATTAAATATTCTCATTTATAAATTAGGGGGTAAGAGTGATGTATAAAATAAGTAGTAAATACAGACTATTAAAAAAAAATGAAAAAAGAAGAAATCATTTTTATACAACAGTTTCTATTACCTACTGAAACATACTAATTCATGAAGGTCATGTAATAAAACAATGTCCTGACAACAACTGGAAGAATTAATATTTCGAATTACCAACGCCAACCAAAATATCTTAATTCATTTTTAATTATTATAAACCTTTGTGTATTTATGATCACGTTAGTCAGTCTGAATCATATTAAATGAAATAGTTATTTTTTAACTCACCATTCATGTTTAATTCATCACAACACAAAGCGCACAGTAAAAATGATGTTTTAGCAAATGTATAAGGAAAAATCTAATTTTTTAATTGGGAGCGTTTAAATACATAACATTGCAGTGTTAACAGGTAAAGTTTGAAATAATTCGCATCACGAGCACACTAGAACTGCCCAATATGATTTTATTAAAAACCACATTGATTAATTAGCTAAATATAATTTTCTCACCATGAAAAAGTACAATATATTACAAAAGAAATTACAAAAGTATAAATACTCGTAGTATAAAACAAAGTCGCTTCTCGACTTCTGTTCCCTACGTATGTAATTTACGCTTAGATTTTTTAAACCACGCAACGGATTTTAATGAGGTTTTCACTAATGGAAAGAGCGTTAAAGGAGGAAGTTTTTTTATATATAGTTCCCAAAAAAAATCCCCGAGAAGCCAGGGGCTGCCTGCTAGTACAGTAGCAGACTATATAGCGACCGCCGCCTCTAACTTCGGTCTATGTTGATATTTTCAAAATTCTTTCCCAGTCAGTAGGGACAAACAATTTTATAAGTACCTATACTTATTGTTAGATAGTTCATGTTACAATCATTAGATAGATCATGTTTTACCTATACTGAGCAGTATTATTGAGGCACCATCGAGTGTAATGTCTCCACAGTACTTGGTTTTTGCAAAGAATTATACAATAAAGTATAAAATTCACATTCTATAAAGAGATAAGAGAGGTCAATTGTTTTATTGTCAACTATAGCGCGATTTCTGCCTCTCGCTACAGTAGTCTGTAGAATCAACTAGATCAGCAGTCTTCCCTGAGAGAAAAGTTGAAAGAAATAAAGATTTTAACTGTTATATGTCAGTATATTTATGAAAAATATTAGTCAATTTAATAAAAAATGTGATGTACAAAATATCAATACTAGGTTTAAAAATGATTTATGTTAGATTTACATAAAACGCGACTCCACAATATAAGTAATTCTTTTATGGGTACGAGTATACGGTTTTATAATAAACTACCTGAGATAATAAGAGCCTTATCTATAAATTAATTTAAAAATGTCATTAAAATCAAACTCCTCTCGAAAGGCTATTATAAAATCACTGATTATTTAAGCGACAATGAAGCCTGGATTTAAGCGATTCGGAGCTCATACTTTGTTTAGTATTGTATATATACTTTGATTTAGTTTAAAATTAAGTATAATTATTGTAATTTTATATTTTATAAGAGTTTCTTGGAGAAATATAATTGATAAATAAATATTTTGATTTTGATTTTGCAATAGACGACTTCAAATTCTTAAGGGTCTCTATTAAATATTTGCATTTCAAAAATTGACTGTTTTTTAATTTATTTTAAATTCCAACAAAACCACAAACGACATATTTTCCTATTTTGACATCATATTTTATCAATATACATTATTAAAGTTATCCTTATGAGTGGATATTCGAATAAAATATGAATCTCAGTTTAGTTGTTATAAAACATTGTGTAGCGATGCATAGTGAGTATTATTCCTATTTTTATTTTAATATTTTATTTAATATAAAGTGGTTGCATGCGACTTCGTTTGCATCGTAATTTTATAAAAGTTACTCTCTGATAATGTAGCTTTCTATAGGTGAAATTTTTTTTTAAATCGATCCAGTAGTTTTTGGAGTTTATTCATCAATACTAATAATAAATCTGTAAGGGTCAGTCATGGAGTAAGTTACTTTGTTTTCAGAGATATCGTGTTTATAGGCTCTATACATGATACTGAAACTAAATTGACGATTTTTAGAATGTTTTTCTGTATGTATGTATTCCTCCATAACTCTGAAATGAATTAACTGATTTTCATGAAACTTGGTAGATAAACATTTGGACGTACGGGACACAGGATAGGCTACTTTTTTTGGTACAACGCGGACGAAATCGCGAGCACCAGCTAGTTACAAATAAAAATATAAAAATTCAAAAATAGAAATCTTCTCTCTACTATATTAATATAGACAACTAATTGTGTATTCTTTTTAACATTCCAGTCTTATTTTGGATTGCAATTAACTCTTGGGTATATCCTGGAAATTCTTACTACCATGAAAAATCCGCAATTTTATTAAGACCACCGGTAAATTTGCGTGAAGATTCCTACTTCGGGTACAGTATTGCTTATGAACAGGCCACGAAGCGGTAAGTTATTTTAGTTAATTATATAACGTTAAATACATTGTGTTTTAAATAATTTAAGAAAAAATAATTATTATTAAATTATTATTGTTAAAAAAATAATAATTAATAAGTATTGGCAGGGCATACTGCGTTTCGCAATCGTTTGGGCAGCTCGGCATGGCGGCAGTGACCACCCCCATAAGTGCTGTTGTGTTTCGGTGAGAGGGACGCCAGAGCCCAATACCCCATCCCTTCCTTATCCCTTAAGCCTTCGGCCTTCGGCTTAAGGTATAAGGCAGCGGTCCTTGCAGCATCTATGCCGTTGCTTGTGTTATAGGTGACGGTAGCCACCTACCAAGAAGTGGACCGTCAACCTGTCTGTAGACCTTAACATAAAAAAGAAATAAAAAAATTGTAATACCCACTTCGGTTTAATGATAATAATTCTATAAAATTTGAACATAAAATTTAATTGTAAATACATTTTTAAATATATAATATAATATAATATCTTCACACATTCCACACAGCACCATCTAGTTCCACAGTAAGCAACTTAATGCTTGTATTATGGATACCAGACAGTTGATATAATACATAGATTACTTTTTTTTTGTAAATACATACATATTATAAATATAAAACATCCATGACTCAGGTACAAAGGTAAAATGTTAACACATAAACATTTGCCCCTAGCGGGATTCGAACCCGCGACCGTTTGGTTAACAGCTAGGGTTACTAGCCACTAGACCAAACGTGTCAAAACTGTTACGAAAAAAGAATTCTTTAAACAATTATTTCTAAGTTACAAATTTTCATATACCTACTTAGCTTAGCATATTATTGTTATGAGTAATTACTTGATTGTTTCAAATTTTGGTCTGTTTTCGAATTGTATCACATCAATAACAATGTTCTACTATTTTCAACCTACCTACCTACACTAAAAATAAAATTTTATTTTTCAGTTTATTAGTGGGTGCACCCAGGGCTGACACAGTTGGTCACGTTTATAGCTGCAATTTAGACGACAGTAAATGTAACCAAATCACGATTATAAATGATAAACTTATAAATAGAAGTAAGTATTAACAGTTATGTTATGATCAATAGGTTTTTTTATCAATTTTTTTTTATAAAAAAATACCGTTTTTAGTTGACTCAGAGGGACACAACTATAGTAATCACGACATTTGGTTGGGAGCAACAGTTAAAGCGGGACAGCAGTTTTATGTAGTAAGTTATTTAAAAATATATATTATTATTATTTTCATATCTACCTACTAAACGGGTATGATTTAAGCTGTCGTCAATTTAATTCGTTTTGAATTTGTTAAATAATAGGTTTTGTCCACAAAATAGTAGATCTGTCAGCAAATTGTAGTCGCCAAACAACATGAAAACAATTACACAATAAATCACATATAATCTTAGGGATATATTATTAATCATCAAATAAATAAGTTTATATTTATTATAATTAGTTTTTCCTGATGACTGTATTAATCAAATAATTGAAAACGATCATTAAAAAATAAAATATGTAACCTAAAAAATTTATAAATTTCCAAAAAAAAAACCTATTTAACCACTTTTTACTAGCTCGAAATCTTATGCATATCCTGGCCGAGATGGAATAAATTTTCTGTAGTGGAGATTCTGGTTCATTCCCTAAAAACATCAGTCGTTAGACTGCACGTCAGAAGTGAAAACTAAGCTTCACAAAAAACATTACATTACATAACATGACAGTGTCGCGAGTTCAATGGTTTTTACCCATCTCAAAAATTGTGCCTTTTTTTTAAAATGTATTTATATTAAATTTAAGCGCAATCTGAAAATATACAGAGGTTTCGGTTACTTTACATCACATCACATAACAATGTTGAGAGTTCAATGATTTTTCCCATCTCAAAAAATGCCCAACGCGCCTAAAGGAGTTTTCACTTCAAAAGTATTTGTTTACTTTTATGTCTGTTTCAGGTGTGTGCACCTCGATACGTGGAAATCAATAAGCGACGTAACTATAAATATTTTAATTGAAAATATAGTACCAGATAAACATAACATACCGTCAAACGGTGTTACTTTAACTTCCAGGGACACATTTTGGGGCTATGTTGACAATAGGTTAGAGCAGGTCTGTTGGTGTCTATAAGATAACTGGCCAAGAATAAAAATTCGAACTTATGTTCTATATGCAAATGCGACTATATTTCTTTCGGCTTAATGCTATGTCAAAATAGCCCCTCACTGTGGGAATCTTTGACACCTACAAAAAACAATATATATATTTTTTTTCATTTGAGCATTGGACTGTATAGCTAAAGGACTAATTGCACTATAGATAAAAAATATCAAATATCGCAGAAACGCGTCGTAGGAACAAAAAAAAACCTCAAAACTATGTCAAATTAATCCCGTTTGACGGTAATATGCTTCAATCTATCGCTTCGTTCTCTTTTTAATTTTCTACTTGTTCAATTATTATATTTAAAAACTTTTTTATTTGTGGATAACAGTTTCGAATAAAGAGTTTTACTGAACGCTAGTGTTCTACTTTATCTTTTTTGTACTTATATTTTTCTTGTAATTTTCATACAGAAAGCCGAAAATCACTTATGTGATTAGAGTAGTTTACAGACGAACAATGAAGGTTGTAAATCAGTCTCTATGCGTATTAATATTGTTTGGCTGTAGAATTTTGAATACATTTCAGCTTCCAATGCGCCAAGTAAAATCTACAAATACTCGACTTTTTCCCGATGTTATACCGCGCCCAATGCTACGGTAAAACCGACGATGATGACCCAAATTGATATGGCAGAAATGTTAAAGGGGGCTACAGTTTTCGGTAAAAACCTTCATCAAATATTTTCATTTTGTTAACATATCAGTCATGGTATTATACCATGACTGCCGGACACTAACTACTGTGTTTAGGGACAGCAATTTCCATTACGTTGCTTATCTTCCAAGATTGCTAAATTTCTGGAATAGCCAGTTCCCTCGCTATGTTTCACTGTTAGAGTAAGCTATCATTGCGACTTACAATTCCTTAGAATAGTAGGACAGGCATTAGAAACTCCTTCTCCCGTATTGTCTGCTGAGAGTCAAAAACTGTGGGCAAAATATTATATTAACTTACATGGAAGGACTCTCTCAAACTCATAACCTCAACAGCATAATCTGAACTACGGAACGCAATAAATAAGTTTCACAAAACCTATTATTGTTCAATATTTTCTTTTTAATTTAATTTTTAAATTACTTTACTTCAAATGCACTTGGTACGATAATTTAAAAATGGGATATGCCTTTTTTTACAGAAAATATTACCGATTCATTCGGTTGGAGTGTTGAAATTGATGATAACCATGTGCTTATTGGTGGTCCGGCCATGTCAGCAGGTAATATATTTTCTTTTATTTCTTCTTTTTAAAGTGCCTCTTCTTTTCTGGAAGCTGACGTTGGACGTGACGGAACAGATTTGGCTTAAAAAAAGCTTTTTTTTTAATTAATACTTCGCTTTTTTTCTAAAAATATATATATCAAGGAGTATAAAAGGTGCGATTTGCAGAAACTTCCGATGTACAAAATGAAAACAAACGTAACTTTCTGACTTGACGCACTACTTGACGAATTTGTAGAGAGAATTTGTAAACAAAAATTAGAAAAATCTCTCAGATCGATGTGATGTTATTCCAGGTAGGGTCTTAACGTATTTGAACCCGAAAACAGCTCCTTTTCTCACCAATGGATTTCAACAAAGTGATATTACTCGATTTAACTTTGGTAAGTTAAGATTAAATTAAATATTAATTAAATTTAACAAACTTTAGAAGGCTTAGCAGACATTTCTAAAAGCCTATCATCTTGAACAAATTAGATTCATTGGATACTAAAATACTAAATTTAAAGTAGTGACAGGGCACACTGCGTTTGGGTGAGGATCCGAGGATAAGGCCTCGTTGTGATCTCGGACACATAACCGCTGATGATGGAATCCGGAGTTTTAGTGGGAATTCCCTGTGAAAAGTCACTTCACAGGGCGAGTCCCACACTCCCCCTCGTCGACTGTCCCCGTCGACGAGGGTTAGTGCGTAAATGTCATTTCCCCTCTTAAAAAAAGGCACACTGAGTTTCGCAGTCAATTGGGCAGTTCATCTAGCGGATGTAACTATCGTATTCTTTTATAGAAGACCACTGTAAAATAAAACACATACGCTGTTGTGTTTCAGTGAATAAAGAATACGAGAGGCTATTTCCCTATGCCTTTTTAACCTCTTATCCTTAATTCTACTGTGGTAAGCAGCACACCTGCAGCAAGCATGGCGTTGCTTGTGTTATAGGCGAAGGTAGCCAACTACTATCGTCAAGTGGACCGTCAGCCTGTCTGGTGATCTTAACATAAAAAATGAGATTCATTCGTTATGTTTGTTTTAGGCTATACCGTTGCGGCAGGTAAATTTTTCGGTAGTTTAACTACATACGCTATATCTTCACCTTACGGTGAAGTTGGAAGGGGAAAGGTAAAATATTTTTTTATTAAACCTAACTATAAATTATGCATAATAATAAAGACATTATTATTAAATAATGTCTTTATTATTATGCATAATTTATAGTTAGGTTGTATCATTATTATTACATTAATATGTAATAATAATGATAGTCAAATATTTTCGAAAACATGTGAAGTCTTGACAATTATGACCAATAACTTAATTAATCCTGGCATGATGAATTTACTTACTGTCACTTAGGAGAGGCCAAAATGATAAGATAAGGAGCCGCTACACTTAAAATATGTGACATATTTGGGCAGATATACAGACAACTATATCTATAGTAATATTATAAAGAGGGAAGATTTGTATATTTGTATGTTTGTAATGAGTAAACTCAACAACAACTGGGCCGATTTTAAAAATTGTTTCACCTAAGTGTATAAAACTATATATATTATCAGCGAGTAACATAGGCTATATTTTATAAAAAAGTTAAGCGGACCAAGTCGCGTGCAACAGCTAGTGTAATATAATTCACATAGAAAAACTCTATATTTTATACTAAATATAAATATTTAATCATAAAATAATCAATCATCAATCAATACTAATAATAAATCTGTAAGTGTAGGTATTGTAGGTATTGTGTAGGTACGAATTAACTGATTTTCATGAAACTTGGTAGATAAACATTTGGACACAGGATAGGCTACATAATATTTTTCAACGCGGACGTTGAAATTAATATTTTATAGCAAATAAAAACATTATCCTCTAAATGACACAGCAATGACTTCATTAAATCAGTAAAAATGCGGTGCAAACAAATTACGATTCATCTAAAAGGCGTCTGAATAAACCGGGAAAAAATTGGCAATCAATTTAAAATGCTTTTAAAAATTTACAGATTTCATTCTTCTATTTAAATAAAAGAGGTAAACACCATACACTAGATGTTAAAAGGGGTAAAACGATTGTAGACCCAAACTTGGGCTCTTTGTTTGGTGCCTCGTTGTGCTCAGCTAAGTTGAGTTGCCTCGAACGATCTGATCTGCTTGTCGGTGCACCAGCATACGCGCCTCGACACAAGATGTCTTATGACGTAGGAACAGTATATATTTATTCGGCTTATCAACCAAATGTAAGTAGCAAGAAAAACACGGAAAAAATAATTAAAATTGAGGTCTCAGACCTAATACCAAAACTATAGATAGAATTCTGCAGACAAAATATTGAAGCCGGTTTTATAAACACGTGTACGTAGGCCTTTTAAGATTTTTTGTTCGAATCATAACCTCAATTTTCGTTAAATTTTACAAACATGTACAAGAATATTGGCACTAAGAAGTCTGACATCGTTGTAATTGATTGATCCAAACGCTCACTGACA
Organism: Synanthedon andrenaeformis; assembly: GCA_936446665.2. Lineage (NCBI taxonomy): Eukaryota > Metazoa > Arthropoda > Insecta > Lepidoptera > Sesiidae > Synanthedon > Synanthedon andrenaeformis. Next base: position 12,069,489 of record OW387780.2, on the reverse strand, counting down.
ATGCTTCTTGATATCGCAATCTCGCATGGCGAAAACATTGTGAAAACCGAAGAAGACAAAAAAGGCCGATGCCCAATTTCCCTCTTTTATAATGCTATAAACCGCTGATCTATAGGGATGGATCCCATCTTATAGCGTAGATCTTCGACCAACACTTCAAGAGACTTTCGCTTGTTGGTCTGATAAAGGAACATTCATAAGTTGGTGGTACTTCATGGCACTGCTTACATCATGAGGAGGTCCCTCACTCTTGATAATTAGCATTATTTTTTAAATTAGCGACGACACATTAATTTTAATTTTATTTAATATATCTTCTTTTAATATTGTAAAAAAAAATGTAATGTAAAATTACATGACAAAAAATAAATTGCAGAGATTGTCGTTAAATCGTACCATTTATGGTATGAAAGAAGGCGGCCATTTTGGAAGTGCTATCGCAAACGCCGGTGATTTGGACGGTGATGGAACAGATGGTAAACTAGATTAATTTTGCTAAAATTAAGTGCAAATGTGTTTTAGCACAGCTTCATTACCATGTCTATCTATATCTATCTATCTATATCTAAAAGGATATCTATATTTCTTGGATATGTTAATGATATCCTTTTATTCAAATAATTTCAATAACCAATGCCAAAATTTATAAATTTTACGAGTAATTTCAGATTACGGATTAAATGCAAAAGGAAGTGTATGCCTACTTTTCTTTTTAGAAATCGTAATAGCAGCTCCTTACGAAGACGGGGGTCGTGGAGCGATATACCTTTATTCAGGAGCAGATCTGGTAACCGGAAAAACGTTCCTTCAAAGAATTGAAGCAAAGGAAGACCAAAAGAGTTTCGGGCTAAGTCTAACACCGATCCAAGACTATGACAAAAATGGTTGTAATGGTATATTGAAGTTATCTATATGTCTAAAATAAAACAAATATTTTGTTATACCTTACGAGACTAGATTAAATATCTTCCAGAATTAGCTGTAAGCGCACCTGGAAACGACTCAGTGATTTTATTCAGATGTATTGCTTCTATAACAGTCACGGTTTTTGAAGATTATGGAAATTTACAAGTACGTATCTATTGGCTTGATTTAATCAATGAATATCAAGGGGTTCATAATTCCTAGCCTTGTTACCATACATTAATGGTATAAAACATAAGTTTTCTTATATGTAAAGGTCGGCAGGAAACCTTATTAGAATAAAGGATGAAGGAATAGGAGGAAATGGGCCCTGGTACTCCTTTGTTTTAAAAATTAAAATTATCAATATCCATTATTTAATGGATATTTTTTTTAAGTATCCTAATTATCGTAACATATTATAAATGCGAAAGTGTTTGATTACTATGCTTTCACGCCTCAACTATTCAACCGATCAGCAAGAAATTTTCGGAGGTGAAACTGACCAAAGCAATGGCCGATATTATTACACCTCAGTGCAGTCAAGTTAGAATAATCTAACTAAATAATTTGATTCAACATTTCTTTCAGAATCGCACCAACAAGGAATACTTTGTATTCAAATCTTGCATGAATGTCACCTTTCCAGAAAAACTGGAAGATGTGTATGCTGGTAAATATAAAATTTACTTAAACATTTTATGTTACAAAAATAATTTTATGTAAGTCATTTCGATAAGTACTTACTTGTTAGTACGTTAATTTATCTATTTCCCTAGCTCAATTGAAGTAAAGTCGTAAGCTTACATCGGGTTTAATTAAACGATCAACTATATTTTAGGATTAATTTTAGGATATACTTGATCTTAACAAGATCGACAGCACATTATTAACACAATAAACGTCACAGTGCAACCCGTATGCAAACATCAAGTGGACAGTCAACCTGCCTGCCGACATTAACATTAAAAAAGAACAGCATTAAACTATTAACGATTGCAACTCCCAACACGTTTTTTTTTTCGCAGAATTTCAAGTATCAGTAGCCATAATGCACCAAACAGCAAAATTTCAGGATGGGCACTCTGCTAATACTTACAAATATTCTCAAGTCATAAGTGAAAAGCAGAAAGACTCTTTTTGCAAGAATATCAATATTCTTACTCCGCAAGTAAGTTTTTTTTACATCAGAATCCACTATTTTATTGTAATAAATATCTACAATCTAAATTAAATCTCACTCACTTTGTTTTGGTTGTTTTACATAAGTATTGGAAGACTATTTTATTTATTTATTTAGTAGCCAACCTTACAGCATGTAACGTTTCACAAGTACATTTAAAAAAAAAATTAAATTTTTATATAGCCTATTACAAGGTTAGACATATTAAAATTTATAAGTACACAAAAAATTCAAGTAATTATAAAAAGGTATCAAAATATATATGGTATGGACTATGGTAGCATCAAGTAGACCGCCAGCTTTCCGACCACAATTTATCAAATCTGTTATCAGCATCAAAATTTACTTCTAAGTTTAGCACCTGTCAACAGTGTTAGCAATGAAATGAAGACGATATCAAAGTTATGTTAACTTTTATTACAGACTGGTGATTATACAAAACTTATTGGATTTACAATAACAGCCAAACTGATCGGCGATCCGATAAAAAGCACAGATTTCGAAACCCGCCGTGTTACTTTAAGCAGTGCAAGTGTCACACAAAAATCTGGTTCTATTTGGGCAGCAGACTGCAAGGGTTCGAGCGAATGTAATCCTGTGCTAAAACTAGCAGTAAATAGCACGATTCCGTGAGTATGGTTTACTTTTTCTGTATGGCAATAACTATTGTTAGCCCGCTGGCAAAAACATTTGAACCCTGATGTCTGTGAGAAAACAATGAATCTTTGAAGACATCCGAAGTCCTACTCATTCTCTAAATGAGATAAGGCTTTATTTTTTCATATAGAAGTACCTACAACCTCCTGCAGTGCAGGTACAGCCACTCAAAATTTTCGTAACCCCATCGGTTGAAGGTTCTACATGGGCTGAAGGACCTGCCTATTCGCTCAGTTTCCTTCAGTTCTTCAGACGGCCTGCTGTAAAGGACTTCTGTCTCGCAGAGAAATCATGATCTATAAGCTATGTATATGGATATGAGCATCAGAGCACACAGAGCAATTTTGCTCCTTCTCATCGGGCCCCAATTAAATTCTACTTTGTAAGATTCGTTCATTTGTCAACAGAGAAAATTATGTAATCGGCTCATCAAGAGAGGAATCTTTGAACGTGGCAATTAGCAACAGTGGTGATACGGCGTACTGCGCATGCGTCAAGATACGTATAATTGGTGTTCGGGTGCTGCGTGCGCCGCCTATGTGTAAACTGAATGGGGATTTTTTGACTTGCAAACCTAACGCTCCAATAAAAAACAGTAAATCTTGGGTAAATATGCAGTCGTTGTCCTAAAGCGAAGTCCTTGTTAATGTAATGTTTGATTATCCCGAAGTAAAAAAAAAAACTTGTTAAAATTTAATTAAAATTTAAGTTAATTCGAGTTTTCTTTCAGTTCTCGCGAGATAAAGAAAACTATTTAATGCAGAATCTTTATCATTCTACAAATAAAAATAATTTAAAAATAATAATAAACAGTATATTTCAAAAAATACATTATTTATACATTGGTTCCGTTTAAGCTTTAAAAGCTTTTTATGTTAGGAAACTCCGCTCTTCATTGTATATGTATTACGTCATATTATTCATTATCATAAATTTTCATAGTCGACTTCGCTAGGAATTAAAAGCAGGACTTATAAGTGAAACTTCCGACTATCAATTTATTTCTTTCAGTCATTAGAATTAACATTTTTCACTATAACAAAAATATCTTAAAATACCTCGGGCTGAAATAGAAATTTTTTTTAAAATATTTACTTAATATTACAGGAAACAGAAGATATAAAATTAGAAACAAAAACCCTAACAAGTGATGACAAGAAAATCGATATAATTGTAGATATGTTTAAATGTTGCCAAGATTCGAAAGCGACTGAACAGTACAAAAAAGTCATAAATTTAACACCGGACAATAGAGGAATTGAAATTAAAGGGTAGGTAATTTTTTTTTTTGAATCTTCAAATTCAAATTAATTCATATTGAAGCTATGTAGACTTAGATAGGTTTAATATAAGTATGTAGTAGATACTGGCATTGTTAGAACAACATTGAAAACGTTGAACATTTTCAATAATTTGAATTGGTTTATTATTATTCATAATATTATAATTTATTATAATTCATAACTTAACCGATGAAATTAATGAATGCCTTTATTAAGGAACTTTCGATCCTTTATTTATTTATTTAAACTATATTGATACATATAAATAAAGGCGTTGAAAAGGTTTTTTTATTATTAAAAGTTCGGCTGGCAGTTTGCAGGTCAACTTTATTATTATACTAGCTGGTGCCCACGACTTCGTCCGCGTTGAAAAATATTAAGTAGCCTATCCTGTGTCCCGTACGTCCAAATGTTTATCTACCAAGTTTCATGAAAATCAGTTAATTCGTTTCGGAGTTATGGAGGAACATACATACAATACCTACACTTACAGATTTATTATTAGTATTGATACTCGTTTAGATATATTCGTAATAGATATACTTAAAATATCAGAATACTTAACATGATAGCCGTTATTTATTATTTATTTAACATAAAGGTCAACAAATCTGGGTGACGTGGTTAAAATGACAAAGGCCGACGACGATGGCAAGAATATAAATCACATATACGAGGTATGTTAATCTATGTTGTCGAAATTTCTAGGATAACATTTATAAGAAACTTGAGAACATTGTTAGGAACAGAAGAAGAACTAGATTGATTGTATTTAATGTTGTCTTCTCTGTGCATTACATAAACTTTGAGGTCCGGTTTTTATGTAAAAGTCGTCAGACAGGCTGGACCAACTTGATGGTAGATGGCTACCGTCGCCTACAAGTGTGGCGTTGCTAAGTTCGGTGCGACCATAGTAGGATTAAGGATAAGGGATTAGGAAAGAGGCTCTGAATGTGAGTAAATTTTTTTTGGATTTTATAAGTCTTAAGTATAAATTAAATTTGATAGGATTTTAAGAATACTAAAAACCACTAAAGACATAATGAATATAGGAAGTTGTCAAACATCTTTTGGTGACAGAATTTTTCTATACTTTCAGATAACTAATAACGGTCCGACCAACTGGGTCGGTCTTAAATGTAGTATAATGGCAAAAAAACAAACAAACGTGAATTACATATCGGCTATGGTAAGTTTTTGAAATGCAAACCAAAATATAGAGTGAATATTATTGTAGACTTCAAACAAACTGATAAATTAATAACTCGACCTTCGTACTGAATACTTATTTGTCATAAAATTTATTTTACCAGTATTACAAAATGTTAACGTTGTAAGGATATTTGTTACCTACTCGTTCACCCAAAAGCTATATTTGATGGAACCTTAGAGTATCTAATACAGTTTAATTAATGAGAATGACATACCTATAAAGGCTATAATTTATAAAGATACACGAAAATACAAACAGAAGAAAATGTATGTTTTTACTAGTAATAGAAAAGCACAAATATAGTTGGAATTGTAAAAAATCCATAACATTTTTGTGGAATTTGTTACGCCAATTTATATATTCAGGCGATGTTTTGTGAGTGGGTAAACTAAGTTTCACTAATAGGGGAGAGGGATAATTAAATTGCAAGAGTCGCTCTATAGAATAAAACCTAGTAAGTAATAATAAATAATCATATGTAATTTAATATTTTGTAGGCATACAGAGATGAATTGGGTGGTTTCGTTAGTTGCGAATTCAAAGATGTCGAGAAAACCAACTTTGTGTCTGCGACATGTGACATCGGAAGTATAGCTGTGAATAAAACCTTGCTTTTATATGTATCCATCTATGTTAGTCCTAAAATATTAGGTAAGTCTCTTTAAAAAATGTTTAAAGAAATTAACTTGCTTGTTTCATGTGTAATCCACATTTTCAGACGAAGAATTGACACGAGAAAAGAATGTGACACTTCAATCGAATTTTACGCTATTTCTTGGAGATAAAAGCAAACTGAAAGAGTGAGTAATTAATCTCTTTTCTTTGGTGTTAATAGTGAAGCTTATTTTTTTTTGTCTTTTTTTTAGTGTGAAGACAACGCTGATACTTTTGGAAGCCGTCATACCAATATGGATTATCGTAGTTGCCTCTCTAGTAGGTCTAGTCATCCTTATTTTGATAGCTGTCGCTCTTTATGAGGTAATTCACTTTAGCTTAGTATATCAGGACAATGCATTGTTTTCTTTTAAAGGCAAAATACGATGCATCTTTTTCACGATGGAAAGGACTACCGGCCATTGCTGGCATATTAGTGTGACTGTACGAGTAGGTACGGTACCCCTTTCTTTTCTTTGATGCCATGTTTAATAACAACTAAATAATTAATTGTCATCGATACAACCGAGACCACTGCTATACTAAGCAGTGATCTATAAAGAATAATCAAAAATACTTTTGATTTTATTTTAGACTGGCTTCTTGCGGAGGAAAAACAAAGAAAAGTTGAAACGACTGAGAAAGTCGGTGCATAGACAATCAATGGTAAGTATTGAGAGCAGAATAAAGACATGTTATTATGGTGAAATCATAATTTTGCTAATACACAAAAATGACTGTTTTTGCAGCGACGCTCAATGATGCGGGAAGGGCCGAGAGCTTCAGCTGACCGAAAATTGCTTATGGAAATAACCGAAGAGGAAAATGAACCCAACTCTAATACTTGCAACACGAATGAAACTAAATAAAAATATATATTTTTATTTGAAAATCATCTTTTTTTTATTGACATGCAAAATTTTATATAAAAGTCGTCAGACTGACTGATGGTCCACTTGATGGTTGGTGGCTACCGTCGCCTATAACACAAGCGACACCACAGGTGCTGCAATTACGCTGGCGACCCTAATCCTTTTAAGCATTATAAGAAGGTTTCTTGTTGTTATGAGAAATGTCTTATGGGAAATATAATCACATTGGTTGTTACCAATATTACAAGATAATTTTGTTATGTCGAATCAATACGCGAATACGTGAAACGTATATAAAAATTTTCATTTTAACTCCAATATTCTTCCAGTAAGTATTAAGACATAAATAGAATACATCAATGATAAATAAGAAACAATTACAACTATATAAACGCAAATAGGTCGACACAGATAACATTTGAATAATAAAACTGATATTAATTAAATAAACAAAATAATGTAGCACATCTAAATTATTATAGTCGATCAATCAAATTATCGAAACTATTAATTCCATCATTTGATACTTTCTGAAACTAGATCATAGTTAATAGTTAAATAAAGAATAGACTTTACTGTACCCGAATATATCCACTGTCTCATAACACAAAATAATAATATAAACAGACAGACGCAGTGACTTCAATTCTTTTATAGAACTACAAACTGTCGTTTGTACTTTGACCAGCTATATCTAAACTATTTCTTCCTAAATAATTATAATTGTGCATCAAACGCCTGTTTTTTCACAAATAAAAGCGTACAAATGATCACAGTTCAAGTCGTTGTATTTCCCGTCATTTTTGAAGATAGATCCGCAGTATTCTGAATCTTGATAATTGTTAGGTTCATTTTTAGACCACTGATTGTACCCAGCTTCGTCTAGAGTTTCATCTGTAAAAGAAATGATTGGTTTATTCATTTATTTTGTTTTTTAAAGACGGCAGGCAAGCTTATGCTCCATTTCATAATAGGTGGCTTCCGCCGCCTTCAAATTCAAGGAAGGAAGCAAGTGTTCTGCCAACCCTGTTAGTAGATACAGAAAGGAATAATATCATGAGATAAGGGAAAGGTTTTCATGGGAATGTTATTTCATGACAGTCATCTGTCATGAAATAATTCTGGTTACCGGTTACCAGACCGTAATCAGAGTCTTGTCGTTTATATAAAAATAATTCAGTACAACAAATCGCCTAGTATTTCTTTTAACATAAAAACATAAAATAATGACCACTATGTTTTATATTTGGACAAGAAAAAATTAAGGAATGGACTTTTTCGAAGCAAAAATTGATACAAGTACTCACTAAAAATAGTTTTGAAGACCCTCTCGGTGCCATTTTTAGGTCTTTCCGCTCGAAAGCCAGCAAAAAAGAACCAGGAGGCTTTAGCGCCGTCAACAGCTGTTGACGTCTTCGTCAGATTCCAGACAATCTCGTGTTCGGCTTCCGAATTAAGTATAATCAAGTTGGAACCTTCAGCTTTGCACTCTTCATAGGCTTGACTCCAACTGTAAACGTACCGAGGGATCTTGTAACAACTACCAATTCCTGGATAATACTCGTAACCTGCAATTTAGATTTTATTTATTATTATAAGTAACTGTGGATGCGAACAGAGTTTTATCCCATCATTGGGTACTTTTGAAAGTTCAACTACAGGGCCACTGGCTCTATGATTATTGGAAACCTATCTTGCAAGGAATACTATTTTCTTTTTTTGGATTAAAGCTCTCTATTTTTGCTTATATTTATACCTCCTCCCTCCTATTTTATGCTATCCCTATATACGGAGTCCCAGGATCCAACCCAGAAGGAATACTATTGAACTAGCGTGGACTACCACAAACCAAATAATAATTAGATATGTGCGGTCAACTAAGTATCATATCAAAAATCTGTCTTATCTCTGCACCTTTCTGTAATTAGTTTAATGGTTTTTAAATTATTGAAAAAGAAAAGTACTGTTAAAGTGAAATCCATGGACAAATCTTCAAAATCTACGTGTAATGGCTAGAGAGCTGGGTGCCAAAATTTGTATGATTTGTTCGTGTGGCAGACATTATTAATATCGATGACTGTACCTTAAAAAAACATTAAGGACCGCGTCTGCAACTTTCTGTCAATTGACAGCACTTTAAAAATTTAAAAAAAAACGGTGTGCTAATTCATTTGTTCGTATCTGCCTCTTGGACTGATGGTCAGAATCATCCTCAAAGCGATGAACATCGAAGAAGCAGACGTACAACCATCTGACTTTTTTAATTAATTAAAAAAAATATTTAAAAATGTCTATATAAAATGTTCGCTTGGCAGCCCTGAATTGTTCGATTAATGACAATGTATAGAACCACAGTAAAATAGTCTGCCACCATGGTAGCGCTACCTAAGTCTTTAAGTGACAGCGTTTCAAACATGTAAAAAAAGGTCTGCTAAATCATTTGTTCGTGTCTGCCTCTTGGACTGATGGTCAGAATCATACTCAAAACGATAAACATCAGAGGCAGACGTCCAGACCTTTGATTTTCCAAGGGCAGACCATTTTTATACAAAATTTATATATGCAAAATATTACTGCAAATAATTAATGCTGCATGTAAGCAATCGACAAGAGCGATTTACAAAATATATTTCAAATATTCGGATTCTAAATCTGTAAACGGTCGTCCCGCAGGTATAAAATAAGTGTAGTTTGTCTTTCTTTTTTTCTTTCTTTCTTTCTTTCTTTCTTTCTTTCTTTCTTTCTTTCTTAGAGAGAAGAGAGTGACAACGGTATAGTTCCGTAGGTAGTTGGGGCATACTATGGGGCATTCCACGTCAAATCACGCGGTCATCGGCCTGATCCCCTCGGATTTTGATGTCCAATCGTGGATTTCGTTTGGCTCCAAATATTATTTCAAATTTTTAGAAATGTTTATTTCATTTTTTATCGATTATGACTCTTACCTTTACCGTAAACTTTGCATTTTGTATTATAATATATGTCTTGAGCGTCAATCTTGCAGACGAACGGCAAGTGGTGGTAGCACGAGTACGAATCTACTTCACCATCTCTTGTCAAGACATCACAGTCACCTTTGTTATCTTTTTCGGTGCTTTCTGGCCCCACTGAAATAAAAAAAATCATTACCTATCTTTTTTTTTTTAAATCAATGAAGTCATACATAATTATTGATTATACTACTTTCAGTATCATTATCAACACAACAATCAACGAATATACCTACCTATTTTTTTCCAATATGTAGACTGTACACAATACATTTAATAGTTCTTCCACACTATTTAAATGCCTGAATTATTATTAAAAAAAAAACAAAAAAAAAAAAATTGGAGAATTTCAAATACACTAGTACTTATATTACTTTTTAAGGGCATTAAATGGAACTTATGTATCTAAGTCGATTATATCTGGTCTAAATTGTCATTTGAAAAGCAAGACCAATACTTAGTAACTGAAACCAAACTAGTGGAAGTAGATTTAAAAAAATGTTATGCCCCAGAATATAATTTCAAAGCAGCGGTTCTGAAGATCCATATTAAGCCCTGTATATATTATTGCTCCAAACATCAGCTAAACCCTTTGTATGATAACGATTTAATTCTCACACAACGGCATTGTTATCCTGGGTTCTACAGTCTGTGCGTTTTAATAATTTTTTATGTCTGTTTTAGTTTTTACCACTGTACTTCGCGAAACTCTGTATCTAAATACGGAGTGTATACGCATTAATTGGATAGAACCAGTGTGCAAGCACAGCAGTCCTTACCTTTACTGGTTCCCGATAGGTAGAAACTTCATCAGTTTGGAACAAACTTAATGCTTCCATACCGTTACAATATGGGTCTCTTAAAAGCAACTGTATGATCCGCAAAACATATGCATCCAGTCCCTCCTGTGTGTGTAGTGCTAGTTTTACTCGATCAAACGTTAGCCACTAGGTGGCGATGCTTCATTCCCATACAAATTCACGTTTACACGTTCGATGCGTTTGTTCGAGTAAAACTCGCACTACACACATGGTGTTGCTTACATCTAAAGACAGTATTCGCCTACTGTCTTCTGCCTAAAGTAGACCGTATTCTGTGTGCTACCTTTCTTAATATAAAAATCTCAATCGCCTTTAGAGAAATATCTAATCACTCACAGTTTATAATCGGATGTTCCTCAGCAGACTCATGGTACTGTCCGTCAGTGTCTACCCACGCGTAATCGCCCAAATCAGGATACTTCTTGAACAGTGTGTGAAACTGTATTATGTCTTGTTGTGAAGTCGGTAGAAGTAGTTTCGCCCCTTCCACGGTGCATATCTCTTTCGCTCTCCAAATGCGCGCTGCATCGATATGCAGCTTATAAAAGGCGTTCGACAAACGGTTATACACATAGTCATAGCGATAGCGTGGCTGTTCGGCTGACACTGATGCTAAAAATTAAACGAACATATTTGTCCAGGGTTACTAACAAATCAAAATTTAAGTACCTCAGGGGCATTTTTGATATACCTAAGTAGGTACAAGCAAAGATATTTTACTGAAACTTTTTACTTATCAAATACGAAAAATCTTTTTTCCTCGACCAATTAGTTGACCCTGGTCATGATAGTTAGTATCTAGACATTAAAAAATATTGAAAATATCACGCATACCTATTTAGTTAATGAATCAATTATTTTTGTGTAGATATACGATATGAAACAAGGGATCAGCTTACCAAATAGGAATATAAACACTAAAACCGTATACAAAACCATAGTGAAAAATATTCCAACAGACAACACCTCACGACAAATATTTCAATATGACTAAAGCGTGTTTACCCATCTGTAATAAATGCTTCAAGAGATATCGGTTTGAACTAATTAATTACAAACTCTCTACAGTCTGATAATAATATTCCTATATCTAACTGTTTTTAAGTTGTGATAAGTATGCACCATATCTAAATAAAAATATTATTTAGAGTAAGTAGAATTTATTACGTCATGGGAAACTCCTATATACATATTCGATACATACTTACATATTATATCTACTATACATTTTATGCCATGTATAGTATTGATATGGAGTAACTGCTTCTCCATACTTATCTATTAAAGATTCAATTCAATACTCCTCCTAGAATCTTGTGTGACTTTAAAATGGCAAGTTATTCCAATAATTGTCAAGTTTTAAATAAACCTGTGACAATTGTTTTTTTTTTTTAATATAGCTTTCCAATTGTTTCCAAAGCCTTTAAAAATATGTTATTTTATAATGATATCTATACAAGCACAGAAATCCTCATATTAGGGGTTAAAGCATGAAATTGCCGATTTGTACTGAAAAATAAAAATTCGTTTTTTTTTTAATTTAACATATTTATTTAATCAAAATAATTACCATTATTATCTATACATTGCTGCCATCTAATAGGAAGCTCATTTATGCCTTTGCGATAGAACTCTGGTAATCTAGATTCGACAAACTGTGTGAAAGCATTTTGCACTGCCTCCTGAGAAGAAAACTTTTTATCACGCAGAAAATTGTCCAAATCACGAAAAAAATGGTAGTCCGTTGGAGCAAGGTCTGGCGAATACGGAGGGTGACGAATGGTTTCTAATTGCAGTTCCTGTAGAGTTAAAACGGTTTCTCGTGCTGTATGAGGTCTCGCGTTATCATGGAGCAATAATGGTGAAGATCGATTCATAAGTCGGGGCTGTTTCACTGCTAGTTTCGCTATCATTGTTCGGAGTTCGGCGCAGTAGACATCTGCCGTTATTGCTTGACCAGATCGGAGAAAGCTATAGTGAATAACACCACGCTGAGACCACCAAACAGTTACCATTACCTTTTTATTGGTAAGCTTTGCTTTAGGACACTGTTGCGGCGTTTGACCTGGGGTCAGCCATTGCATTTTCCGCTTACGATTATCGTAAAGAATCCATTTTTCATCACATGTCACAATTCGATCCAATATTCCTTCATTTCTGTATCGATTCAACAAGGCAACGCAAGTTTCAACACGCGTTTCTTTCTGCAGATCAGTCAAATCATGAGGCATCCATTTTTCATATTTTTTTATTTTATTGATTTGACGCAAATGAGTCAATATTGTTGGTAAGGTAACGTTAAACCATGCCGCTAATTCCTGGGTAGTTTGGCTCGGATCGGCTTCCACCATCTCTTTCAAATCATTGTTATTCACCTGTGTGGGCGGTCTTCCACGTGGTTCGTTCTTCAAATCGAAGTTTCCATCACGAAAGCGTTTAAACCAAAATCGCACAGTGCGTTCATTAGCAGTCCCCTCTCCAAACGCAACATTAATATTGCGAGCTGTTTCTGCCGCGTTAGTTCCGCGTCGGAACTCGTATTCAAAAATCACACGAATTTTCGAAGTATCCATCTTTATTGTCTAAGCTGAATAAAAAAAACAACTGAAAGTTGATAATCGAATGTTGCACATTTTTTAAAAGAAGAACTACATAGGTACCGTATGAAAAAAGTTTCACTCAAAAATCTCAAACCATGAAGGTTCTATGTCAATTCGAAGTACCTATTACAATAAAACGGCAATTTCATACTTTAACCCCTATTACTTACTTTTACCCTCTATGTAGTGTCAAGCTATCCCATGCCAAGTTTGGTCAAAATTGATTCAGCAGTTTAGGCGTGAAAACGTAATAAACACCGGCAGGTGTAAAACTTACCTAGGTAAATATATAACTTTTTTTATAAACTCAAGATTATAATAACCTGGAGTTTATAAAAACGCGGCTGTACTATATGCATCTACACCGTCTGGCATATAAAGAGAAAATATTTATATTTTTGTTTGTAATGAATACTAAACTCGAAAAACTACTAGACCGATTTTGAAAATTCTTTCAGTTATAGAAAGCTAATTATCAGCGAGTAACATAGGCTATACCTATTTTATAAAGTTACGCAGACGAAGTCGCGTGCAAAGGCTCGTAGTTTATATTGCTATAACAACGTACCATATAGGAATTGAAAGTTATTCAGGCATGGAATTGCTTATACTTACGTGCTTCTTGCTTTTACCGATTTAGGACACATTCGTCAGATTCCTTTTTCGTCAGAATAAATTATACACCAGAGCAGCAGTCTCGCTAAAGATAAGATCGAATTGGACCAGATAGAAAATATCGATTCGTTCGAATTTTGCTTCGAATGCAGACTCTACTGCCGATAAATTTTTATCTAAGATGTCGTAAACGCTTATCTCCACTAGAATACACTTTTTAGTATAGTATAGCGTTAAAAATGTAGCTTTTTGAATCTTAAAATTGACTAAATTTTGAGTGAAGTAGTTATAAAACAATAAATGACAATAAAGGTGTAGTAGGGAAAATAAAAATAAAAATTCACATATAATTATGCAGTAGTTTATTGTTAGAATATCGAGAGCCCACTTGCAGCTCCTATGCGCCTACTTTACAACGACCACAAAAATAATCTCACACAGAACATGCCACAAGTTGCCGTGACCAGTGTCAACTTACAATTGTGGTCGTTGATGGACAACGCTACAAAAAATATTACAAATAGTTTTGGCAGTTCGCAACAATGGTAAAATGCAACTAACTCGGTACAAGACAGGAAACATAATTTATCATTTATATTTACATCGAGTGAAAACCTCTGTCCGTTCCTTGTCTAAATCACAAGACTACCGAGTTTATTGAGTGAAGTGAGAGATTAAACTAAACTATACAATAATAAAATATTAGGACACAAGTCCTACATTAGGAAAATAGTTGAGGGAAATTGTCTTCGTGTTTTCTTCAGAGGTACAGGACCAAACTGACATAACTATAAGTGCTAGAATATCTAACTATATACACAAAAGACAAAAGTCAGTAAGTAAAAAATCTTTCTCGTCATTTCGAGTGCACATACATTGTTAAAACATTACATTATTACTTTTTATGATACTGAACACAAAATAAAGGATAAACGCAGCTAAGTTTCTTCTCTAAGTCTTGCAAGTTACACGAAGTTATAAGAAAAAAAATACTAATCCGAAATTGAGAATCCCTTAAACCGACAGATGTCTGACCACAATTACCTAGAGTGACAAAAACTTACAACTAAAAATCACTTTGTGTATCAGATGATAATAGGTTTGTGTACTTAAAATTATAACGAGATCTCTGAAAGTCTGGAAACACATTACGTACATAGTAAAATTTTTTAAAAAAAAGCATGTGCGTGGCGCCGCAGGTCCATCTTTGTGATCTTAAAATTTCTATGCATCTATGTTTTTTATATTTACAAACATTTAAAACGAACTAGCTTCCAAGATCCTCTCGGATGTAAAGCGGATAAGTCTTGTCATGCATCGTGTGAGTACTCGGTAGGAGACCTTTCGATCGAATGCTCGAACGCTTCACATACAGTATGATTGAGTTTTTGTTTGAGTCATAACTTTATGAGGCGTTCGAGTATTCTCATTTAGTGAAGCCCTCCCCATAAAAAAGAGACGAGTTATATATAGAATATGGTATGTACAGGATACAAATTGTCCGGTCGTGTTTTCGGGTCCAATATTACGCCTATCGGATCACAGAGTTATATTGAGTTAAGGCAAGGTGGGTTGTGTGTCGCCTCCTTTGTACCGACGCGGGATCTACCTTATTGATCGTTGTGTAGCTGGACAGTTTGAGCAATATTATTATATGCTATGGCAAAGTTTATATGTCCCTGCAGATATAATAAAATTGTCTTATGCAAATATGCCGTCAATGCCAGTTAGAATTTGAAATGAGGTTTCCCCAGTCTTTATTACCACAACGATCAATCGAGGAGTCCCAAATTGGGTCTTACTACAGCGGCTTACATTTCAAAATCGTACTAAAGCCTTACATTAATACTATATTTATTTACATTTTTTTTTGTTATAGTTTATAGTTTTGAACTAGTTTTAAGGCTACGATGTCTGTTGACACTCACACAAAATCATACTATTCTAATGTCACGGTGCGCATACACATTTTTAAAAAAATCTAATAGCAACGCTTCATAAATAGCAAGCAGAGTATATTTTTTTGAAAAATGTGCATCCGAACCTTCATGTTAGCGGCGTGAACGGAGTCAATTAAAAATTAAAATTTAAGATATTTTATAACACAGAACAAAAATTATTATTTTTTTAATTTTAACTCACGCACACTAACATACCTCCAGTATACACACGTGAAAACACTAATATACGAACTAGATAAATGCTTCAAATACACATTTAAATCCGTTACATTTACAACAATTCGCTATACAATATCTCACTACTGCAATGACAAGTGAAAATTACTCATTACTATATCCATTGCTGTGTTTATTCTAAATTGGTTTTACTCTCTAACACTATCTAACCTAGCTACGTAAAAATGTTCAGTCGATGTTACTTACAATGGTGTTTAGGAATAAGCCTAACAATAATAATTATTATAGTACACAGACGCGCTCGAGTCCTTAACCGAATGCAGAGAGCAAATTTTAAGAGATTCCAAAGTTGGCACACAACTGCAAATCCTATTTTTAAGTACAAAACTCGCCTCTGCACTCGATTTTTAGATAAAAGTAAAATAATAAGAATACAAATTTTATTTATTATTTTTTTTTTTTAATAGCATTAAATCATATTGCAAAATTTATTGCTGGCCACTTTCCTGAAACAAACATACAGGCACACAAAACTACGCCACATATACATTTTATATTACGCGGAATCGATATACAACGAAATTAACTACGTAAAGCATATAATATCCGTAATATACTTTCCAACGCATAGTATACGCGAACAGTGGCCGAAACTATCCAATACGATTTCCCTACTTTAGTCTCGCTCGATGTACAACAAACCTTTAAATGTATACATTTAGGCTAGTCGTTATTTAAGATTTATTTTCGTTGTACACATTCGCCTCAAATGAGGCGAACCCTTTGCGTAGCCAGTAACACTACAAACATTTTTTTTCTCCCACTTGCTTGGAAGTTGCTTCATTATTTAAAAAAAGAATACGTCAATCATCGACCTGAGGGCCTAGTGCGACTATACAAGTCTCGGACTATATAACAATTGACGGCCACATTCGCTTTAATGGAGACTCCGGGTCCTTTAAAAATTTTAAATCCACTTCCAATATTCATAATCGGTCGACAATTGCTTTTAGTTTCCGGCTTGGTCAGTAATTTGCTGTTTTCATATACTGAGGAATAAATTTCTACTTTGAGAAATGGATTCCCCTCATAAGAGAACCTTGACTTTTGACTTCACCGGTAGCGAGTTCTATATAAGTACACTCGTAAACACCAGTGTTAACGAACAAAATGCTACCAAACACTTTGCGTTGCGAATGTACCAATGCTCTTGCCCATAATACGGTGCCTCCCTTCAACACACTTACCCTATATTCACAATACCGACCTAACTAATATTATAATAAGCTACAGACAAAACATCGCTATACTCTAATATAATAAGAAAAATTACTGAAAGTAATAGGACAAAAGATTTATATATTTGGTAATATAAAAATCGCTTTTGGAAATGGCTTTTCTCTAGAATTTCCTTCGCCTTCGAGCCGACATCGAACGTGTCGACATAATAATGTGAACTTATATGAACTATTTATTTATTTTTTCAAATTTTACATTTTTGTATTTTTTACATTATTATCGGAATGAGGTATGACGCGGTATTTTTTTTTTTACAATTAGCGGGATAAGATAACCTGCTATCTACATTATTGTTTACTGAATGTCAACTCATGTAGATTATTTTGTATTCGAAATAGCTTTTTTTTTTCTATTCTGAGTATATTATATCTACAAAAAAAACCGCACCGGTTGAATCGTCACGTCACTAATGCAATGAATAATTTTGTATTTTCTAAACGCGTTAATTAATTAAAATAATTAAGGAACATTGAAGTGACATCAATTCAGTGCGGTTTATTATATTCTGTAGGTACAATTTTTTTCACTTACATACACAAAAAATAAATCGAGTCATATTAACACAACAGAAGTAAACTAATGATATTTAATCAAGACCTAATAAGAAATCTGATTTCAACAATGGCGCTTTATTTTATTTTATTTTATTCATTTTATTGAATTAAAGTTTTAGGCTCGAGTTATAAATTGAAACAAGATGCATCACATTTTATACTTAAATAACGTAAATTTCAAATTGATTCATAAAATCAAAAATGCCCAATTGTAAAGTCGTTAATAATTAGTATTTTTTTTTTAATTTTAAACGTCAAAACAAGTAATTATAATAGCTTAGCGTATTGTTTCAATCTACTTAGTAGTTAATTACTCAAGACAACGACCCATTTGCTAATACAGATAACACAACTAAACTGACACACATGTGAAAATTATGTACAGATTATTGAGCATTAATTAATTAATAACTAATTAATTTGAATAATGCCCGTTGGAGACTTATGTGGACTGTATTGCGCCAGCATACTTATCATTTTATTTGTGCCAGGGATCATCAAACCACAGCAATAGAGAATAAATCATTTTGATAATCTTTGCTCAACTGCAACTGTAGTATTAAATTTCAGAAAAGTTTCTCGCGCCGATCTGCTCACAATATCAATTGTGGCCACATTTATTTACTAATGTGGTGAGACATATTTTGTATTCAATAAACAGTTTTTGCATGTTACTGCTCAAATTAGTTGTAAAATATCATTGCTTAGTCTCAAAGTATTTACCGTTATTTTCCCTAACAATAAAAAAAATTCAGCCTATGGCTCAGTGTATCCATTAATAGACCAAATTGTGTATGAAGTTAGAAGAATATAATGCACAATACATATTTTTTTTTTTTAATTTTTTATTCATATATTTTTCTTAAAGACGTATTTATGTCCAACAGGTTTCCTAGAGTAATTGTTCTCTGCTGTATTTTAAAAAAAATAACAGAAGTTTCATACAAGTACTATAGATTTTATGCTTTATGCGCAATCCATTCCCATAGTCTGGCACGGGTTTGAAGTAAAGTTGGTTCAGATCGTGTGACGTTTAAGAGAGGGTGTATGCAAGTGATGCAGAAGCGATGGTTATCGGGTGTCGAGGTATCCCGCGCGTCGCTTGTCGAAGCCGCGCCGTGTCTCGCGTCATTCCCACTGATGCGGCGACGGAGGCAGTTCTGAAGGGTGCGCCACTGTCGAACTGCAACGTTCGTGTCCGATGCGGTTACATACAGAACATTATTCCAACTACCCACACCCGCGCCACTTGGGTTGCTCAGTGGAATCGAAATTGGGCGATCGGCTCGCGAAACCTTTTTAGCATGAATTCAACCAAAAAGGGTAATTTGTTCAAACTTAATATTGCCAGGTATTATTTATGAGCTTATAATTCAACGGGTTTAAGAAACAACTTAATTTTTGTTTTCTATTCATCAATTCTTAACTGATACAGGTAAAATTTAGTTCCTCAGATAAGGTAAAAAAAAAGTATTACTAATATTAGATAAAATTTAAAAGTTCGCGTGCCGATTGGTTTAATAAAATTTAACGCATCCTCCTTCGAATCCACCAAACAACTCGATAAGAAATTCATGCAAAAAATTTATTCCAAAATTTCACTTTGTAGAATGTATAAAAGGAAACTTTTAATAGCAAAACTGCATCACAAATCTACTATTTAACTACTGAATTATAATCAAATGTCAAAAATCACCACAACCAAGTGCATGGCACTGTGCTTAACCAGTTTCTACGCATGCACTAATTCGCGATCGGAATCAGACGGCTCGACCATAAACCTTCGCAGAAAAATAAATGCTTAAAAACCTCACTATCACTGTATCATCACAATTTTTTTTTCATGCGATGAGAAATAAATTATTTTCTTCTAGATTTATTACATTGAATTACTGTCCCAAAAAAATATATTATAGGTTAAACGAGTTAATAAAAAATCATAACAAGCCGGTCTGAATCGATGTAATTAATCACCCTCTACAATCAGTGCCTAAACGGACAAACCTTTACCCCTACTAACATTCAAGACTTTCACTTTGTTGTGAATGAAAATGGGAAAAAAATTAAATATTAAACAGCACATCGATGAAGCAAACGTCTCCCTGACTGAATACGATATTGTATTGACAAAATTTGCAAGACGGACATGCTTCAAAACAGTAGAGGGCCATTAGCATGCAATGCAACCGAACCAAAGTGGGACGAAACGAAACTATCTAACGATCAACCCTTTTGAAATAACGACGACCGAACGAGAAGGCAACATCAGGATAACGAGAGTTAACGATAAATGATGCCGAAGCCTTGAAATTCGATAGAAATGTGAATTGCGGTGTGTCCGTTGCCTCGTCGGTCGGTGCGGTTGTTCGGAAACATAAGGATATAGCGTGCGGTGAGGCGCTTACTGGCTCGGGGGACGTTATGCGGCGCACAGAAATATCACGGGCGATAGCAGTAGTATTTTTGCTGCCGTCTTGAAAGGGGAACAAACTTTTGCTTTCGAACCCGCTTTAGAGCTGTTGCAAAACACAGAAAAAAAGCATAACGTTAATAACACTACTGTCGGATCAAACGGCGGTGCTGAGGCGTTCCCGTGACTTGGCGGTAGAGGTCGAAATCAATTCATTCCGTATTTAATTTATAGTATAAATCTTCAAGTAGAATTGTTCAATGTTACTTTAAACTTAATTACACAATCTAACACAAAATCGACAAGTCAGGGAGTGAGCTAAGAAGCGTGGAAACACCACCATTCCAAGAGGGTTGATTTTGAAATCAGCGGTGTTTTACAGACGCGCAACTATCGATCGGAAGCGTGGAAGATAATAGAATAAAAAAAAATGTAAACCCATGCAAAAGTCAGACTCAAAATCGACCCGCAGATGTAGTTACGAGAAGCGGTTGATAAGTATTTAGTTGATTTCGTTTATTTATTTTATTAAAGATCTGCTACAAGACCATCAAATTTTTCAATTTCCGTATTTTTTAAGAAAAAATTCACATTGTCTTTTTTATCAGTTGGTCATCAATTAGTAAAAGGAGAAATGTCGTCAAAACTGTTCACATACGAAAAATATGGATAATGGGAGATGCTGTCTTAAAAGAACTTGTAGTTGCAGAATACTCGCCAAAAAGAATACAAATAGCAAGATATTCATCAGCATTGGGGGAAAAGGGTTCAAGATATTTAAGGAAAACTTCTTTTCATTCGAATGTTGACGCCATGTCATAAATAAGGGGCACGTTAAAATTATAAAAGAATCTTTTGTTAAAAGAATCATGAGACTGGATTCGCCAGAGGATCCAAAAGCAAAAATATTATTCCAATTTTACTAGGCAAAGAAGAGACATTTCGAGATATTGGGAATGTGACATAAAAAAAGAATAAGCGATCTCCAAAAATGAGGTTTTAGTTTACAGAACAATTTTCATTTTTGCCATTAGATACAACTTGCAATGCTTTTTAAAAATCCTTTAAAAAAGAAATCGATATTTTTTTCATACTTAAATAGATCACTTATCAGCCGCCCCTCGCAGTTACTGTACAAAGGCACAAAGTACCTAACTACGCAAAACTACACTAGGCAATGGGACAGGGACGTAGGAGTAAAGGGAAACGGAATGGATAGCGACATAGGCTCTTTTGACTGCGACCACCGAGGTTGACTTTAACGAACTCGCATCATAATATTATTATACTTAATAAGAAAGACAATAACATAATAATGAAATTGTGTGAAGTCATTGGACGTGCACACACTGATTTATCGCACCGTGCCACACCTATTTCGTTGTGGTGACAATCTGTTTATATATATTTTGTTTTTATTCAGTAATGTCATTTTAGAACTTCCGGGGTGGAGCAGCCGTGGAGACAACACCGATGTCAGCGATCAAGTACATACTAATGAAAGCGTTAAGACGGTCGCCGAGGGCGAATCGCTTCGTGCGCCATCTTAGGCGGCACGTATAGTGTTGTCTGCACGTTCGGTCAGTGTGGCCATTTGGGTGCGGGTGGTCGCTACACGTGAGCTGTGTTAGGTATGTATCGCAAAAAATCACCTAGTGTCGTTTGGTTGCGGTTGGTTGCGGTTGTTGGTGGCTGCGCCTTACCTTGCGAAGCTCTTAAACGCCGCCGACTGCGGATTGATGCATAGCGGCACGCGCGACGTCTGCAACTGTTCCGCTATGAATTTGTGGATCTCCTCTGAAAACGCATCAAGCAAAAAAATATCATTACGTAAACTGCCAACAAACATAACCAAGTCTACTCCAGCAATGATACAAATGATTTCGTATTGAATATTAATTGCTTTAGTTAACTCTTATTTAAACCGAATTAACTGATTATTGACATGACTTTATAAAAAAGGCAAACTCTGGCTGCCAGTTAAGTAAAAAGATGAAAGATGGTTACTCTAGCGCCAAGTTATACGAGCACAGTAGGGGAAACGTAAATGCCTGCCTTGATAGCAGAATACTATTAAGGCAGGCATTTACGTTTACTGCAACAAATAGGACGCAGAACGTAGCATTCCCTATTATTACAAATTAATTTGAACTCTAAATATTCAAACATTTTTCTGCGTGTTACCCAGTTAACTTTTCGATGAACACTCAGCTGTACAATTCAAGTAACAAGACATGTCTATGTCAAAAGTCTCTTTTTTTTAAGAATCTTATTTGAAATACTTGATACTCTACCTACATGATACATACTTGATGCTCAATGCTCTACATTCAGCAAGTTCCAGTTAGAATAAAACGAATATACCTTTGACTTGGTGCACTGAGGTTAGTTTCCGCTCCCAGCCGTCGTGGAAGGGATGCGGCGCCACCGGTTCGAGATCGGGCGAGTAATGTCTGGCGGCAGAGGGCGCGTTGTAACAGCACTTGCACATGCACGAGTGGTAACGCAGTCTGCCCTCCTCCAGATAAGGGTGCGCGAGCGCGTCCACCACAGAGATACGCTTCGTAGGGTCAAACACCAGCATCTGAAATGTTTAGCGGGACCTTTAGGCTGCGGTTACGAAACGAACGGAGCGGGGCGGACGACGGCGACAAACACAAATCGCTGCTTAAATTCAAAAGTACCACAAATCAAAATTACACTTTTATACAGGAGAGCTAATCGAAAAAATTTAATTATTTTTTGTCAATTTTTTTCTCATTAGATATACAGGGCGTCCCACGACTATGCCACATGGAGGGAAAGTACCTTGAATATTGTAGATGGAACATTTTACTGAAAGAAGACTTTATTTTAATTTAAAAAACAATTTAAACTGCATTCATAGATTTTTAAATAATTACATGGTTGAACCGGGAATCGAACCCGCTACACGAGAGAAAAAATTATCCTGTAGCTTTATCATACCGATCGAAAGGCTTCATCATAAAGATTATTTTTTGCTAAATAACATAGTGTCAGAAATAAAAGGAAGACCATGAATTTTTACATTTGATGTGAAATTTTGTTCAGAAAAATGAAAAGCTGACACTGCCGTAAGTACATACAACGGCATTATCATAAGTACCTATTACTAATAAATGTACCCACTTGAGAAGTACGCATCATTTCCCTATTATAATTTAAGTGCATGATAAAATGTAATTAGTAGGTACCTGGTTGTATGCAACAAATCGAGCCGTATCCTGAGCCGAGACGCGTAAATTATACGTGTAAAAATTTAGTTTACAAGAACCAGTATGAAAGTGTCCACGAGCTACAAACAGAACTTAGACGTATTATTCTAAATATCCACCACAAGATTAAAAAATCGACAGGGAGTGAAATAATCAAAAGAGTGCGACTTTGTATTCAACAGTATGGGACTCATTTTGAGCATTTGATAAAATGATTAATTTTGTATTAAAAATGTTAAAATTCATGGTCTTCCTTTTATTTCTGACACTATGTTATTTAGCAAAAAATAATCTTTATGATGAAGCCTTTCGATCGGTATGATAAAGCTACAGGGTAATTTTTTTTCTCATGTAGCGAGTTCGATTCCCAGTTCAACCATGTAATTATTTAAAAATGTATGAATGCAGTTTAAATTGTTTTTTAAATTAAAATAATGTCTTCTTTCAGTAAAATGTTCCATCTACAATATCCAAGGTACTTTCCCTCCATGTGGCACAGTCGTGGGACGCCCTGTATATCAAATATATGTATAAATGTATAATATGATAGATATATATCATATTATACATAGTTAGAAGCGTATTTTTAAGTAGCATTAAATGTTTTAAGTACTTTTATAATAAACTGAACTAGCGGAGATATAAGCATATAAGTTACTTTTGAATAAATATGGAATAAAACAACCATGTCTCTTTGTAACATACAATATGAAGGATTGTGATTGTATTTTTGCAATAAAAAGATTTTTGGGATTTTTTGATTTGTGGTACTTTTGAATTTAAGCAGCGATATGTCTATAGTGTGCCAAATTTCATCGATATCCGTTCAGCCGTTTTTGCGTGTAAGAGTAACAAACATGCAACCATACATCCATCCTAACAAGGATCCAAGGATCTTTTTAAAGGGACTTTGTTTATGCAATTAAAGTTATGACTACCCACTGTTTCTCAATTGACAAATTGCATTAATTCAGTAAAGGTTTAAGGCGAGGACTTAGCAGAAAAGCATTATTTTCGTCGCCTAATTTGACTTCTTAGAGAGAAATTAAAACTTAAAGAAAATACCGTAATTCATATGTCATTAGGTAGGACATTAGTCCTTGTCTTAAAAGTCACGGTGAATTAGTATATACCTGAGCCAAAAGGTGCACCGCCTCGTGAGTGGCCTGCACGGAGAGAGTGTACAAGGCGGCGAGAGCGGGCGGGCGGGGCGCGCGGCGCAGCATGTGCGCTCTTGCGCCGGCGCACGCGTGGCGCATGTCTTCTAGGGACGGCGTGCCCAGCAGTTCTGTTATCAGCTCCAACTGGAACGTTACACCAATCCACTCATATCGTATTCTAAAATACGTCCCGCGACGTCAGTATCAACTGGAAGATCTTCGTCTCATAAATGCCACTGACGCTTTGATCTCGAAGTATTTCAAACTAAAGTTTATTCGAGCTAGTAATTTTAAAATTTAACCACCCGGTATATTAGAAAACACATTATTTACTTTTAAGAACTATGTTTACACGTTATTTGTAGCTAAATATTGCGATTGTGTGAGATAATATAGAAGCAAGTAGCAAAGATAATTATCTGATTATCACATTAACCCCTTTCCAGCGTCAACGGATGACTATTAGGTAGGGCACCTGTTAGATCTTCACACCAATAACAACTTCGTTGCTGTCGAGGTTGAGAACCTTGACCCCTGTGCGGCTAGTGTGCAAGCTTTTTTCAGAGATCTGGCTAAACGCCTAATCAATACTACCGGAGTAAAAAGAACTCTCCTTATATGTACAATACAATGCATTAGCTAACATAGGTAAGTAATATTCAGGAAAGAAATGCTTTCAGAATCTTTTGTAGATACTATGCGGTTCGTCCTTCTTTTTAAGTGCGACTAACAGTTTGAGGTGTGTCTTTTCAGTTCAATTATTAAGTATCATACAATATAATAACTATTGATTTGTTGTAGTCACCTGTTGTACAGGACTCTGTGCCTGGAAGAGTATTCTTCTGCCGAGGAGTTCTCCGAATATACAACCCACAGACCAAATATCTACAGCAGCCGTATAGTGGTTCGCGCCCATTAGAATCTCAGGTGCTCTGAAAGTTTAAGTTAAAATTCATTGAGAACATTTATTAACATAATAAAAAGAATATACATATAATTTTGAATTTTGAAGGTCTAAGAAAACGGAAAAATGTAAGTAAAACTATCACCTTGATAACACCGCCATATTAACGTAAGTATGATTAGATTTTAATCTTCCATAGTTTTCTTACATGTACAATTGCAATGTGCAACATGTGCCAATATCTTTACGATGTTGTGCACTGCTAACAAAAATACTCGGACGCATGTTCAACCAATACCTGATACCTGAACACTGATTTATTGAAATAAAACAGTCTTGACAACCGGGTGCAGAGAGAGAATTAGAACCTCTCTCTAAAAATCAATTCGAACCAGACAATATCAATTCGAACCATAATATGGGCTTCTAAATAATATTTATGGTGCGGATGCCCAAAAATGACTAGATGTTAATCAATGGAAATCTTCTTTTTAGGTTTATTAAATTGAAACAATTGACTTCATTGACTTCACCCACTGCTACAAACTGAAGAAAATCAACTAAGTAATGCTAAATGATGCTAAGAAAATTGTATGCCACAGAAAAATAGGTTTGATGAAACCATTAAGTCTGAAGGGGAGCCATTAGAGGTCGACGCCGTATCTATCCGGCACAAACGACGGCCTGAATTTGAGGCTGCGGTCAACGGACAAAAGGTCACTCTTTCACCGCATCTCGAAACTCTGCCGCGGTTTCGAGAGCGTTCACTGTGTTTGTAAACCCTTTGGCTTTCGGAAACACAGTGAAGGTGCAGCTAAATTAAACAACGGCTCTTATTCAGAATTCAGAATGCTATTGTCAAAAATCTAATCAATGTGGCCAGTAGTCAATTGTTGAGTTATAGTTTTCTAGAATCTTGCATTGAAATAAGAAAATTTGCTGCAGTAGATTAAAGAACGTAGTTTTGTTAGTTTGGCGGTAGAAGGTGGTAATCTCCGGTACTACTCGATTAAAAGTGTTTCACTTTTGCTTACAGCCTAGTTATTAATTTTAATACGTAAAAGTTTAACGAAAAAAGAATTATGTCGCAAATCATAAAATCGCAATGATTTTATGATTTGCGACATTAAAAACATTTCGGGATAAGTATATAATATACGTATGTAATGTTACAACTTTTCTTTTAAATATATCTTCAACATTTTTGGCTTCTTATATTCATTTTTCATTTAAATGTAAAAGAAAGTTTTTTTGGAAAATCATATAAAAATATACGTACAAATACCTAATCTTGTATGTAAGGAACTATAAAGACAAAAATGACATCTATACATCTATATCATTAAATATAATGAATTAGTTATAAGGACAATGGCCAATAAATTACATAAATTGTAAAAAAAAAATATTGTGTATAAAATATTTAATGAGGTAACTGACTTTACAATCTCCTAATAGTTGTTTAGCTAAATAAACATTTTTTTAAATATTGGCAAATGCTTAATTGCAAATTGAATACAAACAAAAGTTTGAGCAACGCAAGTTTCGAGGTCAGAAACCGACTTGGAAATCGAATAAAACAAACTAATATGCTTTTAGGAGTTCGGTTGCTTGTGAGAGAGCATGACTGATTGTAATCGTAAAGTTTTTAAAACCATAAATAAGTCCATTTCGAGAACCACGGCGCTTACCTGTAATACTGCGTGACGACCTCTTGAGTCATATTTTTGGACGCGTCCGGCTCCTCCACACGAGCTAAACCGAAGTCGCAGATCTTGAGTACACAATTGCTATTCACTAGAAGATTTCCGGGCTTGATGTCTCTGTGCAGGATTCGCGCTGAGTGTAGATACTTTAAACCTGTTCAATTTGAGACATTATTATGTTTAGTTACATCTATTTGAAGTTAGTGGGTAAGTATAGTCTATGGGTAAACTGCTGCGTGTCGCAGTCATACTCCGGGTAGCCCAGAAGGGCTTAAGTGACAGTAACCAATAACCATCCCTTGCAAATAAAGAACACAGTTTCAAAAAATATCTATTTCTTAACCTAACCGAATTTGTCACTAAAACTGGAATAATATCAGCGGCTGTATTAAGCCTCAGCTTAGGCTTAATGCTGAGCCAAATACCTTTTTGCTGGCTTGGCGTATACACTCACTGTATTGAACTATGTATATCTTTTATATGTGGATAATAATTATTTCGTATTTTTTATTTACTTATTTTTTTACTAACTCAGATGTATTTTCTCCTTCATTGTATGTTCTCTTGTATTTCCCTCTTTCCTTCCTTTCACATTCATCTAAGCCTGTTTTGGAAAACATTTCATTAAGCGATTTATGTAACTTTAAGTAAAAGAAATATATTTAAAGTAGTCGTCTTGTCATGTCATGTCAATCAAACGACATAAGGCTATATAAGAATGTCAGCAACTGCTATATACACAACACAAACTCTTTGCAAATGGCAACATTGTAATTCATCGTCACAAAGGTGTGTTAGCATTTCAAAACGATCTGCACGTGGATGTTGGCTATTTTGTTACATAAAACGTGACGCTACACACCCGATTAATATTTATAGATTGCCCTTTCAACATGTGCACATAAATAAAAGAGTGTTAAAAAGAATGTATACTTAGGTTCCAAGTCACAGCTGTAAAATAAACCTAGACTAGAAAAACCACTTGACAAACGATAAAAAACTAAGGGGTTTGATGTGAATAAATTAATTTATTAGCTATTCTTGTATTTGCAATGAAACCTAGTCTGAACTGGACCAATTTAGTCCTAATAAAATTCTGTCGTCTCATCCAGTTTAGTCTACTCTATTTGGTATAATAGTGGCCATATCCATATACCAATAATATTAAAGAATTGCGCGAGTTTGTACGTCCGTTATATTTTGTATCGAGGTAACCCGGTAATAAAAGGTATTTGAATAGTTACCATAAAAAGCCCAATTGTAACTTGAAATTACGCAAGAACCAGCGTTCTTAACTTAGCTATCATCCTAATATTAAGGAAACATTTGTTGCAATGATAATTATATTAATATCACAAATTTATAAATGGAAAGAGCACTTATGTAGTATCTTGGCGAATTATTTCTCAAAGAAAATACATTCTCCGAATCAGCGACCTATATGTAACAAAAATATTATTATGTGACTGAAATTTAGTCATATGAAATAAGGAACGTTTTAATTTATTTATTAATGACTAGCGGCCCGTCCCCGGCTTCGCCCGGGGTGCTTTTTTTTTACATAAAAACCTTCCCTAATTATCCCTCTATCCACGTGTGAAGACAGAATCAAAATCGGTCGAGTTTTGCGCTTAGCAACACATTTAGGGATTCATTTTTATTTATAGAAAGAAGATAAATCTAAGCATTGTAAAAACAACAACCAACCAGATTTGAAAATCATGGTCACACAGTGCAAAATCATCTTTGAAAAGTCCGTTTCCATAGTAAATTCAGATAGAAAGCACAACCTTTGATGCGTATAGTAAACCTTACCCTCTTGACCAACAGTCTCGTGAACAAAAAAAAAGTGTGTGTCTCAGCTCCGACGCACGACTGGAGTTCTCCTTAGGAACGATTATAAAAAAATAAATTAAATAAATATGATTTAAATAATTAATTAATTGAATAAATAAATAATTGTCAGCGCCATCTGTTCGAATATTGATACATTATTTCATTTTCCAAGGATGTATTACGTAACATATTCTAGTTTCAGAGATGGCGCAATATCTGTGAAACTTCAGAGATATTCTAAAATATTCGAAAATAGAACGTAACGCATTTTCCGTGTGACAATTTTGATTTTATTCCCATAAATTTTCATACCATATGCAAATCGATGTCCAAAAAAATATAATAAATTCAATCTGACATGAAAGACGTTTAAAAAGATAGCTACAATGAGAACAGTGATTCGATTGCATTCAGCTTTTACGGGCACTTGAGGGTAAGTTGTATTGCACCTGCAAATTCTCTTAAAACTCATTGTAACTTACACATAATACATTTTAAGATTTTACCTATCCACATGTAGATCTCAAACTTGGGTGTCGACCTAGTTCTTCCTACTTCGAGATAGCTTT
This sequence comes from Synanthedon andrenaeformis, assembly GCA_936446665.2. NCBI lineage: Eukaryota > Metazoa > Arthropoda > Insecta > Lepidoptera > Sesiidae > Synanthedon > Synanthedon andrenaeformis. Next base: position 12,039,886 of record OW387780.2, on the reverse strand, counting down.
TACGAGTACTTCGTGTGACTTCGGTATTGGTCTTGGTACTTTGTAACCTATCGGCCACTTAACCCGGCGGAAAAATCTCAAAAAGCGCCTGCTTTCAACAGTATAACCTATATATAAATCGTGAAGGGGACGGGGGAGGGATTGGCACCGAGCAGAATCGTGTTCAGCAGAGTCGAATTAGTCTAAGAACCCGGTGGCAAATAGTTTCACGAAATGCCGTTAACCGTGGATTTTTAAAATTTTTCCATCATTCTAACTAGCAGATTTAGCATAATCGATATTATATAGTTGTGCGCACATAAATCGGAATAAATTGCTTTGTTATTCCGATATCTGTCATATTATTAATATTAAAAATATATTATTTAGGCGTTACTTGGTGGAACACAGTAGGTAAATTGATCAATTAAAAAAATATTTAGATAAAAGGTTTTTTACTAGGTGTTTTACGGATTGAGTTCATTAAAAATAAATTAATCAAGATTTTTGCCGCGCGTACCCCTTTTTACCTAACTTCGCGTAACCCTGGGTATACCTAAACCACTAATTGGATAACCGTATCACGAACTAGGATAACTGTATCCGTTTGTCCGTGATAAACAAATCGTCTGCTGAACGGGGCTTTTGTGCGTCCGATCCGCAACACTACCGACCAAACAATATTATGCAAGACGGTTAAACATACATAAATATATAATGTCACTGTCGTTCTTATTTCACTTTATAATGTATTATTTCATTTGACATTCACAATTGTATTGTTCAGACCGCAATACCCACCGTCGGCGGCCTTGGTCAAGAATATTCTAGATGTTCTACAGACGTACTAAAACCACAGTATATTAATTTTCTACAGTAGGCCGACGCCTTTGAAGTTGGGCGATACCGCCACCTGTGTAGGTATTTACGCAAGTACGGAAGGGTTGCCGCAAATTGAAAATTTGTCATTGAAATTTCAGAAATGATATCCATATCTATATTTATCAAGAAATGCATGTCCGCCATCTTAGATTTGAAAATGGGTTTCATTTTCATAATCGGCACCACAAGAAATCTTAAAAATGACATCCATATCTGAATTTATCAAAAAATACATGGCCGCCGTCTTGGATTTGAAAATGAATGTCATTTTCATAATCGGCACTCCAAGAAAATTTGAAAATGATACCCATGTCTATTTTTTTCAAAAAAGTGCACGCACTCACAGCACATGCCGTAAGCACCATATTAATTTCAGAAATTAAAATGTTAGACGCGATAGCCCTAGAAGACTTGTACCGCGCTACTAATAACGACGAAATATGCAGCTGGGTCTCGTCCCATTCGCGCCCCGCACGATTGCCCTGTCTAGACGTCTCCGTCGACCTACTGTATGAAATATACTGTGCTAAAACCGTGTTACTTTCATGCTGCCTGTGACGTCATAACATATTAACGACACCTCTCAGTGACCGCCGAGTTTAATTTCCCTAAGGGTGTAACCGTTCTCACTCGTCCACAGTCAGATATTCAGTAAGAAAACGACGACAAATTACACATAAATACCATAAATTAACATTAAATTAAAAATCCAAAATATGCGTGCGGTTTTAACCGCTTGAATACTTTATTGGAAAAAAGATATATTTGTTTATATTAATTACGATCATTTTAAAAATGATTTTAAAATTTATTATCAAAGCTTTTTTTTAATGTATGATTTCATACCTCACGAACTTGTTGTTGTTGTGTAGGTCATCAAAAATTTATTTTTACAGTGATGTATGCTGTAAAAATAAATCCACCTAGATCTACTTAGACACCTGTCCGCTATCTACCTAGATAGTGCATTGTTTTTAGAATCAATGGCTCAAATGACCGCTGCTCGGTGTATTCCGATGTAGGGTAAAGATGCAGATAGTGGTAAGGCCCTAGTAAATTTTATCGCACCGCACGTAACAGCAGAAGCACTGTCATTTCGTATGGATATCTCAGTAATGTCATATTTTTTTTAAGTATTTTTTCTCAGTATTACATTATTTTTTACGACTATTGTATTTACAGCCAATAACAAATAAGTAATCATGGAATTATTATAGAATTGATAAGAGGCTCCTGTTGGCAAGTGAGCTTTTAAGGGGATTCATCCTCGGGAGTGTCTACTGACACTGTGTACATTGTTCTCTTCAATGTCATAAAGTTGAAACAGTTCAACACTTAAACAGATCTAATAAAGGGGGTATTTAGTGTCTATGTTGGCGTTTAGTTACAGAAAATTACATAAAAGGTAGAAAGGCATAAAAGGTACAACAATACGGGCAAGAGGTGGCACGAACGTTGTTTATTGCTCGGCGAACCCATTAGTCCGGCGGGTCGTCGGCCGAAGGCGCACGCGCACCGAAGCGCAACACACTGCCCGTAATCCTTGCTTCTGCCTGCTCACTGCTCAGCGAACACTTTATAAAGGGCTAATAAAAGCAACAATAAATAAGTCGCCACAATATCTAGCTAATTGTTATACTTTTATGCTCGTTTTGAATACTCTTATGCTAGTTTTCACCAACAGACACCTAGAGTTAGGGAACATCTAAATTTATTGTCCTGCAGGCAGCCTTGCAATCATGCAGGATTGTGAATGTGACTGCCGTGAATGGCCGCCGATATATGGTGACTTTTGGTGAAAAGGGGCATTAAGCTACTAAAACCTCACACAAGACCATATTTCCAAGTAGACATTACGATAATAGAAACTTACAAATTTACTAATTTTAAAATAAACGCCAACTCGGTGAGAAATGAAATATTATTGGATAGTTTGTAAGCAGATTGTTGTAGGATATTATAAATTATTATAGATCTCAATAAAATAAACGGTAATACATAAAAAAACCTAAATAATATTGGTTTCTTTAGATTTATGGGAATTCAAGAAAAATACGTTTCTTTATTTCATTTTAACAAAAATTTTAAAGCAATACAACAATTAAAAACAATTGAGACACGTTAAAATATGTTGCCACTTACAGGATTTTATTTTGTAAACAGAAATCAATTGAACAAAATAAGAGAAATGTTACAGAAACAGAACACAAATTGTACATACACGTCAAGATGTTAGATGGAGCGAATAAGAAAAGGATTTGTGTAAGAGTGTGTGTGACATACAGTGTGTTTGAGACTTTGTGTGTTCTTTAACGTGCTTTCCAATAAGTCACAAGAGGCACGAACGAGAATTTGGCAAATGGCAAAAACTTTCTAGCGATCTAAATTGTATTGCGTCTCACGTCTGTATTAACTACTAAATAATTTCTTTGCGGTCAGTGTAGCCGAAACATTCATCAGTTTTTATGTGATGGTTAGCGGGTAATATGACGACCCACTTGATAGTAGATATCACTTGAAAAGGGATTAGGAGAAAATAGTGGGATCTGGGCACCCATAACTTACTAACCCGAACACGGCAGCATATTAGTTGCATATTAGATTATAACTATACGCGACAGTACTTGAAAATTTGTACCAATAATTCCCAACGCATCGATAAATATTAGTTAACTGTTATCGGTTCACACTGGTATGTTTGTTCACGCAGCAAAGCGGTCCGTTGTTAGGTAAAAAAACAAGCGCGTGCGGCTGTCACACACTCCGCTCCGGTGGCAGAAGCACTGCTTTCACAATTAACGCCTTCGTACCTGGCACTCGACAATTGTACCGTTACAGGATTTACTTTTATAATTGCTTGCTGGAGGTGATCTCATAACATTACCTCTACTAGTTTAAGGCTTTTATGATAAAGAACTGCGGGCAGACTGATCCACTACTTTTACGATGAGTGGCTTTCGGCGCCCAGAACTACGAACGAACTTAAAGAAGATATTTTTTTTTAACTGGACAAAATAAGAAAATTCTAATATAAGTATACGGAAAATACAAATTTCTTGGGATACAATAAAATCGTTCAATACTACACCATAAAAATGGTCAAAAATGCTGCTTAACCAAAATACCCATTTTTATTAAAATATTTATTTTATTACATACTTTTAGAAACAATTCTTTCATAAGACTGTTATCTTAAGACTTTTTATCCGTTCCAATTAAGTTACAGTTAAAGAGACAGTGCGTCGGTTGTAATATCAAATATCCCATCAGTCTCAGTTTAATCTTGATAATGTAGGTAACAAGCATAACCATTTTTAAGGTTAGAAAATAAGAAAACAAAGAAATTACATAATTTTAATAACTTTTCTAACCCCTTACATGCTTTAATAGTAATACGACGAATATTGTCAGAAGGGAATCAATTTTTCCTGTCGGCTCACGAATTATACGTATTTGGGAATCGAGGCGAGAGGATTTGTAGATTACGCACATCATACACATCCGGTTGGCAGCTACAACAGCAATGCGTTTCGAGAAAAAGAGACGTGTCAGAAGCTTACTGAAATTCAATGTAATCTCTGATGAAATAAGAACCATACATACTATTCTCGATGAAAAATATTCCGGAATATTCACTAAAGTTCAATAATATCTTAATTTCTCTTTTAACAGTCAGTTTGTTTAAAATTTTCTTTTATCTATGTATATTCAAGTATATTTTATTAAAAATGCGATTCTTTTCACAAAAAAAAATAACTGCAGATCCTTTACATTTATTTAATGTTAAGTTTTAAAGAAATGCATAGTTTCCACTAAGCAGATGGCGACATATCCCGAAGCAAATTCCATTAGTGAGTAAAAAGGTCCATATAGACAGACAGGACGCTACTTTCCACTTAGAGCTTCCTCGAAACCCACATTTATTCTACTGGCGCCATTTACTTTTCAATTATTTAGATATGGAGAACACTAATAAACTTTTGAAAAAAAAAAAAAGGAAATAATAGGAATAAAATTTGGAGTTTTCTGAGGAAACATGTTCGGAAAGGTGCACCGAAAATTACTTGTATTGTTGAGACATTAATGGACACATACTTACATCACGACATAAACGACACACGACAAAGTATTAAGTCTTCACTAAAGAGAATATCATAACCATTAATCAGAATACTAACTCTAAAGCACATTACGAATAAAAACGTGAGGTTCTGATTTCTTGAACGAAAAAATCTCGTACATAAATTTGTCTACCGAAAGCAGCGAGTGAAAACTGCGGCGGCAGCGCATTTCCATAATTTTGCTCGTTACCGCAACGACGAAGCGCGTCCGTACTCGTGCCTAGGCAGGCGTTGTAATCTGATACTAACACTCTAGACAAATATCACTCCGATTTTTAACAAGTACAAAAATTTAACAAAATCGTCTATTAATTAAAAGCATTATAACTTTTAAGGACTCTTGTCCTGAAAGAGATAAAAGTCATAGAAAATTCTAATTCGTATGAGCAAACTAATTAACCTCAGATCATTATTTTTTTGTTTGGAACGAACAGCAACGTGAGTTTTACATTATTAAGGCTTCCTCCATCAGTCATTATCGTATCTGCGACATGGATTACATCAAATAAAGAAACTATTCTGGACCTTCGTTATTCGATCACGACACCTATAATTGACATTTCGAGATGGATATAAAAGCAGTTTCAAGTTTTCTGGGTAAATATCTTGTAAATATAATCAAAAATAATATCCTTGACCATCTACGAAGAAAAAACGAAAGACCAACGTAACCATCAGACGAAATCTGATCAAACATTTATTCTAATAACATCCCATTTGCAATCCTACAATCATACAGATTTTCTCAACGTTGGATAAAGGACAGAACAAGACTGGCAATAGGGCGCTGGCGTAGTTACTTAGCGGTGGCACTGACGTACTTATCGAACGGGGCATGCCTCGTGTACGTTGCCACGAAATACAACTTTGCCCTCCCAACTTAAATTACCATTTTTGTGTTTTTATTTGTGTTTCCGTGCGGTAGGTTTGTTATGAGTCCCCATTAGAACGCTTCGTCGTGTCAGAGGGAGACAAAGGAGGCGAGGAACTTTAATCTAAAGGAACGCGTAGAATATTAAAACTATCTTCATTCTGTGCAGTCGCGTAGCGGACTTTATCGCACCGGGAATGCATCTTCACATGAAAAGCTATACGGTACTATCTGAGCTGTCTGAAACTGTGAAGAGCATGTTCATATCATCAGATCTTTTTCAGACACTAAAATTGCTTGTTTTTTAAGTATTAGTCCCACGATTACGATGAAAATACTTTAATTTGCAGATTTGATTCATTTTTGATACGGTCAGGGTGGTTGGTTATTACTGGCTGCCCAAATAGCCTAAGATCCCACTGCTTGATCCTGCAGGTATCTGTTTTTTTGATGAAATTAATTTTAAATAAATCTTGAGAATGTATGCAACGGATTAAGGATTGGTTGCCTTGTAAAAATTAGCCGCAATTACCTGTAATTAATTTTAATGTCATTAATTCACAAGTGTAATTTGCAGCTATATGTTTTTTTAGTCAATTTCATGTCATTTGAAAGAAAATGATGTAACGAATTGAAATAAAAATGGTTGCCAGTTGGACAATGGCCGCAAACAGAGGTTACCATGATTTTTGTGAACGACTCTCGCTCCAGGTAAGTGGAAGCGCAAGAGAGAAGGTGCACGCATTGTTACATGCAATAAATAAGGACAAAGCATAGAATAAGTATAATGAAATAATAATGAATAACTTTAGAATAAGTATAATATTCAACAAATAATATGTAAAAAAATGGATTTTTACTTTTACTACAAAAAAACTTTGAAATTAAAATTATTGTTTAACGACTTTATTTTATGTTCCATTGCTCTGATTGATTGATGTATATTGATGTGTAGTAATTATCACAAATGAAATATGATAGTATTGTTAAAAATATGAATTATATAACAATTAGTGTTGCATTTTAGAAGGCTCGATTAACGATTAATAATAAATTGATTTGCAGTCACGTATCTCAAAATATTCTATTACTCACTTGTTTACCATCAATAAAAATATTTTGTTTATGTCTGAGGTAATTTAGTAATTTGTTATATCGTTTTTTAAATAAAATAATTAAATAGTATGTTACGACGTATTAATTCTCAAAGAAATGATTTAAATTTTTTACAATTCAAAGTTGGCTTTAAAATGATTTATGATTGTCTTGTCAATAGTATTCATGAGTAAATGGTTTTTATAATTTTTGCACTATTTACGCATAAGAATATGTGCAAATATGAAATGTGTGCATGTGTAAGAGAAATAAAACATAACAAAAAGTGTAGGGTAAATTATGAAAGTAAAATTTTTTTGTATAAAAAAGTCGCTGACTTGTAGCCATGCTAATTAAATAATCAAATAATAGTATTCATTTAAGATTTAAATCGATCTCACAATAAAGCTTTTAGGGAAAAAATGAAGTCCATTATCTTAAGCCAGTTATTCATTGTTCAAAATGAATAGTCTAAATGAGTACATTTTATGTTTATTCACAAATAGCACAAGCATGCGAGTAAAATAATGATTTCATTATTGATTAAATTATATGTTATAAAAAACCTACATTTTGATGGTTTTCACTTTAATAATAAATGGACGATCTATTTCATAAGCATCAATATGAATAATATTGTTAAAATTAATAATAAAAGTAAAAGTAGTTTTTAATAAAACAAAAATACAGTGAAAATCGGTTATAACGACCTTCCCTGGGACCACAAAATTTGGTCGTAATAAACGGATAGTCATTATAAGCAATATTAAATCGTTATAGGCATTTAACAGGGACCTTACCATTTAGTCGTTGTAACCGATATGTCGTTATATCCGGTTTCTACTGTATTACTATCCATTAACATGGAAGAAACAAATGAAAACACTCCAATTTTCACAACATTATACTCTTGTTTACAGCACGTAACAATTCGTGCACCTTCTCTCTTGCGCTTCCACTTACCTGGAGCGAGAGTCGTTCACAAAAATCATGGTAACCTCTGTTTGCGGCCATTGTCCAACTGGCAACCATTTTTATTTCAATTCGTTACATTTTCTTTCAAATGACATGAAATTGACTAAAAAAACATATAGCTGCAAATTACACTTGTGAATTAATGACATTAAAATTAATTACAGGTAATTGCGGCTAAATTTTACAAGGCAACCAATCCTTAATCCATTGCATACATTCTCAAGATTTATTTAAAATTAATTTCATCAAAAAATCAGATACCTGCAGGATCAAGCAGTGGGATCTTAGGCTAAAATGACTGCGAAACGTAATGTGGCCTGCCACTACTTACTGCTACTATATACTATATGCTGCTAGGATATAATGAATGTTGACAGGTCAAATGACGAATAGCATATCTCAGATTAAATAATTCCCTCATTTGTGACAGCAGACATGTGCCTGCCTAATGTACATTAGAGCTCGGCTTCAAGGCGTTGCAACTATAAAGTTTTTAATTAAAGCAGCGAGCGGTTCGGGCTTAATGACCACATTTTTTTACATTCCCTTGGGGCGGGCGACTCACTCCGGGGAAATCTCTCGCAATGCACGAATAATTACACAAATTTATGACATGGAATCGCGTGAGAGCTAGAAGACGTCCTCTAGGTTTACATAAACATGAGATAATTTTTTTTAAACTTCGGTTGACTGGGATGAGCTTTATAGCTAAATATGAAAGGCACTCGAGCAGAGACGCAGAAGGAAAATATGAGTTTTTAATTGATTTAGGACAGACAGAGGAAGCGCTTTGGGAATATTGTAGACTGGTCGAGCGTCGTTGTCCGAGCGCTTTCGAAGCTGCCGGCATTCTCGGTTGAGAACTCCCGGAGCTCTCGGTTTGTTTTAAACTCGAATTTATCGTACAACGTCCAAGTACAAGTAAAACCAGCAATCAGGCGTCGATGTTTACCGAGTGAATAGCGAATTCTCCAAGTTTTATACAAACTTTTAAGTACGCAAACCACACCCGCCTATTCTCATTACATAAATGAATGCGTTAAATTGCTACATTTATAGTGAAATATGTTCACGAGGAGAGTTTATGAGCACAGTTTTGTAATAAATTCGAATCAGTCTTCGAATCATTCGAAGTTTAATTTGACTGGTCTTTTTTATTAACTTTTTTATGTAAAGTTCGACAGGCAGGTATGCCTGTCGGTCTACTTGACGTGAGGTTCTAACGCTATAGTAGTGGCAAATAAGCTATGGCATTCCCTTCTTATCAACGAAATACCCCACGAGCCCACGAGCCCACGAACCCACGAGCCGTTATGTCATCGTTAATTTTCCATAAGGATATTCCCGATAAGGATAGCTCTTCGGGGCTATTATGTGTACTGTGTGTACTGTATGAATACGCAGTTCCTAGCTAAACTTTCGTATTTACTTATCTTTTATAGACACTTCTCTTGGTCAATTTTTGTGCAATCTATAGGACCATAGCGGCTCGAGATACGTACTATAGCTAGAAGGATCCCGGTTATTTGTACATGTATAATACTCGTGTGAGGACTAAATTCACATAATCAATTTCAAAAACAGAATCTTTTCTCACTTTTGTGTGAGTGTAGGACTTGATCCCTCGATCAGTATAACTAGTCTCGTTCATTTGATTTAAAACATAATTGAAATAATATATATTTTTGTGGTCGTTTTGGCCTCATCAGTCATCTTTTATTGGCATAAGAGTAGCTTATTCACAAAAAAAAAACATATAAAAATAAATACATGAGAAACATATTAAAATTTATTTCAGCGATAAAAAATAGAGTAACTATTGCTGATGAAGTTAACTAACAAGTAGAGTGCTTCACAGGAATCAAGTACTAATAATAGCGAAGTTCCATTGCTTTATTTACGTAAACTATTAAGACTGTAGGTAGGGGGATAATGCTAAAACTTTACGGATTCATGTTGCCAACTTTAGTTTAACTATTGTAATACCAATTAAACAACTTCTGGTTGCAATAACGATCACCTTTATGAAATTCAATATTGTATTCGGTGGTGACATACCTATAAACCTGCACATTGCTTACATCAAGAGATATAATAGACTCCATTATTTATTTACATATTTTATTACATATTTTTCCAATAATGAAATAAAACGACACAAATCAGGGCGACGTTTCAATTTTGAAACGCCTGGATTGGATTGGATTTAATTAATGGATTATTGGATTTTTTATGTAGAAAAATATTAAAAAGAATGAAATTCTAATCATTAAATTCGTTCGGTTATAAAATTTTCATGTAATAATTTATTTCACTTCAACATAAGTGTTATCTGTAACATTGCATTTCACTTGATGGTGATGGACATTTTCTTTATTTGATGGTGGACTTCTGTAGGGAGGTGGTTACTGTCGCCAGATTAGCTGCCAGATTCATGACTGCGTTTCGCACTATTAAATTAGCTAAGTATCTCTGTGATGAAAATTTATTATAAAACATGAATACCTACTTATAATAATATTCATAAGCGGTTAACTTGATAAGCGCCATAATATCTCTAAGTGTTAGAGCGAAGGGTACTCACCTCTAAGTATTTGGTAGAGGAAGACTTTGATGTGGTCCGGCGAGAGATGTTGCGGCGAAACTATGATCTTGTGAAGGTCGCTCTGCAGCAGCTCCGTGATTACATATCTGTTTATGCTTTCGTTAAGAAAACAGTGGTTTCATTGACAAGATTATTCTGTGAAATTTACACTATTATAGTTTTTTTGTGTATTTTTTTTATGTATAAATTAATTTGTTGTGTATACTATGTAATACCACAACTTCGTCCGCACCCTTTTATTCACGTGTGGATTTTTTTTATTTTAAGATAATCCCTTAGACACAATAGTTTTTCTGTATGAAAGGTACCCTCTGTGCTTTTTAGTATCCCAAAATGCAATATTTCATGCAGTTCAGTAGTAAAGGGACGAAAGCGTAACAAACAAAAAGAGGTCACTTTCGCCTTCTTAATATCAATTAGAATGTTGAGATGATTAAATTTCAAAGAGTCACCAGTTGATTCAAGAAGACATACAAAAAATGCTTCAATTTTAAAACCCACATATTAATTATGTTAGTCATTGAATAATGAGTCAAGGGTTTTCCTAGTGAATTTATTTCAGTTCATTATGAGAGTTCCGTGGTGCAACCACCTGGTGCCCGCAACTTTGTACGCACTGGGGTTAGTTTTTTAAAAATCCCACAGGAACTTTACATTTTTCCAGCATAACAAGTATCCCATATATGGTTTAATCTAAGCGATCATCAATACATTAATAAAAACCGCATCAGTTCCAATCAGTTAAGCCATTTCTGAAATTAACGTGCACAAACGAACAGACAAACAGACAAAAATTCTAAAAACTATTTAATGTATAGACACGGCTCATTTACGATTACATTATATTATTATGTAGGTATAGATTAACAAAAACGAATCGCTACCAATTTAGCATTAGACTTCAAATGCTTCACAGGACTTTTGAAGTACTTCGTGCCGACTGTAATATAATTTGTACGCCCACGCACAAAAGGGTGGATTGTCCGCCGTAGGCCTCCCTTATTTAGGCACTCCCTTAGGTAGTGATGTATCTATTTATAGACGGTTCGTTCCGGCACTTTCTTGCTACATCTCTGCTCTACCCATTTTGTATACGAATACGCGTTTAGCATTAATAAGAGAATTGTTAAAAATATTTTCATTAAATTTGCATTCACGTCGTGTATATTATTTTAGCTGTTCAAACCCCCTTTCGCTTAGGTACCACTTAAGGCAAACGTCCAAAAAACCTTCTTGTCTATACATACATTGCATGAACTCGGTACGATAGGACCAAAGAAGTTTTTGAGCTTTGTGTTTAATCAGTCAGTGAGTAAAACAATTTACGTTGATAGCAAGGTTTAATACAAATTTCAACCTCCCATCATATCTCTCTTAAAATACTTATTTCCAAAAAACAAATCTTCTAGTTGAAAGTCACATTACAGTGGGCAATTCGTAATTAAATATCTGAATTGAATGAGTAAAGCGAAGTGAATGGCATCGAAAGATTAAGAAAGCGAACCCTGCGGGAAGAGGCGAGGGAAAAGAAGAAGACTATCCCAATGAATTCCTTAATTTACTAAGTTCTATGAAATGACATTCTTATCGTGAATCTAGTATTGTACTAATTTTGCATTTCTCATCCCTAAAGTTCAGAGCATGCATGGTTCGTGAAGAGGGGTAGGTCGGTCCGTCTGTCTAGTCCTGGCGTCCCGGTTGTCTGTAGAACGCGTAGCAATGCCCGGGGAACTAGTGGCCATTATCTAAATTACAGGACATGACCAACACAATATATTGGAATCAGTATGGTAACTCGTGACGAAATAGACTCGAGATTAACCGACAGTCAGTTATTAGACAGTAACTATCCTGTGATGACATCACAGTACTTTGAAGGTCTACAAAATATGGACCGTCAGTCTGTCTGTTAAATAAAAATCTCCATTTTTATTAAAAATAATAATAACATCCCATGTAACTTTTGCATCAAGCCAATGTAGTTATTCGACTCCAAGCTCGTGACAAATACACCTTCATATTAACAGAGCAGAAGTTAAGAATAGTGAAAATTACGTACAAGAAATAATAAAAGAACCAAATGGGCTCACTAAAACCAAAAAAGCTAATTAATCCCAACGCACAGTTTTATAACTAAATCAAAAATCATATACAACTATTAAACATAAGTGGTGAGATTATTTTTGTTTTACGTTTGGTTATGAACCATTTTGATAACTCATCAGATAACCAAACTTTGTATGTTCGAAAAATGTCTAGACTAATTCACAATAGCATGGAACCCAAACATTAGAAAGAGTGCTTGCTACCTCCGTAGAGATTTTTCTAGAAAAAGTTAAACTAGTAAAAAAAAACTACAACGGAAACTTGTCTAAAGTAGCGTCGTTTGCGGAACGTGTCAGTGTTTGAACCGCACATTACTGGCGTTAATCACGAAAACTATAAATAAAACAGCCACAGTGGTTCAACTGACGCATTAGTGCTTACTACCTCATAAATCGAGGTATAGAAAGATAAAACCTATTCATATATTGCAAATCTTCACCCACTTTTAACTGGAAATTGTAGAATTAATTTAAAAATTGCCAAATCGGAAAGAAGCACACGGTAACTATTTTTTAGGCATGCTACCTTATAAATCTGCGTTATAAATAGTTGTAAACCGATTTTACTAGGTACCTTATAAATCGAGGTCTAAAAAATAAGATTCTATTCATATATTTCTCTTTAGTAAAATACACAAATTGCTAAACTTAATAGAAAATTGTACGAATATTGAGTCCATACCACAATACTTCTTCTAAATATGTCTTAGCGAAAAAAGGTGAAATGAAATTATATCTACTTTGGAAATCACTCAATGATATGTCGAAAAGCTTAATATACTTATGCATTAAAAACCTTTTTTTCATTTATATTATACATCTATACTAAATCTTTCTTAAAATGTTTAATTTTTTTCCGCGAGACAACTCACAAAATACGGTCAAGGCCATTTACTTTCAAGTGTAGTATTATTATCAAAATACATATATATATATATTACCTGCTTATTATTCCGAGAGACTGTTTGATGATTCATCGCGAAACAAAGGTTACACGAGTAATATTAAGTGTAGCTTCAATATATTTTATCCATTAACTTTTCAAGTGCGGTACGCAATTTACATAAATTCAATAAAGTATTTAATGAAAGCATAACATTATTTATAGACAGAAATGAAACAAAATTGTCTACGAGCTTTAAGTACAACTTTAAGTATACATATATTTTTCACGATAATTTGTGATGGAGAAGCCGACGGCCTCAGGCGTGGGACGTCGTCTATACCTACACCATCATCGTCGTCACCATGTGTCTCTCCACTTGCTGGATGTAGACCTCTCTCAAGACAGAAGACCGTGCGTGGTGGATGTAGGCCCCATCATATTTGTGTCACGGAGGTCTTGTGTAAAGGTCACAGTAGTCAGACTGGCAACCAAGTTTTATGACCATTTCATTTAATATTTTAATCTATATATTTATCCCGATAGCAAGTTCCCATGAGACTATTGTTTTAAATGTTCAATATAATAAGTAAAGTAAAAAATTAATATGCAACTAGAAAAATACAACTTAAAACTTTGTACACAAATAATTTTGAAAAATACTTTTCTCGAAAAAATTTTTTAGAAAGAGAAAGAAAACTTTAGTAGAACGGTTTTGTCTGTCTTAAGAGCCTTGGATCCTAACTGTTGAAACGTTTCAAAATTGCCCAGATCTGGATGTAACCTCAAAGTCCGCTGTGTGGATTTCTATGCCATATTTATGTGTATTGCTATTTAAAATGGTTTTCGTATGCAACAATTACCTATTATGTAAAATATATGTTAAATATATGAAAAACAAAGCAGTTAGTACTAAAATCATTATCACAAAAAAGATTTTCGTTTTTAAGACCGTAACTAAAGCATTAGCCGCGAGGACGCGAGTCTTTAAACGTGTTAAATTAAAAGTCAAGCCTTAGAATAACTAGATAATATATGAAATAATCTGCTTCCACGCTCAAGTCACGTAGGTTCTTGCATAAGCCACCTATTAAGCATAAGCCACCTATTATATCTGCATTGTAAGCCACCATTGAACCACAAGATCTCACCTCAACCACCTTCAAGGCCGGACGTTGCATGTAAATTCATTATTTCACGCTCGTTACATCAATTTAAAAAGTGATGTATCCTCAATAGCCTTGACACGAATTCAGTAACTTTACAAAATAATTACAATAATGACTAATCAACTATGCTTTATTACGTCCGATACGCCTGATAGGGCAGTATATGTAATAAGAAATAGATACATAATAGCCATGTACTAGCAAATAAATCAATTTATTTTTAAGCAGCACCTATGGGCGTTGCTTGTTATAGACGACGGTAGCTACGTACCATCAAGAAGTGGACCGTCAGCCTGTCTGTCGTCTTTAACATAAAAAATATATATTATGTAACATCAATAACTGTAAAAAATTTAGTCATAACATAATAATCAATAACTTTCCGTCATAATAATGGTAGGAAAACAGCTACTTAGATAGTTTTAGGAAAACAGCAGTTTTCCTACCAACAGAGTAGACAATTCCAAAAAATTAAAGACAAAATTAAGAGAATTAAAAAAGTTTGGATAACTCGAAATCCTTTTGCTTTTACTAAGACTATATCTTTTGATATGTTATAGAGCGTGAATAGAGCTAACACCAGTTTCAATTTCAATCTATAGATTATGGGACACTATATACTATACAAACGACAAGTATAGCTAAATTGCAAGCAGCATCAAATTAGGGAACACGTTTTGTAAAAATATTTTCCATTGATCAATTGAAAAGCGCAAAATCATGTCCCTAGTTTATGAGGAAACACGGCGGCGATGCCAGTTTTGGGGGCTGCACCCCTATGGGCTAGCGCTATGAGGTAATTATTTATAGAGGGGCTGACTGTGAGATCCCATCCCCCCCCTCACCGGGGCGCTTGCTTCCGGCTCAAATTCTCTCGCAAACGGCACTTGGAAGTACATCAAATAGCCGCTAAACATAAAACTGTGCAGGCATAAAAATGTAATTAAAATTTCGAAAATACATTAAATTAAGATGTTAATTTTATTGCTTATACTTTCTGTGGTATTTACATCACTTCTTAAATTTTTTCATTATATGTATATACATATTTATAATAAAAGTCTATTTTGAGATTCGTACTTATTATTCTTTATAGTAGCTGTAAATGACTTAAATATATACATACATATCTAAAAGGCTGTTGTTTCCTACGGGATCTACATTAAATAAACTATACACGATTAATTCTCATTATTCCGGATTTAGTATTTGTTGAGAATCATTCAGTGTTTGGTATCCCGATTTCGTATATATTTTACGCCTTTACATCCGGTGAATCCTAATTCCGAAGCCCGGATGCACCGCAGCTGGTTTGCCTATTTCGAATAAAAACGAATAAGTATTTGTTTAGGAAAAACTATAAAATTGGAATTGTTACGTATACATCTGTGCACTTATATAAAACAAAACAAAAAACGTTATCTGTGCCGATTAGCTTACCTACAATAAATATGGTCGCGCTATCAGACGTTTTACTTCTCTGACCGATAAATCGTACACGTATCACTTCTGACATTTCAGAGACTATTTTATCTCGTATCGTTAACATAATATAGGGACTTGACCTGACTGCTTTGGACTTGACGGACCTGTTTTGGAAATCTCTAGAAAAATTAGACTTGACTTGACTTGACTGACTAGTCTCGGGATCTGCTATTTTTGATTTTAATTTCAATTTAGTCTTTTTTATTTAAAAAAGACTTACAAATTGCTATTTTTACTAATGACACTGGCAAAATCATCGGAGAAAATCTGATGGAGCCAAGACATTAAAAGAAGAAGAAGAAGAACATAATATAGCATTTTGCATTAAAAAAAAAATGGTAGCGATTAATGAAATCAAAGCATTAATGAAATAATACATGAATGAAATCAAAGCGAAAAGTTTAACTAAGGGTATCCGTAACTACTGGATCAGATCTGACCTTCAGCTCCCTGAAGCATGGGTTCGGCAAAAGGCGAAACTGTACAATAGGAAATTGTTTCGATGAATTGCTCGACTTGTATCTCATGAGTACAGCATGACTCTTTCTCAAGTGAACAGGAAAACAAAAATATGGTTAAAATAAATAATTATTACTTACTTGGATATCTGAAGCAATGTTTTTATAATTAATCTATTGTAAATTAATTTAAACTCTATAATCGCTGTATGAATCTTCTTGATATTTGCTAAATTTTCTCTATTTATCCATCTATCTATCTATTATATTCATCTATCTATATATCCATCTGTCTAATCATTTAAATAAATGAATCGCTAAACTTGTTGCTAAGCGCAAAACTCCAGAACGGCTGGACCAATTCGCCTATATATATTTTTTGTAAATATTCGTTAAAATCCGAGGAAGGATTCTATGAAGAGAAATTGGAAAAAAATTACCGAATTTTTATCAAAAGACGCACTTGCTGCCCACAAGTTCTGTCCAATAGCTTTAGCTTTTGACAGAACGTGTCGGGTCAGCTAATTATAATAAATATTGTGTAATTTCCACAAATAACTTTCTTATCATGTACTTTGATCATCCTCTTTTTTATAAGGCTTTACTTGACTTTTTTTTTTTCATTTTGTTAAGGCTTACTGGTTCGTTACTTTAATATTACTGGTTGGGTAGATAGAAGTAGTGGAACTTTTCCACCGTCATCAAAGTGTTCCCGTGGTCATTGAAGTGTGACATGCAGGCACTTAATATACAAAAAATCTATATAAGCTTCAAGATTGTAGCAGTTTACAATTTTTCTCTGTCAACTCTTTCAAGCGTTTTGTCAATTTTAATATATTTTTATATAGATACATAAAAATAAAAATGAAATCACTAAATGCCAAGCGCAAAAATTTTTTTTTATAAAATTCGCTGAAGTCCGAGGAAGGTTCTGATGAAGAAAAAATTGAAAAAAAAATCCCGTAAAAAGTAGTTAAATATTTTCCGCTTTATTACTTCTAAACCACCCATCGGATATTGATTAGGTATTCACTAATGGAAAGAGCATTACACGGGAAAGTGTCGTATATATGAACGCATCCGTGCAAAGCCAAGCACGCGTCACTAGTCTAAAATAAAACAAAATAAAACACTATCTTCTTTTTAATCAATGGAATATCCAATCACTCATTGAAGTAATGACCCGTTTTACTTTGTGTTTTATATTAACGCCTTTCAAGAATTTTGACAATAATTTATATTGTCAATCAATGATTTATTGAATTCATTTGCAATTGAATTAATCAATAGATTGCTTGAATTTATTTGCACGTTAGTGGATTTTTCTTGTTCACAGTTCTCACATAATAATTATAAAGGCCATGAGTCATAAAGCAATAACGCACCACAACAATATTATGGAAGCATTCTTCAGTTAGCTATTTTAAATGTTTAACTGCATGACCGGTTTAAGGCATACGCTATGCATCTTACCTGATTATTTTTTATTTCTATTTTAAATTAACCAATCGGCACAGCTGTGGAACGAATATCTACGATGCGGGTCGGCGAGTGTTAGTAAATTTTCTTTAAAAGGCTTTTTTCTTTTATCATTAATAGTTCATTTATTATGCAGCCTCAGCCGCCTGTGTAAAACTTGCACAACTGTTTTTTTTTCTATAGGTACATTCGTTTTTTTCTACCGATAGCGTATGTTTTCAAATTATTTGAGAAATGCTGTATTATTATTATTCAATTATTCAATTTATTTAAATTTATTCAATTTATTTGAGAATCTTAGGACGATATACGTAAATGCTTCGAATAAAGATTGTATAAAAGTTTAAATCTATTCCCAAAATGTCTTCCAAAAAATATCCCATGTGAGACATTTTGGGAATTTCAAAAATAAATATTTTTATTATTTTAATCTCATTTCAATTATTTAGTTGTATAATATTACAGTTGTTAAAATGGTTAAAACGCCTGAATTATGGCATTTAACTGATTTTAAAAGCCCAGTTTCATTAATATAAATAATTGTTTGTTTTTCTGTTTATTTTCTGTTTGTGCTACAATAATTAATTTTCAATACAATCATTACCGCCGATTCCGCCAGTTCGGAATGCAATTTTAGAAGATGAAAAATTCTGTAAGTAAGGACAACTTTTCAAAATATAAATTTTGTGACAGAAGACACTAAATATACTATAAACTAATGATTAATCACCAATCCCAAATTTCATCGGTGAAATAATATAAATAAAATAACAATTATAAAATATATATTATTTTAGTCTGTTTACAATAAGTTAATAATAGAATAAGTATTACGAGTTAGTTTTTTCAATTTTTGTTTTTCACCATAGTTTTAAATTTGTTTTTTATTTATGTTTCAGGAGTCCACAAGGTGGTAGGTTGCTACTTTCGCCTTAATACATAAGCAACACTAGAAGAGACGCAGGAATTTGTTTACCATTTTTTTAGTACGAAGCGCGTTTCGTTTTATTGTAAGTATTGGATTTCAAGAGAGGCTAAATCAAGATGAATGGTTAAATAATACATTGTCGGAGAATGCGTGCGAACGCGGGCGGAGGCGTAGCGAGAGTGCGGTCTAGGCCTTCGCCGACATTGACGAATAGAGGCTTAGCCGGTCGAGCGGAAAAACGTTCGCGAATATGCGAAGGGCGCGAATGGTAGGCATGCAATATTTCCTCTCATAAGCAATTGATAAGAGTATGGAAAAGGCATGTTGGGAAAACATCACGTCAACTTTAAAATATAACTGTTAGAGATATTTAAAACAAATATTCAATTTAAATTTAATAAAATACAAGTAATACTATTATATTTATTAAATTTAAATAAATACCTTATAGGACAACTTTACTTTGTATTATTTTTCTGCTTAATGAAAATAAATTTACTCGCTAAGCAATTTGAGGGAGGGAGGGAGGGAGGGAGAGGAGGGGTAGAGGAGGGAGGTCTAACCAAATCTCATCAATGTACGAATTAAAAAAAATGCACGTCATTATTATACCCCGATGTTTGATGTGAATTAAGTTAAATTAATGGAAACTCTTTGTACTTGAACTGTCAATTATAAAATAACTGTTGGACTTTCTTAGTAAGACTCTTGCTAAGGTAATATTTAATACCGTAAAACAGTTGGCTATGCATATTTAAGTCTTACCATACGAGGTCACAAATGAGCAAATGTATATACCGTAATGCGACGCAAATTTCCAGATACAGCAGTACCTATCACTTTCACGCGAGACATTTTCACCTGACATGTACACCGAGAGAGATGTCGCACGAGCTAAGCGTGCACCTAAAGCAATTATGAGAATGTATTATCTTTGTGTAAACAAAGTTTCTAATAGAATTCGCGTTGAATCGTCGCCATTAGAACGACGGGAGGCGGGCGCCATACCACCGTGCTCCGCCGCCCGTTCAACAAGACGACAAATTTCCGTTTGCGTCTCTACTTTGCCCGCCGCGCCGCCCGCCGCTATACGCTACACTCATTGAAATATCTACACAGTTACACAGGATACTATTTAGACAAAGGAAATTTCAGGGACGAGAAAAACTCATCACCACAATTGAATCAATGGAGGCATTTTAATTTTACTGTCGAATGAAATACGAGTACCAATATATAATAATTGTAAAATAACATTTTTCAATTATAACTCAAAAAATCTTAAAATAATTTCATTTATGTAAAAAAATTATAACTTCCCTTTAAAGTGCGATTTCCCAAATAAAAATTTTCATAACAGTTAGAAGGTTATCCCATCTACCAAGTTAGGTAAATATACAAATAGGCAAACCGTGCTTATGCTGCAATCATTTTTAAAATGCAGTAAATCTATACCCTTAGGGCCCCAGAAAATTGTACTATTCATAACATA
This sequence comes from Synanthedon andrenaeformis, assembly GCA_936446665.2. NCBI lineage: Eukaryota > Metazoa > Arthropoda > Insecta > Lepidoptera > Sesiidae > Synanthedon > Synanthedon andrenaeformis. The sequence goes on along the minus strand of OW387780.2, from coordinate 12,019,359 downwards.
GCATTACAGTCCCATAACATGTAACAGGACTGTCCATCCGTTATGTTCGATAATCATCTTATCCCGTTTTCGTAACTGTTCTGTTTTATAGAGCACAAACTTTACATAGGCAAGTAACTGTTGTTGTTTGATTAGAACAGGGTTCCCCAAACTATTTTGGACAAGTGACCCCTTTTCAACAATGAACTGTTACCTCAGACCCCCATGGTCAAATTACCTACTTTTAAGACCAACCCCCTTATTCATAATGGTCCGCTAACTTAAAGCAGCTATCTATCTTAGTCTATCTTTAGTTTTTTCCTATTGGTACAAAATACCTAGGTACTAAGGTGCCAATTAGAAAACTTTGCACTTGGTTAAGTGAGTGAAGTTGATTTCATTTTCTCGTCAAAATTTAACAAAATAAAAAGACAATCCAATTCAGTAAATATCAAGTTTAATTTATAATTATTACAAATTAATACATAAAGCATCTTAAGTTGGTAGGAAATTATATTTTAAAAACTATTAATTCGCAAAGAGAAAATAAAACATTCAGTGCGATGGATGAACCTGGTGACTATCTACCAATCTAGCTACATCCGGTTCAATATTAGTGAGTTGCAGCCTTAAATCTCCACGTTCGTTGATTTTCAAACGGTTTCTTTGTTTTGTCAAAATGTTTGTTACCACACTGAAGCTTTTTTCAACTAGATATGATGATGGAAAAGCGATAAGGTATTTTTCAGCAATGTTCCACAATGTAGGATACTGTGTTTCAATTTTGCGTTGCAACCAGAACTTCTGATAGCCTTGGTTGAACTTTTGCTTAAGCTCTTCGTCTGTGCTGATGGTAATCAACTCTTCTTGCATTATCACATTGGCTTCTTCTATGGCTGTGGTGTTATACGGATTTATTATCCATTGAGGAATTTGTAAATTTAAAAGATCATCAAACCTCTCCGTAAAATCCTTGTGTAATGCGTCCAAGTGAGTAACATATAATAAAATGTCATCATCTTGAAGCATTTTTGGTAATTTTGACAAATGCGGAAACTGCGAATATTCTTTTCTGCCTAAATTTTGTTTATAAAGAACTAGTTTACCCACGAAGGCCGATATTATTGATTTTGTTTTAATCAAGTTAAGATCATCACCCTGTAGTTGCAAATTAACTTTGTTGAACATTCCAAAGATATCAGTCAAGTAATAAATATCTGTTTTACAATTGTTCAGATTTTCTTTCAAATTCGGATCTTTTTCTTGTAAAAACTCCAACACAGATTCAAAAAGGGCTGAAAATCTTTCTAAGCAAGAGCCTCTTGATAGCCAGCGAACTTCAGTGTGCAGAAGTAACCGAGTAAAGACTTCGTCGTTTTCGTCACATAGTTGAGCAAATAACCGAGAGTTCAAAGAATTGCTTCGAATCTTGTTGATAGCATTTATTACATATTGTAAAGACTTATGCAATCTAGGACTCAGCTTTTTTGCTGCTAAATGCTGCCTGTGAATCACACAGTGAATAACCAGTACATCAGGCAGTTGTCGCTTTAAGTGAGCTATAAAGCCACGATGACGACTAACCATAGACGGTGCACCATCAGTCGCAACAGAAACAATATTCTTCCATGGAATAGCTTTATCAGTAAAAAAATGTTCCACGGCCTGAAAAATCGATTCTCCTCTAGTATCAGTCTCTAAATATGCAGCAAAAATCAGTTCTTGGCACATATTTTCATCTTTGATAAATCGAACATATCCTAACAATAGAGCTTCATTGCCGGGTAATGTAGACTCGTCCAACTGGAGAGAGAATCTGCGGGTCTGTAAGAACTTGCATAAAATGTTTTCCACATCGCGTCCCATCTCATCTATGCGTCTCTGAACGGTGTTGTTGCTCAAAGGTATTCTCTTTAAAATATCATGTGCGGGTTTGTGCAATACATTGTTAAGGACCTCCGCAATGGCTGGTAAGATAAGCTGCTCTCCAATTGTATGGGGTTTCCCCGACTTCGCTATTAGTAAAGATATATTATAGGACGCTCGTAAACCATCATTGTCTCGAATAGATGATGACGCAAACATCGATCCTATGGATGGCCTTTTGTCTAGTTTTTCTTTCAGTGCTTGAAAATATGACAAGGGCTTACTTTTTTTGTTAGCATGTACTCTTGATAAGTGGTCATCCATTTTTGAAGGCTTCATGGCATCGTTACTAAATACTTTTTCACATATGAGACACATCGGGAAGTGTTGATTTGATGGAGATGCAATAAATCCGAACTTCAAGTAGTCCAAACTGTATTGTCTGCATTTTTTTTTCGTGTCCGCCATCATAAAACTTTCAGTAATTCTGCAAACAAAAAAATAAGGAACCTAAATAAAAAACAATAATAAACTGTTAAATTTGCACACTATCTTATTTTTATCACACTCAGTTAATGGATTCTTGTTAAGTATTACTGACTTACTCTTTGATAAACTTTGATACCTATATTGGGAAGTAACTACAGTAGGTAATTAGGTATAGAAACTTCGTATTAGGTAATTAGGTAGAATAAGAACGAAAACCAAAGACTTAAGTGTTAGTAATTTTTACAAATACAATTATACATACCTATTTAAAATATGTTGTATGTTGTGTTTAACACTTTTTCAGTCACTTTACTTCACTTAATTTAGCTTTGTAATAAGTTTGTAATCTCTTGAAATAAATGAGTACTTAGCTATATGAGTTTTTATCGTTCAAGCTCCAACGAATTTCAAAACGCAAATGAACTTTCAACCTAAATGCAAGCTCGTTAAATAGTAAAATATCAGGAACATGTTTGGACTTGATCATGAATTCGTTCGTCTTAATTCGCGTAAAGCCGCTATCACACTATTCAATTTGAACGATTCCAATTTAGGAAATCGGAAGGTGTGATCGCAGTTAGAACAGATTGGATTCAATTAAGAGTTTATCCATTTTCAACTCTATATCTTCGATTTAGAAATCAATTTAGCGTAGTGTGATCACGAGCTCACTACTTAGATTCCTAAATAGGAATCGTTCAAATTGAATAGTGTGATAAGCACTTTATCGTCAAATAGAGAGCAAGTCAAAACGCCGCTGAAAGACGTACGCTCCAACTCAATCTTGCACAAACTTGTCCACATAGACTTGCCGAGTTTTTCATCTTGTACGAACTTGAAACTTTACATTCCTGGAACATTATTTCCTACAAAAATATTAATTATTCTTAGTACACGTAACACAACATAAACAATACAGTAACTACCTACTTACCTATCTTGAAAGTTTTAAATAAGAACTTGTGTTAATATAATAGGGGTCGATTTTTAGACCTCGTCGACCCCCAAAATCACTTTTCGTTTATGTCGACCCCTAGGAAACCGATATCGACCCCAAGGGGTCGATATCGACCACTTTGGGAATCCCTGGATTAGAATCTATACAATTGGCGTTGGCATCAACACTAAAGTTTTCTTTTAAAAAACATCTTTTCCTTAAAGCTAAAGGGACGAAGTTGGAAAAAAAGACGGTCAACTTCCTTGGCGAAATATTCGCGTTATCTTTCGTATGGCGGGCAACCTTCCAAGCTTCACCCAGAAGGGTCCCCGCAATGGATGCGACATTGCTGATCTCAACGTCAGCGAGCCAAGAAACCCTCCCCGGTCACCTCGTGCCAAGTGGAAGCCTTAAACCGTGTTTACGACCAAAATATATCTACATAAATTCATATTTAACGGCCGCTATAGTCAGTATAACTTAGTATATTCCTTAATATATGCATATTACCTATTTCATAGATCCCATATGACATTATGGACGCGCCGAACCTGAAGTGATAATATTGATATAACGATAACAATGAGAAGAAAATAAAGTCAGGCTTAGTCATCTTAAGAGAACCAAACTTTGTTAAGTATATACATAATGGTCTTTTACTATAGACATTATTTGTAGCTAGAGATATTTCGCACACGTAATACGATACTATCAAATAATTTAGGAAAGAGCTCTGAAAGCTTGGTTACGCAACAAATAGAGCTTTGAAAGATAGTCCTCAAATCAAAATTTCTAATCAACGATTTAGGTGTGATTGAGCAATTCATGTATACTTATACAAATATTAATAAGATTTATTTGTATGCTTGTGACTTGTATGAAACTTTCGCACACTAATAACATGATATAAAAATCTCTATAAAGATTTTGCGTGGGCTAATACAACACTATAGTTTTGAAATTCATCAGTGTCAAAATACGACCATAAAAAATTGTGTAAGGGATATCAGATTTGTACTTAAGCCCGAGCCTTAATGGCCCTGAAGAGAGAAGAGGGATAAGTAACAAAAAAGTAATGATAAACAGAAGGGTACAAATTTAATCTAGGGCCTAGTCAGGGCTCAAGTTCCCGGGAGGCGACGGGCGTTAGTGAAATTGACAGAATACATTAACGAGAAGGGTCACCCCTCCCGCGCTTCTGCCCTCGCACCACGTCCGCCCGCCTATCTCAACAACATTCACAATACGCTACGTAGTACGCATTAAGCTCTCGGTGAATCGCAAATTAGTGAAATACAATTTTTTATTCAAATTCACGTCTCGAATTAACAATTGAATCACGGCTGTTCATCGGCGGGGCTGATTGTTGAAACACCCATATATATATATATACATATACTACGCGTTACGTGAGCGCCTGTACGTGGGTGTACGAGTCCGGAAGGTGGCGCTGCGATCGCGTTATACAATTATTTTTCCAGGTTCAAGCTGAATGCTGAATCCTCGTATGGTGAATCCGTTAATATATTATATAAAAGTCTGCACAACAAGCCCCCGTACAGCGTTCTCTGGCACTTATCAACTAAACTTTAAGAAGTGTTTATAACTTAGATATTTTCACGATTTCTCTATCAGCGTTTACTTGTGTTGACTTTTTTGAGGTTTTCAACATGAGATATATATTTTTTCATTCACGTTAAGTTCATATAATATTATACCTAATCAAGTAGAAAAAAAACTCGTCAAACTTGTCTGCGTCTGTCTGTTTCTGCGCTAACTACTTCTAAACCACCCAACGGATTTCCATACGGTTTTCCTTTTCACTAATGGAAAGAGAAATAAATGAGAAAGGTTTGTCTATATATAAAATTGCATCCCTGGTGAATCCGGGAGCGGATCGCTAGTATAAGTATAGGTATTTAAGAGAGTCCGAGTAAGACCTATAGGTAAAGACCTAAAGTGGATTAATAAACAAATAAACCATTCAAGTACCTTTCTTGAAATTAGCCTGAATCTCGTCGAAGGCTTCTTTTGATGTCTTGGGCAAAACATATACATATATAGAGCTACGTATCACTGAATACGTGACGAAAACAAACTCGGATACGCGTTGAACGTCGTTGTGTGTCATAATCATAACTCACAGTTATATCATTGGGAAAGACTTAATTAAGTCACGGTAGAACATAAAAGCGCACACTTAACACCACATTCTTTACCCTTAAGCGTTAAAGGTAGCATATAAAAACCAAGGTTCAACAGTTATAGCTGTTTACGGTAATATTTGAGATGCCTTACATTGGTTCTCCGCATTGTTGTGTTGGACATTTGATACGTCATGTAAGAAACCAATACTTAATCGTGTTAATGTAATGTTACTTACTAAGTTTGTAAAAAAAAAACTTGTGTAACTCATGACCACACGGACAAATATGAACTAAATTAAAAGCCTGATATATAATTAAGATTAAACTAGCCAAAACAACAATCTATTTGTAGCTGGTTCCCGCAACTTCGAACGAGCTATTGTTCGTTTTTTTTAAAATCCACAGTAACCTAACATTTTTTGAGGAAAGAAAGTATCCTATAGTTTATCCTAAGTAATGGGCAAACATTTTGTATATATATGAAAACGCCCGAAAATATATAATTTTGTATATGGTAACCAAAAGTACCAGTGTAAGTACTATCGACCCTAATAGTACACAGAGTGCGAGATAATGTTTATCTGGGATATGTGGACTCTAGTATACATTACTAGAGCACCGAAATACAAGATGGTCTTCTGTTAGAGTGTGATTACAACCGGCACACATGCCGCTCAGTTTATTAAAGCGGAGCGCAGTGCTCTTCGGTACTTTTAAAAATATATTAAACATAAAAATGATATAAACAAACAGACACAGCTATACCATTTAGAGACTATAACATTTAAAATTTACGAGAAATAAAACTATATCTTACGAAAGATCAACGGAGTTGATCTTGTGTGAACAAAGTGTTATAGAGTATCAGATCGTCGCGACAAACTACCAGTTTCCTTCAGCGCCCTGTACCTATGAGCCCATCCAGTAGACGTTCGAGGTTTTTTATTTCCTCGGCCTTCGAAAAGGCTATCAGAGAGGTATAAAGAACACCAATGGTTATATTAATAACAACACGGACGCGCATCATAAACATAAAACTCGTGTACAACCATTTACGACCTGACCTTAACATGTCCCGTATAAAATTCAAATACATCTTCTCAGAACTAACTTTCCTTTTATACGACCACTTGTGGGAATGCAAATATTTTGAAAACAATTTACTGCCGTGTGACCCTTTACATAATTTATCGCGATGTGCCGTTCAATTTTCTCGTAATAATAAATTAGATCTAAAAGCAAAATTAATTCATTGGACCCTTTAAAATGGCGCACTGGCGTAAATAAATAATTGAGAAAGAAATCCCTCGCGATTTTTTAAAATTAATTTACTATATATAATCTGAAATTAGATATTAGAATATTTTATATTAATCTAATTGATTTTTGCCTTTTTTTTTTTTCATTTTATCTATCTTGTATATGTATTTAAATAAAAATGAATCGCTACATACATTGCTTAGAGCAAAACTCGAGAACGACTGAACAAATTTGACATGCTGAAGACGGCTCATTTACGAATTTATTATTTATGTATGATACCATCTGAAAGTTGCCATTCATTGTCGCTTCGTTTTGTTTGTTGTTTTTGTTTTATTTTTGGTAGTTCTTGCATAAGAATATATCAGGACTAAGGACTAGATATTTTACGAAATATAAAATTTTACGAAGTCTCAGTAGCGCCAATAATTCCTGTGACGATTGTTTTTCTGAACACACTATGGATTGTTCAAATACTTTGTAACATTTATTTTTTGGTAATGGCAGCCTCGTCTCCATAATCTCGCTACTCGACCCCAGAGGTCGCGTCAACGTCCTTTTTAGCGCTCATTGCGGCACTTTCGGATAGTCTGTGCCTGCGCAATGCCTTTTTTATGTATGCATAGAACTGTCTGGAAGGGCTGTAGTGCGGCGTTACTCTGTGACAAGTCGATTTTGACGGATAGCAGTAGCAAATTTTACCGATCCTTTTTTTTATTGTGAATGGAATTATCTAGAAAAAATGGTTAATAAAAAGGACGGACGGTGGGTGAAAGGCTTTTTTCCGGCCTAGATTTTCAAGAAGGAAGCAGCGTTGAGAGCTAGCTGTCAGTTTTTCCAGCCACCGTCGAAATTTTGATTGTGCAGTTTCTAATTTCCATTCTTTACAAAGGCTGTTCATTTGCAAATAAAACCTCCAAATCTTATTTGGTAAGTGATTTGTTCATCATAATTACTTTCCCCTTTTTCTAAATTTTAACTTTGTCATTTTGGTTGACAGGGTGTTAATTTTCCTTGTTTGTTTCTGGCTTAGCTTAATTATTTTAGATAATCACAATCTTCAGGAGATGGTACAGACAGATGATATATTTTTATTAATTTTAGTGCACCCCTTATGCCGACAATCGGTTGGTGTATTATTATTATTTTTTAACGATGGCATCGGCCTGATTTTATTTCTATTTTATATTTTGTACCGATCGCCATCGATTGCCACGGTTAATCCGTGGAGATGTCCATCTTTTGTACTGTTCCCCTCTTATTAGTTGATTTCTTTCCCTTTGCCAGCTACTTATTTTTCTAATTACCCTAACTTAACTTTTTACCTGAAACGATTAATCGAGAATTGCATAAAATTGCTTGTAATCAGACAATATTCTAAGGCGTCTCTTCGATCATTTCAGGAGGTTTTTTTTTTATATAAATATATTACTTAAAACCGAAAATTACCACAACGTTGTAAACGGGACGTCGACCGTGCTCACTAGCTTCGGAGCAAGCAAATCCGCACGGACTGTGTGTGTCTGCCTGCGTCGGGTCGGGCTTCGAGTCTCCGCGAGGAAACGCTGAGCCTCTTCAGCTCGTCAACCCAGTCCGGATGCCTCGGTCGATACCGGATTAGCTACGGTCATCTCCAAGTTTGGCGTTTTCATTTTCTTTTATTTTTTTATTTTAATTTATAGTTTTTATTTCGGATTACTTTATACGGTGCTAGAATTACTTTAGACGGCTACCTTTCTATATACGGCTCTCCTTCGATGGTAAGTCTTCAATTCATTCTCCACAAACCCCTGGTTTTCTTTTTTTTAAATCTGTGCTGTGTATTTAGTTATCATAGCTCGGCACAAGCCGATCGATAATTGGTACACTATAGCATGACTTGTTTCTTTTATTTTTTTTTTTATTTATATTGTTAATTAAATTGTAACTTCATTTTTCTTTTGTGTTTTCAATTAAACTCTTTATTGTAAAACCTTCTTTTATTTATTTTCTATTTTTTTATTTTTATTTTTGTTGTTGTCTGCCTGTCCGCCCCCGGCGGAGAGAAAAGACGTAACAACTTTATGGTCACAAATTACTGAATTAACAATGTTGTGTTTATGTTACTTGTTTCGACAAATTTCTATTTGCTTTGTGTCAGAAACCCAGACATTGGTGTAAGTTGCTTCCAGTTGAGAGAGTATCACCCGCAAGCACTACCACCGCACTTAGTACAACTGTGATACAAACATTCAATCTCGCTAAGTGCAATGCAGTTTGTATAGTGTTAACGGTTTCACTTTACTTGATACTAAGAAATTTTTACGACTTGAGTGTTGGTCGGACAAATAAGATGAGATTTGCCCGGGCAAAAAAGGGCAAAAATTTGAGATTTTAAAAGTGTCACCGGAAATATTATGAACATTTATATGCGCTCTTGTTAATTCTGCAAGTCTTTTATTATTATTATTAACTAATTGGTGCCCGCACTTAAAAATATAACACCTGAGAAAATATCTGTCATTTTTATAGCTGTGACGCCAGATGCGACCAATTTTTTTAAATATTTTTAGACGATCCCTCGGGAACCTAACATTTATCCAGGATAAAATGTATCCTATATATGTTGATACAGTAGGTAAGCTATCTGTGTGACTAATTTTATCCGAATCGGTTCAGTAGTTTTTTATGTGAAAGAGTAACAAACATTTATACGTACATCCTTACCAACTTTCGCATTAATGTGTCGGGCATGGGGGATCCTTGCGAATTCATTTCATACCAGCTTCAGATATAACGACGCAATAAGGGCGGCTTCAAAAGCTACAACTGTCAGAATATTACGAACATAATACAAATAAGACGGGAATATAAAATTATAGCGTTTGTTCTATTAGATACCCGTCTACACACGACACGCCTAATGATTCCTAACCCGTATCTATATGTAATTTGTATGTTTGTAATGAATAAACTCAAAAACTACTAGACCGATTTTGAAAATTCTTTCACCTATACAGGCTGTGACAAGAGCAATAAATTGAAATATAGACCCTTTAACGATCAATCGTAGTGAGTTACCATACTAGTATATCGGGCACATCACTAGTATATATACACGTTCCAGCAGGATAAAACAAACTGAGTTAATTATTTTATGAAAAAATATAAGCTTCTTTATAAGTTTTTATAATTTATATGTTTAAAACTTTGAATTTCATCCGAATACATTGTAACTATTTTAATGTTTTGTCATCAAGATCTTGAGATCAAGATCTACTAAGATCTTGCAAACTTTCATGGTGACTCGTTTTATAGAATATCGTTGTGACTCGTCCGTAATTTGACCAAGGGCACGGCCTAAAGATTATCTTTTACTGAAGTGCTCACGATTTCAAAGTAGAATAGCACCGGTTTTCTAACTGAACTAATAATACACTTTATACCCTCTTGTTGATTATATTACACTATAATTAATGTACCGAACTGCGTTTTTAGTTAGAAGAGACTTTATAAAGTACCTCAATTAGCAGTGCCCTCGTTATAATAGAATATTATCCGGTTCACTTCAATATTTTATTCATGATCATGTTATGCTTCAAAAACTCGAGAATAGGTAAACCTATTTGAATTCGATTTTCACATATGGAGGGAGGGATAAACGGGGAATATTTTTATATAAAAAACTGCACCTCGGGCGAAGCCGGGACCAGGTCGCTAGTTATTTATAAATTTCCACTTTACAACGCATTCTTTGTTTTATCGCGTGAATAAATAAAAATACCTTTGACATTATTCTTCGGTGAAATTTCGATTCGGCGCACTCGAATAATACTTTGCAGTAAATTAGATTTTTATCAGTACGATATTCGGGGAGCCAAAAAATGCGCACAATTATTTAAATGCGCCGCTCGAGAAACTTTTCCCAGGAGCGAAACGAACAAAGACCGCGTATGGTTCGCCGACATTGAACACGTTTGCAAGTACATACTTTGACGCCCGCAGACGTCAATGTCTCATCATAAAGATATTATTATGAGAAGTGCAACTGAACCACGACATCCATCCGCCCGCCCCGCGGTAACGAGATTAACACGTTCACATTTAAAACATTACGAGGTAAAAATGCTCTAAAAGCAAATACGATTCGCGCGCAAAATGTTCACATGCTCTTACTATGATTGTATACTATGTGTATTAACCCTTATATATCCGCACTCCGTACTCTTTGTTTCATGTTGCCCTTGCAAATACTCGACATTACTTTTATTAAGTTTCAAATACGAATACTTGAAATAACTAGTTATACTTTTCGCAAACATTAATAAGTGCATAATGATTTATAATAATTATTAAGTAGCTACACAGTATGTACTCAAATTATATTTTTTCGACCTTCGCAACGAACATTAAGCTCAGGAGCAAAGACTCCATAGAAGCACTAATTTGTAACAAAAATTTAATTTTAAACATTAAAAACTGCGTGAAATTAATCAAGACAATTCCGAGTCAAAATTCGCCAAAAAAATCCGGAAAGACAGAGGAGCTGGGATGACATACAATGTCAAACTATTTATGATAGTTTAGTGGATAGCTTTTCGCGGCCCGATCTTGCTAGATTGAGGGCGCTAAAAAGCCGAGAGTCGGGGTTCTGGCTCCACGCCGTGCCTTCACCTAACTTGGGCACTTTTCTGGACAAAAAAACTCTCCATCTCGCGATCGGGCTCCGACTAAGTAAGGTATGTATCTCCCACACTTGTCCCTGTGGTAGGGATGTCGACCGCTTGGGACATCACGGACTTTCTGCATTAATAGCGCCGGCCGTATTTCAAGGCACGCCAGCATAAATGACATCATACATTGGTCTCATTATTATAACTTCGATTCTTGAACCAAATGGTATCGTACGTGAGGATGGCAAGAGACGATGGGATGTCCCTAGTTCCATGGAGGATGGGTCGTCCACTACTGTGGGATGCCACCTGTGTAGACACTTTGGCACCGTCCCACCTTCATGGAACAATGGCCACAGCTGGTGCTGCTGCAGAGGCGGCCGAAAAGCGGAAAATTCACAAATACAGAAATCAATATCTCTAATCTCTGGGTCCGTGGGGTCCCAACGCTCTTAATTTATTTAACATTTTATCAAAACGTATGGTTGACATAACCGGCGATTCTAGAGCTGGCTATTACCTCGGTCAACAGATTAGTATTGCGAGGTAATGCAGCCAGCTTGCTTGGGACCCTGTCAAAGGGACCGATGCTTGATAATATATACCTAATGTGTAAATATATATAATTTAGGATTAGATATTATTTTAAAAATCGAATCCTAAATTATATATTTTTAGTTTGTATTATAGATACAGTTTAGATATATTAGATCCAATTGTTATAGCATTAAGTAAGATTACTAATATCAAGACTAGAGTTACGAATACGACATGAAACATACAATTTATTAATAGGGTGGGAAAAAAAAGTTTAGTAATTGGTTACGAAAATAAACATATTTTTTCGTAACTGGTGGTACTAGATGCTTGCCAGAAAACACACAAAACGTATTGCCTAAAATTATGCACTAGAATTGAATTATGGTAACAACGAATTGGAGGCGAAACTCAGACCAAAGCTTTAAATATTTAAAAAAAAAACGGAAATTTATACATAATCGTCATGTCAAGCTAACTTTAAAAAGTTCATTTCCATATTATTTTTCGAAATGATTATGAATTTTGGCCAGTTGGGGAACAACTATTATACTTAATTGGGCCCCCACTATCATCAGTCAAAAGAAAAATCAAATATAAAATAATAAATTAGATATTTGGAGGCACAAAGTTAAAAATGTAATAACAAGCGAATTGCGTGTTAGAGCGTTGCGAACTGAAGCCCCTGGAGGGTATGCACGAGTAAACATCGCACTAATTGCTTCAGTGACACAGCTGATGATAAACCCATGCCCCGTACACAGACTAGAGAAACTATGAATTTCTCATTTTTCTAACACAGGTATAATTAGATTTTTCCTTTTTCATGAGAGTTGGCTACTGCTACTATAGATTCAAACAATAGCTATTTTACCATTTTGCTATTATAAATTTGTTAAAATTCTGTATTCATATTGACATTTAATTTAAGAAAAAAAAATGGAAGTTCACGAGAAATAATAATAATTGATGTAACTTATCGGCTGTATTTAATTTTTTAGACGTAAAAAGACGTAAATTATAAAAGACGTATGAAAAAATTATAGCCGCCCTTTGAAGAAATTTTCCATAATAAACTTATTATAATATTTTTTCTCCATTATTATATATGAAAAAAATATTCACAATATAAAAATAATGGTAAGTTTTGCAGATGATGTAATAATTATAATGTAATAATTAATTAATAGTTGACTGCTCTTTAGCTGAACATATTGTAAGTCTTATAACACAGCCTTGTAGGGTAGACTGGGTACGGTTGTGACAGTTTTTATTTTATTGCCCATAATTTTATAAATATATCAGTTAGGTGGCAGAAAGATGATTTTTATTCTAAAGTGTACATTTGTCTACGCATAATTACTAAAATTTTGCCCTAAAGTACAATGGTTAACTCAATGGGGAAAATGTCACAACCGTCCTGACCCCAAGGGCAGTTGAGACAGTGCTTGGGGTCGGTAATCACAGGTTCAAAAATACTCCAAAATGATTTAAAATCTTTTTTATTGCAAGTAATATCGAACATAAAGTAACCAAATCTTATTTTGGAATAAAAAAAAAACAACAACAAAAGAAATAAAGTCTCCTAAACCTAATCACTTATAAGTTATAACTAATATGACACTGTAGCATCTATAGTTATTATAAAAGTTTTCATATTACAATTGGTCAAAAAAGTTAAATTATAATTTTTATTATTCATTAAGCTAACTACGTCTAAATACAACAAACGATATTAAATGTTATATAAAAATATGAAATAAAAATCTGAAAATGTGTTCAAGAAAAAATAAACATAGAAATCAACATACCTACAATAAAAAAAAATATTGTAGAAGAATTTAAGGTCTATTCTGATTTCTAAAAACTGAAAAGTACGATTTGATTTCTAATCACTGCTATTTAACTGCTAAAGTTTAACTTATAACGAGGAATAATACTCATCATTCTATCTGTACACACATACGAACAATTATTAAAAGAAATCGAATAAAAATACTTACTTTTAACTGTTAAAAGCCACGTTCACAATCGTAACGTGGCACAACCGTACTCAGTACTCTCCCCTACTTATCTAAGTATTGTAGGCACCCATGTATTCATGGGTCACGTCATAACGAAACACGCAGCACCTACCATGAACATTAATAAAGTCTAAATTTACTCCGAAACCTTTCAAACGCACGTCGCGTGACGAGGCGCGACCTATTGACTTTCAATCAATTTTCTTTATACCATCATTGTACGTGACGCAAGCTGAATTAAGCTAATGTGTGCTCTTCATACATAAATTGTAGCATCCCTGTTGGCCTATTGTTGCCAAGCCTTTTGACTAATATTCGACTTTACTGATGTGAATTCATATAAAAAAATCCAATCTGTTTCACCGAAAGAATTTCATGTGTGAATCGTCAAATCGCTACAATAGGTTAGTACATAATATTTCTTCGATCGACAGACATATTATGCTTACTTAAACTGTTTGAAATTTACTCAATTAGTCGTATACACGTAGTGGAGATTAATGGGAAGCATATAATTACACAGTAATTCAAACTATTTATAAATTGTGCTACAGAAATTCCTCGGAGAATTTTTAAAGAAACCTTATTAAAATCAAACTTTCATGAAAAATAAACACGAGTACATAAAAAGCGTAAAATATTTGCTTAGAATGGTGTTTCTTAGCAATTAGCGCGATTAAAAGGAAATAAATAATAATACTTTATATGGATACACGATAGAAGTTTTACTAAAATCAGATCTTCTTAATATAACAAGGCTTCCACAAATGGTTATAAAAGACGCATTTACTAATGTTTTGACTATCGCAATTTAGTAAAGTTAGCTGCGCTAAGCTATAAAAAATTACTTGATTTTTAATTTTGTTAGACTATTTACTTGAAGTTCATAATAAAGGTTAAAAACGTAAGTATATATAATCCGTAATACGCAAATGATTTAATTAGATTATATTGACAAAACACATTCGGGAGCAAAATTCAAGATAGATGGTTAGTGCATGATACAATGTTGCTAATCATAGATTAAGAATCAATTTAAGAGTGGAAAACAATCGAGCAATTTAAATTGGTTCTCGTTCGAACATTATCCGTGATGCGGTGAGGTTATTCGGGGCAGGCGGCCCACGCAAATCGCTAATTAAGAAGCGCGGGCGCAAGGGCGCTGCACTTTGCACGATGCGCGTGCGCATCGCGCTCTACCCGCACTAATAACAAAGACACGGGGCAAACGGAAAACAAAAGAGCCGACACGCCAAACAAAAGACAACCTAAATGGTAGTAAAAATACATGAACAATACTCGCTTGTACAGAGACAAAGGGGGCGTTGTGTAAAATTGCATTTCAGCAAACATTGAATGGCTCGACACTTCCTACTTTTCGTATGAGCACGTTCCAAATTAGTACCACGGTTCCCACACAAATTTCATTGGAGTAAATCTCGAGAAATAAGTCTTATTTGGTCATTTAAATAAGTGATTGGATTGATCGCAGTGTGATTGGATTGTTTCATTCAGCAAACTGATTATAAAATAATGCTGGAATAGAGCCAGTAAGTGACATCCATTCGTCCAAAAAAACCTATGTAAATGACAAAGTTAAAATAAATTGTAGCTATCAATCTGGCACATTTTTTTAGCTGCAGATTTACTTAATATTGCATTATAAGGAATTATTAACCTTCTCATATCATAGCTGCTGAGCACATGCCTCTCCTCTAAGTGAGTAGTGAGATACCTACGTACGTAGTTTAATACGTTAGCCGATTCGTTCATATTTCATTTTAGGATTCCACATGTCTTCAAATATTGCTGGTCTTCTCAAATACGAAAAGTCTCAGTCTTTCAGTAGTAAATTCTTTTGTTATTACGACCAGTTTGGAAAACAATCAAACAAACAAACGGAAAACAATGTTATTAACAAAATAAAATAAAATATATTATAACCATCGATGATTGTAACTCACTAATCATTGGACCAAGTTGTCTGAGATATAATCAAACCTATGTCTCACGTAAACAATGTACAAACAAGGGAATTGATAAATTGTTATTCGTTCCTTTATACATAAGGCTTCCGAGACATTTATTGCATAAGGGAGTTGACTCATAGGCACACAAAGAAGTCGAGACTTGAAGTGTGTCAAACTATTTTCGTCACAAAGATGTCACAAATACTATATGTTTTTGGAGATGCAAATCATTTAAATCATTTTACTGTGCCAGAAAGTAACAAAGAATGTCGTGGCGAACAAAGGGGCACAAACGCAAATGAAATTTATTTAGCGGAAGCACTTAGATCTATTTTGGTTCGTGCATCGTCACAGTGGGAGGCGATAGGAAGACTCGAACCATGTGATCAAAGTAAATATAAACAAACCTAATATAATAAGTTTATATTAGTCATTACAAACAGGCCAAAATTTAATAGTGATTTACTCGTACTAACATGTTTCATCAACATTACTTTGTACCGTGTTTACATACAGCACCCATGCATTTACAGCATAATTTTCCACTTTATGTAAATTTAGATTTACAGGCGCTTTGCTTGGCTTAATTATCATGTGTGCAGAAGATAATAAATGATAAAGTTTTGCGTAAAATTATAGGCGGTAAAGGAGAAGAAACTGCAATATTTCATGCATTTGATGGGGCAAAAGATACGATATTTTTAAGGATGCAAGGGAAAATACAAGGCAAACGTAGCAGACGGAGGAGAAAGACATCCTGGTTGAAGAATTTAAGACAATAGTTTGGTATGAGCACTGGCTCAATCTTTCGGTCAGCGGCTTCCAAGGTTAAGAATTTAAGATAGCAAACCGATATTAAGATAAGAGTTAAGAGAGCTTGATGGTTGCCAACCGTCGTAGAAAAGTAGCAATTAACATACGTTTAAATTACAGAAATTTGTGAAAAACCTCCTTTTTTAATTATTATGTGACCTTCACAGGATCAAACCATCAACATGCCAAAATGTGATGAACTTCAATTCAAAGGTTTAGCTGTAAAAGGATAACTGATTGACCGACATACATACTCACTTTGCGTTTACAACGTTAATTTATTTTCTATTCCGAGTTGTCTTCGTAGATGAGAAATCTCTCAATCTCATTTCAATATATCCTTCAAATATGAAAGGCCGCAAAAGTAATTTTTCTTTCGTTATATCTTTGATGCGCCACCGACAGTTCTGCTGAATCTTTAAAGAGTAAACTAACTTTTGTAATTTACTTTGTTACTTAAAAATACGCCGCGAGGCGCCTACATTTGATGCGGAAAAAATTAAATCATTTCGGCCGTTGTCTTCTGCAGACTTCTGAACAATAATGAAGTTTATTATTGTTGCCAGTGTACCTTCTTGTTCAAATAAAAACATTACTCTTATCTATACTAATATTATAAAGAGAGGAGATTTGTATTTTTGTATGTTTGTAAACACAATAAACTCAAAAACTACTGGACCGATTTTAAAAGTTCTTTCATATATAGAAAGCTACATTATCAGCGAGTAACACGCGCTATATTTTATAATTACGCGGACGAAGTCGCGTGCAACAGCTAGTTTTCTATAAGCATTCCACGAAAGCTCACAATGCTTCATATTAATTCTTTTACGAATGCGAATATGGAATTAGTTCTAAATATGGCGAATTTCCCCAGAAACAATTTTATTATGAAATTGACATTATTATTTTTTATTTATTTAAATTGTTTCAATTTTCTACTAGACGTTTGATTATTATTAATAAAAGATTATTAAAATTATCAATTTCAATTAGATATTTATTTCTAAATTTAATTTAAAACTAAATCTATTAAAAAAACTTGACATTCGCAGATGTGATTACCTAAAAATACGTATCTGTGAAAATAGATTAATTAAAACAATGCCTAATTTACTATATTAAATCTAACAAAGATTGTAATGGCAACGAGTCAAGAGCAGTTAGCCTAATTGTATCGAGATTAATTATAAAATTAGAGAATGTCCTACTTGCTCGTTGTGGTCGGTGGATTATATCACGGTATAATGGGGTTTCAGGCTATACATTACACTACACTGCATACCTAATTTAAAAAAAGATATTTTTTTAGGTTTGGTAAAACCAAGCGCTCTCCTTTGACACTAGTCTCGTTCCGCGTCGCATGGCGTAGAAGAAAAAGCGGACGCTCGATTCGATTGCCATTCGAATTTCAATAAAAGTTGAAGGGGAATAAATTGTCGGTCGAGGGGCAGATATTGTGTTTCTGCACCAGCTGACGCCGTGCCCTTCTGTTCAGTCAGAGCACATTATGATACACGACTTTAACTCTTATTTCAATTTATATAAAGACGGCGCCTTATATTTGCGGTTTACCGTACGTAACACGAGAATGAAATTGTAAAGCGAATAGTAGCCGAAAATAATGCCATTAATTATTTCAATATGCTGGTTAATAACGAATACGAAAAGATAAAGAGGAATAGACATGAACTTTCATTTTCAACTGTAAAAAAACATGTTCTTCTATGAGAATATGAAACAGATAGTTACGAGATTTTGAGATAAAAGTTAGTACAGAAGCTCTAAGTAGTCTTTACGAAATTTTCACTTTTACATCTTTTCTTACCTTTATTAAAATAAAATTAAATTAATTTTCAGTCTATAAAAAAATAATACTGAAAAATTTCCGTCTAATTGTAAAATGTATGCTGTAAAATTATTTTTAAAACAAGCAAAAACATGTTTTGTTTCAAGTAGGTAGTGGTAAAATGTGCACGGCCTCTTTGAACATCATTATAATACTAGAAAAGGTTTGAAGTCGATACTATATATTCACCCGCCTTGCAATGTAAGTACATATTATACCTATTGAAAACGCATTTTGCCATAGCAAATGCATTGTTGCAAGTGAAAGGCCGACATGAAAACAACAAAAAGTGGAAATTATATGGAAAAGTATCCCTATTAGTGGAGAAAAGTAGAAAAAAAATCGTTTACCCTTACTAGTGGGGATGTATTAGTGGGGGATGGAACGGCCGGATGGATGTACTTACGTAGTATTTCCGTGCGTGTTACGAATAATAGTAACAATAATTCGAACGCTAAACGCAGTATTAATTTCCTTCATCCACATTCATAACCATTTTTCATAACCAATATCGAATGATAATTATTTACATAGAAACATTTTAGACATCATCACATTTGTAGTTCTTAAATGATAAGTTTGAACCCAGGGATGGTGACGATGATGACGAATAAATCCTGTAAATAAATCCTCTATATTTCTGTACCTAATTTAAGCAGTGTAGGTAAGGTTAAAGGCAGAGGTAGTGGTTACTCGAGGAATAGGAACTTACAGTACATTTCACGAGCCAATAACTCTTATTGCAAATCAATTCAATCGAACTCATCAATTTGGTTGATTCGCACGAAAATATGAGCAAAGTTTGGAGACTATAACTCAGCCGAGCTAAGTTTGCACCTTGCTGTAAAATAAATATTACAGAATTATTATTATATTATACTCAATTATTACAGAAAGTTGACTAAGGGCCCGTTGTTTGATAAATAGTAAAACATGACTGTTAGTCAATTTAACAAATTGTTACAGGACTATAGTTAGCGCCTAAACAATTAGTTAAAATTGAAATACGTTGTTTGATGAGTTTTATAACTATAGTTAAATATAACAATAGTCATTTGTGTTGCCACAATAATAAACTGGGGAGAAGGAAAATTTAAGTTGGGAAAGTAATATTGCACTGACAACACAAAGAAATAAAAGTCAAAAATCTTGAAATTGACGTATCGTGACAGCATCGCTTCGCTTGTATTTGGTTATTTTGTTGAATTTCGGACTTTTGTAAAAGAATGGAAAACAAAATGAGCAAGTAATACAAGTTTATATCTCACACAGAGATATCAATTAAACAGCCTACCTAATAAATCAATGTAATCCTAGTTATTTAATTTTGTTTCACACGTGGTTACAATTATTAACATGTACCATTAATAAATTCAATATAATTCATTTGCAGAGAGAGGAGTAACAACTTTAGCCGAGAAGAATTACATAAATTGAAGGAGTTACCCGAAAAATATTCAGTCATAATGAATAAAAAGACGAATAAAATGAATAAAAAATTAATAGTTATATATATCATTGCTTACCGATCTGTTGGCCTTTTCAAAGAATTCTTAAGTTCACTGAGTAACCAAAGAACGGTACTTTTGGACATTCTGTATCGTTCAAAGAAATCTACTTCATCCCAAAAGTCTAGCTGCAATATTCTATTCCGGAATGTTTTAGGACGGCGATTCAATATATAATCTACAGTAACATCATCATCAGAAGAGCTATCAGAGTCTTCAAAATGTCTCACAATATTTAAATTCATTTTATTTGAATTCACTCACGTTTCCACAAACAACCTCGTATATGTCATATCTAATTGTCAAAGTTAACTACTCAGAAACGCATAGTTAACTTTTATAACAAATGGTCAAATTTTTTAACTATAGTAAGCTTAACTATTTATCAAACAACATGATTTTGTAATTTTTAACAAATGGTTAGTTTAACTAACGCATTTTAACTATTAGTATGTTTAACTAACGATCAAACAACGGGCCCTTAGCCGACAAACATTCGTTTACTTTTTTTAAAGTAATAGCGAATCCTTTTCTGCATACCGTAGGTACCTAAGCGTCAGTGTGACGTAATCAACGCGTGGTGCAAACTTAACGCGGTCGGAATAAAATTTTGACACTAACCGCGCAGCGCTTCGCCAATATTCGCCGTGAAAATCATTTAAATTTGCCAATTTTTTTGTGATCGATGTTATGATTGCCACGTCTATCTTATTTTTATATAGATATGTATATTGTATTTAAAAAAAAAAAAACATTTAGGTAATCCCAACAGATTATCAAGATAGTTTCGTACCATGAAATTAATATCCAACCTATCAGTCAATGATGGCGGCACATAACAAATCCCGTGTGAAATCTTTATATTGGATTCCGTGCGTGAATAATTTCCACAATATGTAATTAATTACAACCTTGCGTCGTAATCTCGATTGCGATTTGTAATATATCTCTTTGTAATAAATAACAAAGAGTTTACTACACTACACATAACACGCAATATGATTTGTAACATTAACCCTTAGCATTAGCAGCCAGAGTCGGATTTATCCGACAGTTATTTTCGTGTCCATTTCGCCAGAGCCGGATATATAACTACGACAAATTCCTCTACTTTTATAATGTTTATTTTTAAATCATTGAGTTTCTTTCTGTTAAAAAAAATACGAGTCAGGCGCTAGGGGCACGACAACTCATACAAAACCAAGCGGTTAAAGGGTAATTGTTTTGTATTTATAATACACTAGTGGCCCGCTCCCGGCTTCGCACGGGTGCAATTTTTTATTCAATCCAGCCGATAAAACACCTTACACCGCCATCTGTTAGATTCTTACGGAACTCGCAGATAAATAATTGCTGGATTGAATAGGTATCAACAGATGGCGCTATGTTAATAATATTATATAATTTGCAAAAAAAATAATATACAAAATGAGATATAAACTATCCTATCTTTTAAGTTGGACCAAACTACATATAGTTACGAAATTTTATCAAAATCGGTTCAGTAGTTTGGGAGTTCATCGCGGACAAACAACGTGACACGAATTTTTTATATATATAACTGACTCAACAACAACACACGTGCTATTTCAAGGTGGTCTTCGTAAGGGGGTGGTTACTGCCGCCAGACGGGCTGCCCAAATGACTGCGAAACGCAGTGTGCCCTGCTAACTCAATGTGAACTAAATTATTTTAGAAAACACAACTAGGACGAAACGCAATGCAGATCAGACAATCGAGGCAAAAAGACCTTCCCTATTAATAGTTGACTTTTTTTAGGAATCGAATCCAGTAATCTTCATACTGTGAACTAACATAATACAAGACATTGATCTTTGAATATTCATTAGTTTTATTGGTTCGGTTAGAGCGGTGTTTGCTTTTACTACATTTTTACGGTGTGTGTTGAACACCATTCATCGGAACCTCAAAAAATTCAGTCTAAGTAAAAATGCAATCTAACACCGAGGTCAACGTTCGCACACGCCCGTTAACACAAGCAATATGATTCCTTTTTATTTGATAACGTATCGCGTTTATGTTCTAAAGTAGGTTTACATGTGAATATAAAATTTGCTTATTTGATTTGTATTTCGGTTTCATATCGACTAGCGGGTGTCTTAGAATTTCGACATCCATCTAAAATAAATAAAAATTACAAAAATTTCCTAAGATTCTTCTTAAAATGGGGG
Source organism: Synanthedon andrenaeformis (assembly GCA_936446665.2). Lineage (NCBI taxonomy): Eukaryota > Metazoa > Arthropoda > Insecta > Lepidoptera > Sesiidae > Synanthedon > Synanthedon andrenaeformis. The sequence goes on along the minus strand of OW387780.2, from coordinate 11,997,136 downwards.
CTTAACCATTATGAAAAAATAATATTTTTTTTTAATAAATTTTATTAAAAATGTGTTTTTATAATAACTATTCGCCAGAACTATATTAGTAGAACTGCAGTATATTTTAATATTGAAAATATCGCAGACAATTAATGTGGGGTTTTTGGACTACAGTCCAAACAAGGAATTTTAGATATATTTGAGTGACATACATATCTAAAGTTCTTTGTTTATCTAAAATATTATAATAATAATACATAAATATATTTAACCTAAATGTACTTACATTTTCCACTGTTAGGTGAAGAATTTCCTACTAACTAGTTATTTGGTAATAATGTATTTTTTTATAGAAAAGGATACATTTCTTGGAAGAAGTCGAGGCTTGGCGGTTGTAAGATGTCTAATGCCGATAGTACCTGTAAATATGAAACAATTATTAATTACACAACAAACTTTAATACAAATTAATTAACAGAATTTGTTAATTTTTTCTATAGCTTGAATAGAATGGTGTGGATGTACTAATAAATGAAGATCCTCAGAAATATATTACAACATTATTTGAAGGAAATACATGTTCGCTGTCGATTCATTAAAGTGATTCTCTTTTTTATTGTCCTTTTTAAAATCTCTCTGTCTAAAAATTACGAAATCCCAAAATGCCTGAATATCATGTGTAGAATCTCTTATGCTAAATCAAAATTTAATAAAAAAAAAACATGAAAGGAACGGGAAAACAGAAAGTAAAATGTACTTTTTATGTAAGTTTTATTAAGTACATCGTGTTAATATGGCTTATCATCTCAACAATCTTTTCGAAGGATTTATTATTAAAAACTAAATTCTATACGTTTTTCTGTAAAAGTCCTATTTTGTGTTGAAACATTCTATATATAATATGTAAAATATGAAAAAAATTGCACACGAATGTATTTAGTGTGAATTACTGGCGATTATAATTATTTTGTTTTCATAATTATTAATTTAGTTTCATACCTAAAAAGACTATTGAAAAAATAAAGGACAAAACAACTAATATTACTAACTAATATTATATAATGCGAAAGTGAGTTTGTTTGTATGTTTGTTACGCCTTCACGCATCATCCTCATTGAAATTTTGCATATACACGTTGTCACGTATTACATAGAAAGTACATGAAGTAACTTTAATTTTTTTTAAAAGTACTGTCCCCAAGGAAAAAAATTGAAAAATTTTACGTTAGAGAAAAATATATTGAGCAAAAAAGGTTAAAATAAATGTTTTAACAACTAAAATAAAGGAGTGCAGAGAAAGTCATGGGCGGAAGCTATTGCAGTGCTTTCATTTAGAAAAAAGTATTGTTCCAGAGGGTATAGAAAAAAAAAACAACGCCTGATAAAAATATATGAGCAATAAAGGTTGAATAAAAGCTTTAACACCTAATCAAAAGGACGCGGACGAAGTCATGGGCGAAACTAGTGTATTAATGAACGAAGTAATATATCTGCAATAATGTTGCAATAATGTGTGTTGTGAAATGTGTCACATGTTTTGAAATCACCGCAACGCATTATGAAATAAATGATTTCGTACTAATCAAAATCTCTTATTCGCATTTATAATTTTAAATGCAAATCCGTGTTTGGCGAGCGACAAATGTGCACAAACCACAAACAATACGGAAAATGATCGATAAAACACACAATGTAATTGAAATGAATAAATTATGATGTGTTGGTTAAATTATACTCGTAATTGCTGTCGTGATACTTTTGTTCCTACATTATTAAAATCATTAATAGTAGACAAGAAACGCAATATTAAAATAATAAGATAAAATAACAGTTACTCATACATTTCTGCGAATTTAATCTCAAGAAATATGCGTTGCTTTCGTCGCCTATCACAAGTAACTCATTGGGGAGTGCAAGTGAACCCAATACCTATACTAATATAATAAAAATAGATATTTTATATGTTTTGATTTTATATGTGGAACACCTATACGCTATTTAACTTTTTGAACTCTGAAACACTATTTAACTTTTTGAAAAGTAGGTATATATTACTATAAGTTTATTATTCCTATATTATTCCAGGTGGACATAGGGTTTATATAATAGGGGTTAAAGTATGAAATTGCCGTTTTATTGTAATGGGTACTTCGAATTGACATAGAACCTTCATGGTTTGAGATTTTTGAGTGAAACTTTTTTCATACGGTACCTATGTAGTTCTTCTTTTAAAAAATGTGCAACATTCGATTATCAACTTTCAGTTGTTTTTTTTATTCAGCTTAGACAATAAAGATGGATACTTCGAAAATTCGTGTGATTTTTGAATACGAGTTCCGACGCGGAACTAACGCGGCAGAAACAGCTCGCAATATTAATGTTGCGTTTGGAGAGGGGACTGCTAATGAACGCACTGTGCGATTTTGGTTTAAACGCTTTCGTGATGGAAACTTCGATTTGAAGAACGAACCACGTGGAAGACCGCCCACACAGGTGAATAACAATGATTTGAAAGAGATGGTGGAAGCCGATCCGAGCCAAACTACCCAGGAATTAGCGGCATGGTTTAACGTTACCTTACCAACAATATTGACTCATTTGCGTCAAATCAATAAAATAAAAAAATATGAAAAATGGGTGCCCCATGATTTGACTGATCTGCAGAAAGAAACGCGTGTTGAAACTTGCGTTGCCTTGTTGAATCGATACAGAAATGAAGGAATATTGGATCGAATTGTGACATGTGATGAAAAATGGATTCTTTACGATAATCGTAAGCGGAAAATGCAATGGCTGACCCCAGGTCAAACGCCGCAACAGTGTCCTAAAGCAAAGCTTACCAATAAAAAGGTAATGGTAACTGTTTGGTGGTCTCAGCGTGGTGTTATTCACTATAGCTTTCTCCGATCTGGTCAAGCAATAACGGCAGATGTCTACTGCGCCGAACTCCGAACAATGATAGCGAAACTAGCAGTGAAACAGCCCCGACTTATGAATCGATCTTCACCATTATTGCTCCATGATAACGCGAGACCTCATACAGCACGAGAAACCGTTTTAACTCTACAGGAACTGCAATTAGAAACCATTCGTCACCCTCCGTATTCGCCAGACCTTACTCCAACGGACTACCATTTTTTTCGTGATTTGGACAATTTTCTGCGTGATAAAAAGTTTTCTTCTCAGGAGGCAGTGCAAAATGCTTTCACACAGTTTGTCGAATCTAGATCACCAGAGTTCTATCGCAAAGGCATAAATGAGCTTCCTATTAGATGGCAGCAATGTATAGATAATAATGGTAATTATTTTGATTAAATAAATATGTTAAATTAAAAAAAAACGAATTTTTATTTTTCAGTACAAATCGGCAATTTCATACTTTAACCCCTAATATATAATCTAGGTATTAATCCCTATCTTTTCAAAAGATGCCGCTAAACTTTTTTGAGAGTAAAGATATAATACGGATATTAGGTTGAACTTGAGATCATAATAATATTGTGTAACCAAAATCAAAATCAAATCAAAATATTTATTTATCAATTAGGTTTCTACAAGAAACTATTGTGATCAGTTATTATAAATTTAAATTTACCAGGGTTTCCTCTGGTAGGGGACGACCCTCCAGGTCTCAAGATGACGACCCTGAGAGGAAACCCCGAAAGAAACTCAAGATACTATTCTTTTTTTTCATCTTTAAAACACATAGATATTAGCTTCATTTATATAGCTCGCAATATGTTACGTACGTTTTCATGTTTGAAGAAACAGAGCATCTTCAGTTCCCGGAAGACTCGCTTTGAGGAGACGAGGGATTGGAACACGTTTGGCAGCTTCTTGAGCGCTACACGCCGGCCATCGCGCGGGTCTGTCACTGCCCTGTAACAACATAAATATTATTAGAATGTAGCCTTACATTCAAATTTGTACTACCTCTTTGTGATAAAAAACACACTTCGAACATTATTTTTATTGTATATGTACTATACAATATCGTATCTCCAACTATGATGCGTATTTTTCATACTTCCTCCAGTAGGAATGTGCATCTTGCATTTTTGATTTTGATTTGATTTGCTTTTGGGGAAATTGTCGTATAGAATATTAAATTTGACCATGCCTATATAATTAAATCTTCTCCAATCTCGTGGGACTAAATGATTACAGATCTTAAGGGGTTCAGAATCAGTGTTATAAAATATTACGAAATATTTATCTAATCAATTAACTAAAAGTTCAGTATTTTCATTAATTTATATATAATCAATTTATCTATGAAGCATTAGCCTTGTAAGCTATAAAAAATCTATTAGCCATGCAGTTCTAATTGTTCTGTAGTTTTCTTTTTGTGTATATAGAATATGTAAATGCTAAAAAATTTAACAATTAATTTGTATTTTTAAGAAACAAATGACTTTTTTTTAATTATTTTTTTATATTAGTTAAGCTAATAACTAATCCATTACTTACTTTGATCTATTAGCATTCCTCCGATTAGATCAATTAGATTATTAATTAATTAACATTTACTTAGGAAAACTTAGGCGCTTCCCTGTTCGTGTCAGACACAAGACAAACTAAAAAACTTTTGTGACACTTTATCAAAGAAGTTTCTTGTGATATATCTGAGTTAAGTTCGGTAAAACTTCAATGGAAATATTTACACATACCGATACGAATAAACTATTTAAGTATCTGTAAGTGGTCATTAAAAGTAGTAATGACATAAATAAACATGTTCGGTTCATACATAAACTGTTACTGCTACCATACTAATTATATTATTGCTAAAATATTTCACAAGACACCATATTAAGTATTACCATGACAATAAAAGGGCTGGAAGCTACAGAAATTCAGTTACTCGTGACTTGACATCCATTGACAAAGTTATCGGTATTCACGGTTCTCAAAGTTCAAAATTACCATAACAAAATGTTACTTGAAGGTGTTAGCACTTACTTTCGCAACTTAATATAGATATAGTGAAATGAGATTGCAAAATGTTTTATTTCAATTTATATGTCATATTTCTATACGAATCTATTGTTATATTATTCCGTTTATAACCTAAGACTAACCTCAGACCGAACACATTTTTACCAAATGAATTAAGGTACAATATTATATTGCACAACAAATTTTTGTAGATTCGGAGACAACCGAACGGATTTAAAATTGATTTTTTTTTTCTTAAATATTGTGTAGCATGTGCAAAAAGATATAAAAGTAACCGATTATACCTACAGAAGTTAAGTTAAATAATAAGTTAAACAAATGTATAGTTCTTGTTGAATTTTTTTATTACTGAGACACGAAAGGTTTTTTTGGACAATAATTAATTTATTACTTTTTTTGGAAATATCTTTTTTTTATAAATCTGTCCGATTTAAACTTCTTTAAATGTAGTCTATTATTTACTTGTTATTAGTAAAGTTTTGATTTTACTCCAAGTAGTCAAATTAGACGACGAAAATAACGCATCTCCTTAAAATATCTCGTTTTCAGTTGAATAACTTGAAATATTTCATTGTTGTTATTAGTTACGTGCTTATGGCAGAGAGAAAGAAATTGAAATTCGGGTACCAAATTCTAAACAATCTAAACCATTCAACCTCTAAGGCTCAAAGACTAAATAAGTATTAAGGCTGATGCATACATTTAACAATCGCCTTTTTAAGCAGTTATCAAATTAAAATATTCCACGCGGTCGATCCCTATTTAAATAATTTATTAAATAGCGGCAATCCGTTATCAAAAATGCAATCGGCGTCGTTCCCCCCATTGAAACAGACCGTTAGCTGTGCCCTTGCGATAATAAGGCACCACGACACTATCGAGGCTGGGGCCGATAAATACCCGACGCGCGGGGGATGCCGACCGGCAACGGTGCAATGACCGAAGCCTATACCCACACTGTACCCGCGCTCGTACCCCGCTAAGCACTCGGGAAGGACGTACAGATAGCAATTTAGGGATACGTTTCAAATTTCGTGAGTATGTCATCGATGGCTTCCCGAAATTATTTCTCAATCCTTCCAAAGTCTTCAAAGGACAAATTAAAATCTAATTTATAATTATAATTAATACGACATTCGTGTAATTACGAATGGTTACGCTTATTAAGATTTGAATATTACATTAGCTCATTGACTTGATACCAGGAACTGGTAATTTCGATGTCGTATTTGCAATAAATTAGTTTGCCTAATTGTTTTAGACCTTATGTCCATTTGAATTTGAATATGAAAATACAAAATAATTTGAATATGCAATGCTTTTTGCAATGTTGGCGCATGAAATGGAAATTTGTGCAATATTCAAAAACGCTATCAGAACCTGTTTTAATTTGCCATATTAGTGGCAATCAATAATAAAGAATCATGTGCCACATATTGTTCTATGTGTAGAAGTGTGCAGTTAGATGTTCATATGCCCTTATTCGCGCTGTTACTGGACCGTGTCAAGTTGCCTCCCTCCCTTTAGTTCGCCTATTGCTCCACCGTGTGTTTAACTAAATTTAACACGAGATTGGCTAACACAGTTAGGCAACGTTCCTGCACCACCATTAGTTCAGAACTAATTGAGAACATAGCATATGTCTTAGTGGCTACCGGTATAAGACAAATAAATAATTATATTTACTTATCATAATACTGCCAAATGCTGGGAAAATTAGTCAAAGTTTAGAAAATAATTTAAAAAGGTATATGAAGGCGATTCTTGAAATGGAGACCAAGGCCAAAACGCGTCGTGGGCCATCTAGTCTATCGCTGGAACAATGACCTTAAAAGATTAACTGAATGCGACAGTGGAAGACCGAGTGTGGTGGCGCTACAACATAGTCGCCTTTTAAGTTAATTTGATATATCTTTTTTCTAGACTTAAAATTCCCTTAGTAAAAAACTCTTAACCCTGAGCCTCTAAAAAACCGTGTACTGCGGCGACTACTGCCACATCGTCTTCATTGTTTTGGCCTCTGAGATTCAACCACGGAAAAAGATAGAAATCCATATTCACCGAGGTTCGGTGAATCGAAATATCAAGGAAGGAGTATCTATATTTCATTCTCACTTTTTATTGAACACCCTTAGTACGTCCTTGCGACATTGTACCAGCAATAATGGCAGTATTTTCTCGCTGATTAGCTATGTTTACGCAGTGCAGAGAAACTGTCCACTCTTGGTTCAAATCATAATATGGTTTTGTCAATAGAAATTTTAACACTCATGGCATCCACTCCAAAAACATGAAAATGGTTGAGTATTGTATTTTTGTTTCTATATCACTCTGCCGCCTCCGCCATCAACAAGTTGATGTTACTTCCTACACGCAGGTAGGGTTCCAGCATAGACAATGAAGTAAGATTGTTATACACTGTGATACATATATACCGAAAGAAGCGGCTGTCATTTTTCCAACAAGGTGTCAGAGGCGATTGACGTTACTGCCGGTGTGAGTTTTTAAAATACGCTATATTAAAATTGAGGCCGTTTCGGGGTACGAACTGTATGAAATCAATAGCAGTATAGCTTCTTCTCTCAAATTATTATGCAAATAATAATGAGGATAATATCTGCCATTGAAATTGGAGAGGTTTGAATAGAACACTTGGATCTGTTCTAAAATGGTCTGTAATACCTATGGAGCTTTCAATCCAGTCGGCAAGTTCTAAACCGTAGCGAAGCAACCTGGAAGAACAAGCAAGTGTTGTGATACCGTGCAAGTAGAACGGAACTCGGGTAACTATGCATAATAACCGTTATTAGGTAGCTAAATGGAAAGAACGTCTTATTAGTCCTTAGTTAAGTCATAACAGCGCTTACAAGGCTACGTTTTCCTGGAAATTATTGCGTGGGATGAAGACACTTCACAAAACTCGAGATTTTTTTCTTTATAGGTACATAGGATAGATTTAATTAAAATTATATGAGAAGAAAACGACTGCAGTAAATATTTTACATAATTAAGAAATTCAAGAGCAGAAGTAGTTGAGGGTTTTATTTATAAAAATACCTAAATAAAAATGAGGTCAAAAAATAATATCTAATAACTAAAGGGAATCCCAAAAACCTCACAAATTGATAAACTGTGCTAAGACAATCATACTTCCGCTCTTATTCAATTTTAAAATCATTGTAATCAGGATATATTAAAACTTATTCATTATTATGTGTTTCTATACTGTACCTACTACATATTTATAAATAGGGTTGGCTGTAGGTTGACGTCGCACAGACGCCAAAAACTTTCGTTTCCGCTCTATAATCATGTCGCTATGGGCTACGTCGCCCCTCTTCATGGATACAACCCCAATGTTTTTCGCCTAACCGTTTTACGTGATGGCACATTCATTAAAAACATTATTTTTTCATTCCACATCAATCATTCAGAAATGAGCCTTATGTATTTATTTACACATTTGTTGCGAATTTTCAGCCACCTTAATTATTCATAGAAGCTTCTGTGAGACAGTTTGTAGGCTCTTATGAAAAACGAAATAAAAAACATATTTTTATCTAATTTATGTGTGTAAGAAAGAACCAATTTTAGATAGAGCATAAATGCTACTTAATAAATTAGGTAATTTCAAGTTACATTTCGACGCTGTGTGGAAAATTAAGCCATGTATGACTAATATGTCTGAACGTTTTTTAAAAGGAATTCTATTTCGATGTATAGCTGCTCTTTTGATTATTAATGGTACGAAGATTTAGACACAAACCCACACGTACCTAGTACGTAGTACGAATGTATAGCAGGTAAAGAGGACCCCATTTCTAACATGAAAGCAGAGGCGGTCGTCCGAAACTCTCCCAAAGTAAATCAACTAGGATTTGCAATGCCGCTTTTGTCCCCTTCTAATATAATACGAGTACATGCGTGCCCATTTCTCTTGTACTTTAACGTTTAATAGTTTATTGTTTAAATAGTAGGCACACATTAATTTAAGAACAGGAACCTTGTTTCGACAAATAAGTTAATTAATTTTCATGACGGAAGACTGTTAGAAAACTTTCTCTAGGAAATGTGTGTTTATAAGCGCGATCGATTAGGTTAGGTAAACCTACAAAAGAAATTATATTTGAACAATTCATTGCTGTTATTAAATTTTTAATTTGCATTATATTATGCTGAATATACTGTACCTAATAGGAGTCTACCTCGAGGAATGTGTGTGCCCATGCCAAAGATCCTCTGTAAATAATATTAGTAATATATTTATTTTCTTTATCTCTAAGTCTGGGACCTGGATTAGCTATTCGTTCAAACAAAACCTTCAGTTGTTATAGCTTAATGGGTTTATAAAGAAGTTGTAACGAAGTTGCGTTCAAAGTATTAGTGCATTGGTGGCTGTTAAAAGATTATTTTAAAACTAGCGGTCCGCTCCCGGCTTCGCCCGAGGTGCATTTTTTTAACGTAAAAACCTTCCCTGATTATCCCTCTGTCCATGAGTGAAGACAGAATTAAAATCGGTCCACCCGTTCTCGAGTTTTGCGCTTACATTTAGCGCTCGAGCAATACATTTAGCGGCCCGCTCCCGGCTTCGTCCGGGGTGTATTTTTTCTAAAATAAACGTAGCCTAAGTTACTCCTTATTACATCAGCTACCTGCCAATAAAAGTCCCGTCAAAATCGGTCTAGCTATTTCAGAGATTAGCCGGAACAAACAGACAGACAGACAAAAATTGTAAAAAATGTTATTTTGGTGAATGTACTTACCGCAATTTACATAAACAAAAAGTAGCCTATGTTACTCCTGCCGACCCCCTCTTCATGTCTGCAAAGTTTCATCGAAATCGCTTCAGCCGTTTCTGAGATTACCCCGGACAGACAGACAGACAGACAGACAAAAATTCTAAAAAAAGTTATTTACGTTTTAACAGCATGCGAATGACTCTCTAAGCTTAGTTTGAGGCAGTTTTTTGCAAATCACAGACAGACACTCTGATTTTATTTATATAGATAAGCAGTGAAACAAATATTTGACCAACAATTCGGTTAATCGGAACCAGTCACGTAGAATTCTTCGTGGTACCGGAGTATTAGTTTTTGCTTATAAAGGAAAAAGCCTGTGAATTCGCGAGGAGGTTTGCCTTTTATCTGGGGTTATTTGAGCGTGAGGAGGAGGAGGCCGTAAAGTACGGAGGGTAAAAGTAAGGTTGACCTTCTTCATCGGACAAGAATGTTCTCGAACAATGAGAAATAACGTTGGCATTCTACGCAATCGCATTGTACGAAGAAGCGGACCTAATAGAATACGACAGTTGTCTGTCTGAGTGCAGTCATTTGTAATAACACTTTGGATTAGTTTATTATAGCGTAAATGAAACAAAACATTTTAATATTAAATAAATAATTTCTACCTATACTGTACATATTATTAAAAAAAAAGTTGATGTCCTGTGTGTTTCTTCGCTAACTTCTTCTAAATCACACAATGGATTCTGACTATAGTTTTCGCTAATGGAAAGAGCTTTAATAACAGAGGGTTTGTTAAGTATACAGGGCGTCCCACGACTATGCCACATGGAGGGAAAGTACCTTGAATATTGTAGATGGAACATTTTACTGAAAGAAGACTTTATTTTAAATTAAAAAACAATTTAAACTGCATTCATAGATTTTTAAATAATTACATGGTTGAACCGGGAATCGAACCAGCTACACGAGAAAAAAAATTACCCTGTAGCTTTATCATACCGATCGAAAGGCTTCATCATAAAGATTATTTTTTGCTAAATAACATAGTGTCAGAAATAAAAGGAAGACCATGAATTTTAACATTTGATGTGAAATTTTGTTCAGAAAAATTAAAAGCTGACACTGCCGTAAGGACATACAACGGCATTATCATAAGTACCTATTACTATTACTAATAAATGTACCCACTTGAGAAGTACGCATCATTTCCCTATTATAATTTAAGTGCATGATAAAATGTAATTAGTAGGTAGGTACCTGGTTGTATGCAACAAATCGAGCTGTATCCTGACGCGTAAATTATACGCGTAAAAATTTAGTTTACAAGAACCAGTATGAAAGTGTCCACGAGCTACAAACAGAACTTAGACGTATTATTCTAAATATCCACCACAACAAGATCAAAAAATCGACAGGGAGTGAAATAATCAAAAGAGTGCGACTTTGTATTCAACAGTATGGGACTCATTTTGAGCATTTGATAAAATGATTAATTTTGTATTAAAAACGTTAAAATTCATGGTCTTCCTTTTATTTCTGACACTATGTTATTTAGCAAAAAATAATCCTTATGATGAAGCCTTTCGATCGGTATGATAAAGTTACAGGGTAATTTTTTTTCTCATGTAGCGAGTTCGATTCCCAGTTCAACCATGTAATTATTTAAAAATCTATGAATGCAGTTTAAATTGTTTTTTAAATTAAAATAATGTCTTCTTTCAGTAAAATGTTCCATCTACAATATTCAAGGTACTTTCCCTCCATGTGGCATAGTCGTGGGACGCCCTGTATAATATACAGAAAAAAATACATTCGTTCCAATCCGGGGACGGGTCGCCATCGCTAATAATACGCTTATACGTACGAGTATATACTAAGCCTAAAAAATTTTGGAACACCCTTGTAAAATAGGTAATCTTCATAATAAATATATTCTACTAACATGCCAAGTCGAAATTATTGAAATGAATATTTAAAAGCAATTAGTGAGGGTTTTTCTATTAAGCAAGCGAATAAAAAAACTGTCGACTTTTTAAGTGACGAAAAATAGACGACTCAATATAAAAATTTCTCACGCAATATTTCACGGTGGCGGACTTCGTTCATTCACTGCCGTCCGTCATTTAAAATACGTCAATTATACGGGACCTCACCACGTACCATTATCATTATTTAATTACTTAAACAAATAATAACCCCGTAATTATATAACTGCATTATATTCTTAAAAGCAATTATTCTTATTTTCTAAGCAATATTTTATCAAAGGTTCAATCATCAAAGCATCGTTCGAAACCATGCCATTTTTTTTTAAACTTACACTTTTTTAATTTAAGTAATTTCCTGTGAATATTTCAGATTTTGTAAATAGGGATAAAAATCGAAATTTTTTCGATGCTCGATCAATGACGCGCAATTATTCATTAGATTTTTTAGTACTTTCAATCTTAAATATTCTTAATTTCTTCTTTCCTATTGGTACATTGTAGGAGAGCGTTTATAAGTTACAAATATACATCTAATGTATTAATTTAAGGGGATGTAAATGGTAAAAGGAGTTAAGAGAGGCCAATTTCCCTTGGGTGTATAGAGGATCACACTTTACCTTATTTATGACAGCGGAATAGAGTCGGCACGCAATACTACTATGTCATAGAGAAATATTAATAACAACTAATGCATATACGTAGAAATATTAAAAAAACGCGCTCTTTAAACTGAAACTAAACTTTAAACTAAATTGGGATGAAATAAAGTGTTAAATAGAAATAGACGGTGAAACCTTGAAAATAAAATTGAATGAAAAATTAAAAACTATACAAACATTCACATCCTAAAAACAATCCAAAAGAGCATTGCGAAAGCGAACACAAACGCTATAAATAAATATGTAAATAAAATCCAAATACCGATTGGAAAGTGGTCTGAAAGCGAACCAGTAAAGAAAAACAACTAAAAACAAGTGTGGACTCGAAATGGGAGGGCAGGAAGCGCCACAACTGTGTCAATGTCAGCGCACCGGCCACTTTTTCCGCAGTTTTAGCGAATTATTTTGGCCAGCCGCCTCTTGCCAATGTCGCGGGTCGCGTGCTGTATGGAACAACGTGCATTGAATTGAACATACTCTGTGGAAGTTTTACCTATTGTATTAGTTTGAAGTATACAATACATTAAAGGCCTCTCCTACACAATACATTGAGAATTGAAATTCTTCTCGCATAGGCTGATTTCATTGCGATATCTACCATGACGGCATTAATTGAATATTACATTACACTTAGAAAACAAACTGAGATTCGAACCCGCGTCAATCTATCGAGAGCCGAGCGTATGTCATACACTGTGCCATCCCGATATTTGAACCTAATGAAAACTAAAGGTTGTCCCATACAGGAGGGACTCATATCATAGCTTGATTCTTTTAACTTATCTATATAATAATGTCAGTTTAGTTCGCAGTACGATATTAAGTATATACATATTATTTAGATTGCGATAAATGCGAAACTAATTTTGTTTTTGTTTTCACGCCTTAACAGCTGAAATATAGATTGGTGTATTATATAGATAGATTTTAGGTATTATATGAATGACCTTAAAGGCTACTTTTGTTGTGAAAACAAAACTTGAAAAGCATAATAAAATAGGTAAGTTATGAAACTAAACAGTTATTAATTTGTAAGGAGATCGATGAAAGCTTTGAGAAAAAAAAGGCTACTCGAAGTATCTACTATTAAAATATTATTGCATCAGCTGTTAAAAAGTCGTATTATATACATATTCATATTGCAGTATTGCACGTTGTTTTGCTTCGGAGTATTATCGCTCGTTAATATCGCGGCCGCACGAGAGACTAAAACAAAGTTATCAATCGACTTCATCGATCAGTAATATCGAGCTGTAAGTCGTGGATGTTTGAGGGAGCCTTGAAAGTGTTGTTACTTTACATGCAGTTTTCACATCATTAACTATGTTAATTTACGCTAGTTTCAATTGCAATTTTCCCGAGTTCAGTTCCACAACCACAGAAAATTTTAATAACCAATTAAATGACTATGACAATTATTTGATATTTATATCAGTCCTTTTGGTACGACTTACGACATTCTTTTGGTACGTTCCCTATGAAAATGTATCAAAAACATTGGAAGTATATAGATCTTCTTCAATCAGCCCCGAAACCTTTTATCTAAGGTGTTTTAAGTGTTTTTAGATGATATTTCATAATTTGTATGTATATTTAGTTTCAAAAACCTAAAAAAATCAAAAACCTATCTGACCTATGGTAGCGATTTTGTTGTCTAGGTCAAATATATAAACGAATGCTTGTGTTAGTAATCCAACACACATAAAACGCCGAGGTTAGGCGGTAGGTATTTTGAAAGTTTAAGTAAACTTGTACTGTTATCTATGCTGTGGTAAATTCGAAGGGCCCATAATATGCGTCAGTCTGTAGACCTAAATCTATTTTCGTGTAAAACACGTTGGTGCATGACTAACACTGAAACCTAGTTATATTTAACTGCGCAGCACTCGAGACTGGATCGCCAGGAAGTCGTTACAGCGCGGCGCTTGACCCATTACAATGAAATTAATTATTAGCACAGACCGTTAATTACAACCAAACTATGTTCAAGTGGACATATAGTATAATTGCGTCAAATTGACTTGTTGCTATCTTTGTACCATTTATCATTACATTTTATAAGTATAATGGTTGTAGCGTCAACATAAAAATTCAATTTACACCGAGAATAATGCTTCATTGTAAGCGATTATCGCCCAACCTCAATAAAGTCCAATAAAAAATCTCTGTCTTTTAAAAATTATCACAATGTTATAAGTGTATTAAGCAGATTAAAAAGATCGTACGATATTTTACATTATACGATTTCAATTTCATTGGTTAATTTTAATATATACAAGACAATATGTGAGTGTGTGTAAGATAAAAAAAATACCCGCCTTGTCTTTACATAATGCCTTGTCTTTATTTCATAGTTACATGAAATAAGTCGTCTGTCCCTCTGTATGTACCCTTAAATCTTTTAAACTGCACAACGGATTTTAATGCTGTTTTCACTAATGAAAAGAGCGTTAAACGAGGAAGGTTTGTCATATAATTTACAGAAAAAATGCACCAGTGGAACGGGGCGCTATAAAAGACATTTTTTTTTTAATATTTAACTTTTTACTTAAGTTTATTACCTATTCTTAATTTTTAACCCTAATAAACACTAAAATATTATAATTATGTATTATCATTCCCTACATAATTCATGCAGTAGCGCAAGTACCTCGCAATATGGTTTTCAAGAGATGTCCTCGTTTCTCCGCTACGTAGGGCTTCTTAAAGTTGTTGGGCGCTCTACACATAGCATAGGTATATCTTGAGAGAACATTTTCATGTATGCAAGAAACTAGAATAGGTGTACATACAGATATACTTCGTAATTCGAAAAGAATAGTCATTCATTAAATAAGCAGTTTTATTGTGGAAAATGAGTAAATATATACAACTCAAAGCAATTTGGATAATAGGGGAGACCGAGGCTGGTTCTAACAGGGGTAGGAATTAACAGGCCGATTGCCGCTAAACTATTAAGACTAGTGCCACGGTAAAAGGCTGACATTTCGAGTGTCAATATTAATAAAAAGCCTAATGTAACAAAGTTTAATTAAACAATCTAGATTCTTACGAAATGAAAGTTTAGATACCGGGTACCAAATAAGGAAAATATTTATTTAAAATGGTCACTAAACTAAAATATGTAACTGTTTCTTCACTGCCTTCGTCTAACGTTTTGAGATAAATTCCAAAAAATCACAAAACATAAAAACTATTTTAAATAAAATACATGTAAGCCACACCTTAAAAGTAAGTATTGTTATCCGTAGCTAAATTTGGCACAACATCAGTTTATTGCCGTTTAATTCCAAAACGTTTGTTCTCCTGACAATGCCGATCAGAATAATTCCTCAAGAAATCGGTTAATTAATGAGAATGCACGCGATAATTTTAACCGTACCCTCGTTTGTCGTTTAATTTGAATCCAAGCACATCGGAAGGTAGTTTCAAACGAGACTATTATTAATAAGTGTACCGGATGATTATAAGTTAAAAAAATAATCAACGAGTTCGCGTTCATAATTCAACGTACTGTAACAAGATAATTGTGGTTATAGCGATGCATAAAACCCAATATATGTAGCGTCGAGCCGGGGCCGGGAGCCGGAAACCCGATAATGCGCTGTGGTTACGGATGCACGTGCATTCCAAAAGCTCAGCCAAATACAGATACGGTGACCCGCGTCACATGCCTCATCCTGATCAAAACACATTAATGACACATTCTAATTGAAAGCGTTAAAAATTCACTCAGTGGCTTAGTCGGGTGTTTCGGACCTGTCCCGGCCCTGCTTAGTCAGATTTTAAGGCGAGGTTACTAGTCATGTTGCGAGGTCACTGCGCGATTAAATGCTGAACGGGAACTCATACATTGAGCAAACAAAAGTATAGCTGCGGGCGATAAAGGAGACGCTCGTTCTCTCCCGTCCACCTATCCTATATTGAATCAAAATTTGCGAAATTACTCATCACGCATATCTATGTGAATATATTTTTAGTAACCAGATAGTTCTTTGGATTATCTGTAGAATAACACAATTTAAAGCAATTTATTCTTTTCCAAAATCCAAAGTAAACAAATACCTACACAAGTGACTCTACAAGTAAGTACATTATTACTAGATTGCGGTTATATTTGGGCCCTAGATCCACTTAAGAGGTATGAGGTTACCGTTGTCTAAGGAGACAAAGTAATACCAAGAGATGCGAATTTGGAATAAGATACAGAGTATAAAGAATCTAAAAGGATTCACTTGAAGTCGGATCTAGGATTTAAGAAGTACGGCTCTATCGTTGAAACCCATAATATCATTGACTCTCATATTTTAAGGACAGTGCTTTTGGCAAGTAATGGGGCTTTTTAGGGTTGAAATCGTAAAAACAGACCTTCATCTTACAGAGGCTATTGTACAATTTCAAATGGAGATTAAAAGTAACCAATAAAAATAGAGGCGAAATGACGAGACCACTACATAAATGTGATTGTTCCCACATCACGTAATATAGATACGCAAACAGCTAATACAGATAACAAGACATTGTTATAATGAAGCAGTTGTATCTAGTTTAGAATGTCGATAGACAATCATCAAGTTGTCGGACGCAGAGGCGGTGGGCGAGACGCATACGTCACTGTGACGCGGCGCGGCTAGCGCGCACAGCTGATCGCGCAAGACATTCGACCGGTGTAAACAAATCATAGTAACGCTCCCACGCTCAATAATACCGCACTGAAAACAACTAAGAATCAATTCGAATTTGTACTAGGAAATGTGTCATATTTTTGTCACATATATTAATTAGAAAATTTTAATCCAGGCTACTTTCTGACCGGACCTTTTGGAAACTTATGGGGAAGTGCTATGTCCTACACTGGATGTATGACGATGATGAATTGGAAAATGTCATTGATATTCGAATATATTTACAAATCGTACATAATATAAAGGGACATAATCCCTTTAGGCAAAGTTCCAAGCGTGCTGGCTGGAACACCTCGTTGTACCTAAAGCACGAGTAATTTGTTGACCAAGATAATGACCAAGACCATATTACTATAATGCTGGGGTAATCAGTGAGCCAAATATTTTGGCATGGCATACCCAGTCGATGCGATGCACATATTAGTTACACCCTAATGTGTTTTTTTTTTTTGTTTTTTTTTTTTAATAATCTTAACTGTGTTTAATACCCTTCTAAAATATACATTGATTGTGACACTATAACTTGTATGAAATAAGAATTACAATTATTTCTCATCAGAAACCGAAATGTTTGATTATTTGAAATATCTGTTATATTAGTAGCTTTGTGATAAGAGACAGTCAATGTACTTATATCCAGTGTTGTATTTTGTATGTTAATATTAACAAGGATAAAATATAGTGATTATGATTTAATAATATCAAAATATCGTATTATATATCAATTATATATCATATCTAGCCCTTAGAGAAAATTCCAAGCATACCGATTGCATTAACTCGTTGCATAACAAAACTAATATGCTGACCAAGGTATTAGTTCGCTCTTAAGTCGTTAGAGATGTCGACCAATATATTGTTTTGATATTTTGATTTTTTGCGCTTATATTTTGTGTTCATATTGCTTATGCTTTTGTTATATATAAATTTAAACAAAAAAGACACAATATTATCAATTATCGCTCGTGCAAATGGTTACTTCCTGACACCGGGTCAGGGTCTAGGTCGATCGAAAGAAAGTTTATGGTTTGTAGTAAAATCTAAGTATAAAAGTTTCTATTACAAAGGATGATTTGCAATAGAAAATCCCAGGTTATATCCCGAAATGAAAAGCCGGTTTCAAGTAATTGGAAAATCGCATTGTAAAAAAAGAAGAACATTCCGTGCAGTAAACGAGATTACCAAAATGGTACGGTTCGGCCGGCCGGGTCAGTTTAATTAGTAGCCGACAAAAATGGCGCTATTAAAGTCATTTATAATCGGGTCAACTGCTACCGCGGTCAGCGGACACGTCATGTCGAGAAAGATACCGTAGACATGCTATGCTCCGAGTTATAACGTTGCTTATGCTCCGAGTTATAACAAGTTGAATAAGGTCAAACAGCTGTTCGGCATAAGCTGTAAGTTGCTTACGCGGTGGCGAGATGGCAGAAAATATTTTTTGTATTCTCTAGAGCACTTCCTGGTGTTAGCCTGATACCACCCACACGTAATGCTATTACGGTACCGGAATGTAAAGACATCGCTCGATACGATCTCGTGGAAGCGCGAACAGCGAATCCCTAAAGCTGTGGGCATCACATTTACATACTTGAAATACGTTATTGGAGAGCGTTACATGTTACTTCCCAGTACCGTATATGCGGACATAATAATGATGTATTTCTTGTCAAGCATATCCATTCCGTAATCTATGTTATCTATGTCAGAACAACAACAAGGCGATATTTTTAAGCAATCTAATACTTCTGTATTTCTCTGTATTCTCTGATCTCCTGATCCAGACAATGTCCCTTATGTTAGTAAAATCGATTAACGAAAAATGGTTTTTGGCCGGACACGCTGCGTTTCGCAGTCCTGGTGGCAATAACCAACCCTTACAGAGTTGTGGCGTTGCTTGTGTTAATGAGAGACGGTAGCCAGCTAGTGGACCGTCAGCCTCTCTGACGACCTTTACATAAAAAAAGTAATACATAAAAATAGTTTTAATGTAACTACCCAACCCGATCTCCTGTAGTAAAAAAATAAATAAACTAAAGATACTTCTCAAACTAGGACCAAAAGGATGGCTAAGAGGTGACTGACTCGTACGACAAATCACAGTGGAAAAATGTAAGATCGCCTTGAAAGCTACAAAGTACAATTACTCCGAGACAAAAAAGGGACAAGGAAGAAATTCCTTTTTCGAATAGATAGGCAAATGAAACGAGAATGAGACAAAGGTAATATTCATAAATAATAGGCACAGGCGTTCAATTTGAACAAGGAGAAAGTAATTAAGGACAAGATATTGGTACCTCAAAACATTTTTTCATGAGAACCGTTCATAAAAATTAAATATTAAAAGTAAAATTATTTACAAAACCTATTTAGAAATGTTATAATAATTGCAATATTGGTGTCCGATATATTATGAAACATAAACAACAACAAGAAGAAAATATAAATAGGAAATGGCCGTAAAATGGCAAACTACGCAACCAAGATATCTGCCATCGTCAGGCGTGGAGCGAGCCTCGGAAGGTTTATCTCCTCCCGCCTGGCGGTCGGCATCGCTTTTTGGATATTACGCACACCGCAAACAAAGAAATCGCACGTCTAGATAAGGAACCGAGGCGTGTCACGTTTCTTTACCCATAGCCGTTAGATTTTAATCATTGTTAAATATTGGACCGCTCAGTCATACTTTTCATCATTCATTACGAATATGCATAAACTAGCGTACTAACAAATCCAAACCAGAACGAATATACACATGAAGAGTTTGAAACGGCGAAAGAGGCAGCTTTAAAGGTGACCTAAAAACATTTCAAAACATTGAATGCAGAGTAATTTTTCCTTAGTTCAAAAGTAACATACAAAATTTATAAGTCGAGCTTGGTTATGGGATGGGAGAGTTTGTAAGTTTGATAAATCCGCGAGACACTGTTCGTCGGAGATAGGATTGAGTTCAATGAAAGTCCAATGCTTGAAAGATATTGTGGCTGCCGGGGGAATGCTTTAACTAGGCATCTAGAGAAAGAAAATGAGGCAATAGATTTTAGGTAGGAAGCCCTCTGGAAATTTAAACGAATAGGCACATATCGAGCCGGCAACATCAGGGCAAACGCACGCCGCAAAAGCCGGACCTCTCGTAATATTTCATCGTTTGTACACACAAAATGCGTACCTCGCGATGTTATTGTGTGTAAATTTCGTTAAGCTTTTACTCGAATGAAAAATATATAAAAACTTATATATGAAGATTCTTAAATTAAATGAAGGTCCTTTGTCAACGATACCACTATCTAAAATGATTGTAATTATTTAAATTTAATGTCTTATTGCGAATGATCGAAATTCAGTTTTACTCAATTCAACATTAAATTTGTAAATAAAATCATAGTTTGCTTGCACTTCTTTCGGATAATTACGTGAAATTTTCAGAAGCGAGAATTCTCCATAAAAACAGTTCCAGTCAAAGCCAGTCATGTCAAGACGAACCCTCTTTCGGAAATATTACAGCGAGCGGGGAATTCTAGTCCTTTGAGCGACATGACTGGCTCGACGGCTTTTAGGATGATGTGTGTGGAACGCATTTAAACTTTGAACGGGGCTGTATGTGACGAAATGAGACAGTTTAGGTTATCCAGACACATGACATTTATTAAACCTTAATTTTTTAGAAAAGATTATATATATATATATATTTTGATCCGATCATTAGAGTTTATGTTCATCAGTATTATTTTATTAACATTTCAGCTGAGTGAGATGAAGAAGAACGCTCTGAAATACGGATGGCTGATCATAAAAGAGCCTGGAATGTACTTTTTTTACGAAAGATGAGAAATGTTCAGTGTTTACGACTACAGCTCCAACCGATAGCCATGACGCGGTATCTCTAAGTTTAATAGTGGTGCATTGCATCCATTCAACTATCGTCTCGCTCAAAACCAAGTCGAATTCTAGATAGAAGAACACGTATATAGCAGACAGGGGGGTTGGAAGGAGCGAAGGCGTTTTATAGGGAGGATACGACGTGACATTTTCGCAAACAAGCGATGAGAAGCGAAGCAGGGACAGGGGCGCCATGAATTTGCAACCTCGGCGCCAACCGCCATCGCTAGCCGGCCGCGACGCACGCCACTTAATAGCGAAATCGATGAATAAATTCGATGATCATCGCACGGAATTCCGCTTTCAATTTTCATTGCTGAAAAATTACTTTTATATTTTGATGTCGCTTTAGTTCCCTGACTGAATCGTTTTATTGTTCACAAGTTTCTCAACTACCAATGGAAAATATAAATAAATCTACATTGAATGTAAACTTTTAATGCGGCGTAAATGTAATAAAAGTAAAAACCTTTTTTACAACCCCAAAGAATTTATGATTATAACAACACATATATATTCAACTTTCCAAAAGGAATTCTCTTAGTAACAGGAGAAACCGCTTCACCATTGAGTGTTTCAAAAAACTACAATAACATAAAAGCCAACATATTTAGAGCATTTTAATTTTCGTTAGTAAAAAACCTCTGAAAAGAACATTTCAGTGTTAATAGGTAAGTAATAGAAAGTTTATACTAAATTATTTTATTGTATGGCTTTAAACTTAGGCTACACTTGATATTGCCAATTTATACTACAAGATTTTATTAAGTTGTTAATAGAGAAATCAATAAACTTGCTATATTAATAAACGAACAGAAAGTTATTTTTTTTAAAAGCGAAGGCAATGTTATTAAATTTTAAAATACCTTCTAATAATTTGATAACGTTTCAGTTGAACCGACAGTTAACACAAGTTGTAAAAAAACCTCGGTTCGAGTTCGGGTTACAAATAACGAAATTATCTTGACATTTGATACATTTCGCTCTGGTTAAATTGCCTTTGATATTTTTGGTTTCAAGAATACAATCCCCTATAATTATTTGAACTCGGTCCTCGGTGTGGACTGGCGACATTATTCATTCGGCCAACCTGAATATAACAAGGATAACAGGCGAGTTCCTGCAGCGAGTTGATTACGGCTGCAGTAATTACCGCAAAAGTTCAGGGAACGACCTCCGATGTTCAACATACATACCTTCTCCCTTTATATTTATTGCTCTATAAAGTCATGGAGGCAATGAAGTTAACCTTTACAATATAAAGTGTTATTATTAGCGTTTAAATTGATTCAATCTCTTATGTCGCCACTTATAATGCCTTTATGTTTTAACTGAAACAATTTTAATTTTATAGTGAACGTAAGGAGACTAATCTGATTACGTAGTCAGATTGAAAAATTATCGAAAATTGTGGTGTGAAGTCGTCAGTTTAAAATAACCCCATTTGCCACGATCCATTAATATCCATTAACCAGCGAAACGTATCCACAATATCAATTTAAGTGATGCAATATAGACAATTAAAGACATAATTTTAAAAACTAAAATTAAGTATTTTTACTTATTTTAATATTAACAGAATTCAAAAAAAAAAAAATTTTGTAAACATTTCAAATGTTTTGATTGAATTGTAAAGTAATAAATATAGTTATTATCATGGTTAATATGTAGTCGTAAAGTAACATAAAAAATCACAATGGATAAAGCAACCACATACCACCCACGGTTTTAAAAAGATTACAAAACTTTAGGTACATTGTTGCCTGTATTTTTATACAACATATTATGTATATTACACCTTTCCTCAATACATATGTGAAAATGTATGAGCTAATAGACCACCACGTTAACCTGAAGCCGATTGGCTGAACTTCACATGTCTTCGAAGATAACTAAACTTCTTGTACACATAAGTTTCCTTAACAAATTTTTCTTATACTGTAGTATGTTGAGGGAAAATTATAAATGAATTATTATTAAGAGAGACGTGAGAATCACCAAAATTCGAATTTGATGTCATTCTGGCAGCTGGGGGGCATTCTACGTAATAAGGCTGTTTTTCAAAATTCAAAGATTTTTTTGTTTTATTTAAACAAATAGAGCATTAAGTAATAGGTAGCTACTGTCGCCCGCTAGTCGCCTGTTAATACAAGCAAGCAACACCCATAGGTGTTGCAAATGCGCTATCGTCCTTAGTAGAATAAAGGATAAGAAATTGAGAGGGATTGAAATAATAGCAGCACACTTGCTATTATTTCCCTGTAATCTTCCGTAACAAGGGTAGTTACTGCTAGCAGACGGGCTGCCTCATTTCAAAATGACTGCGAAACGCAGTGGTGCTCTACCTCTATTATTTTGGGTTACTAATACAACTTTGAGGCATTTTGGATGTGTCGTAATGTCCCTACATAGAGTTTCAGGTTCCATACATATTCCATCCATCCAATATATATGTTACGGCTAAAGTTAGGTGTGAACATAAACTTAAGTTTAGCCGGCTAATCTTAAGTTTATCTTCGAGAGGAGGCTAAAGTTCGATATCATGTTAGTTTGCGTCGTGAATTTCCATCTTTAGCCGGTTAGTGTGCACATTAACAGAAACGAAACGGCTAAAAATGTTTCGATGAATTTCATCGAATAATAATGATCTTTGTAATTCGAAATGCCATTCTAGTTTATCATGTTCCAACAAATAGCTCCTTTTTTTATGATAAGGTCGACAGACAGGCTGACGGTCCATTTGATGGTAGGTGGCTACCGTCGCCTATAACACAAGCAACGCCATAGGTGCTGCAAGTTCGCCGCCGACCATAGAAGGATTAAGGATAAGGGATAAGGGAGGGATGGGGCTCTTTATTATTTTATTTTAATGACTAGATATTGTTTTAAGTTATTAACACTGCAGAAGTTTTATTTTGTAATTTTGTATACCTACATAAGTATGTGTAATGAGAGTGATTTTTTTTTAATAAAAGTTTTCGTGTCGAAATAGTAAACATTTTTATACCGTTTCCTTTTTCATTTGCTTCTACATTTTTAGCCAAGAGCCTGCAGTTAAACTTAAGTTTAGCCGGCTAATGATAGATGAAACTAACATTAACATCTCCTCGAAGATAAACCTAAGTTTAGCCGGCTAATCTTAAGTTTATGTTCACACCTATCTTTAGCCGTAACATATACATTCATCATTAGTTCAGCTAGAATTTGTCCATTTAAATTTCACAAAAAATTTGAGTTAAATGGAACATCACTATAAGTCCGTTAAAATTGGTTACGTATTACTGAACTGTAGGTACTCGCGTTGATCATTTTAATATCTAGAACGCAATACCCAAATGACCAACCGATCATATATCGTATAGCAGTCACATACCTAACGTGCCGCTGATAAAGCGACTTTACGTAACGGGATTGTTTCATATGTGGAATGCAGGAGCTCCGATAACAACTAACCTAACGATTCACATGTTACATGCAATTACAGCTGAGATTAAAACATTCAAACATTGTTCGATAGACAATGTTTTTATTTTTTCATTTTTTTGATTACCTTTTGATGAAACCGTTAAATCTATTCCAATAGCACAGTACCTACTACCTACTCTAAATAAAATTGGAAACTCTAGAAACATGAAGTGTGTCCATCTAAAGACACAGATTAAGTAAACGATCCTATGCACACACTTAGAAAAAGTTCTAAAATATATAATAACTACTGAAGCATTGGTCCTCACCAATTTATAACTACTACATTACATATTTCGTACTGTTTCATGCGATTAAAATTGCCTCTTAAATACGATAATTCCAGCCGTGCCAAGTCAGGGCATGTAAGTTTTATAACTTAAAAGTTAACTTAATCAAAGTATTTCATTAAAAAATAAAGATTATGAGTCAAGTTTTTATTTGGTTCGCGATAACTCCCGTCCGTCAAATTGTCTGAATGGTATAATGACTCAACGAACTCCATACCTAAAACTCGTGCCGCAGGCACACCATGGCACCGATAGGGAATTGCATTTCATGGTACAAAACCCGACGCGGACAAAATCAATGGCATGCGAGGACGACGGATGTTTCTTTCATTACTTTCAACTAACACTACGCGGTAAACAAAAAGCAACATTGTTTGAACATTTTTCTATCGACATTTCCACAACATCACACAATATGTATATTTCGTTTAGAAATTATTACTACGTATTCACGAAATTTTGTTCATTATTGGACTCCTTAAGAATCGATTTGCATATATATATAAATGAAAATTTATGGGATGAAAATGAAATGAAAATCAAAATGAAAATGAAATTTATATAATGAAAATTTATGGGAGTAAAATCAAAATTGTTACACGAATGCGTTATGTTAAGCGTTATAGTTACGTTCTATTTTTATGAATATATTAGAATATCTGAAGTTTCAGAGATATTGCGCCATCTACACAATATTATTTAAAAAAAGAACAATGTTGTTCTTTCAACGTGTTCTTATAATCGTATAATCGTTCGTAAGGAGTAAACTCCAGTCGTGTGTCGGAGCTGACACATACATTTTTCTTTTTTGTTTTATATAATTAAAAATCTTGAAACAAATTTAAATATTATACGATATACGTTGGTACCTAGTTGGATTTCGTAGGGTAATCTTAGCGAATTTGTCAATAAACCGATTGCGACGTGGGAGGCTAACGCCCGCGCCCGTGGGAATGGCGCGAGCATTTCTGCCATATATATCCAACCCAAGGTGTGAGCCAGTGTTGCGAAATAATCGTTTTAAAGTCCTCATCGCGCTGTGAAACCGACCGTTTTGCTTGCAGATTGCATATAACGAACGAAACTTGTGGAAACGTTGCAAAACCAAATATCGTCAAAATTATAAATTTATTTCACACAAATTATTATACTTTATACTAACTAATCCCTATTAGCTTCCGCACTTTACATAAACCCAATCTTTTTTTTTAATTTATATTACATATTTATTACTTTGTTAAAGTTACATACTATTGGAACTAGGAAGACAAAAAGAAAATTAATTATCATAACTAATATTATAAATGCGAAAATTTGTTTGTGGGAGTTTTACGCCTTAACTACTCAATCAATCATCATGAAATTTTGCATACACGTTGTCGGGGATACAAAGAAAGGGACGTAGTGTACTTTTCATCCAAGAAGAAAGTACTGTTTTCGAGAAACGTGGACGAAGTCGCGGGCAAAAGCTGATAATATACATAATCATTAAAAGGAAATTATATATCTCAATAGCTCACCTATTTACAAACAATTTGTCAGTTAACTTATTTTTCTATAAAAAATATAAAGAAATTAAATTTCAAAGTCTTATCGAACTGAGTAAACGCTGTACGTACGTGCATAAATCTATTTTGATGGTTGTAATAAACAACGTGGTAAGTGCAAAACAATGTAAAAGTGCAATGAAGCAGTATTTTTTTTACTATCCCACTAACAACTTTACGATCTACAGGCACGGATGGACTGCATAGAAAACCATTTCTAACTCTTTCACACGTAGGGTAGTGAATAAAAAAATGCACATTTGGAATGGTAACGTGGATAACTACTGGGTGATGCCCGCGACTTTGTCCGTGATGAAAAAATAACTACTCAGAAAATATCTTAATATTACGCCTGATAACTTTAACTGCTGCGACAACGGTGGCAAAATTTCATGATGATCTTGAGTAGTTAAGGCGTGAAACGGTAACGGACAGAACAGACACTCCCTCATGTCCTATTTCCATCCTAATACCTTAATGCTGCTAAGGGCGGCTGCTGCGCACTTGCAGTATCTGTGCCTTTACTTAATAGGCGATGGCAGCGATCATGACTGAGGGTCTACATGACATCATGTAGACCCTCAGTGACAGACTATGTGCCCTAAATATTTAAAATGGTCCACCTTGCCATTTAGACGCACAGGTGGCACCCTATTAGGGCTTTTAACACTTGGCGATTAATTAATTTAATTAAATAAACACAAAAAATATTACACTATCAAGGCAATAATTGTTTAATATGTTTAATTCACCCTTGTATTAAGGCTTATCCTTCCAAAAAATTAAATTTTTGCAACATTTTGTAACAGTATTATTCATTATATATACGCCTTTTCTTCAGCGAAAAAAATATATGTTTATCTACAAGATATGAGGAATGATTTGTTGGGATTAAAATTTTTATTTTATTGAAATT
Organism: Synanthedon andrenaeformis; assembly: GCA_936446665.2. Classification (NCBI taxonomy): domain Eukaryota; kingdom Metazoa; phylum Arthropoda; class Insecta; order Lepidoptera; family Sesiidae; genus Synanthedon; species Synanthedon andrenaeformis. The sequence continues at coordinate 11,970,022 of OW387780.2, read as the reverse complement.
GATTCAGGAAAAAAATTCTAAACTCACCCCTTTTATTTTCAGTTATAACCATCTCACTTCTACAATATTTATCAAAAGATTATGAAATTTTGTACACTTATGAAGATAACAATGTAGCATGATTTGTTGAAAGCGCTTTTTGAAAATTCGTAAAATTGAATTTTATATAATGTTTTTATCAAAAATATTTCCCCACTTACTCAGCGCTAACCCGTTCTCGTCCATAAAATCAGTGCGGGGCGAGTCGTGATGCTAGACGGACCTGTGTCGCGTTGCGCCTCATCAAATTATTAATTTTTACGTAATAAACAAAGAATAAACATTTTAGTGGCAGAACAGACAGTGCATGATAGTGTATATAATACTTTAATAGGTTTTCTTTTTTGTCTTTTTAATTAAATCTTTAAAAAACTAAATATAAATTATGTTGTAATATAATATTCAATTTATTAATAATCTGAAATATTCAATTTGAATATTCAATTAATAATTCATCTGTATATATACTTGTTATCTAAATTTAATAAAGATAGGAAGTAAGCAAAGGAGGCAAAAGCGTAATATATCAAAAATAAACCAAACGAGAAAGGAAAGTTTCATGAATTTTAATTAATTAATTAATTAATTAAATTAATTAATATTAATAATTATTAATTATTAATTATTAATTAATACATATAAATTAATAAGCCTAATATAAAAAATAATAAAGCCACTATAAAGCCGGATTCCCACTCACGTATCTAGTGACTCATCGAATTGTTCTCCTAGAAGGAGCGGTGGGGGGTTTCCCTATTGTAGGTGGTCGCGTAGGGGACGCCCCCGTGACCTCCAGAAAAATCCGATATCCTCGGTACACCGTTCTGGTAAAAAGTTGGTGAGCGGTTCTCGGAAACTATGAGGGATAGAGGGGGGCGTTTGCAGAAGGTCATAGAGGGTGATCGGTAGTCACCAAGGAAAGTGTCATCCGGTCTACCGGGGCACAAAAAAAAAGCCCCCTCCTTGGAGCCCCCCGACCATAACTCGGAAACGGCGCGTCACAGCCGGGTCGTGTTTGGGCATAACTCGGAAACGGCGCGTCACAGCCGGGTCGTGTTTGGGCTCATCGGGAACGTCTCGACGAGATAAAAAATTTGACGCCCTCCTCGGACCCCCCCGACCGTAACTCGAAAACGGCGCGTCACAGCCGGGTCGTGTTTGGGCTCATCGGGGACGTCTGGACGAGATAAAAAAATTGGCGCCCCCCTCGGACCTCCCCGACCGTAACTCGGAAACGGCGCGTCACAGCCGTGTCGTGTTTGGGCTCATCGGGAACGTCTCGACGAGATAAAAAATTTGACACCCCCTCGGACCCCCCCGACCGTAACTCGGAAACGGCGCGTCACAGCCGTGTCGTGTTTGGGCTCATCGGGGACGTCTCGACGAGATAAAAAATTTGACACCCCCTCGGACCCCCCCGACCGTAACTCGGAAACGGCGCGTCACAGCCGGGTCGTGTTTGGGTTCATCGGGGACGTCTCGACGAGATAAAAAATTTGACGCCCCCCTCTTACTCCCCCCCCCTCCTTTAAAATTACTCAATTAATAATAATAAGACCCAAAACCAAACCAAAACAATGAGACATGGCAAAAGACAAGACAAAACGAAAACAAAACGAAAACGTGAATAAATTTTCTACAAGCATTTGTTTTTTGTTTTTTAATTCTATTGACATGAATTTTAAAAATTATAAAAAAGGGCTTTTGATAGCTTTTAGAAAAATCAAGCGCTGAATCAAAAATATGGAGAAAATAATAAATGTTGTGTGCCTTTTATCCCACTCGATAGATTTTTTGAAAAAATTGAAGAAACAAGATTCTCGCTCTAAAAAGTTCGTAATCTTTATCAAAATGAAAAAAAAAAACATTTTTTGTCTCAATTTATTGTCACTTCACTCACTTGGTGAATTTGAAAAAAAATATCAAAATTAAAAAAAAAAATTATTACCGCCGGCATTAGCGTTACCCAAACAAAACGTACTACGCGAAGTTTGCACGGTTGGTGCAAAAACTCAATTGTTTTTACTGAAAATTAAAAAATTTGTTAGTTTTGATAAAAACTTTTGTTTGGCTCTTTTACCATATATTTTTTATTCGTATAAAGAAATATACATACATCTATACATATAAATAAAATTGGAGTGTCTGTTTGTAATATTGAAATAACCGTTTTTTACTACATGCATATGATTATATATACGTACATACACCATATATGAGTACATACACCAAAATAAACCAACCACATAACCAAACCAAATTTTTATCTGTCTGGGTGTCTGTTTGTTCCGGCTAATCTCTGAAATGGCTGAACCGATTTTGACGGGACTTTTATCGGCAGGTAGCTGATTTAATAAGGAGTAACTTAGGCTAAGTTTATTTTAGAAAAAATCCAAAATAACATTTTTTACAATTTTTGTGTGTCTGTCTGTTTGTTTGTTCCGGCTAATCTCTGAAATGGCTGGACCGATTTTGACGCGACTTTTATTGGCAGGTAGCTGATGTAATAAGGAGTAACTTAGGCTACGTTTATTTTAGAAAAAATACACCCCGGGCCAAGCCGGGAGCGCGCCGCTATACACTCTAAAAACATAACCCTCGTTGTGGCGCAGACGGGTAAATATTTTTACTAGGTAACATAATTTACTACCTAAATAACAAAACACGCTTCATTGTTACTGAATTATCCCTCTACATTGTAAATAATTATAAATTTGTAGTATGTATTTGCAGTAAAAGAGGCTCAGTCGACTATGTCGTGCCTTTGTCGTCTAGTCTCCATACTACTCTTTGCCATCTTGTAGAGGGTGGCGCGGGGAAATCAGCCTAATAATTCAAGGCCAAATCGGCGTTATACACCTTAAATTATTTTTTAAATGTGATGAAATCGGTGGATGTCTTTACGTGTCAATCGAAAAATACTTTTATCGCAGATATGCGAAGAGAGCTTTTATTATTTGTAATATCTGTGTTCCGTAAATAAAGCTTCCGTAGTCAAGAGAACTTTCGTTTTTTATTTATCTATGATACGGATCTTGATTTACTTACACGGTGTAATATTTTATTCTGGTTATAACCAGGGCCTGGAAACGTTATTTAAAATAACGTTTTCAAAACGTTCTAAACGGTTCTTTTAGTTTGGTTCGCAACTTTACATTCGGAACGAAAACGAAATAGGAACATTTTCAAAAAACGGTTTAATCCAGTGGACGCGACCTTGGTCAACGTGTGGCACGCACTGAACTGCACTGGTAAAGCCAAAACCTCAATAAAATTGGTATTATTATTCGTAGCTGCCGAGAAAAAAATGGCAAAAAACGTTTTAAAACGTTCGAAAACGTTATTTGAAACGAAAACGATTGAAATTTTGTTCATGCCTAAAAACGTTTTTTTTAATGTTTCGTTCGAACGAAAACAAATTAAACCGTTCTTTAGGTATTAAAGTCGAAAACGTTTCTAAAAAAATAACGGTATTCGAGCCCTGGTTATAACTAATACAAATTTTGAAAAATTCGCTAATTTTTAAGTTGAGCTGACATATAACTACTTATTAACTTCGTATACACCAGATGGGCAGGTGCGGCCGTTCACCAGCTGTCGTTAAAAACCCACCTCCATCTGGCCTTTTTCAACTCTTAACCACTTAAACTATACTTACTATTACTACTATAATTAATATTATAATTAAAAAAGTAGATTACACGTAATAATGTCTTAACTAACATGCATTTTGTTTAATCTACCTTATCAATGAAGATTATTTATATTAATAAAATCTTTTTATTAAATTAATCTTAAGATCGTAGGATTCTTACTTTTCTGTTCCCAGTAGGAAAATGTATGAAAAATGTACATACTTAACTATATCGATTATATTTAATAGTAATTGTTACTGTAAGTATAAATAAGTGAAATCACTTAATAATTTTATGCAGCTTCATATAATATGTAACGTCTACTTGACTTGATGTTAAAATTCTAAATAAAATAAAAAGGGTTACCAAGATCGGATACAATTAAGTAGTAACTGTAGATTACCTGAAACAAAATTGCATACAACTTAATAAATATCGAGATAAAATAAATACAATGGACACATATAACTAACTCTACACCGACACCGTTCGCATTGTGATATGTATCTAATTCAAGGAGTAACCTAAGATGAGGCATTTTATGTAAAGGTCGTCAAAAAAGCTGACGGTCCACTTGATGGCTACAGTCGCCTATACAAATAAGCAACCTCTCAGGTGCTTCCTACCTTTGTACGATTAAAGATAAGGAATTAGGAAGGGATGAACTGGGCTCTGGCATCCCTAAATTACTCGCCGAAACACAATAGCACTCATGGTATTATTTCACGACTGTCATCTATAAGATGGTGTTATCTCTATCTTTGAAAAAAATACTTACTATTTTTAAGATTCTGTAGTTAGAAAGAAAAAAAAATCTCATTGGATAATTTTGTAGGCCAGTTGTCCCTCTCTGTCCGACGACGGGTCAAGAACCTTTTTCTCGGGAACGGGTAGAGGTTGCTAGTGGAAATGTGCGAGTATGAAAAGAAATACTGTACGTTTGAGCATGTACATGTACAATACATTTCAGCCACACATACATATTTGTATACGGGTATTTCTTGTTGAACTAGAATTATTTATTTTACTCCGCAGTATAAAATTATTTATTTTACTCCGCAGTTTGTTTTTGAATTCAACTATTAAAAAAAAACAGGCAAATTCTTGGAGACCCTAGGTTTTAGTAATCAATGAAAATTAACATACTCTACATTAAAAAAATTTGGTCGAAGTCCTTAAGTAAGGTAACAGAACTAAAAAAGGTAACAGACAGTTACTTTCACATTTATAATATTATAAATATGTATAGTAATAATATAGTATATAGTATGGATAGTATTAATCCATCCAGTGTTAAACATAATTTTTCTATTATGATAAACTAGGATTATTTAAGTCCAGTGTATCGAAAAAATACGCCTTATACCGGAGTAACAGATTTCGCTTATTTCGCTAATATACTAATTAGTTAATACAATAATGTTCTGTCTATAACCGCTGATGAAAGATAGGAAAATGGCGTCGGTGTCGAATCCTTGGGGTGACTCAAATAATGGGCAGTAAGTATACTATAACTGCAAATATTGATGTATCAAGTATCAATCCAAGCCGTAAACAAAGGAAGACAGGAAACATCTGACACGCTCATGTGCAAACAACAAAAACTATACACGTTTGTTATGGGTTCCCATTAGAGCTGAAAAAGAAAAACAAATAGAAATGACAAGAACAAAAAGAAACAGCCCTAATGCACGAATAAATGATAAAATATTGTAAAGCAAACAGTGTAAAAATTGACGCAATTTTGAATTCAAATTCAGTTTCAAGATTAGCTATCACAATGATTACACCGGTTTGAAATGATGTATTTATGAATGAGCTTGATATGAAACCTCAAGATGCTTAAAAAAAGCTACAGTCGTCAATCTCAAGCAGTTTAACTATTCAAATTTATAAAATAACATTTTCTAATAATTTTATTGAAGAATTAATATCGTTGAGGATATTATTGTAGAACAGTATGTATTGATATGCAAAAGGTTTATTGATATCTAAAAACTTTATATAATGTGTTTAAGGTTTTGATGTTAAAATCAAGAAAATCATCTCAAGTATTAAGGTTTATTTTTACGTATATTAAGATTTTTAAAAAAATTAAAGGATTGTCTGTGAAATACCAAAATCTCGGCATGTTCAAAAATATTCTTATCAGTCCTATCACCCTAGAAAGTAGTGACTGACATTAGGGTTACTTACAAAACTGAGGCGTTATCTGAGCGACCCCTATAAGTGGGCAGGCTTGATTCGTAATATTTATATAAAAGCTATATTTTATGGGAATTTGACAAATCGGTAGCAAATTTACAATTTAAGTTGGAACAGAAAAAATATTTCAAATATGTCTCTAAATAAAGATAAGTGATTCCATACATGCCTCAAGGCTCAACTACCGAGGGGGTTCCAGTGAATAAGAATCTCACATAATCCGTTCTGATCCCCCAACAAAGCTACATAGCTAGGCAAATATGCAATGTACATATACCTAGGATGGCGTCACCGACCGACGACGCACCAAAAGTTGGATCGGGACAAAGGATTCCTCACCCAATACATTTCTCTTATAAAATACACGATCGTTAAGTAATGGCTATATAACTTAACTATCAATAGGCCTTGTCGCAAACTACATAAACTGTTAGAATTTAATATTGATCAACATGAAACGTAGAAATATCAAAACAATTCCTATTTCGGGCCCACACATTATTTTATACCGAATTTAGGACCCCACAAAATGACAGTATCAAAGCCTCGTAGTCACTCACTGACTAGCATCTGACATGTCGACAATGTTGACACACAAGAATTAAATAAATTTAGCAACTCTAAATGTGTCCTAAGGAAATCCTACAATATTTAAGTTAGAAACCATAGAAGGTTGCTTTATATGTAAATTCAATACAACAAGTTGACTTTGTTTAAACTTTAAATTGTATTTAAAGAGCTATGGTAAAGTCACGGCTTTACCACATGTGGAATATAAATAGGATCGTTTAATAGTAAAATCGTGAGACTAGATCGTAAAACAAAAAGCAATCAGAGCTGACGAAGCGCCGTGTTTGGTAAATAATTTGTTAGGTTATTGACGAGTTATATAGGCTTTCAAATTTAATTAATAGATAACTATACAAACACAATATAAATTATAACCATTGATGATGTATTGACTACACCAATATAATTTGAACTTAAATACAAATAACATTCGAAATTATTGTTTTTTATATATTACCATATGCGTAAAGAAAATCGGAAATCCGGAAAAAATTATAATTAAAATTATATTTAATTATATCTTATTAATTATCTTCAGGACACATTACGTTTAGCTGTCAAAATTTGGGCAGCCCATCTAACGGCTCATACCTTAGTGAAAAAGGAAGACATAAGCGAGTAAAAAGATGCCAGCGCCCATTTGCCTATAGCACTTCCTTCGAATCCCTATCGTAAATTCTACTTAGATCGGCAGTGCACTTTCATAACCTGACGCGTTTGTTGTACTGTAGGTGACGGTTACCACCTACATTCAAGTGGACCGTTAGCCTGTCATGTCATCAAGTGGAACTTTACATTAAAAATGATATTCCAAAACACAAGTCACTGACTGCGACAGCAAGCTCAACAGTGTTAGGTCAATTATAGCGAGTAGCATGATTACTAGTGTTTCATTATTAACATGTCGAGGATGTCGATGTCGATGTCCATAAAGAAATGTCCGAATTATGAGTCATCAGGGTGACTTTGGGTCGCATTTAAGAACGTTTTTGCAATGTTACAATTTATTTTTGTTGTTACATAAACAAATGCATATTTAATCAAAAACAATAGCTGGGTAAATTAATAAAATTACTAGTGTAAAAATTTAAAAAAAACCTGGGCTGCTCACGCTAGGGCTAAAATATTTAAAAAAATAACTATGAGGTTCTTGTTCAATAAGGGATTCATTTATTCATATTATAAGCCTTTTAAGTTGATAACAGGTTTTTGTGACAGGGGATCACACAAGTCATTCTTTGCTGGTCTATAGGGAGAGAAGTGTCTAGAGAGAAACTAATTCATATCGATAAAGCATACAATTTTTAAATTTTGGTAAATGTTACAAACGTTCATCTTTATACGCCATTGTGACCATAACCCATTTTTGTATAATAATTATTACCTAGAGACTATCAGCATATAAATATTATCATACCATATACCTATACGAATAGCTGCCAGCCCGGTTATCAATCATCTCACACCCTCCATACCCCGGGCAATATTTTCACAAGATCCTGGGCCGCGTTACTTATTTGCCTTCGAACACAGATGTTGTCTGTGTTCAATTCGCGCTTCCCCTTCACTTGTGTAACACAATTACGAGATGGTTACATCATTAATCCTTTTCAGAAGATTCAAATTATTTCGTAGACCCTAAGCAAAGTTGCCGTGATAAAATTACCAGGGAGACTTATCAAAGTAGTCACTCAAAAAGCCAAGTCACTGTTAGTCAAACGTTGTGATTATACACGTCTGATGTTCCAACAGTTATGGGATTAGACAATTTTTAAAAACGATTTAAATCTATAGTAATATTATAAAGAGAAAAGATTTGTATCTTCGTAATGAATAAACTCAAAAACTACTGGACCGATTTTGAAAATTCTTTCACCTATAGAAATCTACATTATCAGCGGGTAAGATAGGCTATATTTTATAAAATTACGCGGGCAAAGTAGCGTGCAACAGCTAGTTTGAAATAAAAGATGCAGATGCGCAGTATCAGATGCAGTACGGATGCAATATAATAGTCTATATCAATATGCACTTTTTCTTTACTTTTTTTATTGTAAATTTATTTATTGCCGTAATGAATCAAAGTCTGGAATCCACGGTTATTGACAAAATAATATTAACAGGGCATGATATGATATGGGCAGACATATATGTAAAATAAATGATAAAAAGATCATAGCATTTTGAAACGAGTGTTTGGGTCATAAAAAGAAACTGTATAGAGGTAACGAAGTTGTGAATATTATTGTTAACTAGCGACCCGTTAAACCTTCCTCGTTTATCGCTGTTTCTATTAGTGTATCAAAATCTGTTTGGGCGGTTTAACTATAGGTTAGCGGAGAAACAGACACAGGCGGTCAGAATTTACTTTATAAATTTAATTCATTTGTATTTTCTAGTTTAATTAAATATATTTTTTTAAAAACTCGCTTGAGCTTTAGCCGCGTAAAGCGATGCATACCTACACACTTTTTTATAATATGTGTGATCAAGGAGCAACATTTTTCGTTTTAATCATTTGGGATACTCTCATATAATTTCCTTGTTAACAATTAGCAGCTAAATGACTCGTTTAATGGTTGTTTACAGTTTTCAGCCTACCTCGAATGTATAACGATCACAATCAAGAGTTCCGTTTGAACAATTAACCCAGAGACCTTTGCGCGTGGTGCAGCCGATCAGCTGAGCGGTGCTTTTGGCTACAGTCGCCCAGTAAGTTGGCAGCATTGCAGTCGACCAACGACCTATTTCGTGTCGAGATCGCGATACACACAAAGTTATACGTGGAACCCCTTATGCATTGAATAACGCTATATATTATATTAACTCGTGAATTTCATTAAATAAGTATACAGGTAATGTTAATATTAAATAAGGTAGGTAAGGTAATGATGGTAAGGTCAAGGTATAATAAGTAAATTACAATGCCAAATTTGACATTACTCAAATTGGTTACGGTCCAAAAGATCCCTAATTAGAGATCAATTATTTAGATACATTTGCAATCAATAATATTATTCGAAAGGTTTCATGGGAATTTTCACTATTTCCACTAATAAGTCGGAAGTAGTTTGTAAGCTCGATTCTAAATTTAAACGGAGTCTAGAAAAAGAATAGAAGTGCTATAGGAGAGGAAGCTGCAATATTTCGGGCACGTAATAAGCGATGAAAGTTACCGTATTACCAACTAAGTACCTCCAACTAATGATGCGAGGAAAAAAAAAGAACGAACGCAGCAGAGGCAGGAGAAAGAAATCCAGGTTGTAAAATTTAAGAGAGTGGTTTGGTTTTAGCACTTTTGTACAGCAGCTTACAAGGTTAAGATAGCCATGATGGTCGCACACCTTAAAGAGGTGGCACCATAAGAAGAAAATATCTTAGTTATACATTCACGGCCCTTAACAAGTATGTGTGAAGTATGGAAAAGCGAATAACATATTAAGTATTTTATCTTTTACATTTGGATATTTTAAAGAGCCTAAGAATAATTAATTAGGAGTTTTTTCATTCCTTATAATAACTTAAAATCATTTAAATTAACATAAATTCAAATTCTTTCTTCTTGTAAATAGCAACTATGTTCAGCGTCTATAGTGTGTCGGTCTTATGCCAAATTGCTGGCAATCCTTTACACGGGAAGCGATCGCGGACAATAGGCGGAAGCCCTTGCGTATTGATCGGCGAATTTCACTCAATTAATCTGAGCGGACGCTGATAATAGACTAACTCGACCAACTAATTCCATGAGTAAACACAACACGTGTTCACTTTACATAGATAGTTTCAGCTGTAGGTATATTGAGGATTACATTTGGCTATTAAAAAGAAGTTTATACAGCTAATGAGAGACAAAAACTTTCACGATGTAAGATCGAGGCGTTTGCATTTTTTTTTAATTGCAGTAAAACAATTTGAAAGTAACTATGGAGTATTTAATTCGAAATGCGGGATGTAAATTAAATTTGATTTTCAAAGCTAATAATTTTTAAATTTTCTCGGGGATATAACCTTTACATTCTCTAGGTACCTAAATTGGTCTCGGGTTTAATATACGAGTATATCACTTGCCTTCCTTCTAGTTATAACAATTTACATTTGTTATTTATAAAGATTTTAGATGTAATCTATCTATACATATTGTATCTATAAACTAACCTTGTCTTTACATTAAAAATTAAACTAAAAACTATATGTACACGCTGGTACCTACCACCTACTTATGTTACCGAGGTCAAAAAATACTTTTTAGATTTTTTGTCTGTGCTGTGCACCCTAATCTCAGAAACAGCTTAACCGATTAGAATACGGTTTTCACTTATGTATGGAATCAAGCTTCCGGTGACATTTAGGGCCAGTTTTATAAACGACATACCTTTTTCCCGTTCGTTACAGTGCTGGTAAGCGAACAGTTAACGGTCCGTCAATAACGTTTACTGACGGTGGTTCTATAAAAGAAATTAAACATTCGGTAGCTGCCCGTAAAAAATACGCCGAATTTTATGAATATTGTCGATGGTTTCGTTGTAGTCTGTCAAGAACTTTCAAGTGTCGCGTCACAAACACATTTATTTACAAAAATAACAAAATAAACGATACGTAAGATAAACCGACCCTATCATAGTCAATAACGAGCCAGTAAACGCTAGCTGTCAAATAATACTGTTGACTAACGAACAGTTGTTTATAATACACTATATTATACTATTAGATCATTTTTTCGTCTACTTGATATAAAATTTAACTAACGGATCGTTATAAAACTGGCCCTTAGTGTTTGTTTCATTCCAATCGGTTTATCCAGAAAAGTTATACCGAATTTATATAAAGCGTGCGAAAACCACGCGTATGAAGTTGTGAGCACAGCTAGTATTTATAAATACTAGCTTAAATGAATCACTAAATGTGTTGTAAGCGGCTGGAGAACGGCTAATTATGTACAGGTTCTTACGAAGAAAACTTTTTTTTTTAATTTTTATTTTTGTTTTACAATTTGACATCCGTGTGAAGCCAGTAGCCGGTTCGCTAGTAGGAAATAAAAACCATACAAATTAACTTGCTTACAACTAGGTATATTTTTTGACGGCATATTTTAAAGTTTTTTATTTGCAAAATTAGACATCCGTGCGAAGCCAGGGCCGGTTCGCTAGTTGGAAATAAAAACCATACAAATTAACCTGCTTACAATTTGACTGCATATTTTAAAGATGACCTTTGTTTCGGTCTTAATAAGAATAGATATTAATACTGAAAACAATAGAATAAGTATTCAAAAATGAATGACACCAGTTAGTTGTAACTGTAAGTACTAGAAACTTCCATGAATAATACTTGCTTCGATAAAGGATTTCAACAGTTTCGTAATATAAACTACGCTACTCCCGAGTCGCAATGACTCACAATACTTAATTGCCGGCTTAAAACTTCGTCTACCATTATCAAACTAAAATATATGGGCGGAAAGGACTTACACAAGGAAACAAATACTTCTATAATATTGACACAATTATCTAACAATTAAAACGATTTTCTATTCTATTTTCAATGTCAGCCACAGCACTTTTAAAAGTACACTTCTACTTTTTACGTAAATTGTTTGAAATAACTATGATGAATAATCTAAAAACGATATAATTTATATTTAATATAATTTATATTTTTTTGAAAAATGATGGGTGAAGTGGATGAAATCAAATTTCACCGTCCCTGCTATGTGAAAAATAGTATATTATGTATATATATTTTTTCATACGAAGGAACGAACTCCTATGGTTAAAAATATTATCTTTTATGAAATTTTTCCTTTAACATATCCCACGCTCACTTATTCATCATCAATGAAAAATATTGGAACTTATTACAGCTATAAAAGTAATATTATTTCATAGAATATACACTCATGTCACATTGAGGACAAGACGGGCCACATAAGCTATCTCAATCTCACGTCGAATTGCACGTAGTTATGACCAATCGATTATTTCCCCTTCATTCACTCGATTTAATAGATCTCTTGAGAATGGTATAGAGAATCGAACGCTAGCTATTTTCAGATTTAGGCTATTGAAGGAGATACTCGTCACTTTGAAAATGAATAGACCATCAAAATAGACCTTCTATTTATGACAAGGTTATTCGGGAATCATACGTACCTACAGCTACTTGCAGTGCAGATAAAATTGTACAAATATTTAGTTATTCTCGAAAAATTAATAAACATTACATTACTAGAAGTCGCCAAGTGACCAAAAACAAAAGTATCAAACGCTCTGCTCTGGTGTTCAACAATCATTTGAGTTGATTTCATACTATGGAAAAAGTAGCAAAATTACAAGTTAGCAATGAACATGGGAAGGGTGGCGCTAGGGAGACTAAGGCGGCAGAGGGTGGCTACTTGCAGCCCACTTGCCAGATCAACAGCCCCAAAACCTTAATCACGATAAGCTGAGTGAACTCTGCCTAAAGTGAGAATTTCGTCAGTTTTAATTACAAAATTGAATCCGTCTGAAAGTCATTTTATATTTGCTATAGAAAACTTTGCAGCAGACGGTAAAGTTTAGGTTAATAACGGTGACATTTGTTTCGTTCGGCACTTTCGTTTAACAAACACAGAAATTTGATGGTAATATGAATTTTGATTAAGGCTCAGTCCTAGTAGCTAATAACACACAGGAGATAAGATTTATTTAAGGAAGTTTTTATCAAAAATAAAATTTGAATTTCAAGTAAACTGCTGCAACGAATTCATATTTATTTATAAATTCGTGTTTGCAGTAATTATTGTGAGGTCTTAACGCGTGTATTAGCCTTGCAAGCCATCTTAAAACCAATAAATGCTAAGGTTATCTTGAATATGACTGTTATTTAAACTAATACTAACGCAGGTAAATTTTATCGCTGTGACTGTTTACACTCCCTCTAAAAAGAAAAAAAGAGGAAAGCACGCGGTGTGCTCTTGCGAGTAGACTTTTCGAAGGATTTTTCTATTAAAAAGTTTCGGAAATCAGCTAGAATAAATTATTAACATATTAGCATAATTAGTAATGATTTTTATTATTAGCAAATTTAGCAACCCTACAATATAAATAATGAGCCCTTGTCATCCCACAATTTTGTATTATCTTTCTAATAATAAACATAGGAACATCAAAGACTTAAATTGCTGTTATTTTTTGAGAAATTTAATCTCAGCCTGGTTAATTATTACAAGGAAATTCAGGATCAAATAAAACATGTCACCGACCGAACAGACACTCGTTCGCTTGCATGTGCGTCATCATTAAGTGAAATTATTCTAATAGCACTTTTTCCGCTAAATGCGGGGTAACGCACGGGAGGCGAGGGACGAACGACCGTATATAGTGAACCAAACCTTAGCTCGGGTTCATTGCAGCACTACTACCTGATGGCGGTTTCCGGCGAGCATTCCAACCGCGTTGCTCGGAACGGAGCGGACATCAATAATTCGCGGGGGGCACGAATTATTGCATTTTCAAATCAGAAAATTCACCGAAGTGCGTAATCATTAAACAATGTTATAATTCACGAAAAAAGGTTGACATAGTAATATTGCACTGTAGTGTTTGCTCTTAATTTGATTCACTTACTTGTATGCACTACGAGGTAAGCCACAACATAACAGTCATTTATAGAATGTTTAATTGAATGCAATACCGTCCGTGAGAAACTAGCGGTTGCGAAATTCTTTATGAAATCTGTTTATAAAAATAGCACGTTCAAGTTAACTTTGTGATTCGTAAACAATTTAACTTGTATTCTTGTATCTAAGTATTCTTGTACATTATTTCGAGTTATTTTATAACAACAAAATTACTTAAGAACCATTATTATTACTATCGATTAAGCAGGCAGTGGTAGGTGGTCACCGTCGTCGCCTAATGACAGTAGCAAGGCCATAGGAATTTTAAAAGCGCTTGATAGGATTTTTTTATACAGGATGTCCCATAAACCTTAAGAACCTAAGACTATTTTTTGATAATGTGATAGAGCGCGAATAGACCTAACACTAGTTTCCGTTTTAGTAAAGATTTCTGGGACAGCCTATTCCTGTGGGATTTTCAAAAAACGAACTACAGCGCATAAGAAGTTTCGGGCACAGGGGACTCAAATGTTTTAGCCTTAGCGTTCTGATTCCGGGTTTGATCCCGGCAGGGCCATTTTTGCAAATGAACTTTCTTATATTATAATGGTTATCCATACAAATAAATGAGCCTATAATAATGCTTACTTTGGGGGCATACAATTTGTGTGTTTGGCCTTGACGATTTATATGTTTATTTATTAGTATAAGTTGAACTACTTATCACTTTTTAATTCCATAAAAAAAATATTAAAAATTTATTAATAACCATTGCGTACAAAAACTCAGAAGATATAGTAAGAGCGTGACTAGGTACACGACGGCTTCATTATCGATTCCCAATATCTTGGGGTCATCGAATCGCACCTATTGAGAACTACAAGTACTCCCTCGAAGCCGCAAATATAGTACATTCTATCGCTGAAAGTATAAGAGATTTCTTTGATAATTTTCCTTAAATTTTTTGTTGTTTATTATTAGAGAAACCGGTTCCGGTTGTCAAAGTGACAAGTCGCTAGAATTATTGCTCCGTTGTTTTTATATAAAAAATATTAAAATATCGAATATAATTACCAAAAAGTTCACGCAAATCGAGAAATAAATGATAGTGCCTTGAGAAAATAATATACAGTGTAATATAACTAAAATTAACAATTATACAAAACTATAATTTCATTTCAGTTTACGTATTTTTAGTGAGTGACAATAAGTAAAATATTTTATATCTACCCGTCCCACAGACGATTTAGAACTAAAGTGTTGCCAGTTGCAAAATTTAATAAATAAAACGTTCCGTTACACGCAAATATGAACGAACAATTTCTAGATTTTTTCAACCAAATGAAAATCTACATGCAAGAACAAAATAAAGAAATATTGGCCACAATTACTGAAAAACTAGATCCACTAATATCAGAAATGAGCCGTCTTAAAACAGAAAATGAGAAATTACGTGAAAAACTGGAAACTTTACAACGAAGGGAACGAAAAAATAATGTTATTTTATTTGGAGTAACTGAAAAAGATAACGAAACAGGAAAAATCTTATTAGAGAAAGTAACTCATAAAATTGGAAGCAGCACAGAAGTACCAATCAATGTAAACGATATAAATGCAGTATACAGAGTGGGGAACAAACATAACACAAACAAAAAACCACGGCCAATCGTTGTTTCCTTCCTAAACTATTGGAAAAAGGACGAACTGATGAAAAATAAGAAAAAATATAAGGATATTTATTTACAGGAAGACTACCCCAAGGATGTAATTATTAAGAGGAAATCTTTGCAGAAACAAATGTTAGATGAAAGACGTAAGGGAAATTTTGCAGTAATAGATTATGATAAATTGATAATTAAAGAAAATATCCAGAAAAGAGAAAACAAACACGAACTTTTAATGCCTACGACTAGTTTTTTTCATCCAAGACAACAATATACACAACATTCAAGAAAAAATACAAAAATAAACCCCTTTGGTGTCATAAGAAATAGAAGTACTTCAATAAACGACTTGCAATCTACACCAAAAAACTGAGTACAGAGTCAGAGCAGCCGGAATCTAACAAATCTAATGACAAAACAAAACATATTAACAAAGGAAAAAGACGGAAAAAAGCAATCCCCAATCCGGCTGGTCCCCGTGGGGATAAAGACCATTACCCTTCACCCTCCACAGAAACAAAACAGACATTAAAAATTTGCACCTATAATGTACGATCTCTATCGTCACCAGAAAGATTAATAGAACTAATGCATTCCCTTAAAAAAATAAATTGGGATATAATAGGCCTCGCTGAAGTGAGAAAATTTGGAAATAAAATAGAAGAACATGATGATTACATACTATGCTACATAGGAGAAACTGCTGGTCTGCATGGAGTCGGTTTCCTAATCAAGAAAACGTACAAGTATAACATTATAGAATTTATTGGAATTTCAGAAAGAGTAGCTATACTAAAATTAAAATTTGGGGATAATCCGGTTTCACTTATACAAACTTACGCTCCCACGGAAAATAGTAGCGAAGAGGAGATTATTACATTCTATGATGACTTAAGAAAGGCCCACGAAATACAAGACAAAATAGTCATAGTTATGGGAGATTTTAATGCGAAGATAGGGCAACCAAAAAAACACGAAAACTTGGTAATGGGCAAATTTGGATATGGAAAGCGAAATGAGAGAGGTTCGAGACTAATCCAGTATGCACATGAGCAAAAACTTTCTATAATGAACACCTTTTTCAAAAAATCACAGAGTCGAAGATGGACTTGGATATCACCCAACCAAAGAACTAAAAACGAAATCGATTACATAATGTGCAACAAACCGAAGAATATAATAAATGTGGAAATCTTAGGAAACATGACCTTTCCATCTGATCATCGTATGCTGAGATCATCATTTCTTATAAAAATGACCAAAATGAGCAGAAAAACTTTTAGATCACTGCCTAAATCACCGAAAACGGAGAGCGATATGTTACTATACAGTCAAAATTTAAAAGAAAACCTTAATAAAAATCTTGAAACTTTACGAGACACTAATGACGTACAAATATATTATGACATATTAGAAAAGGTTATTATAGAAAGTCTAAAAGCACAAAATATACGTAATGGGAAGAAAAATAAAACAGAAATATTTAGTACAGAAACGATAGATCTTATAAGTAAACGCAAAGAACTGATGGCAAGCAGGAACAAATCAAGAGATGAAAAAGAAGAACTAAAACAACTTTTTAAAAAGTGTAAGAAAGCTATTAGAGAAGACTACGCTAATCATAGAAATAAAATCATTGAAAAAAATCTAAACATATATAGAAGTACAAAAAGGGCATATAAAGAACTAAATACGCACAGGGATTGGATACAAAAACTAAAGGGACAATCCAAAACAAATAGTAGAAAAGACATTATTAACTTTGCTACAGAATTTTATGGAAATCTATACAAAGAACCTTTTGAAGATAATACACAGAGTGAAGACGAAACGGATTTAGATGAAGAGGATGATCTGCAAAAAATAGAACTTATTGACCAGCTTGAAATAACAAGTCATATTAAAAATTTAAAAACTGAAAAGAGTCCTGGTCCAGACAATATCAGCAATGAAATAATAAAAATAGGAGCACCGGTCTTGACTCCCTATCTGGTGGAACTGTTTAACATGATATTAGAAATCGAACAAGTCCCTAAACAGTGGTGTAATTCGGATATAATTTTACTATATAAAAAAGGAGACCCACTAGATATAAGCAATTACAGGCCAATTAGCTTGCTATCCAGTCTTTACAAACTATTTACATACATACTCCAAAACCGTATAGCAAAGAAAATTGATAATAACCAACCCATTGAACAGGCCGGTTTTCGGTCGGGTTTTTCGACCATAGACCATATACATACTTTAGACCAAGTTCTTGAGAAATACAGAGAATTTAACCTACCTCTCTATGTAGCTTTCATTGACTACACAAAAGCTTTCGACAGTATCACACATTCGTCAATCTGGAAAGCTCTAAAAACATGCAGAATAAATAAAACGTATGTAAATTTACTAAAAAATATCTACCACAAAAGTGTCAGCAGAGTCAAATTGGAGCATAGAGGAGAGGAGATAAAAATAGAAAAAGGCGTTAGACAGGGTGATCCTTTGTCACCAAAGTTGTTCATAGCTGTATTGGAAGAGGTTTTTCGAAAATTAAACTGGAAAAATAAAGGAATTTCACTGCTTGGTCATCGCCTGACACACCTGAGATTCGCAGACGATATCGTACTTTTCGCAGAGTCGGCTATTGAATTGGAACAAATGATCAAAAATTTAGACACTGAGAGCAAAAAAGTGGGACTTCACATGAATCCAAGTAAAACTAAAATAATTACAAACGGTAGAAGAAGGTCAATCCATGTGGCAGGCAATGAAATCGAGTATGTGAACGATTACATTTATCTCGGAAAACAGGTGTCCTTTAACGATAGCAAGAATGAAGATGAAGTTGACAGAAGGATTACACAGGCTTGGAAGAAATTTTGGTCGCAGAAGGAAATATTAAAAGGAAACTTCAACGCAAATATTAAAAAAATCGTAATGGACACATGTATTCTGCCAGGCCTTACATATGCTAGCCAAACGTGGACTTTCTCCAATAAAGTAAAAAATAAAGTTAAAACCTGTCAACGTGCTATGGAGAGAAGCATACTAAAGCTACGAAAGATACAAAAAATAAACAGCAAGGTTATTAGAAATAAAACAAATATTATAGATGCTCTGAAACAGTCTTTAAGTCTTAAATGGCAGTGGACAGGCCATATTTCGCGATACCAGGACCGAAGGTGGACATTAAAGGCAACAAAATGGCCAGGCCCAACAGGAAGACGACTTAAAGGCAGACCAAGGAAACGATGGGTGGACGATATTGTTGCATTCGCTGGAAGTGACTGGATGCATTTGGCTAGAGACAGGGAGAAATGGAGAGGGCTGGAGGAGGCTTTTACCCAGAAGGGGTCCATGGTTTTTTAAAAAAGCGATACCTTGTATATAAATATGTATTTTAATTGTAATTTGGAAATAAAAAAGCTTTATTATTATTATTATTATATATTATTATTATTAGTATACTAGCGACCCGCCCCAACTTCGCACAGATGCAATTTTTTTTTGTGCAAATCATATGTTATACAAACATTCCTCGTTTATCGCTTTTTTTCTATATCTTCTGGGTTGTTTAAAAAAAGTTAGGTGAGAGAGAGGCGAACAGCGAATTTTTATTATAACTAGCGTACTTAAACTGTCTTCGCAAGGAGTTGAAATTTTCAGAAATCCTTTCTTAGCTGAAGCTTTATCTAATATATATTAATATTATATAGAGAGAAGATTTGTATGTTTGTAACGAATAAAACTCAAAAACTACAGGACTGATTTTGAAAATTCTTTCATCTATAGAAAGCTAGTGGTATCAGGGAGTAACATAGGCTATATTTTATAAAGTTACGCGGGCGAAGTCACGTGCAACAGCGAGTTACGTTATAAAAGTAACCGATGATGCAAATTTCCGCTAGTTTTGGCTGTGCGTTGATAGTCCGTCAGGACAAACTATTTTATAAGTAACTAACGGATACGTCCCCGGCTTTGCATGGAGTTGAAATTTTCTAAAATCCTTTCTTAGCGGATGCTTACGTTATAAAATAAACCTATGTTCCAAATTTCAGCTTCCTATAGACTTAATACTTAGTTTTGGCTGTGCGTTAATAGTCAGTTAGGACAAACGATTTTATAAGATAAGTATAGAGATATAGATTTTGTGTTTATAGTGTAAGGGCGATACTCGAACGGAATGTGCCTTTGTCAAAGATCGTCTATGGTGCCGAAAATCGTGTTCGCTCGGTTCGTTTTGTCTACGTATAATTTTAGCTGGGTACCTGAGTTAAACCAGTTTAAAGGCTGCAGCGCGTCCTTAGTTCTCGGTAGTTGGAACTTTTATCTCGGCCGACTGTAGTCGGTGATTTAGATTAGACTCGTTTCCATTGTACTTGGTACGGTCACGATAGACCTCTAATCGCTTGTAAATGTACGTAATAATGAAATTAAAGTATCTGACACCTGCACTTTATTAAATTAATCTAAGAATTTAACGATACATAATAAAAAAATAAGGCATACAAAGAAACTATTTCATAAAGAATAAAACCATTGTGTTTCTAGGACAAAAAAAACATAGTATTAAAATTTATATACCTACTTTCATTTCTAAATTATAAATGCGAAAGTGAGTTTGAATATTACGCTTTCACGCCTTAACTACTCAACCGATCATAATGAAATTTTATACCCACAGTAAAGAACATACCTTTTATCCAGAAATAGTGCTGTTCCCAAGGGATCAGTTAGATCAGATAGAAATACCATAAGAAGATATTCCAATGGTATTTCTACAGTTCTTCACTTCTTTTGTGACAGAAACGCGCCGGGTACCGGCTACCGGCTAGTTAAAATATAAAATCGCTTGAATGGAAACTTTTTACAGTTATGGAATCTCTATTAAGAGACCACTAAAGGAATATGTTTGTATTTTTTTAAACATATATTTTTTTTAAATCATAGTAAAAATAATCACTAGACAATGACATCTATAACAAGTCCTAAATTAAGCAGTACTACGTGGTTAGGCTTGTCATATAAAAGTGCGCCAATGCTTATTTCATACATTGCGCTTCCATGGGAAATAAATTTAACGCAACTACATAACTAAAACGGTGAGGGAGAGTGTAACGACCGACTCGAAACTTGTAAAAGCCGACCCCAGCTTTCAATGATAAAATAACGCGTTATTGGGAGGTGATTCTTTGTATTTGGTCTGGGGCCGGCCGGGGCATCGATCGCGTGCGGCAAACTCACCCCAAACTCACAAACACCGCACCCAAGTAGCCACGCAGCCCGTCTCACAAAAACCCTCTAAATCTAAAACATCACGATAGAGCAAGTAAGTATCTGGCTCGATTAAATCATCTCGAATTCAACACCGCACATAAACCGCTACCCAACGTAAGTTGTGAACAAAAGAAAGGTCCTTTAAAAACTCGTGCTTTCTAGGTTCGCCTCCCGAGCACAGGTAAAGCGGTTGTAAAGTTAATGGTCGTGTGACAGACAAAGTCCCTACCCCGTGGAACTAATGACCACTCGAAACGAGAAAATTACGCCACGCGGCGAACCGAATAGATGGGACGAGTCACGAAGTAGCCGCGCTTCTCGGGCGAACATTAAAACTAAAAACAAATTTAGTCGTTTGTATTACATATTACCTGCATATTACGTTATATTATACACTCATTATACACTGATATTTCGAGTAAACATGCATGAGTCGGGGAGGCATCAGGGTTTTTGAGCGCAAAAACTTATCTGGTGCGGGTATCGCGTGAATCGTGAATTTGACGAGTGTGGCCGGGAGCGGTCTCGGGTTGGGGAACACAAAAAGTAAGTCTCGTTTGTCCCGAGTGCGGTGACCTGCGCCACATCTGCCGCGCTCCGCTCGGCCTAGCCACAACCTGGTTTCACTTTACACGCACCACACAAACTAATATATATATAATACAGGTTATATAAAAAACACTGCAATACCAGATCAAGAATTGAGTACTAAAAATATTTTGAAACACATGCATTCCTAATCTTCGACAATTTTATGCCTATTCATATTCAAGTTCCATTTTCGAAATAGTCAAGGTCTATTACAAAGAAAATTTTCGAATTTATACAATCTCTTACCCAAATTATTTAGTTTTTCAAAAACTAGTTGTTCGTCCGCGTAACTTTATAAAATATAGCCAATGTTACTCGCTGATAATATAGCTTTCTATAGGTGAAAGAATTTTTAAAATCGGCCTAGTAGTTTTTGAGTTTATTCATTACTAAACATACCACAAATACAAATCACTTTATAAAATTAGTCCTAAATACAACATAAAGTATACTTTTAAACTTATTTTGTATAATAAAATTGCAAAACATAGTAGGTAATAAAAATCTATTTTTACGAATGAATGTTGACCTTAAAACAAAAAAAGTAATTTCACATAAACACCGACTTGTTCTTGAAAGATTGCGCTTAGTGACTGGAACACAATGAGTTCTTCACTAACCGCACATAAATTGTCTGCATTGTCATAAGAATAATATTTTTTAAACAACATTGACTCACAAAACGGTACGAGATCGGAATTTTATCGGCGCGATAAAATGCGATGCGGTTGCATCGATCAATCACGTGCACTTATATGGACGTGGGTCACGCACGGGTCACTCTGTTATTAATACATATCGCTCTCGCTGTGACGGTACTAACTTTTGTGAAGGATTCGTTTCACACGGTCGGGGCACAGTTAAAAATAAAACTTCAATTTAATGAACAATCTACCCTCGTGTCATTTTAGTGTATAGTGTTAATAAAATAAATACTTTCATTGGGTTGTTTACGGGATTTTCATATTAATAGGACTTGCTCTAAAATCGTAAGGAATTTTTCGTGATAACTTACCTATATTGGAATTACAATATTGGAAAAGATTTGTAACAGGATTTTTTTATTGTTATTTTGTAATTAAGACAATAGAATCATAGTTCGATGAATAGAATAGAATAGACGATCCATAGTAAGACGAAAGCTGAGCTGTCGAGACTGAAGTTGAAAGTTTTCTTGTTTTTCGATTTCATCAGTGGATTTACAATAATTATCTCTGCCTCTAACGGTAAAAGAAAACATTGTAAATATAACCTGGAGTTTTCGAGTCTTAGCAATCATTAAAGATACGTGAAGGCTCGCCTATTACCATTAGTTTAAGATGCTATTCTATGATATATATGAGCAGTTCGCAAGACCAATTATGGAAAATGTACCCTCGAAAAAAGAAAGAAATTGTCGTAATTGGGAATAATAATATGTGCGTGACAAAAAACCATAATAAGAGAACTAAAAGAAGATTTAAAGGCATCGACATAATTAGCACATATAATTAGCTAACTAAAGTGGCAGTGAGAAGGTTCCACAGATCTTAGTACACAAATAAATAGATACGTTACGATGAACGAAAGTTGGTTCCAAGAAATGGTTTATTTAGTCAATGCTAGCTGGGGCTAGTCAGCAGTATACTTTGGTGGTCTATGAGAAGGGTTTATTTCATAATGATAAGTACATCAATGATTCACAGAAGGTTTATCATGATGAACCTTCTGTGAGAAATATTCGAAATAATAGTGAAAACTGTGCTAAAATCGGTGCTTAGTTTAAAATGCATAAGCAGAAATGGGGATAATATAATTAGCAAACGGTTATATAAGGGTGATTCTTCTTCTCTATTGAATTCTTACACCCCGGAATGTGATGGAAAGAAATTGCCATTGTCTAGTTACTCAAAGAATTTTAGACCAAAACACTCTCCGCTAGTATCTGTCCGTATTGTTGGTCGTTTTAAACGATGCGCGACGACAGAAACGTCGCGAACCACAAACAGGCTAGGAAGGCGCAACAAATTTCCCGTCTTTGCTACAGTGTGCATTACATCCAGTGGAACCTGATTGTGGAGCCGGACCTCCATTGTGTTGATGCGACGCGACGACTTGGCACCGAAACTAAACACCCCTCAGTAATCAGACGCTGACGTACACCAAGCTACTTGGATCGGGAACTGATCGCGACATTAGCTAGAAATTATACAGAAGAATTTTTCATTGTATAAAAGTATGTAATCCTACTAATGTTATAATGCGAAGGTTTGCGACTATTTCACGAAAAAACGGCTAACGGATTTGGATGAAATTTGCCACACAGATAGTTTATTACCTGGATTAACATATAGGATACTATTTATCCTAGAAAATGTTAGGTTCTCTAGGTATTGCCTAAAAATACAAAAAATTGGGCGTCAGTGTTGCCGTGACGGCGACACCGTTCACAACGATAAAGATGTCAGATGTGTTCTCAGACAGGTGTTACATTTTTTATTTATCAGCGCGGACGAAGTCGCAGACACCAGCTAGTGAATATAAAAATTTAGAGCTCCATGGCGCTATCAAAGTCATATTTACCGCAGCTAAGAATAGTAAATAAAGTGAACATTTTTTTTTTTTGTTAAAACTAAAACCCGTTTTACACACTACGAACGCGTGTAACGTGTGCTACTACGTGTGTAACACCAGTGTCCAAAATACCAGTACTGTGACACCAGTGTCTGCCTTTGTAGGTGTTACGAATGTGTCAATACAATCAAGTAACTGTATTATAAAAAAGGAACTGGACAAATAAATAAAAAAAAAACAGTGGCACTCCGGAGTGCCGACAGAAGTGAAAACTTGAACAATTACGTTTGTATTAATTTTTAAATCGTCAGGAAAGTACATACTTATATACAGATTTGTCGGTTAAACAGTTACACGGTAACAAATCGCAAGTTCAATGGTTTTTTCCCATCTCAAAAATTGATCTTTTTTTAAATATGTATTTAATTTTTTAAATTAATCGGTTACACGGTAACAGTCGCGAGTTCATTGGTTTTTTCCCTTCTCAAAAATTGTTATTTTTTTTTAAATTAATCGGTTACACAATTGCGGTAACGAGTCGCGAGTTCAATAGTTTTTCCCATCTCAAAAATGCCCAACGCGCCTAAAGAAGTTTTAACATTAAAAAAAAACTATTTAAAGTGTACAGATAAGTTGTATTAGAAAGCAAACGCTACTTCTGGATGAAAGGATATTCTGTAACTGACAGCGTGTACCTATTCAAAATTTTAATATTTACCAGATGAGTAGTTAAGGTTTGACAGCGTAACAAACTCACTTTCGCATTTATAATATTAGGTAGATTTAGATTTTAAAAAGTAGATAAATTTTAACACCTACTATGATATTTGTTCTCGAAAATTATAGTATGATAATGATAATAATAAAACGAATTGTAACCTAACCTAACCACCGGTAGCTTGGGCCTTGCCCCACTACCTGCGGAATTCTAGTTGTAAGTTTTTTTTTATAATATTTATTGTTTTTATATAATTATATTGTAAAAAAATTTAGAATTAAGGATGAAAATAATATGTGAATAATAATAATAATAATTAGGATAATAATCATTGGTATATATCTGGGAGATGCAATCCACTACTGCTTTGGACGAGAAGCTCGAAAGCCTAGAACCAGATACAAATCCCGCCAAACCTGATCCTTTGGAAGTCGGCGATATAATTACACGTATTGATACCGCCTCGTGACGATGACGGTGGAAACAATTAACTAAACACCTGCTTAATACCTTTAAATTATCGCCGGTTACTGCGATAAATTTTTCGAAGGCGCCTTCAAACACCAGCTGGCAAAATAAAATTACTTTGTTCAACGATATTATTACCATAGATTACCGAAAGAAATCTTTGAATGGCTAATAAGAACTAAAATGTTCGTAGTATTTATTTTATAATTTGAAAACATTAAAGAAATAATATATTTATTTAAATTTTGTGTATTTAATAAACGAAAATATACGAAATCGCTAACAAAAACAAACATTACAGGATGGTATTTAAAACTCAGATTTTCACTTAATATCTAACTTGTACTTTGATAAAAGTTAAAATCTGGCTCTACTTATATGACACCGATAAATATAATATAGGTACGACCAAAATATTAAATGAAATTTCGCATAGCAAGTTAGTCAAAATATTAAAATAATATAAAGCGCACACTATTTCAATTAAGTAATTAATTTATAAATGTTATTAGTAACAATTTTCTATTTATAAGCAAAAAGAAGAACACACCTATAATATGTTAGTCATAGAATCAATAAAAATTAATGTCTAATAACTTTTCAATACTGACACATCAGCGTATGCATGATTTCTGATAAAGTTAAGGACAGTACTTATAAGAAGATAATTAAACTGCTTGTAGTCCTTTATCGATCATCAACGGTTAGTCCATTGATCTAGTAAACTTGTAGGGAGTCAAAGGAGATACATAAACAGAAGACATTAAAAATCATCCCTTATTATTTTTTAAAAAAATCCTTGTAAAAGACATAAAAAAAACACTAGGGAAATAAGGGTGCTGTTGGTATTCACTTGATATCGAAAAGCAAATAAAAATGCCAAGTGTGAAAGTTAACACACATGGTTCACAAACATTTTCTGCAGTACATAGAGAAAAGTTTACACATAACACAAATAATGAGCAAAAATGCTGGTCATAAATATTAGATATAAGCTTACTGTAAATATTATCCTTATCCTTCATCACGTAATACAAAATTTTGAAAGTGTGAAGCGATGTAACAAATTCCAATACATACCTGAAACAATAAAAAATATAATTAAAATTAACATAAATGTTTTCATATTTATGATGGCATTTTTATAATATACTCGTAAATACGAGTAAAGCGGTTATCACACTTTACAATTTGAAGGAATCCAATTTAGGTACCTAAGTAGTGAACCTAGTGATCACACTACACTAAATTGATTTCTAAATCGAAGACATAGAATTGAAAATAGATAAAATCTAAATCGGATCCAATCTGTTCTAACTGCGATTACACTTTCCAATTTCCTAAATTGGAATCCTTCAAATTGTAAAGTGTGATAACCGCTTAACTAGGTTTTACCCGACTTAGAACGCGGGGTTCTGGATGAAAGGTACCCTCTATGTCCTTTTCTGTACCCCTGACAACGTGATATGTAAGGTGTGAAAGAGTAACAAACAAACAAACTCACTTTTGCACTAATGTTGTTAGGATGCAGATTCGTCGATCGTTTTTGTATTGTATTGTATGGTATAAAAATCTTTAATTCAATTCACTTCTTCACTTTTTTATTTTTCTCTCTTTGTATTATTGTTGTTAATTGTGTCAATAATGTACCGTTTTCATAACTAGCAACCTGGATAGTTATTTATAACAGAATAAAATACATTTTTTTAAATGATTGTAAATATAAAAGTCTTTTTAATGTTAAGGTCCACTCGATGGTAGATGGCTACCAGTCGGCTATAACACAAGCACAGTAGCTGCAAGAGCGCTGCCACGAAATGAGATTTTCTTTAACATCTCGCCATTATGTTTAGGTAACATCATAAACAGAGATTTTTATGAGACCGATTCACGCGAACATGTAGGAAAACGCACAGACGATTTATCATAACTAATGATAAGCGTATGTGTCTGCTCTGTATATACCTAACTATATCTGGTAGATAAATTACGGAATGGCCGCTATTTTTTCATATATATAAGATTATATTTATATTAAGTATACTTCACACTCACATAGATCGCTTCAAAAGAAGTGGAAGAAGCCTAACTATTGCAGTCAGTCTATGATGAGGTATTTTGTTATAATAAAATTCTTATAACACATAAACTTTCTCTGTTTTTGCGAAAACTGAACATTTCTGGGTTTCGATTTTTTCTCTAAATCAAAACCTAGAACTAGAAATATTTACACAATGATCACTTGTCCACTCTATGTAAGACCTGCAATTTTAAAGCTATGTGAAGTCCTACCCAATCTCTCATATATAATTATAATCTCATCATATACTTCCTCACACTGAAAAGAAGCTTCGTATGAGAGTGATAGTTAAGTAATATTCCTACACCGACACGAACATAAATAGTTATGGGGATTGCTATTTAAGCATTTGCTCAAAAAGTTAAATTGTAACATCTAAACGTTCGTATACTTGTATACGTATATATAAGAGACGTAGGTACATTTGTAAGATGCGACATTAATTTTGAGTCACGAAGCGGGGTGCGAATGCAATCACCGGCGGGAAGCTCATTCCCGGGTGCATCTCCGGGGGAGGCGGGTTGGCAGTTAAATTAAGGATTCCGAGCATACCAACGCGAAACGGGCGACCAGATTGAGCACTTCTTATGATGAAACTTAGGAGACCGTTCCAACTAAGTAATGATCGATTGGTTTCCAATTAAATTGCTTCTAGTTTTGTAGGCAAAAAAAAAGAAACAGTACATATCGTTAAGTTAAGGCGTACATGAACGAATTAGACAATGATTAATCCCATTCTCCTATCCTATTTTGCTTTGACCCTAGTAGACCTTGGGAAGTAGCGCAAGTGCGCTGCAAGTGCATATCCGTGGGGTTGCTATGTTTATAGGCCACCTATCATCAAGTGGACCGGCAATATGTCTGCCGCTCTTTCAAATAAAACAATAATATAATATAAATATAAGATTTAGATAATATCTAATAGTTCATATCTTTTTTTACTGAAAACGTTAAAATAAGCGAACGAGACATTCGGTCGCTTCTGGAATTAAAATTAGACTAAAGCCGAAGCTTCTTTTTCGTTTTGGGCTGTAAATCCATTTTCGGTTAGACACAATTTAAATGATGTAACTCTTCTTAACATTTGCTGGAGTCGTCTATTAAGCCTGGTATAGACGGGGTCAGTAACAAGGCAGTACAGTAACCCAGTCCAGCGCTGACTTGCTACTGGGCTTGTATAGACACTAGTTTCAAGTCAGTCCAGTGCTGACTTCGCGCCCTCAAGTCAGTCCAGTTGACTAGCCTGCCTGTCTATTTTCGGGCCCAGTAGCTTCCCCTACCTACATTTTTAAGCAATAATGTCACGTAAATTAAATGACTTACTGGCGATTCCGTCCACATTATAACAGTAACTGGGTCCGAAAATTCGAGTCACTGGGTCCAGTCACTGCCATCGGGTAAACCAGGCTTTAAGCAGTATTTTTTCTACTGTGTTGTGTTGTATTATTATCATCACGAAATTTCAATTTGTCTTTACAAAATAATTGACACAAACAATTTCGCCAATTGTGATTTCATTTAGTATTTTGCAAATATGCCAATTGCAAACTGAGGTCGAAAGCTATCCTCAGTGAATTGGGGACGATAAACTTAAAAAATGCACACTTTCAAATTTTTCCAAATTTTCGTCACGACTCGGCACCGTAAGCTCTGCAGATGTGGGTCAACGACTACAAACTCAGTTAGCAGCAGTCAGAAGAGTGATGTCATGTCATTCAGTATTCGAACATAATTGCCTACCAGTTGTTTTGTTCAGCTAACGGTCTCAATGATAAGGCAAGTATCACTTAAGTGGTTATGCGTGTAAAAATATTGCTAGTATTTCAAACATTTAATCACCTAGATATTAGTGGATTTGTATTTAATTTATAAATCTAATGACAATACGAAAGTATTAAGCACATTAAATTTGACAGCATAAAAACCATATAAAAATATATTAAGTTACGTGTCAACTTTCATGTTGATCTATCAAACGGCAGAGTTTAGGCATTACATTACTATACATATACCTACTAACTTTTTAGTAATCCGATTTTTATATATACCTAATATATAAAAATACAATCAGCTTAATAATATAAGCATTTACCTATCAATCAAAGCACCTACCTATCAAAATTACGTACCGTACTCAAGCTGCGGTAAGAATCAAAGAATACAAGAGACGCAGTTTCATTGGAGAAATAAAATTGTCAAAAACAACCTGAGAGAAAACGAACGCTATTAAATATTGCAAATCCTATACTATTACTAAACACATAAATGTACTAGGTATATTTTTGCCAGCCGTTGACAATGGCCAGGCCAACAGGAAGGCCGTATTTTGCAACAAGGCAGGTAGGCAATTTGACATTGTGAAACGTTTTCACATAGGGACCGAAAACGGAAACTTGGGTCACGCTCTTTGAATACCAAAATACACAACTGTCGAACAAAGAATACCATTAATAGTGCAATGTACAACCCGTTATCAAAAATTTATCGTTAACATGCTTCATCGTTAACATTAGCTGTCGTCTTAATTTTTTCCATTTTATTTGTTGCCTTAATATCAAATTGACATTTCCTTAACATATTAGTTGTCAATTGATAACAATTGCATTTCCATATATCCATCAAAATGAAAGTTCCACGGAAGTTACTGTTGTATGTGTGAAAAAAATAATCACCTTTTTAAAAAAATAGGGCCCGGCTTTCTTGCTGATAGTCCACATGATGATATATTTCTACCGTCGCATAATGATAGCGACACTAAAAAGGATGCAGGTGCACTATCTATCCCAAAAAAATTATTAACACCCTTAGGTCCATAGGGGTCTACGCATTTTGTTTAGCAGTCGTGTCCGCGGCGTAATATTTCCAACTGTTACAGACCGTGAGCAGAGGCTCCTTATCCAAGTAATAGGGATAAAAATAAACGCAGTAGCTACTGTGGGAAGAAGAACGTATACCAATCTCTCATAAGTATGGCGCAACCCTTACAAATAATTGCCTCCATAACTTCTGTATAGTTCCGCTTGGTGATCACAATTCAAACTACATTATCCGAGTACACCACATACACTAAATTGGTAACCGAGACCATTAACATTACCCGCGTAGTACTTTCTCTTGAGATAACAATCATATAAACTACAGTGTGGGTCACAGAAAACGCGTTAATTCCACTGAAAGTTATATTTTAATTCCCAAGGACTGAGCGATAACATTTTTACACGATTTCACTGTTGCGTTATAAATTGATGATAACCAAACTGTTAATGATAGCGTGAACGCTATGCTAGCAAACACCGTTACTCAAATTAGCATCCGTTGGTCGCCAATTTCTGGACTGTCTTCCCTATAGAATGTCAAAAGACTACGACAATATCCATAGTTCTCTCGTTACTAACTTTTTGTCGATTCCAATGCTATAGGTATTCAACTTGCCAATTCTATGAGCTATATCCGTTAAACTTGCAAGAATTTTTCACACATATAAAACCGAGTCACGACTCGGCTTTATATGTGTGAAAAATTCTTGACTCAGGTTTATAAGCGTCCTGTTTGCAATAACTTACTTATGTTAAGTGTTTTAAAGAAATCTAATTAAAAATTATTCTCACTCACAGACTGTTTCTGCAAGTGGCATTGGTTTGATTCGCCGTTGGTACAAAATATGGAATCTAACCGATACATTATGGTAAATGTAATACCTAATTGATGAATTTCGAGTAAATAATTCGCACAATTGCATATCGATTTAGTCCATACGGTGCTCGGTCGTTCATAGATTCGATTAGGATGTGATTGATGCATAGACAATTGTATAAGGAGGGCGGACCTCAACGCTGCGTGTGGTCCAAAATGTTCCATTCACCATGAAAGTTTCGAGAGAAATTTTACAAATTACAAAGTTTAGATATATTTATTTGTTTCCATATATATTTTACGTTTAACTTAGTTGTGCACTCCTAATTCCGATGCACGACATGTACGTACATTGATGTTTTGACTTGTTTTTATAATGTACCTTTACAAAATATTATGACAATGCTGTTAGTTATCACCTGCAAAGATGTTCCAATGCAAAAATATTTCTTCAGTTTAGATTAGATATTAAAATATTTAAATTGTACACTCATTTAATTGGAATGGCGTAGAAGCGAGTATGAAAAATCGGCAGTAAATTTATTAATGAAAATAATGTCGGTAATAATAGGACCGGGTTCGTTGTATACAAATGCTATTTCGATCGTGCACCAAATGAAACCATGAGCCGAATGTCAATGGCACGTAAACGACTCGAGTCGCGAACTTACGCATGAACCGAAATACGTACATACACAAATGTAGTTATACTCTTTGATAGTATTAAAGAGTTTACTATCATAAAAACAATTTTAAGTTTATTTAATACTAGCTGTAGCCCGCGAATATATTCACACCGTCTACTTATTAAGTTCCGAACTTAATTTGAACCAACCAAAGCACGGTAGGAATACAAAGTATCTTATGTTTAAATCCAGGACATAATCTAACATTAAAAGTTTAATTAAAGCGTTATTTAGTAACAAACAACAAATCTTTAGAAGTGTTCTAAAGATTTAGACAAATTTTAATATAGAAAGGAACATTAAAACAATATTATTATACAGTATATACAGTATATCTTTATTTATTTACGTGTGAAATGAATAATAATGCTAGTTAGAGGTGATTGTTAAAATTCATCCAGGCGATTCTACTGTGCTCTAAAAAGACTTATGATTACTATACTTTTAAGGTATCAGATATGAATTTAAACGATAAACAAAATAAGGAAGTTGACTGAACTCACTACGTGATAAACACGTGATATATTTCAGCTGCCAATAGATAAAACTCAGGTTAATGTTTGTATATTCGCATCAGATTTTAGAGTTCATATAAATATGAAAATAGTCCACAGTGTGTCGAGATATAATAATATCTAGTAATTAAAATTAACGAGAATGTACCTACAATTAAATTAAATAAATCTATCTTTGATATCGCTTCAACACTATAAGCTTGATAATAGCATAGGAGGAGAAATACTATTCAGTCTCTTTTCGTTAAATAATCTTTACAAGGTTTTTTTTTTTTTCAAAATTTTAATAATTTTCTGAGGTTAAAAAAATAATACATTACCATTCAAATCTGTCACTACGACATTTTTTGTTTTCCCAACGTCAAAACAACTTCACCTCGCACCTGTTACGTTTTTAAAATGTATGTCAATGTTATACCTATTCTCTAATTAGTTTTTACTACTTGGTTCGTGTTACATTTTTTTTATAATATAATTATAGTATTTTTTGCGATCATCGTCTCCCCCGGTTTTCAGATATGGAAACAGGGATAAGCGGGAATTTTTTAATATATAAAAACTGCAGCCCGTGCGAAGCCCGGGAGCGGGTTGGTAGTATATTATAAAAATACCATAAATACTAACAAATTTATTGTTACATTGAGAAACAAAATTAGCTGAATTTTCGTGTTTTATATTTTTACTAGAGAATTGGAATACTATGTTTATTTTTCATAGTAAAATATATTATAATAGAGCATTAAATAAATAATAATAAACGTATGTTTTTGTGGGACCGAGTGAACCAGCGAGGAATTGTAGTATTGGCGATTTTAACAAAACGCGACGAACCTAATGACGAAATCTCATTTAACGCTTTGAATAAGAATTTGATGTTATCTTTAAAGCAAAACTTCTTAAGTCCATAACGCGGAATACTTCCAACTTTAAGTTCTAAACTCGAACTTCAGTTTATTAACAACTCGCCCTGAACCAGATCAGCAAAGACAAAAGCTATTAGTTATATTATATCTTTCGGGAAGCTTTTAAAAGGTACGTTTTGAAATCGAAAAACATTAACAGATTTGTAAAATGTTATTTTTTGTTAAACGTCGTCGTAAAAATCACTAAAAATGTATTGTTTATGATTAGTTTCATTACTACGGTTATGCAAATATGCAATGATAATAGTTACTTATTGTTATATATTATTTTTATGTTAATATTTTATTCAACAACAAAGCAGTTCATGCAAAATTAATTATTTTATTAATGCTAACTACTAAATAAAAATACACTACTTTCAATAGTGGCTAACGGAGACATTTTAATTACAGGGATTAAACATTTAATTAGCAGATAATTAGATAGATAGGTACACCTATTTAATTAAAGTACCTATAAAACTAAAGTACTATTCAACCAAATTAACTAAAGTACTTAAAAATCATTTTATATAGGCTGTTTGCGAACTAACGTGATGACGACAATTAAGATTTCACATAATCTAACCTAACATTGACCTAGGATCTGTTATCGCAGCAGCGCCTTAGCGAAAAGATACAGAAGTAAATTAAATATATCATTTGAAGGACGCTTATTAATAAACTAATTTTTTTTCAAAAATAATTAAAAAAATATCTTTAATTACACATATTTAAAGTCAACGTTAAATCAGTATTAAGCTGCAGGCAGGCTTTTATAATGGTAGATAGATACGCAAAGAAAAATCTAGGGAGGATGTTAATTAACTACTGCTAGCAGACTAACTGTGTCCCGCGCTTTCGCTTGCTATAAATTAGGATTCTCGTCTTGCATTGTCAAGGACGATTTGATAGCGCTTATCAAATGCCTGCTATTAGAAATAGCTACAATCTCAGACTTTATTATGTTGGCTGTAGCACAGTAGTTTTTTAACTGAGATCTTGAATTTCGAATTGAAAACACAGATAACTAATACAGAGTTACCTACCAGGAAAAAGATTATTAACAGTTCGTAATATCACTAATTACTTAATATCCCATTCTCATTAAAGCAAACTAACAAATTGTATTACCATATAATAAATAAATATTAAATATTATTAATGTTTTGAGAATTTTAATTGAGACTTGTTTTGCCGTGAAGTTATCGTCACCTACAATTTATTAAGGCTAAAATTGCTAGTTATAAAAATGTTCGATCGGTAAGTAAATTACCTAATCAGCATTGAATTATGGAATGTAAGTAAACAAGAGTCGACAACGCGTACAATACCAATACTCGCGAAGCAGGCATTTCGTTCCTCGTGGCCTGGTTATTCGTAACCAGGCCAATGCAGTAACCAGTTCACACGCGTGCTGTGCCGCCGTTATCTTCGCTGGTTCGTACATCTGCGACCCTGGATTGTAATTGGTAACAATTAGACTGTGTTACCTGTTTGAAACACATATATAGGCAACGCGTTAGCAAATTACTCGTTACTAATTACGATTACATTATTTTATGTTAATACAAGCCTGTATAATGCATACAATATAATTCGTGAAGGGCAAAATATGTCGTTTGGCAAAGTATGTAGACATATTATATTTAATCAAATTATAATAATGTAAACCCACATACTCGTGAAAAAAAAATTGTTGAGTCTCTTAGAGGTCCGATGATCCACTTGATAGTCAACACAAGATGGTCCGATGGCTACCGTCTAAGGACACAAAATGGATGCGAGTTGCCAAAAGGTCGCAAAAGTAATGGCAAGGCACAATCTGTAACGCAGTCATTTGGGCAGCCCGTCTGGCGGCAGTGACCACCCCCTTACAGAAAACCACTGTGAGTTAACATTATCCTAATACCTTATCCTTAATCCTGCTATGGTCGGCAGCGAACTTGCAGCATTGTTTGGTGCGTTAAAGGCGATGGTAGCCATCTAGTATCAATTGGCAGCATAAAACATATTTTATTATAAAAAAATCTTATCTTGACGAGCTTTTTGGAATCCCACTTCAAAATATTAATTAGTACTTAACAGCACGAATGTTAAAATAACAATTCTTACGCGGGAGTTAAGTTATGCCAAAGCCCATTTCTCTGTTTCATGTGTGCTGTATTTTATAAATTGTGTTTAAAAACCTCACGTGTTGCTTGTGTTTTATGGCGGCGACAGCCACCTAACATCAAGCCAAACCGTCTGCCTGTCAACGCGACTCATAAAAAAGGTTGTCCTGGGTCTGATTGTAGTACCAATCTGCTATGAGGTTCACATTTATGAGGGCAGTGCGATTTGGCTATTGTTATTAAACCGATCCTACTATTCTGACTGATAATTTTATCTATGGCAAGCCATAGTCACATATAAAATTGTGATACGAATTCGTATGTCATCTTACCTCCATCTTTTTTTACTGTTATTTATAGAACCGTTGGGGATCAATCAATAACCGCAGGTACATATAATTATGTACCTATTTATAAAATGAAA
Organism: Synanthedon andrenaeformis; assembly: GCA_936446665.2. Classification (NCBI taxonomy): domain Eukaryota; kingdom Metazoa; phylum Arthropoda; class Insecta; order Lepidoptera; family Sesiidae; genus Synanthedon; species Synanthedon andrenaeformis. Next base: position 11,934,360 of record OW387780.2, on the reverse strand, counting down.
TAAAATGTTAAAAGTTCTAAAGTAAGCACTTAATATTTTAGTGTAAGTAGTCTTTTATCGGCTCATTATTGCTATTATGAACCTGTTATTAGATCTTAATTTAAATCTGTGACGTTACCAAACAACCGCTCGTCGCGTGTGATTGAACCACAGAGTGAAACTCGTCAAAATCACGATTCCAACTCAGGCCAGTACAAAAAAATGGCGTAATCGTAACGGACTTGGCCACGAGCCATTCAGTATTGTCATGCTTTCCTGACCTAGGTAAGTAGACAATTCGGCAAATGACTTATAATATTTATTTCGTAACAATAACAATAGCTTTAGGAGTACAAATCAAAGTGACACAACAATAATAACGCTGTACTTCTTGACACGGCGCGAATTATCAGGAGGTTCCTCACTCCTGCCCCACTACTAACAGCAAACTATTTTTAAGTTTTTTATATTACATGTTATTAGTTAATATACATAATATTTAAAAAAAATCTAAGAAAGTAAATAAACAAATGTAAATAAAAATAAAGGAATATAATTGTATGGTCCAAATTGGGTCCAAATTATTTGTTAAATAAGTAGGTAAGTACCAAATTACTTGTTTATCTGGTATTTTGAAAAAACAGTATACTTGGATAAACGTAACTTCAAAGATCGCTTTGATTGTTGCCTCGCCAGGAATGGAACCCGTGTTCCTTAAATCAGCAACAGAAACATTTTAAAAACCACTTGATCAATAGGTTTTCTATTATATTAACTTGGTAGTAGATGCAAACGGTCCGCCAACCCTCCAAGAATTTATTTACAGCCCTTACAAAACGCCTGAAGAAGCCCATATTGTAACTAGGCGGAAACATCTCAGAAGGGAGTTTGTTCTAATGTTCACGCGTCGGCGCCGCGCCGGCTGGGTAAAGTTTCTATCTATTCGGGCCGTGCAAAGCGGCACCTTATCAAAGTATGCGGTTGAACTTCGCATCAATGGGGCGGAGTACTGTTTGGGTTATACATTAAGAGCACGTTTAGAGAAGAACTGTTTTATAATTATTAAATGTGATGCAAATATCGCCAACCCTGGTATACAGATGCTAATGGCCCACGGTGCGTTCTCGGACTATTTATATAAATATAAAAAGAAACCAACTCCAGGCTGCCCCTGCGGTCCTGGGGTGCGAGAGACGGTAGAACACCTGCTACTCGAGTGCCCTAGGTTTGCGCTGGCACGTTTGAAGTTGGAATTAGATATAGACTTGAAATTAGAGACGCAAAACATAAGTAAAATTTTAATAGATACAAGTAACACGAGAAACAAATTCATTAAATTTATGATAAAAATCGGAGAAATAGTAAGAAAATTAAATAAAACTAGTAAAAAAGAATTAAAAATAATAACAATAATAAATATATTAGTTAGGTAAATAAAGAACCTGATTAAGTTAAGGGGTACTGGACCATCCCCCCTTTTTTAATCCACCCTAGTAATTGGTCGAGATTAATTTTATATGTTCATTATTATAATAATTATGTTAAATTGTTAATATCTGTTACAAAATAAATGGCCCACGAGGGTGGTGTAACCGGTGGGAAATTAGAAAAAAAAAATCTGTACCGATCAGTTTAGCAACGACATTTGAAAAATTGACAAGGATGAACGTTCAAAACAGAGCTCTCAATATTCTAAAGTTTCTTCTTCTTTTACTTTCTTAAGATCTTCTATCGCTTTTGTATTACTTCAATTCACACATGAGAATCGAGATGCAGGTCAAACTGAGAATCGAACCTCTGCTGTTATGGCCGTTGACATTACATTAACTATTATAAGTTATCATCGTTACATCAACTACTTTAATAGCCCTGAATTCGTATTAAGCTCTGTTGAAAAGATTACTTAAATCGCCAGCTTTTTTATAGCTCGTCACCTGTTGATGGATACGCAGGTAGATAGATGTTCTTTGTTAAATAATACACTTAGGACCAGTAAGACATTATACGACCTATTGTAACAGTTACATTGTAAGCTTTATCGTGACAGGCATAAGGTACTGGTATGCTTGATTGATCTGGTGTGCTCCTTTTATAGATAAACACAATCTTTTCATTACTGCAACATAAAGCCAGCTTTTTATGTATTTTTGTACGTTAAAGTGAAGAATGGAGGAACTCTATTCTTTGCCTGTCATGCCAATCAGAATCTTCAATGTGCCAAGGCTTTCTTAAAAATTTTATACTTACACAATAAAAAATATTCTTAGCTTGTAAATAAATTTCTTGTTTTTCTTAGTTCTTCATAGTTATTTCTTATTTTTCTCATCATATAATACCTACATAGTTGACTAAAAAATCACTTAAATCAAGAAATCGTTCATGTTCATGAATCGAAAGTGCTTAAGTTATTAACAATAATAGAATTACGGTAAGAAAATAAAAATTTTGAAAGCATCTGCTAAGCTTTTAAGAAGCACTAATGACCTTGACCAATCTAAATGGCAGCTAAAACTGCATGAAAAATTAAAGTGAGACAGCCGCCGTGATTTATATTATTACATTTAGAAAAGTAAGCATTGAGAATTTAAAACATTAGAAGTAGGTAACAGGATTTTATTTCGAAGCAATAGTAATAAAACTGTAATAACTATTGTAAGTGGATTAAGTTAATTTTTTTTTGTATATTTTAATCAAAAATTTAATTGACAACAAAAGCTTGAGGAATAACCTCGAAACGGGCGGGATGATGAATCAAGTTTTTTTTTTTTTAAACATGGCTTCTAGCAATTAGACACGGAGCAGGGCGGGATCTACATACCCGACCCCGAGACCCGAAGCGAGTCCCCCTGCGCCCCCTCCGACCAATCATTCCGCACCCTCGTGGTAATTAATTTACTATTGAGACGACCTGGACGTGGCTACATCTGCGAACCCACCTAGCGCCTTGTATCTACCGACGACGCTTGATCGATTAGCCTTTATAGATGTAAACATTATTGTATAGATAGATAGATTTTGATACATTACTAATAACTATATACAATCCTTGTTATATTTATAGCTATAACTAAACGCCAAGCATAATATTCGTACTCAAATCGCACATAAGCGAAAGTCACCTTCATTTTGCGTTTCGTCAGTGCTCAGTAGCGTCAAATGGGCATTTTCTTAATGCTACTATTAGATCATGGCTCGATCAAAATCTTGAAAAAAATTAATACATTTTTTTCGTATAACCAAACTTTTATAATTCATGTTAAGATCGATACGACATGCTGACGGTCCACTTGATGGTAGGTGGCTACCTGGCTACCATCACCTATAAAACAAGCTACGCCATAGGTGGTTACAAGTGCGCTGCCGCCCATAGAACTAAGGATAAGGGATAGTTAAGGAAGAGATGGATAGGGTAATGGGCTCTGTTATCCCTTACTCATCACCGAAACACAACAGTACGAGCTAAAATAAATAATTTTTACATTTTTTATGTAATTTTCCTTCATGAGTGATTTAAATATTTTCAATTTATTTAAGAAAAAAATTTAGAGTAGCACTTTTATATTTTATTCCTACTGAAACACTTAAAAAAAGTGTGTGTCGGACGCACGACTGGAGTTTACTCCTTACGATCCTACGATAAATAAATAATTTAATAAATACGAACGAACGAATAAATACGATTATTATTGATCGCAAGAAATACAAGAGAAAATATATGACACTGCACACAATGACAATTAAATAGAACATTAATAAATACTCACAGACCATTAATAAATACTCCTTACGAACGATTATAAAATACATTCTAAAATCAGATATTCCAAAATATTCAAAAATAAAACGTAACACATAATATAACGCATTCGTATAAAAATTTTGATTTTACTCCCATAAATTTTCATACCACGGGCTTATATATAGGTACACATATATAATATATGCAAACCGATTCTTAAGGAGTAAATTCCAAAAATCCAACGTAAATTCGTGTTTGTTTCTACAAACATCTTAGACAAGCTTTTTAAATATTTAACCGTTACTGATTCAAAATTGCTTTAAGATTTACTGAGCAGTAGGAATTTGTGCCCGTACAAGATATTTTTCTTTATCCGAGACGCGCACTGCAGATTTATCTGTTGACATAGATTCAGTTTTTCAAAAAATTTAGAAGCTAATCTCTATAAATATTCCAATCGGGAACACCGTTTATAGTTACATATTAATTGAGGTAAAACCTGGGTAAAACCAAACTATTTTAGAAAATTTACAACAAATCTACATTGTTTTGCTATCTTCACGATATTATGCACAGTGAAAATGCACAGCGAGTAGTGAAAATGAATCATTACACGGTGGGATGAACGGGAGAAAACATATTGTAGTGAGCGTCTTAAGTTATCTACAATGGTAATAAACCGAACGCCATTATGGAGTGGTAGGACACATGCCGGAATAAATTAACTCCCTCTGAGAAAACACATTATAATGTTAAAAGAAAAAACTGTCCTTATTTGCATTCAACGAGCGTCGGTCGGGACTAGTGGCTTAGGGAGAAGGCAGGCAAGGCAGACTCGGGTCGGGTTTTAGGGCCCTCGACCGATCGACGCGGTCTCGCTATAATCAAGAGGAGCCTCCCCCTCGCAGCGGTCGTTCACACAATCGACGCGCCAAGCGCCATGAGGGCCCGACCTACGCACAACAGCGGACGACTCTACTCTACTTTGACTACACAAAGCATCCACCCATATCCAACTACATCTAGCCGGCTGAACGAATGCACTTCCAATATCTCACACTCGGCTACCTATAAATTTCAACCTTGTAGCGCTACACATAAAATTCACAATACTACAACAAATTTGCACGCAGGCGCTGCATTCATTCTGATAACAAACATAGCTCAACGCCGATACAAAATCAAACGAAACACTGACGCAGTAAGATGCAGAATCGAATGCACGAATGTCGCGCAACCGTCACACGCAATGTGTCTTCAATTGCGAAAAACATGAATATTGAAAACCGCTCTTATTACGTTCGCACTGGTTCGAATACTCATTCGTCGAGTGGACCGACAACCACGTGTTTACAAGGGGCAACTGTGCAGATTAGAGGCAGTGAACTGAACTATTACAACCGAACTAACTTCGATGCACATGTTTCGAAACTTTTACAAAACGTCGCATCGCCTGGCCTCTGCCTAAATATACAACTTCACTGGAGCGTCGTCGGTCGGTTCCTTATCGTATAATAAAATACCATTCCCATGTAAAACACACCTCTGTAAATAAACCCGACGACAATAACAGTTAAAGTTCAAATAAACGTCGCAAACGATGAACTCGTAAGATGCTTTAGGTAGTAAAATCGAATGGACGAAATAAAACAGTCGCAGAAATCGAGTGAAGTGTAAAATAAGCTCTTACTCGTATAATAGAACGACGGTTTGCGTGTGTGGAGCTTTAATATCAAATGAGAAGCAGGTGGTGAATTGAAGATATTTTTTTTGAACACACTTTAATTAAACCTTCTTTTGTTATTGCAAAAGAAACTATGAAACAATGGAAATGTTTCATAGTTTAATGGTCTAGTAACAATACAAACCTAACTTAACCAACACAGGATATTATCTTAAAATCAAGCATAAATTGATTTTTTTAATGTTTTCAATGAATTCTAATATTAGGACAAAAATTAGTAAAAAGATTTCTTTAAGTCTTGAAGCATTTTTATTCTTCCTTTACTATCGTTATAGCTTTTGGAGGTCAGTGAATAATGTTTTAGAGAGGTCGATTGATATAACTATTGCTAAGTGGTAATTAAGAGTATTTGACAATAGTTTGTCGTAAATTTGCCAATTTTATGTATTTAGCTTGTTTAGGTCGTTAATCAATATGAATATAGGTCGGTAAGTAGGTGCTAACATTAAAATAATATATCAATCAGCCTTATTAAAAGAATTGCAATCTTTAACCACTTTCCAATATTGTTTACCAATTCAAATTGGTAAACATGCTTAAACTAATATTTACTATTATAATTTCCAATCATAATTAGTTTCAATACAGTGCATCACTGCATAATTGTTAATTCAACAAACATAAGATACTTGCTGAGACATGATTTGACAACAGAGGAGAGTCGCTCAAGGCTAAACAACAAACTTTCTCATAAACAGAAATAGAATAATCTAGTTACCATACAATTAGTTAAATGGGTTACAACTTGATGTACCTCAAAATGAGAATTGTATTTTTTATTGATATTAAAGCAAGGTATAGTATGATAAGAGCACCGAGCACTAAACCAGTCATTGGATAAGAGTTTAAAGGCACGTCTAAAATAACGTTTTCGCTAAGTTAAAATAACGCTTTCGCTGAGTTAAATTAAAGCTTAAATATTTTGTTATTGAGAACTGAAATAGTTAAACAACTGAAGTGAAAATTAGATTATGTGCTATCCAATCAATCTGTCTATTTAGTTGTTCCAAACTACGTAATGTATTTCGGTACAGTTTTCACTACCATTTAGAAGTAGTAGTAACTTGTTAGGCGGGACACACTGCGTTTCCTCAGTCTGGCAGCAGTAACCACCATCTTACTGTGATCTTACAAAAGATCATCGTGAAATAACAGCATATGTAACGCTGTTGTGTTTTGGTAAGTGAGGGAGGGATAACAGAGCCCATTTCCATATCTTCTCCTAATCATTTATCCATTATGCTACTTAAGGCAGCATCTATGGTGCTAATTATGTTTGTATAGGCGACGGTAGCCCACCTACTATCAAATGGACTGTCAGACTACCCTATTTCATTATTTATTGGTTTTTTAGTATGTCTTCCAATTGATTTTATTTTTTCAACTTTAGGTAAAAATTTAGATAAATTATTTTATTTAATAAATTTATGTGAATTAAGCTAACCTATTATTTCGAACCACTTGTCACAAATACATCAAAAGTATTCAGCTGAATTTACCTGAGTATAGTATCGAAACAAAAAATTGTACATTAGTCATAATGATTCTTCAAATGAATTTTGCAGTTACTGCATGGCTTGTTTTTAATAATTCTCTGCATAACATACCTACTTAGGTGTAAGTGTGTCACCGATAAAAGCCTTACGATACAAAAATTAAACATATAACTTGTATACGCCGATTTGAGTCCACTCTCGTGAATTTATGGCTTATTTTGTCACTACTGACATATGTGAACACTAAAACGCTAAGTGGGGTACTTAAATCAATTTAGGCACAACGGATAGTAAGTAATGTCTGTCTTAAGTGTCTACATCACTGTTATCTGTGCATTAAAATGACAAGTCAAAGGAGTCGTGTGATAAGAGACGCGAGACGAGACGGTCTATTACAAAAAAAAACACCTTGTGAATTTCATAAGATCTCGTTTCAAATAATTTTCTAGTCCAGCACAGTGGAACAGTTGAAACAGTAGTTTCAACTACAATTTGAATGGTCGTAGGTATTTCAACGACACTAATAGTAATTGTGTTCGTGAATGCATTATAAGTGCCTATGTCAAATGCATTGTGATACTCAACAATGGTCTGCACTATTTCCCTGGAGCCTGGCAAAAGAACTATTATCACCCACTTATTGTAGACATGAAAATATCGCGAATTACAATTGAGAGGGCAAAACAACTGTATAGTGTTCGTTTGGGACGCTATATTCTGTGAGGGTAGTCAGTATGCGTTTTTTTTTGGGTATGTCCTAACTAATATGCATAATGAGTTTGTTAGTTTGTTTGTTACGCTTACAATTAAACAATCTTTTAATTTGTTATTGTTTAAAAAATTTAAAGGAACAATAAAATGACGTTTTAAGGGTACATTAGCAACCTACTAACGCTGTAATAAGTCTTATATGTACAATAGTATAAACTAATAATTTAATTAGTGGGCAATATGAGTCATACTCATTGATTTACAAAAGAGAAGACAGTGTAGAAGAAGTTACAATGGAATTTGCAAAATAAACACAACATTTTTCACATAATATGCCTATATAATATTTATTGTCCATTAAAATCCAGTGGTTTTCTAGAAACTATTCTTATTATTCTTCATTATCTTATTCTATATTATTTCTTCATGTACTATGCATTTCTTCATTGAAACAGTTTTTATGCCATAAATTATACAGAGGTGGGCGAAACCACTGAGCACAGCAGATTTATCTAAATTATGGAAGAAATTGATTTTCTCTCAGAGCAGTTAACTTTTATTACCTAATGTGTGTGTGCTAAGTGTGCTATTTACCTTCCTATCCTATCTTTGTTTATATATACAAGTAAGTAACTAGGTAGTAAATGTAAAAAAAAACTTTTAATTTCATAACATATTCTGTCTATCTACAGAGTTTTCTAATATCAAAATATGTACTAAATATAATCAATTACAAAACAATAAATAGATTAATATTAAGTACAGAACACTTTATAAATAATAACTAATGTTAACTGCAGCATAACGCTTAACACAAATTAGAATTGAATATTTAATTGAATATATTTGATATACCTAAATCAATGCGCAACAGTACTTAGTTAGTACAAAGCCAAGTCCTCCTTTTTCTCTGCCTGTCTAGGTATATGCATGCACTTATCTTGGATAGCTGTGAATGGATTTTGTTTCTGATTGTATCAATGAAAAAAAGAATTTCTGATGATGGTTCATGTGTATAATTTATGAATATCTTATTTATATTTGCCGGCCGGATTCAGACAACTGGCCAGTTTATAGAAGCCGGCCGAACTTCTATACACAAAATACCAAGCGATGAGCATGGGTTAGTCCACCTAGTTATACTACTAGTTATACGATATAACAAAATGAACAAAAAAAATCCGAATAGTTATACTGAGCAGTATAACTAAACGGATCTAATTATTTTGAATTGGGTTCGTCACATAAAAAATTCCAGTGATCAAAAAAATGTTGTAGTTACTTGAGAAAGTAAGGAATATTATTTAATTGATGAAATTGATCAGGATCTTTATGTGTTATCTAAAGATACACTGATGATGCACTATTATCTAGATGATGCACTGATTATCTAAAGATGAAAAGTTTAAAAGTTCATAGAGGTAATGAGTTTTCTTTCGAGACTTCCATTGAAACTGATGGGCTTATTTGTATTTAGAACCTATATGATGATTGGGACAGAAGTTTGTATTGTGCAATAATTTTTACTAATATAACTTACTTTATTTAATTTTAAAATAAAAAACCTACCAACATTGAATAATATTATCAAGATAACTAGCATTATTCAAAACAAGAAAAAGAGCACTAACTAACAAAAGCTTTTCTTCAGGTAGGAGTCCTACCGTAGGACACTACATTCTACAAGGATCATTTAAAATAATGGCTAAGTCATTAACTGTCCCATTATTTTGTTTAATCAGTGATGGGTTTGTAATAACAGTACAAACAAATATTAAACCTATAATTTATGACAGGATAACAATATAATGATGTAATCTATCCTAATATATTGTGGAGGTAATCTCCTGAACCACATCTATTTAAAAAATTCTTAAGGTACACTATTCCAGATACTATGTATTCTAGACATGTATAGGCTATAACCTACTATGTATACTAATCCCCCAATTACTTCTGGACGATGACGATATTTGTGATTTTTATGACTGATTTATGATTGAAAAAAATAATAGGTTATGGTGTAATTATAAAATTATTTACAATGTATCTATACTATTTAGCAAGAAATGTTGATAACATAGTTTATCCAGCATGTCCACTTTTGTTGGACATAGGCCTCCCCCTAATTTTTCAAAGGAAGGGTCATAATAACTTTATTAAATCAAGGAAACTATTGTGACCAAGATTTAAACAGTAAAAAAATGAAAACCAGGATTTGCCGGTAATACTTTTTTTAATTTATCTGAGTGGCCTGGATTCGTGTAGTTTGCACTTACCATACGACACCGAAAGCGCCATAGCCTATGGGGCGGTCGGGCTGCACGTCCGATGGAATGGTCGGCGACTGGTAGTAGGGCGCCGCCGCCGCCAGGATGGCGCCCTGCGGCGCGCTCTGCGCACCGCCCTGCATCAGCGACATTGACACACTCATCGAGACGCGAGAGTGCCGCGCGGGGCCGCTTACAGCCGCCATCCAACCGCTCAGCGGCCAACCGTCACCGCAGACTCATCCCACGGCCTAACTCCTGATCACCAACCTTCCCGTGGACACGCCACTCTATCACCGGTTACTTCTTTATTATTCATGCTCAATCGGCTATGCGGGAATTACTGAACGCACACACGGAACTTACTGCTTCACTTTACCGATTCACAAGCTAATTTATATGAATAAACCAATGTTTCGTGTATTGTAAATGAAAATTCCTATTTATTTTACGATTTCGGTTCAATCTTCCTGCACAGAGAGTAAAAACCGTGAAATTAAATGAGCGGACAACGAGCGAACGTCCTCACGCGGGAAGAATCGAGCGAGACTGAAAGAAAAGAGAAGAACGAACGAGATGGCATACAACAATGGCGACGACGCGATGAACAGCTGCTCGGTGCGCCCCGCAGCCCGCCCGCACCGAACCTGTAAGCACAATGACAATGCTCTTCCTTTTAACGTTTTTCCTTTATTTAAAATATTATCAATTTATTACATTTACAGTAAATGTAAATTGTTTTAATACTTAACATACCTACGCAATTTCGCCAAATGTTTAATTTATTATATTTTCAGATTAGAAAAAAGACATAAGTACTAATATTATAAAGAAAGAAGATTTGTATTTTTGTGTTTGTAATGAATAAACTCAACAACTACTAGGCTGATTTTAAAAATTCTTTCACCTATAGAAAGCTATATTATCAGCGAGTACCTATGTAACATAGGCTACATATATTTTATAGTTACGCGGACGAACTCGCGTACAACAAACAGCAAGCATATATTTTTATGGAAGGTACTTTTCTGTATTATTTTCATTTATTTTTTATACATTTTTCCTTTCTGTGGTTCGCAAAAGACAGTATATGAGCCGGTCTCGTTTTATAACATTACTTACTAGCTATGTATCCGGCCACGCTTCGCTGAGGCTCAGTCAGTAACATTCCACAGTTACCATAACAACGGTCAACGCATGAAAATTATATGTCTTTTTTATATTTAAAAAAAAATCAGTATACGTATGAATTTTGGGGAAAAAAGTATATAAGATTATTCCTCTGTTTAAATGCAGTTTTGTGTAAAAATTTCAAGTCAACCTGTCGGCTAGCTTTCGAGTTTTTGAAGCATACACAAACAAACATTTTTAAATATATAAGAAGAATCTATGCCTAGATAGAACGCGTGATAGAGAGACCTTTTCTAGGCTGATCACCAACGTGCGAGAAACCTGATAAGGCACTTAGAGAAGAAGAAAAATATAAGAAATTTTTGGTATTAAAAATTGTAAGCTTTTTAACATTACATTAGCAACATTAGCTTTTTAACAAAAGTTTGAAGTTTAAGCGGTTATCACACTTTACAATTTGAAGGATTCCAATTTAGGAAATTGGAAAGTGTAATCGCAGTTAGAACAGATTGGATCCAATTTAAGATTTTATCTATTTTCAATTCTATGTCTTCGATTTAGAAATCAATTTAGTGTAGTGTGATCACTAGGACTTAGGTACCTAAATTGGATTCCTTCAAATGGTAAAGTGTGATAACCGCTTAATGCGTTTAAGTTCCCTTAAGTTTTAAAAAGAAGGATATAAATCCCTCAAAGTTTTCGTTTGTCTTCCTGATTATAACAACGAGCTCACAGTTTATCACATATCTACTATACCAAAATTTTTGAAATATGTGCGAGAGAAAAGATTCGTTAAGTAAGAAATTTAAAGAAAAAATTACAGGAACTGTTATAAATAGTATAACCTGGTCTGGTATTACTAGACCAGCTCCAAGCAGTGACGTAAATATTATCTAAAAATGGAGTAGTGGCAGGTTACATTGTGTTTTGCAGCCATAAATTGAACAGAACACCGTTTGGCTGCAGAAGACCACCGTGAAGTAATAGCATTTATGCTGCTGTGTTGATGGTAGATCTCTTTTCTCTGAACCACATTTTGATATAGTGGACATTTTGCTACAGTGGACCTAAGGACGAACCCTCCTAATTCTTTATTCTGCTAAGGTCGCCTTTGTGTTACTTATATTTATCGGCGACTAACCACTTACCGTCAAATAGACCGTTAGACTGTCAACCTTTACATAACAACAAAATAATGACATATTTAGACCAAAAGGTTGCTAAGCCAAGCTATTGAAATTTTCTTTAACGAATTTCAAGAAGCAGCGAAATCACCCCAAAAAGACTTTATGTCCACGGTTTTTGATAAAAGAAGACACCTTTTCGACTTTTTTTAGCAACTATTTTACTAATAAGACGTTTCCAACTACAAAACCATTGCAAATCCACGTTTTTGCGTCGGGGGCTAGAAAGAAATGCCAAATCGAAAAAATGAAATGGTGTTTTTTCAATCTGTTTTGTTGTATGAAATTATTGCATTTTTAATAATATTAGATAATTTAATAACTTTCCGTCAAAAAATTCATATAGATGATTTTTTTTATTTTTGAGAGCTTTTTATGTCTTTCAGACCATTTCTTTATAGTCAAAGTTTAAATAGGTTAAATTATTAAAAAAAAAATATAAATAAAAAACCAAATTTAATAAATATCAATTATATTATCACAGTAAATCACATTGTGTTATAAACATTCATGTTGCTAGTACAAAATTTTCTTGCAATATCCCAATGCTATGTTTGCTATAGATAGGTACATTATTAGTAAAAACTTACACACATAATATATACTTATCATATTATACCGATGAAAACAGAAACACTGCTACAAAATACTTTTTTTTTTCTCGATTACTTCTAATATGTACTTTCTAGTCATATTAATGTGGGGGGTAGGGCACAGTTTAATAAAATACATTCATATATATATAAACTACATAAGTAATATGACATAGTTATAAAAAAAATGCACATTATAGTAAATAAGAAAACAATGTTATCGATAAAGAAGAAAATAAACAATTCGAAACTTCTTAGTATTTATTTTAATAGAAATCATTTGCTATTGAGATAAATAATAATAGTAATTATATATAAAAAAAATCACTTTAAATAGTGCTTATCTGCCTGTAAAATAATGTCTATCTTGGCAAGATGTTTCGAATTTAAATACTGAAACCAGTTAACCAAAATAATTAATAAATCACCAGGAATAAAAATGTTTTTCCAGATTTTTTTTGGTCTTATATTTAAATCTGTTAATTTTTTACTCGTGATAGATTAAATGAACATGTTTAAAAGTAACTAAACAAAAGCCGTATCTAAAAATAGTTACTGATACGGTTTTTTTTATTATTTAAAATTTACTTAATAAAAATTATTTCAATAATTCATACATAAGTTTCGTGACTTTACCTGAATCACGATTTGCCATTTATTATTTTTCTTTATATTTATTTATTATACACAATAAAATGATATATGAATATTTTACAAAAAATATTCACATAATAATTATAGTTTAATTATGAGAACCTAGTCTGGTTACGTTTACTATTTTTTTATTTTATATAAATGTCATATTGTCCATTATTTATGTAACTTGAGTAATAACCAATGTTGAATGTCATCATGTGCGTTAGTTGTTGTAAGAAATTACAATATTTTATATTCAGACAAATAGCCTCTACTTTGGGAAGTGACTTTTTATTCATCAAACCCAAATTAAAAACACTCAAGAAACGCGACTTAGACAATAATAATATTATACATTTATTCAAAATTATTATGCAACTAATTATAAACACCAAGTTAATAATGAGTAAAAACATCCATCTAATTGTACATATTATATATATATATTAATACGACATTAAAATCTATCTTTACATTGTAAGTTTTCAACACATCTTTGGAACGCATAACAGACATCAACACATCAATTAAATAGATAAGAGATTAGGCCGCTCGCACACTAAGCAATAATTATGTATGAGTGTTTTATCACAGCGGCTGCCTTATTATCAAACAGCAGACGACTTGCGATCGCGTGTGCTGCCATACAGAAATGATGCACTTCAATTTTAGTTATTGTCTGTAAGAGGCATTATCGCAAACGACACCTTTGTTATGAGTTACGTAATACCAAATACACGATTTAGTGTGATATTGCACAAATTGATAGAAAGTTTTCGCCTGTCGCAAGTTGATCGCAAGTTGATCGCAAGTCGTCTGCTGTTAGATAATAAGGCAGCCGGTCTCACAAAGTATGCGATATCCCTTAAAGTCGATAACAAAAACTAAATGCTGTATTATTGAATATTATATATTGAAATTATTGAATATTTTTGACTATCGTAAAACGTTTAAAATTTTTGTTCATTTAGTGCGACAAATATATTAATAAGTTTCTATTAAATTAATTGCGTAGTGTACGGCGAACCTTATACATTGTTAATACATACTAAATACGTTATTGTCTATATACACCTATAAATAAAGACATTGGATTTTTATCGTTTTATTCTAACAATTCATCCAGACAAAGGCTTTTTTCGTAAATAATGTCTATTTGTATAATAAGTTTCAAGCTCCATCCTATTTTGCAAAATACACAAACAAAAGGTAATATTCGTTTTAAAATATTCAATTTTAATGTGATCTTAAAACAAATGTTTTCACGAGCGGTTTTTTTACTCTCTAGCTGTTTATGGTTTTATTAATTATGGTGACTGTGCATATTTTCCAATATTATTTATATTGCAAAATATTACATGTTATGTGTGAATTAACATCAAAAACATAATTTAGTTGAAATAATGTCGCATTACTTTGGCGTTGCTTGTGTTTTGACGGGACGGTAACCACATACCGTTAGCCCGCTTGCCACCCCTTAGTATATAAAAATATTGACTTGCATTTGTATTTTAACAATGTAAATACATAAAATTGAGTAAATAAAAACTGTACATAGAATCTTAACGTATATACTGGCCAATAACAGCCTTCGGATTGTAACGAGCCTTTTCATAAACCCATTTAAAAAAAAAACTTATTGTACACTTAGACGACAATAAGTTGCCTTCAAGTATTATGATTTTACATGTATTTATTTATTTACAAAAAATAATATATTTATTATGCAACAAATCTAACAGTACAAAAATACTAAATATAAAAAAAAACCAATGACAAGAAGATAGTGAGTGTTCTGTTGGATTATCTTAAAACTTAATTATTTATGCACATATATTATCATGTTATATAAGTTTTATGTGAAATAATAAGTACTGTATAAAATGTTAACTTTGTATAGTAGTTTGATTAAAAACATATTGTGCGTTGATCCTTACCACAGACACCTGCTATATGAAATATATTCAGTACATTCAGACATAACCTATACGATTTCATGGCATTAAAAATAAATTATTCTAAAAGCCACGATTATATAATATTTCCACTCAAAAATGTTGTAATTACAGATTAAAGTATAACAATTTTAAATATTGTCAAATGTGAAAGGGAAATTCAAAAATTACGAGCAAACAAAATGGTCATACGTATAACAACAAGGCTAATTTTAATATTTCAACTAAAAAAAACTTTAGTTTTTAATAGTAAACTTTTTCGCCAATCCTACACTTTCCGTATTGGATTTCTTATAAAACAAACTTTTAATTTAATATTTATGTGCATATTTTGATGTGTAACTATCATGTAATTATAATTAGAATTTTTAATAAAACTTTATATTATATTTAAAAAGAAAACCCACTGATTTTGTGATGTGAGACGATAAAATAGTTTATTTGTAACATTTTAAAAATAACTAAAACACTTGAGACCCTACTTCAAATATATTATGCAAATCAATGAAGATTATAATCAAAAATTATTATTATCAATGACCTTGATCTACGATTTTCTTAGATTTCTGTATCAACTATTATGTCATTTTGAGTCTACTAACAGATCAAACCAAATATTGTTATTTATATTATAAAATAATGATAAGAAGTATCAAAACTGTGTTTTGTGATTCGTGGTTTGTGTGAAGGCGAGGGTTATTAAAACAACTTAATTTTACACAATTAACAATAAAAAAGTTAGTAACATATTTGGCTTCAAACGGCTTTTAGTGGCTTTTTCCAATTAGTAGAAGATGTTACCCTGTGATGTTTGAGAACCGCAAACAGGAAGAACTAAGAGAGCTCGAATCCCGTGTTGCTGTTGACTGCGTAGCGCAGCTTGTCGCGAAGAGTGCTCCGCTTCTGGTAGTTGGGCAGTTTGAGAAGGTTGAAGCAGGTCGAGGAAGTCGGCAGACGGTTCAGAGGATCCTTCTTGCGGATCGTGAAGAAGCCTCGGATCACGCTGCCTGCGGAATGCAAAATAGAACACAAACTAAAATATAGACGAGAGATTATTTCGCATGGAAATGAAATAAATTGTTTTAAATACTTACAAGATATTTATTGGAAAATAAATCGTGTGACTTGCAGCAAGTCCCGCAAGCTGCTAAACTTGCAGAAATTAGCTAGTCATAAACCGATTACACATAAAATTTTGATGCAAGTTTTATTGCTAGTCTAAACGTCGCTTAATAATTATTTGGAGATTGGGAAAGTAGTGGCAGACACACTGCGTTACTCAGTTAATTGAGCAGCCGTAACCGCCCCTTACAGAAGACCATCGCGAAATAACAGCACGTGCGCTTTGGTGTTTCGGTGAGTGATTAAGGCCGGGATGGGGAAACTACGGCCCGCGGGCCATCTCCGGCCCGTGAAACGTTGAAATCCGGCCCGCGACCATCAAACAATAACCAAGTGAAGTTTTCGTATTGTTAGAAATTTCATTCTCATTGGAAGTGCGTGGCTCGCATAAAACAACCGAAAACACCAGCAAATTGGACTTTTATAAGTCCATATCTAGGACACAATACACAAATATAGTTTCCCACGCCTAAAAAAATAATGGCTATGTTTGGTACAAGCTATTTGTTCGAACAAACGTTTTCAATAATGAAACTAAGAAAAAATTGTCTTCGTAAAGGCTTTCGGATGACCACCTTTTTTCACTGTTGAACAATAAATTAGTGTTTCAGAAATTACGTATCAATATTTTTATTTCAGTAAATAATATAGCCGTTAGTAAATTAAGGGATGCCAGAGCCAATTATTCCATCCCTTCCTTATTCTTCTATTGGACTTTCCGGCAGTTTTTTCGGCCCGAAGTAGTGAACGAGCAGTTAGTCGTTCACTATTAAACCTTTTCTCAATTAATACAATGAACGGATAGAAGTTTCAATAATATCTCACCTATAGTATCTCCGGTGTCTTCGTCGTCGCCTACTTCCACGCAACGAATTGAAAAGGGGGGCTTCAAATGGGCGAATCCGAGCACTGGAGGCTTCGAGCATGACGTCACAAACTACAGATACAAGATTGTTTTATTATACACTAGCTGGTGTCTGCGCCTTAGTCCGCGTTGAAAAAAAAAAACTAAGAAAATATATGAGTAATATAACGGCAGACATCATTATTGCTGTTATGAAATTTTGTTAGGCGTTGGATTTTTACTTTACATGATCCCTAGGGAACAGCACTTTTTTCTGTATGAAAGTGCCCTATGTCAAATCTTATGATGTAAGTGTATGCAAAATTTTATGAAGATCTATTGAGTAGTTAAAGCATTAAATTGAAATTTAACAGACAGACACAGTTATTTTCACATTTATAATACGAGTATGAACTAGCGACTCGGACACGGCTTCGTGCGGAGTAGAAATTTTCAAAAACACTTTCTTAGCGGGTGTCGTATGTTACAAAATTAAACTATGTTCCAAATTTCAACTTTCTAGACTTGGTAGTTTTGGATGTGCTTTTAAGTTTTTAGTAAGTAAAGAAATACTATGTTGATAGTCAAGATTTTATAAGTAAAGATAAGTACGGGCAAAAAACATGTGCCTTCATTGTTAAAGATTGCAAATTTGGTAACAACCATAACAAAACATTGTTTGACATTGTTTTAGCGTTAAAAATAGAAGTACACTCCGTGCCACGAGTCGAACTCCTAGGGAATGAAATAAACGAAGCTCATTGGTTAAGTAATGATTTGGGTAGTATCACGCAACGCCCCATTGGCTAATGCCACGCGCATTGGCCAAACGGGTGCTAACGGGTGATTTTCTTTGTGAGTTTCTCTTGGTTACCTTGAGGAACATGGCGCGCTCGTTCTCGGAGGAGTCGCGCTGCAGCACGTCCCACAGCCAGCAGACGACGCGCGGTGCGAGTCGTGAAAGCCGCCATAGTGCTGCGCGTGATTGTCTTTGACTGTTGGAGGGTAGTGGTTACCTTGAGGAACATGGCGCGCTCGTTCTCGGAGAAGTCGCGCTGCAGCACGTCCCACAGCCAGCAGACGACGCGGTGCGAGTCGTGGAAGCCGCCGTAGTGCTGCGCGTGATTGTCTTTGACTGTTGGAGGGTAGTGGTTACCTTGAGGAACATGGCGCGCTCGTTCTCGGAGGAGTCGCGCTGCAGCACGTCCCACAGCCAGCAGACGACGCGCGGTGCGAGTCGTGAAAGCCGCCATAGTGCTGCGCGTGATTGTCTTTGACTGTTGGAGGGTAGTGGTTACCTTGAGGAACATGGCGCGCTCGTTCTCGGAGAAGTCGCGCTGCAGCACGTCCCACAGCCAGCAGACGACGCGGTGCGAGTCGTGGAAGCCGCCGTAGTGCTGCGCGTGATTGTCTTTGACTGTTGGAGGGTAGTGGTTACCTTGAGGAACATGGCGCGCTCGTTCTCGGAGAAGTCGCGCTGCAGCACGTCCCACAGCCAGCAGACGACGCGGTGCGAGTCGTGGAAGCCGCCGTAGTGCTGCGCGTGATTGTCTTTGACTGTTGGAGGGTAGTGGTTACCTTGAGGAACATGGCGCGCTCGTTCTCGGAGAAGTCGCGCTGCAGAACGTCCCACAGCCAGCAGACGACGCGGTGCGAGTCGTGGAAGCCGCCGTAGTGCTGCGCGTGATTGTCTTTGACTGTTGGAGGGTAGTGGTTACCTTGAGGAACATGGCGCGCTCGTTCTCGGAGAAGTCGCGCTGCAGCACGTCCCACAGCCAGCAGACGACGCGGTGCGAGTCGTGGAAGCCGCCGTAGTGCTGCGCGTGATTGTCTTTGACTGTTGGAGGGTAGTGGTTACCTTGAGGAACATGGCGCGCTCGTTCTCGGAGAAGTCGCGCTGCAGCACGTCCCACAGCCAGCAGACGACGCGGTGCGAGTCGTGGAAGCCGCCGTAGTACTGCGTGTGGCGTCGCAGGTCGCGCAGGTCCAATGGCACGTTGTCGCCGCTCACCAGCCGCTGCAGCTGCAATACGTCCCTTCACTTAAAACACCTTCAACTCAGTCCCAACCGATCATACCATTTATTGCTTTATTAATAATAATTTATGTAATATCGGCACCCATTTCTGTGCATATCATAATAATGATAATTAATTAAGCCCGTTGCCGTCATTAAGCGATGCTACAAAGAAATTGACGTAGAATTTTCATTATAATATTAGAATTTCATTATAAATACGACAGATAGACATTATAAATACGATTGACTCTTTTGAATAAGGAAATAATGATATTGAAAAAAAAAAAAAACACCACTTTCAAAATAACGTACTCTAAGCGTTAATTTAACGATTTAGTTTATTTAGATATTTAGAAGTTGTGAATTGAAGACGTGAGTGGATGAAGGTGATATGTCGCACTTTTGGGTTTTTTCGTTTTTTTTTTTGCGTTGATGAAGGTAATATTCCATATAGATGATTATGTACAGTTATGTAAAGTGTACAGAAAAAGGTGTTATGTACAGTAATTTTAAAAAGCCAAAAATGCAGAACAGTTTACTTTTGTCAATGGGAGAGAGCTATGTTCACTTTTAATTTTAAAAAATAATACAAGTGTTCAATTGCTATCATACCATTAATATTTTAGGATGTTTACACAACTTTGCAT
The DNA here is from genome assembly GCA_936446665.2 of Synanthedon andrenaeformis. Taxonomy (NCBI): domain Eukaryota; kingdom Metazoa; phylum Arthropoda; class Insecta; order Lepidoptera; family Sesiidae; genus Synanthedon; species Synanthedon andrenaeformis. Next base: position 11,914,289 of record OW387780.2, on the reverse strand, counting down.
AATAATTTTGTATAAAAATCAGTTTCGTTGCGACAAATCTCAAAAATTAAAAGTAAAACTTTAACCTCGATTTACTGAAAATTGTAATTAAGCGACTTATGACCTTCATCGACTCACTTCTTCTATTATTACCTCGGGCGTAGAAAAGAGAGATAGACACTCGGGATTTATAATAGTCCTAAACCCTTTGATGAAAGCATTCGTTTGATCCTTGATTTGTGTATGCATTCGGAAATGTGCCATCAGATGTATGTAGTTTATCCTGAAATATTTAAATAAACGTTAGTGGTTTTATTTAAATTATTCTAAAATATTTAGTTTATACTGAAATATTTAAATAAATTGATGGAAAAATTGTTGACTCTTTAGTTGTCAGTACTTACTTGTTTTCATTGGTCACTGGTATAACTTTCCCACCGGGTACCAATTCGTGGGTGACTATTTCACCCAATCTCTCTTCGTCGACTGAGAAAGTCAATTCCAAAGAAGATATGTCGCCCTGTAATTCCAAAGAAAATAAGAATGAAGCCAAAGAAGAAAAGATGTGAGAGCTTTCTACAATACAATGATATATTCAAAATTAACCTACAATTAAAAAGTAACAGTATACCAAATTTCACATCAATCGAATATTCGGAAGTTAGTGAAATATCTTTCGTCAACTAGGAAATGGGTTTGTGGTCTTCAAACGTGTGAACAGATCTTCATAAATTTTAGCTAAGAACGATCCAAACAAAAAAAACTGATCAAATCGATCCATCCATTTGGGAGGTACGATTCCACAGACAGACAGACACACAAAGTAAATAAGTAAAAGTAAAGTTAAAAAATGTAGAGCACCTGGAAATGTTTAATGTAGGTGAGACTGCGATACAAGTCTCGATCGAGTGAAGGCAGTTCGTCTATCCAACTGTACAAAGCTTGCTGCGTCTGTCCCAACACTTGGCTGAGGAAGAACGATGCGAACGGCACATCCACTACTATACCCTGAAATTATATAGAAAAATTTGCCAATAAGTCATCTTTCACATTAAAAAAAACCAAATGAAATTAAAATCAAATAATATACATGTCCGTCGTCAAAGTCAAACAATGTCAAGAAGTAAAAAAAAAATCGGAAATTTGACAAAAACTTTGATGCGATCTTAACTGACATGAATATGTTCTGGTAGGGTTTTTGTATGCAGTCCTAAATAAATAGGTAAATAGGAAAGTCAATGTTCATTTTTACGATAAAATAAGTGGCAGTATAAAATCCGATACCAGTCAATTTAACAATTCGGTAGCTATTTTTATTTATTTTTAATAACGAATTTGAATTTTTTATTATTATTTTTTTAATTTAATTATGTGTATTCAATATTTTGTAACCAATTTGTCCAAACAAGACTATTTTTTAGACGTTTTAAGTTGGCGAATTTTCTTGGGCATTTAAAATTTCCCTTCATTCAATTGCATATAACGTGGCAAAGTTGGCCTTAGAAATTGTTAAATCCAACGATACTGAAGGCATAAGTAGATGATTAAATTAATTACTTTGATAGACTAGCTTGCTAGACGATTGATTATAGGAATAGGTTTCTTGATTAAAATTAAAACGGAGACACGATTAAGAAAAAATGTAAAGGAAATGATAAAATTGAATGATAAAGTTACCTCGTATACAGCCTTCCCAAGCATTCTGCCGATGAACTCGAAGAGTTGCAAGTGATTGTCTTGCAAGCACGAGGTGGGCGAGGGGTACAGTCGCTCCTCGCTCGTAACGCGAAACAGGTTCAGCGATGGGTCGAATACTCGCTTTATGGTTTCCTCCAGGAATTCTAAACGAACATTTTATCATTGCAAGTGTCAGTTGGGCCTTTCAATTTTACACAAATCAAATGTTTTTAGTTTATTGTAGTCAATATTCAAAAGTAGTTTATGGAAAATCAATAGAAGGATATCATTGAGGTTTCTCAATATTATTATCCAAAATTAATAAATATTGTTATTTTAGTGTATATAGGTTTTTTACTATTTGATGAATCAATTTTATCAATTGACCCTGCAGACTCAATTTTAGAATTGAAATTATGCTCTGATCTCGATTTGGAAAGTGATTGCGTTCGCAATCATTTGGGCAGCCCGTCTGGCGGCAGTAACCACCCCCTTACAGAAGACCGCCGTGAAATAACAGCATGTGTGCTGTTGTGTTAAGATGAGTGAATAAGGGCCTATGCCTCTCCAATCCCTTACCCTTAATCCTACAATAGTCGGCAGCACACTTGTAGCACCTGTGGCGTTGCTGGTGTTATAGGCGACGGCAGCCACCCACCATCAAGTGGACCGTTAGCCTGTCTGCCGATGTTACAATAAAATGAGACCTTTGAACACGCCGTCCTGGTCGATGCCGGCCTCGTCGAGCCCCTGCGCGTTGACGAAACGCACGCGCACGACGCCCTTGAGCGCACGACTTGGCAACGCAGCCAGCTGCCGGTAGCCGTCCTCCACGAGGCGCGAGCGACGCACCGTCACCAGCGTCGAGCGCGCTCCCGCGCCGCCGCACGCGCGCTCCGTGAGACCCAGCACCATCTGCACCATCGCTCTCATTAGCGAACAACACTTAGCAGCACGGCAAAGTATTTCAACTTTTTCATACCTTGCCGTACCGTTCTCTAAATTAAGCCAAATCATACATGCATGTATGAGCCGTATTACAATGCTATATAAATGCACTATTACGGTCTCTTTCACGCGCTGATGTCGGTGATTGGCCGTCGTAGGTGGCGTTCAAACGCTCTTCGCCGAGTCTCTAGTTATTTATGCAACCCTTTAACCGCTTGGGTTTGTAGGAGTTATTGACAAGCCCGTATTACGCGCTTGTCTCATATATTTTTTTAAAGAGAAAGCAACGCAATGATTTAAAAATAAACATTATTCAAGTAGAGGAATTGGTCGTATATATATATCGCTCTGGCAAAATGGACACGAAAATAATTGTCGGATAAATACGATTCTGGCAGCTAAAGGATTAAAACAATTTTACAGCGTTAACGTTGTACAAAATTACATATGAGCACAGGCAAGCACTTTCTGTTGTGATCGAGTCGTCGTGCCCTGCTGAGAAATTATAACCGCTAATGCTTTGCATGGCGTTTAGAAGTCTAGTGAAGCATCTATGGTGAAGTCACACGTCCATACATTATGGCGTTTAATAGAAGACTTAGGGGAAAGGAAAACTTTTTCACTTTGGACTATCTCTAAATCAAGTTTTATCCAAATTCGATCAGCGGTTTACTTTTAAGTAACAAGAACCCAACCGTCGAGTAGATTAGTAGAGATAACGTACCTTTTCATCAGCAACTGCTCGTCTGAACAATCTGACTCGTTCACCGTGAGCTATCATGTGAGGTGTTTTTTGTACCAGCACCTGAAAGATAAGAATTAAATCAAATATTGGGTCTTTACAAAACAATACTGTTTTAATTTGAAGAAATTTCTTTTTTCATTAATCTAGCGATAGAATTCTGCACAGTGTAACTGAAAATTGAATAAGAGAAATATTTAACTCATTTTAGGTTGATAAATTGTAAATTGACATTTTCATTTTTTTAGGATAAAAAGTATCCTATATGCTAATCCAAGTAAAAAACTGACAAATTTCATTACAACCCATTAAGCAGTTTCTAAGATTGGCGTGCACAAACGCACAGACATACAGACAAAAAATCTTAAAAACTATTTTTTTATCTTGCTAACATAAGTATAACGTGTAATATTATTATTTTTTTTATTTAATTTATAGACACGGCTCATTTTACGATTTCATTAAATTTTATTAAAAATTAATAAAATCGTAAAAATTAAAATAACAGGTGAAGGGCATCTTATTATCCTGAGTTTTCTGAGTATCTCGAGTATCTTTCGGCGTTTCTTCTTCGGATCTTGGCTTTTTTTTTCCGAAACCCTGGTAATTTTTTTTTTTTTAATGACGACTATAAGAGTTTCCCGTGGAAACCTAATTGATAAGTACAATAAATATTTTCATTTTGATTACCTGCTGCGGTTTCTTCCCCTTCTCCAGATCGGCCATGAACTGTCCCTCCCTTATTTCCCTGACGAGCCAATGGTTCGGCGGCGTGTAAGAGCGTCGACAGTCCCGCCGATACAACACCAGTAGCAACGTGTGTAGCGAATTGAACAACTCGTTGCTCTGAATGTTCTTCAGATCTGAAAGGCGACCATCGTTATTATCGTCAACCAACTTTTCTATTATTTTATTACTTTTATCGTATTTTAGTGAGCAATTATCAACTGCAATTACAAAAGAATAACGCACTCGACTCACCAAACAGTTGAGTCATGATTGACTTATAAACGAACATGTTCAAAAATTGGGACATGTTAACGAAATCTTGCAACTTAAAAGGATTTTGCTGCTCATACATTTCCATGTCGTCTAATATTCTGAAATAAAATAACACGCGGTTTATTTAAAAAAAAAAAAAGGCAAGGGCCGTAGCTTGCCCTAGATGGGCCTCTGTTTTAAATTTTGTCGAGAGGCCCTTCTACAATACTGTTTCGTAGCCCAGATAGCTCTTACCCTCCATTTGGGCTACTTTATTACAAAAGAAACAAAATTGCTCCACGTTTTTAGACTCGTAAACACACTCTCTTTGAGGTTTAACGTACGACCCAAAAATTTATAAGACTCGCTTGACATCCCTTGCTGTTTTTATTTCACGGAGGTCTTTTCTAAAGGAACCACACTTTTTAAAAACTGTTAATAAGTAGACTGCCCACTTGTAAGTGTACATATTATGTCATAAATGAAAACGGCTTCGCAAAAAAAAGTTTAAATAGTTTATTCTTACGACGACAGGTGCCGCTTCGTTCCTCAACGCGAATGACACTTTTCATAGAAGATTTCTAATAAGTAATACTTACGTGACATAATGTGTCATACAGTCGGCGAATAGTATTAACATTTGAAACTCCGGCGCAGACGTTTTTGTATTCACGGCCAGCAAATCGAGAAACGATTTCAAACCACAGCTCGGTCCCAATGTACACAAAAATTGCCACAATGAATATAGGATTTCATCTTGATTACACAGACCTATTTCAACAAAAGGGAACAAAACACTCGATTAGCAAGCAAATCATGTATTATTTTCATTTGTTCACTTTTCAAGAATTAAACAATCCATTAACAACAACTAGCACTCAAAATGATCAAAAATAAAGGTACGTTTTGTACAGCACCAGCTTTATCGAATCAGTAATACAGGTTAATAGTCTTAAGAGATTAAAATAAATAATATTTCAAACTCGATTATAAAGATGGCTGGATTATGTGGTTAGAGTTTTATAATAACAGTATAAAAAAAGACATATATTTTAAGACACGTTGAAAATAGTTTGTATCGTGGTGTAAGACTAAAAATTCATCCCAATTAAAAATAATTATGTAAATCTAGAATAAAAAAAAAATGAATTCAATACCAAAAATTTAATCATTATTAGTTTACTTGTTTTGATTAATGAAAAGAAATTGACATTGGGAGTATTGCCAATTTCACTAGCTAATATTTGCTGCTCAACATAGAGCCTTTTTCCTAATCTTTTACACGGTTTACAAGTGCTTACCAGTTAATATGTCGAGCTTCACTTGAGTCATAGTCTGCAACGCGGTGTGATATATAGAACAAATTAATGCCGCCTTCGTCACATCTGGAGATCCCAATTTTCTGTAGTTCTTGTGTGCATTTGCTCTGAAACGAAAATGCATCATATTATTCTATGTTTTGGTTTAAAACTAGTTAGTAAGTTATTTGCACCCTAGTTATATCGTAGTACTGAAATATTTAAAGAAAAATAGTTAAATAATTAATTAATTCAACAGGTAAGTTAAAAATGTATGTTCCTCTCTTGCAGTAAACTTCTTTTGTACTTAAATATGTATGTAACGTAAAGTTTATGTTGCAGCCTAAAAGAAGAAAACTATTTTTTTTTTTTTTTAGGAAATTTCCATTATGAATTCTCGTAGAATCTTCTGGGGAAAATTCCCAAAAATAATTTTAAGAATAATCTTACTGAATATCTCTTAGATAATAGTGTAAAAAATATATCGAGTGAATAAGGCTCAGGCTCAGCAAATCGATCCTATGTATAGTCAACTCTGGTCTGGACCAAATATCTGTATGACAATATACGACGAGACAATGACTGTACTGTTTTTTTTTTAATCTAACGAGAGAACAATTTAATACCAAAAAACAATCCTCACCTACTGGTTCTCGCTTCTAAAGCTCTTCTAATAAAGGACGCAGGGTTGGTACTCTGTAGTGGAGTGGAGGGTTGAGAGGGACCAGCCCCTTCCTCCCCCGACACGCCACCCTCCAGCATTTCCTTCAGGGGTGTCGCTAGCAATTTGTTCAAAAGCGGCGCACCCCACAAAAGGGAGAGCTGTGTGCGGAGGTTCCCCATAGCCGGTGGTAAATATGCGTCGAAGCCTTGCGAAAACCAACCGAGAACTGGATGCCAGTTGCTGAGGTTTCCCTTCTTGCAGACCACATATTGTTGACACGAGTCGAGAAAACGTGTCACCACAAGCTGAATGTAAGTTAAAACATATCATTTTTTAATAAAAATGTGTTTTTATTTTTATTTTTATAAAAGCATCACCAGACCGTGCAGCTACACTGCTGCACGTAGGCCTCTCCAAAGGTTAGCCACCACGCACGGTCTCAAAGAAACTTACTTATACTTTTAAATTACTAGCTGTTGCACGCGACTTCGCCCGCGTAACTTTATAAAATATAGCCTATGTTACTCGCTGATAATGCAGCTTTCTATAAGTGAAAGAATTTTTAAATTAGGTCCAGTAGCTTTTGAGTTTATCCATTACAACCATACAAAAATACAAATCTTCTCTCTTTATAATATCAGTATAGATAATACTATAAATTATAAACATCACACAGTGTTTCAGTCATAAGTTGGGTGTCCGTCGCCAGGCTGAATTAACAGCATGTGTGCTGTTGTGTTTCGGTGAGAGAGTAAGGAATACCAGAACCCATTTTCCCTATCCCTACCTAATCTCTTATTCATTATCCTACTAAAGTTGGCAACGCATTTGCTGTATCTATGACGTTGTTTGTTTTAAATAGTTTTAATAGGCGACGGAAACCAAATAATATCAAGTGGACGTTCAGCCGACCTTACATAAATAATACTTATTTTCTGTTTAAGTGGCTCTTAAAAATATCATCACAGTAAACACCCAAATAACTAGAAGATTATATTATTAAGCTCTATTAATTTTTAACGTTATTTATAACGACAAATATTAATTGCTACTTGTGAAAACTTGTTCATAAATTCACCCATGAATCTTGAAAAATTACAAGACTTCGAAGTGAGTATAAACTCAATTAAAATTGAGATAAATTGTTGGACAAAATTGAAAAAAATTACCTTAAAAAATCATGTGATTTAGAAGATCTTTTCGCTAATTTACAATATTTAACAGTAGAACCTTATTAAATACATTTGGAATGTATTTGATTTTATTTTATATATTTTTTTTTTAATGTACTTACCACAAATGTAGGATAATATGTTTCGTTTTGGGCGTGTTCCCTCTCTAAATGTGCCATCTGTATGAGATTTCCCAGTAAACATAATGCGTAGTTCCCCTCTAGGGTGTTGAAAACTATTCTCATGTTCTGATCGGTGCTCAGGAACTCGAGACACTTGTCAAACATCGAGTATGTTCTGTATGACAATATTGACTGTAAACAATGTTAACAAATATTATTCACTTATAATTATATTACAATTAAAATATGTTTGTTTTGTTTAATTTGTTTTCTACATTTTTATTCACAAGAACATTGAACTTTCTCATACTATATTAATATAAATGTGTAGAATTGTAAATACATACCTCAGGAGATATATTTTGCATATGATATATAAGTGTTGGCACGGATAATATCTGAATTATATACATTGTGAGGAGTTTTTCTGAAAATTGTGCCGACACGAGTGGTCGCAAGGACAAAGTTATTATTGCTGTCAATGCTATATTTTTTAAACATACTTTTTCCCGACACAGGCCACGTAGAAGTAGAGACTGTGGAGTAACAAAATGTTATAATTAAATAAAAATAAGATTTAAGATCCAACTAACCTGACCTGGCAAACGTTGTTTTGCCAAAAAAAAATTAAGGTGGACCACCCTTAACATTTAGGGGTATGGAAAATAGATGTTGGCCGATTCTCAGACCTACCCGATAAGCACACAAAATTTAATCAAAATCGGTCCAGCCATTTCGGAGGAGTTTGGCAACACACACCGCGACACGAGAATTTTATATATTAGATTTAATATCAGGACAGATGATTTGTGTAAATAATATTTATACAAAAACTAGTGGCCAGCTCACGGCTTCGCACTGGTTTAAAATAAAAACTATTCTATCTTTTAAGTTGGACCAAATTACACATAGTTACGGAATTTTATCAAAATAGGTTCAGTAGTTTAAGAGTTCATCTTGGAGACACATGACACGTAATTTAATTGTTGTATTGTTTTTATTATATAATAAGGAATTTCTTACCTTGAGTGTTAAGTAATAGCCTTTATGAAATAATGATCCCATAACATTAGCACACAGCTGTGTCATACCACCTCTTAACTTTTCGAAATTCTTGAGTCGTGTCAAAGCCCACGTGTTGGTGGCTGTGAACGCTACAAGCGTGTGAAGATGGATGAGGATGCTTTGCATGTCTGTCGGTGATTCAGGCTTGAGTTCCTCTAAGTAGTAACAACATTTATATAGGAGATCCTTTATGTGAGCTATCCACTGAAGACTGGAAAGAAAATAAATCTTACTTTAAGAAAATCATGCAATATTAGTAAATTAGTGTATTTTTTTAATAAATAACCCTACTTTATTTTATTGACTTATTTATGACATAAGCCATTTAGTTAGAAATTGATATAACTGTGTACAGGATACCCAGAGGTTTTTTTTTGTTGATGGCAATCACAAAATGGTTCATCATTTAATATATTTTGATAAGTAGTTGATTGTTACAAACATTATAATATCTGTATATTGATAAAGATCTGAATATAAGCATGTAACATCTTGGACTTATAAGATATAATCAAAAGCGAAACTATTGTTTTCTTTGACAGGACTAAAAAAAGTATATAAGTAAATAGAGCATGAATACTTATTCCAATGGCATCATAATGTTTTTTTTTAAATGGACTTAGGATAGTATACCTACAGTATACAGATATATGAGAAGATTAACTGTTGGAGCCATTACCTGTATTCCTTATTCAAGAATACACCCACATATGAAAGCTTCACAGAGTCTGAATGGAGACTCTGAACAATGTACTTGCAAAGTTTCTCAAATCTTTTCCTATCTCGGTGCTTATCGAAAATAAGGAATAAACGGCATGTCACTCTATATATGTCCAAAGCAGGAATAAGTTCTGGTGGCTGTGTAGGCTGAGACTCCTCCTGATTCCCCGCTACTTCATTAGGAAGAAGATGATCAAAGTCCTTCCTGAAACATTTCAAATATATATTTATAACATTATAAAATCTTTACACGGAGATCTTTTTATAGAGAACATCAAAGTTCTTCTATCTTGTTACATATTAGTAATGGAAATAACACAAAAGAGGTAATTCTTAGGCGCAATTTCACCATAGTCTGTTAGTATTTGACATTGCTGTTAAGTCATTTAACAGACGTTTACAGTATGCAAGTGACAGCGTTAAATGACTTAACATTGATGTTAAATACTAACAGACTATGGTGAAATCGTTAGTTGTAGTATGATAAGTATACTTAATATAGTGTACAATATTTGATACTATATTTTTGACTCCATTGAATTAGCAGCTAGGATGCTTGCCTTAACGCTTTATCTCAAAAACTTGAGTTTCTTGATATGAAAAAACCATTTGGTGGCAGTAGCCACCCCTTTACAGTAAACCACTGTGAAATATCAGTATGTGTGCCGTTGTTTCATTGAGTGATTAAAAGATGCCAAAGCCCATTGCCCTATCCTTTCCTCATCTCTTATTCTTAATCCTCGTCAGCGCACTTTACAGCATCTGTGGCATTGCTTGTGTCATAAGCGACGGTAGCCATCTACCATTAAGTGATCCATCAGTCTGTCAGAAAAAAAAAAGTGTTCATGCAAATACTAAAATTTATTTTAGCTTTCACATAGCTTTTATTTATGTGAAAAGTAAATTACTTACAATATTAATCGCATAAACCTTTGCCGTTCAAGCCAACCTCTTATTAAAGCTTGTATTTTTACAGCGGAATATTCCCGTTTCTTTTCGAGTGCTCGTTCCTCGCGAGCCGCTTTAGTCTGCTCCAAAAATGTATCCTTACTCGTTTGAGATTTAGAAAACATTTCGGTATCTGTATAACACTCGGATATAATTTAAACAGCTTTGTTATCCCTTTTTGATTTATAGTCGTCAAGACATGGCGGTTCTCGAGTTATTTTGAAACAACACAGGGCCTTAAAACCACCATAGTAACTAAAAAACATTGACGATTTAAACAAAATATATAATTTTGAAAATATATTAATAAAATTACACGAATTAGTAACAGTATTTCATTCAAAATAAATACACTTTATTTTGGTAAATTATCGATGTGATGACAGTAAGACTGATAAAGAAAGCCATAGACAAAAATAAATGTCAATTTACTGACATTTATTCTTTGTACTCTATGGCATTACTCCATGGAGAATAGACGTATGGAGGACTAAACTTATAAAATATAATGGGTGTTAAACAAGTTGTTAAACCGAATAAAAATTATAAGCTAACCCCCGACATTCTATTGAGATTAAGACCATCCATTCTAAAGAGCCCAACCAGTCTTGTAAGTTGCTGAGGAGTTAGGTATCGAATTTCTAATCAATCAAACCTGTGGAAGTTAGTAAGACTCCGAACGCCTGAAAAGATATTTATAATTTGTAGCTAAGAACCATCGCTGTCAGCTTTCAAACAAAAAAAAACATCAAAATCGGTCCATCAGTTTGGGAGCTATGATGTCACAGACAGACACTCATACACAAGTTAAACTTATGACACCCCTCTTATGCGTCTAGCGTCGGTAAGGGGTAAAAACCATGGAGAATTGAGGTGAGGAGGACCAACTCTTATGAGGCTTTGAACTATGCAAACAACAAATCATACCAGTTCACTAATGCTACAGAGAGACATTCTGGCCAATTAATGAACAACTATTTAATGGTTGTAGCTTGCCAGATTATTCTGTAACGGAATCTATAACTTAATAGAATCCGATACAGAATAAACGGAACAAATCGGCAGCCCCGGATTTATACTTAACGGGCACGAAGGCTGTGGGGGCCAACTTGTAAAGAAATCAAAAGTGAATTGATCTATATAATTTTATATACCTACTTATTTCCAATTTTTCTAAATGAAATAGTATCAAGATAAATAAATAATACCTACATACAATAAGTAATACATTTTACAACATTAAATAAGCGGGAAGTTTAAAACGGGCTACATATTTAATTTGTAGGGGCGGAGGCGCCCGGGCACGTGCCCAAAGTACCCTTTTGTAAATCCTACTGCAAATCAGAATGAATGAATAGGGAAAATTAAACGTAGTTGATTGAAATTTTTAACGTCGCTTGGAGGGAAAGTTCTCTACATACTAAAGATATGAAAAATTACCGAAAGTAAACATTCCTCTATTTATAAGAATCTCACCTTTTTTTAAGAATTTAACCTGTATTTCTCTTATCTTATGGACAATCATAAAGATCAAATCTAACAAACATGGTAAATTAAACGAAAGGAATACCAATAAATTTAATCTTTACATTCAATGGAACAAGAACTAGCGAAACAAACCAAGAAACTCTTTTGCAATTATTATAATACAGTTAGTAAGTATATTAGGATAATATATAATATCTTTGTACAACATACTTTTAGCTCGTTAACTTCACAAAACAATGCACGACGTTTCCTTTGGGTTGATAATACTTTGCTATCCTACAAGAATACCTATTAAAACAAGTTTTTACAAAACATTTCGTTCACTAATCTACTAGGGGTGTTCCATAAAAAGTAAGAATTAAATAGATACCTACTCCTTGATAAGAAAATAAAATTAATACTGACAGGCAAAGCCTAGACATTTGTTATAATAATAATTAAAAAAGTTTTCGATTTTCATTTGTATTTTAAAAATTGTAGTCATTTGTTTTCTACGTTTCGGAACGTGTTGTCACTAACGGAGCAGGTAAATCAAGACTTGCAAGGAACATTAGGGGTATCATGCTCCTCCATACTCTACAGTTGCTCGTTGGTGTGCTGAGTTTAAGCGAGGACGATCTTTCACCAATGATGACCCACGCTCGGGGCGCCCTGCGACAACAATATAAAAAAAGTTGAAAAAAAAATTGTTTTGGCGGATCGTTGTGTCACAGTCGCTGAATAGCTGAAGAATGAAGATTTCGATAGGGAGTGTCTATAACATTATGCATAACCACCTGGGCATGAAAAAAGTGTCCGCGCGCTTGGTGCACAGAATGCTTACGGACACGCAGAAACAAACCAGACTAAGGATTTCACGAAGCTGTTTGGATTTGTTGCAGCAAGATCCTGATCGATTTTTGTCTGGATTCATAACCATGCATCATTATGACCCGGAAACGAAACAGCAGTCCATGACTTGGAAGAGACCGTCATCTCCAACTCCTAAGAAATTTAAGGCAACTCCATAGGACAGCCAAGGGGTGCAGTTATATGCAGGACAAATAAAAAAATTGCGCAAGTTGTTTTGTTTCACCAAGATAACACCCCTGCGCACAAGTCCAACGTTGCGATAGCTGCCATTGAAGATGCTGACTTTGAACTAATGGAACATCCTTCATATTCACCGGACCTCGCCCCTAGTGATTTTTATTTTTTTCGCGGTTGAAAGAATACCTAAAAGGCCAAAAACTTGAAGACGATGACGCAGTAGTCGCCGCAGTACACGGTTTTTAGCGGCTCAGGATAAAGAGTTTTTTACTAAGGGAATTTTAAGGTTAGAAAAAAGATATATCAACTGTATTAACTTAAAAGGTGACTATGTTGAAAAATAAAAAAAGTTGATTAAAAGATTTCATTCAACTTACATTCTCACTTTTTATTGAACACCCCTCGTACGTACCTACTCTGGATTATGTGAGTAAAGAATTCACATTATTGCGTAATTATCTGCTAAGTATTTACCTAGTGGGTTTTAAAAGGTTGTCTCAAACTTTAAAAATTATCAGAGTGAGTCACTTTAAATGGAGTTGTTTGGTTACAGGAAGTTTTTGATATAAAAATTTAGTTAGACCTAGCTTTTGACAGCCTGGAAGCCCTGGCAAAGGATTTGTTGATACTTCAAATAAATTGCATCTATTGGTTGGAAAATATAGGTAGGTATACCCTCAGGTAAATTTAAAACAATTAAACTTAGATTATTATTATTTAAGATATTTAAGAACTCTTTAATATAATATTATAAATAGAAAAAATTGTATTTTTGTTTATAATGAATAAACTTAAAAATTACTGGACTTATTTTACAAATTATTTCACATGTAGAGCGATACATTATCAGCGAGTAAAATAGGCTATATTTTATAAAGTTACGCGGATGAAGTAGCGTGCAACAGCTCGTTATATATAAAAACCTTCCTCGTTTAACGCTCTTTCCCTTATTGAAAATCGCACGAAAATCCGTTTTAATCACTGTTTAAGAGATCATCGCGAACATATACATACAGAATTCACAGATATACAAACAAACGAGGCGGGTTGCTTTGGTTTGGCCGCAACACGCCGATTGTTGCCGTAGCATAATACAATGTAATTTGAATTATATTGAAAGCACTTAAGGTACAAAACACTATGAACAAAATTAAATACTTTGCCGCGTCGTCCTCCAATAGAGCGCCGCGCGCCGGCCCGTAGAATGTTCGTTTCATTGCTTCGACGATTTCAAACAAAATACAAAACCAGCATGTAAAAAATATGTAGGTCTAAATATTGTGTTGACTAAACATATTCCTAAATGAATTTATAGTTTTATCTGTAAAATCTTATATGTAAAATAGATTTTTATAAACTTGATAATTTGTTATAATTTTATATAGTCGCTTCCCATATTATTACTAAGTACTTAGTTCATAAGCCTTAAGTCTCTTTTTATTGTATTAAAAAATTTACTTACATTACTTACATACAACTTACATAAACGACTAAAACAATTTATAAAAACCATTACGATATTATACAACTTAGCGACCCGCTTCCATCTTCGCCCAGGGGGCCTAGCCAAGATGTACATTAAAGAAACGCTCCCTAGCGAACTTTACGAAGCGAACAAAATAAAGCCCGGTGATTGGTTGTTGTAACGCCCACATAAAATTTTGACCAATCATAAAGCTTTGTCCCAGTGTAGCGTAGCGTTTACGACTGTAGAAAGCACTGCGTTTGCATCTTGGCTAGGGCCCCTAGACTCAATTTTTTTTAAATACACAAGCATTCCTCTTTTAAACCTCTTTCCATGAGTGAAAACCCAATTAAAATCTGTTGGGTGGTTTGGAAGTAGTTAGCAGAGAAACAGACATGACATATTTGTAATATGTAGATATTTAATACTAAAGAGAGTGAATTACAGTTAGACTTCTTATGACATTGAATCAAAATTAAATTATATGAATGAACTACTGATACTCTCACATCTCTAAAGATTACTATACTATTTGTATATTATTATACCGATACAATTTAACTTTTTCGATACTGCCAAAAGCAAGAACATTGACAAAACCTTTAGGAACTGAAAAGTTATATGTAACAAAAACGTTGAAAATAATTGGAAATCAGAAAAATAAAAGACAGTTTGCATATGGCCTAATGTATTGTCGGATTCGGAACACTTTAAAGAAGTTTAAAGTACAAATGAAAGTACACCCCTTTTTAGACCCAAGTTATCTAAGTAATTTGTGTTCATCGGCAATACATAGATACATCTTATTAGAGTAAGTACATATAAGCACACATAGCGTTATTTTATAATTATCACGTTAAGATCGTCAGACAGGCTGAATGTTCATTTGATGCTGATAGATGGCTACCGTCGCCTATAACAAAAGAAACGTCACAGCTCCTGCAAGTGCACTGGCGACCACATTAGGATTAAGGATAAAGGATTAGGAAGAAATAGGAAAATGGGCTCTGGAGTTCCTTACTCACTCGCCGAAACAACAGCACACGGTGGTCTTGTGTGAGAGGGTGGTTACTCCCGCCAGACGGGCTGCCCAAATGTTATTGAATTGGCATTTAATAATAATTCGGCGAGGCACTTCGCGAGTAGTGTGGAGGCGCAATAAAATTATGAACCCAGCCACTGGCTAATTTTCGAGTTTTGTGAACATTAAACATACGGAAGCTAAATTTTTATATAAGTATAAAAATTATTAAACTTTAACTTAACCAGAGTAATTCTCCCACTCATTCAACATAATTCTTCACTTTTCATAGCTGATCCTCTTTTTGGCCCAAAACAAATTCCAGTTTTATAAGACGTTATAGATAGTGTCGTTATAACAGCAGAAACGATCAAGTGGGTGAAACAGTCAGCTACTAAAACGGCAGACGCAATTCGTAGTCGGGACCACATCTTGGCGATTTTTTTTATTGTGTGATGTCTTATGTAAAATAGAAATGTTTAATGTGTGTGTTTAATGTTAAATGTTTAGGAGACGTAAGTTTTCGTCTCCTAGAAAATTAGAAATCTTATGATTTTAGAGACTTGTTAATTGGCTGCCAATCCCTAGTGGTCTATAGTGTTGTGTCCATTATTGGGATGTCATATATAACATATGTAGACTGATGATGTTGATAGCAATAGTTCTGTGGGTAGGTATTAACGTAATTTTTACATTATAACAAATCTCTCGTCATAATATACTTATTCCACATAGAAAAAGCATTGTATTCCATTAACAATAGACATGGCTTCATCGATATGCGCCTACGCTTTAAAAAATCCAAATTGGATTGTAGAATCATGTCAGATAACCTGTCAAATTCAAAGGCGGGCGGAAAACATCGAAAGCTTCACGAAAGCGACACGAAAAAGGCTTTGACGCCCGCCGCCATTAGTTATCAACGGACCAATGGCGTGCGAGCATTCAATGGGCGGGTACATGCGCACGCGCCGCCTGCACTTTCTCACCGAGTTCAGTGTAAACGCAGCTGTCGATACGTTTGGTAGGTCGCGACTTCTTTCATTTCAACACGTGTGAAAACTTTTTAGCTCTTTAGATAGCTCTTACTCATAGAAGTTAATATATTTTGGACATTTAATTTTGTTTTCGAGTTTGGATTTTGTAAAATGATATTGTGAAGTGACTGTCTTTGTGTCTTCTACTCGTTGTCAAAATGATGATGGATCAGACTCATTTTGGCGAATATTTGTTGAGACAACAGATGCTGCATGCTTCACTGAGCGGATTACGTAAGATTTATTCATTTGTATATATTTATAATTATTAAATTAAGTTTATGCTTGTATGACTGGCATGATTCAGGGCGCACACAAAAGTTAAACTTACTTAGCTTGCGCAGGAGTGGATATTTATATTACGTTTTTTGTATTTATGTCAACAAAATCTAGATTATTTTAAATTTTAATCTTGAATTAGTACTTAGTGAGGCGTGGTTTTACATTGTCAAGCCTAAAACAATACACTAATTAAATGGGAATATTTATTATCTGGAGACCTTTTTTCTATACATAGCTTAATTTAAATCATTGAGTATAGATAATTTAGGGAGCAATATTACGAGACCTAACCTCTAGGCTAAGTAACCTAAACCCCTGACAGGAATGAGATACGGCCTTACTTTCCTAATTCCTAACAGGATATAGGCATCTTTTAAGAAATTAAACTTTTGGCGACACAACACAATAATAACAAAAATAGTTTTCTATGTGAAATTCGGCAGAAAGTACTATCGCCAATTCAAGAAACACAATTTATCCTCATTAAGTACTTCTTCTATTATTCAATTCGTACCTACTTACCTTACCTTTTTTATGTTAAAGTCGGCATACAGGCTGATGACGGTCCACTTGATGGTAGGTGGCTACCGTCGCCTATACCTAATATGAGCAACGCCACAAGCGCTGCAAGTGCGCTGGCGACTACAGAAGAATTAATAGGACAAGGGTATGGAAAGGGATAGGGAATAGGCTCTGGCATCCCTCAGTTACTCACAGAAACACAATAACATACATGCTGCTATTTTAGGTGGACTTCTTCAAGGAGGGTGGTTACAGCCCTCAGACGCGTAGGCCGTCTAAATGACTGCCAAAGACAGTGTGACCTGTCACAACTTTCCAAATTCAGACCAGAGCCAAATTTGAAAAGTCCTTTTCCAAAGTTGATACGGCCCGAAACGAACCCGGGAACTCTAGAAATAGAGAGTTAACATAGAGTTCCCGGGTTACAGATAATTAATAAGAACATTTTTTTTATTTTTATTTTTTATTAATTATCAAAGTAAATTGTATATTATACATTATAAAAACTTAATATTCTTTAAAATATTGACTATGCTTTAAAACTTAACTATTCTTTAATGTAAATAACTTCTCTTCTTATTAAACAATCAGGTAGGTATATTGTTCTAGCGATCCGCCTCAGACTTCGCATGGAGTTGAAATTTTCAAAAATCCTTTCTTAGCGGATGTTATAAAATAAACCTGTGTTTCAAATTTCAGCTTTCTAAACTTAGTTGATCTGGCTGCGCATTAATAGTCAGTACAAACGATTTTATAAGTTGTCTCATCCATTCTTTATTATGTTTAAGTTAGATTATTTTTTTATTTTAGAAATAAAAATGAAACTGTCGTAAAGCCTTCACGCATTGATGTCTTTGTCATAAAGCTTTCTACAGTATTTATTTATTTATTTATCTCAAAATCCACAGCTCTCAACATAAAATTTACAGACAAAAACAAAGAAATGTAAATAAAAAATTACAGTAACTTTAACTTACTATTCTTATTTAATTATTTACATAGTAAACTACTTAAAGATATAATGAGAACTTTAATGATAGTTCTTGAAACAATTTTATGAAGTAAGTTCATTTTGACCGAAAGTACCATGCAGGTACCTATTAGTACTGAATTTTGCATCTGTTTTATAAAGTAGTATCTAGTTATCTTATTGAAATCAAATATGAATAGGTCGGGAAAACAGCGTTCAGCAGTCATAAATTGGACAGCCCGTCTGGCGGAAGTAACCACCCTTTTATAGAAGACCATCGTGAAATAACAGCAAGTGTGCTGCTGTGTTTCAGTGAGTAAGGAATGCCAGTTACGCTGCCGACCTCAGACGTATTAAGTATAAGGGTTTATAAAGCAGGATAGGGAAATCGAACGTATAGATAAGTATAGAGTTACATCAGTAAAAAAAACATGTCCATTTGATAAGTTATAACGTTAGAACGAGACCTTTTTTTGGATTTTATAGATTTTCTAGATTTTTTTCTTATGGGTTCTAATAAAAGGGAAAAAAATTTGAAAATTAGCAGAGCATGACAAATTATTATTTAATAAATACATATGATCAACATTTAGGTTATCTATTTTTTGGCACTTCCAAATATTCACAATAAATAATTAATATAGCAGTTAGTATAAGAGGAAATAATATTCTACGTATAGTTTAGTGTGTAGTCCTATAGAAAGATAGTATATATATATCTTATATAAGCCTATAACTTATATAAAATCTAATGTTCGACTATTAGAATATTAAGATAAATTATAGCATGTCATAGGGGACGGTGGGGGAATTGCGGACGCTTAAGCGGAATCACAAATAAAACTTAAACTATTAATAATAATAAGTCTGTATTTATTAATTATTTAACTATAGTTGATTCACTATCAAATCAACATTAATAATTAATGAGAGAAATCAACATTTATTAAATTTTAATCAAAAACAAAAACATATACGTCCGTAATTACCCTTAGCTCTTGGGGTAAATACGGACCAGTGCTGGGTTAATTGCGGACAACATGGGGTATTTACGGACGAGGTCCCATTTCATTTGCAGAATTCACAAACGTAGCCTCTTGAAGAAGACCCAGCACTGCAATTCTCATATGCCCATTTTGAACACATAATCCAATCTTCGGTGGGTGGGTCACAATACTTTTCCTGGCAATAAATGCAGAAATATTCATCATTTTCTTTATCACATTCAAAATTGTTTAATTTTCTTAAACCTTTTGGTCGTTTTTCTTTAGTGTTTTTTGGTTTTTTATTTGTAATTTTGGTCTTTTCTTGTTCTAGGTTCTTTCTCTTTCTTTCTATTTTCTTTTGTTCTTTTTGCTCTAGATTTACTTTTTCCGGTGTGCTGGTGAAAATAATGGAGTGTTTCTTTTTAACTAATCGTTTTGTACGAGTAGGTTTTAGAGTTGGTACTTCAACTACATCACTAAGTGGTACTAAGGGAGATGGACAAGCTGGTGTCAATCAAACTATAACAGTTTGATTGACACCAGCTTCACTAACAACACCCACTAATGCAGACGTAGGTATTGTTTCGTTTAAATTACCAAAACATTCAAAGGTGTTTTTAAATTTATCTTGATAGATAATGGGGTAATTACAAAAAATAATATATAATAGTATATAAATAACAGGTTTTGATAAATAATGGGGTAATTACAGACGTCCGTATTTACCCCAGGCCATTTGTCCGCAATTGACCCAAACGAGTTAGAAAAAGTACGACAACGAAATTTTTAGGTTAACAAAATTTATTAAGGCAAACGATTGTACTATTTACTCGTCATTAACATCGCAATCGACAGAAAATATGACTTTTTTACTGACACTTATTCTTTTTGAATAACACTCAAAATACTTAATACTAAAAATTACATTAAAATCACAAAAAATGTTAAATTTCAATTACCTTGAAACGTGTGCACAGCCGTTTGTCGGGAATATTTGGTGGGCATTACAGATGGCGCAACGTAACGTGTGATCGCGGCGGCGGGACGCGGGCGGCAGGGATATAGTAGATATATGTAAGTCCGTATTTACCCCGCGTCCGCAATTCCCCCATCGTCCCCTACTTCATATGCGCGTCAAATATTTTTGTACTAATTTCATCATAAATTATATGTCGGTAACTTTGATCGTTCAATGGCTATGTTATAGTCAGATAAGATCATAGGAAGCAATAAAGTATTAAATATAAAATGTTGTCGAATCGATGGCCACAAAATTTTATGTATTTAATTTACATGTGCGGTTCTTATAATCTTATTATTCGTTATTAAATGTATTTCCGAAAATATCAATACACTTAACTTTATTTTTTATTTTTTATTTTCAATTGTTGGAAAAACCTAAAAAATCTTGGTATAAAAAGCAAATAACTGTTTTTTTTTAATGAAAAAAAGGTATTAAGCAGAATGACAGCACATATGTGATAAGCAGAATGTGGCAGGTGTCATTTATATAAATGCATATAGCACAAGGGGGTGGATAAATAAGCCAAAGACAAGTAATTGGGTGGTTATCGCTAACAGACAGGTTGCTATGCTATCCTTTGTCCTTAAAATTAGTAATAATATGGAATAAATAGTGTTTTTTTTTTTAATGAAAACTTCTTTAGGTGCGTTGGGCATTTTTCAGATGGGAAGAACCATTTAATAAAAAGTATATTTACTACTATCAAGTTACCTATGGCTTAAAATTAGTTAATTTTGCGTCTGGCTGGCGGACCATTCTAAATGTCATTTTTATATATTATGAAAGGAATTATACTATTTAATAAAATTACTAACATTAATTAAAATGAATACTATATTAAATAATTAAAAACGTAAGAATCGAGAGGTAATATTTATATAATTATATTTCAGTTCTAAGATAGATTTTTTTTAAATTATCTTCTTAATTTTTGGGACTTTACTTTACAATGTTCGCCCCATCCTCCCCTAATTGAAATAATATATATAACAAATGGAATTATCTCGGCACCTGATGTCTTGAATCTCCTATCTGTGGTGGTGCCCCGTGCTATACCCAGATATCCTATTACGAGGGTATTTTCCTGTGACATAATACGCACAAACTTGGGCAAGTTCTCCCCGGTCAATCGTATGATTTCCAATTTCCATTCTCTTCAGAATGACTTAGAGGTTGATATTTTTCATGACAGCTTGAATTGTTTTAAAAGGAAACTCTCAAGGTCTAAAAATATTGATTAATTGCTTTCATTTTTACGATGATTATTATTATTGTTATTATTTTTTCTAAATTTTCATGACAACATGTAACATGTAGCTAGCTGTAAATACCTGTAATTGGTACACAAATGTAAACGTGTTTTTATATCTTTATAAGTGTATGTGACAGCTAATTTTGATGTACTGTTGGTGTTTCTATTAAATAAAATAAAATAAAATAAAATAAAAGCTTAATTGAAGCTAAATTTATAAATACAAATGCGGTCTTTTTAATATGAATTAATTTATATTTTTTGTTATATATAACAGAACATCGCATCGGCGCCGACGCTGATCCGCCAAATTGTGAGGCCCGTCTTCTGAACAGCGAACTCTGGCGGCGTTTCCACGACATTGGCACTGAAATGATCATAACCAAAGGGGGACGGTAAGTCTATATTATTATTAAGATAATTGATAGCTACTCTTCATACCACTTGTTGAACCCATACTTTTTTTTATGCACTTTAGAGATATTTTGCCGATTGGTCGATGCAAAGAGGTCTCGACGCCAACACGTTGTATTGCAACTAACTAACTAAGAATAAAATTCGTGCGTTTATTCGTTGGTCAGCTCCCGATTTATTTTTAAATAATTAAACTATTAAAATATTAACGTATTATTGTTATGACGTTATGAATTATTACAATGCCAGGTAATTAGATACAATACAAGAGAAATCTAATTCTTTATATAATTATTTGCACTTTCTTCCAATTGTGTGCAAAATCAATGCACATATATAATTTTATTATTGCCCTTTTCGCGACCTGACGCCACCAAATACTTACGATTAGATTAAATAACACGAAATAAGTGTCAATAATAATCATTATTTAATTTAACATTTCATACCTAGCTATAACTAAAATTTTACTACTAAATGTCAGCTGTAAAAATAATAATAATGCATAGGTAACAAACAATACTAATACCACAGATGAAATAAGAGTTACTATCGTACTAATACTAAATACCAAATTTCAACTTCAGCCTTATTTGTCCAAAATAATTATAAGCCTTCGGATTTGAATGATGCAGCTGTCGCAATTGCCGAATAAAACTTAAGAAAACGAACATTATTCCTCATAAATTTTGAAAGGAACGGCAAAAACATAACGAAAACCCATTAAGGCTGCCGAATCTGACGCGGCCCTTGTTAACGCATAATTTGGGTGAGGCCGGACCTCCGTCATAGACAAAACAAACAGCTGCCTCGGTAATTTGTGCATTTCTCTAAATGGCCGAGCACAAATTACAGCTTATTATAAGCTTGTTTGCTTTACGACGGCACCCCTTCAATTATGTTTTTTCGTGATCGATAATGTGAAGCGAACAGTGAAGAAATTACACAGCGCCCGTCATCTCTTCCTGCGTCCACGTCTATACGCGCTGCGTCGCAGCGGCCTACCGCAGCGAGACAGAAGTGACGTCTTCAACTCGTCCAATATCACTGGCTGTCTGCGTCCATAATTACACATTCAACTCGTCATTAGCAGATGGCATTCAATCTAGAATACGCCTTGTACGTTAAACGAGATACTCAATTATTTTATTTATTTGTTAACAATCGAATTGACTTTACAATCAAATCGGGTTCCATTAATTATACTAAACACTGTAAACTGTAACTGTACTAGAGCTGTTTCAATAAGTGAAAACCGTATTAAAATCCATTGGGTGGTTTAAAAGACGTGGAGGAACAGACAGACGCTGCTGTAAACAAAAAACATATCCTACTTATGTAAATACGCATTTCTTCTGAAGATTTCTAATTCTTTAGAAGTATCCTTTATTTTATGGTTAAAGACAACACAAGTTTTACCTTATATTTTATAAAATTATTATTTAGTATTATTATATTAAATACTAAAGTAATTTTAGCCCTCCACAGTAAACTAGTAATTCATGGAAACTACCCATTTATTTAAGAAATAAATAAATTTTTTGTTATTGATGGTTTATTTATGGATTTTATTAATTTAAAAACCCAGTATAGCGTTTTTTTTAATGTTAAAGGATAAAATCTTATCTATATTCTCTAAAAAATGTTGTCCACAGATGACTATCTAATTGCATCTGGCTTTTATTTTCAAATTTTAATTATGTGGTAATTTTTTTTTTTTAAATATTAAACGAAATTCGTTTCCCTCGATAGCAGTTTTATGTTTAAGTAGCAGGACATGTTTTAAGTAGTGGACGTATCCCGCTGTCATAAAGTAGGCAACTATTAAAGATGGCCACCGTGAAATAACAGCAGTTAATACTGTCCCCATCAACCATCCGCACCTTTCCCTTATTAGAACAAGGCGCACACCTTGTCTATCAGGTTTTGGTGGTGTTTATTGGCTATTAACTTTTGCCCGCGACTTCGGCTGCGCCCTCTTTCCTTGGGTGTTAAATATTTATTCAATTTTTATATATATTTTTGTCAAGTGTTCAACTTTTTATTTTAATATACATTTTTTCTGGATGAAAGTACCCATGTCTATGTCTGTTATCCCTGACAACGTGTATGTAAACTTTCAGGACGATCAGTTCAGTAATTAAGGCGTGAAAGCGTACAAACAAACTAACTTTCAAATTTCTAATATTAGTTAAGATGTTAGCCACCTAATCCAGTGGACCGTTAGTCTGCCTTCGTTGGGCGCGCGCAGTATGGACACTGACTGCTATTTACATATGAATGATATATATATTTTTAAATAAGATGTTAAAATCGGTCCGGATAGCCGGAACAAACAGACCGACAAAAATTTTAAATAATTGTTTTTTTTTTGTTATCAGTACCGTATGTAGTACTTTGATTTAGTAAAAAGCAGTCATTTTGACATTACAAACACTGCCATTTTATTTATTAGTAAAGATAAATATACATCTTTTTAAAGGTGTGTGTATATATGATACACAACTTAAAAAAAGAAAACCGAGTTATTAAAACGCGAACTAATTATCCAAGCACAATTACCGCATCGGACAAACAAAGTGTCATTCGGCCATCAGTTATTTGAAGAGGCGAATAAAAAGACGCCGTTTTCGTAACCGAATATCTGACGTTCGCTGTGCTTGTAACTGCGCGCCGTCCCTTCGGTTTTTGCGTTCGCGGATAATTAGCCGGGGTTCATCTGAACTGCTGTCATCTCCTAACACGTTTTTTTGGTGTAGCCGCCGGCGGGGCAGACCACCGCGCGCTCGTCCGGTTAACATTCCAATAATTTACCGCTTTATCCCCGTGCAGTTAGTGAATCTCGTTAGCTGCCCGTGCCGATGCGGTCTAGAGGTCAGTTTTGTTTGTTTTGTATTAATGATCCCGCGTGAGACCCGGCCGGGGGCATGCTGGCGCCATTGGTTTGGACCAAATATTACATTTATTCATTTAAATACTAGTTGCATTGTTGGTTTGAATAATTGAGTTATTTTTTAACGGACGCCAGCTTTAAGGGGGAACTTATTTAGATCAGATATAGAAAAGTTTTATTTATTTTACATTGTTTGGTTCTAAAAGTATGTAGGTATGTACTTTATTTTTTATCTTATCAATCACTCAGAAAACCTAATACATTTTCTTTATTTGTGTTGCAATGTAGGTATATGTAGCAGTCGTAGCATAGGATCTAAATTACGTGTCACGTTGTTTAACGCCAATGAACTCCTAAAACTGAACCGATTTTGATAAACTTCGTAACTATGTGTAATTTGGTCCAACTTAAAAGATGATAGTTTTTATTTTGAGCCCTGGCGAAGCTGGGAGCGTGTAACTAGTAATAATATATAATTAAGTAACTGTTAAAAATCTTTATGGTCATTATGCCTATCTATTAGATCTAAACACAACTTATTACATAAGTGTTATTAAGTAAGATCTACTCATTTAAAGTTGTAGTAAAAAATGCTAAATAAAATATTATTCTAAACGAAAAAAAAAAACCTTTAACCTTCAGAGAGAATAATAACCAAAAATAGTCGAAATACTTTTGAATTGAATTCACAGAATTACACAGGCGAAAGAGAGGAGAATGCTAGCCAATATTCTTTCTCTACGACAGAATGAGGATTTTTCTATTATGAAATTGTTGAAAAAATCGGGCGAGTTAAAGTAGTCTCGGAATAATTTAAAGTTAAAAAGAGCTTCTCCTACGAACTCCGATATGTACTTATTACACATCAAACTGTATCCCCCGTGGGCCATGAAAACGAATTTCAAGATGTCTTCACGTCAAAAGTTAGCGAAGAAACAGAAAGACGAAAAATTATAAATTCAAGTTTTTAATTAATTTTTTAATTAGCAACCCACAAGAGAGTAAACTTATAAAATTAATACTCTAAATGTTGCCTATTCGTCCCCACAATAGGTACCTTAATATTTTTTTATTACAAATTCGCAATATCGCAATGCGATCTAATGTTCTTTTTGTGGCGTTATTATAACGGCTGTCTTTAAGATGAAATAGAATCAGCGGTTCAGCGGTTTTATCTCCAAATTATTATCCAGCGATAAGTCGTGGCTAATAGCGGGAGCCTTTGCTTCGAATTAGACAAGAGAGGTAAAACACAGTTCAAACACGCGTTAAAAAGCTGTTCCTACTGCTTCTTTATCCGTTCGCGGAGTGGGGCAACGTTGCGGAGGTTAAATTGGTATGTCAAACATGAGGGTTTTGGGCGGTTCGTTTATACAGCGGGATAGGGACGCGGCGAGGAGTGGTGGATGAAGTTTGGTGTTAACACCTGCCGCACGTTGGCCGCCATGCTGCTTACTTTATGTGTTAGTAATGAATTTTTCACCTGTGACTCAACTTGTGAATTGGCTCAGCTATATATAATCAATAATACTTGTCTGTAGGTACCTACTTGTCAGTTTTTTTTTTGTTTGTTTGAAAACTGTTCAAAATTTATGTGCTCCAAGTTTTCTAACATATACATAAATAGATATTAAAATTTTATACTTTCTTTTTGTCGCCTTATGTATAATTATGATATCTATTTATACTTACCTACTTTAACTTTTGTCATTGTGCATGTTTATAGTCCGATTTTATGTTTAAATCATATCGATTAGATCGATAGATTAAATATGTTGAAGAAAAAATATTAAATAATTTGTTTTTTATTATTCATCAATTTGATTTATACATTTCTTTTCACATCATCTATATCTACATATTATTCTGAATACGTAGAGGCCTATACCTATAAATCAGACGGTCCAATAAAATTTATTATAGGCGGTTCCCATCACATTGCCTACAAACAACACAAGTAATGAACGCACACATTCATCCATTACCTACTTAGTTAAAAAACACCAACAGCATAAAGATGTACACCTCTCTCACAAGTTCTCTTGCTCTAGGTTCTGTTAACTCTAAATGGTATTTTATTGGTGGGTGGTTACCTACTGCCATCTGACCAAAATAATTTTATTTTGATGAGTATAGTTAATACCTTAGTTTATAACTGCGAAATGCAGTGTGTCCTCCCTGTCATTGAATTACTAGTTCTTTAAGAAGAAATCGAATAATACGTTCCCAGTGCCAATCGCGATTAAAAACTGAACTGAACTATTTAACTGCTGATAGATAAGTAGCTCAAAGCTTAAATTACACGCAAAAACCTCAAGCAAAATCTAGTATTAAATAATAAAATGCTACATTGTCAGCATAAGTAGATAAAATAATAGTGTTCATAGACTTTAATAATAGCACAGCATAGATAATAGTAAATATATCAAGTTACTTAAGCATAATGATAATGATAATAAACTTAATGTTGTCTTTAAGAGTACTTCTAAAAAATATCTATAACGTCAACACTTTTTACGAATGAATTAGGTAAATATGTCTAAACAGAACAATATTTAAAAAGTTTCAATTTGGATACGAAACAACTGTGCGCTTGTTAAACACTCCGGCTTAGTTTATCCACAATATTATAAATAAATACAGTTAGACAAGAGTAGGTTATTTGTTTTTTCTCAAAGCCGAATTATGACAAATGGGCAAGGGCGCGTCTGCACTGCGCCCGCGCAGGCAGATCGCTCGCGTGTCGTCGCGCGGACCTCCCGCCACCATTTTAAAAACAAACATACAACATAAAAACTCGTTATTTATTCTCGTGTTGTATTCGAAGGGAAGGGCGCGCCCGAATTCGCTTGAAAAAATTAAAACTTATAATTAAAAATGTCCGTTTTGTACTTTTTTAATTTAGTCAAGTTCATACATTTAATACACCAAGGATGACAGTTCTTATTGTCAGGTCAACCATGGCAATATCTTATTCGTAACTAGCGACCCGCCCCCAGCTTCGCACAGAGTTAAAATTTTCCAAACTCCTTTATTTGACCTATTTTTTCAAATTTCAGGTTTCTAGATTTATATATTTCAGAAGTCATTTCATGTTTGCTGTTGCGTTTCGATGAGCGAGTAAGGGATGCAAAAGCCTATGTCGCTATCCCTTCTCAATCTTTAATCCTACTATGGTCGGCAGAGTAGGTACCTACTTGTAGCACCTGTGGCGTTGCTTGTGTTATAAGCGATGGTAGCCAGCTACCACCAAGTGGACCGTCAGCCTGTCTGTCGACCTTAACATAAAATACTCGTAAGATAGTTTAAGCAGTGCGTTGATAGTCAGTCAGGACAAACAATTTTATAAGTAGAGATTGCTATTGTCTACGATTTAAGTTTTAAAGATGATCAAGATAATCATAGCTTGATCACGTGCGTTCCCAAATTCATATCTCGAAAACGAGCGTATGCTCATTCCGGCGCTTGTTTTAACAGAAATACCGATTAATTGATTCGATCTGTGTCGTAATTAAAATGGGTGATTAGGGCGCGGGGATCGGCGCCGGCGCCTCAAAGCGTCGCCGCCGTCATTCCTTTTGTTTTACCACGGGTCGTTTGTCGCCTGCGTGCTGCGTGCGCGCATGTCGCCGTCTCTGTCTTGCGAGGCGGTTGACGCGCTAGAGCGAGAGAGAGAGATGCGCGGGCGCCGACCTCCTGCAGAGCCGCCGGCCGCCCGCCGCGCGCCCCGCCCAGCGCACGCAACACTAATAATCAGATTATGACAGCCAGCCGTCTCCCGGTCCATACCGGCTCCGTTCGTCACTTTTCAAACTCATAGAAATTTGACATCACAACTTTTAACACGGGAAGTTCTAAGTACCAACCCTTAACAGACATAGACTGTGATGTTAAAGTATGTAGATTAGAGCTGTGATTACATTCTAATGTTTTTTATCAGGTTAATAATATGTTGATAACAGGAGAAATAATGAGAAACTGTATATATAATATGAATAATATGTATAATATGAACCACAGGCCTCAGATTATAGACTGTATAATATTTATATACAGTATAATTATATTATATAGTAGATTACATACTGATATGTACTTACTGGCATAATATTCGAGTTGTTTTCAGACCAAATCAATGCTTTCAAATCTTCGCCTAATCTGAAATTGCCACAATAAAAACCTAGTTAAAAATATGAACACCGAGGCAGAAAAGTCAATTTTTTTTTGTATCTATCAGTTTCATATAACATTTGGAAACTTATCCTTACATAGATAATTGAAGTCTGTATATCCACTAACTTCTCTTAATTCACGCAACGGATCTTAATTCGGTTTTCACTTCTAGAAAGAGGAGTAAACTAGGGAGGTTTGTGTACATAAAAAATATAAAAAATGGGCGAAACCGAAAGCAGGTCGCTATTGTTTTATAATATTATGTATAATATAATATTATGCTCTATACACGATTATAGAGCGCAATTCCTTTTTTAATTGTCTTTTTATAAAATGATAAGAAATTTTGAGTTTCTTATCATCTTGTCTACCTATATCTGCCAAGGGAAACTGTAACCGCACATAATCGGATGCTTAAATTTTGCTTTTAATTTTTGGTTGAACTTTTAAAGTTCTGATAATTCGAGTCTCCCACGATAATAAATAAATATAATTATATACTTAAAAATATTTCCACTTTGACCAGATTTAGATAAAATTACTAACCCTATCAGACCGTTGAAACAAAACGTTATGTCATTGTGTATAATGGGTAAATACTGTTCAAAGAACCAAAAGAAGTCCCGGAATCCGAAGCACGCGCCGAATCGTCGCCGGCGTCAACTGAACGATCATATCGCGATATCTCCAGGGAATACACGCCTTGATTCCTCACAAATTCGAACATGACGTAATCCATTGCGTTCAGTCAACGAGAAAAAAACATTTCATTGCCTATTCGATCAGCAATGGACATCGCTCACGAAGCTACGTCATCAAGTGACTCGAACATAAACTGAGTTAAGCATTAACAAAATAGCGCTGTCATCGCCGGCTCCCGCGCCTTTTACTAGGCACAAACTAAAACAATCGACGAATCGAGAAAAAACAAACAAGATACAACTAGTATAATCGAATTGGATACAAAAAATACGCATTCCAATATCACGGTCTGATGATTGTTTTTTGCTGAACCAACCACCATCGACCTGATGATAATTTCTCATTAGGTTATAACGTTTTGTCGGTTGAATCGTCGTAAATTCCACGAATAATTTAGGGAAGAAAGTGGTCGTGTGTGGATGTTTTGTTTTTATGGCGCCAGCTCGGGTTAGATCGGTATCTCCCGATACAAGCGTTTAACCCATGTTACGTGGTTCCCGGGAATTATTCTCACGGACTCTCCGGTGGACTTTGTAACAAATTGTAATGCGGCCAGAATGAACATGTCGCGTTTAATCAAAGGATTTCCCTCATGCGACTGAGCGCTTACTTGATGTAGCCAAATAATTTCGGTAAGGATATTTTAGTTTCAATTTTAACATTCATAAACCTATAAAAAAGTAATTATGCTTGTGTCGACACAGAGAACTTCGATTAATTAATTTATTATTAATTAATTATAATTATTTATAATTAATTAATTATAAATAAATAGCGACCAGCCCCCGGCTTCGTACGATTAATTTTTTTACTGCAGATTTTAGCGGAAATGAAATATACACAACCTTTCTCGTTTATCGCTCTTCCCACTAATGAAAACCGTATCAAAATTTGCTAAGTGCTTTAATTTATTTCATAAAGATTAATTATATTTTTTTAGTACATAGTAGTACCTATATTAAACTAGAGTATTTAGATACTCTATATTCTATTGTATAATATATTATATTAATATATTATACTATTGTGATAATATTGTAAACTTTTAACTATTGTAATAACAAATAGACCCAATATAATATATAAATTCTTTTTAATAAGCAAAAATTTAATGTAAAAAGTAAAAAAAAAACTACTTTTACATAACTTCAATTATCTCGAAACAAGTTTTCATTTAGATACCGCTTTTTAATACACCCAATTAAATTAACACTAATGTAAAATGGCCAGAAATCATTTTCCACCAATCCCAATAGTGCATGGTCTTGACTATGAAGCGAGCTTGGTTAAGCATTGTTAATCTCTGTGACGATTGATTTTAGTAAACACTAGCTGGTGCCCACGACTTCGTCCGCGTTGAAGAATATTAAGTAGCCTATCCTGTGTCCCGTACGTCCAAATGTTTATCTACCAAGTTTCATGAAAATCAGTTAATTCGTTTCAGAGTTATGGAGGAACATACATACATAGTTTCAGTATCATGTATAGCAGGGTTCCCCAAACTATTTTGGACAAGTGACCCCTTTTCAACAATGAACTGTTACCTCAGACCCCCATGGTCAAATTACCTACTTTTAAGACCAACCCCCTTATTCATAATGGTCCGCTAACTTAAAGCAGCTATCTATCTTAGTCTATCTTTAGTTTTTTCCTATTGGTACAAAATACCTAGGTACTAAGGTGCCAATTAGAAAACTTTGCACTTGGTTAAGTGAGTGAAGTTGATTTCATTTTCTCGTCAAAATTTAACAAAATAAAAAGACAATCCAATTCAGTAAATATCAAGTTTAATTTATAATTATTACAAATTAATACATAAAGCATCTTAAGTTGGTAGGAAATTATATTTTAAAAACTATTAATTCGCAAAGAGAAAATAAAACATTCAGTGCGATGGATGAACCTGGTGACTATCTACCAATCTAGCTACATCCGGTTCAATATTAGTGAGTTGCAGCCTTAAATCTCCACGTTCGTTGATTTTCAAACGGTTTCTTTGTTTTGTCAAAATGTTTGTTACCACACTGAAGCTTTTTTCAACTAGATATGATGATGGAAAAGCGATAAGGTATTTTTCAGCAATGTTCCACAATGTAGGATACTGTGTTTCAATTTTGCGTTGCAACCAGAACTTCTGATAGCCTTGGTTGAACTTTTGCTTAAGCTCTTCGTCTGTGCTGATGGTAATCAACTCTTCTTGCATTATCACATTGGCTTCTTCTATGGCTGTGGTGTTATACGGATTTATTATCCATTGAGGAATTTGTAAATTTAAAAGATCATCAAACCTCTCCGTAAAATCCTTGTGTAATGCGTCCAAGTGAGTAACATATAATAAAATGTCATCATCTTGAAGCATTTTTGGTAATTTTGACAAATGCGGAAACTGCGAATATTCTTTTCTGCCTAAATTTTGTTTATAAAGAACTAGTTTACCCACGAAGGCCGATATTATTGATTTTGTTTTAATCAAGTTAAGATCATCACCCTGTAGTTGCAAATTAACTTTGTTGAACATTCCAAAGATATCAGTCAAGTAATAAATATCTGTTTTACAATTGTTCAGATTTTCTTTCAAATTCGGATCTTTTTCTTGTAAAAACTCCAACACAGATTCAAAAAGGGCTGAAAATCTTTCTAAGCAAGAGCCTCTTGATAGCCAGCGAACTTCAGTGTGCAGAAGTAACCGAGTAAAGACTTCGTCGTTTTCGTCACATAGTTGAGCAAATAACCGAGAGTTCAAAGAATTGCTTCGAATCTTGTTGATAGCATTTATTACATATTGTAAAGACTTATGCAATCTAGGACTCAGCTTTTTTGCTGCTAAATGCTGCCTGTGAATCACACAGTGAATAACCAGTACATCAGGCAGTTGTCGCTTTAAGTGAGCTATAAAGCCACGATGACGACCAACCATAGACGGTGCACCATCAGTCGCAACAGAAACAATATTCTTCCATGGAATAGCTTTATCAGTAAAAAAATGTTCCACGGCCTGAAAAATCGATTCTCCTCTAGTATCAGTCTCTAAATATGCAGCAAAAATCAGTTCTTGGCACATATTTTCATCTTTGATAAATCGAACATATCCTAACAATAGAGCTTCATTGCCGGGTAATGTAGACTCGTCCAACTGGAGAGAGAATCTGCGGGTCTGTAAGAACTTGCATAAAATGTTTTCCACATCGCGTCCCATCTCATCTATGCGTCTCTGAACGGTGTTGTTGCTCAAAGGTATTCTCTTTAAAATATCATGTGCGGGTTTGTGCAATACATTGTTAAGGACCTCCGCAATGGCTGGTAAGATAAGCTGCTCTCCAATTGTATGGGGTTTCCCCGACTTCGCTATTAGTAAAGATATATTATAGGACGCTCGTAAACCATCATTGTCTCGAATAGATGATGACGCAAACATCGATCCTATGGATGGCCTTTTGTCTAGTTTTTCTTTCAGTGCTTGAAAATATGACAAGGGCTTACTTTTTTTGTTAGCATGTACTCTTGATAAGTGGTCATCCATTTTTGAAGGCTTCATGGCATCGTTACTAAATACTTTTTCACATATGAGACACATCGGGAAGTGTTGATTTGATGGAGATGCAATAAATCCGAACTTCAAGTAGTCCAAACTGTATTGTCTGCATTTTTTTTTCGTGTCCGCCATCATAAAACTTTCAGTAATTCTGCAAACAAAAAAATAAGGAACCTAAATAAAAAACAATAATAAACTGTTAAATTTGCACACTATCTTATTTTTATCACACTCAGTTAATGGATTCTTGTTAAGTATTACTGACTTACTCTTTGATAAACTTTGATACCTATATTGGGAAGTAACTACAGTAGGTAATTAGGTATAGAAACTTCGTATTAGGTAATTAGGTAGAATAAGAACGAAAACCAAAGACTTAAGTGTTAGTAATTTTTACAAATACAATTATACATACCTATTTAAAATATGTTGTATGTTGTGTTTAACACTTTTTCAGTCACTTTACTTCACTTAATTTAGCTTTGTAATAAGTTTGTAATCTCTTGAAATAAATGAGTACTTAGCTATATGAGTTTTTATCGTTCAAGCTCCAACGAATTTCAAAACGCAAATGAACTTTCAACCTAAATGCAAGCTCGTTAAATAGTAAAATATCAGGAACATGTTTGGACTTGATCATGAATTCGTTCGTCTTAATTCGCGTAAAGCCGCTATCACACTATTCAATTTGAACGATTCCAATTTAGGAAATCGGAAGGTGTGATCGCAGTTAGAACAGATTGGATTCAATTAAGAGTTTATCCATTTTCAACTCTATATCTTCGATTTAGAAATCAATTTAGCGTAGTGTGATCACGAGCTCACTACTTAGATTCCTAAATAGGAATCGTTCAAATTGAATAGTGTGATAAGCACTTTATCGTCAAATAGAGAGCAAGTCAAAACGCCGCTGAAAGACGTACGCTCCAACTCAATCTTGCACAAACTTGTCCACATAGACTTGCCGAGTTTTTCATCTTGTACGAACTTGAAACTTTACATTCCTGGAACATTATTTCCTACAAAAATATTAATTATTCTTAGTACACGTAACACAACATAAACAATACAGTAACTACCTACTTACCTATCTTGAAAGTTTTAAATAAGAACTTGTGTTAATATAATAGGGGTCGATTTTTAGACCTCGTCGACCCCCAAAATCACTTTTCGTTTATGTCGACCCCTAGGAAACCGATATCGACCCCAAGGGGTCGATATCGACCACTTTGGGAATCCCTGATGTATAGAGCCCATAAACACATCTCTGAAAACAAAGTAACTTACTCCATGACTGACCCTTACAGATTTATTATTAGTATTGATAAGAGCCAGTCATAATGTGTAAACTATGGTTTATTGAACAGCACTTAGGTAGTCAAGCGGGCACTTGAAATTGTATCTATCTCGAGCTACCGTGAATTGACACAACTCAGCAGGAGACAGAACATGAAGGAATGCGTCAAACATTTCTTGTTTGTGGTCGTTACGTGTTCATAATGCATCTCCGAGAAACCGTAGTCATTATGGGAGCAGAACGGGGTGCATGGTCTATCATGGGGCTCATAAAAACCACTGCTCATAACAGCGGGCGAGTTTAAAGTTGTTTTATCTGTGAAATTGTCATATTTCACACAGGATTTGTTTACATTTTACGACCTTGGCCTTTACACAGACTTACGCGGCGTACGCGCATATTAAGTTACTTCACTTATTAAATTTACTTTTATTACACTTACTTTATTTATTAAATTACATATAGCGTCATTATATAACAACTGTATTTAAATTAAGACGAATATTTAAATGTAAATTTAGTTAATCATACGTTAAACATAATAACATAATTCTTTCTTTTAAAAAATCAACACTTTCTCTTAAGACGTTTTGAAAAATCTGTAATGTTCTCTAAATCTTAATAAATAAGTTGATTATAAATCTATAGGTAATTAAATGTATTTTTTATGGAAACACTTTTGATATTATTTTTCAAATCTTTTCGAACCTTTTATAAAGATATAACCAACCCAGTGAAATCACTGTTTGGTAAAACTCAGTTAAAAACATAAGTTTTAACACAAGGGTCTCTCCAACCGTATTATGCTGAGTCAGAATATTGCTGAGCCGAAATATTGTACATAGGTCCCCTATGTACAATATTTCGGACGCACCACTATGATTTGCTATGTTATTGATATATTTTTATTTTTAACGTGTGTGTACGAAATTTTCAAGTCTTGACTAAAACTACGAAAAATAAATAAAAAAGTCTTACTTTTAAATAAAGGAAGTCTTACTTTCTTTCTTTAAAAGATTACCTACTGAAACTAAACTAGGTACTTACCGGTTTCAATACTTCTTCTATATCACCCTCGTGGGTGCTTCAATACTTTTTGTAAACAAAAAGTCTCCTTCAACAAGTGATAATATCTCGTTTTAAGGCAGACCGTGGACTGCTCACGTAGCGTTTTCACAATGGGCTAGTAAAACTGGGATGAGATGTCATGGCGCCGCTTTAAATCAAATCTTCATCACAACATTCTTTAGGAAGAGTACATGTTTTACTTAATCTGAATTGATTGTTTTATTATTTAATATTTGACTTTCGTTTCGATTAAAATATTTTTCATTTTTATCCTCATACGTTCAAATTTATAATTTCCAAAAATGACGAATTGAAAATTAAAAATGTATACTTAAATGATTTTTTGAATACTTACAGATACCTACAAAAAATAATTTTTATATGTTTTTTTACGTAGGTATAGGTCGGTCGTCAGACAGGCTGGCTGTCCACTTAATGGTAGACCGATTTAAATTAAATTTTCAAAAAGTCAATTTCGGCCCCCTTGGGATGCGAAACTGAGACCTCAGAGGTCTAACGAAAGCATCTTATCCACTCAACTAATGGGTTCGTCAATGTACCTACAAATATGAAAACCTAAAAATAATATAGAAGAATACTAAGAATATATTTGGTTATAACTGAACCTTGCAGCGCACTTGCAGTACCTGTGGCGTTGTTTTATCTAAACTGTAAACTTATCTTAATTAGTCTTATATTTTTATTTAAAGAAATGTAACTGTCATTGTAAATATTGTACTAATATCACGTCCAGTACGCGTAGGTTTGACGGCGTAAAGTCGAGAGGATCGCTGGGTGTGGGGGCGACTCGACCGTACCTACTCGTGCCCGATATAATCGCAGCCGCGACAATCAGCGGCTCATCGGGACACGTCCCGATTGTATCGCAGTAGTCCCGCGCCCTACTCGCTACCGAAACTCGAGATAACGCTGCCTGGGCGCAGCCGGTGACGCACGATTCTCCAATAAACGTGTCGTGACGTTGCTCCAACTGGGAGATTTTACGACAAACTCTCTATCTGAATACATAATGTCTGGATAATTTACTCATGCAACTGACAGGGGTGCTTTTCTCACAGCCAAAAGTAGGTACTATCGGCATATTGTTACTTCCGAATTCTAGTTCTATTATGTAAATAGTCCTTAGTCATCACATTTCCTGATGATCCTATTGTCGCGAATGTAGTTACCCAGGAGAAAACATTACTTATATATCTTATATTTTTAGAAGATATCTTTCCAATATCTGCAAGGCCTTTGCGCCCTTTTTTTTTCTGCGACTCATATACAATCCACCAAGCATAAACCTTCCTCGTTTATCACACATTAGCTTTGATGAAGGATATACTTCATCAAATCAGATTAGGGTGGTTTTGAAGAAGTTAGCAAAGAAACAGACAGAGGCAACAGTGACTTTATTTTATAATGTGTAATAAATATAGCAGGAGACTCCACAGCAGAACATCACCACAAGTTTGTGGTCAATGAGTAATAGCAATTCCCTCATTAGGTTTTCACTTGGAATTCACACAACTTAGTCTTCTCTCAAAACTAGAAGTGGCAATAAAGTATCAAACCTTAGCGGTAAACACAAATAATCTTAACAAAGTGAAATATTATAACATAGGCAAGTAAGTATGTTTATTTAAACTTAAACGAAAAAAACCCGAAAAAAATAATCTGATCAAAAAAATGCGATCAAACATGCGATGCGAATTTTTGTGTGTGATTGGGAACTCAATCAAACACACAAAAATATCATCAAAATCGGTCCAACCGTTTAAGAGGAGTTCAGTGACATACACAAGTATTGCAGAATTATATACATATATAAAGATTTGATTGCACTGTTTCTCATACTAATGAATAAACAATTTAACATACTAATTCTATCTATTCTATTAGTGTTCGGTGGGGGGCTGTGAAGTGTTGACGAATGTAATCTTGAGAATGTCACAACATATTAGCGGAGTTGTTCTCATATTAGTGCAGATCAAACGCCACTCGGAATGATTTCCGTGAAATGTGTAATAACGGTTCAATGTCAATAACATGGAGTGGGATGTCGCAACCCGCCCACTAATTGCGTCGATGACGCGGCGACAACGCGGCGCGTTTGTGTTCAACACATTACACGCAACCTTGACGCGATTCCCAGTACACGCGTCTGGAAATCTTGGTCTTATTCAACAAGCGAGTAGCGATTTTTTGTGTGGGATTAACGGACTGACAGTGCTGTGATCTGTGAAGCACTACTGGCACAGCTACTGGTCATAGCTGCCTTTGATTACGCGGAATTATGAACGAGCTGTGAATTAGGAATCAAAAGAAGAAAGCGAAACACACTTTTCACTAACTAACTAGCACTAACTAGATTATGGAATGCAGTGTGCCCTGTTTCATTCCCCACTTGATCGTAATTGGTTTTACTTCTTACTGTGCCATCTTCTACCAGAGGTTGGTATTTTTGATCGCATCATCGCAATTTTGATCGCATCGTAGGTGGTTATCGTCGTCTTTATTAACAAAAGTAAAGTTGCCATCGCCTCTTCTAGCATAAAGACTATAAACGAAGTTTAAAAGGGGAAATAGCCCTGACAACTCTTTTTTAGAATTGTTGTTAATCATAGTGGTCTTTGATAACAGTAGTTACTGCCACTTTTAAGGCGTGCAATAAGTATGTAGGCACTAAAGGCATACAATAGTTTAATTCTTTTCATTACTGATTGTTATAGGTATTTGTTTGAGATATATTTTCTAATATGAAAAAAAAATTGAAATTTTAATACGAAATTTTAATTTTAAAAGATTGCTTTTAGTCAAGTATTGGAAAAAATATTTCGGGGGCGTGTCACTAGTTAATCGTATATAAAAAATAAAATGTATTCTGCCTTCCATTTTTTCAAAATATTTTTAAAATATTTACTAACCATATGACATGTGATATTATGATATAATTTTTTGTATTAGTTATAGTTAGTTTTTTGTATTTTTTGTATAATATAGATCTTCTATATATGGTATCAACCCATATATAGAAGATCTATACTGGCTATAATCAATATTATTTAACTAATGAAACTTTTGAGGCCATTAGCTGATTATTTCTTTATTGTATACGAAATTGATATCTAAAACTGCAACTATAAGGTTTCTAAACAGTTCTTTCTCATAGAATATTTCGAATTGGTGTTAAATTCGCAAGAATTGACTTGTCTTAAGTTCTTACATTTGCACCATACGATTCAAATTATTATCAATTAACACACACTGGCTTAATTGTGTACCGGGCGCGGACTCGCGTGCGGTGCGGCTTCTTTGTCGGCATTACTGAACCTCGGCTGCCAACTGCATGCGCGCAATTCGCTACTACGTCTTTCCCTCTTGCTTCTCTGAAAAGCTTCCTAAAATACAGGCGCCATTCACCAGCTTCCGTCAAAGGATAATAGCCTCTATTACAACCGCAAAGGCTGCTAATTACAAGTTCCACATAGGTTCAAGGGATTGCGGCATCACGGTACGACGAGCGAAGATCCTGTCCTTGATTGATTGCCTCTCGTCTCTACAACTTACTGTATATGCGTAGGAGTTCCTTGTTACAAACATAAAGCTAAACAGATTCTGAAGGCTTTTGAAGCAATCCTAAAAGGATACATAGACTTTTGTATATTTAATTGGCAAGTCATTAACATGAATTAAATTCATGTGATTTTTCCATAAAAGTCGTAGCGGATCCAACCACGCATTTTAAGGAAAGACAATAAGAACTTGAGGTAGAAATATTATGACTACCTAACTAAAATTAGTTTACACGACGTAAGATTTAAAGAAGAATACTCATAAAATGCCCCTGGAATGTATAGAAATTTCCAACCATCCTAAATTTTAATTTAAATGAAATAAGAATTATCAAATAATGCTTAATGTATGTATAACTGAATGATGTTCCATTCTAATCATTCGTTCGCAGAACTAAACTAAATATAAACTCAATTAATCATGCCTATGTCGTTATGATTAGAAATAAACACATGCAGAGCTGGCCCCCATGAAGATTGGATGTCAACTCCTTGACTCGACTGAAGCAATTCCTGTTCACTCCTGGATGTTTCTCAACTACGAATTACTCCTTCGCCCAGGTTGCAGGTTCAGACGGATAAAGCTCTCGAAGTTTAAATAAAAACATGATGTATTCAACAGCTACCATGTATCTTTCCGATCGCTATCGAAAGATAAAAATCACCGCTGCTCAGGTGATCATCAATTTTTTCCCTAAATCGCGGCTTTGACAGAATTATAATTAGAATCTGTCTGTTCTTATGGTTTGTCGTTTTTAATGTCGCTAGCCGGGTCCCATACTGTGCTCGCATTTCATTAGGTTCTCAGTTAAAAAATGTTGAGTTCTCATAAAACTGTGTGATTTATACGGGGTCGGGAGCTAACGAGCCATCGCCACCGGACGGGACCGACCGGGCGGGAGCGATGCGCCCCAATCTGCGATTAAATAAATCTAACTTTATTAATTTTCGGCGATGAGTCTTCCTTTATGAAAGGATAAACTAAACTTTATACTTTCATTAGGACATAAGATCTTAAATTAAGTATATTTAAAACTTATTAAATCTTTGATATGTCAATGCGTACCTACTAAATACATGATTTGTATAGTACTGAAACAAAATATACGCACAAAAATTTGATCCAAGTATCATTTAAATATAATATAAAAACATTGTGTTTCGCAATTTGACGGTAAACGGGCAGACCATTACCATGGTGTAATAACAGCATTTGGGATATCGACGAGCTCATTGGATCAGGGACTTTTCAAAGTTGACTTTGGTCTGGATCTGGAAATAAAGGCAGGGCATTGAGCAGCCAGTCCGGCGGCAGTAACCACTCCCTTACAGAAGATCACCATAAAAAGAATTTGTGTGGTTATGTTAAGTGAATAAGTAAGGAATGTTCCTTACCCATAATCCTACTATGATTGGCATCGCAATTATGGCACCTTTGGCAGTGTTTGTTTTAAAGGCAACGGTAGCCACCTACCATCAAGTGGGTGCAACAACTTAATTGATTTAATTCATCAACCTCGTGAGAAAAATATTTTTTAATTGAAACTATTATAAACGGTTAGGAGATGAGAGGTAAATGCAGATTTTTCTTAAGTATTGCTTAGCGTAATTTGGGTACAATTTAACGTAGCATTAGTGGTCTAAATTACATACGTTCTACCCTTAAATAATGTATAAATTTAGAAAGGTTCTCAGCAGCCAAATAGATTGTGCAGTTTATCAAACCTTGCGTCTATTCAATTAGCCAATCTCAAAGGTATTGGCTAATTTATGTTTCATTTGGAAGATAATCAAAGCGGGTATTGATACAAGTGCGTTGTTGGATACATTACGCTATCTTAACGATCTCTTGTCGACAGTGGACGGCGTCAAAAGGCGCATAATAGGCTATAGATGCGGCCGGCAGATAAGCTTTGTGCAAGGCAGGGCGGTCGGCCGCACTAACTGTCAACTAAATTACAACGCGTTTGTCGGCCCTTCTCATTGCGATTTACGGCCGCTTGCGGACTGCAGCTAAGGCGCCGGCGCTTATGCCGAATTCATTTCGCAATGCATGGCCTCGCAATTACATTAATATGCTTCTTTTTTCATTCATTTTAAAACTATAATAACCTGACCATTTCGAAGGTTCAAAATATGTCGTTTTCGTAAATTATTGTTTTTAATTTTTGAGATTAAATAAATACATCACTGACGACCCGCCCCCAGATACGCAAGGATGCAATTTTTTCTGCAAATTATACACACAAACCTTTCTTGTTTATCGCTCTTTCGATTAATGAAATCCGTGTCAAAGTACGTTGGGTGATTTAGAAGAAATTAGCGGAGAAATAGACAGGCGATCTGTAACAGTTATCTAGTTCTTAGGAAATAATCTTTTAAAAAATGATTTGCTAAATATAATATACATAATATGTTGCCAAGCGCAAAACTCAAGAACGAATGGAAAAATTCAGCATTTTTTTTTCAAATGGTCATTGAAGTCCAAAGAAGGTTATCATGGGGATAGTAATCTGAAGTATATATAGGTATAATAAAGCACAACATCCTTTGACTTATGGAAAGCTTGCTCAATATTTAAAACGACTTGAAAGTCGCCCTCAGTACATACCTAATACAATTATAAGGTAGCTCTCTATAAGGTAGTAAAGTCAGTATCTAATCAAAATTTTCAATTTGCCCAAAGGTCTTAAGTTTAAGGTAAGGTCGTAAATTTGGCGAAATATATAAGTATATAAACATGTCTAGCAGGTGCGCGCGCGCTGCGGGCGATCATTGTTATTATGATGCTCAAAGTGACATTCTGCCGACGTCTTCAATAACTGTTGTTAAGTAATATACTATACTCCGTTATAATAATTATCGAAATAGTATTTTACAAAGTTGAATATATACTTTTTAGAAACTTTTTATGATAGGTAGGATATTATCTAGTTTTCAATTAATTGCCACAAACTTCCGATTGGTGTCAATAATATCAATCAATGCTGAACTTTTCAGAAGAGTGATAATAGGAGTTACTCTGTGAGATCGATTTAAGAATTAAAAGAATACGTAGACAAACGAACTAAGTTAGTACTTAGTACTAGTACTAAGTTAGTTACCGGCGGATTAGTAACTTGAAGTGGTAGTGGGTAGGACACGTCATAGAACGCAGAGTGGAGTGCAGCTGGATATCCGAAAAGTTGGGATATCCGAGATGTTTCTGAAAAGACGTATCTCTAATGGAAAATTATGCCTATTTCCACCAGTGGACGTCTTTAGACTGAAATGATGATGAATATTATTCAAATAAAAAGAAAGAATAAAGTGGTTAAAAATAATTAATAAAATTAACAATATAGAAAGTTATACACAATTTCAATAAGCCTAGTTCATTTACCGCTTAAAGTCTGAAACTATTCAGTAGTTAAAAATTATTATTTTTTAAACTGTAATGGTCTTAGGACAGTAACAATAAAGTTAGGTAATAATAAAGGACAGAGTCCATTTACTCCCTATCCCAATCCCTTATTCTTAATTCCAGTATGGTCTTGTGGCGAAGGTAGCCACCTAGTGGACATTCAGCCTAACTGTCGACTTTAACAAAAATAAAAAAGGTATAATCATTACATCTGTAATATAAGGTAAAGGCTAATTGAATGCCCCTAAATGATGTAAGGGCCTGAGGATTTAGATTTTGTTAAACAAAAAAGGGTAAATTGTTTTAATCGTTAACACGATTTACACATTTTTTTTGTTCTATCCCTATGCCACCTGCCGTTTATCCGCTGTTCTCGGCAAAAAGCCAATAAAATATAGCTT
Source organism: Synanthedon andrenaeformis (assembly GCA_936446665.2). Taxonomy (NCBI): domain Eukaryota; kingdom Metazoa; phylum Arthropoda; class Insecta; order Lepidoptera; family Sesiidae; genus Synanthedon; species Synanthedon andrenaeformis. The sequence goes on along the minus strand of OW387780.2, from coordinate 11,871,436 downwards.
TTTTGTCGCAATCTTTATGATTGAAGGTGGTGTCGCTGATTTTAGACAAAGGACGACAGATAGCCGGCGCCCATCAATATGCTAATACCTCGTCCGAGTCGAGACGATTCGGAGATTTTTTTGTGACCGCTCCCAAATTGGTTTATTTGTTTTGTTATGAGCATATTTCTTTAAAAGGCGAGTTTATTTGGTTTGCGGAGGCGAACTCGCGAGTCGTATGGAGTGTTGCTTTTTATTGGGTTGTATGTTTACCAAATATTTGTAAAATCTCTCCTGTTCTCTCCAAGATTTGTATAACATGTGAATTTTATCCTATAGTTAATTTAGACCACTATAAACTTTATTAAGACGCTCATTTGTCATACTACATAATTTCACGATTACCTACTCGTTAAGTAGTTGTTGGTCGTAGCAATAATATCGTTGGTAGTATACATAAAAGAAACATGACATTTCTGAGATTTGGAACGAAACAAAAACGGAAATTTATTTCATATCTAGTACTATTAATTTCTAAAATGTGCAGAATTTGTGATATTTTCTCAGGTTGTACCATCAATAGCCTAGCTTTATAGATGTTTTCATCTATAAAAGATTTTTAAAATATTGGAATTGCATAAGTTGACGAGTTGAATAAGTGTCGCGAATGTTTTGTGTTGTTGCATTCTCTCTTCGGTTATTCGCATTATAGTAAAATTCTCCCAAATACAATTACTGACTTCACTCGATCGTACAGGATGCCCTTAATGCCTCACTGCTACGAATTCTCGGGTCCCAAAAATTAACTTTTGTTGTACCCAATGATGTTTTGATTATATGCCTTCAAGTATGTATATCTACTAAGAATTAATTACCATAGCACGTACCGCCCCTAATAATTCTTATGTGAAACAGCTGATTCATTCTCCTTTCAACCCACTTTGATGAAGTAACAATGATGATACGAGTTGCAAGAACAATTATTTGTTTTCATAGTATTTATGGAACCGGTTTCATAAACAGATTCATAGACTTGCTACAGTAACTAATACATTACAGTTTTCTAGATTCTGCAAATCATTATTAAGGTTTAGTTTTAATTTTATTTTTATCCTTAATCCTACTGTACTGTACTTGCACACTTGCAGCAGCTGAGATGTTGCTTGTGTTAAGTCTCAAACCTTTTAAAAAAACGTTAGTCGTTATTTTTTTAGTTTTCAGCACTTAAGAAAAAAGGGCGAAGTCGCGAGCAAAAGCTAGTAATTTCTTAATATGAATTTCGGTTGGTTCACACGGGCCGCTCTCACGGACCGAGTGAACAATTTGACACTTCCAGGTGTTCAATTTTTTTATTCCCTCAGACAATGTCGGAGGTGTGTTTACACAAACCCACATCTGGGCGGATGAAAAAACTGGCCGGACCTCTCGAGCAAACGCTAATGAACACGAGCCTGTATTCGGGATAGTACATCTACAAGCCGTTTTGCCTCTCGGGAATTAGAGATTGTTTAACATGCGAGTTATAGCCCATCGTGTAAACGAAGCAGATGTCGTCTGGGGACAAAGGCAGGATTGTAACATTTAAAAACACACCAGCTTCTTAGCATTGAACTTGAGCGATAAAAAGCCAATGAAATCAGCAGTAAAGATACTGTGATACACTGTTGTGGGTAAGGTTAGGGATTTATGGTTGTTTTAGGTTTTGAAATGTAAAGTAACAGACATGTACACTGTAACAGCTAATTTAAGCATAAGTTTAACACCCAGCTTGTAGCTTCGGACTATTTTCATTTAGATGTGTGTTAAGATACGTACTACTTTGGAGAGTATGTGTTAAAAACGTGCAAAACGTTGCATGGTTTAGAGAATGTTTGCGTAGAAACAGACAGAGGCGGACAGCGACTTAAATTTATAGACATCTTAAATTTAAATTTTAAAATAATTCAATTAAAAATAGTTAATTTTCTAATTGCTAGCTCTTAAGAATTATACCTATCTGTGAAAAAATTGTTGAATTCGTATGCGGATGTTATAACAGGATGTGGCGGTTCTGTGTAGTTAGCGCCTCTGAGCAGCAAATGGCGAGTTGTTACAGATTTACAGCCCACTCTAAAGTTTATTTGAGGCGATTCTGGTGGTCCCATTGTGTGCCGCTAAGTCCCACCCGATCGCTGCAGCCTCCGCCAGCTTAGCGCAGTCTCGAGAGGCCTTTTATGGTGTTCCCTGTTTATTTTATTTTGACGCAATTTGCATAGATCTGTATTATGCTGATAACATAAGTAAGAAGTAGGTTCCGTTACGCACAATGCGAGCGTCGAATGTATAAATTTATTCAATTACTTAGTGATTCACACTAGTTTACTTGTTTCTGGTAAGTTAGAAGCGACTTTTTTCTTATTAAATCGCAATAAAATGTAGGTACAAATAGTTTAGTTTTTTTTAATATTCGTACAAATATAGTTCGCCCGTTCCACCTATCTCTACTAAGGTATCCTCACTTATAGGGCAAGTGGTATTTTTTTCCATTTAGGTATCCCTACCTGTAGGGATTTTAGATTAAGATTTACGGTTTTAATGTCTTTGTTTTTAGAATATTCTAAATAATTATTTATTACAAAGTTGTCACGGTCTATGGACGACATTGCATTGGCACGAACAATTCAGGTATCCAGATTATTATTATTTTTTATTATTTCTGCAGCTTGAATAGAAATTTTTTTTAGATTCCACATAGGAATACTTAACAAGAGTTGGAGAACGGTCCTATATAAATTTATTAAATAATTGTTGATTCATTTATCAAATTATTCAAAACTAAGCAGTTTAGACGGATTAAGCGAATTACGGACTAGATTAACTATAGATATTTTTCAATATTTATCTAGAAAAGTAACCTGCAACAACATACAATAATAAAAATGAATGGCTAGTAATTTCTAAATGATTTTATGCATTTATTTTATTTCATATTAAAATATATTTTTGTTATTTTTGTGTCTGCTTGTCCTATCTGCTCCACGACACACGGCTGCATATATATCAGAGATGATATGAAAGACGAAGAAAAATCGCTATATTTTATTTTCCTTCAAAATTATCAAACCAACTTGTTAACTTTTGGGTTGCCCATATAAATCACCAAATTTTTAATTCAAACATGTATAAAATTCAACATGCCAATAGTTGTTTTGTGTGCATTAAATTACATTTCGCAGTGATATCGTCACCTCTTTGTCGGCGCGCGTTGCTTTCAAACAGGCAGATAAGTGAGGGCCTCGTGATAAGAGCCAAACGATCTACCTGAGCCATGAACAGTAGCCGAGTACCGACTCGTCTTAGTAGGTACAGTCAACAAACGATGCGTTAACATTTAACATACTCTGCTCAAAATACATATTGAACTATTGAACGATCCACTTGTTCAATAAGTAAACGTCTTTCAAATAACACTGAATAAATTACTTGAAGCTTTCTATGAAGCTAAAATAGTCTTCAGATATACTAAGTGCCTCGGCTTCGCACGGAGTTACAATTTTTAAAAATGTTAATTTCTTCGGATAATGATATTTAAATCCTTTTTAAATAATGTTACAAAATAAATAAAAATGTAAACAATTTCAGGTTTCTAGACTTATTTTTTTTAGTTGAACATATTAGACATACCTAGTTTAATTTCAGTTTTTTAGTCTAAGCCATTTAGTAGTATCTACCTGTTATTATAAAATATAGATATTGCACTTATTATTATAATTATTTTTATAATAGTAATATTAATATATACAGAGAGACCGGATTATGTTTCTCTATATATGTGTAGAGTAGATAATCTCCGGAACCACTTATTTGATTATTTTTTTCACTGTTTGAAAGGTTTCAGATTATTTCGGTTATTCACATTATATCAGATGGGCGTGTATATCAAATCATTTTTAATTTTTTTAATAAAAGTAACTTTTTATTTACAAACATTTTTTAAGTTAAAAATATGAATTTTTCATTGCAACAATATATATATAATTGTTTATTTAATATTAAAATAGAAGAACAAAAATTAAATATAAATCCTAAATAAAACTAAACTAAACTAAAATCTTAAACTAAATAAGCCTAAAAAATATCTAAAAAATTGGACGCCCGCGGCATGGTGCCGAGGATGCTGGCAGCATTTCCTCGCTGTATTGCAATGCTAATGCGTTGCGCGAGGAAACTGCCAGCTCGTCGGTCACCAGTGGTGTTGGTAAGCCTTTTCGAAATGTCTTTGAAAAGTTGGCGAGCGCTGGGACCCCACGGACCAAGGGTCTCGACTCCGAACGGCATAAAAATGTATCCGGAACCGAGACTCTGGTATTTCGCGGTCTTTAATTTTTCGGCTACTTTAGCGGCCGCACCCATTTGCCTACTCGTTTCGTGGATGCGGGAAGGAGCCAATGTGTCCACGCAAGTAGCGTCCCACACTAGAACCCTTCCCACACTCCATGGAATCAGGGACATGCCGTCCGGTCTCTTACCGTCATCCCTGGCTATGCCAGTTGGTTCCATTAAGGTAGGAACGTTGATGGTGGCAAGAGACCGGCGGATTATATCATTGAGTGCGGCGTGTCTGGAAAAGCGACCGGCGCTTTTCTGACATGAAAGCCCGTGGTGACCCAACTCGTCAACTTCGTTGCCGCAGGCACACCTGTGTGGAGCACAGACACGAACCCCGAGACGAAGACACGTGGCCAGACGAAGGGTGTCTGGCTCGAGGAACGTGCCAATGTTTGGCGACGGGTAGGCCCGCAGCCAATCTCCGGACTCCTTCGCCCCTGTAGCCAATAATCTGGCCTGTTCTGATCCCGTGCTTTGACTTAGGAGAGAGTTAAATGTAATTTCGCATATTGTGTCATCCCAGCTCCTCTGACAGTTTGGATGAGATGGTAAATCCTTGCTCGGGCAGGCAACTGACCAAGCCTTTCTGGCCTCCTCCAAGCCCGCAGTCTCATAGTTTGAGGGAAGATCCCGTAAGATTTTACCTATGAGACTAGTGGAGCTGTGGACGGAAGATAGAAAAGCTGGTAAGGACACGCTAGAGATTTTTCGGATCCCTAGCCCACCATGTCTGATGGGTAAGGATGCGTGGGTCCAAGACTTGTCGCCGAGCTGAATGTTTAAAATCGATTCCAATGTTAACCTTATAAGGTCGTCTAAAGGTGATAGAATATTTTTAAATTTCCAGAAAGGGCTACAGCGAAGAACATACGTTAATTTAGGGACGAAAAGGCAAAATTTGAGGATAGATATTGCATAATGCGGGCTTATTTCTAGTAGGCGGTCGGAATAGTTTTTGAATTTAGAAATGGATATTATTTATATATATTATATTTTAAAAATATATGAGATTTTACTATTTAGATAGTAACCAATTTGTATCAACTATTTCATGGTTCATGTTATTTTGAAGATACCTTTGGTTTTTTCACATTTTTTTTTATTAACATAAATAAACAATAAAACAATAAAATACGTTTAGTTTGTATCCGTACCTGGTCCACGTAAGGCGGTAGCGGGAATCGTAAAGTTTAAATGGAGTCTAATTTAGTTTTCTGTTAATTGAGCTTCTGTCGGCGCGTTATCGGTGGGTCTGCATTAGCGGCCTCCCGACCGCGGCCCTGATAACTCCGTCTCGTGATATGACTGATGGCATTTTATTGTATGCTCATCATTTCGTCTGCCTTCGAGATATCAAGTATCTTAGTACACTGTATTAACAAAATCCAAAAGTACTTACTTTCTGTTAATTTCTTGGCTCTTATAACAGTTAGTTTATTGTGTTATGACCATGTTATGACTTATGGGAGGGAGTATCTGTCTATAATTCTAAACCTTATACAAATGTGTAACTAAACTTTTAAGTGAATTTATAAAGAGTTTATCAATATATTGTTTAGAATTCTTTTAATCCAAATAGTAGATAAGTACATGTTATATACCTCGTGTCACTAATTCTGTCTTTTTTTCTGTCTTCTAATGGAATGCCTAAAATGCTGAATTAATGTTTAGGTTTACAAAAAAATATAATTTCTAGTTTTTAACACTAGATCTTCAATAAACTAAAACGGCTGAGTTTGAGATAAGTAGGTAATACTATTTTATTCAAGTCTCGTTCTTTTCCTTCTTTAAACGCCAAATGACGGGTTATGATATTTTTTTAAAAATTTCCTTCTCAAAGAATGCATATAAAGTCATGCATATATCGACGGTCCCTACGTACATAAAGACATGTCAAAAACCGGGGTTTACAGGAGAGCGTAATTTATGTTCAAACCGCTCTAGAAATAATTATATGTATAAGTAATTATAAATTTTGTTTTTTCTAGAATATTTTATTAGCTTTAGGAACTTTATAATGGTAATCTAAAGACAATTATGCAATAAAAAAAAATTGCCATTTTTGACATATCTTTATGTACGTAGGGACCGTCGATATGAGAAGAATATATGCAAGAATTCTTCTCAAAGTATGCAAATATATAATCTCACATACTTAGGAGGTATTCTCACATAGTAGGTGTACATATTTTCGAAAGTACAACGCGACGCGACTCCGGCGGGCACTACCTCCGCCTGCATTCAGGCGATAGCACCGGCGCCAGATGTATCTCTCGCTTTTATGACACTATTTACAATCGAACAAACGGGTGCCAAAAGGCCCTCGTTGGTCGACACTTTTACTCCTATCACACGCTTTTATAATCACGATAATTTTAGAATCGCTCGTCTATGGACCGTGCGCTCCATTGTCTATTATGGAAATTATCACACATCTTCTATTACGGAGGTAATTCTATTATCGCCTTCTTTTGTTTCTTGGGTTCGGTGCGTTTTGATGCCGATAGTGTATAATGGCTTTGTTCATTTGTAATGAACGCGGATGTCAACCCCAAATTTAGGTTTACAGAAGAGTTAAATAGGCATGTAAGCTTATTGCTAAAATACAATGACCAATTTATAGTAGTAAATATTTTAAAAAAATATAACTAGCTTATTATGATAATTCTTGTCATTGTACAAATCTAATTATATTTTAAGATTACTTTAATTTTAGTGGCTAAAATGCTGTGGAAGATGTATATATACACCTATAAATGTAGTGTAACAAATTATAATACTAAACGATTTTTTTTGTATAACAAGTGGAACGTCTGCTTGCCTGCCGTTCCACTTAGTGTGAGTTCCATTAGTGAAAAAAAAAACCTTATTAAAATCCTTTGGGTAGTTAGAAGTTAGCGTAGAAACAGAATAGATGTGGAAAGCGACTTCAATTGTATACCTAATCATTATAATTATTATTATGTAGAGAAGACAACCGTTTTTGTAATAGTTCATAAATATTTTATTACAGGCGCATGTTTCCGTCCCTGCGAGTCGCTCTCAACGGTTTGGACCCTCGCGAGGAGTACTGTGTACTCCTGGAACTGTCTCTGGTCGGACGCCGTCGCTGGAGGTGGGCAGGCGGTGCCTGGGCTGCAGCGGGAGGCGCCGAACCCCAGTCTCCAAGGAGGCTGATGCTGCATCCCGATTCCCCTGCCCCAGGACATCACTGGACAGCTAATCCTGTCTCGTTCAGTAAACTTAAACTGACCAATAATACCATGGATGCCCAAGGACATGTAAGTACATTTTATCTTTCTTTTTTCTTAAATATCGTCACCTATAATACAAGTAATAGGATAATGCGCTCGTGTTTGCAATATTTTGCAAATGCAATTGCAAATATTTCTACTTTAAAATTTTTCAGGGAAACCTATCCCATAAGCCTTATAAACCAAAAACTGAAAAATCAATTTGAAGCCGTAGACTTGATTCTTCGAGTATCTATGCTAACAATGTCCCAAATACTTTAAAAAATATATAGTTAATTGTATTAGATAAAGATTTACGGGATAATTTCTTGCAATTTACAAGTATATTTAAACTTTGCAATGTTTTATAAAACTTAGTTTAAAATAAAGTTTAAAAAAAGTGTTATACAAACATATTTTTTGTTACAAAAGATGTTTTACAAACACCATATACATAATTCGTAATTTATATAGTTTTTACAACTATAAAAAGAGTTATTCGCATAAGGAACATATTAGAAAGTGTTAGAAATTTTGAATATTTCACCCCAAAGCGAAAGTACTCATAACTTTATATTAATAATAATGAATCTTTTAAACAAATAACAAGACAATCGTAGTTCGGGTTTAAAAAAATTTTGAACTCAATTTTACGGATGTCTGCAATTTTAAAACATCGCTGAGGCTAGAATCGTGACTACACTGTCACGTATTTTCGAAGTCAACGCCCACTTAAGACAAAACCATTATACTTATTATTAACCCATAACTTCAATCCTTAAAACAACTCGGATAAAACACAATTTGCTTCATCATTTTTAACTCTCGCAATTATATCAAGGAAAAATGTAACTTAAACTGTTAGTATTTTGATTTAAATTAGAATGTTCGAAATTACAAAAAAGCACTGTATACGTTTCACCATTCGAGTGAATAACTTGAGAAGTAATAGACTAAGTCAGAGCTACTCAAACTTAAGACCGCTACCAATGTGGTTGAGAATTTACATTCAAATTTTATACACACATTTATCAACACATCTCAATAGACTTACGTACATAGATCCTGTATTTGTAGATTATGAGCACAAATACATACCTCACTATCTTTTGTTCTTAACTTTTACAAAGAGTTTGCTATTCTCAGAATACTGAATAGATTTAATCTACCTGATCTAATAGGTATCTAATAGATATTTTGCCTCATGCGACTTCTGGAATTGATAACCGTAGCGTTTTTGTCGTAACCACTCTCTTACTGAAGACCACCGTGAATTAACAGCACTTATACCGTCCCATAAAATTTATTTTGCCCATATAGTCTCTCTTTCTTATCCCTAATTCTATTAAGATTAGCAGTGCATTTGGATATCTATTTGACTATCCGCGTTTGTTATGAGGTCGGAGACAAAACTACTCTTTTTGAAAACAGTCTACATTAATTAAATTTTAGTTACAACTATTATAGTATGTTACGAAGAAAGCAAAATTACATTTTGCGGACCACGTGGTGCGGGCGGGGGTTTCATCCCTTCGTGGTTAATGTTCCTCGGTCACGCACGAAGCTTTACAGTTCCACCTTCCTTGTCCGAACTGCTAAGGAGTCTTCAAATCTAGGGTGAATGGGCACTTACTAAGTAACCTTCGGCCGCATCTGCTGCACCTTACATCAAGTGACATCGCGGCCAAGCGCTGCCTTGACTCAATTAAAAAAAAAAAAAAGAAAGCTATCAAAAGTTAAATTGGTCCAAGAAATGAAATAATAAATAAATGAAGAATAATAGTAACTAATGTAACGGAACAATAATTGTATATAAATGAAATTCATAGATCAACGTGAGAACAAGTATTTATTACTCGGTAATTTTACAATACAAAGAAATATAATTCACTATTACTAACCTTAATGCACACTTCGCAACCACTCGTTCTTAACTAACTGCCAATGCAGGGAAAATGGCCGACATGACATATCGAAGCAATGTCAATGTCACGTCAAGTTTTACATAGAATAGATTAATGATTTTACGATCAGAAATGTTATTAAACTATAGAATACTAAATATTAATTACGATCCGTTACAGTCGGCCATCCTCCAGGAACGAGTCCCTTCGTTTCTAGTCACTGAGAACTTATCTTATCTTATCACTATAGATCTTTATCTATCTTATCACTATAGGTACTCTAAGCTCTTTAACAATCGCAAAATGTAAACAAAACGAGGACAATAATATGCATGTAATAACCAATATCTATATCATTATTATTTCAATCATAAACTTATCACTTACTTGTCACTATAGGTACTCTAAGCTCTTTAACAATCGCAAAATGTAAACAAAACGAGGACAATAATATGCATGTAATAACCAATATCTATATCATTATTATTTCAATCATAACTAATCCATTATTAATCCATCATATTCATCATATTTATTATATTCATCATATTACATCATTATTTATAATTATTTATATCACTCTTAAGTAATATCGCTTGGTACTACAATTAAAAGATCAGACTTAACTATAGCTGTGTGGGGTGAAACTACTTCCTTCGTTATCACACCACATCAACTGCGATGTTTAGAGCCACTCATGGGCGGTGAGTTCATACACCAATCGTACCCGACTCGAAACATCCTCGCTCAATCTATTCTATAGCCGTGCTTTGTGATAACTACTTCCTTCGTAATCACTAGGCAACGGCTGCGATGCCTCAAGCCACTCATGGGCGGCGAGTTCATACGCCAATCAAGCCCGACTCGAAACATCCTCACTCAATCAATTCTATAGCCGTGCTTTGTGATAACTACTTCCTTCGTAATCACTAGGCAACGGCTGCGATGCCTCAAGCCACTCATGGGCGGCGAGTTCATACGCCAATCAAGCCCGACTCGAGACACCCTCACGTCCTCACTTTGAATCACTTTCACATTAGTTAGTATCATGGTAATTATCTCATGTCATTATTACATTATCAGTAAATATGCTAATCAGGTCAAATCAATAGACAAGCAATAGTAATAGCTAATAATCAATTTCAATATCACGCAATTAATCTCTAATATCAATACCATTATTAATAATAACTTAATAATTTACGTCACTATCGTCATCGTTATCCTCACTCGAAGAGCAAGCAGGGGCGTTGAAACTCGTCCAGGGAAATATTTTATCAATAGCCACAACCGTTTCATATTTTGCACCCTTTCTGGTCAAAGGAGTGTCCTCAACAAGAAACCTATCATGAGGTAGAACCTTTTTAATTCTATAAGGCCCTTGACATTTAGCTTCCAACTTTTTGGGCTGTCCAGCTCCAGTCACTATAGCCCTAGCTATTCTAACAAGGTCACCCTCTTTATATTGTGTAGTCCCTTTTCTGTATCTGTCGTACCTATTTTTATTTTTGTCCTGATTCTTTTTAATTTGTTTACTTGCTTCCGACCTAATCTCGTCTATCGATCTATTGTCTTCGCCGTGCTCTATATCATCCCTAATACTGTTTAGTAAACCTTGTGCTGGGTTTGCTACTGTCCTACCAAATAAAAGCTCTGTGGGGGTTTTCTTTGTAACAGCGTGAATCGTAGTATTTAGGCCTAACTGCACATCTGGTAAGAGTTCATCCCAAGTATTTTTATATTTACCGTGAACCATAGAACCAAGAGAAGCTAAGATCGTTCGGTTATACCTTTCGACTTGTCCGTTTGCCCTTGGCGAAGCAACTGCATTGAGAACATGCTTTGCACCAATCGACTGAATATATGCCTTAAACTTTTTGCTCGTAAAGCTTGTTCCCCTATCCGTTATAAGCCTAGACGGAGATCCGAAGTAACTAAAGAGAGTTTTAAGCGCTTTAATGGTTTCTTTTGTCTTTGTGCTGCGCACAGGTGTGACGCTCACGTATTTGCTGAATGCATCGACTATTACTAGGATGTATGTAAAGCCTCGCTTGCTACGAGGAAATGGACCCAGGTGATCAGCGTGCAACGTGTGGAACGGCACGTCTACTTTCGAAATTGGGTGGAGAAATCCCTCCTTGGCCCCAGATGGAAGTTTATGATGTGCACACTCAAGACATGAGGCTACATATTTTTTTATGAACTTCCGCATTCTCGGAAACCAAAACAAAGCGCGTATTCGTTCCAGAGTCTTTTCGAACCCAAAGTGCCCCACGTTGTCGTGATTGGCTTTAAGTAGTTGCCAGCGTACAGCTCGTGGGACAACCCACCTAGTGACATCATTATCTAATACTTTAAAGACTCGTCCATTTTTTATTTTATATTCCCTATAGATATCTACAGCCTTGGGGATCTCGGGATCTTCAAGAATATCCTTAATACGCCTAATTTCGTCATCAGATGACTGCACTGTCGCGATCCAATCTTCAGTACCAATAGTTAAGATATCTATTGTGTGAATTTTGTCAGGTTTTGTTGACACAGGTCCACGGCTGAGTGCGTCTACATGGGCCATTTTCTCACCTGGACGATATTCGACACTGCAATCAAATTCTAAAAATTGTATCCACCACCTTGATATTCGCGGAATTAGATCTCTTTTTGTGAAAGTGGATCGCAAGGCGTTGCAGTCAGTCACGATGACGAACTTAATTCCTATAAGGTATGTGCGAAATTTATTTAAAGAACTTATGACGGCTAGCGTCTCTAACTCGAACGAGTGTAGTTTCATCTCATCGGCTAGTGTCTGGCGGCTAAAATATGCTACCGGTCTCCAAGGATCCGACCCTTTCCTTTGTAGCAAGATGCCTGCGACTCCATACTTACTGGCGTCTGTGTGCAGCTGTGTTTCCGCGGTATGATCGTATAAAGTTAAGATCGGCCTATTCGTGAGTAACCTTTTAATGGTTTCAAAGGATTCAACCTCTACGTCATTCCATTGCCAATTAACATTTTTCTTCAAGAGATTCGTCAATGGCCTCGCGATAAGGGCGAATCCCTTCACGAATCTCCGAAAGAAACTGGCAAGTCCGAGAAACCTTCTAACCTCATGTTGGTTTCTTGGAACAGGGAACTTTGAGACCGCCTCGATCTTCTGAGTTCCCGGTCTGATGCCGTCATGGTTAATTTCATACCCAAGAAAATCGATGCGTTCTTGGAAAAAATTGCACTTTTCCATTTTAAGGGTTAGACCTGCCTCACGTAAAAGTCTTAGGACCTCCTCAAGACGTTCCAGTCCTTGTTCGAATGTCCTTGATGGAATGAGGATATCATCCATATAGATAACCACATATCCGATTTTAGCTTTATTCAAGATCTTATGAATTGCCCTCTGGAAGACTGCTGGCGCATTCGCCAACCCGAAAGGGACACGATTATATTCGTATTGCCCATCGGGCGTTACGAATGCGGTCTTCTCTCGAGATTGCTCGGCTATTGCAATTTGGTGGTACCCTGAAGCTAAGTCCAATGATGTGAATAATGATTGACCTGACAATTGGTCTAGTAGGTCATCTATCCTTGGTAAGGGATAATGATCCCTCTTTGTGCGACTATTTAAGGCGCGATAGTCTACACAAAGACGTTTCTCTCCTGACTTCTTTTTTACGAGCACAATTGGGCTAGCGTAAGGGGAATCCGATTCTCGCACGATACCGTGTTTTAACATGTCACCTACCATCCCTTGGACTAATCTTCGTTCCGATAAGGGCAAACGATACGGCCTATAAACGACTGGAGTAGAATCCTTAAGGTGGATTTCCATTTCAGTAACACTAGTAAAGCCTAAATCGTGCATTCCAGTTGAGAAACAATCACGAAATTTCCCTAGTAACTCTTCACTCTGGCGTTTTTGATCATCTGTTAATTGGTCACCAAACTTGGGCAATACCGGATTCGCGCAACTAGAAACACTCAAAATTTGCGAGACATCATTATCTGACTCAATAAACTGTGCACGAGTAACAAGAATATTTTCTTTGAATTGTATCATATCAGGACTTACATTTTGAATTAACAAGTTACATTCAGAATCACGAATCTGGTATTCCCCTGGCAGTAAATAGTATTCCCGACCTGTCTGACCTCTCAACGACCCCCCTACATACACACTTCCGTGACACGTAACATTTGACTTAACCGGAATACAAACCATCTCACCAACATCTACTGTGACTGCACAAACCGTAAAAAGATGTATTTTTATGCTATTCTCTTGCTCTATGCGTTCAAACCTTACGTCTGCTGGTGTTTTGATAATTTTCAAAGTAGGTCTCTCGGTAAAAGAATGGCCTAGTAGTATACAGCAATTAATTAAGTGGTCGTCTACTATATAAACTTCTACCTTTTTCTCCGATATGCCCTGTATTTCTATATCAACTAGAGTACGCCCTAATGGTAGATAAGGTACATTTCCTAATCCTCTTAGATACGGGCCGTCTACACTTTCCCAAGTTAGTCCTAGTCTCAAGGCGTCATTTTTGCGGACAAGAGTTGCTTCACTTCCTAGATCTAACTGACACATTATAGCTACACCATTAACATTTATCATTATTTTATACTTATCGTTAGCATTGTCAGCGATAGAAACCTCAAGAACATTTTTGTCCTTCTGAGAATTCTTCGACTCTTTTAACTTAGGACAATTAGTTGAGTCATGTCCCAGAAAGCTGCAGTTGGTACATTTTACTATGGGTTTAGGGCACTTAAAACTAGGATGCCCAACACTATGGCAATTAAAGCACGTAACGGGACCTCTTACGTTAATGTTTTTAATTGGCACGCTATTTTTCGACGAGCTAACGTTAGTGAACGTATTCCCAGGACGTTTATCCCGACCTAAATCTCTTTGAAAATCCGACTGGTTTTTGTGATGGAATTTAATGGTCTTAAAGAATTCGAGTACGTCTTCAGGTTTATCAAATTTGGCTGCTTGAGCGCCCACTCGTACGCCCCTATCATCGATGCCATAGAGTAAACAATCCACTGCTTGCTTTCCGAAAATTTTACATCTATTCAATAAGTTTATTTTTGCAAAATAGTAAAGTTCGAAGGATTCACCAGGGCGTACCCTCCTATTAAGCATGTCGGTCAGTAATTCTGCGTAATTCTCAGTTGCAGGGAATGATTCTTTAAGCATAGCTTTCCATTCTGTCCAATTATGCTTAATAGTGGGCAAACCCTGGTACCACGTCTTAGCAAGGCCGGTGAGCTTAGGCAGGGCATAGTGGATCGTTTGCTTGCTAGTCCAATTATAGATCTCTGAACATTCGTCAACCTTATCAAGCCAAATGTTGATGGTTTGCTCTTTTGATAAGGGATCAAACTCAGGGATCACGTTATTTAAGGCGCTAAACGATTCACGATCTCCTGCGTTTGATTTCAACACATTCAAAAAGTCCTCAAAAATATCTATCGTCATTAACCTAGGTTGCTTATGATCAACACTTGGTGATTTCCGTTTCTCTGGCGTTATAAGAGAACGCTCTCTATTTCGACTGGTACGAGCTTCAGGAGTATTAAAACGCCTATGAGATAATTGACTACGTTCACGTTCCATCAATCTCTCACGCTCCCTACGTACCTCACTTTCAAGCGTCTTCAGTCGTTTCATTTCCTGAGACAGCCTGTGTTCCCGTCCCCGCAGTGTGGTTGAGCTGCAGCTCCGGTGGCGACTGGAATGCTCATCACGTGCATCACTGCGCTCTCGAGGCGTTTGCACCCGCGGTCGGTCATCGCGACGGCTGCGACTGCGCTGCCCGCTTTCTCGCAGGCCCCGACTGCGGCTTCGGGATGCAGTGTACCGGCGGCGTTTCCTACCCGCCTCAGATTCTCGGTCGTTCATATCTCTGAAACTTAGATAATCGTCTTTACGTATTTGTACGTATAACCAGAAGGAGGATCCAAAGAAAGACAGAAGGAAGTATTAATCCGTTCGCATCTTCGAAATTATCAGCTATTTTTAATAAAAAATATTTAAAAAAAAAATTAGTAAATAAAAATTGCTTCTACCTATCCTTATTTTTATTAAACTTTACTTATAAAGAAAGAGAAAAGAAAATATTAATCCGTTCGCATCTTTAAATTTATCAGCTATTTTTAAATAAAAATATTTAAAAAAAAATTGTAATAAATAAAAAAATTGCTTCTACCTACCCTTATTTTTATTATAGTAGGTATCTCTTAAAACTCATATTTCGAATATAATTGTTAGTAATATTTTATTTTTATTAAATTTCAATTTAATTTTTACGAAATTTCAACAATTACATACCATACTCATAAGTGTTTTCACGTTGATTTTTGTAAAAATCTAATTATGAAATATAATGTATCAATTAATGAACATCGAGGTCGTGGGGTAGTATTACAAACGAATCGTTTGTTCACGATCCCACTTCTGAGATGTAACGGAACAATAATTGTATATAAATGAAATTCATAGATCAACGTGAGAACAAGTATTTATTACTCGGTAATTTTACAATACAAAGAAATATAATTCACTATTACTAACCTTAATGCACACTTCGCAACCACTCGTTCTTAACTAACTGCCAATGCAGGGAAAATGGCCGACATGACATATCGAAGCAATGTCAATGTCACGTCAAGTTTTACATAGAATAGATTAATGATTTTACGATCAGAAATGTTATTAAACTATAGAATACTAAATATTAATTACGATCCGTTACACTAATAATAAAAGAAATTCAAAAGTAATAGCTACATAGACAAAAATCTTCTTATGTCTGCCATTATATAACACGTTGCTTGTGACAAGCATAACACCTACCGTCAAGTAAGCCATCTGCTAACCTTTGCCGTAATAGAAACTAGAGTGAATAAAGTAATCTTTGTAATTGTCAAATACAAGTAATATAAACTACGATTTAAAAATTACCTATGATTTGAAAATTATTTTCGTATTGTTTTTTATAATTCCAGAAAACTATAACCATAACTATAACTATAACCATTGTCGCGCGTTAGGATAGTTGGGCGCCAGTGTAGCCTACCACAGGAAATAAAACGGCGTGATCTGATATAAACAAATATATTATACGCTCGGTGGTAGGCAACACAAATTTGTGTAGGTCGTGGGTGGTCGGCCTATCTGTCTCCTCAACGCAGTGCAGGCACTCCCCTGTATGTTCCAGCCGACGAAGGTGGTAGATGTGGCATGATGTCGTGGTGGTGTGTGTCCTGCCGATGCGCGTACGGACGATGACGATAGGTGGCGGTGACTGGATGGCAGCCGGCAGCTGGATCTAGTGCAATCCGAAGCTGGCCGTCTATGATGGATGTGTAATTTAACCCGGGGGATACTTGACCCAGGATATACCCGGCCCGAGGGAAACTCGACCCGAAGGAAACTTGGCCCGAAGGAAACTCGGCCCGTGGAAAACTCCCTATCGCGGGAGATTCAAATTTTTAAACACAATAAAATAAATTAGCCTCGAATATAGCTTACAATGAATTAATTTTAACTTTAAATAATTTGCACCACTCAACTATTTCGCCGAGGAGCGTGGACTAATGCTTTAGCTTCTATCCGACTACCTGTCGTAGAAAATAAAAACAATACCAGCGCGTAATTTTTAATATACCGCCACTTACCGGTGCAGATGCACTCCGGGTGTAATATTATTTTAGGTACCTATAGATTAAAAAAATATTATTATTTAATTTATTATTATTTTTATTTATGACATGTAACGCTTTGTTACACCATATAACCAAGAATAGTAGAGCTTCAAACAACTTTGAGAATCTCTGCATAACTCGGCAATCATTCTGGTAACAGCAGTTCTTTGTTCCTGTGTTTGAACAGAGCGGTTGACGCCTTGAAACCCCCTGTTTACTTCAACTTCATAAAATTGTATGATATTATCTTGTTTCTATTGAGTCAAGAAAACGCGTTTTGAAATTTGATTTAATGCTACTTCAATATTTATCTACGTATCCTACTTTCGGCGTTTTTTGTATATACTTAATACAAATCACATTCATAAACAAGAAAGTGTCGCGAAGAAGGCATTGTCGCTTCTAAAGTACATACATAAGGTTATAGAATATCTATATTCCGTAATATTTGGCAATATTAACTTCTTCTGTGATTATTTTAACTGTGAATCAGTGAATGTGTTTAATACTATCATTATGTTTGCAGTATTGGCTACGAATAGTACCAATTACATAACTATACTAAGGAATTTAATTGAAGATAGAAAATCTATTTTCAACTAGCGGCCCGCTCCCGGCTTCGCCCGGGGTATTTTTTCTAATAAAAGAATTTTTCTAAAGTAAACGTAGCCTAAGTTACTCCTTATTACATCAACTACCTGCCAATAAAAGTCCCGTCAAAATCGGTCCAGCCATTTCAGAGATTAGCCGGAACAAACAGACAGACAGACAGACAGACAGACAGACAGACAGACAGACAGACAGACAGACAAAAATTGTAAAAAATGTTATTTTGGTGTATGTACCGTATATATATTCATATGCATGTAGTAAAAAACGGTTATTTCAATATTACAAACAGACACTCCAATTTTATTTATATGTATAGATTAGACATTAATTATAAACAAATTATTTACTCCAATTCACACAAACTTGAATTTTATTGAACACTACCAGCTGTTGCACACGACTTCGTACACTTAACTTTATAAAATTTAGCCTATATTTCTCTCTGATAATGTAGCTTTCTATAGGTGAAATAATTTTTAAAATAAATACAATAGTTTTTAAGTTTGTTCATTACGAACAAAAATACAAATATATTTTCTTTATAATATCGTATTAGTATAGATTTATTAATACCTACTTAGTTTCTAAAATACAGGCGTAATTAAAACCGAAACCGCTGTCAACATAGCTATGGATATGTTTACAGGAAATAAATCCAATGTCATGTTACAAGTTTACATTTATCAAAACAGACATCGTGTTTGTATAAACGTTATGCGTGAACATGAATTTGTTGTGACGGGGTTTTGAGACGGTGGCGACGCTTGGTTGCACATTGCAACAGTAAAATATTGAACCTCCGCCGCAGGACCAATTCTGAACTAAGGATACGAATCTGTTTAAACATTTTATTGAAATCTATTTTTATTTTATTGCAAACACAAATGAATATTTTTTTAATATATTATAAAGGGTGACAGGGGAGCTAACGGTCCACTTGATGGTTGACGGTGGGTGGTTACCATCGCCTAAGGACACACACTTAGGTATATTTGTTGTAGAGGCTGTAACAATTTATATTATAGCTATACTTATATAGAGAGAAGATTTGTATGTTTATAATGAATAAACTCAAAAACTACTGGACCGATTTTGAAAATTCATTCACCCAAAGAAAGTTACATTATCAGCGAGTAACATAGGCTATATTTTATAAAGTTATGCAGACGAAATCGCATTCAACAGCTAGTAATGTTATAAACAAATATTGTAGAGTTCAAATGATTAAGTAAAATATTAGCATTTCTTACTCACGCATGAAAACGTAAAATCACAAAACAGAAAAACAATAAAACAACTAAATTAATTTTTATAAAAGTTAATTGGTTATAACTTTCATTAGACGGGCTGACAATTTCTTCTTTAAAGAGCCATAAATAGTTTGCCTATTTCTATGAATTTTATATGTATTTCAAAAACTTTAATAACTACAACTTTGTCGAATCGAAGATCCATTTCGAATATTTATAGACAACCCTTTTGAAAGTTGACCCCGGTCACGTGAAGCGTGAGTTAATGGCGGCTTCTTTGTACATAAAATAGTACAATAGCTGGTACCAAATACTGTGATTCGGGAGCCGAATTTCGCACATAAATACATCGAATGGTTTGTTGTGCACTTGAGTGGCCACCTGCATTCTAAACCTTTTCACCCTTTTGTTAAATATTTTTAATACAATAGCTTTAAGTGTGATAAAAATAATGAAAAAAAAAAAAGGATTATATAAAATTCCAAGAAAGAGTAAGAGGTTTTTAATCTGATGCTGAAGAACTTTTTAAACATGATTTTTTGTAAGTATTCAATACCTAACTACTTAACAACTTGGCAAATTCGATGTTTCATTTTTATCGTTTAAATATTTTAATATTTTATGTTTAACTAGCTGGCGCACTGAAAAATAAAAAAATTATAGAGTTATTTTTTTTTATTTGATCCCTCACAATATCATCGGCAAATCGAAGGTGAGTGATATACTCGCCGTTAACGTTGATGCCAAGTCCTTGCCATTCCAGGAGCTTAAATGCATCTTCCAAAGCGGCAGTGAACCGTTTCGGAGAGATTACATCTCCCTGTCTCACACCTCTACGCAATGGAATGGTCTGTGTGCTGTGCTCCTGTACTCGAACCGACATGGTGGCTTTATTGTATAAACACTTCAATACCTCGATATACCGATGATCAATGCGACATCGCTGCAGAGCCTTAGCGGGGTCGATGAGAGACCTCGGCACGATGCTCGAAGACCTCAACCGAGTTTCTCAAAGGGTGGGCCTCAAGATGAATATGGACAAGACGAAAGTTATGTCTAATGTCCATGTTGTGCCTGCCCAAGTAACAGTTGGAAACTCAACTCTCGAAGTTGTTGACGAGTACATATACTTGGGACAAACAGTCCAGTTAGGTAGAGCCAACTTCGAGAGGGAGGTCAATCGTCGAATCCAGCTCGGATGGGCAGCGTTCGGGAAGTTCCGAGACATCTTCTCGTCCAAAATTCCTCAGTGTCTCAAGACAAAGGTTTTCGACCAATGTGTGTTGCCGGTGATGACATATGGCGCTGAAACGTGGTCTCTAACTATGGGCCTCGTAAGGAAGCTCAATGTCGCTCAACCAGCTATGGAAAGGGCTATGCTCGGGGTTACACTGCGAGATCGAATCAGAAATGAGGAGATCCGTAGACGTACGAAAGTTACCGACATAAGCCGGCGGATCAGTAAGTTGAAGTGGCAATGGGCAGGGCATATAGTACGGAGAGCCGACGGCCGCTGGGGCCGGAAGGTTCTCGAGTGGAGGCCACGTACCAGCAAGCGCAGCGTAGGACGACCTAATTAAGGCCGCGGGTCAACGGTGGATCCAGGCTGCTTCTGACCGGTCCTATGGGAGAGTTATGGGGGAGGCCTATGTCCAGCAGTGGACGTCCTGCGGCTGAAATGATGAAATGATGATGATTTGATCCCTCGAGAACAGTCCTTTTTTTCTAGACGAAAGGTACCCCATATCCCCTAGACAAAAGATTATTGAAATAGTTCTTAAATTTGAAACTATTAAATATTAAACTAATTTTTAGAAGAAAATACTGAGATGTTTGTTACACAATCTAATGGGAAACGCGTTGAAATCTTTTGAATGACCATAACTTCGCGCACTTTATTCATTCGCGCCCCTGTAATAAACGTTAAGATCTTCTAGGTTTTTAGCATCATCTAAATTTAAAGTTAACTGTAAATATAAATATATAGTTGTACATATCCCTCTCGTTTCGTTTCTGATCGAACCCACTCCCATTTGATTACAATATTGCTATGTAATGAATACTATGTAACATTTATTAAAATGCAATAAAGTCTTCCATTTATGTACAAGTATAAGGTTTTTCCATTTAATTGCACATTTATGTAGTAGGGATAGATGGAACAAAGTTTTCACCTATCCCTACTGGGAGGATACCTTAATAGGGATAAGTGGAACGGGCGTATTTTAAGAACACGTACTCGTCAAATCGAATTTTCTTTTAAAAGAGAAGTAAGAAACCAATTTTCAATAATTCGTGGGAACGTCGCGTTCCTTCATAATTTTTTTGATTACGCAAAAAATTACGATATGTTAACCAAATACACCTCAATCTTGTGTCTTGTAATCTTCAACTTCAATCTGGTTTGATTGAACACGTATCCAAATTGATGGACGAGCTACTGAACGCGGTGAAACCTTTGTGTTTTGTCTATCTGTCAAGCTGTCTGTATGTCACACTTCATTTCAAATAAGGTATACTTATTAAATTTTATCCTCAAATGAATATTTAATTTTAAATTCGAAAAGAACGACACGATTTGATGAACACGATAACAGTGATGATAACTAGACAAGGGATTTATTTTTAGATTTAATCTCTTCTTAAAGATCACATTTTTTTATTTATCGACATACTATGATACTAGTAATGTACCTATTGTAACTAAGTTGCAAACTTTTTTCTCTCTTAACTATGTTTGTACTTAAAAACTATCAACTTAAAATTTATCTTACATAAATTTTATCAAAAGAATCCAAAATTATATGAATAATAGCTGTTGCATGCGACTTCGTCCGAGTTAAACGTCCGCGTCAGCGTAAAGCAATACAATCTCTAATATTGAATTGTAAATAGACACCCAAAAATAAAAATTAATAAATTAATCTTAATAGATTTTTAAGTCTACGAATCATAGATAATATTTTCCATTAGGTTGGAAATAGTTTTTAAAAATACATTTAAAAATGTCATTAAATCAAATAACAATAAATACTTATGGTAAAACAACCAACACAGGTATGCACTTATTGAGCTATTTCTTATGTGCGTGGTTGACGGATAACAAATTCGTCACTGTTTGCACTTGAAGTACGTCGCCTGTCTCGCGTCTAGTCAGATTTTTGCCGTCTAGACAAGTTATCTAAATTAGATAAAGTTGTCGGATTTCTTTAACACATGCATAACATTTTTCTCACCGCGTCAGCAAGATAAACGTACTGCTAATTTGATGTACTTAATGGGATTATCAAAGCAATTATCTTTACTCGGCGTTATAAGACTAAAGTTTTCATATATTTAAAATTTGAAATAGATACATCGATTTAAAAATAATAAAAAAAACGACTTAATTTTATACTATGTAAAGATATTATTAGAATGAGTGTGGTTTTTTAATAAATATTTGATATTATGAATTATTATTGAGGCTAATGATTAATAATCTATGAAATGTTATTTAATTGTAGGTAAGTGTTATTATTGCCATACTGGCTTATATTTGTGGTAATTTAATACACTTCATAAATTGATAAATATTATTTTATTTTGAATTGTATATTAATATTGCAATAACTGTCTTGATTTTCATGAATTAAATTTGATTTTTAAAAAATTTACATAGTTTCTTAACTTTTTTCTTTTACTCACTCATCACAAATGTTATAAATATTCTTTGTCCAATTGTTATGAAAAAAAAAATGTTAGAAAACAAAACCTCCTTTCGTCAAGTGGTGTCTGCGGCAGCGGGTGTCTTAGCAGGTAGCCGACTTTCGCACGTCAAGGGCCCACAGATAAAGGCTCTTGAAATTACAAGGAGTACCGCTAATACCTGGGCTGTATGGTGTGGTCTCCTTGCATTGACTATATAAGTAATGGATAACTAAGTGATGACGATATAAGTAATGGAGTTTCCAATTATTTGAACAGGTTTAAGAAATTAGAAGTGTTATTATTTTTTTAGAATCTTTCATATCTATATATATATGGAATACATCTGTACATATTATAAAATAAAGTAGCTATCCTCGTTCTGTCTGTTACTCCACTAACTACTTCTAAATTACCCATTTACGGGTATTTAGATACGGTTTTCACCAATGGAAAGAGCGATACCATGTTACTCAAATAAAAGTTAATATTATTTGTTGAGTACTTAAGTATTGAATATACATATATAGTGAGACAATACGGTTTCTTATTATTATTATTTCGAATAGAAAGTTGAAACATTTTTTGTTAATTTTTTAGTTATATTAATTATGTGAATATGTCTTGTATAGATGGTATTAACTTCGATGCACAAGTATCGACCTCGAGTTCTGGTGGTGAGAGCAAGAGACGCGGCCGCCTTAGCCTGGGGTGCACCGCACGCTTCCTTCTCGTTTGCAGAAACAGAATTCATCGCTGTCACTGCCTATCAGGTAAATTTATTATTTGCAATTATTAATTCTCGTATAATTTCTTCTTCTTTCTTTCTTCTTCTCCAAGTGCCCGTATCAGGTCTCCCTTACGTTGGCGATCATCCTAAACTACCTGTTCTTCTCCAAGTGTGGTATCAAGTCTTGACAGAGAAAAGGACTCTCTGTCATACGCCACTCGAAACACTCGCCACTCAAAACGGATTTTTCGCAGTCATGTCTTCGTCATTTTATCTTTCCTCCCACAATGAATTTTATTAATAAATAATAGTCTTCAATTTATTTTTAGTTTTTTAATTAATTAATAAAAAAACATTCCATAACGAAATTACTGTAACAGCGCAAAATTTAAAATTTTGTTTAAATTGTTTACCTATAGGTACCTACTATACTAGTGTTCTTACACTTTAAAGTTCCGATTTGAATCTTAAATTTTTCTGGCAATCGGTACTTTAATACCTTAAATAAGACCAATATAATTTGTAAAGAATCACGGGGATTCCCTGTACCTAATAAAGATAATATCACATATCTAATCTGAGATCACACATATCTAACTTCCATGAAATCGCGTTGCGTTTCTTGGAACCGCCGATGATTCGCACTTTACACACATTTTTTTCTCTCCATCGAAGGCGCCAAAGCTTTTACGTACTCTGTGGTGCCACTTGTGACAAAAACACTTCATTATGGTTTTTTTTTGAATGGTCACGGTCGTTAACAAAACAAAAGGATTGTGTTAAAGTGAACCATTGCTGTAAAATTGTCATGTATGAGTAATAAATAAAAGCTCACTACATTCCATCCTTTAAGGGTGTGCACTGTACAAAATGTTTTAAGAATTTTACATAAAAAAGACTAATTAATTATTACTATATTAAATTATAAGACATATAATTGCTTAGTTTGTTTCTTTTTTTTAATATTTTCTTTTTTATATATAAAAATTTGATATTGGAATATCACTGGCCGTTTTCTATTTTTATTTGGTTTTTCCCATCTCAAAAATGCCCAACGCGCCTAAAGAAGTTTTCACTTTAAAAAAGTAATTTTAATTATTTGTACCAAGTTAACATGATTATTACACGGTTCTTGTGTAAAGATACATTACGGAGCACTCCCGCTGTTTGTTTTCTAAAATGTAAACGATCCCTTTGAGCGTCAGCGCTGCGTGTACTTTTCAAGCGTAATCCGTCCTACTGTAATTAGGTCGAGTCGGTGTCTTTGCACCCGCGGCGCCTTTCATGTTGACTGCAATGAGGCGCGAATTCGTCTACCCCGACAAAGAGCCCGGCGTCTTTGTGAAAAGTGGGATTATCCGGGAATTGTCCGGTTAACGGGACCGTATGTGCGGACGACTGGAGGCGCGGTATCATTGCGCATTATCCCTGGACAAACTGACGCCCAACAGTGCACTTATTGTTGGGAATTAGCCGCGAATTATAAAGAAACCTTTGTGATGGCCGACGCGTTATACGAGAGCGTAACAAGGTGGCATTTTTAATTGAACCAACGCATAATGCTGATATACCTACGGTGTCTTATAATATAATGCTATTTAGCTTGTTACAAATTTCTGATAATGTATAGTACCCTTACGGAAGACTACCGTGAAATAACAGTAGGTATGTTTGCTATTGTGTGTTGGTGTGTAAGGTATACGAGAGACCTCTCATAATCCTTTATTCATCATGTAGTGGATTTTCAGCCTGCTTGTCGACGTTTATTTAAAAATTAATATTCGCCATATGTTTGACAATTTCACCTACCCAAAAATTTATTACGAATTAGATACTGCCAACACAATTTGTTTATTAAATATTTCAAATAACAAGCCCGACGTGTCACCCCGAGCTTTTCTGAGGGTCAAATAGGCAAATACGCAATCAAACCGTTTACACGTCGCCCTTATCTCAATAGCAAATAATTTGTCAATATTTATATTTTGTTTGATTTTTGGCGCCACGTATAGATTTATAAGCATCTTGCGTGAACGCACGACTTCATTTCTCACTTTGCATTTTTATAAGAAAAAACTATACTGATATGCACTGGCTTTGTCTTGATGCAATTAAGGGAGTAGGTAAAGGTAGGTATTATTCAGATCAGAGCATTAACCCGTAAACAAACATACAAAATACGCTCTCTCTTTATACTTCCTAATTGATCATAGCTCACTTGTGTAAGTAAAGAGAATTGTGAAGAATTCTCACAAGAAACTCAATTAAAATAACAAGTTAAAGTATAATACCTGTACGTAGAAGTCATTAAAATTATACTGAACCAATTCTTTTTAATATAATAAAAATATAAAATAAAGTCGCTGTTCAACCCCGTCTGTTTCTCGCTAATTTCTTCTAAGCCACCCAATGCATTTTGATATTATTTTCAATAATGAAAACAGCGATAAACGAATAATGTGTGTTTATAATTTTCATTAAAAAATGCATCCATGCGAAGCCGGTTCGCTATTTATATATCTAATAGTGATAACTCCGAAAAATGTGAAAATTTATTCTCAAATGTCAACTAACTACCTATTACCAGAAACCTTTAAAACTAAAAAAAAAAACCTGTCGAGTCATTATAACTATTGTTCATCATTTACTTTCAAATATTTGCCCAATGCGTGTGGGGTGTTTGATAAACTAAACATACTTACTCAGAGACCCCCTAATCATTTGTAAAAAGTTGGCGACGCTCACTAATACGTGAAATGCCTTGAGTGCGAGTTTGTCGCGTGACGTCACAGGCGACAGGGCGGGCCTGGGGCGGCGCCTACCACATCTCGAGAATCCAGCTTCAGCCAGCCGACCAACTCAAAAAGCTCTCAGGTCGCTAATGACAGGCTTTTGCCACTCCACGCCATTGGGACGGAGTGCTGCTTTATCTATTGGCGTGCTGCACAAACAATCGTCGGCGCCGCCTTATCACGCCTAGTAAACATTCGTTTACAAGTGACTTCGCATATCGCTATTTGCGGTTACGATCGTAAAAGATAAATTATTGAGTCAGTGGACGGAGATTTTCGGGCTAAAATGCATCTAATCGATGAGGCCTACTTTTGAAGGCGTTTACAGTTTCAAAATGTGCAAAAAAAATCAATTCTTTTGAACCTTGCTTTATTTTCGATGTACTTTTTTATTTTTTTGAAAAGTGAAAATCCTATTCTTTATTTTCGAATACAGAAAATTGCAACAAGTTATAGCAAAAATACATTAGAGCTAATTGATGGCGTTAACAAAGAGCCTTATATACTTAATACCTATAAACGAATTCATCTATAAATTTATAATCATATGTCCTAATAATTGTAATTTTGTAATATTCAACTGAAAACTATGTCACTCGCCAGGTAGCGTTGCTATTGTATTTACTTAACTGTGAAAGCTTTTTAAAAATCCTTTTACTAATTTCAGATATTGCAAAAAGAAAATGTCGACTTTTTAATTTTGACAAAAAAATTTGTAATTTGAGTGTTTTCGTTTCTAAAGTTACGATGTCTAAAAGATATACCTAATGTTGGTAATTAGACAATTTCGCTGTTAGAACCGACGGGTCCATGGCGCCAAGTGCGAGCGGGCGGGCGAGACGACGTCACGCAAACATGCAACGCTAATTGGCCTGTCGCCAACACACCACATGTGCAACAATTATCCCTTACAAGCTATTAACGAACAGGGGATGAATACGGAAACGGATGTTTAAATTGCATTCCAAAAATTAGATAAGAACACATCCTATGCAGATATACGTTACATTTAAAACACATTTGAGAGTAAAGAGTAAAAATATAAAATTGTAGTTGGTAGTAGCAAACACTGCGTGCTACAGTCACCACCCCCTCTGCCACCGTGAAGTAACATCAAGTGTGTTTATTCTGGTGTATGGGTAGGGGATGCCATAATAATTATTTTGACCACAAGATCTTTTGATATAAAAAATCACTAATATTTAAATTTCGGAGTCATGAGTGATACTAATGGACCAGTTAAATCCTGTGTTTAACAATGTACGACATTAACGATCTTCTAGTGTACTTAATGGTACTTAGCACAGTTGTTTATATTCATTGAATTGCACAGTGGCTGTTCGTTTGCTGTTGTACTGCAATGGCAGCCAAGCAAGTAACCTCATGCATGAGGGATGCAAATAAACCCCATCAATAAAGTATTGATTTTATAAATTAATATTTTTGTAAATATAAAAGTGAGATTATAAATATTATGGCTTTTATTTGAAGTAGTACACCTTAATAAGAGAGAACCTATTAGAATTTAACTCGGATTTTAAATTTCTTACCTATTTTTAAATATATCTACATGTTTAAATAAAAATCAAAACTTTTTTATTGTCCACAGAATGACCGAATAACGAAGTTGAAGATAGACAACAATCCGTTCGCCAAAGGGTTTCGTGCTTGCGGCCAATCAAAATGCAAGAGGAAAAACGTTGATACCAATGAAAACGTCGACACAACAAGTATAGAATCTACAGAAGCCAAACGACCTTGTTCTGACGCAGCGTCGTCTTGCTCCGAAGAAGGCAGTTTGAGGTCATCCTCACCAAGATCTCCTCCGTTAGTTGAATCGCCCGCTTCGCTTGCACCACCTTCTGAAAATCTCACCCCGCCGCCAACGTTCTACCCTCCAGAGCTTCCCTATTTAAATGCTTTGCCCTTGCCGATGGGACATTTACCTTTAGGATTTTGGTCTGGAAACACGGTGCCTCATGGATTCGGGTGGAGCCCAGTGTTCCCACCTCAACGTCTCCCAACTCCCCCACCCCCAGCACCCAATCCTTGCCGCCGAGTAAAAAGTTTTACTATAAGTGCTCTCCTTGGGGAAGGCTGATAAATATTTTGCCGGGCTGCTTAATTTCATAAAGACTACCAAATTAGCGATTTAAGTTAGGTAGATAACAATATTGTGTATAGCAATAAGGTATCGCCAGTACACAGATCAGCTTCCCGATGCATAGCTAAAATTGTAGCCGTCCTTGCCCAGATGAAAAGCAGTTTTCAATTTTCACGGTCTAATAATATGCACTGCTTCTATACTAGCTCTAAAAGCGATTCAACACATCAGTGTGGTTAGAGATACACTATTCTTTAAAAAATGTCACTTAACTTAAAAACTCGTCTTAAGAATAATAGATCGATATTAATCCTAAGCTAGGTCTGTAAGTTAGGCCTAGACGTATTGCAAGTTTTGACGTGCGGTGCTAAGACGTAGACATTGGAGAAATATCTCGCAGTTTATTTAGTCCATTGAAATTCACTTAGCGATTTATGGAGAAGGCTATTTCTCTGAAGGGTATATCTGAATGCATACCTGTCGGAGAACCAAATTGGTCGACAATCGACATAACCCAAAAAATGGGAGGAATCTATCGTGCAATAAATGGGGACTAGACGTGTCCACTAGGAGACCACGATCCAAATGCCCATCACCCGTTCACTTGACCCATGCTTGACCGATGGGAACGGCTAGCTATGGATAGATGCCGAGATGGTAGAGTAATGAGTGTAATTTGTAGGTGAGGACGCTTGTAGGCTGATATAATGTACACATAATTAATTATATTTATGTTAAAAATAGTTTAAATTTTAAAAAAGTTTATAAGTATTGTTAGAGAAATGGAACTGAATTAATTAGATATTAGTAAAATGTGTTTGTGACAAATATTGCAAATTTACATAACACTACACATAGTCGTGACTTTATTAAACTTGTATTTTTGATAAAATCGCACATATCAGTAGATTAAAAATAAAGAAAAACTTGGGTAAGTATAAAATTTAAAAAAAATAAAATAATGCAAAATAAGTAGTATATGATATTCTGTACCTACTTATCTACCTACGTAGGTATACCTACTAAGAAACCTATGTACGTACCCATTTAAAATACAAGCTGTTATCTTAAGTCGTTATCTGTTATCTAAAATTGTATTAGCTTAGTATTAGATGCCTATAAAATACTTTTATATACTAAAAAAAAACCATATAACTAGGTCTCTTTACTTGATTATATAATTATAATCAATTATATGATTGTATTCGTTGGTTGTAACTAAATTAATAATTTTATTTATCAAACTAAGCAACTCAATTAAATTTTAAAGACATCTTTTTTATTGTATTCTTTTAATAGGGCACCAACTGACCCTAATGTTTTATATACCTACCTCGTTAAGCAAGTCATAATCTTGTAAGAAATATTGCAATGTGTAAGTTCTTTTCAATTTCTTTTTTGTAAATAAATATTGTGATAATTGCAGTGCCTTAGTTTTAAATTTAATTACCATCAAAAATTCTAATAGACATACTGTACTTTTAGTGGTAATTCAAAAAAGTATTAAGAATGATTAACTTACAACGTTGTAAACTTTTAAGACTTTATTTCGTGCGTTTTATTAATTTGAAATACACTATTTGTAAAAAATGTAAATATGGCTATGTAGAAACAATATATTTTTGTTCAAAAGTAAACTGTGTTTTTTTTAATTAAATACGAAAATTTTGGAATGGGGCACATATAAATTCTTCGTGTTTGGTTATGTCGTATTTAAAACTTTTGGGGCCACTTGTTTGGGAGTTGAGTGCTTCCTTTTTATATTTAAAATTTCAACGAATGAGGAGGTACTTATTATAAAATGAATCAATGCTATAAACCTATAATATAGGTACTAATATTATAAAGAGGTAAAGTTTGTATGTAGGTAGGTAATATTCGAAACTAATCATTCGATTTAAAAAAATCTTTCACCAATAGTTAGAATAGAATTTCAGGATAGACAGGCTCAATATTCCACGCGGGTGAAGCCGTGGTCATAAGCTAGTATGCAACAACTTCTCGTTTATTAAAGATGTCAGCAAGTTTATAAAAAGAAATGCAGAGTACATGAGAAAACTAACATTTATTGTAGTACCACAAATTCGATAATACATACACCATCTAACAATTAGTAACACTTACACAAGGTACTCAAATTTTTATAAAACAAAGGGGCAAACAAAGTACAAATGGTAATTAATTACAAAATAATATCATAAACAAATGCTTTGTTTCAGACCATTTATATAACTAGTCACCTATTGTTTTTTGTCAAATATAACCTATGTGCATCTTAAAATAAGTTTGAAGAGGATTTGTAAAACTAATTATAACCCACCTCATTACAATACAACATATTCAAATATGTGTCACGGTTTCACTAGATTCATAAGACTATTGATTTTAACTTTATAATGGTATTTTGAACATCTGATGGCTAAAACACCTTTTCCTGACAATCACATTTAAAAAAAATATGGGAAAATTGATTGTGCCCTTCTCAAGTGATGCTCCCTCATACATGTGACAAAATTACTTTTATTTATTACAGATATCAAAAGTAAAGAAACGATAATGATAGAGTAACTCTTGATAAAACAATGTTAGGTACCTTGTTTATAGATCATTAAAAACTAATGTAGTATGAATGCGGAACAGATTATTAAATTATTTTATACTCGAAAACTAAAAATAGGTATTTTATTACACTACAAGTGAAAACTAGATTAAGTTTCTATGAAACAGTAGCAAAATAATTACAAATAGTTTGTCAACATTATCATTGAAAATTTCATTAAAAATTTTAGACATTTAAATGTAGACCTTGCCCTAACAACATGACTGGAATAAAAATACAATATTATTTATCATTCAAGACATGAATTAATAAAAAATATAATATTCAAAAACTTGCTATATATTCTGCATTCATTCTAAATTAGATGCACAACACATATATTTTGCAGATAATTAAATGTAAAATGTCTTATCCAGCTACAAGATTTTGTAGTTCAGCACTGAGCTCGGCGGTGTCAATGTGACTTGGTTTCGAAGGTTGGGTCGGTGCACTGGACTCCCTGTTGCAAGCCTTCTTATGCACAAACCAGTGGAGGCGTTGACACTCCCTGTCGCAGTATTGCACAGATTTACACTTTGAACATTTCTTTGCAGGTTTCTCTTCCCCGCACGTACTACAGTACGGTATGGCATCAACAAATCCACGTTGACCGTTTATCGTGCAGTTAATCACAGACAAAGCTGTTGGGGGATCTTTACTCGTCAACGACGTTACCATTTGATGGAATGTAGTGCATTCCCTGAAAGGAAATTCTCGCACGCAGTCTTTAAGGAATGTATCCATTAAGTCCAACGAATATCCATCTTTGCCCGGCTTCAACAGTTTCTTTGCGAAAATCTCCACAACATCATGTTTCTTATCGTCCTTGTTCTCCGAAGGTTTCTGTTTATCTTTTATGTTGTGTATTTCTCTTACAATGAAAGACAAGTAGTGGTATTTGAAGGCCATAACTTCATTTGAGTCTTTGAAATTAGATACTAAACCACCCGTCATTTCCTTTTTACACAACATATCTAAGACTTTACTCACTTTGTCTGCATTTTCGAGAAGACTCGGTAAATGTTGCAAGTTTAATGCAACCCTTACAGGATGAATATTGACACCTAATACAAATTTATGTAAAGGATCCACTAAAATAGATGGTAGGTACGGTTCAGTTTGCTGTCCTTGCAAAACTGAAAAATAGGCGATGTCACCTTGCGGTACGAAATTGTTTATCGTTGCAACGGTATGGTGATTGCCGACGAATGCAGCCATTTGCGAGGCTGTGCGGCCCACTGAATTGGTTGCGGACGGCTTAGCACCAGCATCGAGAAGTAATTTACAGACATCAGAATTACCAGAGAGAGCTCCAAAATGTAATGCCGTATAATTGTACTCATGCTTTCCAGAATTCACATCGGCACCCTGTAACAAAGTCCAATTAAACTAAGGTGACCAACTGTACTCATTTACTGAGTTTTGTACTCTTTTTTCGCAAACCGTACTCTTTTCAAATCCTGTACTCTGGAAGTACTCATTTGTATACTTTTATACTCATTTGTATTTCTAAAACATTTTTTTAGATTATTTTATTTCAATTTTATAAGCAAACACCAGACATGAGTTTGATAGTGATCTGAATTTCGCATTTTTCGGAATTTTAGAGTAGAACATATCCCACATGAAAATTTAAAAGTTTTAATAGAAATTTCCTTATGTTGTCCAGGCACTAATGCTGCTGTTGAAAGGGTATTTTCACTAGGGAATGATTATTGGAGCAGTGAGAAGTCGCAATTTTCTGTAAAAACATTATCTGCCTTCTTAACAGTCAAATTTAATATGCAAAATGAAAGTTGTTCGGATGTGGCTACATTATTAGATGAATATCCTCATTTAGCAAAAAAAAAAATCCACTCCAAAGAAAAATATGTTTTTAAAAGAAAATGTAATTTTTATCGTTTTTTCTTCTTTTCTTTTCACCTATGAAATACTTGCTTGCAAAGTGTACTCTTTTTAAACAAAAAATAGTTGGTCACCTTAAATTAAACACAAAGTTGTGGCAAGACACAATGTGTTTTGCAGTCATTTGGGCAGACCGTCTGGCGACAGTAACCACCCTCTTACAGACCACGGTAAAATAACAGCATGTGTGTCATTGTGTTTGTCAACCTTAACATTAAAAAAATGTAGGTTGGAAACATCTAAAAGTATGATAGTGTAGCATCCAGATTCGCACGGATGAAATGTTTTTCTTTAAATTATATAAACAACCCTTTCTCTTTTATCGCTTTTTCCGTTAATGAAAACCGTATTAAAATCCATTGGATGGTTTAGAAGAAGTTAGCGAAAAACTAGACAAACGTACAGCGACTTTATTTTATGACATGTACAGATATAGATATAACAATGGAAGCCTTACCCTATCGAGTAGTAATTGCACCATATCCTTGTTTCCCTTATAGGCTGCGTGTTGTAACGCCGTCATGCCATTTTCATCAAAGAAATCTACACTGCCCTTGTGTTGAGCTAGAATATTCTTGAATTCGGCCAAGTCGTTTTGAGCTATGGCGTCAAAAATAGTTTTGATGGAACCCGGATTTTCGTCTTTGTTAGCTTCCATTTCGTCTATTATCAAATTAATGAAATTAATAAGAAAATCAATGAATGAAATAAGCTAATATTCACATTAAGAGCAAACAATCTAAAAATAGACGTCAAGCATCAACGTCAATGTCAAAATTAATCTTACATGAATGACAAATTGACAGATGAAGTACACCGAAAATTCGATAAAATTGCCTTAAAACAAAACTAAATAAATACATCAAAATTATGTAAGTCGCTTAATTAAATATAGCAAGATGAAACTACAAAATAATTTGTTATTAGGAAGAAAAGAAAGTAATAATGTTGTCCTTTGTTAGTCCTTATTTTTAATTATTAATTAATAGAATAAGTATTTTAAGCTGTTCCAATTTAACTATTTTCATTAAAAAAATTATTGGTGTATTTCATTATATTAATTAAATTTAAATAATTTTCTATATCATTTTTTTTTTGTTGTTAAATCTTATGTTTATTTACTTGAAACGAAACGACTAAATCACAGACTATAGGTCGGTCTGTTTCTCATTATGGTACAGACCATGGAGAATAGAGGTAAGGCTGGGTAAGGAGGATCAACTCTATAGTATAGATGAAATACTGCCGGTCGGCATACCTTGGGCATACCCACAGGGCATACCATTAGATCCACTGACCTGTAATATAATATACCACTGGACAGGCCGCTGTCAAATTATTTTTATGCCTATTTGAAAAACGCCATTTTGGCTATGGAGCGAAAGTCCATGGAACTAAAATTAGTCATGCAATAATTAATATTGTCCATGGAACATTTACAGAATACACATTTCCTCATGTTTCAATACTCAAGCGAACACAAATAAACTTAAACACTCCCTAAGACATCAACAAATAGAATAAAACAGACACTATTATACATATCTATGGAATAAAAATAAGCAAACGTCTAAGTTAGTTCTCGGTACTTTCGAGGGCGGCGTTTCAAAATGGTACACGAAATTATCTGTCATTCATTTGTATGGGAAAGCCTGTCTCTCAGATAAATAAATAGCACAGATTCTATTCTAAAATAGCAACAAAGTTACATCAGTTCATACTATGAATATACACTTATGGCATTGAAAAGGTGTTAGAAAGAGATGCTAGAAAAAAGGTGTTAGATTTAGACGGCTGTCACTAGGTCAAATGGATAATTGATGTCTTTTTTGATGTTTTATGATCAAAAAAAACCTCACCTTTCATGGGTGTTTTTATCGACATACCTAAAACTAGTGACAACCTTCTAAATTACGAATATACTACTGCATATACATCTCTTTCTAACACCTTTTCAACGCTATAAGTGAATACAGTATGAACTGATGTAACTTTGTTGCTATTTTAGAACAGAATCTATAATCTGATTTAGTTATTCATCTGATTGCCCCTCTACATATTCGGCGAACGTTCGCCAATCGAGATGGCCATGCGATGGTTGATACGCAACTACACAATGGCGACATTCAGTTGTGATCTTAACGTTTTCCGAGATGGACGTGGAAGCATTTGCCGCTGCGTCAATATATCTATACCTATCCCGATATATATCTATCCCAATATTTTTATTTTTATTCATTTAATAGTTACAGCATGTAACATTTCACAAATACATTTAAAAAAAACGAATAATTAAAAAATTATAACAAAAATTGTATTATAAAATTATATTAAAAAATTATATATATATTGTTATATTTTTTTAATTTTTAAGTTTGCATATAATGTATAATATGCTTATATAATTATAGATACGTGTTTATTATAATACATTATATGCAAATACATACATATAGAAACATATTATGCGTGATTGCGTGCATGTGTGTGTGTTAGTGTGTGTGGTACTTCATTATGAGGCCACGTATTAGTCATTTTTAAGAAAATTCATAAATTAATAAACAAAGCGTGACGTCCACACTCAACCGCGTTCGAGCAGGCACTGAGGAATGGGCCACGTGTGGATGCGTACCGCCATCGTTGGCCCACTGCCTTTGATGTGCGGCGGAAAAACCGACATCTAAGCCAACCCACGACAATCGCACGCGCCATAAGCCAACCTACGCAAATACGCCCTCCACACGCTCGCCGATCATAGTTGGCCAACGCTATGGCCGAATATGTATAGGGGCAATGACGCCTGTCCCAGGCTGGCGCAACTCAAAGGAAAGAAAATGATGTATGAAACAGGTGGATTGGGTAATGCCGGAATAACCCGACTAAGTCAAGGCGATTGCGAAACCCATTAAGTTATTAGACATCACCGATTCTCTAATTTGGCCGTATTATACATCAAAACCACAATAAACCTGTATGTATAAGTTACTCTATGTAATAAACCATCGGCGGCCATATTGATGTGTTGCAATATGGCGTCTTTCATTTCAACTGCTTTGTTTGTTTGTTGTTTATTTTCGGATTTTTCGGCAAGCAGAGTATTGATTTTTATAAAACTTGCCAAAATTTTAGTGTTTAAATACTCTTTCTTCGTAGTGTTATATTTGGTGTATCGTGTTTAGTGTTCTAGATGCCGAAAGTAAGCTGCGAAATATGTGGCCTAAGAACGAGTCGCATTGATAATAAAAAACGAATATTTTTGGCCCAATTCCCGCTGGATGAAGATAGGTTAGTACATATTATATCTTGCTGCTGTTCTAAGACCATGTATAATATAGTTTATTGGGAGTTTAGTTCAAATTTTCGAATAAAATTGTGTTGCATATGTGTTGCATGTAAAATGTAAACAATAGTGCAGTGCCATTTTTTATCGACAATCGGCAAAAATTTCTTTTTGATTTTATTACACTGAATGATAAGAAATGAACACATGCATACACCCCAATGTACCAATTGGTTTGTTTTAGTTTTATTTTGCCTTTCTTTTTTATTTATATGTATATTTAACTAAAAAATAACATTTATTATTCATTTACTTTCTAGGTGCGGGCAAGACTTTGAAAAGAAAAAAACAACAAATGAAATGCTGTTCCATGTATCGGAATCTCTGCCAATCCATTGAACGATGAAGTTTTCAGTGAACTCCCTCTCCATATTGCTAAAAATGCTGTAAGAGATGAACTCATGCATACACCCCAATGTACCATTTGGTTTGTTTTAGTTTTATTTTGCCTTTATTTTATTATTTATATATTTAACTAAAAATAACATTCAATATTCATTTACTTTCTAGGTGCAGGCAAGACTGAAAAGAAAAAAAAAACAGCTGTACATACAACAAATGAAATGCTGTTCCATGTATCGGAATCTCTGCCAATCCATTGAACGATGAAGTTTTCAGTGAACTCCCTCTCCATATTGCTAAAAATCCTGTACAAACAACAAATGAAATGCTGTTCCATGTATCGTTCCAATCCATTGAATTACTTTATGAAATTATTATTACGTTATACATGACATAATCCAATTTTTATGTGTGTTACAGAACCTTCAACGTCGACCTTGGATACTGCCGTAATTAACTTAAAAAATAAATAGATCCTGCAGTCCTCAAAGATTTTATGTGAAGTTACTCTTGTGGCTAGGGAGCTGGGTGCCAAAATTTCTATATGATTTGTTCGTGTTAGGATGATGTACCATAAAAAAACATTAAGGACCGCGTCTGCCACCATGACAGCCCTGCGTTGTCAATTGAACGACGAACTAATCTCCTGGTATCAGTAATCCGGTTGTTCACGTCACTCGAACTGTTGAGCCTCCTCTTGTATCAGTAGTTCGGCGCTGGTGCTTTGTTTTCTAAGGTACTGTATGTACACATAAGGCTCTTATAATAATATCAAGAAACTTCAATAAGTGTCCATTATTCAACCTCTTTATTTAATTAGCCACTTGTTATCAATGTATTTTGTAGAGATTCCTTGTGCATCAAATGCTCTAAGTATGGCCATATCGATTGACAGTGTAACTCTTCCTAGCATTTGATTTACAATTTGATATATCTTTTTTATATTTTTAAAGTTATTATTAATATACATATTTATTCCTCTTATCTTACTTCGAAATGTAAAACAATCGTCATGTGTGTACATACATCAGTACTTTAGAAAACAAAAGTTTTTCACCAGCGCCGAACTACTGATACAAAAGGGGGCTCAACAGTCCGGGTGAGGTGTACAACCGTACTACTGATACCAGGCGGAACAAATCATATACCAAAATGGCACCCAGCTAACCATTGTTTTTTTCGTTCACTGCTTCTCTGCTACTCCGTCAGTCGGCGATAACCGTAAACTGTATGATAGTAATAAAGCGATGATTGTAATTATTTGTTTTTTTATTTGTCAATAAATAATATTTAAAATTATGTAAGGCTTTTTTGGGATTTTCATAAAACCATAGACTATAGAGTCAATTATACTATCGACCTTATTTATCGTAACAATAGCACATCCTTATTTTTATGTTCGTTATGTTGGCAGCATCGTACTTGTTAATTTTGGTTAGGTTGGTATTGGAGCAGTCCATCTTTGTCATAGAACAGTGCATTTCATTTTCATTGTATGGGAGTCCCGTCTTAAAACGTAGTGATTATATACTCTTTGGCCTGTCCAGTGGTCAGGTTCACAAACTATATAGTGATCAATGGTTACAGGTCAGTGATTACATCATTCATAGAAGGCGCTGTAGTAGCGCCAAGTAGCGCGCTTTGAGGTAGCGCTGTATTAGCAACTGGCAATATTAGCCTTTTATCTCCCTAGTCATATGATCCATATGATGATAAGACGCTTTATTTACGGTGGTTTCATGAACAACAAATGCTACACAAGGACAATTTTGGCCAATTAATAAACCTTTATTTAATGGTTATAGCTTAACAGTTTTTGACTTAACACCGTTGATAGTAACACCTATATAAGTTAGTCCTCATTACCTTTATCCTCCATGTAGTCAAATCCACAAGTTGAAAAAAATGTCTTATTTCTTTATACTGCTAGTAAAAATACGTGCTACAACTCATTTAATTCGTACTGATGACGTCTAGAAAAATATGCAAAAGTTTCAAGCTCGCAGATAAACAAACGAGAAGTTATAAATATTAATTAAAGATTTCAAAAAAGGGGTTCAAGTTTTTTCAAATAACAAAAACTATAAATGAAACATTCCTAAAAATTATTTTTAAAACTGCGAAAGTTTCCTAAAAAAATGTCGACTACCCAAATGTTTATCTCTAATATTCATAGTTTATGTTTAATCTTGTAAATATTGTAGGTCGACGCGCGGCAAGCGCTGTGCCCCAACGTAGGGTCAAAACTGACCGTTGCATTATGTTTTTTTATGCATTAAAAAAATAATTAAATATTACCTTAAAATAATCAATACTAATAATAAATCTGTAAAGGTCGGTCATGGAGTAAGTTACTTTGTTTTCAGAGATATCGTGTTAATAGGCTCTATACGTGATACTGAAACTAAATTGACGACGCGGACGAAGTCGTGGGCACCAGCTAGTACCTAATAAAATAGGTACCTATTAAATTATTTGTCCAGTTCCCCTACAGTATAAGTAATTCTATACATATTTAAAAAAAAACCTCAACATAAGTAGTTAATGTTTTGGTTTTATCTTTGCGTGCTTTGTGCTTTTCATAAAGTAATTGCTTTATTTTGTTATTTTAATACCGAATAGTCAAAACGATGGAGCGTAACGAACGAGAGATGTAAATTTGGTCTATAGCCTAAACGGATTGATTTCAAACTAACGATATATCTATGTTCGTTCAAAGTTTCAAAATAAGATTTTCATGATGATTGATTTTCAATCACGTTCAAAACGATTTACCAGGCAATATTGAAAGCAAACTGTTAAGAATAGTCAAACTTAAGAAAACTGCGGTAAAAAGTGTGCAAGATTTCAATAATGAAGGATTCATTAGTACCTACTTACTTTTTAGCTAAAATGAAAGACCAATGTACAGCAAGTATAAACAAAGTTTATTCTAAAAATCAATAGTCACAATGGCTGGTATGACCACCGATTATTAACATCAACAGCTATTAATTGAAAATATATTCAAATAGAACAATACTTCTAACATTACATAAACGTGGATACGCATAGACACATTTTAACATATTATATTTTTTTAACAGTTAACATCAAAAGCGAAAGTTGAACTACACATAAAGCAATATCATCGGTTTAGTTTACCTACTATCGGCGTGTATGGTTCTTTCTATACAACTTCGAAATTAATTATATTAAATAAATTAAAAGTAAAATTAAAAATAAATTTTGTACAATTCATCAGTCCGCATTGCCCAGGACGGAGTGAAGAATTAGTACTAAAAATGGAGCACCTATTCAATATTCAGTAAAGCACAACATCAAGAGATAAATTGCTGAATATAATTGTTTTTTATTTTATTATTATTATAACATGAATCTACTATATTTTTCATAAACATCAAATTTTTGATTATAAAGTCGATAGATTCTACTCCACGCTAAATAAGTTTAATGTAACTTTAAAATATGTTTTACGTGTGGGTATATGAACCATTTCACATAGACTAATGTACACATCTATATATTTATATAATAACTAAGTACTTACAATTACAATGTTACTATTATCTACACAGCATTCATTGTTTTCTTAAAAACTATTCATATATAACTAATTGTTATTAACTTTTAAATATCATTGATGCTAGAATATTTTGAATTTGAAATACATAATAGAATACATGTTTTCAAATATTTATTTCTAAACAATTACAATTTTAAAAATATTTAGGTATAGATCATAAAAGAAATCTATTGTTGTTTTTTTTTAAGAAAAACAATTAATAAAATAACTAAATTAATATTAATTTTCCCATGATCATAAATTACGTCTCCTAATTAAATACCAATATCTACTGAATTTAATATTCTCAACTATAAGTAATATACCTAAGTACTTTTGTTAAATGGTTATATACTTACATTAAATTTTATTTGAAATACTACTAAGGTTTAAAATATAAATATATATGACCAAATATACCTATCCTCTTTTAATACTAAATTTAAAAATCAAAAGCTAAGTTAGGATAGGTATTCATACTAGTTATTTAAACATCTAAATTGGTTTAATGCATCAATACACGTTTCGTTTTCAAATTTACATTCTTATTACTAATGAGATATTGCATAGAGGGTTTTAATGGTAGTAGTATAAAAACAAATGCTGAAAAATATAATACTATACATAGATAAAGCAAAATTATTTTCTCTCGCATACTTAAAATTTACGAAACCAAGCTATGGCATGGGTATTTTTTTTTAAAATATATGTACTGTATTAATTGTTCCAGTTTCAACCTTTATTGCCAGTAATATTCTTAAAACTAATGCTATTAATATGACGGTTTACTGAATTATTCTGTTTTATACATATGTAATTATTACTACATTAAAAATGTATAATACTATATCAGTAATATCGAATAGCATTAAATCAATACCTAAGTATTGATTAAATAAATTATTTATTAATTCATATAGCATAAAAGTAAGTCTCTTTTGCCACGAAATAGATTTTGGAATTTCAATTTTAAACCTTTTTACTCAAATCGTACATTTTCTAGTAAGTACTTACTTTTACTGTCGCACAAATTTTTCGTGGCAAAAGGGTATTTTATCTAAATACTTGTTATATTTACAAAAAAATAATGTTGCTCTATGTAGATAGAGCAATATACAGTTTTTTTATTTTTTATGTAACGCATATCTAATGCTGTCAGGGATTTTTTACAGTTTAGAAAATAAAACAAAAAATATTTTACAAAAAATCTCTTTCGTTCGCCAAAACTCACGTGGTGATATCCCCTATCAACGTCTAAACTTTTGAAATTAAAAGAAATATATGATAAATCAAATTAAATTCAGCACAACATACAATATTTTGCGCCAAATAAGTATGATTTAATTTGTTTAATTTTCAGGGTAGAGATTCTCGCTGGCATGTAATTTGTAAACTAATAATATACGTCACGTAGTTAACTAAATGAGATAATATTATTTTGTTATAATTTGCTATTTCCAATAACCAGTATTGTGTCAAATGTACATATATACTTACTTATATTGACATTTTTAATAGTCAAAGGTCAAACATCACCCCTGACTGTATCTCTTTATTATTGAATTTTTTTTTATTAATATTATTCAACCCAATATTTTAATTATTATTTAAATTTATTCATTACACATAAATGTAAAGAAATCCACTAAGCTGCATACAATTTCGAATATATTTTATCATTGGTGGCGATATCCCTCTACCCTGGGCCAAAAGTAAAAACAACTCCTCGTCTAAACGTAATAGACGTCGAAGGAGAGGTGTGCTCAGACGAGCGCGGGGGCCGACGAAAGTGAGGGGGCGGGGGCAGAGGAAGGGGTACGCGCGGGGGACGTTGGTGTGTGCGGACCGGACGCCAGCCGAACGCCACCGCTCTCCGATACCACCACACCGTTGTGAACCGCTGAGCTGTCCGCGTACGGAGTCGTCAATATACGCATACGCTGAAAATCATCAATCAATACACGCTCTATAGGTTACCTAGTTAAACTTTAGATAAAGGGCCGGCGCACATTGGAGGACGGCAAGAAAGAGTATTTAAATTTTTTCATTGTATTATATTTTGTACCTTAACAGCTTTTATTAAAGTTCAAATTTCTTTGTAAATCAGAGTTCTGTAGCATAATGCAATGAAAATTTAACTACATATATATTAACGGCCATTAAAGTACGAAATACCCACTATGATTTTTTTTTAATACTTTGCCGTGCCGTTCTCCAATGTGCGCGGCCCTTAAACTATAGATTAAGAAACAAAAAGACACGTATCTACTCAGAATTTCATAAAAATAATGCCCGTTTTAAAAATACTCTTAGTTAGGAATATTCCTCTTCTTTAAATTCCTCTTAATTACTAAAATTTTGCAAACTCTTGAACCTTTCCTTGGCCATTGCAAGTGAGACAAGTTGTTCAACGGCTTTAATACCGGTCTATTCTCTGTCTGATGTTTCTGAGCTACGAAATATTTCCTTCTACCCGACTTCCCTTTTCTCTGTAGGTACTTTTACCATCATGATGTGCAATGCCATGATGATTTTCTACAATTGATATTCATCACATAACGTAAATGCGAAACCATTTACTACTTGCTTATTCGCATAAGCTCCTTTTTCCTTGCTACTCTCCCAATATTAAAACACCTAGATCCGAGTTAAATTTCTAAAAGGTCATTATCATAGTTGACCCTGCTGTAATATGCATTAACGTTTTACTGCAACAGATATTTACCTCCAAGAAGCTACCCTTAGTTGTGAGAATTTTATAAATGGCCACTGTCGGTATGCACATGACACTGGATCCTGCTATGGTCCATCCCAGAGCGTTGGCCCATCCCGGATACACATAGTCTTCGTATTGCAACGGTTCATAGTCCAACAACCCATAAGCCGTAATGAAGAGAAGGAAAGCCGGTGCTGCAAAACGCCAGCAGAAGCGCCAATAAACGCCTGGCATGAAACCGATCATGTCACGAATATCCTCGCAGAATCTTTGTGTACCTGACAAGAGAAATCAAATTAAACTCGTTAGGTGATACAATAATAATCCTATAAGTAGTAGGATTAAAGTGGTCAAATTTAAGTGGTTAGAGTACCAGTTACAATATAAAATTTGAATAGGTAAATGCAATAAATCCGAATTAACGTGCCCATTGGTCGAGTCTGATAAGGCACTGGCTCTAACGTCTCGGGTTGGATTCCCGACGGGGCCAACTTTGGAAATAAACTTTTCAAAGATTCATCCTCTTACAGACCACCGTGAAATAATAGTATGTTTGCTGTTGTGTTTCGGTAGAAGAGGATTCCAAAGTCCATTTTCCTAAGCTTGCCTTATCGTTCTGTCTCAAGAGGTCACGGGTTAGATTCCGGCAACCAAAAGGAATAAGTTTCAGAAGGAATTAATTAATTTAAGGGATGCCGGGTCCCATTTCCCAATCTTTTTTAATAATTAGGTATCCTTAAATCCTACTAAGAGGGACTATCAAGTGAACCATCAGCCCCTAAATGATAAAAATATATAGATACCTATCCCTAAAGGCTTAAAGTTTCTGGCATAAAATAAAAGGTAAATAATATGCTCAATTCGCAATCGAAAAGGTATACGAACCATAAATCCAAGACACAGCAATTGCCTCAAAAAAGACAGCAATTAAGATAGAATATCCCGCAGCATATCTGTCCAATAGTTGGAAGAAGTAAAACCCTCCTTTGGTGCAAGAGGCCAGACCGACGATGAAGTACAGAGTAAAGAGACATGCAACAAATATTTCACGATTTCTTCCGATCGGAGGGAATTCATCACTGAGAGCCGTTATTATTGCTTCTGAACCTCCGAACTGAAAACACAAGCATAAGCTACAATCAGCTTTCATTTTTTTTACAATCACATCCCCATAAAACTAAAATATTCTAGTTTTGGCATAAAAGTTCTTTAGATTTTTTGATTAGGATCAGTTTTTTGCGAACCGCTCTTTCTGTTGTCACTTGAAAACAAGGCATCGTAATGACTACACGTTATCTATGACACAGAAACTTATTACATATTTAATTTTGTTTTTAAATCTGATAATTTTAATTTTGATACAGGGACAATTTTTGAGCTTAATCTATAATATTTTAAAAGTTATTTGATCGATGTAGGTATTATAGGTAAGTAACTTACAGAACTATCCAAACCCAAAGTGAGCAACATCATGAAGAATATGAGAGCCCAGAAAGTGGACCCTGGCATAGTCGCGATTGCAGCTGGATACACAACGAATACTAAGCCTGGTCCTTCTGTGGCCACGTCCTTTACATCTCTGCCTGACGCGTGGGCCATGTATCCTAAAACGCTGAATATCACGAAACCAGCCACGAAAGATGTTGCAGAGTTGATAACGCTTGTGAGTATGGCGTCCCTTAAACATGTCAATGTTAATTACAAAATATAGTTAACAAGGAAATATGAAGGCAAGGAACAGTTTTGGTTGAATTGAACCCTTCGACAGCACTCGTGTGCATGTTTTATCAATCGTAATTATTAAATTAAACGTTTAATTTGGGCACAAGCTATAAGTACATCTATCTATCTATCTATATATATAAAAGGCAATGTGTGTATATATATGTATGGACTCCAAAACCGCTGAACCGATTTTGATGAAATTTTCAGGCAATCTTCAGATTAGTCCAGCGGGTGATCCTGTGAACCTTAGCGATGTTTGTGTTATAGGCGACTGTAGCAATCTACAATCAAGTGTACCGTCAAATAACCTGCCAACATTAACATAAAAAAGGTAGAACTATAATTAATGTATCGATAAGATTCATGAAATAAAATAGCTTACTTATAAACATTGTTG
Source organism: Synanthedon andrenaeformis (assembly GCA_936446665.2). NCBI lineage: Eukaryota > Metazoa > Arthropoda > Insecta > Lepidoptera > Sesiidae > Synanthedon > Synanthedon andrenaeformis. The sequence continues at coordinate 11,826,481 of OW387780.2, read as the reverse complement.
TGGTATTTGTTGTACGAGGCATAAGCCAATAGAACGCCGAATCCTGGACCCAATGAGAAGAATACCTGTGTCGCTGCATCCACCCAAACCTTAAACCAAAGATTACATAAATACACAAAATATACATAATCAGTCAAAAGTCAATGACAATAATTTAATTTTGTACTGTTTTTTTGATACGAATGGCTAAAGTAGTAAACTTACTTGTGGTTGAGTGATAGCCTCAAAATTAGGACTCAAATAATATTGGATTCCAGTAGCCGACCCGGGAAGTGTGATTCCGCGCACCAAGAGTATCAGGAGAACAGCGTAAGGAAACAAAGCCGTGAACCAAACCACCTGGAAACACGTTAATTAAATTACAAGTCAATAATGCACATCCAATATATTAATTAGTAATTAATTGATCAGTTGAAACGTATAATTTGCCGGAGATCTATTTTGGCATTATGAGAATTCATAAGACAAAATTAACATTAACATATTTTTATACTCATCACACGAAGTAGTAGAAAATGTACTTTAAAATATTTTGTATGAAATGTACATGTGGTAAAGTCATTTAATCCTATAGGCTTATTTCCAACAAATAAATAAATTAACAAAATAATTTAACTGCTCTCGAAGTTTCATTGAACAAAAAATACTAGGCACTTACGTCCCAATTGCACACAACGTTATTTAACGATTATGTTTTGGGTAAGGAGAAAAGATCGTGGTTGATGAAAATGGCGATTCACTAGAAAAAAAAAACATGTAGAAATCAAGTGAGTATAATAGTGATAAAACTGTAAGTAAATTGTATGGCAATAGGTTTTTAGATTGTTTATTAGGTACCTATAACAAGTATTAAACCTATTTACTAATATATTTTTAATAACAAAAACATAAAAAGCTTACAAGAGACAATTAAACATAGATTTAAACTCTAATTACAGAATACCTACTTAGAAAAGAAAAGTCATGAGAAATAACGAAGTCTGTACAAGAAAGAAAGTAAATAGAGATGAAACTGACCTTGCCGGAAGTGCTGATGCCTTTCCAAAGCGAGAAATAGCAGATAATATAAACGGCAAACAGACACAGAGCCATATCCCATTTGATAGCGCCCAGATCGTGTAACCCATCGCTCCCGTGTAACTCCAGTATGGCACGACTAGTATGGAAGAATAGGAAATATAAAAAGAAACAAATAGATTTGAAGTAAGTAATAAATATGATACAGAAAGAAGGTATCGCAAATGTGTGGAAAGAAATCGTTGATCGGCTAACATCTCTTGCTTTTATTAGAGGTAGGCATTAAATGCATTTACTATTAATTAAGAGAATTTTAATTATTAATTAAGAAGATTCATAAAAAGCTTGAAATACCAAAACACTACTGAATTGTTTTTGTGTATACTTGTATAAATAAACATAATAAACAGATTTTGCTTACAATTGCTTAAATGTGGTACTGAAAAATCCACTACTTGATTATTAACCAACACACAATAAAACAAAATTAAAGTCCTTATGGTATTAGCAAAATCCGTATAGACAAATTTATTTTTAAATCAAAAGTAAGAGCATTATTTTTGTCAGTTACAGACAAAATAATTTAGTTATCACCTAAAAATATATTACTAAATGAAATTATCAAAACTTACTTGAAATATTCAGAAGCAGCAGAAGTGAATTGTGTGGTCTGAACGGGCGGTATTTGGGCAGAATCATTTTGACGAATACGAGAACGATTGTTGGATACTTGTTCCCAGATGGATTCGAACTGCAGAAGAAATCGTGTGAATAAAAAATTCTATTAAATAAAGAAAATTATTTTTATTTATTTCTCTTCACACCTTTTAAAAGTGACGGGCGGGTTGATGGTCCATTTTATTGTACATAGACAGAATGAATTGAGAAATACCCGCATGAAATTGACCACTCTCTTATAAAGAGAGAAAGCAATAGTGCGACCAATACGATGGTATCTTTCCTCTCTTTCCTGTAGGTCTGTATTAACATCGAAGACTAATTAAAATCTCTACAAAGAACAACTACCGGCCACACGATCGCTTCGTCTCTCCTCGCACATTTTGCCCTTATATTTACAGGTGGATAGGGAACACTCAGGCCATCTCTCTATGTCTATGATCACAATACAGACCGGTCGGCAAGACGCTGTATTCCAGTCGTTGTCGCAGTTGGTCCACGGCAGCATTGTGGTGAATGAGGCGAAGAAGAACCGGAGAGCCCACGCAATTATTACGTTGTAATAGAAGTCCACGTAGAAAGCTATCAGCACTACTGCGTAACCGATACCTGATTCATATAGAATATTTAATGAAAACATTGCTTATACTAATTAAATATTCACGTATCTGAGTACATTTATATAAAAAAAACTATTATATTTCAGAAAAGTGGTAACCGATGGGGTAGAAAAGTTCTAAAATGGAGGCCACGAAACGCCCTTCGGCCAGGTGGACAGGCGGCTTGACAGGCTTTGAATGAAGAGGTTGGATGCGAAGGACAAAAGACCGTGCGTAGTGGCGAGCCTTGGCAGAGGCCTACATCCAGCAGTGGAGAGACACAGGCTGACGATGATATTTCAAAAATGAGTCCGTTTTTAGAAAATAGTCGTATTTTATGACTTAGGTTATTCTATAATTAATAGTTTCCACTCTTTCTTATTTCATCAAGAAAAGTAATTTATTTTCAAAATTTTTTATATTTACTAACTTTTGATTCTTCGACTTCGACCGCGAAACTTTTTCTAAAGCGTTGAAACATTTATTCAATCTTTATTGCTCATGTGTTCCGTGAGATATTGATTTTTTATTTTAATTTTTAGTCGACACCTCGGGAACAGTACTTATTTTCCCCGTGAAACCCTACATCCTTATACTTACATCCTTTTCTGTACTCTTGACGACGTGTATACAAAATTTCATAATGATCAATAACGTGCTTCATTTATTTTAAGACTTATATTTAAGATGTTATACAATAATTAAAATCCCGTTTAAAACACGTAGACAATTTTCATCTGTCTGCACTTTATTTTGAACTTTGAAATTTCCCCTCCACATAGACGTAAACTAATACAATATGACATGAGTAAGATTCATTAGCTGAATAATTGCATTGACCCCCATTGATCTTATTATAGTTAGATTACTCAATAGTACAGTGTTCATAGATAGATTCCTTTTAACAGGTCTTGTTCAAATTAAACAACTTTTGATATAATTGCAGTAATGAAAAATTATAGTTTTATGTATTTTGAATTTCATACATTGCACCAATCCTACTCTTACGAGTATGTACTACAAATGCAAAAATTTGTACGGATGGCGGGTATGGAAGTTTGATCAGACCTAGAGTTAGGAAACCCCTAACTGCTACATATTTAAGCCGGCCATTCACAGCAATCAGTCTTGCAGTTTTGCGCTTCATGCAGAATTGTGTATATGACTATGTGACTAACGTAAATAGCCGACGACGACGTTATGTGTCCTCTAACTCTAGGTGAATGTTGATGAAAAAGGGCATTAGGTTAAAGAAGTAAATCTGAAATCTTATTTTTTTTTTCATTAGCCGCTATGATATTTGTATTCCACAGTAGATTGACTAACAATAACTTCTGTTTTGTAAAAACATACAAAACTTAAAAATATACTCGGAATTTCTTTATAAATAGTTATGCCTTAGTTGTAAAAAAACCATTGTGCCGTAGACGTAGTGGTGCTATTTCTTCTATAGCCCAAGTATCTATAAATCCCTTGGCGGTCAGTCGTAGAAACGTTCGACAAAATATGCTTTCAACTCTAAACGCATTTTCCACCACCTTTCCACTCCATTACCAATTTTATTTCTCTTGAAAATCGGAGCCACTCAGCGGCGCGACGTGACAATCGGGCAAAATGAAATCAGCGGGCATAAGCCGCCCCACAAATCTAGCGCGGCCTTTTGAGGGGACTCCGACGCGTATGGGCGAGCACTTAAGGGGAGCTCGGGAAAATGGTGTCAATTATGGGTGTTGAGTGTTGAGTGGAGACGCCGACAGAGACGATCCGGATAATAGCTGATCCTGTGCTCGTAAGAACACAACCTTTAATGGCTTCAACACTGTACAGGAGGATACTGGTAGAGGCTCAGTAATTTAGGAACACAGGAATTAATCTAGATGAATGCAGAGGTGGCAAAGTGGCAATATTGTTTAAAAGAAATAAAGAAATTGTTTATCTATTGTAATAATATTTTAAAATATATAATAGATTTTTAATAGATTTTTTTCGAAGGAAATATTCTAGATTAGGAACTTATTAACCCTAGTAGGGAACTATCATATCATAAAATTATAAAGTACAAACAACGCTCCTATCATATGTTTATCCTATAATATTAAAGGGTTGCAGGCAAGCTGTAGGTCCTCTTAATGGTAGGTGGCTACGGTCGCCACAAACACAAGTCAAAACCAGGAGGGACATAAGTGCGAATCCGACTGGATAAGGGAAATAAGTACAATATTATTTGAATTTAATCAGCAACTAACTCTGTGATGGTTGTCTCTTACTACTGTAATGATACTCTTTTATAACCATCTGACAGAAAGTAATATATTCATGGAAATATATATTATCCAAATGGACTATTTCACATTTGCTAGTGGCGACTCTATGTCAAGATCCTTTTGACATAAACTACTTCGCCGCACATTTCATATTACGAGATCTACTCATACGTGACCGCCATAACATCAATGAATCTGCTTTTTATAAAAGTCTTAGGAAAATTTTATAATTTAACTGTATTAAATCACTTTAATAAATTATTATCTGTTCTTCTTCTTAAAGTGTCCCTCCATTTCTGGAAGTTGGTCGTGGACTCTGAAAAGTTGTGCCTTTCTGTCCTGGGCCAGATGGAACAGATGTTCTAAACTGGAGGTCCCGGTTCATTCTTTGATGTTATGTAGGAAGGGTTTCTTCCACCTTCTAGGGCGCTATCTTCCTTCTGTTTTGCCCACCATTATAAATTGAAACAGATCCTATCTGTTGTTGTGTAACACATGCTCCAGATAATCAATCTTGGGCTTTAGGATGGTCAGCAAAAACTTCTAGATCATACTTCTGATGGAGCATGATGGACCACCTCTTCCTTAGAGTATTTCTGAGTCCAGCTAATACGGAGCATACGATAGTAATATCACATCTCAAACGCCTCCCAGGCGCTGTCTGATATCCTCCTTTATATAAAACTTAAAGCTTAAAGCTTAATCATATTATATATAACAACCCTCAAGGCTTACCTTTAAAAAGTGGCACTAGCCTGCCCCAGCAGGTGATGGCGCCTTTCCGATGGAATTGTCCGAGAGCCAGCTCCATGTAGAATAGAGGGATGCCACCCACCACCAGCATGATGCAATATGGCACCAGGAAAGCACCTGTTTGTAAATAATACATAATAATCTGAGATCTGACACTTGAGATACCTTAAAACTTTGTAAAACTCTTTTTTGATAATTAAATATAAAATTTAAGATCTGGTTAAAGAGGCATTAATACTACTTAAGCAATTTATTTTTGAAAAATAATCACACGCTAATTGTAAATCGTGCTGGATTTTTTTTTGAATTATAAAATCATTTTCTCTTCAAATATATTTTTTATTTTGGCTCTTCAAAGTTACAAATGCCTCGCCGTCCTATTTCGTTTTTATTTAGATGTCGATAAAACAGGGATAGAATTATAATACACAATTTCAACTAATACCTTGAAATACTCTATTGCCTTCAAGTTCCTTCTATAAAATCTTATATACGATATTTTATTTAAGTTGATTGTGTAATATATTTTAATGGAGACCTCCTATCTAAATATCTCAATCTAACCTAGTACAACAGTTTCTGTAAAAAAATTAAAATGTCATTTCTTAATACCCAATCAAATTATATTTCGATTTAAGCTGATAATCCTCTTATTTTTTGCAGTCGATTAGATCTACGTCCTTTTTAGCAATTGTTGAGGTAATAATTTCACATCGGCCCCAAGAGAGTGGGTGGGCGATGGCGGCGACGCAATTGTACGGTAATTGGCCTTTTAAGACACTCTAGTTTACTTTGAATATGCTTTTAAGAAACTCGACCTGACACTTTATTGCTTAAATTTAACACGTATATATTGAACCTGAAAAGAACAAGGAAACAGACATATCGACCAAAAAGAAGTGCACTCTTGACTTCAGGTCCAGATTATCCAGATATTCAAAATCGTGATCTATCTATTCCACTAAGCCGCAATATTTCGTTACTAGTTCAAGTTTAATAGTAGGTACTAACGCTGCAAAAGTGGGTGAACACTATTATGTTGTGTATACCTATTTGGTAAAAGAAATTGTACAACTCCTGATAAAAAAAACACATCCGTCTTGGTCTTGGGTTAATTAAATGTATTGATAAGCAAAAATTATAAGGACTGTCAATGTAGGTAATGCTATAAGTCTTAAAAAAGATTTAAATAGGTCATAAAAGTGTTACGCAGTAACACTTACCTTGTGATGATAACCGTACACAAGAAACTGTTGTTAAATTAATGACTTCCTCTAGGACGTGCTAGCGGTACAATTATTGTTAACTTTGTGGATACCTATGCCCTGCTTTCATATTTTATGTTATACTAGCTGTTGCATGCGACTTTGACCGCGTAACTTTATAACTTATAGTCTATGTTACTCGCTGATAATGTAGCTTTCTATAGGTGAAGAAAATTTCAAAATCGGCCCAGTAGTTTTTGAATTTATTCATTACAAACATACAAAAATACAAATGTTCTCCCAAAAATACTAAGGATTTTTTTTTTCTGAAAATCATAGACAGAATCTTATCGTTCATCGCTATTTCCCCTAAAGAAAATTGTATCAAAATAGGTTAGGTGGTTTAGATGAAGTTAGCGGAGAAACAGATGGAAGCTGACTGCGTTTTTATTTTATAACTAGCGACCCGCCTCGACTTCGTACGGAGATGAAATTTTCAAAAATAAACCTATATTATATATTTCAGCTTTTAAGACTTAGTTGATCTGACTGCGCATTAATAGTCTGTACAAACGACTTTATAAATGTTGTTATAGATATAGATTGGGTAATTGAATAATACAACTGCAAATAGAATAAAATGAAACCAACATTTTAGAAATCAAATACTGCAATTCAAATACTTGATCCGACCGTCGAAAGCTTTTAAAGATAAAGAATGGACGCATTATGCGCTGCCACATGCTTGTGGGTGGGACGAAGTAGCTATGGGGAGAAGATCCTCGGGATTTACTTTATTGCCGGATGCAACAGGTCTTGAAAGTCGCGAATAAAGGGGGAACACGACGCAAAGGAAAAGTTTCCCTTTAAGACGGTCCGAATGTTAAAAGTTATCAACTCCATTGTTCAGCTTAACTTGAACTCTATTTTAAGTTGCATATACATACGAGTATTTTGACGTGAATAAGTCTTTAAATTTGCTTTCATATAGTAGGAAGCAATTCGGAAAAGTGATAAAAACAAAATCGAGCATACAAATTTAAAAAAATATATTAATCATATATTGGATTGAAATTTTTCAAGCAACCCATTCGCGATATATTACTTAATATATTAAATTTGATATAAAAAAAAATTTCATGAGTTAAACAGATGAGTGAAGGTCGACGTCCAATTCGGACCCTCTACTATTTTTAAGTATACTTATAAAATCGTTAGCCCTCCTGACGCACAGCCAAAACTAGAAGTCTAGAAAGCTGAAATTTAGAATGTATATTTTATAACGTAAACATCAGCTAAGAAAGGATTTTCAAAATTTCAACATAAAAGCGAGGGAAGGATGGTACATAGTGGGAACTATGTATGAAAGTCTTAGTTCTTTCAAGTTAGAAACTTAAAAATTTGAATCACAACTACCAAGCCTAAATAGATAACTATTAAAAATACACCATGCATGCAAAGCCCTCGTGGCTTCCTATAAATTAACTAAATTTGTAAGCAATTCATTTAATTCCTAGTAAAATCAATACCATAATACGCACGAAATATGTGCTTTAGTAAATTAGTAAATTCTTTTATGTACCAACAAGTTAAAGTTTAAACTAAATAAAAAAGGTAACATTTATTATATAATATTACCATCTTATATAAAAGAAATATGAAGTAGGCAGACAAAGAACGACAAATTAAAAAAATGTCGATTAAAAAAATAAGTCTAGTAGAGAAATAAATCAAGTCCACAGACGATCGTTCGATCTGTACGGATCAAAATGAAATTCCGATTTTCGTCGATTGTCCAATGCTTAAGAATCTGGACTTAGGTGTATAATCGAATTGTCTTTGTCCCTGAACAGTCGGGACTATTCCCGGAGGGCACCCCAGATGATTGGGTATTATGAGATTTCCATCTGTAGCTATTAAATCATCCGAGAAACCGAGCTTCGTCGGAAATGTTTCGGATTCTCGATACGATGTGTTTATTGAAATTTTGATTTACAAGCAATAAATTATTTAAATTGATGTTTGTTTAACATTAAGTTTAATCTGTGTGGATTCACTTTGATTAAAAGTGCATAAATATTTTAAAATCATACGAGTAGGTATATATCAATACTAATAATAAATCTGTAAGGGTCGGTCATGGAGTAAGTTTTCAGAGATATCGTGTTTATATGCTCTATACATGATACTGAAATTGACGATTTTTAGATTTTTTTTCTGTATGTATGTATGTATGTATGTTTCTCCATAACTCTGAAACGAATTAACTGATTTTCATGAAACTTGGTAGATAAACATTTGGACGTACGAGACATAGGATAGGCTACTTAATATTTTTCAATGCGGACAAAGTGGTGGGCACCAGCTAGTTTAAAAATAAAATCGATGTCTGCCTCCATCTGTTTCTCCGCTAACTTCTAAACCACCCAACGGATTTTAATACAGTTTTCACCAATGGAAAGAGCAATAAACGAGGAAGGTCTGCGTATATAATTTGTAGAAAAAAAATACAGCCATCAGTTGATTTTAAATTTTACAATCAAAATCATTTGAATAACATTGATTTTATGAGAATATATGTATTAGCCAAAGTTGTTTTAATATTTAGATTACATTGTATTAGTACCTAAACAGAATTAAAAAGTCTAATCTTGACTAACTCCATATCACATAAATAAATAAAAAATTGTGAATTTTCATGCATTTACTATTCCGGCTATCCCTTAACAGTAAAAATTAGTTGCATGAGAAATGTGAAGTTGGAGCTGGTTATCAGTCAATGATAAAAGCAGATAAAAAAACAATTGAAAACATAATTTTCCCTTTAAATTTACAGTAATTGCTTTTGCGTGTGTCGTAGTATAGCTCATACGGTATCGGTAGCCTTTGACCTGAACGTCATTTTATATATGATGGATAGCAAGGGTTGAATGATTAAGCGGCACTCTATTAATTAGGGGAGAAAGATTGAGTAAGCTATGAACAATAAAATAATATTAAGATGTGTATTATTAATATGTAACTAGATGTTGCCGGAAACTTCGTACGCGCTGTAGTTCGTTTTGAAAGTAATAAATACCTATTAAAGTAACTTCACGCCTTAAGTACTCGAACGATCGTCATGATTCATGATGATGCAAATTTCATACTATTCCCGAGGAATCATATAATATTAAAAATCTTGCAAAAATATAACCGCAATATTGATTGATATAATTTATTTTGTTAGGTGTAAAATTTTTCATTTTTCAACGCGGACGAAGCAGCGGGCAAAAGTTCATCATCATCATTATCATCGCAGCCGCAGAAAGTCCACTGTTGGACATAGACCTTCCCCATAATTTTCCAACAAGGCCGGTCAGAAGCAGCCTGAATCCAGCATCGACTAGCGGCCCTTATCAGGCTGGCACCTTTTAGGTGGACGTCCTGCGCTGCGCTTGCCGGTCCTTGGTCTCCACTCGAGAACCTTCCAGCCCCAGGGGCCGTCGGCTCTCCATACTATATGTCCTGCCCATTGCCACTTTAACTTACTGATCCACTGGCTTATGTCCGTAACTTTCGTACGTCTACGGATCTCCTCCGATTTCTAATTCAATCTCGTAGTGTAACCCCAAAAAAAAAGTGTAGGGAAAAAGTTAGTGTTGAATAAAAATGAAATCTTCTTTAAAGGAACGTTCTTTAAAATATGCCTAAACGAATTTCCGGCGGCAATCTTCCCTTTCAGAACGTAGAAAGACAAGATCACATTTCAACAGTTGCGCGAGAATTGCCATATAATTCGATCAGGGGCCGTCGAAGCCGATCGGCCTCTCGCTACGCCTCGGATGACCTCCGCCCCACTCCATTAGCTTATTACCCTCTCCCATTATTGCGTTACTAATTTTCCTGCACATCGAGAAGCTAACGAAGTTTCTCCAAGCGTCGTATAAAGGGCGCGTTTTGATTGTCAATTACTAACTGTCGGACGGCAAGGAGCGGTTACCAAAGAGTCGACGTTCAAAGCAAAACTCAGGATGCAATTAACTACGTGCGAAATATACTTTACATCGTACGCACTAACTAATGTGAAACTAGTGTAAGTTCATATAAAAGTTAAGCTTTTTGAATGTTTTAGCCGGTTAGTGTGGACTTGAATAGTCTCCTAATTTGAGAATAAAGTAATAAAGTAACTTCAATAAGTAATATAAAATCTAAATCAGTTCTAAGTTTATTAAATAGATGATATTAGTGGAACAGAACTATTTGGAGTTAATTTATTAATATACAAGTCATACAACTGAATGTTTGGAGTGACTGCTAAGTACATTTAGAGTAAGAGGAATTTATTTGCCTCATCAATATTTTGAAATTGTAGTTTTATTTTATTTTTTAATGTTTTCTATAATTTTACTTATATGTTTTTCGTATATTGTAACAAAAACACTTTCGATTTAACTAAAATTAATCAATATTTCTTATTAAGTTTTTTGGTGCCTGTCTAGGTAGAAACTTATGCGATGTATAGAAAACCAAAAATTATACACAATATCAAGCAAATAGACAACTAGCTATTGCTCACGACATCGCATGAGAGAAAAATTATTGAGTAAAATATGTCCTTTCCTAAGATTCAAGCCAAGGTACTGAAATATTTAAAAATATCTTCTGTGACTAAAAAGCTACAAACTATAAGTAACAAATTACAATTGCTTATAGTTTGAAAATAAATTAATGAATCTTAAGGGTAGGCATATCATAGATAAATAAGTACTTGTAATATTTATAAGGTGTATTATTTATACCTCTATGGTAACAGGGAATCACTCACAATGAACCATAATTTATTATCTATGCTTCGAAAATGCACTGAAAGAGTGTGTCATTTTGAAGTCTCATTTGTAGTTTTATTTTATATATTTTTTTAAAATAGTTTATTTAATTTTTTATTGAAAAAATGTCTAGCAACGGTTCGGTTGAAGATGAAATAGAAGTCATCTTCCAAACAGAAGAAGAAGAAACTTCCGGAGAAGAGGTGCCGATGAGCGAGTGGTCATCCCTTGAGGTAGCGACATTGGAAGAAAATATGAAACGAAGTCGTGCCGCACAAGGCCTGTACTCGCCTGGAAGTGGAGAATTATGCGCGAAATATATTGCTATGTCTGACAGCGATGTTAGTCGACACGTTTTCTATAACTATCCTGCCATTACTGATCCCGGTATAGAATCTGCTTTACTTGAGCCAGAAAAACCAGTCGTATATTCTGATGATGGTCGTGATTTGTACAAAGCTCTATGCAAAGAATCGGATCAATGTGTTGTGGGAATGTTCTATAGAAACTTACTAAATGAAGAAATTAGTTTGAGCTATTATGGAGTCAATCCTTCGTCGATTCGATGCATGGCAATAGCACTTAATTACAATAAACATGTAAAACGTTTCATTTTGACTGATAACTTTTTAAACGATGACGCCTGTTACCATTTAGGGCAGACGATTGCTACTAATAGCACTCTGAAAGAATTAATACTAAATGGCTGTCGTATTGGTGCTTCCGGTATGCTCCGCTTAGGCAAAGGTCTCGTGATCAATAATGCACTTGTAACACTCGGCCTTGCCAGGAATTTTATAGAGGATGAAGGCGGAACATACTTCGCTAAATATTTAGATGAAGGCGCTACAGTGCCACGAGTAAATTTAAGTCGTAACAATCTGGGTAGACAATGTGCTGTTGCAATGTTTGAAACGTTACAGTTTCGAAACAAGTTAACTCATTTGGATTTGTCTTCAAATAGTTTCTTCCACACTCCGTCTATTGTAAAACTTTTAGAGGTTCTAGGACAAAGTAAAATATTACAAGAATTAAATTTATCCCGAAACCTGTTTGAAGGTGAACGTATTGCTGGAGCTCTACAAGCTATTATACAAATTCCAGCATTAGTCGCTTTAGATCTAAGCTATAATAGATTTCGCGATGAAGCTGTACGTTTAATAATATCTAAATTATTTAAAGCTAAAAAAATGGAAACTTTAGACTTGTCTTTTAACCCATTAACAACAACGGATGCTGTAGCTGTTATAGAAATTATGTTAAAACCGAGAGTTAAAATAAAAAACTTGTATCTTGATAATGTTTGTGTTAATAAGAAATTTGTAACTGTACTCGAGAGGGTAAGAAAGATGAAGTCACGTGAAAATTTTAAAATAAAATATGGTGACATATTAGAAAATTGGGTTGTAACAGGACCTGATCCGAGAGACTTAATATTGCAAAGGGCTGATTACCTAGGTAATAGAAATAAAAAGAATAAAGTGGATATTGCATTATACTTTTTAAGGTTAGCCAAGGAGTTAACAAAGCCTAATATTTCGAATCAAGATTTAATAGATCGAATAGACGCTGAGAATATACCTCTGGATAAAGATTTAATAAACGAATTATCTTTTGTATTTGCTGGTCCTAAAACTGCAAAAACGCGGACTGTTGACGTTCAAAAGATTGCAGAATATATTCAGCGCATTTGGCCTGATAGGAAGCTGCCTCCTACTCCACCTCCTGAACCTGAACCTGAACCTGAACCTACGCCTCCAATAGAAATCGAACCCAAAGGCAAAGGTAAAGGAAAAGGAAAAGGCAAGAAATAATTTATTTTTTACGTTTTTGAAACTATTCATTTATGTATATTATTTAGAAATTATATTATACTATGATTTATATGATACATATTTTTATTTACTAAATAAAGATTGACAAATGCGATAACATTTAAATGAACTCGTCTAAACAAACAAATCTCATTTGAACTACATCCGGTCTCCGCCGCCATTGCTCGCGTCAGTTGGACTGCCCTCAAGCGGCTAATTTCCGCTATCATACACATGCACAATGTCCTTTGTTAGACTATAAAGCATGGAATCATTTAATTCTTAGGCGTCTCCGAGCCTTTGGAGGCTTTAAATTCTTATTGTAATTCACAGGCTTCAAAAAAGGGGCCAGCTTTTTGAAATGGAAAATAGAGGTTTTACACCGAAGTGTAATAGATGTTTTTCACTCAAGTAGCAAAGTACCTACAGTGTTATTGTTGCCAGTATTAGTAGGCTACGCTAGCCACCTACCCTCAATTGACCCGTCAGCCTGTCTGTATTCATTTGGAAAAATTAAATTGCTATATGGCTATTGTCTGAACACTATTGATGGAACTTTTTCAATGTTCAATTTGGCAAAAGCTAGTAATTTAATCATTTTAGGTGTACCTATTTTAATATCGCATTATGACTAAATTAGCTATGAAGCGATATATAGTTCTAAATATGACTAGGACTATGACTAATATAGACTTATGATCACAAGTTTAGAACCGTGTCAGAATGCTTACTTCGTTTTAAAGCCAATCTTTATTTATCAGGCGAAATCACGTTTTGCCTAACATAGGAGTAGAGTAAGAACTAACAATATGAAAATTGCATGTAGTGTGAAATAGGCCATAAGACGTTCATTAGGCTTTTGAAAACATCTTCAAAATAATGGCTCACAAATTTCAGAAAGCTCTTGTAGGTTACATGTGGTAGTTAAATGCGAAACTGTGCCTAGGTACCCTCAATTAGTGAACGGTAGGTGTAAGCTGAGTGTGCCCACTCGAGTTGCGGTAGAAGGCGGATTGTTAACCGACTATTATGCGAGGAGAGCCCTACAGCCTACACACCAACTAGAACGCAATCAATGCACAATACCGCAACGAATTCAACTCAGCTAACGTGTAAATGGTAAGTTATGGCAAATTTAAAGAATTTAAATACCTCAATCCTACTAATATTGTAAATGAGAAAGTTGTATGTATGCACGTTTGTTCCTCTCACGCAAAAACAGTTCAAGCCTTAAATCGTTAATGACCAATTTACATATGACTAATTCATTAAACGGATTAATCCTTAGTGCCAAGACAAACGTTATTTAATAAATAATTAAAAATAAAATTTTAATAAAATTTTAAAAAATAAAATGAACAAGCAAATCTTGCGTATACCATCACCAGTTTGACATATTTATAAAAAAAAACAGTGGCATTCCGGGAGTGCCGACAGAAGTGAAAACTTGAACAATTACGTGTGTATTTTTTGAATCGTCAGGAAAGTACATACTTATATACAGAGGTGTCGGTTACGGTAACAGTGTCGCGAGTTCAATGGTTTTTCCCATATCAAAAATGCCCAACGCGCCTAAAGTTTTCACTTCAATAAAAATCGAAATGTGTGTATATACAATATGACCAATGGACCAATGACCAATGGCGATGATTTTAGGAGTAATTATGATAAAAATTGGGAAAATTTTGAGTAGATACGAATTAAAGATTGTACAGATACTGACCAATCACCATGTCAGTATACATGAAGAAGAAAGGAAGAAGAATTAGTGATAATATTTAAGAAACAGCTCAAAAGATGGAGGTTCATAGAGGTGAATAGCGAATTACAGGCAGAGTGCATGTTCCAAAGAGAGAACGGTTCAGAAGCGAACAATTAACACGACGAGAGGCACTTAGTACTCGACTTCGCGGTTGCACGACACCGCACGCCTGACATTACATAGCACTAACACCTATACGTATATTGTGGAAGTGTTTGCTAATAGTAGAATATATTCAAGTTTTTAATGCCTCCTGCAATCGGACAGTAATCTGTATCTGCTTGTCGTTGACAATGAACATTTTGCAATCCTATTAATATTATAAATGCGAAAAAGTGTATGTATCACGCAAAAACGGCTGATCAGATTTGGATGAAATTTGGCACACAAATAGTTTATTACCTGGATTAACATATGGGATACTTTTTATCCTGAAAAATGTTAGGTTCCCTAGGGATCATCATAAAATATAAAAAATTGGGCGCCACCGTCGACGCAGCGATAAAGATTTCAAATATTTCCTGGGATGTTATATTTTTCATTTTTCAACGCTTACAAGTTTTAAGTTAATAATATACAAAAATAAATTAATAGTAATTTTGAAATCCGTATCAAAAGTTATGGTTTAGAAGAGGTTAGGGCAGATGAAGTTTTTTTTTGGTTATTGCTTTGAATACTTCATGGATTCATACAAGATTTGTTTGAAATAAGTAAAATTAGGTACTTATCAAACTTTTATTTATTTGTCGGCGAACCCTTTGGTCGAAGTACCTAAGGTGCTTGACTTAACGTTATGTTTTAACAGTCCCAAGCTTGATTCCAGGCAGATCAGAATTTGGAAATGAACTTTTCAAATTTCGGTTTGGACTGGGCCTTGTAAGTAGTGGCAGGCACACTGCGTTTCTCAGTCATTTGGGCAACCCGTCTAGAGGCAGTGACCACCCTCTTAAAAGAGAACCAAGAAATAACAGCATATTTGCTGTTGTGTTTCAAAGAATGAGGCAGGGATGCCACAGACCATTTTCCTAGTCGTTAATCGTTAACAGGCGACTGAAGACACTTATCATCAAGTATACCTTCAGATTCTCTGACAAGCTATATCTACATAAAAATGTGACACATAAAATTTTTACCAAATTAAAAAATTCACAGTTAATATCTCCATGTTACCTCCTCCATTCTTGTAGCAGAGATATGGAAACCGCCATACGTTCGCTAGGTCGACGGCGAATCCGATGACTGAGAGCAGGAAGTCTACCTTCTTGCCCCATGTCTCTCGCTCGCCGCCGCCCGGTGTCGGCGTCTTAAGAGCCATTCTACTGCCTCACACCAAGCCGCCCCACCCTTAAACAACAAATTAACCGTTATTTACAGATGCAATACCTCTCAACTACCTCTCAAAGTTTGAACTACTAGGTCACAACTCACAACTCTAGATAAGTTGCCATATTTATATGAATAAATCTCTGAGTCACAAGTTCACAACTGTATTTCTATATTGGTTTTGCAGAACCAATATAGAAATATTGGATACCTGGAGAGATTTGTATTTCCAAGTACATAAAAAGTACGTCATCATCATCTCAGCCGTAGGACGTTGAACTGCTCTTGAACTAACTGCCTTTCGTCAACGATCCCAATCATTTACGTGAAATGAATTCGTCAACTAAGTAATGGGCTGACGGTTTTCAAACGTCTGAGCAGATCTTCATAAATTTTACATAAGAACTGTCCCGATCACGTCAGCTTGTAAACAAAAAAAAACGGATCAAAATCGGTCCATCTATTTGGGAGCTACGATTCCACAGACAAACATACAGATACACAGACACACAGGTCAAACTTATAAAACCCCTTTTTTGCGTCGGATGTCGAGGGGTAAAAATATAAATAGTTGTTACAAATATTTCAATCGACTGTGATATATATAGAACAGGTACAAATTTAAAAACTTAAAAATAGTTTTATAGAAATTTTGAGCAACCAAAAATAAAATTCAATTATTTCGCAGCATAATATTCGCGCGCCGCAAGAACTATAAACGCGCTTGACCTTTAACCCTTGGAGGGTTAATTAACATGCCAGAAATAATCGGCGTATGTCCTCTCGTGGGCACTCCATTAGCGTGACCCGGGATCATATAATGAAGTGACAAATGTTATAACGCGCACCGCTCTCTGACGTAGGGGCTCCGCACTCAGCCGTGTCCACTGGCCAACCGGTTAAAATATCAGGGTTGCCACTTATTTTACATGTACCTAGTTTAATACGCGTGAATTTATTTTAAGTACTTTCGGTTAAAGCTTATCAATTGAAAACTTTATTAATAACTTCAGGATCCAATACACTTCGTACCAACTAAAATTGATTTAATTGTAAATCTTTATAAGCTACTGGCGACCAGCCCAGCCCCGGCTTCGCAGTTTTAAAATTTAAAAAAAATCCAAAACAGTACAGATTATATTAGTTCTAATCAAATCCTTCTAGCTCCAATACTGATTTCATTGATATCGGTAATGGAGATGACTGATGACAAACTTTTTCTTTCTAAAAATAACAAACTAATTTAGAAAAAAGAAGAATAACTGTACTTTTACTTTTTTCTACCTTCAAAATGGCTGAGAAAATTAAAATCAAAGTGGGAATTTTCATACATTATTTAAAAACGCGGGCGGCACTCGATCGTGCGATGACCTCACGATTCGTCTCGCCGGTCGGATAGTTCACTTTTTCTGGCTCAACAAAGAAACACACAAACTCACTTTCACATATATAATATTAATTAGCCTTACTGTTACTGTTAAAACTTTCAAATGATATACCACGAAAAACTAAAGAGATGTGGTTGGTACTAAGAAACTCCATCAAGATCCATTTAAAATATGGTCATTAAAGTTTATTTAAAAATATTCAATTAAATATTCAATTTTATGAGCTTCATGTTACAGCATATATTTTATTTTTTCCAACTAACACTGAATCGCATTACTGTTTTTTTTTTTTAATGTTTAAGTAGTTATACTGACGGTCCACTATAGGTGGCTATTATGTTCGTAGTAGCCTATAATAAAACAACGCCACAGGTGCTTAAGATTAAGGATAGGGGAATAGGAAGGAATAGGTAAATCGTCTCTAAAATTAAAACTTATCTTTTTTATTAGTTTAAATAAAGGCGAATTATTCTGTAATTATTTTAATACAAATGAGCGTATGCAGTGTTCATGTTGTGATTGTTTAATCATCTTATTAATAGCAGAAAAATATATTTTGAATCTCATGAGTAATAATATTAGCAAAAATAAATAAATGTCTCCTGAATTTTGAGTATCAACCCTAGCTAGATGTAGCTCTCGATCTGTGCACGGTCTGTCGTCCGGAGTGGCTGTCAGACTCAGCAGCGCTCCAATGATTTTGCCACGAAAAACATCCACGTCATCATAACAGCACTACCACTAAAACGACAAATTGAATTCTCGACATCCGTTGCAAGTGAGTAGCTAAAGCTATCTAAGTACTGAATAGATTGTTGTCCTATCTCTTTAGCAATAAAATAAGTAACCTGTAATATGAATTACAAAAATCTGATAACTAATTACATTTTCAAACAATACTAAAGATGTAATCTAATATTAGCAAACTTTATAAACTACTAGGTTTCGCCCGCGACTTCATCCGCGCCCCTTTCTCTTTGAAACGTTTGTAACTACATGAACAATTGTAGATTTCTAATGAGAGTTGCTTAGGCTAAGTAAGCATTTAAGACAATTTTAAGCATTTAAGGCAATTAAGTACAAAAATAAAAAATGAGTTACCTAATTAAAAGGTTACCTGGTAAACAAACATTTTTACTGTGGTTAAAAACAACAGTTAAATCCTGATAAGTACCTAAATAGAAGCGAAAGTGAGATTGTTAGGCTATCAAATCAAAAAATAATATTAACGTCATTACAGGATTTTTATTTTACACATGGTATTAAGTGAAGCATACAAGAAGTAGTTTATGAATAATTCTAAATTTATTAAATAACAAATTTTTTATTCAATTTGATGGCATGTGACTAGTAGTCTACATACACAACACACACACTGGAGGAGGGAGGGTATATAACAAGACACGAGAGGACGTCCTACGGTGAGATGCTAGCCTTTTTCTAATTATTGTCAGAAATTGTAATCATAATGTATAGTTATCTCTGAAAGGAATTTTTAAAACAAAATAGATTTTATGATACCATTACCTACTAATAAAACTATTAAATTAAATTTCATAACTTAAATTAAAATTCGTGATTTTAAATTTTATTGTATTTATTTAGTCTTTATCTTTGGAAGTGGCAGGATATATTGCGTTTCCCAGTCATTGGGACAGCCCGTTTGACGGCAGTAACAGAAGACCACTGTTGAATAACAGCATGTGTGCTGCTGTGTTTCGGTAAGTGAAGGTATAAGGGACGCCAGAACCCATTTTCCTATCCCTTCCTAATCCTTTACCCTTCAAATTAATATTAAATATTAAATTATCATTGACATTTTTGTTACCTAACAGAGGTGCATAAATTAAGTTTATTGTTTATATTAATAATTCGATAATTAATATCGAAAATAGGTTGTATAAGTAACAAATTTCTTGAGAGAATTAACGACGTTTGTATCAAAAATTATTAATAGAAAAAAAAACTCAACCAAATTTAATAAATCTAACGTTTTATTTAAGCATCAGTTAGAATATTATTTTTAAGTTACTAAATGTTAACTTACTAAATGTTTTAATCATATTTAAATAATAAGAAAGTGCAAAAAAATGACATTTATTTAGTTGATTCAAATAATATACAATAGCAAATTCTTCCTGTCTATAGAGGTTATTACTTTACAATTCGTTCGGGCACTGCAAATTTGATAAGCTGCTATTAGGTCCTAGAAACCTATAAACCTGTCATCGAGTTTTAGTAACTTTAAATTCATAATCAGTTTCTAAAACGTTCACATTTCCTAAAACGTTTCCTGGATGCCTACCTAGTATTTCATACTTTGCAGCTACCCCAACTCTAGTTTGAGGGAATAGTAGTCTGACGTTCAGACTATTGTTTTACAGTACACCCAGAAAACTAAATATCAAAATGTTAGATTTTCTAAAACAGTTGTATTATTTAGACGCTGAACTCTCGGGCTACTTAAACATTATTTAAAAAGGTGGATGTATATAGATAATCAAAGTCGGAGAATGTTTCATAAAGAAAAAACTAGCAAGTAAAGCTTGAAAATAAATCGGAACGATCTATTTCAGCACGCCAATTAAGTCAGTTTAACAAAGGCTTAGGATTTAATAATAAAAGAAAACAAAAAATATATCATGTGAAGTCTCAAAGAATTATCTATGGTACAAACAATTAAATTCGAAACTTGTACCAGAAACAAATATAAACAACCGCGAACACCTTTGTTTAGAGTTTACTAAGTAGAGGTATACGACCGCTTCAAAAGTTTTATCACATTCAAAGCGGATCAAATAGTTATTTATTTCATAGTCATAGTCATATTTGAAAAGTATTTGAACAGTTTAAGAAATCTTAATTATATTATTAACTAGCGGCCCGCTCCCGGCTTTTCCCGGGATGCATTTTTTTTACGTAAAAACCTTCCCTGATTATCCCTCTATCCATGAGTGAAGACAGAATTAAAATCGGCCCAGCCGTTCTCGAGTTTTGCGCTTAGCAACACATTTAGGGATTCATTTTTATATTATAGATTACCTGTGCCAGCAACTTCGTACGCGCTGTAGTTCGTTTTTTTTTTTAATTCCACAGGAACCTAACATTTTTCTAGGATAAAAAGTATCCTATAGTTTAATCCAGGTAATCATCTTTACATCAGTGAAAACCGCATTCAAATCGGTCTTGCCGTTTCTGAGATTAGCGTGCACAAACGTACAGGCTATTTTTTAATATACAAAAAATCAAAAAACTATTTTTTGACCTTGGCAACATAAATACTATAACATGTAAAAATATTATACAGACACTCCACGTTTACGATTTTATTATAAATATGTATATAGATTTATAGTTTTTTGCAGGGACTCAAAATAATATTATCATAAATACAATTTATTTTTATGCCAATTTATGTGCAATTAAACACTTCGATTTTTAAATTGTTCACAAATGATACCGTTTAATAAATACTAAATGGAGAAGTTGAAATAAATGGAATAAAACTCACGTGCGGCTCGGCGGGTGCAGAGTTCGCGCCATGACCGCTCGGCGCGATGTTCGTTTCAAAATGACGCGGAATGTTGATGACGGGGTGCTTCTGTGAAGTTACGCAGCGGACTGGGCGGGACAAATACCACGCCTAACGAGAAAATTTTACACCCTTCAGACCTTTCAGATATGTTGTTATTTCACAAATGCATTTATTTCTTTCATTTAAGTTTTTACAGTAATATTTTACTAGGTCAGAGACGAACAAAACTAACATATTTAGATACCACTTAATCTTTAAGTATCTATATTCATTTTGATATCTACGAGTATCTATAAACATTTATAAAGTAAAATCGCTGTCCGCATCTGTTTCTCCGCTAACTTCATCTAAACCACTCGAAAGATTCCACTAATTGAATGAGCAATACTTAAACGAATAATCTTTGTATATACAATTTGCAGAAAAAAATTACTGCAGCTAAAGGAAATTTATATAATTGGAAGTCATTAATTTTTTTTAATACATCTCAAAAAAATAATAAAATATAAAAAAAATATAAAACCTATATAATTGTGGGAACACTTGACATATTATGTTTCTTGTCCTATCTAATAATTCTTGTTTCTATCTAATAACTATCAAAAGGAAGTTAAAAATACAATACTTAGATAATATTTTTTAAAAATCTAGCTAGACTAAGCTCAATATATAAAAGCTAGTTTATTTATTACTCATTTCAGGACAAAAAATAAAATACTATACTTACCCAAACTTTATACCTAACGGAATAGGTTAGAAATTAGTGATCTATAGGTATACATAAATTAGTTTGCCCTTTAGTCTCTAGATGTATAAAATTAAAATTAAAAAACATTTGAAATCTTATTTATGAATGAAAACACAAACAGTGATCGATAAACTTATTGTTTATTTTTACTTTTATGTGTTCACTACTTTATACGAGAAAAAACGCCTAAGTAGGTATAATAAGTATTTTTATCGTCCTTCTTTACTTGCGGATTTTCTATTCCAACTTTGGCCAGAAAATAAAGTTTTCGTGAAAAGCCGATTGTAAAACCACGAAAATCCTTCGAAAATGAAAATCTTTGATAAAATTTATTGGATGGCACTAATAAATTATTGAAAATTATCAAAATAATTGAATATTATTTTTCGAAACACAACAGCACACAATGACATGCTGTCTTTATTTTCATAGTGGTCTTCTGCAAGGGGGTGGCTACTACCGCCAGACGGGCTGCTCAAATGACTGGGAAACTTAGTGTGTCTTGTCACTATACACATGTGATCTTCTCTAATAGCCCAGTCAATGAAGCCGTAACTTTGCCATTTTGACCTGGGTGAGTAGAACCAACGGGAAAATGTGCGTTAATAATCCTGCAAAAACATATCAAAAATGCAGGGTCCTAAATCACCGGAATGATTTGCAAAAAATTGCAAAAAGGTGAAAAAATGACTTTTTCTCAAATATCTCGAAAACTATAAGAGATATGAGAAAAAGTTTCAAATAATAGTTGTAGAGGATTTAATTCTCTACAAAAATAATTAGAATGAATTTTTGCGTATCGGGCACCGTTGGCACGGAAATCACGTTTAAAGTATGAAAAATTGAAAAATAATTTTTTTTTGTCTCAAAATAAAAAAATAATTTATTTTCCAAATAGGAGTGATTTTTTCTGCATCCCGCGAACATTTCCTAAGAGATTACCCTTTCATTGTTGTACATTTATATTGTTTATAAACAATTAAAAACTTTAAAATTCATTTTTAGCCATCTTAAAATAATTTTTTTGATTTCATTTTCACACCAATCGATTTAGAATGAAGTTTTCTATAAGATTAAGTTATTTTTTTAGACAAAAAAAGATTCATCGAGATTTAGCTTAGAAATGGGTTTTGGGGAACTTTCTCAGGGATCCGACACTGGCGATGAGAGAGAAAGACTATAGTTATGTCTCGCTCGCACTCACACAAAATTTCTGCGCGTGCGCGGTGTACGAAAAAGCATGCGTGCGAGAGAGACCAACTTTTTCCAAATGAGAGGAAGAAGGATAGAGTGAGGCGCGTGCGCACAGCGATTAAGAGTATAAGTGCGACAAAGACAGATTTTTTTTACATAAGAGCGAGAAGGACAGAGCGACATGGGTCCGCTCAGCTCAAAAAATCGCGTTCGGCTCCGAGTTGCGGAATTTTTTTATTGATAAACGATCTCCAAAAACGTTATTTTAAGCTATATATCAATCGATTCAGAATCGAAAACTGAATCGATTACACCCACTCCCATTTTTAACTTTTTTTTTGTAATTTTTTTTTTAAATTAACTAATAAATGAGTCATTTTTCATCTGGAAAAAGTCATTTTAACCCATATATTAATCGATTCAGAACTGAATCGATTACACCTATTCCTGTTTTTGATTGTTTTTTGTAATTTTTTTTTAAATTAACTAATAAATGACTCATTTTTCATCTGGAAAAACGTCATTTTAACCCATATATTAATCGATTCAGAAATTGAATCGATTACACCTATTCCTATTTTTGATTTTTTTTTGTAATTTTTTTTTTAAATTAACTAATAAATGACTCATTTTTCATCTGGAAAAACGTCATTTTAACCCATATATTAATCGATTCAGAACAAAACTGAATCGATTACACCTATTCCTATTTTTTATTTATTTCTTCCAACATTTTACTGTTAAATAGAGAAATAAACGTCTTTATTCGGACGTCATTCCAACCCAAGGCCCAAAAATTAATATATGGGTTGAAATGACGTTTTTTAGAAGTAGAAATCACTTATTTATTAGATAATTTAAAAAAAAAATTACCAATAAAAGTTAAAAATAAGAGTGGGTGTAATCGATTCAGTTTTCAATTCTGAATCGATTAATGTATGGGTTAAAATGACGTTTTTCCAGATGAAAAATGAGTCATTTATTAGTTAATTTAAAAAAAAAATTACAAAAAACAATCAAAAACAGGAATAGGTGTAATCGATTATGTTCTGAATCGATTAATATATGGGTTAAAATGACTTTTTCCAGATGAAAAATGACTCATTTATTAGTTAATTTAAAAAAAAAAATTTACAAAAAAAAGTTAAAAATGGGAGTGGGTGTAATCGATTCAGTTTTCGATTCTGAATCGATTGATATATAGCTTAAAATAACGTTTTTGGAGATCGTTTATCAATAAAAAAATTCCGCAACTCGGAGCCGAACGCGATTTTTTGAGCTGAGCGGACCCATGTCGCTCTGTCCTTCTCGCTCTTATGTAAAAAAAATCTGTCTTTGTCGCACTTATACTCTTAATCGCTGTGCGCACGCGCCTCACTCTATCCTTCTTCCTCTCATTTGGAAAAAGTTGGTCTCTCTCGCACGCATGCTTTTTCGTACGCCGCGCACGCGCAGAAATTTTGTGTGAGTGCGAGCGAGACATAACTATAGTCTTTCTCTCTCATCGCCAGTGTCGGATCCCTGAGAAAGTTCCCCAAAACCCATTTCTAAGCTAAATCTCGATGAATCTTTTTTTGTCTAAAAAAATAACTTAATCTTATAGAAAACTTCATTCTAAATCGATTGGTGTGAAAATGAAATCAAAAAAATTATTTTAAGATGGCTAAAAATGAATTTTAAAGTTTTTAATTGTTTATAAACAATATAAATGTACAACAATGAAAGGGTAATCTCTTAGGAAATGTTCGCGGGATGCAGAAAAAATCACTCCTATTTGGAAAATAAATTATTTTTTTATTTTGAGACAAAAAAAAAATATTTTTCAATTTTTCATACTTTAAACGTGATTTCCGTGCCAACGGTGCCCGATACGCAAAAATTCATTCTAATTATTTTTGTAGAGAATTAAATCCTCTACAACTATTATTTGAAACTTTTTCTCATATCTCTTATAGTTTTCGAGATATTTGAGAAAAAGTCATTTTTTCACCTTTTTGCAATTTTTTTGCAAATCATTCCGGTGATTTAGGACCCTGCATTTTTGATATGTTTTTGCAGGATTATTAACGCACATTTTCCCGTTGGTTCTACTCACCCAGGTCAAAATGGCAAAGTTACGGCTTCATTGACTGGGCTATAAATGATAACAAAAAAAAACAATTGAGTGCATTACTTGTCAAAAGGAAACGAATGGGATGTGGGTTATAATACCATACGAAATAATTTTCACATTATTACTTTATATCACATACCGATATATATACCTATAGGTTAAGGTCATCTACGTTTAAGCCACCGATATAAGTATATATGTAGCAAGCCATAGTGCTCAGCAATTTACTTACCTACTTAATTGAATTTACAAGACAGGAATCCAGTACTTATTGTATATATCTATATTCAAAATTCTTTTTTTGTACCTTTTTATGTATGTTTATTTATTTAACTACTCTTTTAGTCTTTCTAATTTTTGTTTAGTTATATATACATACAATTTAAATTGTTAAATTTTGTAATAAGCATTAGATACAAATATAAGATTAGGTATCTTAAATCAAAATAATTAACAGCAATAGGAGTTTTATCAAAATAAAACTCCTATTGCTGTTAAGTTTCTCTTACCAAATATTATTAACATTATATCACTGTTTGCTGTAGTTTTTCAAATCCAACGTGGTTTAGTATTCATTCAAGTTGATAAGTATAGTACTTACCTACCAAATCATTCAATTTTCCCAATGATTAGCCGTTGACGCGGAAAATGAATTAGGTTGATCTACCTAATGAAGATTGTAATTATGTGTTAGATAACTAAGTAAAATTTATAGTAAGTTAATAAAATATAAGCACAAATTACCTTACATATGAGCTAAGTAAGTAAGCAATGATAATGAAGCAGAAATCTTATTGTTCAATAATCAATTAGCCGTGGGCGGGAATTCCGCCCATGGCGAGTAGGCGGCGTTTCGTAGCGGACACGCCCAGACCGTATCCGGCCTACTTTCGACGCAATTATATCCGCTACGTCACAGAAACACTTCTAGAAGACTCCGCGACTTAATTCCACTACTTACCTACCTCGTAAATCACTCCGGGATTTCGAAACACGTTCTAGCACTCAAACCGATAAAGTTCTGTATGTTAAAGGAATTGTACCTACCTACCTTGCCATAGAACTTGTAACGTAGTTTATAAAGAAGTGGCAGGAGCTAATATATCATTCAAAACGCTTTTTTATGTAAAAGTGTGGTGGTGGATGGACTAGGCTGTCAGCTCTAAAGCCCGGCGTATACGGGTAGAGTAAACGGTAGAATCAACTAGCGTACTATTCTACCAGTTCCAAGTACTCTACCAGTTTTAGTAGAGTAACTGTTTACACGAGAATCGTCAGTCTTTTATAGAAACCGGTACGTTACACTGATCGCACACTATGAACACTTCGAAAATTGTAAAATACCAGGGGTGGGGGAAGGCAAGTAGTAGAGTAGCTTGCCCGCGATGGTAGCTACTCTACTCTTCCATATTTTAGTACTCTACTCATACTCTACTCTACTAATACTGTTTGCATTAGTATAGTTAGTAAGAAAGTTAGTACACTACCATGCTAATAAGCCGTTTACTCTACCCGTGTACACCGGGCTTACATGTGGGATGTCACAATCATATTTATTTTAAACTACATTTTCATAATTTTTTTCAATGGTTTTAGTTAAATAAAAGTAGGTAGGTATAACCGAACCAATCATCACGAATCAATGAAAAATGCTAATCAATGACGAGCTCGGTCTAGTTGTTAAGGTGCTTGCTTTAACGCTCTGTCTCCTGGGTTCGGTTGTCGGCTGGGCAACTTTGGAAATAAACTTTTCATAGTTGGCATTGGTCTGGATCTAGCAAGTAGTGGCAGGACTTACTGCGTTTAGCAGTAATTTGGTACCCTCTTACCGCCGCACTCAGAGACGTTCATTAAATTAGCCGTAATGGGCATTTAACTAATTACAATTAAAAACAATAATTAGCCGCGGCTCCCAGGGACGAAAATACATGCTTCATTAGTTAAGTAACACTTTAGGTAAGCATAGGAATGCGCATTCTGTCGAAATATATATCGATAACGTGCAGTGTTGTCACATGAAAAAACTCAATGACACATTATCATTAGTTTTAGCAGTTTATGTATTAAAAAGAAACAGTTTTTCATAAAAATCAATTAAACATATCTTTTTTTAATATTCTCACTTAAAAGTAAAAATGATAGACGTAATTATAATAAAATATATTAAATTTGTCAAGACTTTTTGAATACGGTAACATTTCACATGATTGTCAAACCAAACTCTATCTCATATCATATCCATATCCTCGTAACATTTTTCTTAAAAGTAAATATTGTTTTTTCGATTTTCGGCGTAGTAAAATGGTAAGTATAAGGTGTCTATTAAATAATGAAATGCAGAGTTTCTCATAATATATATCACTGTTTTATTCAACATGTCTTTATATGTAATATTTTAGGAGACAAATACAACACAACGCAAAAGAGTTCCCAACTTTTCGGAATAGTCACGTATATACCGTCTTGGTCCTGTTTCTCTGAACCTTCTTACATATTCCACGAATTCCACAAAGTCTTCTAGGTCCGACATTTTACTGCTTCTTTTGTAAAATAATTTTAGCTATGATAAAAACTTCACGAACTCGAATAGCATTAATATATAACCTAACTTTTGAAATGTCAATTGTCAAATGCTCCATTAAGAAGCTTAAGTAAGGGTTGAGCTGTCATTAAAGTTAATTGACATTAAAGACAAATAATGAAGCATTATCTGTCTCTGAGAGTAAATATTTTTAAATCTTTACTAAGGAGTCGCTAAGTAATCATTAAAGCGACTCTGAGTGCGGCGGTCACTGTGACTTACTATGAAATAACTGTATATGTTGCGGTGAGTGAGTAAGGTACGTCAGAGCCCAATTCTCTACCTAATCCCTTATTTTTAATCTTACTATGGTTGACACCGCACTTGGGATGGTGGACACCTACCACCAAGTGAACCATCTGCACAATAACACCTTTATTAATTCCAATATCAATGAGCTTAAACTTAAATATAACTCAAGCTTTTGAACCCATTCAATCTTCTCAAACTAGAGTAAATTGAATCATGTGTGCCATTTGTGACAACTAAGGGACATGAAATACATGAACCAGTGGGGTCAATCTAATAGTTTATCAACTTATTTACCTACAGCTGTGCTTTCTGCTAAACAATGAAATTTTAGTAGGTACCTACCTAACTATACTATACATATTACAAGACTAGGTACAAATACTTACCTAACTATATGTTCCTATTTCCTCGGCAGACTGTTCTCAATTATCACATACAGTATCGGGTAAATAAGAACGGCAATGTATTTATTTAATTCTTTTATGATAAATTTTGTTTAAAAAAATTGATTTAATTTTTCGTAGATAGACTAGAAAGTAAAAATTGAAATAAAAACTGTTTATGTATATACCTATGTGATTTTTTTTATTCTTTTAGTTCTGTAAGTTAGGTGTTCCCAATATTTTAATTTATAATCAATCGTATTAAGATTTCACATAAGTACCAAACCTTTTATCCTACTCTAATGGCCTGTGGCGTTGCTTTATGTTATAGGCGACGGTAGCCACCTACCACCAAGTGGTCCGTCAGCCTGTTGATTACCTTAACATAAAAAATATATAAATTTTGTGTAACTGCATATAATACATAATTATTTAAAGTCATTTAATGATTTAAATCTGATTACACTGTTTAGTCCTTTTCTTCATGTGAGTTCTGCATGCGTCAAATATATTATTATATTTAATTATTAAGTAAGTCGAATTGGAATTACTTGTTATATTTAATTATCCGACATAGGTCAACCAGCGGATTAGTAAGTCAAAATTGATGAAGGAAGATGATAATGGGTACCTATCTAGCAGCACCACCTTCGGGTCACTTCCGGGTTTGTAGTGACCCACCGCCGGAACTTCAACTGTCTCAAATTATCATACTTAGAGGCTGTTCGTAATCAATCCATTGGCCGTCATAACAACTGTACCTACCTACTGAATTTTATTATTACAAATATTATTGAAGTGAAACTTCTTTGCGCGCGATGAGATAAAAGTTCAAGGTCGAATATTATGTGACTCTTCAGTAACTACTGGGCACTTCTGTGCTAGCAAAGATATATTAATTCGATGATATTCTGTACACCCGCATGTCTTTATCTTTAATTTACCTTACTTTTATATCGTCTCTAGCTAGAAACCAAAATGAAGGCGAGATGTTTTAGCGAGACCGTATTGGCGCACAGTCCGTCAGGTTTAACTTGAAAAGAACAGGAACCGACAGACGATTCTGAATCGAAACCAGAAGTGAACCGCCACTGAACGTACACTGTCTCAATTTGCTAATGGTGATTAGGATCAACCTGTTGGCGGATAAGACGTTTGTAATGCTTTCAACAGGCGCCACACCCCACATCTTGATGCACTCATCGGACAAATAAAGGTAGGTATATATATTTCTTTTTCGGTTTAAAGCTATTATAAAAATTCTCAGTTTATATAGTAAGCAAGCAGTACTTAGGCAATGCAGTCTTCAATTTCCATAAAATATGCAAAGGTGCATTTAAAGATTAGCGACGCACTTTAGTTACCTATAAAAGTTAGTTACCTATAAACTTTCTTTACATAATCTTATAACACTAGAAATTATATTAGGATCTTAAGAATCTGGAAAACGAAGGTCATTGGAAAAGTGAACTAATTCAAATAATTGTTAGGGTTATCATGGTATACCTAAGATTACTTAGATGCTGTGATGTGATAAATAAATGAAAGTAAATAATACCGAGGTGATGAATAAATATTGGTATTTTACAATTTTAAATGTGCCGCTCTTTTCTTACGTCAACTTTTGTTTGACATATTATTTTGAGGCATCGATACTTTGATAAGGCTCAAAACTTTTGTAACTGTGTCAGCAATAGAACAGAAAAATATAAGGAAGTTCTTCTGATTGGTTAACACCGCCCATTTATTTTCATACGTCAACCAATACGAGAAGTCCAAGCACGCAGTCGATGTCGATTGTCGAATCAACATAAAAATGTCGTCCATACAAATTAGCTTATAGATAAAGTGATCATTTCCTTTTTGCTTTGTTTTGCTAAACGTATTCCACGTAGTAGAAATAAGAATTTAATCAATAATAAATTCAATTCAACAACTGTAAAAATTAAATACAGGTTGGTACAGTTCTTTTTATGATCTCAAATTAACTTTCTCTTCTTTTGACAGTGCTCTTTGGACCAATGTTTTTAAAATTCGTAAATAAAAACAAAGCTGTTTTTCCAGTCATCTGATATTGAGTTGATTGGATCATCGGATGTCTGTTGATGTAATCATTCTATTTATCACAGAAAGATTTACCATTGTGACAAATTCATAAATTTTTCTTACGCTTCCTTTTTTATTGGGTCAATGAATTGAATAAGGGGAAATAAACGTGAAGCTATAGATATTATAAAAAGCAACGTGTACGGTTTTTTATTAGATATGGGCGATGAAATGGATCCGTGCGAATGCCTGTGGAATCACGAGCTAGCAATGCGGAGACTTATCTCGTTGGTGAGTATCTATCTATAACGGAATGGCCTTGTGTCATTTTTCATTTAATGTTTTGTGTACGATAGCATAACAGCTAGAACCACCCACATATTTATTTATCTTATTATTTACTAGCTGTTGCAGTTTTCGTGCGCATAACTATAAAATGTTGCCTATGTTACTCGCTGATAATATAGCTTTCTATAGATGAGATTTTTTTAAAATTAGCCCAGTAGTTATAGAGTTTTATTTATTACAAACACAAATCTATCTCTTTGTAATATTAGTATAGATTATGCAAAATTTAGGTACCTAGTCATAAATTTTCTATGTGGCTTAACATTACTTTTACTGAAGGTACTCAGGTAATAAACAAATTTTGAAATGAAAAAAGTGTTTCAGTTTTTGTAGTTTAAGGAAAACCACAAGTGAGCTAATTAATGTGGGTTATATGAAACAATGCAATTCGTTTCAGTCTGTAACTGTAGGTGTTATCAGTCATTTGTTTCTCTTTCATTTGCAAAACAAATTTGCATAACTTTTAGTTTGTTATGATTCTCTATTTAAATACTTTATGCCTTTTTGTCACCTTCTGGACCACCATAAATGACTAGAATGTGGCAGACAAATCAATAACATGTAATATTAACATTTTTACTCCGAATGCAAAAGAAGTTTGTCCTGTGTTTGTCTGTGGCAATATAGCGGCTAAACTTGACGAAATTGTAGATTCACAATGATTTCTATTTAACAAAATTGATATCAATACTATATTATATGCATGTTTAGTATTTTATCTTATCAATCAAATAGATAATTAAGTGAATTTATAAAAATGTATATACGTAATTTAATATTATGATTATGAAAAAAAAAGCCTAAATAATGAGCACTAACTAGCTCCAAGTGTAGGAAATTTCCTGATAAAGCAACACCATATGTACTACTATCAGGAGTATGACTAACTTTATCAAATACAAGTAGAGAATTATGTAATATATAAGTGGTCGGTTCTAGGTGTTAACTGATTAACTTTTAGAATTGATTTTTTATATATAAAATATACTTACTAGTTAATGGGAGTAAACCTGTTAAAATTTGATGTGGTATCCACATGAAACTATTATAGATTTTCAGTACTAATTAGCAGTTGTAACCACTTTCTTACAGAAGACCACAATAAATAACACAACAGCATGTTTGCTTTTCTTGGCCACTAGGTACTGTCACTTTTTCTGTTCTTGTCATTTAACCAATAAAGTTTAGAAGCTGTGTAGTCATTTTAGAAGCCTGTCTTGTGTGAGAAGAATTTTAGAACCCCATTACAGACCACAGTGAAATATCAGCATGTGTGCTGTTGTTTCACTGAGTGAGTAAGGGATGCCAAAGCCAATTTCCCTAACCCTGTATGATTCGTTATCCTTAATTTTATTATGGTCGGCAGGACACTTGAAACACATGTGGCGTTACTTGTGTTATAGGCGACTGTAGCCACCTATCATCAAGTGGATCGTTAGCCTGTCTGTCATAAAAAAATGGTAGAGTCAATGATATATTTCAATATGACACCTGAAAACTACCAAAATGCATGTATAAATAAGGGTTGTTTATTTTACCCAAATTATTGAAGTAAACTATATTTTACCAATCAGCTGCGTCAAGGTCAGTCGTACTGTACCGACACGGACTGCGTGGATGCATGGCCGGCGTTGCCCGGACAAGGGCAGGGACAGGAGTCCGCAACCAGCAGCTTCCTAATGATGTTCCTTGTGATGGCTTTTGCGGTTGCCATGTACGCTATGCGGCCGCGTCGTAACCAAATACAGGATGCGGCAAAGCCGACACGTAACTCTCAAGTAAGTTTAAAATAACAGCAATGAAAACTGTATTTTTAAGGTAAGCGTTGACTAGAGACTGAAGTTGATTATTGATAATTTGATCGGAGTCAGCGAAAGGCCGACACTTATTGAATAACCATGGACACTTGTGCCTTCTGTGCAATGAACATTTTTTTTTTAATTCAAATTCTTTTTGATGAGGAAAACAAATCAAATAAAAAGCGATGAGAATTTAAAACCTGGATACATAAAAAGAAAACTTGTATGCTGCATTCCATCTCTGACTTCAGATAATTCCTTGTGCCGTTGTGCAGCCGGCCAATTATGCTTATAAATTATGATGTTGCTTTGATGTCAACTCTACATTACAGACTATTTCGTATTATGCTCTCCGAAAAATGCGATTTCAAATTGACATCAATTTGACATCTACTTCTGCGTATTATGCTCACCTTCTCAAAGTGATATCAACTTGATATCATTTTAGATGCGTATTATAGTCAACTTTTTGACATAAATCAGTATCGCGTAAACATCAAAAATGTGATACAGACGTGATACAGAGTTATCAAGTTTGGAAGGTGGTTTTTCTGTATCAATTTGCTCTTTTTCATATTTTAAAAGTGTAAAATGGCTCGTTTCGGGTTGTTTATGGACTATTTAGAGCGTGCTCATGCCGAGGATATGCGTAGGTTGAGAAGAAAACGCAAAATGCTAAGAGATTTATGTGATGCATTTAACCTTCCCGACAAGGCATTTGAAGATAGGTATCGCCTCACTAAACCCCTTGCACGGGATTTAATAAAATGTATTTTACTCTCTTTTTTTTTAATTTATTTATTTATACTACCGGCATGTGACCATTACTGAGACAAATATGAATAACAATTTTTTCTAAGTTTACGTGAGTTTCTTTGTTTTTAAACTTTACGCGAGAATGAACATTTTTTTGCTTTCACACTTTTGTTTCAAACAAAAACCAATCCCTGAGCCATACTTATTTTTGTTCCATTCTTGTGTCAGCTTTTAATAAAGTAATAAAATAAAATACACAGACAAATATGAATAACAATTTTTTCTAAGTTTACGTGATTTTCTTTGTTTCTTTGTTTTTAAGCTTTACGTGAGAATAAACACATTTTTGCTTTCACACGTTGGCTTCAAACAATACCCAAACCTTCGGTCATACTTGTCCTTGTTCCTGGAAGCCTATTTAATTATTTTATTCTAGTTTCACTCGCAAGTATTGATCCGTTACAGTACTTACTGTTTTGCAGCTCCAAGCAGGCAGTGTTATCCAGATTCTTATCCCAACGAACACTTTAAAGAACACTTATCGTTGGACTTTTTAATGTTTACTTGTTTACCTATTTACAATTTTGAAGTAAGTAAGTCGGTACAGTTTTTTAATTTCAACATCGAAGTCATCATCATCTTTTATTAAAATAGGACTTTTAATACACATTTTTAAGTAATCCAATAAATTAGCCTTTTCAATCAAAATAAAAACTATTGTGTACAAATAACATAACCTCAACAGATTACAGCCGGGAGAAGTGTTGCCCGATTATTTCTCAGTTACTTTAGAATCTAAATAGGTTTTAACCCAAACCGGCTCTAAATTTATTATTATTGGTATTTTTATCTTCGTAATAATTTTACTTCGTCGAATATTAAAACAATATGCATAATTAGTGGTCGTAACTAAAGAAAATCATTGCTCGATTATGCATTGAGTCAATCGAGTAAATTGGATGGCAATACTAAAATGCGACACAGGTTACTACTGTGATATGATCTTGATATGATCTTGATGTGACATAGGAAACTATCATAATACCATTTAAAAACGATATCATCTTAGCATCAACATCATATTGACATCACATTAGCATTACATCACTTAAGCATAATTGGCCCTCAGTTCATAAGTAATTTCTTGTTCGTGTTACAGAATAATATATATTTTTTAGAAAATTAAGAATCCTATGTACCTACTATCTTTTTTTGTAGAACTTATCGATAAAAACAATCCGCCATATTAGCTTTGTCAATGGTTGGATCAAAAAACTAGCGATGGGAATCGTCAACCGCAAATAGGAATATTTTAACAGCAAATTATTTAGTTTTAATGAATATATTTTCTTGTGATTAAGAATTAAGTTTTCAAAGTTGCCTCTGGTCTGAATTTTGAAAGTAGTGGCAGGGCACACTGCGTTTCGCAGTCATTAGGGTAGCCCTTATGGCGGCAGTAACCACCTCCTTACGGAAGACTACCGTAAAATAACAGCATGTTGTGTTTCGGGGGACAACGTCTGCCGAGAGACCATTGTGTTATTATAAATAAGTTTGTAAAAAAACATTTCCAATTTGTAATATCGTAAATTATCACTTGCCTATCTACCTACTACTGACGTCAGTATCAAGTTTTTCACCCCCCCCCCCCCCCCATGATACAAATTTAAATTAATTAACAATGATAACATACAAATTGAAATGCAATATAGTTTTCGAATCACATTGAGCATGTAACGAATTATTTGTTTTACTGCATGTAGTAAAAATTTACAGTGAAAAAAAGAAATGCTGTTATCGGTGCAGGTGTGTTATTATGTTGTTATATAAACATTGTAAAACCAATATAGCAGCGATTTGTTTACGTTTTCTTTTAGATTAGATTAAGATTAGATATTAGATTAAGATCTAGATAGTTGGATCTAGCTAGACAAAAAGGTTATTGATTATGAATTATTTGCAGAAACGGAAAGTTTACTATTAACATCTGGCTTAATTCAATTATTATAAGATAATAGAATCATATATGGGTTGTATATACATATATGATTTTATCATCGAACACAGAGGGGGTTACATTCGTAGAGATGGAGACGTAAACAGAACAATTCTCTGGCATTTTTTACTCGTGCATCGAAATATTTCTACAGCCAATCAGACCAGCTTCCTAAGTTATGGCTTGTTTGTAAATATGAAATACTTGTTTTTAATAACTCAATAATACTGTGATGTTTTATTTTGCTAACACGATTTTTTGGCAAGTTTGCTAATTGGATTTTTGGATATGGATGTTTGTTACTTTTTCACGCGAGAACGGCTGAACGGATTTGAATAGTTTATTACCTGGATTAACATATATATATCCTATAACACATAATTTTTCTGATTTCATTGTTTGTCCTCAAAAACCGCAAAAGATTTTTCGTGTATTTAATTTAATTGTAAATAATTATTTATAATTATGTCATATAAATTATGTCCTCACATTAATAGTGATACATCGTACCTAATAAGTTAGCCATGTCATGCTGGTTCGCCCACGTAACAAGTAGCGATTTAAGCTATATCCATAATATGTATATCAAAATCCACAAACACGTTTAGGTGCAAAAACGTTATGCAAGATGTTTATATTTGCTTAGATTGGAAGTTTTTTCAAATAGTGTAAACCGTCATTTAGTATATTTTCAATGAAAATTTATATTAAAAATCTAGTTTTTTTTTCTCCAAAATGTATGTTAACTGTGAAATTTTCAATTTCCAGGACCGCGACGGTGCACCACCAACGCCACCTAGAATTTAAAGTCGATTTAAATACTACAATCACGAATTAACAGACAACTCAATACTTAAAAAAAAATGTATTATAAATTGTAAACATATGCTAAGCCTTAATAAATAAATTAAAAAATAAACTAGGCGATGATTAAAATCGATTATTTGACAAAAGATGACAGATTATTTGTAAAAAATAAATAAATATTTAACTTATTAGAAGTGTAAAATAACAATTGGCAGTATTTTTATTTAATGCAGATGAGATTTTTAAAACAAAAAATTAGAACTTTAAAGATTGAATTTAAAAAAAAAAACAGGTTGATTTTAAAATTTGTTAAAAATATTATCATTCCATTTAATTTTATTCTTTTTTTCTCTCCAGATACCTACAAATCGCTGCTTAAATTCAAAAGTGCCACAAATCAAAAAATTCCAAAAATGTTTTTATTGAAAAAATACAATCACAATCCGTCATATTGTATGTTGCAAAAAGACTTATGGTTGTTTTATTCCATATTTAGTATATTTTGATATTTTTGTTTATATTCAAAAGTAACTTATATGCTTACATCTCCTCTAGTATTCAGTTTATTATAAAAGTACTTAAAACATTTAATGCTACTTAAAAATACGCTTCTAACGATGTATAATATGCATATATTTGATATATATCTAATAAGAAAAAATAATAGACAAAAAAAATTTTTTTTTTCGATTAGCTCTCCTGTAAAAAAGTGTAATTTTGATTTGTGACACTTTTGAATTTAAGCAGCGAAATAATGAAATTTGTTAAGTATTCAAATAAATGAGACACTTGTTTGGTACTTTGGATTATTGTGTTGCTTTTTAATTTTTATTTATTTTTTTTCTCTTGACACTGGCATGTTTATTACACGAGGTCTTTGTCCCAGTGTCTTGTAGACGTGCAATGTTATGTCACAAAATAAAAGCTAGTAGATAAATTCACAATATGTCATATTTAATCATGAAATTCAGAATTGTTAAACATTGCCGCTAAGAATTTATTACAAATTGTTGTCGCGTCTATGATGTTATTATTGGTATTTGTTTTCGATTATATTCGAAGACTTTTCTTTGTAAATTTCAAAATAATTATATTAGAAGCCATTAATTAATTACGTGTGTCCCGAGGGGGGGGGGGTTTGGTTTTCAAAATCTACATGCCCTTATCTCAGGGGGAGTTAAGGTCATTCTTACTCAATATTTTATTTAAAAGCTAAGCGTTGGGGAAAACTATGATTGGGATCTATTTCTTTTTTATATGTACATATTTATATTGATTTTTTCTCTAATAAAAAAAATCGTAAAATTGAAATGTCACAGTGAATTTATCTACACAAATTTATGTAGAGATCTGACATGTATGTATCTAGGTAAGTAAGAGAATTTACTATATATGTATAACATCTATTGTTAGAAACAGATATGCTGTGATCAATGTTTATTTTTATTGACTATATTTACAAATTTTGTTGCACCTTTAGTTTTTATCTTTTCCACTTATTATGAGATCTTTTTTTTTATCGTACAAGTGACAGTGTAGATATGTAGACATAGGGAGACATTGGTTTAGCGGTGTTAAATAAATTAATAGAATTTTGAAAAATTAAATGCCAAAGCACCTATTATCAAATATGTTCTTCATATCAATACTTCCTTGTCTTTTTAATTTTAATTAAGCTTCTTTTTCTCTTGGGTTGAGGTAATTTCTATTTCTATGAACTATAGAAACACCAATAGAGATTGTATTTATAACATACAAGTGACTAAATGAAATAAAAGGTATTTGAAATTAATATTTTATTAATTTTTTTACAATAAATTCTAACAATTTTTTTTTATGTAAATAAAAAGGAGAAACAACAAAACTGACAACAGCGAAAGGAAATTAATTATGCCTTTAGAATTTACGATTTGCTATCCTGAAACTGAAAGTAGCCTACGTTAATACGGCTCAAAAGAAAATCAACCCCATTAACATTATATAGAAAAAAAAAACAATATATCAGAAAGAGTTGGTCGGGTACCGCTAAATAGGAGGCGTTGTACTCTCAATGTGTTAGTAATTTTTGTTACATAATTATGTACTTATAAAATACTAGCATGCGACTTCGTCCCGCGTAGCTTTATAAAACTCGCTATGTTACTCGCTGATAATGTAGCTTCTATAGGTGAAAGAATTTTTAAAATCGGTTCAGTAGAGGCATACAAATCTTCACTCTTTATAATATTAGTATTAGTATAGATTGTTAAGCCAACCCCAAGACACCAGATTTATAGATAAACTATTATCATCTATATAATAATGTTTGTATGTTAGGTAGGTAAACGCTTGGCAAAAATATTTTGTTAGACGTTTTTTTTTTTGTTTTTCAACGCGGATGAAGTCGCGGGCACCAGCTAGTGTAAAATAAACTAATCTAATTGATATAAAAATTAAATCTTCAAACTAAGTCTGCAGGATAAAATAAAATAAAATCTTTGAAATAACATTCAAAGATTTTTAAAGGTTTCTTCAAAAAAAAAATTAAAATTGCAATAAAAACAACAACAAAGAATATTGTCTAACTTACATGGCTTTACATGTTCACAGTACCCATACAAAACATATCGTGATGCACGATATGTCTTGCCCTATTAGTTAGATACGAACTAACTATTTAGTACTATCAATCAGTCTCACGAATATTCCTTGTAATGTGTCGACACGACAAAAATTGATCACGCGATCCGAGTCTTTGCCGCTCATAATAATAACACATATTCTTTTATACATCACACGAAACGGTACAATACCTCACGTGAGGCGTTTGTCGTGCATCATGACTCTTGTATTCTGTCCACTTCACTCTTAACTCTTAACAGATTATAATCTGTTTATATTTTCCGGTAGAGTTAGTGAGCTTCTCAATGTTCGTCATCAACTTTGAGAACTTCCCGCACTCTACCGGAAATTGTTCACGCGATCCTAGTCCTTACCGCTCGTAATAATAAAACACATTTTCTTTTATACATCACACGAAACGGTACCTACCTCACTTGAGGCGGTCGTCGTGCATCATGACTCTTGTATCCTGTCCACTTCACTCTTGACTCTTTTCAACAGATGACTTATCTGTTTATATTTTCCTGTAGAGTTCGGGAGGTTCTCAAATTGGATGACGTCACAAATGTCTTTAGCAAAGTTTGTGTCGCTCGGTAACTTCTCGTATGAAGATGCGATATTCAATACCGGTGTACCGTAAGCAGTTATCTTCACTTGACCGGTTTTAGGCGTTTTTGGTGAATTTATATTAATAGAATCATTATTTACTAACGATTTGTCCGTGATATTTTCCATTTTTATATCAACATCACTTGTTTTCTGATCACTATCTGTGTTTTTATCAGTAGAAACGTTGCTATCGTTATCGTTGGTTATGACTTCGTCGTTTCCCTCATCCGTTGTTTTATCCTCACCAGAAATAACTTCGTTCTCATTTGTATTAGTTACTTCCGAGTCGTTTACACTTTCAACGTTCACACCTGAATCGTTAACACTAGTTTCTGTTAATAATATATCTGATGACACATCAGCCTTCTCGTTGTTGAGAGCACTCAGTAGAAGTCGTTTCTTTTCTTCGAGATCATCAATTGTCGGACTGATTGCGCGCACACTTTCTTTATCATCCTGGAAATATCAATAAAACGTTTAAAATATAATCTTTCTGGTACACTACCAGCATATGTAGCATACGTAACTGGTTTTGTAAGCATATGTATTTGTTCATTTTTTGTTTAAATATTTTTTTTGTTTTATAATTAAATAACTTTCAATGACTATCTATTATTGTAAATAATACTCGATTGCAGAACCAAAGAGAAAGCAATACATATGTCATCTAAATCATACATACATTATCGGTTTCTATTTCGTCGACAACAATGAATCCATCTGGTATAGGTATGTCCTCCATTTCTGTTATGTCCACTATCTGCAATTCGTCCGATGAACTTCCACCTTCATCCTTATTAGAGTCCTTCGCTATGGTTCCTATGGAGTTCTTAGTGGGAGCAGGTGGAGTGTCGGGAGGAGGTGGTGGGATGGGTGGTGGAGATTTTGGTGGAGGGGGGAGTGGTGGAGGAGCTTCATCCGGCAACGGAGGGACAAAGGGAAAAGCTGCGTCTTCTGAAAGTTGTTATATTAATGAAAGTTATCATAAAAAAGTTATTTACGCGTCATAGCTTAAAGACACAGTGAAAACAGCATTTTTCCCACAACTTGATACTTTTTAGGAAATAGCTACATATTATTTTCAGTAATTAAATATTACGGCTGTAATTTTACTAACCATCGCCACTGTCCAGTTCCATTTCAGCATTTTCTATGTGCGCTGTACTGTCGAAATCTGCAGAAGGACACAGCATCAGCTTTTTGCGCTTATAAGCTTTCATGGCATTAGGAGCCAGCTGTTGCAGCATTAATATCTTGCTGTCTTGCATTGATATTGGCGGAAAGCCATATTCGTCAGATTGCTGGAAGGATATAGAAGAGTGGATTCAAATTAGCAAAGCCATTGACCAGGCTATACCATGCCACACTGCGTTTCGCAATAATCACCCCCTCAGTGAAGACTGTCGTGGTTTTGTAAGGGATAGTAATAAGTAAGAGATTAGGTAACTTATCAGAAATGAAAACTGTCTGCCAAAGTGTCAGACCATCTACTATAGTACAAATTAAAACTAATTTTACTTACATCTAGAT
The DNA here is from genome assembly GCA_936446665.2 of Synanthedon andrenaeformis. Taxonomy (NCBI): domain Eukaryota; kingdom Metazoa; phylum Arthropoda; class Insecta; order Lepidoptera; family Sesiidae; genus Synanthedon; species Synanthedon andrenaeformis. The sequence goes on along the minus strand of OW387780.2, from coordinate 11,785,572 downwards.
AACGTGAACTAGGGGCGACATTAAAACCAGGAAAATCCAGAATTTTCTTAATATCATATTGATCCTTGGAGCCCGGCTCGTGATATTCGCCTTCTTCATCTTCAGGCTCTAAAATGGCCTTACCCTATAAATATACAAGTGCTCATCAAAATCAATAGTAATTTTATTCAGTTTGGTTTCAAATCTTATCTTCTGAGCTCACTCCATGGTCGACCTCGTCTTTACTGCACGGCTAGATGCTGGCCAAGAGCAAAGTCTTTATTAATAAATTTAAAAAAAATAAAAACTCCCATCCACACTACAGGGTTTACAGGCGAGCTAGCGTGCGAGTCGACCTACGCAGTAGCTGCAGTGCAGTAACTCGCACTGTGTGACCAACATTTTTTGTTTTCACTTGCATGCTTGCCTTTCTGCACCACTCGCACGACAGCAGCTCGCACATTTTAAGCATATCTTTATATTTTTTAAGCATTTTCTAATTCAAAGCTCAGTATTGTGGTCAGGCCTTCAGTCTTTTTTTTAAGTAAAAACTTCTTTGGGCGTGTTGGCATTTTTGAGATGGGAAAAAACATTGAACTCGCGACACTGTTACCATAACTGACACCTCTGTATGTAAAAGTATGTACTTTCCTGATGATTCAAAAAATACACACGTAATTGTTCAAGTTTTCACTTCTGTCGGCACTCCCGGAGTGCCAGTGTTTTTTTTATTAAATCACGTTAACTCGACATTGCGAGATCTGAGCTTAGACATATTGCATAGTATAGGTTTGGACACATTGCAAGCTATAAGCATATAAGAGATCGTCTAAAAATATAAAACACTGGGCGCCATTGTCTACGTGGCGGCGCCACTGTCGTCACAACGATAAAGATGTCAAATAATTTATCAGGAGTTACATTTTTGATTTTTCATCGTGAAAGAACTAGCATCAGCTAGTGGACAATAATTTAAAAACATAGCTAGTCATTCAAGTAGGGATTTTTTGGACAAAAATTTTCACCGGATCAACTTACACTTGAATCAAACATTGAGATACCGGAATGTGATATCCTGGCATCTTCCAACCACCCAGGAGGATATCCAAGTAGACGCATTCTATATATGTGTAAGGGAATCTCGTAGTGTTTCAAGTCCAATGCGTGACGAAGAGCTGAGGATATTCGTCCAGGTACTAAATGACCATATTTTTGATCATCTTCTATGTGATATCGTCTGAAAAGGATAATATTTTTAAAATAAAATGGTGAAGACTACACTAACTCTGTTTGGCGAAAGCTTTTCTTTTTCTTGTGTAACCCTTGAGGAGCTGTGTTCTAATTTTTTTCCTCACCCATACTACTTCCTCTCTACATCTTTTCTGCATTATTGATGGCTTGTGATGAATTTTTTTGGGTTATAAAAAATAGGTTACAACCTATTCTCAGAACAGGTGTGTAATATACACAAAAAATTTCATAAAAATCACTCAAGCCGTTTCAGAGTTTTGTTACAAACACTGTGACACAAGAATTTTATATATAAGATATAATATTTATTTTAAAGTTTATTTGACCTGAGAGAGTAAGATTTACAATCTAGTCGTAAGACTAGTGAGCAAATTTAATTTAATTTGGTAAAAACAATTTTCATAGTCCATTTAATACAAAATAAATGAGAATTCAGCATTACTAACCAGCTGTATATTCAGCAAAGTCTGTAATAAATTTGTATTAAAATGTAAAATAATATACACACCCAAGTTTAGGCCCCATGTTTTTTCTTTGCATTGCTATTTTAGCTTTATTTCTAGGTAATGTACAATCTCTTAATGAATGGTCTCCATTACAATTAAAGCATTTCATTCTATAACTTTGACTTGGTTCTGGAGTGAAATCTTCTGCAGTGTTTGATAGAATTGATGATGCCTGGAAAAGAAAAGTTTGTAGTATATTTATTTATACTTTGAAAATTGGATGTTGTGTCACCATTGCAGCAATTTTTTTCAAAACAATATAAAACTGAAAAATGTTAAACAGAAAATCACATAGGTATATGCCTCAACACTAGTTACTTGATAAACATTTTCTCAATGCACTTAAACCTTCTTTTTCTAGATAGATAATGAAATTTTATTTGATACTTTTTGGTGACGCAACTTTGTGCACATTGAAAAATAAAAAATATATAAGCAATATAATGCTTGACCTCTTGTTGCTACAATACTTTAGTCAGTCAATAGTTTTTTAAATTATTTTAGATGAGCTCTTTTTCTGGATGAAAGATACCCTATTGCTTTACATCTTTTGTCAGGCGTTATTGTTCAACGCAGACAAAGTTGCAGGTACCAGGTAGTATTAAAAATAGTTTTAATATATTGTTAAGACAAACCTGACTATAGGTTGGTACTTCTGAAGGTTCTGCATTGCACGGAGCTGTATCAACAAAGAATAAGCCATCGTATTCCACTTCACTGTCCTCTAAAGCGCTATCCAAGTCCTCTGGCCATATATCTAGTTCCAAATCAGTTTCGCTACTCGAATCAACTAAACTATCGACTTCATGTTTCTTAATTAGTTTAATCATGAAATCTTTTATCTGCTTTTTATACTCGTTAGCTAGCTTTTTATTTTTAAATCGTACAGAAAGCAATGGTGTTCTATTTTCACAGCCAGCTGGAGTTTCATCCCAATAACCGACATCGGTATCTTCCCCATTGTTATTGGAAAAGATAGTATTATTAGTTTCCGTAATATTCTCTGTGAGCGAAACGGGCGGAGTTTTCCCTCCATTTTCGATAGTTGACGATACATTCTTAACCTCTTCAACTATAGATTCTTGAGACGTAACATCAACATCGACTACCTCGATGAAATTCTCTTCTAATATCGGTTCACTTTCGGTCAAATCAATTGTTGAATCTTTTTCTAAACGACTGATTTTCGTTTCTTTAACTTCGTCATCGCTACTCAACTCAATATCATCGTCCAATTCGTAAATTATTCCTTTTACGGCACTTTTCCTTTTTGCCATTTTGTTGTTATAATAAACACATTTGGTAGACAATTCAACTATTACTTTTTAATATAAATGTGTCTTTTTACTTCTTAGAAGAAAATTACACACCTATACAAAAATATGTGATGCATGATTAGAATTATAACGCAGCACAGACTATACATTGATGCTAGTGTAACGCAGTGATTACATACTCTATGATTAAAATATTGTATGATTGTCAATATTGTCATACCCAAGTCATACCCAGTGGCTCTAGTATGAGTTTAAAATGATGATTAAAACGTAGTGATTATATACTCTTTGATGCTGATTGCCGGCACCCGCCAACGAGATGTTGGAGATGGTTGTATTAGTTAAATTTCTTTGGTTGTAGTCTTAGAGCATTAAACCAACCGGAGACGCCACTGCCAGGCGTTCCCCTCTGCCTTGGTACGAGACCGGCGGTCATACGGGTTTTATAAAACTAGTTTCCGCGCGACGCGTGCCATTCTATAAGTGACTACGCTCGCGGAACGACGTCAACTAAAAATGCCGAATTGCAGCGTGTTTTCGTGTAAAAAGAGAACAGAATCATCTAGTGTTCAAAAGGATAACGTTACTTTCCATCTGTAAGTATTATTTTATATAAGTATTATCAAATAATGCCCAAAATTTCCAAATATCCAAAAAATATTATTAGTCCAAAAGTGTTGCCGTGTTATTGTACAAGATCTAATTCTGCATAATTTTAAAAGTTGAATGAACCAACATTTAATAAAAATTTTGTAATAGTTAATAATACCATTTAGTACTGCAAATCCGTAATCAATTAAGAATAGATTACTGTTTGTATACTTTTTTAATTTATTATTATTTACTTTTTTAATAATTTTTCACTGTGTCCATTTTTATTGTAAGATATTTACCGTAAGTGTCAGAATATTCAACTTATCAGAGAGATAATAATAAACTGAAGTCGTGACTTATTGCGAAAATAGAAACTAGGCAGTTTTTATATAAATACATTGGCAACACTGCAGCAAAGTTAGTGCTGGGTCAGAACAAAAACAAATATCGATATCGATGTGTTATTCTGGATATTATTTAGATTATCCGTATTAAATAAGTATCATGAAACTGTTAAGTTTTTCAGTTTCTGCTGGTTGGCGAAACATGTCAGTCAGTCAAGATTATTTGTCTTCATATTATTAGGATACCCTTGAGTTTAAGAATTAACTATACTGTATTTACATCATAATGACATCAATCAAAAGTTCTGCCTTAACCATTAGGGAAATGCTGAATTAAAAAAAAATGTTTTGACTTTGTCATAATGATTGGAATATTTCATCGACAATGAAATATCGATAGTGTCAAGCACTACCATTGTTTACTTAAAAATGACGTCATCTCATATACGGACAGGTAGTCAACTGTGTGAGAATGGATATGTGTGCGTAAAGTTTATGCTAGTGTTTAATAATATGGTCGTGTGCGTGCGTAGCGACGAGATCAAGAAATGCGTTAGTGTTAACAGTTTTTGTGTGAGATGCCTCGTCCCCCGCGCAGAAAGTGACAGACTTCTTTGCATAGAATTTATTGCGCGTGACGTCTCCGGATGGTTTAATGCTCTAAGGTTTTAGTATATAATCATCTCCACAGAACACTATATACTCAGGTAGTATTTGTTGTTTGGTATGTGTCTCTCGTAGACAGTGATTGTTATATGTCACTCAGTGAATTAACTTTATTTATTGTTAAATTGTTATTATAGCATAGTCTTGTTTCCTTTTTTCTAGGTTATAAAAAGCGTCTGAATACTTTATGAAAATGTCTCTTTTAATTAAAAACATAATCACAAACAGGACAAAGCACATAGTTTCTAAGAATTCCATATTATATATTACCCAGAGAAAAATAAGTTTTGCACCTTCAATATACGGTAATTAAATATTCACTAATTGGTTTATTTTGATGTTATATGTGTGTATTTTTGTTTTATTTTCTTATTACAGACGATGATAAAGATCCAGCACCGAAATTTTTTTCATCAAATGTACAAAAATTATTAAAACGGCTAACCCGACCGGATTATACTAAGGTATTTCGGAAAAGAACCAATGTTGAACGAGAGGTGTTGGAATCACCAAGGTATAAGTTCTTAACCGATGAAGAATTAGAAGCAGAATTGGCAGCGACACATATTAAAGCTGATAAATTGCTTCAGATGCCTCCTGTTGTAAAGGTTAGATACATATCTAAGATTTTAAGGTTAGATATAAAAATAGTCTCATAATACTTATTATACTGTTTTTCTCACTAGATCATCTAAAAAAAATTTCTTTACATTAAACAATAACTATACAATAAGGGATAAATAATAAAAAATACGATGAGAGACGTCCCACCGCAATTAATATTTGTTTTATATCCATTAAAATTTGTCTTAATTGCAAATGAATTTTTAACCAAGATTTGTTTTAATTTATTATTTTCTCTTTTAATAATCCTCTTTCGATTCACCCCTGGACACCTTAATAGGTCCTAGGATATGCAGGTTTTCTCACACTATTTTCCTTCACTGTTACACATTTTACACATGGAATCTCTGGTAACCTTATAAAGATGAATTTACGTTTGTTTTCAGGTCCAAACACCCATGAATGATGTGATATCTGAAGACCCTGCTTTGATTGGATATGACACGGCGAAATATATGTTTACAGATATTACTTTTGGTGTGGATAATGCACATAGAATCATCGTGGAAAGGTATATTTTACTATTCATATACTGTATATTCATTCACTTTGAAATTCTCGATTTAATTATTGTAAAAGCACAATCAACTTTAATAATATTCTAAGAAATATTTATCCTTGTAATCTTTCTGTATATAGAAATTTTATTTAAATTTACTATATGGGAAGAAATTAAAAAAGATCTTGCAGACTTGTATGTGAGCTTCCAATTGCTTATGTCTGAAAACTATCATTATATTATACTATCAGACTTATTTAAATGTACATAAACAATTTAAAATTTCCTTATAATTATAATTACTTTAAACCACCAATGTGCTTGTCCAGGTTTTACTTGTAGCTGTTTATTAATTACTGTTATTGTATCACTGTTTAAAAATTAATAATGTCTTTATGATAACACTCTTGTTTATGAAATTTCAGAGATGTCGATGGGACATTGCGCAGCTGTGATCATGATGTTAGGAAGAGATTAAACCAGGTATGTGACAATGCATACATACCTATTTTATCTGATGATAATCATTTTGTAAAATAAAAACAGCCCACAATAATGTAGAAGAAGAAATTGTTGTCAATTGACACTATTGAATTTCTATCTAGTACGTAATATGGAGTATTACAAATGAAACTTTAAATATTTAACGTTTCAGGTATATTTCCCGATGAACGGCCGTAAGATCAGAGAGCCTTTAATGTTTACGGATTTGGAGAAATTAGAGAAGTTATTGGATTCAAAGAAATATGAATTTGTATTGGACAGAGCTTGCATACAATATGAGCCGGCCGAACCCACCTATCAAAAGATCACAAGTATTACATACCAGCATGTGGATAAAAATAACTTTTATCAATTGCTTAGGTAAGAAATTCACAGGTTTTCAACGCTTCTTCTTAACTATTACTAAATAATGAGTAACCAAATAAAACAGTTTTCTTCATTTTTTTTTTCATGTTTTAATGATCAGGCTGACGGTCCACTTGATGTTAGGTGGCTACCGTAACCAATAACATAAGCAACGTCACAGCAAAATGCACAAGCGCTGCCTACAACAATAAGATTAAGAAAGATAGGGTAATGGCCTTTGGCATCACTTACCACTCACCGGAATAACAGCATACGTGCTGTTATTTCACTGTGATCTGTAAGAGAGTGGTTACTGCCGCCAGACCACTGTCAATGTGACTGCGAAACGCAGTGTGCTAAAAAAGTGGAGTGTGTTTTACGTGAATACGCTTTATTAGTCATATTTTCACTGTGTATCGACGATTTTGAATATACTGTGTATCAACAATTTTGAATATACTGTGTATCAACAATTTTGAATGTACTGTGTATCAACGATTTCGAATATACTATACATACAAATAAAAATCTTTGATCCTTTAGTTGTCAAACCGATTGGTGTAATTAAATTTTTAATATATATGTATGATAGATATATAGCATAAAACTGTATCCCCATATTTTGTTATCTATCAATTTTCTGAATTGCCTCCAACTTTGGAGGAAAATTTAAAGACCTAATCACGTCAAAATTGCACTCAAGAAGAGAATATCATCAAAAAAATGTTTTTTTTTTTTTTGAAGTGAAAACTTCTTTAGGCGCGTTGGCCATTTTTGAGATGGGAAACCATTGAACTCGCGACACTGTTACCGTAACCGACACCTCTGTATATAAGTATGTACTTTCCTGACGATTCAAAAAATACACACGTAATTAAACTCTTTTTTTATTAATTTTGGTTCACACTTATTTTGTGACATGGAAAAATTTATATAATTTTTAACAGTTCCCATGTAGTTTTTGCCTTTTAATTGAGACTTTTAAAGCATTAGTTAAGCAAATATTTATTGACTAATTGCCTTGTAATGCATGATATTAACAAATAATATGAAATAAAAAAACGCAAAATGCAATGCCTGAATTATGGTCAACTTGCCCTAGAATGTAAATAATTTATTTCCAAACAATTTAAATACAATGCCCACTAGTTATCGTTGACCCCCACCCTAAGCTATGCTTGTATCATGGGAGTCTACTGCAAATACATAAGCATATACATAATTAGTCTACATATATCTGATATACAATAATTAATAATAAATACAGAGCAACACATTTTAGAATAATAAGGGAACATATATAAAACATAGAAAACGTACCTATATATAAACATAGAATATGAAAAACATAGAAAGCATTACGATATAAATATATAATTGTTCAAGTTCTTACTACCGCAGTGCCACTGTTTTTTTTTTTTCTTAACTAGATCGACTCGTCATTTCGGGCCCTTAGTGTTCTACCTGGCTTGGCATGAAAGCGTCGATGGTCTATTGTTGGAGTTGTTACAAACGGAAGTGGTGAGAGAGGCCGCCTTGTTGGTGGCGCTGAGACACGCCATACTGGATGACGTTGCGGATGGAAATATTGCCAATGAACTGGTACAGCAGGTGATGATTTAATAATTCTAAATATGTACATTCATCGAACACTCTTGTGTTTCTTTTTGAAGTGACAACTTTTTTTTGTAGGCACTTTTTGTATGGAAAAAAGCGCTGAACTTGTGTAACCGTCACGCTATTATATAAATATATAGATGTGTGTGTGTTTTGTTAGACGATAGTTAGAGCTGGTTATACCACCTCTGGAAAAAATGTGAAAAAAAATACAGTTCACTTGATTAAAAAATAATAGAGAATAATACTCAGTGTTCATTGTTATTGTGATTGAAATAAATATAACAAGAAGAATATACCATAATATGTGAAGTCAAATAAATATAACAAGAAGAATATACCATAAAATGTCAAGCAAAACTTTGACTCTTATATGTCTGGTTTAACCAGATAATAAGTGTGAAGTTAATTTGAATATAACTGATTGCAGATATTGTCTACGCCAGTACAACTGAACAAACAAACAGAACTAACAGAAGATGACATCAGACTGGACACGAGATGCGCCGAAGTCGTTGAGAAATACATTGTGAGCAAATCGTCGATGAGAGGTCAACAGGAATTGGCTTTGCAAGGCTTCAGAGAACATTATCAGCAATTAGCTGAGCTCAGTAGGGGTTTGAGGAAAGCTCACGGCACAGCGTGAATTTGCTTGTAATAATATAATATGTTTAGAAGTAATTTATGACTTTTATTATTACCAAGTAATGTGTGTATAATTAGATATTAAAGCATTTTTGCACTCTTTTTTTTAAATTATATGTATTTTTAAAATATTAAAGTGGAAGTTGGCCAGACTGAATTTTGTATTGGCACTTAATTGAAAAGAGAAATAACAAGCTACAAATATAATCTACAGATACTTATACTTCTTATTTAGCAGATTTACGTAGGTACTTATACTGTTGAAATTAAAAATATTTTCAGGGAAAACAAAACAAAATTCGTTATGGAAATATCAAAAAGCAATCCTAAAAAATTCGTATAAATACTTATTTTTTAAATTTTCGTAGCGTTTTATGGCTTTATGTCATTAAGTGTATGCAGTAATTGAAATGTCATAATCACACAGATATGTTATAGTATTGAAAATAATTGATTTTTTAGTACATTTAAATATTTTTAATGATTTTACACTCGCGATGCCATTTTACCGTAAACCACGAGGCTTTGTTCCACTAGCCTTCGCAGCTGAAAAGAGATCTGTGAAAAATGGAGTCCATTATTCTATATTTACATCTAGATTTGATACGTATATTGGGGATTGGAAAAGTGACTTGAAGGAAGGTAAAAATTGTATATCTATTAAAATTTACTCGATGGCACTCAATTTGGTGTTAATTATGTATTAGGAAGACCTAACAAGTATCGCAGTTGTAAGAAGCTAAAATAACATATAAAATTGTCTGAATAGGTAAAGGATTGTTTCTGACAATAAATGGGAAATTGTATGAAGGAGATTGGTACAGAGGATTCAGGTATACATTAAAATAATTATATTTTAGCTTCAAGGCAAGTTAATTTTTTTGTTATGCCCCAATTACTCTAATTCAATAGAGTTTTCGCGGATATCTGCATTCTTAAATGCGGAACGTTCCCATCTATTTAGACTTGAGATTTTATATGGAGCTAATCCTAAATCTCGATAGAGGGTGGGAATCATAAATGTAAATATTGCAAGTTGAGATTTTCGTGATTGTCATATATTATGATAAGGAGGTTGCATTATTTTTTCCAATAGGTAGCGCTACAGTAGTATTAGTGTTATAACGATATCTTTTTGTTCGAATGCTAGCATAACTATTATAAACTATTAGTAAGAGACGAAACGGTTAATGAAAAATCAAACAAAAAATAATACTTACTAATAAGTAAAATTAATTCCCTAATCAGACACGGATTCGGAACTTTGAGCAATCGTCTACAAAACGGAACCTACAATCTCGAATACCGCGGCGATTGGGTTAGAGGGAAACCAGAAGGTGTGGGATGGCGGTACTTTGAAAATGGCGATGTCTACTTTGGATTCTGGAAAGGGGGACGTCGCCATGGTTACGGCAAGATGTGGTACGCTGATGGCACTTTATACGTGGGATACTGGAAAATGAATATTAAGGAAGGACTAGGAATGTTTGTACAAGGTTACATTTTGTGATGGGTAGCTCGAAATAGTCATCTTCTGTAGCAAAAACTGGAAGAAATGCCTATTTAATGATGAATTTGCAGAGAATGGAAACAGGTACGAAGGGAATTGGGAGAACAATATTAAGAATGGATTGGGTCGTTTCTATCACATGCACACCGGCCAGTTACAAGAAGGCTGTTGGGTAGACAACGTTTGCGTTGCTTCTAAAATGTCAGACATTATTATAAGACAATTTTGCGAATTACCGACAGAGTATTCCATACCTAAGGTAAGTTGTTCCTCAAATTGCTGGCGTAAGTTCTATTTCTGCAACTATATCACCTGTAGGGCTTTTATCGCACACTATTGTTGTGCGTCGGGGTCTGCATATAAGATAGACACTTATCGTTTTCACTGTGTTTTATGCTAGTAATTACAAAGTTCATAGCTAAAGAAAGATAGATAAGAGAATGCAAGCGCTCGGGACTCTGTACACTTATGGTACGTGCATACGTATTACGTCGTCTCGCGATAGTGAGACCCTCTCACAGCACATAAGTTCGATGTTGCCATTTATAAGATGATATTGTCACCAAAAGTTTATACAAGCGGTCCACCTCTTGCAGCTTTGCAACAAAAGATTGCGTATCTTTTTCTCAAAATTATTTACACAAACATTCGTTGATCGCTCTTTCCATTAGTGAAATCGGGTGGTTTAGATGAAGTTGACGGAGAGCAACTTCATTATCATTACATAATAATTTTATAAAACAAAAAAAAACAGCCCTGCCGCGTCTGCCTGTATGTTTACGATAATATCAAAAACTACTGAAACGATTTTCATGTCGTTTTCACTAATGGAAAGTTAAACGAGGAACGTTTCGTTTTAATACATAATTTGTAGAAAAAAATTGCACCCGTGCGAAGCCGGGAGCTGGTCGCTAGTAATATGTAAAGAAAATATACTCGGAGCCGACCATTATTAACCCTTGATCAGAGCGAAATTGTCTTTCAGAGCCCGAAGATCGATGCGTTCACTTCACGTAAATTGTACTTCTGTTTTTTCTTAAATAAATAATAATTACCAAATTTTCAAAAATCAACTTGCAAACATCAACACTTAATGAATTAAAATTAAATTAAGTATAGTTCTAATTATTACACTGCTCCTTCTTCAATTTTATATTACTCTAGATTTTCGTTTTTTGGCGCCCGTTGCCTCCTGGCGCATACGGCGACCGCTCCTCTCGATTTACCCCTGGGTTAGTTTACTTACCTATATATATGTATATGTTACGGCTAAAGATAGGTGTGAACATAAACTTAAGTTTAGCCGGCTAATCTTAAGTTTATCTTCGAGAGGCGGCTAAAGTTCGATATCATGTTAGTTTGCATCGTGAATTTCCATCTTTAGCCGGCTAATGTGCACATTAACCGAAACGAAACGGCTAAAAATGTTTCGATGGATGCGCCGGGGCGAACATGTCGCTCGAGGGGGCGGAGGGGAGACGATGCGCGCACGTGGCAATGTTTTTATTTAGTAATTAGTATTGCGTCATCTTTCTTGGCGGTTGCTTAGGCGCGCATCTTAGGCCTCTGCTGTTGCCATGTCGTCGATTTTATGATAAGGTCACTTATCATAAAAAAGGAGCTATTTGTCAGACAGGCTGACGGTCCACTTGATGGTAGGTGGCTACCGTCGCCTATAACACAAGCAACGCCATAAGTACTACAAGTGCGCTGCCGACCATAGAAGGATTAAGGATAAGGAATAAGGGAGGGATGGAGCTTCTTATTATTTTATTTTAATAACTAGATATTGTTTTATTAACATTGCAGAAGTTTTATTTTGTAATTTTGTATACCTACATAAGTATGTATGTGTAATGAGAGTGATTATCTTTTAATAAAAGTTTTCGTGTCGAAATGGTAAACATTATTATACCGTTTCCTTTCTCATTTGCTTCTACATTTTTAGCCAAGGGCCTGCAGTTAAACTTAAGTTTAGCCGGCTAATGATAGATGAAACTAACATTAGCTTCTCCTCGGAGATAAACCTAAGTTTAGCCGGCTAATCTTAAGTTTATGTTCACACCTATCATTAGCCGTAACATATATACTCGACCCGCCCCTGCTTTGCACGGAGTTGAAATTTTCAAAAGGAGTTTTGACTGTGCGTCAATCAGGACTGACCATTTTATAGGAAAAAAATAGCGAACTCGCCGCAGGCCGCAAGCAGTGTAAATTATCAAAATTCCTTTTTTGGCAGATGCTATATAAATCTGTTAAGGGCCGGTTTCGGAGACGCGCCGCGCGAAGTTTAGGTTTTTAGCGTTACTCTCACAACGATCGAGGCTCGCGCATCGCACGCACACACGTACGTATGCATAGAGAAAGAGCCCACGACGGCCAGATCCTCGTTATTTTATAAAAGCTAAAAGTTTCTAGGTGCATGTCCCCAACACAGGTATTAACGACCAGCGAGGACCAGCAGACTCAGCCGGGTAGTGGGCTCATCGGGGACGTCTCCCCGAGATAAAAAATTTGACGCCCCCCTCGGACCCCCCCGGCCGTAACTCGGAAACGACGCGACGCAGTGGGGTCGTGTTTGGGCTCATCGGAGACGTCTCGACGAGATAAAAAATTTGACGCCCCCCTCGGACCCCCTCAGCCGTAACTCGGAAACGACGCGACGCAGTGGGGTCGTGTTTGGGCTCATCGGAGACGTCTCGACGAGATAAAAAATTTGAACCCCCCCTCGGACCCCCTCAGCCGTAACTCGGAAACGACGCGACGCAGTGGGGTCGTGTTTGGGCTCATCGGAGACGTCTCTCCGAGATAAAAAATTTGACGCCCCCCTCGGACCACCCCGGCCGTAACTCGCAAACGACGCGACGCAATGGGGTCGTGCTTGTGCTCATCGGAGACGTCTCTCACATAAAAAATTTGACGCCCCCCTCGGACCACCCCGGCCGTAACTCGGAAACGACGCGACGCAATGGGGTCGTGTTTGTGCTCATTGGAGACATCTCGGAGACGAATTTTTTAGAGTAGACCAAATTTCAAATTTTGAGTTTTTTTTTTTTTTTTTTCAAATCCCTCCGACACAGGGTCGTAGCCTATATTTACTTAAAATCCTTTCATTCCAGTTCTCACTTACATTCTGCTCGCACTTTCTTTCTACATACTTTTTCTTTCTTTTATTCCTCATCTTTCATTCTATTACGGGTGGGAAACCCGCCTGTCTTTTCCTACTCTGTTAATCCTATCCTTTATATTGTTCCTTTATGTTGTTCTTATCCTTTATATACTTTGTTTATTCCTTTTCCTCCCTCGTCCTTACTCTTTATCCTTTTTCTGTCCTTTATGGGTAGTAACTAGGGATGTAATAAATAATTGAACACAGCATTCTTATTTTACATGGCGAGACATTACAGATTTTACAATAATCAAAGACAAAAAGCATTAAATTAAAATACATTATAAATATTAAAATATTAGGCAATTATAACATTAAAACATCAACTATCTACACTCGAATCCTTATATTAAAACATTAACTAATTCAAAGCATCATAATTTAACACATTAGATAATTAAAACATTAAAAAATTAGACTATTTGTAATTTTACGTTTTGTTCCTACTTATAACCCTAGTCACTACCTTTTTACAGTACTCTATAAACTTATTCCTTTGGCTACTCGTGATCAACGCATTGAGGTTGGCTCGGCACACTTCCATATCCATCTTGTACTCTAATTCCATCCTTTCCTTGGCGAAGACCGGGCACTCCAACAGAACATGCGGGACATCCTCCTTTGCGTCGGAACAGATGCACGATGGGCTCTCCTTGCGCTTGAACCGATGCAAGTACTCGGAGAACCCACCGTGCCCCGTCAAGACCTGGGTCATCACACCTTCAAGGCTCATCTTCCTCAGGGTTTTGTAAGCTTCTACGGCTCTAGGGAAGAACAGCTTGGTAACTCCAGCCGTCGCACCGTCCCTGTATCTTTGGTCCCATTCGTCAAGCGAGCGCATTCGTATGCACCGCTTGACAAACGAGACCGGACACAGGTCGTACGCCGGCTTTCGCTTCCACTTCAGTGCGGCTTCCCTCGCGAGGCAGTCCGCCCTCTCGTTCCCCTCTAGACCAGCGTGAGCCTTTATCCAAAATAGTTTTAACATTTTGTTTTGCTTGCTGATGTTGGTTAAGTTCTTCCTTGTTTCAGCGGCTAGAGGGTGCGAGCACTTACTCGCCGCAATGGACTGCAATGCGGACCTTGAATCGCTGTATATTGCAACGGATGTTTCGCTGCGCCCGAGGACTACCCTCGACGCCTCACATAGCGCCAAGAGCTCTGCCTGGTAGACGGTGCAATACGACGGCAAACCAAGCTTGACGGCCCTGGTTTCGGCGTCGCCCTTCCATAAGGATAGTGCGGCGCCAACCCGACCGTCAATCTTGCTGCCGTCCGTAAAGATGCGAAGGTGGTAATCGCTATTTGAGTTTAGATCTTCCTCGTCCAGCAGGCTGCCGAACTCAAGGCTAACCAGCTCGGCGGGGTGGGGAGCCTCGGCCGCAAGAACCCTCCGCTCGATATCCCTGTCCTTGAGTTCAGGCTGTGGTACTCCCCTCTTGGCCTCATATAATGAGGCAGCCTCGCGAACTCGCAAGTCAAGGGGGAGTATCCCAGCCAGTAGTAAGGCTGAGTTCAGGGACACCGTTCGGTAGGCCCTGCAGATTTTCTGCGCGAAACCCCGCTGCACAGCGTTCAAGATCCGCATAATCCCCACTCTGCGGGTCGCAGGTGCCCACGCACTCGCAGAGTAGGTGATTATTGGTTCCACCGCGGCGATGTAAATAGAGCGAACGACCTCAGGATGGAGACCCCAACTGACTTTAGCTGCTCTCCCGAGCTGCTTATAAACCCCGAGGGCCTTTTTGGTCACGTTTTTGATATGATCCCTGAAGGTGAGACCCCTGTCTATGGTTAGTCCGAGCAATTTGATTCTGTCCCTCATGGCAATGTCAATCCCGCCCATGGTAAGGCGTGGCGTGTCAAACTTACGCTTTCTGGTCAGCACCATAGCATTTGTTTTGCCTGGTGCGAACCTCAGCTTATTTTTGACACCCCACTCCAGAACATGCGCGAGAGTGGCATTGGCATTCTGCTCTATCTGGAGCGCCCCGTCTCCATCAAAGACGAGGACCACGTCGTCCGCGAAGGCCTGGCAGTAGACGCCTCTACTGTCCACGCTCCGCAGCAACGGGTCGAGCGTCAGGTTCCAGAGCAAGGGTCCGGCTATTGACCCCTGGATGCAGCCCCTGCTTGGCTCGGCATTATGAACCTCGCCGCAGTATCCGACGCTAACCGTCCTGTCGGCGAGGTAGCTGTCAAAGACTCGCCTCAAGTTTACCGGGCAACCCGCTTCCGCCAGCCTGACTCTGACCATAGGCCACCAGACGCTGTCGAAGGCCCCCTCTATGTCCAATGACACTAATACTACAATCTTCTTGTTATCAAGTTTATTGCGAATCAGCGACATCAGGTCATAGAGGGCGCCCTCGGTGCTCTTCTGGGGCACAAAGCCATACTGGCGGTCGCTTATCCCCGGCAAAAGATGGTATTTGAGGCGAGCCACAAGCATTTTCTCATATACCTTTCCAAGCACGGGCAGCAATCCAATTGGTCGGAACGACTTGGGGACGGTGTAACTATCCCTCCCTGGCTTCCGCAGGACGATCACTGCTGCTTCTTTCCATATTTTTGGAAAAATATGGTGAGCCATGCAGCTATTAAGTAACCCCAAAAAGACTTTGGGGTTACAGCCGATGGCCCTGGAGCAGATGTCAGCAGTGAGCCCGTCGGAGCCAGGGGCCTTCTTCGGATTGAAGGACTTCACCGCCATCTCCAGCTCGGTGAGCATGAACGGGGGGTCGCAGGGCAAGTCTTGCTCCCCTACGTTCACCCTGTCCGCCTCCGCTCTGATCTGGCGGTGAATTCCCTCGTCCGAAGTTGCGTGGTCTTTCGGGTAGAACACCTCCGCAAGCCACTCCGCCGATTCCCTCGCATCAAGAACCCTTCCGTCTCGAACCAGCGGCGAGTCCTCCTCTCTGACTGCCGTTCTTCCAATCACTCTGTAGATGCCATCCCACACGCTCTCGCCACTCTGCCGCTCGCAGAAGGACTTCCAGGAGTCTGTCTGAGCCTGCCTCACGGCCTCCTCATACTCCGCCTTCTTCTGAACGTATTGCTCTACGACCCACGCCCGTCGGACGGGTGCGGCGTTCCTGATTCTATTTTTCCTGGTGGCGACCTCCTTCTTCAAGATTTCCAGGTCCCTCGACCACCACGGCAGCGCTAGCTTTTCCCTCGTCCCCTTCCTCGGTATGGCATGGTCAGACGCCTCAATTATTAATTTAGTATAATTTTGTACAGCCGAAATTGTTTGTTCCCTATCCGGTACAACGCCCTCTTTAATTTTATGTTTATTAATGAGTTCTAAAATTTTGGATCTAAACTTTTGCCAATCTGCTTTATTAGTGTTGTACCTTCTGGTCATTCTGACCACTTCCATTCCTCGGGAAGGTCCGAGGTTCAGCCTGAATGCAATGCCGTTGTGGTCAGAGCCCGTCAAATCGTTGAGGACCTTCCAGTCTTCGACCAGGTCCAATAGGTCATGTGAACATGCAGTCACGTCCACATGACTACAGAAACGCCGCCCCCCTCGAACGGTGTCGAAGGTCGGAGCATCACCGACGTTCAGAATTTCGAGGCCAAGCTCCTCCAGACTACTCGAAAGTTCTTCCCCCCTCAGGTCAATCCTATCGCTGCCCCACCATGGACTCTTTGCATTTGCATCTCCACCCGCCAACCACCTCCCAGCTCCCAGCTTGGCCTCTACCCTCCTCAGGTGACCGATGTAGGGTTCGATTGGCTGGTCCGGCTCGAAATAGAAGGAGGTGAGCGTAGTCGTCCAGCGCCCCGTCCGTATCCCCACCACCACGATGTTGTTGGTGGTGAGTTCTGGGTACTGTGTGATTTTAAGGCTGCTATCGAAAACTACTATAGCAGCCTTAACAGTACCCTCTTCTGGAGTAGGGTTTTGGAAGACTCGCATCCCCCTCCGACCCCGAACCGTGCGAGCCGCCCCCACATAGGGCTCCTGGAGGAGAGCTACGGCCGTTCCTCTCCTTCCTGCTTCCACTAGGAGCTCGGAGGTAGCTAGCCGGCTTCGTTGCAAATTGACTTGCAAGAGCCCATAGGTGCGACCGCCGCCAGGGGTGCCCTTAGCAATACTGAGTGGCGGAGCGTGCGATGGCATCCCATTTCACTCTCACGGGGCACGCCGAACTGAGTGCATTGTGCCCGCGATTTCCGAGCTTGGCCACAGCACAGTTATGGCAGGCTGGGGGAGTTCCCGCCTTCCATTCGGGGCACATCATCTTCAGATGATGCCCCCCGCAATGGCTGCATAGGTCCTCCCCCTCCGTGCAAAACTTTTTGCTGTGGCCATAGCCCAGACATCTCGTGCACTGCACCAAGGGCGACTGATCCGCGACCCTGACACGTTGTAGGTCAACGTGCAGGACCCCGAGTTCCGTCGCCCTTCTCCACACCTCCGGGGAGGTGCAAATTTTTTTGACAGTTGCGGTCTACTCAGTAGACCATGGTCAACGGTTTTAGATAAACGGTTGCGTGTTGGGTATCATTTGAAAGGTCTCAACGAGGGTGACCAATTGAAACTAAACCCATTTCCCTCCCCCTTTTTACTTACCCCTAATTCTTCACGAATTACAAAAAAAAGACCCAAAACCAAAACAATTAACTATGGCAAATGACAACACCTAACTCACAACCGCGCCCTCGCGGGCTGCTTGCAGACCGCGGTAGCAAGCACGATCTAGTTAGTGTATAATTATTATTTTAGTTGCACAATACAAAATGAAATTGTTATTCCCAATTACAAAAATAATATATTGTACTGAAAACGTTTGTAAGCATTTTTAATTTTCAAACTGGAGTCAATTATATGATTATATAGATATGGTTATGCACAGGGTAAGTTAAAATGTCGTTTAGGGGTATAAGAATACGATTTACTTTCCAATAAAACCGTAAAACTTGCCAAAAGTCGTCACTAATTGGACGCTTGTATAATTTGCCGTAAAATCATTATACGCTTTGCGTCTTCAAAGTGCGGACGTGTGTGGAACTTTCCTTGGGCCCAGAGCTACGCTCGGGCTTTCGAGAACGTTCCATATGTAGTAAATTTACCATGATGATTATGTAAAAAAATCTGACTCCTAGAAAACTTAGAACTTATGGCATACTGTTCCTTACAAATCTTCTATTCATCAGTTGCATTCGTTTCCAAATCTTTCGACGCGCTTTGCACCGTTGCTTTCCTCTCTTCCATTGATTTAATAATATAAGGCGGATCTCGTATTTGCATGCACCGAGAATGCCGTGGGTTTATAATATAATTTATAAATAAGAGCATGTTGTTTAGTTCTACGCTATTTAAATACTAGATCGTGCGTGCTGCTGCGGTCTGCAAGTAGTCCGTGGGGGCGCGGTTGTGAGTTGGGTGTTGTCATTTGCTATAGTTAATTGTTTTGGTTTGGTTTAGGGTCTTTGTTTTGTAATTCGTAAAGAATTGGGGGTAGGAGACTTTTACTTAAAAGGGGAGGGAGAGGGGATTAGTTTCAATTGATCACCCTCGTTGAGACCTTTCAAATGATACCCAACACGGGGGTCTACCTGTAACCGTTGACCATGGTCCTACGAGTAGACCGCAACTGCCAAAATTTGAAATTTGGTCTACTCTAAAAAATTCGCCTTCCCGAGAGCCGTCTTAGATGATTCCAAACACGACCCGGGTGCGTCGCGCTATTTCCAAGTTACGGCCGGAGAGGTTGGAGGGAGTGTCAAATTTTTTATCTCGCAGAGACGTCCCCGATGAGCACAAACAGGACCCCACTGCGTCGCGTCGTTTCCGAGTAACGGCTGAGGGGGTCCGAGGGGGGCGTCAAATTTTTTATCTCGTCGAGACGTCTCCGATGAGCCCAAACACGACCCCACTGCATAGCGTCGTTTCCGAGTTACGGCTGAGGGGGTCCGAGGGGGGCGTCAAATTTTTTATCTCGTCGAGACGTCTCCGATGAGCCCAAACACGACCCGGCTGCGTCGCGCCGTTTCCGAGTTACGGCCGGGGGGTCCGAGGGGGGGTTCAAATTTTTTATCTCGTCGAGACGTCTCCGATGAGCCCAAACACGACCCCACTGCATCGCGTCGTTTCCGAGTTACGGCCGGGGGGTCCGAGGGGGGGTTCAAATTTTTTATCTCGGAGAGACGTCTCCGATGAGCGCAAACACGACCCGGCTGAGTCGCGCCGTTTCCGAGTTACGGCTGAGGCGGTCCGAGGGGGGCGTCAAATTTTTTATCTCGGAGAGACGTCTCCGATGAGCCCAAACACGACCCCACTGCGTCGCGTCGTTTCCGAGTTACGGCTGAGGGGGTCCGAGGGAGGGTTCAAATTTTTTATCTCGTCGAGACGTCTCCGATGAGCCCAAACACGACCCCACTGCGTCGCGTCGTTTCCGAGTTACGGCTGAGGGGGTCCGAGGGGGGCGTCAAATTTTTTATCTCGTCGAGACGTCTCCGATGAGCCCAAACACGACCCCACTGCGTCGCGTCGTTTCCGAGTTACGGCTGAGGCGGTCCGAGGGGGGCGTCAATTTTTTTATCTCATCGAGACGTCTCCGATGAGCCCAAACACGACCCGGCTGCGTCGCGCCGTTTCCGAGTTACGGCTGTGGGGGTTAGAGGGGGGGTTCAAATTTTTTATCTCGTCGAGACGTCTCCGATGAGCCCAAACACGACGCCACTCCGTCGCGTCGTTTCCGAGTTACGGCTGAGGGGGTCCGAGGGGGGCGTCAAATTTTTTATCTCGTCGAGACGTCTCCGATGAGCCCAAACACGACCCCACTGCGTCGCGTCGTTTCCGAGTTACGGCTGAGGGGGTCCGAGGGGGGCGTCAATTTTTTTATCTCGGAGAGACGTCTCCGATGAGCCCAAACACGACCCCACTGCGTCGCGTCGTTTCCGAGTTACGGCTGAGGGGGTCCGAGGGGGGCATCAATTTTTTTATCTCGTCGAGACGTCTCCGATGAGCCCAAACACGACCCCACTGCATCGCGTCGTTTCCGAGTTACGGCTGAGGGGGTCCGAGGGGGGCGTCAAATTTTTTATCTCGGAGAGACGTCTCCGATGAGCCCAAACACGACCCGGCTGAGTCGCGCCGTTTCCGAGTTACGGCTGAGGCGGTCCGAGGGGGGCGTCAAATTTTTTATCTAGGAGAGACGTCTCCGATGAGCCCAAACACGACCCCACTGCGTCGCGTCGTTTCCGAGTTACGGCTGAGGAGGTCCGAGGGGGGCGTCAAATTTTTTATCTCGTCGAGACGTCTCCGATGAGCCCAAACACGACCCCACTGCGTCGCGTCGTTTCCGAGTTACGGCTGATGTGGTCCGAGGGGGGCGTCAAATTTTTTATCTCGTCGAGACGTCTCCGATGAGCCCAAACACGACCCCACTGCGTCGCGTCGTTTCCGAGTTACGGCTGAGGGCGTCCGAGGGGGGCGTCAATTTTTTTATCTCGGAGAGACGTCTCCGATGAGCCCAAACACGACCCGGCTGAGTCGCGCCGTTTCCGAGTTACGGCTGAGGGGGTTAGAGGGGGGGGGGTGGTTCAAATTTTTTATCTCGTCGAGACGTCTCCGATGAGCCCAAACACGACCCGCCTGAGTCGTTCCGGACAGACAGGGCGGGGGAGGGGGGAAGGGTTTTTCCAAAATTTTTGTTTTTTCGTTGCCCCGGTAGACCTTTACCGTCGTCTCTTATGTGGGTGGAAATCCTGCCATATATGGTCACACTGAACGAAAGTTTGGCCTTGGGCTCTTGGGCTACATATTTGACATTTTTTGTGTAAGTACACGGTTTTATCACGAACTGTCAGTGCGGCGCAAAGCGACGTGCTCTCACTTTGGAGGCGCATGGCCGACTGAACCAGACTGAACCGTGGCCCGAGCGTAATTTCATAATAATAGCCTTCATAGTAATTTGTATGAAGATTTTGAGCGAAAAAATTGGGCAAGTTTGTGATTTTTTTACACAAAATAGGAATATGTTTATTAAGAAATGAAGATTGCATCTATTTTTTTATAGTTTTAACTTTATTATTTGATAAAATTCATTTAATAATTCTTGATACTTACCGACACAATTGTAACAAAACGGGAGTGCGATTTACACGTTTTTAGTGATTTTCTGGATTTTTTTTACACTTATCCATAAGCATTATCTTAAATTCGAATGTTTCAACAAAAAGTAACATTCATTGGCTAGCTGTGTTATTTTTTTCAAGGTTGTGGAGCATCGTTTACTATATAATTCTTTTACAATCCCGACCCTCGATTGCCGTAAGGGACCCTTAATATTACCCAATTTGGCTTTTTAGACTTAGTAGTTGTCTGTGTGGTGATGGTCAACTAAGGAGTCGGGAAAAAATACCCAACATTGTGACCATTGGTGACATAAATTTGGATCTAATTTGAACCCATTGACTAATTTTTTGCTTTTTTAAATATTCTTGTAATGTCGCTACCACTCATGCATCCCCCTGGCGTACGTTGTGTCCTTAGGTGACGGTAACCAATGTAGCCATCTTTGCGAATATAATATTATGCTACAAGCGGTAAGGTCAGCCTGCCACGTTTTTGCATGTAAAAAAATAATTTCTTTTGACGAAAAAAATCATTTCTAAAAAGTTTTATATCTATCGCTTAGGAACTGCTTTGTCCCAATTTAAATACATATTATAATTTACATTTTTTTTTAATTTATAGGTGGAATTGGAAAATCCAAGGAAAGTTCTGGAAGAGAGTAAATTTTGGCTGAAGCAGAAACTAGGGGATATTGACAAGAATTTGCTATTCTGTATTGACCAAATGATAGATTAATTTATTTCCCAGATCACTTACAATTGTAAAACTTTTATACATAAATTCATATAACATCTTATTTCTAATTACATTGACAATATTAATTACAATGTGTCATTTCATTATATCACAGGGTATATAATTATTAAGTAACTTTTACACTCAATACTCAATAGCTTGACAAATTTAAGGTCCCTAAATTATATATTAACCAAACTCAATCTCGGGGTATACCTATCTACTAGATTGGAATTATACTTTAAAAAATAACATTGAAACTTATATTATCTATACATAATCAAAGCAGTTACCGGTTGCTTTTTTAAAGTTAAATAAGTGTGACATTATTTTTGTCACGAAATTGACCAAAAAAAAACCGCGCAATGCATTTTATTGCATTTAACGGTTTCACAAAAAATACACGTATATTCGTAGCAATCCGTGTAAGTGTACTTATTGTGTACCGTAATACATTTAATTTTTTATATCAAGAAAAAAACGGCTCGAGAATGTAGCTTATAAGTGAATTATCGACCTCTGGGAAGAAAGGATCCCAATAGTCCCTCGAGGGATATTAATAAAGCGATTGGGGATACCTTTTCGTAATTCGTATAATTTAAACTCCATCTAAAAGCAATTTGTCATTGTAAAATCCGTCAGCAATACAGTGTTTAAGTACACCTTGACACTGGGGTAGGTAGTAAACCTATTGGCCACAGATCCCAGGCCCGCCAGACATGACTTATTTTCTAAAAGACAAAATGTAGGAATCGAGTAGTGTTCCTTTATTGTTTGAACGTATGCGTATCTGCTAAGTTGGTTAGGCGGCCAATTTAGAGCTATCAGGTAAGAAATGTCTGGCAGTGCTGAATATTATTTTGTAATAATATAATAAACAACATATATAAAAATCAGCCTTTAGAAAATAAAAGTTAGTCCCATTTTTACTTACCATTCTCACCTGATAGCTCTCAATTGGCCGTCTACCCAATTTAGCAGATACGCATAAGTTAAAACAATAAAGGAACTAGTCGATTCCTACATTTTGTCCTTTAGCAGAAAATAAGTTACGTCTGGCGGGCCTGCGATTTTACTTCATATAATTTACCTAACGATTGCTATTTAAAGTTCTCAGTTAAGCGAATTTCAATAAGAAGTCTCAGCCTTAAGAAAATATGTCACTAAAAGATCGCAGTAGAAGGCGTGGCAAAATCTCAATATTCATAATTCCGATTCATCAATAGACGCGTTATTAAAATGTGACTTGATTTCACAATTGTGACTCATCCTATGAGTTGTAGACGTCAATCAATACGTGCTTTATATAAATCATTGCGAGCAAATATGTGTAATACTTTGTCAGCTTTAGCTACTTCTAGCGTTTCCATATTTTAAATAATCTTTGAAATTTGTTTTTGCAAACGTTTCTCAATATTCAAAATACCAGATTTGTATAATATTTAAATTCGCTAGCTCAAAAAAAAAACAAGTCAAACAAGATAATGTTTTTAAAGGCTTGGTCACAATAGATCATTATAAAGACCTTGAAGTTTATGATAAAAGGGGTATTTCAGATTTTAATAGCTCTATTCCAATTTAGGAATTTCAAATTCGAGTCGATTTAAACACTAAAAAAAATATAATAGACACATTAGTTTTAATAGTTTATCATTACGCTGTAGGTTGATTGGTAGTTGTGCCTTATTTTCAAATAATTTTTGAAAATTTACATGAAAATCAAAATTTTCAGTACTTTTCACAACCAGACATGACTGAAAATAATTTCAGTCTTCCATACTTTTCTAATAAACATAGTCTTTTACTTTTTGGGAGACTTGGACTCTACACTTAATAAACATTTTGCGGAACATTAATTAATAGTCTTATAGGTACGTCCCGAACATTTGAGATTCTGATGTCATGTATACATCCTACTTCAAGGCCGGCGCAAACTATATGGCACGGCATGGCAAAGGATTTTTCCTGTACATATTGTATAATTTTTACTTAATCCAATAATTTAAGCACTCACACTCCTTTATTTCAATACCAAGAGGCCGTAGCGTTCCGCGTCATGCCAAAGCATGGCGGGCATCCCTTCAGCAACAAGTGCTATAACAACTAAATCCGCAACAGACTTCGGAGTAACATAATGCTAACCTGAAAGTTTCCGGCACTACACGGCTGCGTACTGTGGATACCACGACGTGCCTATGCATGCCGAAGCGTGCCTTGCCGTGCCATACCGTCAGTGAGCGCCGGCCCTTAGTCATCATTGCCACAAAACTTGCATAAAAATGGGGAAACAACATTCCACTTAAAATGTATTACAATATCTAATAGGTATAATATTGTGGTGCGTTATCTTGGCACTAAGTACAACCTTACTCTAAGTACCAGTACATAGAGAAAAAACTGAAGATTATTTACATAATATAGAATAGGGTAAAACACTCCAAAAGTTGATAACGAAACATTTACACGACACGCGCCTCTAAGAGTGTGAGATTATTCATCCGCGAATCATGGTCACCTAACTCTATTTGTTCTTTGAGCATTTCCAATTCTTTTATGCCCGTCACGGTGACCTCATACTTGTGTGTCGCCAGGGACAAGTAAAAATGTATAGCGAACGCTAGGAAGACAATCATCACCGGTATAAGAACTACGCAGGCGGACCAGGCCGCCGTTTCGCTTAAATCGTAGAATTTCACCCAGCACAGTATAGCAATCTCGACAAGGAATAGAATGAGGCCCAACAGAGTTGAAAAAGCCCACGCCACTTCTATATACCAATGCAGTCTCTCGTGTGGAGACTCGTGTACTAGAGATATGCTGTGCAGATTGCCTACTGCTTCGATGTTGGGTAGGATACATGTGCTGATCATTAGAGCGAGCATATGCACTGCGACTAGGAGGGTTGTACATACAGTAAATGCCACTAGCATTGAGGGAGGCACTTTGGTTGTTTCCGGAGGGTTTAGCTGCACCTCTACCATAGCTACCTGTAAACAAATTGATGATGAGTATACTCAACGATTTGAAATACATTCATGCAGACTCGACTTACTGGTCAGATTTACTTTATTATGTTTTTGACAAGGAAGTTTTTTGGGTAATCCTTTTCTAGTTTAATAGTGGGTCATCCTTTAATAATGGTGTTGATACTAAAGAATGACATGAATCACATGCAAAAAATAAAAGAATGAAATAATAAAAAGAAAGTAAAGCTGCGTGAAAGTCTTGCAGGCCTTGCAGCGCCTTTGGCGTTGCGCGTTGCTTGTGTTATAGGCGTCGGTTGCCAGCTACCATCATATGGTTGGTATACTTCGCACTGCAGCGCGCACGTACCTTTTCTTGTAGTGAATAAGTTTTATATTACATTGCTACCTTTAAAAAACAGCTTTTGCGAGCTCAATAAACATAATTAAATAATTTGACATGCTTTTCAGAAATCAGTGCAATAGCTTATCATGTAGGCAGTGTGTTGATATATCATGTAGGCAGTGTGTTGATATCGTAAATTACCATAGCAAATCCAGACAGCAAAGCGGATGTTTTACTAGAAGCTTTTAGCTTCGCACGGCTAAGCTGCAACTTCCTCCAAGACAGGTACGCTGGTGTATGCAACCCATCGCCCGACTGGATCGGGGCTTCGCCAGACATCACGCAATTGTGCTGAACACGAAGGATAACAAAATTATTAATACTTAAATTTTTAATGCTTTTTCCCATTTATGTGGCTCTATACAATTCGGCTAATACCGGATTATATTACAAGACTAACCAAAATGGTTTTCAGTGAGTAAAGACAACTACTGGATGTAGAAAAATTGTCCCGCAGCGAAATGTGTCAATCTTGAACTTTTTGTCAAAATATTACTAAAATTTGCACTGATAGTGTTAAAATAATAATTTTTAAATTTCAAGATAATTTACAAGTAACTTCAATTGAAGCAAGTGCGCTGGTCGCAGACCATTACTGCAACTATTTCAAGTATTCAAGTTTCAAAAAGGACTGGTTGATCCCCGTATTTGAATAATCAAAGATCAATCAAATAAGGACAAGATTTAGGGAGATGTGGATAAGTTAAATGCGAACGAAGTATAGTCACAGTAAAATACAGCAACCAGACACGTTTTTACAAATCACATTTTATTAGAACATGGACATTCTGCGACCGAACTGCAATAGTTCAACGTAAAATATTAATTAATGACAAAGACAACAAACAAAAGAGAAGATGAAAGTTGTTATCGTACAGTATGAAGTATAAGTAGACGAAATCTTTGTTATCGTTTCAAGACAATCACTATGCAAACATTTATTAAATACAAAATCAGTAGGTAGTAAAACACTCCGGATTTAATTTGGATTAATTTGATATTTCTTTTTTATGCTGTGAGTAATGAGTTAAATGAGTTAGTCTTTTTAAATAAAAAATAGGAGCATGAAATTTCAGCAACTCCTTGATATGATTAAAAACACTGCAATTGTATTTACTTATTTTGACAATAACATGTCATATGTGCACGAACTTTTCTACATTACGTGTTTCGCGCGAAATGTTTTATCTGGCTGTGTACAATTGAGAATATGCATTTTGTAAATGCATTTTTATATCGCTTTTATTACCTTCTAGAATAACTATTAATTGAAATTTATTTGTGAAGGATTATTTCGTATTTAAAACAACTTTATGCGAATTTTTACAATTTATTTTTCTATTGAAAACCTTGAAAATATTTTTTAATATTATTTCCTCAAGATACTATTACTAGTTTGTGTGACTCAATGACAACAACATTTTGAAAGATCCAAGATTAATCCAAGCTACACAACAGTCACAGATAGAGAATATTAGAAAATAACTTTATAACATGGATGTACCCTAGTAAGTATATAATAGAAATTTTAAACAGTTGAAAAATGTTTTTTTTTTCTAAAAATGGTTTACAATAAGAACATGCAATACATGAATGATGAATAATTTAAAATGATATGATAAAGCATTTCTATTATTGCCTATTAAATAAATATAATTAATAGATTTTTAATCAGCAACCAAATTTATAGATAGAAATGTACAATATATATAAAAAACATATACAATATATAAACCTATTTGGAAAATTTGTTTGAAATGTGTTAGTAACATTTTAGCTATGCATACAATAGTATTTTTAATGTTAATAGGCACTTGCTAATTTTGCCTCAAATATTGTACTAAGTTAAAATTACAAGACTACCAGCTCAGTTGACAGGCAGAGTACCCAATGGAGACAGTATGATGACAGAAACCCTTTCCCAATCTTATTACTAATTTTCAACTCACTGTTAATAATAAGAGACAGTAGAGCAAGTCTCCAGCCTGGATGTCACAAAACCAAATTTAGATGCTTTGTGAAACAAGTGTCATCAATACCACTATAGAAAAAAAAAACCAAGTGATAAATGTATTGTTGTTAACAGATAATTTGAAAAATAATAAGGTGCACTGAAATTTTAGAATGTATTAAAAAGTTGATGTGAATTAAATATAGGTAAGTACATCAAGTAAACGACAATACCCTTACATACATTTAAAATAATTACACAACAGTTAATTATTGTAATGTCAGATGTTCATCCATGTATAAATATAAATATTTACTAGTGGCCCGCTCCCGGCTTCGCACGGGTGCAATTTTTTACTCAATCCAGCTGATAAAATTACCTTACAACGCCATCTGTTAGAATCTTTTGGAACTCAGATAAATAATTGCTGGATTGAATAGGTATCAACAGATGGCGCTATGTTAATAATATTATATAATTTGCAAAAAAATAATAAACAAATTAGATATAAACTATCCTACCTTTTAAGTTGGACCAAATAACAGATACTTATGAAGTTTGATCAAAGTCGGTTCAGTAGTTTCAGAGTTTATCGCGAACATACATCGTGACACGAGATTTTTATATATATAGATAAGTCTTTTATTAATGACTTAAATATTAATTAATTTAAACTAAATTAAATTAAACTTAATTTTGTAAACGTATTTTTGCATGTATTTGCAATAATTAAAAAAAAAACAGAGTGTGGCTATATCTATAGTTATAGAATAGTTTGGCTTTATCTAATAATTTCTGACTTCATAATATTAAAATTTCATTCAGCAAGTTGCATTTGCAATGTATAACTAGACTAGTAACCCGCCTCCGGCTTCGCATGGAGTTGAAATATTCACAAATCCTTTCTTTGTGGATTATTATATTACAAAATAAACCTATGTTCAAAATTTCAGTGTCCTAAACTCAGCATTTATTGGCTGTACGTTGACAGTCAGCCAGGACAAACAATTTTATACACATAGATTATGCTAAATTTGATATGACATTGAAAGTTCAAATTTATGCTTGTTAATTAATGACTGCCAAAACAAATTTAGCAGAAAAAGTTACATTTACAATGCTACATGTTTATTTGTTAACATTAAAGAAACAATTTTCTTTAATGTCAACTAGAAATGGAATATTAAAGAAACCAAGTTTTATTCTACAAATGAAGAATATGTATGCTATGTTTATTAATTAATAAAATCTCCGATGGTAGAACATCAGCCACTACATTTGCTTGAACTTGGACTGTGTTAAAAAAAGTTTAGTTGAAATATAAATTTTATGTATGTCAAAGCATAACTGTATGTAACTTACTATTTATAAATTTAATATAATCAAATTAGTTTAGTTATAAAATACTAAATTTAAAAAAAATTGTGACAGTGATAAAGTTATTAAATATGTTAAATACAGAAATAAGTAAATGCATGCCAAACAGTTTACTGATTAGAATTAGTACAAAAATAACCAGTTAATATTACATCTATAACTGTGTTGATAAAATACAATGTTTCGAGATAATTACAACTCTGTTGATTAATAAAATACTGCAATGTTTAAACTTAGTATTGAACTATATCATAATATAATATTAACAAAACCAAATTAAAAAGAATATTGTAGCAAATATAATTATAGTTAGCTAACATGATAATAAGTTAACAGCTTATAATCATAAATTAAAATTAAATGAATGAATTACAGATTGAACTTCCACTGCTGAACATAGGCCACCCTCAAACTTTTCCAATAAGAACACACAGAAGCAGCCTAGATCCACCGTAGACCCGCAGCCCTTATTAGATCGTCTGTCCAACTCGTGGATGGACATCATACATGTCTGTGGTCTCCACTTAAAAGAACCTTCAGACCTCAGTGGCCCAAACGACTGTGGAATGCAGCATGTGTGTAAAGAGGATATATGTTACTAATGTGTTTATGGTTTTACGTTGCTATAGATATTATGTTGTTATTATATTAATTCTTTTCTTTTATCTGTCAACGAATGTATTCTAATTTACTTTAACTAAAATAATATATGTCTTTACTTGTTAATCCTTTATTTGAATTCACATCAAAAACTTAATAATGGCTAATTTAAAAGAAAAATTACATATTATAAAAATGGCTGATTTGTATACATGTAGCAAAATACTTATATTTTGGGGTTATAATGAAAATATATACATAATTATATCTGATCAGAGGTAATAAGAAATGCATACCTTATTTAGTTTTGGGCACCAGTTATTAGTGTATTTGGAACGTGAAGCTGAAGTTGCGCAGCGGCAATTATTTCCAGCTGTACTAGATGACCAAAGCGACATAACTATACTGATTAAAATATTATGATAGTCCTTCGACTTAACCGGACGAGGTCATATGTGTATTTTTTAATGAAAACATAGAAGTGCCTCGAGTTTTCGCGACGTAACAAAAATATCTAAGTTAAGCAGATTATAGTCTTGTAATTAAAAATACAACTTTTTTATATTACAATACAAACTTATTAACTAAAGACGTGGAGAATTGCAAAAAAAAACACATCCAGTTGCTTGAGCTGTTCACTGACAAGAAGACAGCTAGAGCTACTGACACTGACAGTTCAATTCGATAATTTCAATAATTCATGCGTCAGCGTCAGGTGTAAACGTCATTCAAATTACGTTTTCTTTCACTAGTCTTTATCAAATACATTATAATAGTCCTACATGTAGCCAACGCGCTAATATTGGCAATTCTAACTCATGATTTCTCGCCATGTCCATAATATATCTTACACCGTTCCCACGAGTTGAATTTTTTATATGAATTCAACTAATCACTGACTTGATCAATAACTAGTCATTGCCATGCCATACTGATTTTTTAAAATTACACTGAGAATGGGCTTAATACTGGACATATGAAATTAACATAATTTATCAGACGATGCTGCGTTGTCCCTTAAAATATCAAGTTATCATTGTGTGTCTGTATATAGCGTTCTGTGATCCAGTTTTTTTGACAGTTTCTATAATGTCAATTGAGTTTGACTTTTGACGCTTATGTCACAAGTGACATTCCGAAGAGGGAAGGAAGTGGCATTTATTGCAAGAAAAGGACAAAGGATTTTATCTGCTCATGTGAGATAGGGACAAAAATCTATTTTTCGTGTCACTTCACTTTGTAACGGTACTGTGTCCGCCGTGTCTGTACGGGAGTTTACGCGACGGGAGTATATATCTGCTTTCTCTCATGGAAGTCGGACTCGGGGACAAACAAGAATGATAAGCGTTGGTTAGACGAATGACAAGTGATTGTGGAATTTGGTCAAATTGCTTTAGTGCAAGTAACTATAGTGGATGATGTGGGTCGGAGTGTTTGTTTTTGTGAAGTGTTGCATATTTGCGTGAGGCGAGTCATCTGAACTGAGTACTATAGTGTAGCGTTTTCTTCAACGCTTGCATGCTAAAGAGGACGTTATTGTGACAGTGAAGAGTTATCTCCGCGAAGGATTTTTATTATATAGTAACTCGTTTGGTTTCTGAGAGTAACCACGATGGCTGAAGCTGCAGGCGCTGCAGCCGTTGTTGCTAACAATCCCAATGCAGAAATAGTTAGAGGCCAGGTATTTGAAGTGGGCCCAAGATATCAAACTCTTCAATATATTGGCGAAGGAGCCTATGGAATGGTTGTGTAAGTACACTTAAATATTTCACTTAGAGGTATATTAACAAAGACTGCAATTTACTTTGTGTATGAGCCCTGAGTATAAATAGTTTGGTTTTAACCTCAACCTAAAGTTTAGATTAGAAGATAATATTCTTCTTCTGTAACAATATAAATTTACTCATATAACTAATTAGTTTTTGAGTCGTTTAATTAAGTACTTAATTGGTAACATTTTATTTAGGCCAAAATCATTTAATATTTGGTGAATTAAGTGACTATAAATTTAACATGACTGTGTAAAATAGATTTTAAAAATCATTATAAATTAATATTGCGATAAATGTCATTATTGATTTGATCTAGTGATGAAAGTTGACTTATTTCCAAATTAATTACTAGGCAATTTAAATTAGTTATTGTCAGTTCAGTGCTAATAAGGAAAACAAATTTACAAACTTAAATAGGTAATAAAACTTTTTTAACATACTTACATCTGTAACTTTTGAATATTACTCTTAAATATAATACATAATTCTTACCAACATCAGCACTCAGATTTTTTATTATTTAAATCATACACATGTATGTAAAAGTTTGTTCTTAGCTATAAGACATATTAACCATATTTGATTTTTATTTGTAAAATTTTATTTCATTTGGGAAATTAGTGCAGTATAAATAGATAGCTGGAAAAACTTAGCTGAAAAACAATTGAAGACGTGAGTGGATGAAGGTGATATGTCACCTTTTTGGAGTTTTTCGTTTTTTTGCATTGATGAAGGTAATCCATATAAATGATTACAGACCTTAAGAACGTAGATTTAATGTCTACTTTGGAAATTAGAAAGTTGAAAAAGGTGTTATGTACAGTTAATTTTAAAAAGCAAAAAGAGCAGAAAAGTTTACTTTTGTTAATGGAAGAAGAAGCTATGTTCACTTTTTTTTTCAATTAAATAATACAGGTGTTCAAATGCTACCATACCATTAATATAAAAATTAAAAGTAAAACTTTAACCCTGATTTACTCAAAATTGGAATTAAGCAACTTATCACCTTCATTCACTCACATCTTCAGTTATAGTTATTATTTTTGTTTTTGTTTTGTTTTTAGTTTTTGTTTCAGTTAAGTTATTGTTTCAGTTTAGTTATTGTTCAGTTATTGTTTTTGTTGAATAAATTTAATTTGTGCTTATTGGATAATTTATAGGCCTTTACATAGCCCAGGCGGTATCTGTCTTGGGTTGGGCAAGTGTGGAACTATGATTTCTTTTTATTGAGTATACTCCATAAAGTCACAAAAAATTATAATTTCACTATGCGCTCGTATGAAACTATGGGCTTAATTTTTTTATTAAACAAGCTATGTAAAAATTAAAACAATATAGTATTTTTCTTCCCATTCTTTTAAAAATATTATGCACTTTTATGGCAAGTAGAGAATTTAGGTAAAAAATAGTTTTACTTGTATAAATAATTGTTAATTTGGTTGATAGTAGGTATTTCACTCACCATATAATATTACATAGGTAGATTAGCTGCTAAATAGATAAGATTAAAATGACAGCAATCTCGTACGAAATTGTGTCATACACACAAAAATGTGTGCAAATTGAAAAGAGCGTAAGTACTTATATTTTGGTTGGTTTTCTAGAAAACTAAAGCTATTTTAAATCTACAATTTAAGCTATTTAAAACATTGAGTAATACAAACTATTTAATTAAAGAAATAAATTTACAAGACCTATTATACACTTTCTAACACATTATAACAAACAAAATAACATATAAATTAAAAAAGGAAAATATTCTATAGACAGGCAATGAGCATCTCTAGATATTAGTCAAAGTCATAGGCATAGAAATCCTATGATCCATCTAAATTCTAGAGCATAATGTAACATGCTTGGATAATCTCACTGCCATAAAATAATATTTATTTATTTATATTCAAGAATGATTATTTAGAAATTTCTATAGCCAACCATGAAATGGGTTATTAGAAATAATTAAATAGTTCCAAGATCTAAGAGACAATTCCGCATGGCTGTCACCACTCAAATTAATATCAAGTTATGGTATCCTACTCTAGTTTTCATTATAATTGGTACCTATGTTAGTGAGGCTAAGGCTATGGGGCAGTGTCTAATTCCCCACTAGCTCAGAATCAGGCTCTGTAATATGGAATATCAGAAGGTATGTAACCTCTTAGTTTGTTGCACTGGTCTTATAACAAACTAGTGACCCACCCCCGGCTTCACATAGAGTTGAAATTTTGTCTACATTATAATAAAAAAAAAATGTTCCTAGTTAATGTCAATTTTCTAGACTTGGTAGTTTTGCATGTGTGTTTATAGGATAATTCATTTTATAAGGTATGTTGTAGGTAGATTATTTATTTCACATAACTAAAACCCAACCCAGTTAAACTGGGTTCTATTAATCCACTCCCTTTTATGTTACCAATAAATCAACTGACTAGGTAATTTTAAATGCGAAAGTTTATTTATTTCTTTGTATGTTAGGCTTCCGCACCTTAACTTTCCTCATCATCATCGTCCACGTTCTAAAATAAAATAAACATCTGCAAAATACATATATATATATATGCATAAATGCAAAATTTCGTGATGATCGATTGAGTAGTTATGGGTGTAAAAAGGTAACAGACAGACAGAGTTACTTTTACATTTTTAATATTAGTATAAAAATGTAGTAGTGGGCCAATGCATTTATAATCATAATAATTCCAATTTCCGTTTAAAAACACGCTACAAATGCGGCTCTCCTTTCCAATTAGTTACTCTAGTGACCACAGACATTTAAATCCTTGGTTAACCCCATCTCATGTGTAAAATCAGCGCATAACGAGTTTCCCTACATACCTATATAGGTATCTATAAAATATATAAAAATTACATGTCACTTTGTTTGACGCCAATGGACTCCTAAACTACTGAACCGATGTGTATTTGGTCCAACTTAAAAGATAGGATAGTTTTTATTTTGAATCCGGGCGAAGCCGGGAGCGTGTAACTAGTATATAATTTATTTATTTACTCTAATAACTTTGTACTTACCTAGTTATGTCAGATTAAGGTACTGAGATCGTCTCGTCCCAGAGGTGCCTGAGAGCAGATAACGTTTGTGTAGACTTCAGGGAGTCAATAAATATTTTATCTGTAATATCAAGAAAATAATTCAGAATCCAGATAATGTCAAAAATTTATATTTATGAAAGTAAACTAAATGTTTGTCTGATGTAATTAAATAAACAAATATTACTATATATTTAAAAGAAGTTATAGTGTAACTTCTTTTTTTCCTCTAGTATTTTATTGGAAAATTTAAAAGAAGTTGGAAAGTGTCGAAAATTCAACCTTAAACTAATTTATTTTAGTCACCAGCCACATATAATAAATAATCTCCAATAATGTGACACCGGGCCTGCTAGCTAACAGTGAATTTATAATAAAAAATATCTCTAATTACACTGATTATACGTTCTTTACATACAATCAATATTATATATAATTATTGATACATTCAATAGTTAGTTAGTAAAGGCAGAGTGCGGTGTAGTGGCGCTATAGTAGCAATTACAGTCATTAACTGGAATGTAACTACTCCTTTAAACAGGTGACCTCCGAGAAGTAACAGTGCTTGTTTCATTTGTTTCTTATTGCGTGATTGGGTAAGAAAGAGATGCCAAATCCCGTATCCTTTGGTCCGTGGTTCGCTCCAACGAAATCTTTGTTCCTCCCAAAAGTTCCTACTTAAATTATGACGTAAATTTTTGTTTATACGGTTACAAAGTCATTTATGCTCATTAAAATACTCGTTGTCGCTTGAAAGATTCCGGACAAAAAGCAATTAGGAAATAATGAAAAAAATCGAACCTGGGTCAATTAATTCAGAGAATCAATTGCTGAGCATTGATGAGTTTGATTACTCGAGTATAATTCAACAATCACTTCTTGTCTTTGTATTGTATTCTTTGTGTCTCTTTTCTAAGTATTCTTTCGCTTAAATATAAATATAAAATAAAGTTTTACCTATAAAACGGTTTTCTGTTCGTTGAAACAGGAAAATAGGTTCCCGTCGATATTCAATGCGGAAACTGGCGTCGGGTTGCTATATGACGTGTGCGAGTCCAGACATCTATCACGTTTATTCGAATCACGTGCCAGACGCCAGTACAATGATCATAGAATGAAATCTATTATTTGCTGGAACGTCGCATTATTAATAATGTGAGATATTTGTGACGCTCCTATCTAATATATGAATTTTGGTTATAAATACGCTAATATCTTATGGAATTAACAATAGGGCATGGCATGTTAAATGGCATTGCGTAGCCCCGTACCACAGTAAGTTAGTACGGGCTACAGACTGCCATTTTTTTTTTCTGACATTACTCAGGCTTCTAGTCAACATTGCAGTGCATAAGCTGCAGTTAGTGAAACTTTGTCAGTCTTTTACATTATTGTAATTGTAATAACTATTTTGATTATGAATCAATTTTAATAAGAAATACTTAGAGCTGAAAATCTATAACAAAGTGATAGAACTACAATAAACTTACGACACATCACATATATATATATATATATATATATATATATATATATATATATATATATATATATATATATATATATATGTGTATATATATAACTATTATAATATTATTTGAAGTAAATATATGTAGTATAATAAAATTTCATCACGTCGGTATAATATATGAAATATACACATGTCTATTTTAATAAATTTTTAATTATTTATAAATATAGAAATAGAGACTAATTATACAAACATAATAATATCCAAACTCAATCCCATGAGAGTCGCGCTGGTGTAATTCGTTATTCGTTTAGCTAACAGTGTCTTTTTTTTTTTCATTTATTTCCTTGTCGATTTCCTTTTATAAATTGCCTGTAACACGTACACAATGGCCTGACGCGTGTTCATTAACGAAACTTGTACGGCATCAATCTTCAATTCATTCTGGTTAGGAGAGCTTGTCATTTTTTGGGACATCCTTTCCCACGGGTTCGTGTAGTGAGGTTTCAGTGATATTCGATACACTCAACCACAGAATATGAAATTATGTAGGTCCGTCACTAAATTCTCAGAGTTAAGTATATTAAGAAAAAGTTGCAAGGCTCTCCGTTGCAAATTTCGTTCCATTACGTATAGGTATATAATATTATAGAGAAACGCCATGCATAATTTTACATACTTACACATTGAGGAATTAAAGAGCTCTCCAGTCTATTCTAACGAAAGGACGTTTCTGTAATTTATTCGTTAAATAAAACTAAAACAAGTGTTAAGTTTTGACACTTTTAGGAATGGTTAATTGAGTAAACTGAAAATAATATAATTTTTAAATTGTAATTATTACTTACCTGCGATCCCTATAGTTAGGTTTCGTTCGGATGCAATTTTTTCTAGTAACATTAGTACACAAAGCTCGCACAAATTCATGGCTCTTTCCATTAGTGACAATCGTATTGAAATTCGTTGGATGCTATAGAAGTTAGCGGAGAAACAGACAAACGCCGACAGCCACTTTTTTATAATAAGTATGTATGTACATATATGTATAAACATGCATAAGTAATTAAGTATACAGAGATATAGATTAGACTAGCTGGTTGTAAAAGTAAAAGATAGCATACAATACAACATTAACGCCTGACATTATACTTTTGCCAAGCGTTGGACTTTACTTTTAGATAGCTGATGGCCAGTGGAATATTTTGCCTATGTCCATCCTGAAATTCTATTAGTGATTTTTTTTAAATCGGATGAGTAGTTTTGAAGATTACTTCCTTCATACAATCAAATACAAATCATATAGATAGAGAAAATTAAGTATGTATTAGGTTTTTTATTGAAATCACTTAGTCTTAATAGTTATATCATTTTAATTTAAAATCTTATCATAACAACACAGAGATTACATTGATTATCCCGCCAACGAAACAAACGTATGGGAATACGCAGATTGCGTAGAACGATGGTGGCTAGATGTGTTCAATTAACTTCACTGTACCTACATAACTAATTAACTAATAAAATTTGCGTTATGTGATTCACTTCTAGGGAATTATTTATTCAGCTCTTGAGGGAGGAATTACGAAATGTTTCGCAGTACCTTGTACCTCACCCTGTATTTTTAACAGGGATTTTAATCGAATGCATATTTACAGCAGTAACGTTATTACATATTTTTACAATTAACACGAAAGTATTCCTTTTAGAGTCATGATTTTATCGAACGAATATGTTCAATGTTTCGATGAATAATATATTTTTATAATATTTATAAGAGATTATATTTTCATTAAATTGTATTTCTCTTATTTTATTGATCTAGAATTAAGTTTTTTCTGTATTTAGAACTAATAACAGTTAACAGTTTACAAGTACCTTTAGACTCGAGCTATTTCTTGGGAACGTTAAGTTCAGCCAAACAAGTGCTATTAGACTTCAATCGTTCCTGACTCGACCCTAATTTGCAATTCTACATAGAAAATTATTGTGTGATGGTTTATGCCTCGCCGCAGGCTTTCTGAACCCGCTGCCCACCTAAGAATGTTCGTTATTCAAATATTCGTAGATAAATTTACGAAGTAACATCGTGATATAATATTTAAAGCAACATTAATGTGAAAGTTCCAATAAAATTATAATAAATTTTCTAGTTTGACCTAAGATGGATTTTCGATAAAATTTTGAAGGAAATTTTTTCAACGAATTCAATTTTTCCTTCAAAGCAAATCATGCATTAGAATTACATTACATTTTAATTACATTACATTATTTTCCTGCAGCCTTTATTCTGTTTAAAAAAGCAATATAACAATAAGTATGTTATTGCTGCTCGATCCACAAAAGGAACGTGGGAAAATGTGTTGTCTCTAATTTGATTTGGTTTTTGCTACAGCTGCATCATTTAGGTACATATTTGTCTAAGTTACGAATTGATGTATTATTAAGAAATAATACATCAATGCGAACAGAGATGGAGCTGACAGTTTAAAAAAAAGAACAATTTTTGAGATGGTAAAAAACCATTGAACTCGCGACCTGTAACCGTGTAACCGACACCTCTGTAAATTGGTATGTACTTTCCTGACGATTAAAAAATACACACTTAATTGTTCAAGTTTTTACTTCTGTCGGCACTCCCGGATAGCCACCTTTTTTTTACCGAGATCCGAACCGGGGTCTACCATGTCCACAGAGCAATACAAATATAGCTACACATAATTACCTATTGTGATTGAAATATTATTCAGACTAAAGTGTACCATAATAAATTTTCCGTCTAAAGTAATCAAACTATTGGCATCCAATCAAACTTTTTTCATCACTTTTCAACTCTGTCACACAGTTTTACCTACATATTTCCCCCGCACAAATCAGAACTGAATTTAATGCATTAAAACGTCGTCGAAACTTGCCGGCGCTCGAACATTAATTGAATCTGTGAAAAAATATCGGTTTTACAATTCAGTATCGCCAAAGTTTTTAACGTCTTCACAAAATTTCCAGATGTCTCTAAGAGTCTGTACACATTAGGCGTTTTGAAGCGCGCGAAGTTCTAGTACGGTGTTCACATTCTGTTTTCTGTTCAAGCGCGCGTTGAGCGAGCGGGCGCTTCGAGATACATGGGTCGCACGTACAAAAATGGAGATTGACCATTTTGATACCGATTTCTTTATCGACGAAATTCAAAAACGACCATCTATTTGGGATATGGACAGTCCAGATTATAAAAATAAAATATAAAAAAAACTTAATTGGGTGGAGATGGTTGAAATTTTTGGGAATCTGGGAGAAAAAAAAAACAATATTGTGGTTATATCTTAGTACTAGCTGGTGCCCGCGACTTAGTCCGCGTTCAAAATGTTATATAGCCTAAAGCCTTCCTCGATAAATTTACTATCCAACACAAAAAGAATTTTTCAAATTGAACCAGTAGTTCCTGAGATTACCCAACTAGCAAAAAAGTTGTATAATATTAGAATTATACAACTAACAGACATGTAAGGGCTTTATAACAGTTTTGCAGCAACTACCAGCAACTACACAGTTGTAAAGTAGTGTTCAGTTCGATGCATTAGTTATATATAATTTAAGTCATATTAATGAGTCTGGTAAACGTCATCTCAATAATTTATATGATTGACATAAAACGTTGAGTTGAGTAAACGTTTCAATCAGAAAATAGTCATAAGTAACCATGTTTTGTAAATTTAGAACCTTTTATTCAACACTTAAATAACAAACTGTTATGTAATGATTTTATAGTTAACTACTACAAAATCGTCTTGTAAAGTCATATACTTCTACCTTTAAGTAACTTTTAGTTTGCAACGTTATTTTAATATAACTTATATAAGTCAATTAATTATTTAAACGATAATGAGCTCCTTTTATACAACTTTCATCAATTTTATACTTTGATGTATTTTATATGGTAAAAATGAAAGTGGTTCCTTACATTTTTCAACATTTAATTCAGTAAATGCTGGATCCAGTCAAGATGAGTTCTACAAATCAAATTTGTTCCGCTCATCTTCTTTTACTAGAAGGCACACTAGATAGCGAAAGTAAGTTATTGCATAAAAAGCTCCTTTAACAGATTAATTCGTAAGTTTATATTACAATTTTGTTTATATTACATGTTTGTCCGCGATGAACTCCTAAACTACTGAACCGATTTTGATAAAACTTCGTAACTATGTGTAATTTGGTCCAACTTAAAAGATTTATAGTTTATATCTCATTTAGTTTATTTTTTTTTTTTGCAAATTATAAAATATTATTAACATAGCGCCATCTGTTGATACTTCTTCAATACAGCAATTATTTATCGGTGAGTTCCATAAGAATTAAACAGATGGCAGTGTAAGGTAATTTATCGGCTGGATTGAATAAAAAATTGCACCCGTGCGAAGCCGGGAGCTGGCCACTAGTTATTTATAAAAATATTTAAGTATAACTGAATCAGTGATAATGATTGGGTGCTTATGTAAATATAATTAAGGAAACTAATTCAACTTATTATGGATGATAAAATGTTTGAATGTCGAATTAGTAGGATGATTACATCCATAGCACTCCTGTGATAACTGAAAGTGCGTATTATCCCATGGCCATTTTAAGTATTTGAGCAACTTTAAGTCTGTTTTTGTTAAAAACTTATCAACGTTAAAATATAACAGTATCACCATGATGTCCCTGTAAAAAAAAAACAGAAGTATTCACATGACTATACACAAAGGTTTTTTTCTATTTTCCAATGGAACCCTTATTGCCACTGTCATGGTGGACGCCATAAATTGTATAAAATCATGTATATGACCAATAGTTATATACATGTCTAAATGCAGTCGCTCAATATCTATTGGCAATATGGCGGACACTATTGATGAGAATTAATGTATTTTATTTTTATAAACAATATTGAAACACCAATATTATGAAGGCCCATTAAAATATTAACAAAGATAACCATCATATCATCGGAAATTTTAAATTCCCATAAGTATTTTGTCACCGCTTTTTATTTTCCAACACTTTCTTCCACAGCTTTCTTTACATTCATATAATTAATTCATATAGTTTTATAAGTTTTTTCACAATGTGTTGTGAAAAAACTTAAAAATATAAACTGTCACGATACAACTTCTAACTGAATGCCCCACTGACTGCGCGACCACGTCTATACGATGATTTAGTCATGTAAGCGTATTACTAAAAACTGTTACAAACCTTATTAGTTAAACTTACAATGTCTACGTGATTTTTACTCAACGTAATTGTCGTTGACGCGACCGCAAAACGACCCTTACACGTTTTAAATGTTATATAATCTGCGCCCAAACCTGCGTTATATTTACGTATAAAAAACTATTATAAAACCATTTTCATATGGCTGAAAGTTAAATATAAAACGTTATTGTACCCTTTACATGACACTATTTTGCTAGTTGGGTAGCGCGTTCAACCAAACAAACTCTTCAGATTTATTAGCATAGATTGGGTGCACCCAATATTCTCTTTCTCTATCGTCGTCTTTTATAGCGACGGTAGAGGAGTCGCATACAAGAAATCACTTCGACGTCAATTTCCGAACTGAGCCAGAAGTATACTCATACTGCTAACGCTCGTCGAGCGCCGCGTTAAGCGCCGTGTATGTACGCTACCAACGCTCGCCTAACGCAACGCCAAGCGCTCAATGTGTACTCCCTCTAAGAGTTTGCAAAGTGGTGTTTTAATTAATTTCTCGATAATCGTCTTATTGTAATGAAGTCCTTTAAGTTTTTGCCTTAAAGGACTTATTTTAATACATAAATGTCAAGCCGAAATTAGATTAACTGTCATTTCATAAGGTTCAGAAGGTTTTAAATAAATTAAAATTGTCAGTATTTACGAGGGCAATTCAGAAACTAACCTCCGGTTGATTGAA
Source organism: Synanthedon andrenaeformis (assembly GCA_936446665.2). Lineage (NCBI taxonomy): Eukaryota > Metazoa > Arthropoda > Insecta > Lepidoptera > Sesiidae > Synanthedon > Synanthedon andrenaeformis. The sequence continues at coordinate 11,743,701 of OW387780.2, read as the reverse complement.
AAAAATACACCAAGTTAAGTAAAAATATTTTAATATATACATCTTACAACTACATCTTTGCACTATTTTTCGACATAGTCTCCATAACGATTGAGGCACTTATCGTATCTCTTCACAAGCTTTGAAATTCCTTCTGCATAAAAATCACCCGCTTGTGCCTTGAGCCAGCCTGTGACCGCATCTTTGAGCTCTTCGTCGTCATCAAATCGCTGGGACCCGAGCCATTTCTTCATATGCATGAAGAGGTGATAATCGCTTGGCGCCAGATCTGGGCTGTAAGGTGGATGGTTGAAAACGTCCCACTTGAAGGACTCAAGGGCTGTTGTTCTGCGAGCAGAGTGAGGACGGGCGTTATCGTGCAAAAAAACGATACCGGAAGTCAGCATACCACGGCGTTTGTTCTGTATAGCCCGTCGTAATGTTTTTAGTGTTTCACAGTACACGTCTTGATTAATGGTCGTCCCACGTTCCATGAATTCAACCAACAACACCCCTTTGGCATCCCAAAACACCGTTGCCATCAGTTTTCTGGCAGAAAAATCTTGCCGGGCTTTTTTTGGTTTGGTAGGCGAATCTGAATGTGCCCACATCTTTGATTGTTCTTTTGTCTCAGGGTTCACGTACTTAATCCAGGTTTCGTCACCGGTCACGATTCTGTTTAACAATGGTTCTCCTTCGTCCGCATAACGTGACAGAAAGTCTAATGCAGAGGCCATTCTTTGAGTTTTGTGGTGGTCGGTAAGAATTTTGGGCACCCATCGTGCACAGAACTTACGGTAACCCAATCTTGCTGTCACTATCTCGTACAAAAGAGTCTTAGAAATCTGTGGAAAATCAGTAGACAACTCCGCCATTGTGAAACGTCGATTTTCACGAACTTTTGCATCAACTGTCTGAACGAGTTCGTCAGTCACCAAGGATGGTCTACCACTCCTCTCTTCATCATGAACGTTTTCTCGTCCACTTTTAAATAAACGTACCCATTCACGGACAACTCCTTCACTCATAACTTTTGGTCCGTACACGGCACAAAGCTCACGATGAATAGCTGCTGCAGAGTATCCTTTGGCTGTAAAAAACCGTATAACAGCACGCACTTCACATTTGGCGGGATTTTCTATTGCAGCACACATTTCAAACGGCCACAAAAACTAAACTAGCGCAGGTACGATGTTCACTCGACTACGGCTTGATGCCGACTGACCTGCTGAGCGCGTGAATGCACAGATGGCGCGCTACTCCCCCCACTACCCGCACTGTGACCAATCGGAGGTTAGTTTATGAATTGCCCTCGTAATACAAGTAAAGCGAAAATAACAAAATAACTCCAAATTTTCAGAAATCATAGGATGCTTCATCTCTTCCGGTCGCATACCTGCACTGGTCTAGTTACCAAAAAAGGTTTATTGAGCAACTAGCGATCCGCTCTCGGCTTCCCACGGCGGATGCAATTTTCTTTTGCAAATTTTATATAAAACCTTCCTCGTTTAACGCTCTTTCCATTAGTAAAAACCGCATTAAAATCCGTTTCGTAGTTTAAAAGATCTAAGTGTACATACAGAGGAACAGACGGCGGGAAGGTTAAAAAAATTTATTTTAAATAATATTTCAGGGTGATCTTCTTACAGATGATTCAGGCGTCATTTCCAGTTTGTGGCTGCGCAATGCAGTGTGTCCCCACTTAGGAAACACTGCAACGGCACCGGTTACCGACTGGCCGGCCCCCTTTATCCGACCATTTTGGTTTTTATTCGCTAAAATGTTCAAAATTTGCACGAATGTTATGAAACGGAATGTATTCAATTCAATATCTCATCATTACCCACCTGTCAGAACTTGGCTATCAAATATTAACGGAAAATCTGTAATTTCAACAAAAGCTACGCAAGGGTACAGTTTGCATTGGATTGAATGCGAAAAAAACATAAATTGGCGAAAACAAACATCTGGATTTTTTTGGAGAATACTGTGATAAGTTCGAGGTTTTTTTTACTTTATAGGCTTTATTGGTTTATTAAAATCTTAAAATTTCAGCATGCTAGCAAAAATTGTGTGTTTTCGTAGATTTATTGAGCAAATAACAATGGACGGAATGCGGAGCCCTATAAAATAATAACATTCCGGATACCGACCGCTTGGTCGGTAACAGGATTTTTGCGCTTTGTAAATGAAGCTAATTTTCTATTGTACTGATTGTTTTGTGAGTGTTTCGTATTCAGTTATTTATTCTAAACGCTGTCCTTATATAATAGACCTGTATGCGACCTATGCTAACTTTAATAGATTCTTTGTAATAAGAGTTTCAACTTCCACAATTTTTCTGATAATTACCAATTCATTTCCAAAGAACACGGTAGCTTTGAAACCTTATATTTTATGTTTATTACACATAACTAATTGCATAATTACGATATTGTATGTTTATATGTGTGTTTAAGTAGAAACACACTAAAAATACATTATTAACTTTAGTTTAGAGATTTTATTACGCAAATATAGGATTGGTCGGAGTCAGGATTTGAATTGTTTCTCATTTTCCTGTTTCCGTCCAACTCGGAGGCTTTTAGTTTCATTGTGCTTGAGTGAGATTGCATGTATTTATTTCAGGTGCAATGAAAAAAGAGGTTTAAAGTATTCACAAGATAACATGGAGAAAGTGCTACAAGACATACGGGAGAAGAAGATGAGCATAAATCAGGATGCTAAAACAACTTTTTGATCAACGTTCCAAAAACAACGATACTTGACACCTTAAAAGAAAAATATAAAAATCCAGGCAACATAGGCTCCAACTGTACTGATAAGCTTAAAAAAAATGCTTCTGGTGAAATAGATTCTAGGATTAGGGTGTATAATATGTGTGACAGAAATAGTAATTTTATTTTATTGTTATAATATAATAAAGGAATTAACAAGATATCAGAAAAGATCAGCATTGAGACTTTTTAAAAAGGTCTATCTAGGTCGGTTTAGATCCTAGAGTATAGAAAAATTGCTGAGTTCATAGAAAATGTGAACAAACATTTTACATTTTGTTAAATAAAAGTTAATTTTTGTTATTTTCGTGCCGATTTTATTTAATTGTTCGTCATTTGTTGACATAACCAAGTGTTGCCTAACTGGAATGATGACGATTTTGTTTGATGATGCCTCGTTGAAGGCCTTTTACAATAAATAAATAGATAAATAAATAACTATTTCATTTTCCTAATAAATACTAGTGTTATTTAAAATGGTTGTTTTTTTACGAATTTCCACTGTATTTTTTAAGCCATAAGGTTCGTTTTAGTAGGTCACGTATGCCTGGTCGGAATCTAGCTACTCAGTGGTCGGATACACGGACATATGTAGTCAGTCGGTCGAAAAACGGTGCTTTCAGTTTATTTCCAGTCCTTACAGTTTAATGGCAAATATAGGAATAAAATAGCCATTATAAGATACAATTATGTACATTTTTTAAAATTATGGTACATAATCTTTCAGAAAAGCATTTCTTTTTATGAACTCTTGAGTATTTTTTTTATTTTTTGAAGGATTCATTTAGCCATATCGATCAGTGGTCGGAATTCGGTGCCGTTGCGTTACTTCTTTTATTTTATAGTAGATTTTTCAATGAACTTTTGAGACCCTTAAGTATTTGATTTTATAAAAGTTAATTCAAAGTACTTTTTCATACCGTTCAACAACATCTGAATTTGTTAAAACATTTTTACGTTAAAACATGTTAAACTAATTATTAATTCTGTAGTACAGTACCTACTCTGTTTAATATTTCAGAATTTTAGTAACAACTCCGCAACACGAACTCGTTGGCTGAACAAATTTTTACGTGGTGTGGTGTTAAACCTCAACTCCTGTAACACAACTTTTTCTAAGAATTAACTTGTACTTCTACTATGTACTTTTTTGAGGAATATATAAATAAATAGAGATGGAATAATTTTTAGGAAACTTCTTCATAATCCTTATATTAATTGTAATTAAAATGAAAACCTACAATTAATATATTTATTGCATTTAGTACCATTATCAGATAGCAATAGTATTATATATAATAATAATTAATAGTGACTGATAGTTATCTTGAAAGATAACTATATGAAAGATTTCATATCAAAGATTATATCTGTGATTATATTCATATATAATATGTCTTGCTAAGATGTGCTTTTTTTAAAATTATTCATTGAAGTACGAGGAAGGTTCTTATCAAAAAAAAATGGAAAAATCCGTACGAAGCCGGGGGCTAGTTTTCACCACTTCTTAGTACAAGAAACGAAACAAATAAAACTTAGCTAAACTTCTTTAAGATAAATTTTTTTATGGTAGGTACGTAATACTTTATAGATTAATTTAGTTTTTTCTATCAAAGCTATCGATTAAAGGAGAGGTTAGTGAAAAATCGGGATCGGGAAAAAAAGAGTAGAGGTGTTACCAGGCCGCTAAAAACGGGGATGTCCCGCGCAAATCGTGACACCTGGCAACGCTATGACTGTCAGATAGTCTGTGATCACGTCCACAGACTATATAGTATTGCGAAGCCCTCTTCGCCAATTGTACTTGTCCTCTTCACATAAGTAAAAAACAAGACTTGGTTTTTAATGTTGACAATTCCGTATCATGTTATTACACATCTAGCCCTTTTTTTGTCAATAAGAAGAACACTGAAATGACTTGTGAAATCTCGGATGCCAGTTGTGTGGCTGTGGTATTACGTCTCATTGCACACACGTTTTTCCACTACACTGCTCACCCTTAGCCGACCTCCGAGCACTGCCAAGGACTCGATAATGCTAGGCGAAGCATGAACTATATTATTTTATAACACCGTAGTTCTACTAATATGTTCCGCCGAGATAATATATATTTTTTATATACCTATCAATATTATTTTTATTATCGTATAGCTAGCTGATCGGACAGACGTCGTTCTGTCAAATGTTACTAGAAAAATTGTTTGTTGTTGTTGTTGTTACTAGAAAATATATATATATTGTTTTTTAATTTATTCAAACTGAGCATTGACCCTCAATAGTGATGAGCTTAGTAAATGGATAGATTTCACATAGGTACGCTAATATTGTAATTTATTTAACTAAAATACCGTGAAAAAACGCTAGTTTAATAATAAATTCAAAGTTGCAAAATTGTATTTAGGGTTTTATATTTAAAATATCACAACTAGTAAAATCAATTGAAATTAAAATACCTACACACACTTGGCTCTCATCAAACATTGATATCATTCACACCGCTAACACATTTTGTTGCCAAGGAAAATTCAGTAATAAATTCAAAAGTGACTTTGTTACGGTTTCACGCCTTATGTATTTTACCGATCATCATAATGTTAATGCATATACATTGTCAGGTTAAAAAGATATAATAATGGTAGGTACGTTTAAAACTACTGTTCCCGAAATAGCCCACTAAAAGTTTCGCGGGCAAAACTTAGTTTTAATAGAGGGATTGAATAAGAATTGTATTCGAAATTCAAATTAATATTAAAAATGCGACAGTGAGTTTGTTTTTTATGCTTGCAAACCAAATTTTTTCAATTTGATTATAGTCTAAACTCTCCATAAAATCACGGTACTGCTGCTGTAGTTATTCTAGTTAAGTATAAATTGAGAAGAATGGTAGGCGTTCACTAAAAACAACTTCATTTAGTCTTTATAGAAGCCCGTTAATCTTCGTAATTATTTTATGAACGATCAATGTGATATTTAAGCGCGAAGTTGTCGAAAGGGGACGTTTAATTCCGGTGGTAAATGGTATTGGGCAAGCAAGTCACCGTGGTTGTTTGCGGTTAGAAATGGCAGTGACATTACACGCAGTCTCACGGTAGGGCGAACATGACCCGATCGAGGTCAACAGGTGAGGGGTATTGAGTAGGCGATAATTTAACACGAACCATCCCATAATAAATAAGTAGACAATAACATGAAATTGGGCCGTTGTTGGAAGCATCTTCCTGAAGATTTAATAGCGACCGTTTTCCGCATTTGTTAGCATTTGTAGATAATATTTATATAGTTAGTTAGATAACTACTCGTATACTATCATCATTATCTTAATTGAAGTAAAATATTGGGATTTTTTTATAAATAATGGGTTTGCTCTTGGCCAGTATGCCGTGCTGCAAGGATATAGACGACGATGGAGATATACTCACTATAATATGTTTGACTTATGATATTTATTTATATTCTTAAATAACTCCAATGTATTAGTTTAGGGTAGATAGCCTGTGATGACTTTACATAGTATGTAAAAACAAACTATCCCTTCCCGCCGTCTGTCCCTCTGCTTGCACGAGAGCATTACAGTAGGAAGGTATTTTTTATATATAATTTTAATAAAACCCGTGCGAAGCCGGGGGCCGCCCCCGCCAGTATATAAATAAATTAATAAACTTCAAATGTAGAATTCCGTTAATGTTACATTTTAAGTATATTTTATTGATAATTCCGTTCCTTATCTTCTCACCTTGTTCTTTTATCCTTTATCTTATCAGGATAGGCCGCGCATTTACGCTCCCTTTTGATGCTTGTACATTTAAAGCACGACACCTCAGTATAGTTATGGCATGGGAATCCATGATTATAACATATGTACTACTATTTTCTCTTTTTATTGGAAGTATTAATTTAAAGTAAATCAGTGCGCTGATGTAACGGACATAGTATTCTTACGCCTCAACTATTGCAATGGTTCAGCCCTTGTCACCCAAAACTCATATGAACTACTATTAGCTGAATAAAAGGAAAAGGTTCTTCTCTATTAACATTGTCCTCTTAATATTTGATTGCGATATTTGATCTCGGTTAATGTTATACGCTAGTGTTTGAAATGTTTCAATTAACCCTAATTAGGGCAGTCGTAACATGTCCCCGGTGCGTTAACCTCGCGACGTGACGTCAATAAATGTTAGATCGGTAAGTAGGTACATTGAAAGCTGTTATTAGAGCCGTGAAAATACAAGCGACACCCCGCAAGGGCGTTCTTTCCTCCATTATATTAAAACCGAAATTGACATCGTCAAGGTGAGCCTGCTAATAAAGTGACATTTAGTGTTTTAGTACAATATTTGCATAAAAGGGCCGCTTGGGACGCATTTCAATGTTTCTCCTTTTTCAATTAGAACCTTCAGTGGGAGTCTCAAAGCTATAAGCTAAGTAATAGTTGCTAATAATTGTAATACTTTTTAGTAATAGCTGCTAAAAAGTGGTATTTAGTGCTTATGCACAGCATTTGCACAAAACCGTCGCTTTGGGATGTTTGTCAATTGTTCTCCCTTTGCAATTAGGACGTCCAGTGGATCTCTAAATAATAAGATAAGTAATAGCTGCTATTAATTATATTAGCTCAAATAATAACCGTAAATTGCGATTTAGTGCTTTTTAACAACGTTTGCACAAAACCGCCATTTGAGATGCTTTTCAATGTTTCTCCTCTTGCAGTTAGGACGTTCAGCGTGTCTAAATAATAATTTATAGTTTGATTTCATCTATATGTTTGTCCGCTTCTATTCTGATGTCGGTTCCAAATTCCAAAGAAGCAATCCCATGTCGAGGTTTTTAGTGGGAAAGAATATTTCATAACCCTATGCACATATTTGTATGCATATCCTTTTGAAGATTTTCTACCTCATAAAATATCGGTTTTTCCTAGACTACCTAACGTCATATGATGCGTTACACACACATTATTTCAACAATTTTTAATTTTGTAAATAGTATAGAAGTCGATTGTTTGTAATCAAGTCGTAAAAGCAATTGGTCGTATCTTGGCTATCTACGTTTATCAATATTATTTTTGCTCATACAGTCATTTCATTTTTATTTGTAGTGTGAATAACATAACAAACAAATATGCTTACTCAAATTAAACAAATTCTCTGTTATTTTTATATCATACACGTAACGTTGACGTAAAAACATTATTGCGTATTAATAAACAACATAGAAGCAAAACCAGTTATTGTAACCGTTTTTCCTACCTATTCTGTTTGTATAGGTAATAATAAAAATATCACCAAACAAAATAATGATAAACCTCATACGAACGTGGCTTTGTAACACTTGTATTTGCGTTTACACTACTTTAATGAGTGATGCAAATTTGGGACCGTTACATCATCTACCGTTTTCATTGTTTCAACACTTGATTGTGTCTGTTAATACCTCGTGTTTAGTCAGTCTAGTTATTTAACTGTTTGTCTAAACCGAGTTCGATTGTCCTCTTTGAGGAACCCCATATAAACTAATTGTTGCAAAAGGTTAAATTAGAAAGTAGCTAAATTTTTTTTGGAATTTACTACTTAAGAATCGATTTTTCATATATAAGCCCGTGGTATGAAAATTTATGGGAGTAAAATCAAAATTGTCACACGGTATGCGTTACGTTCTATTTTCGAATATTTTAGAATATCTCTGAAGTTTCAGAAATATTGTGCCATCTACACAATATCTCTGAAACTAGAATATGTTACGTAATAATACATGTTATGCACCAGAGATGGCGCTTATATTAATTCGTTATTATAAATGTTTTTATATTTTTTATTATGTAATTGTTCGTAAGGAGTAACCTCCAGTCGTGCGTCGGAGCTGACACACACACTTTTTTTAAATATTGCTAAAATTGAATGTTTTATTTGAATAAATCGCGTTAGACCTCTCGCAACATCTACGCACCATGGCGTGTTAAAATCTGAAGTTTTTGTCCACTAAAATTGATGAAAATAATCCCACTATAATTCATCACACAGTTAGTTCTCAGAACTGCAGTCTTCATAGAGAGAACGTATACACATGATGTCTCTCTTGACAACTATTTCAGAAGATTATTTGGCAATTATATAAGACGAGGGCATAAGATGAGAATAAAGACATTAACTCCTCATCCCTGACTCGCGAATCAAAAACATTATACAGGTGATGTTTCTAAATGGTGGGCTTCTATTATGTGGTGGTTACTGTCGCCAGAAAGGCTGCCAGATGTTTCGCTGGATATGGAATTTAATGTGCCATTCTGCTCTCAAATATTTATATATCCCATTAGCAACTTCGTCCGATTTAAATTTGTAATGATATTTTCGTTTACATCAATTCATAGAAAAAAAACTTGTAGCCTTATCATCGGATTATTATCGGACTAAATTTAACGATTCTAACTTTTCTCGTTCATGTCCTTATCTTTTAAGAGTTGTGCTAAAAGTAACAACAGGTCTGCTCTACTTCGAAACATAAAGTAGTATCGAGACAATGCTCCTCCAGCATTGTCTAGGGAGAGTGAAGTGCTTATTACAAAACCTTTGGACTTTGGCTTCGGACGAGACTAACAATCAATGTTCTAGTGGAAGTTATAGATTTCCTTATATTTTCCACATAACAACGAATTGCTGTAAAAATGTTTAAACTCGCAAATAATTTTCAATTTCAAGGTCACCAATACTACAATATATACTAGGTACGCTTAAGCAAAAATATAATTAATTTATTAGAATCAATAGCAACATAACAATGATAATGTTCGTGATGAGGAAAATGAAGTATATAAACAATCTAGGTACTCGTTTATCAATTAATGTAAGTGCTTTTGTACGTGTGGACCCTTTGTAATTATACTAGGTGGCCCCCAAATGGGGACCCGACGAGGGTTTGATGTGGGTATCCACATGTTTGAACTAATATTCTGGTGTCTGATTATGGAACATCTTGCCTAAAATAATGTTATTCGAGTACATTAAATTAATGTAAATTTAATGGAAACCTGGTTTTGATACAATTAAGACGTAGAAAAGGCTCCGACCGTAGCTTTTGGAAAAGACATGTCGACGGCGGTACTCTGTGATTACGATTACCATAGCCTTTAATATTGTAAAATCCACTTTACTTATTGTTATTAACTTACTTATTGTTGTCATTACTGCATTGTTTTAATATATATACAGTATTACCCCAAAAGATTTTTTTTATTTCATTCGCCGTCGTCCCCACAAATTTTGGGGACCACGGACACTTTAAATGAAGGCGACTTCGTCCCCGCTGAGGAGGCCTAGCAAAACAGCAAAAATTTTGAATAATTTCTTGCTCGTATATATTTTCAGGCGTTATATATTTTTATTTTTCAACGCGGACGAAGATGCGGGCACCAGCTAGTGCGCTATATTATAAACTAACGAAACTAAATTTTTAAGACTACACACGGAACAGTTTGCATTTTAGTTTATTTAAATGTTAAACTAATAAGTCCAGATTAAAAATAAATCATTTTAATTGTAACATTTACTTCAAAGGGAATAATTGTTTTCACTAAACAAACGGCCAGCATTAAGATTCCGAACGGTTTTAATGATCGTCGGTAATTGGTCTATTTAATTTCTACACCTTGAAACCTTAATCCTATCCCTACCGGTAAAAATAGGAGGATTCATATCTGCACCAATTTGTCCCTAACTATTAGGCGCATTGCTATTTATAAGTTGTGCCAGTGTTACTTGTGTGTTCAGTTTTTTACACACACTTTACATTCACGTCAGCGATAACTAAAATGGGTTCCAATGGAAAAGTCACCAGGGTTCCGTGAAATTATTTATTTCGATTTAACACCATGCAGTTAAACTCAAATATTATTTTGATTTTACAAAAGGTCGTATTGTTATGTAAGTGGGTAAGTAGTTGGCGAGAATCTAGCCCAGAATATGGAGTATGGAGCAGCATGACGGGTTGCATGCAACGCGTTAATTTTGTAATGATTTTAATCATTTGATATGGGGTTCCGTAAAATAAAAGGGATTTTTTTCCATTATCTTGGATGTTTAGGAAGCCCTAAAACCGTGGCTAAAGTCATTCAATGGTCACCATGTGAATTTCACTGGCGCAGTTTCGTGTATGGCTTGTTATGTAAATGATAACCAAAGGTTATGCGCATTCGTGAAACGCTTGAAGCAATTACTCACATATTCATAGAAGAGTATAAATTTCTCCTTCGCGTGGATAGGAAATAGGCAATAAGAGGTGCGGCTGACAAATGTAATGGCCCATTAGTCGTCCGCGACTCGTGTCAATCTGATATTTTTCTGACGTCACGAAAAGTGTCGTATTTTATGGCTGACGATGAATTTTTAAAATGAAATTGTGGATTTTTAAGCGGAAAATGACGAGCGACCATATCCGGCGAATAAAAAAGATGTCCTTTAGCGAACCATATTGCCAGGCGGCTTAAAACTCGACGAGATCCACTTAAATTCAAAACGCGATGCTGAACATTATACTTCTATTCATAAAAATGAAATGATTTTTAAAATATATAGGGCATTTTACGGAAACCATAATAATATGGGTTCACATACTTATTGGCCGTTCATTGTCTTTTAAGGATATTTTTTACGCTGGAAATGGTGGCAGGTAGACTAACGATCCATTTGTTAGTCTGCCTGCCACCGTTACCGACGCCTAAGGATATAAGCAACACTAGGGGGATGGGATGCAGGTTCGTTGCAAACCCTGCATGATTTTGATTATGGCTCACCCACATTGTGGGAAAATAAATTCCTGTTCCCGAGGGAACATGTAAAAATATTTTTTTATTTAATAAATAACGCTGGACAAAAAATAAGAGGAATAAAAATATTAACACCTAAGGAAAAGGGGGACAGAGGAAGTCGCGGGCAAAAGCTAGTATGTAAATAAATAAATATAATAAAATAAAAAGTTTATAACTAATTATGGCGCCTGATCTGGCTCTTATTTATAGAGAACTCGATCATTTTATTATATTACTTGAACGAGTAGTAGGTAATAATATATCTTAGGTATTATATAAAGTTTAAGGACACAAAAGTAATATAAAAATAAAGTTAGTGTAAACCATATCGTAACACAAGATAAAATTCTACCACTAGAGAATCATGAATCTTACAATTGTTCCGAGTAAGCTTCTCAGAGAAACGCAATATCTTGTCTCCCCCAGGACGTTGCTTGATTGTGTAATATTCTGTATTTTATTTGTACTACCTGAAAAGGCGAGAGTCGCAGACCGTTTTTTTCTAATGTCTTCACACGTTGTCTATCCCATATAACCGTGTCGTTCGTCGTGCGCCTTTTATTCTCTTGCTAGACGCGTTATCGAATTACGTTTCACCGGTTTTTCCCTTCGCACCTAACGTAAGTAATCAGTACTTTATTTATCGCCCACTTTGTTTGGGTTATTTTTGTGCTAATGGATTCCTTTTGAGATTTAAGTTGTTCGTTGTGATTTTATGTTATTTTACATTTGACACGCGATGAAATTCACGTTACGTGTTGCTTACCCAATATTTCCATAATTATATTTTTTAAACTTTTGCATAAAAATGTATTTTTAAACAAAACAAAAAAGTAATTGGAGGTGGTTTAGCGGCGGCCCGATACAAGCGGCCCGTCCTCTGCTTCGCACGGATGCAATTTATTTTAAAATACAACAACTACAGGTTAGGCACTACAGGTGATCTTGATACTTTTATAATAATTTCCTACATTTCACACATTTAAATCAAAAAACCATTATTCGAATCAATATAATACGTATAAGAGTAATTTTCCACTGTTTAATGGTGTAATTTTGAGGTTCGTTTAACTTAAATTTATTTTCCTCCAACTGAAACCAAATAATTATAGTATAATGGTAAGAATAAATGGCAAGAAGTATCAAATACGTTCCTACAATCTCCAGAAACTAATGATAACTAGGGCCCGGATAAATATGTATTAAAAATTTCGAAATATGTAAATATAATATGGACTGATAAAACTAAAATATGGAATAAATATGTACAATAAAAAGTAACAACATTTCAAATAAAACTATTGTTTATTGCAAAAAATAAAAAATTACAATTTTATTCAGCTTCCGTTTCACTAACATTTGAATTGCAGTAAATAATCACGTGTTTTTTTAAATTTTCAAAATTGAAACTTTTTCTATTTGGACGAAATAATGCTTAGTACTAGCTGAATGATCTTTCAACATCACAGGATGTGATTGGAGCATATTTAAATTTGCATAATTCTGCAAGTGAGTAGGGCACGTTTATGTCGTCTTCTAAACTTCCACACAGCATGCTGTTGATTTTTTTTAGGATATGAAATCCTTGATCGTAATATTGGGTATAGTATTCAACTGCTGTTAGCCAAGTTCCCCAGCGTGTTAGCACTAGTTCTGGCGGTAAGGGAATGTCAGGATACATGTCTTTGAATTTTGAGATCCTACTTGGAGCCTTCAAAAAAATTTTTTTTACGTTTGTTACTAAACTGTCAACCTTTTTAAACTGAAATCTTATACATTCAGCCGCGTGAGGAAAGGCGCGGTGCGGGCGGGGAGCGCGTACGGGTAGTGCGAGCGACGAACGTTAGCGCTGATGATGAAAATATGGATAAATTGATTGATATTTTGTGGAATATGGATTTATATTTAAAATATGGAAAAATATGGAAAATAAAACCTGAATTTTCACGATCTAAATAACATATTTTATGTAGAAGCCATAATTAAGAAACAAAAACAATTTCAAATAAAATTATGTAAATACATATTTATCCGGGCCCTAATGATAACTAACTATATGGTTGTCAACATTACAATGGTATTCAGTTAGGAAATCACCCAACCTTTTGTTTCGTTCATTAAATAGCACCCGTTGAAGTGTTTTCCTTACTTTAAAAACGTTACAAACTATAGATGTACACGTGCTGCAATTTACGGAGATATTTATGTATGGGGGTGGTAGAGTGGTATCTGCCGCAGTCATAAACTGAGGCTGCCCAGTTTACGAATACGGTAAGCAGCGCACCTCGCCACTACCGTAATTTTTTTCTGTCTCACTAACGCAATCACTCTTTAACATTACTGTTTCATCTATTCTTTGCATATAATAAAATCGTAAACCAGCCGTGTCTGTACATTAAATATTTTTTTCAAAAAATCAATGTGCACACGTACATGTTACCGAGGTAAAAAAAAAATACATGTCAGTCGTAGGACTGCACGTCAGAAGTGAAAACGTAGCCTCACAAAAATAATAGTATGATATTTAAATTCCTTGGCATTGTCCAATTAGGTAAATACGATTATTATTGATCGCAAGAAATACAAGAGAAAATATAAGATTTATTTTATTTTATTTTATTTTATTTGGGAAAACAAACAATTACACTGTGTATAATAAATATGAAAAAAGAAACATGTAAAAATAAAGGTAACAGTACAATCAACAACATTTTCCTCAAATTGCTACACTAATTTTATACAGAGAAAGACATACTAAAAAAGAATATACAAAAAAAAAATAAAACAAAAACAAGAAAAGAAAAACAACACCATAAAATTAAATCAATTTAGCAATTTCATTTTTATATTCCCGTGATCTAACAGAAAACAGATCAACACCCGTAAACAGACAATTGTACCTATGCATAACACGGTATAAAGGTGCACGTTCGCCAGCGTTAGTTTTACAGAACTTCGGCATAAATAGTTTATGCGGATGAGAATCTCGTATACGCTGGGAACTGCTTGGTAATCGATATACAGTGTTATTCACGAGGTAAACACAGTCATAGTGGTTATGACAAATATTGTACAGGAACATAGCATCCAGGAGCAATCGTCGTTGTTCTAAACTTGGCAGGGAATATTTCTCCAATGCATCAACATATGACAACCTTGAGTGGAAGCACTTAAATTAAGTGTTTTAAGGAATTTACGCTGCACTAATTCAATCTGTTGGCAATACTTATCATAAAAGGGATTCCAAACTATCGAGGCATACTCAAGTTGTGACCGAACCAAAGTCTTATACAGATACAGATAAGTATCTGGACGTTTAAAATTTGAACAAGTTCTTATAACAAGACCATAGAACTGAAACGCCCTGTTACAGATATGTTGAATATGTTGATTCAAAATTAGTTTAGAGTCAAGAAAAACCCCCAGATCTCTTATAACCGGTACCTTTTCCAGTATAGTATGACACAGATTATAATGATAATTAACTATATTTATTTTCCTAGTAAAAGTTATTGCTTTACATTTGGATAAACTTAAATACAGTCTACTCTCAGTACAGTATCTACTAAAACGATCAAGATCCTCTTGTAACTTAATGCAATCATCTAAGGCTGTTATGCTTTTGTAGACTTTCAAATCATCGGCGTATAGTAAAAAACGGCAATGCTTAAAACAATTAGCAATATCATTGATATATATGACAAACAATAAGGGCCCTAAAATGGAACCTTGCGCAACGCCAGAACTCACTGTTATAGTTTCAGAGGTATAACCGTGCACCACAACTCTTTGCATCCTGTTCAAAACATATGCCGAGAACCATCTTAACAAATTTCCCTTAATCCCATTAAACTCAATTTTCTTGAGTAATAAGTTATGGTCCACTTTATCGAAGGCCTTACAAAAGTCTGTATATACTACGTCAACTTGTGTTCTATCATCTAAATTTTCAAATAAGAAATTGGTATAAACTACTAAATTAGTTAATGTTAAACGTTTCCTAACAAAACCATGTTGCTCTGGTATAATGAGGCGGTGCAGTGTAGGATAAACTTTATTATGAACTAATCTTTCGAGAACCTTAGACAGAGAACCTTAGAAGATACTGACACAAAATGACAATAATATAAATAGAACAATTATTTAACATGAACTTCATAATGAAAGACAATTAAAAAGGTATGACGTTGATATGAAACTATTTTATTGGTCAGAGGTGTATACCATATTGATCCTTGTTATCATATCTAGTAAGTTTACTTTCATATGCAGTTGTCTGCTTAGTACTTATATGCAGAGCTGTCAATTTCGGTAAGGTAAGCTAACATGACGAGTTTAATTATTTTACTCCATCTCAAAAATTGATCTTTTCTTAAATTATTTTAAATTATTATCAGCTACATCAACGCTTACATTACGTAAAATAACATAACAGGAAACTGCCGCGAGTTCAATGATTTTATCCCCTCTCAAAAATGCCCAACGCGCCTAAAGAAGTTTTCACTTCAAAAATAGTTTAAAGAGTTTTTGTCTGTTTGTCTGTAAAGGATTTGGATGAAATTTGACACACACATAGTTTATTACCTGGATTAACATATAGGATACTTTTTATCCTGGAAAACTGTTATGTTCCTGTGGAATTTTAAAAATAACGAACTACAGTGCGTACGAAGTCGCTGATACCAGCTTGTTAAAAATAATTTATTGTTGTTATTTAGTTGTACCTACATAAATTTATTACATTTAATACCTTAATCATAAACGCCAGGTTGCCCTCGCCCTAACAACCCCGCGAGCGCTCGCAAATTAGGTGAGATTTGATGAATGTTTCACACAAGCGTGGAGGTCAAATCCTGAAAGTCATCTTTAATAGTAAGCCGCTTTCTATATTGAAATAATATACACTCTAATATTATAAATGCGAAAATAACAGTGTCGTCTGTCTGCCTGTTACGTTTTCACGCCTTAAGGGCCACTCCCTGAAAATTATGATTTTTTTGCCTTAAGATTGTAAGTAAATCATATATCTTATCAATGTAAAATGTTTTTTTAAACCTTTTTCTAATGATTTTAAAGACAGTATCACAACTAATAGAAATTGACTCGATACTCTATTTTTTCTAAAATGAGTCCTTTCTAGATCTGTTCGGTTTTCTTTTAGAAATAAATTCAGTTACATATGCAATATAAGTACTAATAGAAGGAAAATAGTTTATTAGTTAACACAAAAATTATTCTCATAATAAATCAAATTTGATATGGGAACTGCGTCATTTGGTTCTGTACAACAATACGGTCAAACGGATCATTCGTTATTCAACCTTAATTGAACGTATATAAAGGTTGAATATCAAATGATTAGTACCGAGCCATCGCGGTCCTTGAGGGTGTCAAACGGTTCATTCGATATTCAACCTTTATCAGACAGGTATAAGGTTGAATATCGAAAGCGCTGTGCGCCAACAGTAACGACCTTGACAACGTCGTCTTAACTAAACCGATCATCATGAAATTTTGCATGCACATTTTTTTAAATGTTAAGGTCAGGGATTGTCATGGATCCCATTGCCATTGCTAGGGATACAGAATAGGACATCCTAGATCGCGGGCCAAAGTTAGTACTAAATAAATGTTTTTTCCTTTGTTTTCGTCTCCGTTAAAAGATAGTTATTGTCACAGAAAAGATTGATGAAAATTTAAAACTGAAATATGCACATGGTAGCTATTATAAATGCGTACAGTGAAATATTTTTATTCGGTGAGGACACACAAAGAGTAAAAAATATATAGCTGTCAAGTAAATGGCCACACACACACAGCCGAGTCTCGGTCGTACCTCTTCATTAAAGTAACGCGGTCCACTGAGATGCGAGCATGACTAAACTCGGCAGCAGCGTTTTACTGTATAATAAATTTCGTCACTCCGACTCCATGTTGCTCTTTAAGCTCGTTAAGTAGCAATATGTACTTTGTGAACAGTCATTGTGTTTTGTAGGAGTCTCCTATTTCGTTTGCGTTAAATATTAAGCAGTGTCTTCTGATCAAAACTGTGCTAGTTTTCGTTGCATTGTTAGTAGTTTTTTTTAATGTTAAGGTCGACAGACAGACTGACGGTCCACTTGATGGTAGGTGGCTACCGTCGCCTATAACACAAGCAACGCCACAGGTGCTGCAAGTGCGCTGCTAACCATAGTGAATAAGGGTAAACACAACAGCACATGCTGTTATTTCACGGTGGTCTTCTGTAAGGGGGTGGTCATTGCCGCCAGACGGGCTGCCCAAATGACTGCCGCCGCTACATAAATTGCATCATCAGCGATAAACTCGGGTGTTTTGCTAGAGAAATTGTCCGATAAATCTAGAGTGATGAAAATGTGAAACAGAATTTTGTAACAGTTACGCTTCTCTTGTGGGTTTCCTGATCGCTGGAAAATTCTCAAAAGCCAAATAGATCGGATTCAAGGAAAACTTAAAAATAAAAGTAAAATATAGTGCAAGTTGAATACTTAATTTTTTGCAACCGGCACAATTTGAAATTGTCTCTATATTATGAAAGGTCAGAAAATTAAATATCTATGGAAAGTCTACCATAAAAAAAGGTTTTATTATAACAGAAGATGTGTCAATACAAGATGCTTGAATATTTTAAAATCAAGTTACATAAATGAAACTTACATAAATCAATCTATAGTTTTTCGTCAACCATTAGTTTTCTTTCCCTATACGAAATAAGTGATGAATGGTGATGATAAAACACACTTAACATAATATCTTAATATCACTTAATATCACACCAAATTACGAGTAACTCATTCTCTTCTCTTGTCATAACTACCTACATATTTCTTTATTCATGATTTAATCATCGTAAAAGCCGGCGGGGATTTGTTATCTCTAGTTTTTATAGCAAGGCCCTAAATATATGATATGATGCTGCTACAATATTTATTGTGTGTTCACCACTTAAGATCACAATTGTGAGTAAATTTCTTGAGTATAATGCTACGAAATGCATACTCCATACGTATATTATAAATGCGAAAGTAACTTTCTGTCTGTCTGCTACCTTTTGACGCCTCAACTACTCAACTGATCATCATGAAATTTTGCATACACATTGTCAGGGATACAAGAAAGGAGCTGGCACAAGCTAGTCTATTATAAAGTGGCTTAAAATATTTAGATGAAATATAGTACATATATAGTTTATTACATGGATTAACATATATATGATACTTTTTATCCTAAAAAAAATGTTAGGTTTATCTCAAAACAAAAAAAATGACTATAAAGATGTGAAACATTATATAATCAGGTGTTATATTTTACATTTTTAACGTGGATGAAGTCGCGGGCACCAGCTTGTATAATTATAGAGTGTCAAAAAAATCATAGCCAAACTTGAGACAAAAACAAAAAGTTAAGTCTTATGGCTAGTCTGGCCGTGAAATAACAGAATGTGCGCTGTTGTGTCCCTTTCCCCTTCTTATCTCTTGTACTTATTCCTATGGTCGGCAGTTCACTTAAAGAACCTGTGGTATTGCTTGTGTTATATTCGACGGTACTAGATGATGCACTCGATCCTACCATAAAGTGGATCGTCAGCCCGTCTGTCGACTTTAACCTGAAAATAGAAGATTTTTTTCTAATATTTTTTTTGGTCAGAAATCAATTTTTCGAGTGCCTTAAATGAAATTTCTCCTGTACTGTGATTTTTGTTTTGATGCAATCCTACTAAATCACTTTGCTATCAATCACAGTTCAAAATAAATCTAAAAATTAAATACAAAAGAATAACGGATTTGTTGTACTAGTATTTTCATCTAGAAATGTAAAAAAAAAAAAAAACAAATTACTCCCGGATTGTGGTTTTTGCGGAATATTTTGCTGTCTCCCCCGCGCGCACAATCATGCATGAAATTGCTCTTTGTTTTACATGTAGATGGTCGGCGAGTATTTGCATCGTAAATTCATACATTGCAAACATTTTCATGAAAGGGAAACACGGCACGGATTTTCGCCATAGCGCTTGTACGGTAACAAGGGCACGTAAGTGTATATAAATATCACGTGAAACTTCATACGACATACCTAAGTGGAGATACGTGTTGACGACACCGCACCGTATAATTTAGGAGCAAAGGTTTTTATGTAAGTATTTCATTATAAAATGTAATTTAAAACTTGTTCAAACATTTCTAACAGCGATGAATTGAAGTTTCTCCGAGAGCTGCCTCGTCTTTGTCGAGTTGACGACGAATTTGCTCGTTAAACTTTTTATTTACATATGTACTATTTTTTTTTGCAAGTTAAATTCAGACTAACATCTCTCCGCATTGACTTTTATTTACCTTTTTGATTTACATTTTTATATTTTATCTTAGTTGACTCGTTAGAACAACATGTGAGATGATGATGAGCTTGCGTGTCAAGCTATTAGCGGAGAAACGACTTTACTTGTACCATGAGGCAGTTTGAGAAAGAAAGAAAAAAAAGGTTCATTTGGTACAATTATTATACAATTTATATGAAAGGGTACCAAAATGGTCTCCGCTCAGCATATGTAGTCGTAGCTTGAGCCATGACGCCGATCTTCTGCGGATGACGTTTCACAATTTACTAAATTACTTAATAATTTCATTTAAGATAAGATAAATAAAGTGTACGCTAAAGCGGTTATCGCTATTTTCCGCTCGATTAAGTAACAAACATACAACATTGGTAATATCTGAATTACTTGTTATACTCAGCGCTGTTCTATGGAGAAACTCATTATATTTTTAAATTATCTCTAATGTGATATCGATAACTATTATCGATAATATTATTACACTGAAACTAAGTAAAAGTGTAAGTATACCGCCAAAAAAGTTTGTCGTGCTCATTTCGATAAAATTAAACACAGAAATTCGAGACGTGTTATTTATTTTCGAAGGTACCACGGTGGCTCTTGAAAATAAATGGGATACCCTTTCTGAAAAGCGTGCGTACTGTACAATCGTATACAAATACAAACACAACATTGAATAGGTTTTGTATACATTTAAACCTTATTTTCAGTTGAAATGCTTTGTTATTTTTTGAATTGTTAAATTGTGACTACGGGAAACATTAATAAAGCACCTGTTCGCCATTTTGGGAAATATTTTCTACTGATGGCTACGCGATTGATAAATAAATAAATTGCTCTGGAGATGGTTATTAGGAAAGCGTTTTTCAAGTCTTTTAATAAGGCTTAACAGATTCAGGTCTGATCAGACTTTATATGAAAATATCTCGAATTCTGTGATATATTTTATAAGTCACTTGGCGTAGTTCGTACAGCCTCAGAATGAAAACCTGTTCCATTCTATGGAGAATGTGCGTCCATTCTATACGATCTAATCCAACCGGAACCGTTCACTTGCGGACCACGAGGTGCGGGCGGGGGTTTCATCCCTTCGTGGTTGATGTTCCTCGATCGCGCACAAAGCATTACACAGTCCTTCCTTGTCCGAACTTCTAAGGAGTGGAACTCTTTGTTTGCGTCCGTGAACTAGGTATGCGTGGTCTACCTTCGGCCGCATCTGCACCTTACATCAAGTAAGATCGCGGCCAAGGGCTGTCGACTCAATAAAAAAATTAAAAAAAAAAAAAAAACGAAATGTATGTGAAAGTGAATTCTCTTTATAATTTAATTTTTTTCGTGAATAATTCCATTGTTTTAGTAGTTATATTGCTATTTGGAGCAAAGACAAATTCAACATAATATCAAAAATCATAGAAATCGGTCCAGGCGTTCGCGAGTTATAAATGGTATAACAAACGCGACTTTCTTTTATTAAATAACTAGCAGGCCGCCCCGGCATCGCACGGATTTGTTTCTGCAAATTATATAATATAAAACCTTCCTCCTTTAACGCTCTTTCAATTAATGAAAACCGCATTAAAATCTGTTGTGATTTTTAGAAGATCTAAGCGTACGTTCAGAGAGACAAACGGTGGGAAGCGACTTTGTTTTTACTATGTAAAGACGTAGCAGATTTTCAGGTATATTAAAGCCAAATTCAAAGTTAATTAAAATTAAACTAGAGTCGTTAATTAAAACTAAAACAATGAAAAGTTTAATTAATTTGAAAACTTCGGAACTAAGACAGTTTTTTAAATAAACGACGAAAATTATCTCAGTTTGAATTTCGGTTTTTTGCTAGGTTTATTGATTCATTGCGAGCTTCAAGATTCAAATGAATTTTGCCATGGGCAAAATGTTGTTCTTATCTTTCTTATCTTTTCTTGTGCTATAAATGTTCTTTCTTATCTTTTCCTTAAAAGAGCAAGTTTTTGTATTTTTCTTAATATAAAATACATAAAGTTCGCAGATTAGTTGTTGTCTGAAAGAGGACAGAATGTTTAATTCGTTTTAATTAATTATCTTGGTCGTTTTTTACCAAGTTTGGATATAAATTATGTTGACATTGTTAGATGGGCTCTAGATCCCTTACTCAATTATCGAAACAAAAATGCAATCGTGCTGTTCATAATGTAAAGTATACGTATGTGTATGATGGGGATAGTGAAATTGGGCTTCTCAGAAATTAGGGCTTCTCAGTGAATTAGGTTTCTCAAGAAACTCTTATGATCGTCATTATAAATTTAAATTTACATTTACCCGGGTTTCGGAAAAAAGCCACTGACAAAAGTCGTACTAAGCATGAGCAACGCTCCAACAAACATACTGTTATATCACGGTGGTCTTCTGTATTGCTTATGCCCGTTTTGCACCAACAGTCACCGAGAGTTAGATATCTGATTTGTATAGGTATTTGTTAGGAGGTTCTTTCTATTTTATACTCGTAGTTCTTGGAAACCGTTGAGTTTCGGAGGGTTTATTGAACTCTCGAAACGATGATGAATTAGTTGTATACAATAGTACCCTAATATAACTGATACTCACGGTTATGTATTGCGAGACACAATAATAGAAATTCTCGTAATAGTTACTAATAATAGTGAATAAGTTTTTATTAGAAGACCGTACACACCAGACAAGTTTCTCTGAATTTCGCGTGAATTTCTCGTGAATAACAGTAGGGGAGCCCGCGATGCTAAATGTGGATTCACTCGAGCGTCGTGGGGACCTATCGGATTTTGAAGATTAGATGTTAGGAAGAAAAAAAGGTTATATAATGTCTACATTTTTAACTGTGGGGTGAGCGTCTACAGGCGTTCAAAAGTTTGTAGACGCTGTATTAAGAAAAATCCTCCAAATAATCGTCAAATTAAGAATCAGCACGATAAGGAATTCAGGCTGAACCGTCTGTATGAAAATCTGACGCGCTCGAGTAATTCAAAATAGCAATCGCCAAAAATCTTTTATGCATTTTCAAAAAGCTGCCAAGAGCTTGCATTACATCCGAATCGTCTGTATTTTAAATGGGAGCTTAGTTTGGGTTCACTTAAAATTCCCGCGGAAAATCTGACGCTCTCGAGTAGTATTTAAATTTTTATCCCAACCCCCACCAACCCCACCATCCAAACCGGCAGATTAACACATATCTCTTATCGGAGACACGTTGGGTATATACATTGGCAATATCTGATGCGCTCGAGTAAGTTAAATCACAAAATCCCACCTTGGGCTCCCCTACTATAACGTTTATTGCTTTCGCTTGTTTTGGTAGCCCGTCCTTTATTAAACTTCTGTTATATATATATTAGACTTTGTATACCATCTCTGGAGAAATATTATTGTTTCGTGTCGTAGGCAATTATCTAGTTTTTGTCTGCTTATAAATGCTTATAACTTTACCTATCCTACTAATTATGTATTTTATTATAATAAATCCGAAAGCTCTGTTCACGCAAAAACTGCTATACGTATTTTGATAAAACTTTATACAGTAATATAGTTTATATTATACATCATAATAACACGTACTCTATAACTTATAAAGTAACTTCGGGGATAAGTCAACATTATAAATGCGAACGTTTGGAAGAATGATGTATGGATGCTTGTTATACTCTTTCACGTAAAAATACTTAACAGATTTTAATGTTGTTTACAGTTATAATTAATATAGTTGATAAATCATAATAACGCATAGGCTATAACCGTTGTAATTTATAAAGACACGCGGACGAAGTCATGGGCAGAGGCTAGTAACTTAACAATCTGAATGTGAATATATTAGGGGTTAAAGTATGAAATTGCCGATTTGTACTGAAAAATAAAAATTCGTTTTTTTTTTAATTTAACATATTTATTTAATCAAAATAATTACCATTATTATCTATACATTGCTGCCATCTAATAGGAAGCTCATTTATGCCTTTGCGATAGAACTCTGGTGATCTAGATTCGACAAACTGTGTGAAAGCATTTTGCACAGCCTCCTGAGAAGAAAACTTTTTATCACGCAGAAAATTGTCCAAATCACGAAAAAAATGGTAGTCCGTTGGAGCAAGGTCTGGCGAATACGGAGGGTGACGAATGGTTTCTAATTGCAGTTCCTGTAGAGTCTGCAGATCAGTCAAATCATGAGGCACCCATTTTTCATATTTTTTTATTTTATTGATTTGACGCAAATGAGTCAATATTGTTGGTAAGGTAACGTTAAACCATGCCGCTAATTCCTGGGTAGTTTGGCTCGGATCGGCTTCCACCATCTCTTTCAAATCATTGTTATTCACCTGTGTGGGCGGTCTTCCACGTGGTTCGTTCTTCAAATCGAAGTTTCCATCACGAAAGCGTTTAAACCAAAATCGCACAGTGCGTTCATTAGCAGTCCCCTCTCCAAACGCAACATTAATATTGCGAACTGTTTCTGCCGCGTTAGTTCCGCGTCGGAACTCGTATTCAAAAATCACACGAATTTTCGAAGTATCCACCTTTATTGTCTAAGCTGAATAAAAAAAACAACTGAAAGTTGATAATCGAATGTTGCACATTTTTTAAAAGAAGAACTACATAGGTACCGTATGAAAAAAGTTTCACTCAAAAATCTCAAACCATGAAGGTTCTATGTCAATTCGAAGTACCTATTACAATAAAACGGCAATTTCATACTTTAACCCCTATTAATAATGAAATGAACTTTTTCCAATAATAACATTTACACATGGATATTTTTTTTTTAATACTTGGGCTCTATGCAAAGATATATTATTTCGATGACTCATATAATCGTAAACTTCATCATCTTACGCCTACAGTATATGTGTGTAAAAAAATACAATGAAAATTAGTGGAGTTACTCACAGTCACAGTGGTTCCTTATGTTCTCTCATTACAGGAAGTTTTATGTGTTAAAATGAGCACACATTTATATATTAGAGTCGTAACTCATCCACCTCCATCCGAAATTCAGTTACGCTCAGTCGGTCGACATTGACCTTTTTCACGTTACATACACCATACGTCGACTGAAATGATTTATTGCTTCTCTATTTACCCGCAGGTCCGCCTTTGACAATGTGACCAAGACGAAAGTCGCTATTAAGAAAATATCACCGTTCGAACACCAGACCTACTGTCAGAGAACATTACGAGAAATTAAAATTCTCACTCGATTTAAGCATGAAAACGTGAGTATTCTTTATTTTTATAATTTTTATTAAGGCGCTATATTTAAAAGGTAGGGCAGACCGGTATCACTTACAAATATTTGTCACTTACAAATCTTTTTTTTTTCAACAAGTTTGTTGATCTTTACTCTTGTTGATGTTATTTTTTCAGTTCGAAAAAAGGTTCGGTATTTATTAATAAAAGTCAATATTCGACATTGCTGCACATGTTACAATTATTGACACCTTACCGGTGTCGATTGCCACTGTTTTTTTTTTAATTAATTAATGTAGAGATCTACTACGAAAATTATTCATGGTCTGACTGGTAACTATTATTACGGACTAGCCTTCATTTGTAAATTATTATTTCACAAGCTTTCCAATCTATTTCAATGTCTTCGCATTTCAACGTTATTTTCCTTTGCGACACAATTTCATTTGACACCATTCAAAATTTAGTTGCGGCACCTTCCTCCCTTTAACCGTTACCTGGGCGATAGTCTTATGAGATGACCGGCCTTATCTCTACTTTCAAGTACGCCGAAGTTCCGACAGGGATAGTAGCCCTCCCCGCGCTAGAAAGCTGTGGTGGGTAGCGGATGTCGTGTCGTAATGTTCCCGCGTCCCAGCCCATCTACAGCCCAGTCCAGCATAACCTTGCAGCGCCCCCTACGCTGCTGGGTATCCATGAGGAATGGAACAATCTCCCTTCTGAGGAGTTTCCAACTATGTAGATTAATAAACTAGTTAAGATTACTATTGTTTGTACACACACTTGGTGTTGCTTGTGTCCTTAAAGCGACCTACCATGGTAATCAAGTTGACTGTCAGTCTGCCTGCCACCCTTTATAATAATTTTTAAAAAAACTAATCGCATGATTATAGTTTCCCAATCCTCTTGCGTATAAAAAGTAAGAATTTTTATCAAGTTAAAAATGTTATTCTTAGTCGATATTTACGGTCCATTCGACCTGGTAGTTATCAGTGCGCAGTGCACACAAGACGTTATGGCGTTTGGTGTGCTGCCAACTATCAAAGTTTCACTTCAACGAGAAAATTATACTGTCTCGTAACTTCAACATACTTTTATAACTTGCCAACCAAAGATTGCGTGGGAAGTTGCTTGGATCGGCCGAACGGTTTCTTATTTTTCCTTATACAACATAATTATGTTCCTCCCACCTGCATATATCGGTGAAAATAAATTTGTCATTTTAATGTTAAACTCGTATGAATGTTTATTTGCCTACAGCGAAGGTCTCCGCCGATCCTAATCCAATTTCAATATCGTTTCGTGTACCTCACCTTAACTGATAGGAATCTTTTGGGTGGTTCGGCAGTAAAACCGCAAATTTACTTTTCGATATTGGATGTAGAAATTGAACGTTTTAACATTGACACACTAGCGAATCCACTTTAGGAATAAAGTAAATTCAATTCTTTTTGTTGTAGATTATCGATATACGAGATATATTAAGGGCCGAAACTATTGAACAGATGAAAGACGTGTACATCGTGCAATGCTTAATGGAGACGGACCTTTATAAATTGTTAAAAACACAGGTAAGATATTTATATATTTTTTTTCGTTCATTGTAAATGAAAGATAACTAAAAAGACTCAGACCACTTGACTATAGTGGCCCTTAATCCATTTCACTGAGCTATTATAGTTATTGCATTCCACGATGCGTGTGATCTGCTCTGGTTTTGCTGTGTTTACTCACAGCAAAACCAGAGCAGCTTACTCACAGCAAATATTTAGAATACCTATTACTTGAGTACTTGACTTGACCTAAGTCTATTGGATTATAATATTGTACATATTTGTTACGTGTGACCCTACTTGTTTAGGCATGATGTCAGAAGTGGACACGCCAGAATTCTTTTTTTAATTTAACTTAATTCTCCACGGGTTGGCCGTACATGTTATTTTTCCGATTACAGTTAAAAAAAAGGTATTTTTCTGCCTTAAACTATGGATGATTCACGTTTTTTTCTCTGGGGATTGTGCCGTACCTATAGAAGAACGAACAATGTGGAATTGTACGCTATTGTGTTCAAATATATAATTTGTTAGTGTAATAAAATATCAATAACTTACTATATTATTACTATATTATTAAGTTATTGATAATATAATATTTTTTAGCACACTTTTATAATAAAACATTTAATTAGCAATGCAATACCGACATAATTAAAGTACTGAATTAATTATGTTTCGTATTTTTTACCATATATTATATATGTATGACGGCTGTTTTTGTTCCAGAAATTAAGTAATGACCACATCTGCTACTTCCTCTACCAAATCCTGCGAGGGTTAAAATACATTCATTCGGCGAATGTATTGCACAGGGACCTTAAGCCCTCCAATCTTTTACTGAACACCACATGTGATTTAAAGGTAAGGCGCCGGAAAATTTCTTCACGCCTCATTATTCCCGGAGGCAACAGATTCCCAAAAAGATGTATTTTCTCTAGTGCGATTTTAAATATCTCGCGAGATTGAATAATAAAAGTTGCCTGAGAGTTATTTTCCGCAAACAGATATTGAATATTTCAATACTTTCCACGAAATCTTTCGCGATAAAATTGCGAATTTAAAATATATTTCTCTTCGTTTTATATCAATGGATATGAAACGACCAAATATTTCTAACGTTTTCGTATTTTTTACCTTAGCAAATTAGCGTTAAGGTAGTTATTGCTATTAAGAAGTAACAAGGGGGTGTATATTTCAATCTCGTAAATTTTATAGTGACTATTTATATCGCCTGTTTATGTGTCTTCGGAAAATGTTAACATGTACCTACTTCGGAGCTGCATGAGTTTATACCGCCTTCCCCTTTTTGCCACCGGATATTGAGACGTACAGCGGGTTACCATCTTCATCTTGTCAAAATCCCTCTTTCTCGGACTCAACGTTTTAATAACTCTTTCATAATACGGATTGACAAGTATTGGAACTCCCTTCCCATATGTGTTCCGAGCTCATATAACACTTTTTTTTTTTCAATTTCGATGAATATGCATTTTCTGATTTAGCTCGCTTTATCGTCGGCCTCGTCTTTGCTGCACGGCTAGATACTGGCCGCGAGCATACCCATTATTAATAAATAAAATAAATAAAGAATACATAAAAAAAGACGTTAAATTAAATTATTTCTTGATAATTATTAAAATAAAGATGGTTCTATCCGAAACAAAGAGTTCAACATAAGACACACCAGTGCGTAACTATAGAAGTTATTTCAAATTAAAAAGAAATATTTTGAAAATATGATAATATTGTTTAGTTTTATAAAAATTATATATTTTTTATAAATAAATAACAGTCGCATAAGATCGCATCGCATAAGATTCATTAAGGCGACTCTTACAATAGTCAATTATTTTCATTCAACACCAGTAATGCATATTATTCAATGGGGAGCAACTCAAAGTTGATCTCAACATTCAATTTGTTTATCTATACAACTTTAAATTTACAAACTAACGTTGAAGACTACTCTGCGAATTAGATTAGCGCTAAAATTTTCCCAAGCTTAAATGTTACCCTGTTAGAAGAGTTAAGGTTTAAAAACTTGAAGTATCAAAGGCAATGCGGGCGGGCCCTGTTACTGACTGGCCTTTAGGGTTTCGTCGTCTTGGATCAACGAATTGATAGTTTTGTATTATACCTACAGTCATTGATCTATTTATAAAATAGATATATTTATAAATAATATTATAACTTTATAATATTGTTATTTTTTGTATGTTTGTAATGAATAAACTCAAAAACTACTGGACCGATTTTAAAAGTCGCGTGCAACAGCTAGTTTGTTAATATAATATTAGCCCAGTCGTTTTTATTGTGTACGAACATTTTTATTACAGACGAGTATTTAATTAATTCTCACTTGTATATTTTAATCCATCAATTACACGTATTCCTGTCAGCGGACCGAGATTTATCGGTTTTTTACAGGGTACCATGTTTAATATGTGTTTCATAATGATAAATGGAAGATTAATAATTACGTTCGTTAGATTTGCATCGCAATTTGAATTTAAAATCTCCTCTCATGGAAAAGCAGATAATGTTTTTGTCATTATTCAATAGATGTCCCTTGATTTCAAAAAATATGTACATTTATTCAAATTAGTACCCTGAAGCAGCCGTACGTCTTCGTATGCACAGATTATTTTGGATGTTTTTTTTTGAATATGTTAATGCTTTATTCATCATCATTATCATCATCATAAAGACAACCTTAGGATGTCTACTGCAAATCATATGCCTCCCTAATGCTTTAGTAAAATAAACAAATAAAATTAATATAACAAATAGGTAAAAGTTTGGATAGTGTTCCAAATTTGCTCTCTATAAATTAGTTTCCAGTAATAATGGTTTTCGATAGCTTATGAGGTAATTTTATTATACCCAACTCCTGTTACACTAATAAAGGATAATATTATATAAAGCGACCTACATTTCAGAAAACCGAAACGCCCTGTCACACACGCATAGGGAAGTCCCAATTCGTCTCACGGGCAACATTCTGTTTTAACACAGCACTAATTAGCCGAGATTACTTTTGCGTAGCTCCACGTCTCATTAGGTATAATGCGCCTTGAGAGGTTGTAAGGAGAGTGTTGCCAACGAGTAAATTCATTAGATGAATTGTAGTACGTCAGAATTGCAAAGTGCTCACTAGCTGGATAATGTGATTAACTTTGTTGACTGATGTTACAAGTTTACCTCTGTCTGGTGAATAGATTTGATTCTACTAAAATTTTCATGAACTAGGTAGGGTTAATTAAATACGTTTTGAACATGAAGCAAGTGCAGGTGCCTACTAATTACCAACTCGTCCTTATGAGGGATTAGAAGGGGCAGTGGGACGAAAATCGGCTTTCATAGACATAGGAATGTTAATTCTTAAATATCGCTGTTTTTGTTGGATATGGCTTCTGTTTACAGTAACTAAGCCTAAATATGTAAAAAAAAGTAATTTGGTATTTATACGAATGTTTTATATTTTTTTTGAGAAAAAATTGTATGGAGTTCTCTAGATAAATCCGATTTTCTACGGATCTGCACGTCAAACCGTAATATCCTTCTAAAGAGTGTTACTACTAATTATTTGTCATTTTTTGACATACCACATATAACGGTTACTGCTGCAGAATTTTTTTTAAAAATCTTTAAGTATAATGGATATTTTTTATTTAGTTTAAAGCTTTATTTTTCGGCATCAACTCTAAATACTCTCTAAATAAGTGATAACAATTATGTATTATCATTTTGTAATAGCATGCAACCCAGACACGGTGTACAGTTAATAAGTTCTGAGAAGTGAGGAAAGTAAATAATTATGCTATTGTTAATTTAAAAATATCATATATTGTTGCTAGCTTATTAAATTATTTAAATGAGCATAAATATCAAATACTATGACAAAAAATAATCAAAAATATTATAAGTAACACTTGATTAAAAAAAATGAAAAAAATGTATACTATATAAAATATTTCTATACAACATTCAAATAAAGAATAAATAACTATTAATAAAAAATCAAACACTGCTACTACACACTACTTATGTATGATAATACTATACAAAACAATACAAGAAATAAATAAATAAAAAATTTATCTACACAAACAAGGCCTCTTAAAGATTAGTTACAAAAGAAAAAAATAACATTACTAAAGTTTGTGGGCGCTGATGAAAGTCAACAGACTCCGTGTTTTGTGATCAAAAAAATTAGTACAGTGCAATATAAAATGAGGACAATATAATGTACAGGAGACAGGAAAATATAAGGAGAAATGATAAAAAAATGTATAAAAAAAACACAACAAGCACTTATCTACTAATTAATCAAAATCGCTTTCATCTGATTCCAATTCAGAATCAGGTTCCAAATTGGACACATCTACAACTTCAAATGGAGATTCTGGAAACTTGATCAATTCTAAAGTTTCAGCAAAGAAATTCTTACCTTTTTTAGTTTCTAATTTCGGTCTTTGAGAAGAGATTAATGGATCAGACGAAAGAATCAGCATATTTAATATATCGGCATTTGAAGCTTGCCTGGACATTTTTCGCGAATTATGTTCCCGAAATCTCCTAAAGTCTTTGTTGCGGGCCTCTGAGGCTTCTTCTGAAAGGATACCTATCGGAACAATATCATTATTAGCGATTATGTCTGCACCATGTATCAGTAGCTTATGAACGGTCGATGACATGTGGTACCAATCATATAACTCCACGTATCTTTCAGCAGTTTTACGTGCATATTCTTTAAATTTTATAACCTCAATTACCTCTCCAGATGTTATTGCTTGAAGAATAACAGCAAATCTTCTGACTAGCTCTTCATCCAACCCAGTGATGGCTGCAGTTATATCGGGGAACTCGAAGAACCTTCTTGCTGTATTCCCATCATTTGTTGTCCCTGAGCCTTGTTTTACAATATCAATCAATAGATTGAGTTCGTCTTTGAATTTATTTTGAATTATTTTTTTTCGATTCTCTAGCAAAGCCTTGTGTTCTTCTCCTCGAGCAGCCCACTTTTTGAAGTCCAGTCTGTATGCAATATGTAAAAGGCATTCCATCGTATTTATACGAGCGTGTAACGATGATAGTCCAAATTCGTATACATCACTGTTCACTGATTTTGACGTTGCAATATCTAAGCGGTTCATCTCTGTAGGCTTAGCTAAGCAAAGATAGCACGATGCATTCGATCTAGCTTCCGAAAGATACGTACAAATTTTAGCATCAATCATTGTCATCTTAAGTTGATGGCTCACCTTGTTTCTGTTGTAATCAGTGGGGATAAGCAACTTAATTTCGTCATCCATTTGCTTTTTGTGATTGATGACCACTTTTTCACTTTCCTTAATAAATGTGAACTGCACTGGACGACAATATAACGCAGAGCATGGCTTGGGATTCAACCACAAAATTTCGTCTCCATCAGTCAGGCTTAATGGCACCAAGGACGTCATAAATATGCTTGAATCTTCTTGTTGTCCATCCATTTTCTGTTTATAACGACTTTGGTTGGAAGCACCATCAAAGCCCCACTTAGATATTAACTTTAAGTCCTTATTTTGCACACTTTCAGGAAGACTTTCCAGGATCCTCTTCACTGTGATGTCAAGCAATGCTTGAAGCGTAATTCTTGCAGATGAATCCGTTACAGTCACTGATTGCTCATTAGAATAACACTGTTTTTTTACTTGTTGTAATTTATAATATGACGGGTAAATGTCAGTTGCACCCTCTCGGAAGGTAGTCTCTCTCAGCGTCATATATTGCCACTTTGATAATTTTAGCGAAAGAAGCAATCCTAGTGCTTTTTCTGGAGTAAAGATAACTCTTTTAACTGGTTTTTTAATCATTTCGTTAAATTTTGTTGCTGCTTCTGGGTTTTTCAACATATGTTCGATAACAGATGCGATATCCTCACGACCTTCTTCCTTTAAAAGAACTGCAGCGTAATATGCCAATTCATTTGGATCTTCATTTTTGTGATCATCAGACCTCCTCTTCTTTTGTTTTCTTCCAAGATCTTCAAATGCTTTCCTTGATGTTTTTGTCATTGTCCCAACAGATGATGTTGATGGTCCTGGACAGATTGAAAGTGCACTAGGTCCTGGCTGTTCTTCTTCACTGGATTGTGGCATGACCATACTGATTGGCACGCAACTTGGCCAATCGACATTAGACATAAGCCAATTTTCGTACTGCTTTCTGAATGTATCCAGAATGCGGTGAGATTTTTGCCATCTTTGTGATGCAGCACGTGTGAATCGTCGACAAAATTCCTTAAGTGTCACCCGATTCTCGTCCGAAATGTTATCACCAAGTTGATTTACAACTGCACTAAACAATACTTCGTGATTGAATGAAGTACCTTCACTTCTCAACAAAACGAACAAGTCTAAATTGGTACGCAGACTTTCCATTTTAAATATTTTAAAGTTCGGGATTTCAATTTAATGTTAACAGCACAAAAGTTTGAAATAAACTGAATTATGTGTTAAAAATATTGTTCATTTATAGTTGTTATAGGACTGATTTTAAGTGATCAGCAAATTGCCGATTTCTTAATTACTCTCTAATAATAGCTAATTGGTGCTCATATCTTTACTTCTTTATTATTACTAGAATTCATTCCTCATTAGCCAATCACTTTTCAGAACAAACTAATTACCTAATCACTTTTCAGAACAAACTAATTACTTAATCACTTTTCAGAATAAAATAACAATAACAATTGTTTTGGTATGTTCTATTAGAAAATATCATTGTTTATTTAGTTAATATCACTTATTCACACCAGAAAGGTAATAAAATGTAATTGGTACTTTGTGTTTAAAAAATTAAATTAAATTAAAAAAAATAACACAACTATTAATTTTTTTAAAAAATTCTGCAGCAATAACCGTTGTATGTAATATGTCAAAAAATGACAAATAATTAGTAGTAACACTATCTAGAAGGATATTACGGTTTGACTTGCAGGTCCGTAGAAAATGGGATTTTTCAAGAAAGCTCCATACGACTTATTCTCCAAAAAAAAAAAAAATTCTTCGCAGAAATGCCCAATTACTTTTTTTTACATATTTAGGCATAGTTACTGTAAACAAAAACCATATCCAACAAAAACAGCGATATTTAAGAATTAACATTCCTATGTCTATGAAAGCCGATTTTCGTCCCACTGTGGGGCGTAGCGAAATGGGCCGCCAAATTTATGATTATGATACGCATTCAGCCCTGCCGCTACTAGAGTATTATCGTTTTACTACATTATTGATATATCTACTTGTATTCGGAAGGAAATAATGATTCCATATTATATTTTAAATTCAACAAATAAATGATATTTGAAATTAGATCAAATGGCACACTAAGAGCAGTGGTATATTTTCTATATAAATTAAATGTTTTTCTTTCATATAGATTTGCGACTTTGGTCTCGCCCGAGTCGCCGATCCGGATCACGACCACACTGGCTTCCTCACGGAGTATGTCGCTACGCGTTGGTATCGCGCTCCGGAGATTATGCTCAATTCCAAGGTATAATTATAAATTAATGCATGGATATAGAACTTAATCACAATGACACATAAATGTAAACCCTGTTTTTTTCTATCTCTTGCATACATTACTTCTTATGGTTCCACACAGGCGAAGCCGTCGGCAAAAACTAGTAATGTCATAATAATACTCTCCACCATATCTAGAAGTGTAGGAGCTTACGTTGAGTGTGCTCTGAAGCTAAGGGTCCTCTCTAAACTAACTAAGGGACCCTAAATCACCTTAAATGCATTTTTTAGTTTAAGCATTTCTTTAGTTGAAAAAAAAATTATTTCATGACCTTTAGGATAAGACCTGCAATATTTATCTACATGGAAATTGACTCCTGGGATTCATAAATTTAATTTTTAGGTAATCCATATATGTATTTCGATTTTTCAAGTCTCATTACAGGCTAAAATTAAATGATTTCTAAGACCATTAATATTTAATAGGTTTTTTTTTTTAAAATTAATATAATACTCTGTTACCCAAAATAGACGTTAATTTTCAGATACAAATAGAGTGAAATTGTAACGTTACGATTTTAACATCTATACGCCCATGAACTAAACAATTCACGAGGGCAAACTTTCTCATGTCTTTTGAACGCCCTTATTCCCTTTACGTGTAAGTTTTGCACTCACAGCCACAAAACATTCAACCCCCCAGCTCCGAAGACAATTCTCAGTTTAAACAAGTATCCATTTAAATATTGTTTAAGAAAACGTATACTGCATAAAGTGGATTGTTTTCCGTCCAACAGGGCTACACCAAGTCCATAGACATATGGTCAGTGGGGTGCATCCTGGCCGAGATGCTGTCCAACCGGCCAATCTTCCCCGGGAAGCACTACCTCGATCAACTGAACCATATTCTCGGTGTGCTCGGCTCGCCAAGTCAGGAAGACCTCGATTGTATCATCAATGAGAAGGTATGTTTCTAGTTCTATACGTATTTATTTATGTTTAATAGAAAAATCTAGGTTTCTTCCTTTTTGTATAAAAGATCCATGAAACTGTTAATTTTTAAGATTTTTCCATTATTTGGGGGAGATCACGAAGGAGCTGAGTGGGGGAGCGGCCCAGGGCTCGATCTTAGGAACGAAACTTTGGATAATCCTTTACGATGCACTTCTGCGTCTCGACTGAGGTACTGCTAAGTGGGATTTGCTGACGACGTGGCAGCGCTAATTCTTGCGAAGAGCTATGGCGAAACGCAGGGATTGGCTAGCCTTGTCGTTACGAAAATTAACGCATGGCTAAATGAGCACGGTATGTTGCTAGCCATAGCCAAGACGGAGGTCGTGGTCGCTGAAATACCTCGTGGTGATGATCGACTCTAAATTAATTTTTCGAAACCAGATCATTCTTTTATTCGAAGACAGTGCTAGTCTTTCTCGGCTAATGCCGAATGTTGGGGGGCCAAAATGTAGCTGCAAACGAGCTCTCATGAGTGTCGCCAACTCGATTATGCTACGGAGTGGAGGTCTGGGGGGAGGCACTCAAAGTAGAGAGAAATCGAAACGTGAGAAGACCTTGACGTTCTGGCAAGAGCGCTGGGAGTCCGGGGTGAACAGGCGTTGGACCTATAGTCTAATTGGACGGGTCCGTGACTGGATCTCGAGGGAGCATGGAGAGGTGGATTACTACCTCACACAGTTCCTCACTGAACACTGACAGTTCAATGCCTATTTGCATTGTATGGGGATCCGAAATGTTCCGCCGCCGAGCACACCTTTCTTGACTGTCAGCGTTGATCTGAAATACGGCTACGTAGGCAGGAGTAGAAGGAAGTGCCTCGGAGGCCGGATGAAGTCGTTGCTTGGATGTTGGCGACGACTGATAACTGGATTTCAATGGCGGTTTTTGTGAGGGAGATCCTATTGAAAAAGAAGGAGGAAGAACACACGGAGGTGTAGCTGCGGATTGCAGCTGGAAGGCCTAGTACTGCGAAGGAATGCTAACGCGGTGTCATGGTACTAGGTACTAGAGAGGGGAGGTTTTTAGTGAGTAAAAACCTCATATCGGTCACGACCGATGTCTTTTAGAACATTTTCCTCCTCTCATTTAAACAAAAAAAAACCTAGCAGCATTACTTTTATATAAAAACATTAAAAAAATAGTAACACTTTTAGTTAAAATTTTGTAACAATTTTGGTACTAATGCAAATATTTTTCTAAATAATATGCCTCTGAAATTTTTATCGGTTCATATTTGCATATTATGAAACTTGGGAAAACTGGGGAATACAAATATTTGTATTTTTAGTATGACTTTAAAATATTAATATTTATTTTTAAATTATTGAAAAAAAAACCGAAAACTATTTTTTTTTAAATTTACTTTACATTTACTTACACTTTTTAAACGAACAGACAGCTGAATAAGGACAGGCGACAGGGTGCTTTTGATAGGTCCTATTGGAAAATCATAGGGGATGATTGGCATTCCCTATTGATGATTTTATTGGCATATTATTTAAGGTTAAGATGCAGTTGTCCCTTTAGATCAGTATTGGGAGGCCTATTCTCAAAATGTTTTCAGAATGTTTCTCTTCAGATTTATTTTCTATACTGTAAATGTTCAATACACTATCAGTAACAATACGCTATTCGGAATATGATTCAGTCATTTTCAACATAAATGTTTTTAAATATTTCCGACTTAATCCCGTTCGTGGCAGCAAGCCAACTTGACAAGCAAATATTCGCTCAAAATTTATATGGTAAAGTTGTACAGTGCATTTTTACTGCCAAACGTTTGTTTTAGAAGTCGTTTCGTAGGATTCAGTTTAATTTTGTTACGTAGTTTTGTTAAACACTACGCTACACCAAAATCAGAATTTAGCTGAGCGTGTAAAATCAGAAGTTTGGATAGTTTTGAAAGCTAAGTTTTGCGGTTTCACACAAAATTGTGACAGACAATTTCAAATTGAATTTCCTTTTAAGTTGGGTTAAATTTTCTTCGAGTTTATCGTCCAGAGCATGCGATAAACTTAATTGACTTAGACGGAAATGTCCCGAAGTGGACAAGTTTTCCGACCTCTTAACAGTTTCGAAACACAGGGGAATTGATGACATAGTAGCAGCCGATAAGTTTAACAACTCAGTACTAGATGTTTGTATACTGTAGAGCAATTACTCGTAAGAGGAAGAAAAAGGTTTGTAGGGTTTGTGACTCTCTTTTTAAAGGGGATGTTTTTTTTATTATATCGTGTGTAAGACAGGTCGACGTTCTTTGATGGTAGTATTGATTGATACAACCGTCGTCTATGAGCGTGGGTACCTAGCAAGTTTTGATCACGATAAGATCACGATAGATAAGGTTGAGGTATATGGTGAGAAGGGTTAGATTGAAAATAACTAAATCAAGTATTTTATAAAGAAGTTTGTTAAGCTTTTTTGCTCGTAAACCACTAGATTACCTAATCTTGAGATAACGATTCTTTTTGAATTTTTTTAGAATTTGTCGACAATGTAAAGAAACACTGCACTGACATTGACAAATCTAATAATATGGCGGATTGTTTACATTATCGACAAGTTCTAAAAAAAGACTAAGTTGTATATGAAAACAGTGCTCTAACGCAATAAATATCAAGTTAAAAGAAAATAAACAAACGAAGACCAAAATTACAGTGAAATTGAGTTCTCTTTAATCATAATAACAAAGTTTCGCTTAGACCATCGTTTTCTTTAGAAGTTTACGTAGGATTGTGTACAAAGGACCCGGAATAAGAGTGTTTGTGTTGTTGCAGGCTCGCGGGTATCTGGAATCGTTGCCGTTCAAGCCTCGTGTGCCCTGGACGGAGCTGTTCCCCGGGGCGGATCCTCGCGCGCTAGATCTGTTGCATTGCATGCTCACCTTCAACCCTCATCGCCGGATCACCGTCGAGCAGGCGCTGGCGCACCCATACCTTGAGCAGTACTACGACCCCAACGATGAGGTATGTTCTCATTCACCGCAATGTTTATAACTTGTATAGTCCGTATCGAATAACTAATTGGCCTCGGAAGTTGTCGCAATAGCTAATTGCCCCACTACATATTCGGCGAACGTTCGCCCATCGAGATGGCCATGCGATGGTTGATACGCAACTACACAATGGCGACATTCAGTTGTGATCTTAACGTTTTCCGAGATGGACGTGGAAGCATTTGCCGCTGCGACAATATATCTATACCTATCCCGATATATATCTATCCCAATATTTTTATTTTTATTCATTTAATAGTTACAGCATGTAACATTTCACAAATACATTTAAGAAAAAAACGAATAATTAAAAAATTATAACAAAAATTGTATTATAAAATTATATTAAAAAATTATATATATAGTTATATTTTTTTAATTTTTAAGTTTGCATATAATGTATAATATGCTTATATAATTATAGATACATGTATATTATAATACATTATATGCAAATACATACATATAGAAACATATTATGCGTGATTGCGTGCATGTGTGTGTGTTAGTGTGTGTGGTACTTCATTATGAGGCCACGTATTAGTCATTTTTAAGAAAATTCATAAATTAATAAACAAAGCGTGACGTCCACACTCAACCGCGTTCGAGCAGGCACTGAGGAATGGGCCACGTGTAGATGCGTACCGCCATCGTTGGCCCACTGCCTTTGATGTGCGGCG
The DNA here is from genome assembly GCA_936446665.2 of Synanthedon andrenaeformis. Taxonomy (NCBI): domain Eukaryota; kingdom Metazoa; phylum Arthropoda; class Insecta; order Lepidoptera; family Sesiidae; genus Synanthedon; species Synanthedon andrenaeformis. The sequence continues at coordinate 11,704,852 of OW387780.2, read as the reverse complement.
GAAAAACCGACATCGACGCCATCCCACGACAATCGCACGCGCCATAAGCCAACCTACGCAAATAAGCCCTCCACACGCTCGCCCATCATAGTTGGCCAACGCTATGGCCGAATATGTAGTGGGGCTATAAAAATAAAAATAGGTGTCAGCGGGAACGCGCGTTTGACTGTACTAACGGCGAAACCAACTTAAGAGATCGATAGTTGTTTGACACAGATTCTTATCTTCAACATTTTACATTTTTTTTGTCGAAAATTCGCTATAGCCGAGTCACTTGTGACATTGCGACACGTTTAGAATTATTATCGATACTAGAGTGAGTATAAACATTTTAATTTGTTTATTGAATTTTTATTTTTCACCGCGGAATAAGTCGCGCGCATTAGCTAGTTTAAATTTTATGTTAGCACCCTGTAGACTGTTCCGAAATATTCGTTAAAGTTTTCTGAAATCGTATACTTAAGTAGTTTCGGAGATCCATGTACGACATATAGTATAACACCTACAACATTAATCTATAAATATTTATCATTATTTATACATACATAGATTATAAAAATAGAAGACGTGTTTCATCAACGAGCAATCCTCGAATGTTAGCTTTAAATATAGCTCGTATAGAAGTAGGTTATATAGAGCGAATTGTTTCGTTTCAAGCGTAGGAGTAATTGTTAATTATACCTCAATCTGAAGATTGCTGTAAGTAAACACGATATGCTAACTGGTATAAACACTTGCGCGAATCGAATCCTAAACAAATATTCAAGCTCGTAAGTATAGTAAGTTTCAAATTCTAAAATAATGATCTCATATCTTTCTGAATTAATCGATTGTTTTTAATAACCCCCGACGCCCGACACAAAAACGGGGTGTTATAAGTTTGACGTGTGTGTCGTAGCTCCCAAACGGATGTACCGACTTTGATCCTGTGCCTCAGTAGAAAATCGAGGGTCAGTTTATAATTTTAATTATAGCTTTGCCCTACTGATATTGTAAATGCAAAGTTTGTGATGTTAAAATAATTTTATTTCGTTCTTTAGTAAACTCGCTACTAACCAAAAATATATAATTTGTTTACGTTTGTAGCTTGATTGCATAATCAAACATCATCATTTTTTTAAATTAAGAGATCGCTCGTTAATAAGAGACTGTCCTATAATATAACTGGTACAATGGGTCTGTCTCGTCAGCGTCATGTTGAGTGTGGCAGATTACATAGCTAAAAATGTATATTTATAAGTAACTAAAGCCTAATAATGTGTGACTTCATAAGCAAATTTTCCGAAATGCCGATGGAAATTTCACTCTCGCTCGTGTGTACGTGATCCGACGTGGCGACGACTCGCTTTAAGCTTGAAACTGTTAAAGGAGTCCAGTAAAACAATAGTTTGCCAACATCAACTTAATGTGTTCATTGCCCTGAGACCGCTTGGTCTGACTTCTTCGTCCGATTGATCAGACGACGCGGACTCTTTTTTCCTGTTGCTCCGATTGATAGGACAACGTGTACCCGTGTATAGCGGAGGGGGTGTATAATGAACGCTTATTTTAATTTTGAGTCAGTCTACTAATAGTATAAGTACTGCGTGAATATATTAATAAAAAATAAATGTGAAGGTAAAGAATATGTTTCTATTTTTCAACGTGAAACATCTTTTGCGGCAGGTGAAACCAGCTGGACCGCGAGCCAGCAACAGATTTTCATGACCATACAGTTATCGGTCGATAACTCGTCAGATGCTTGAGAGCATCTCAGATGCTTGCAGATTGCTTGGGTTCAGCAGCGGTACCCTCCCAAACACGAATAAGAATGTCATCGAGATAAACCAGCTCACATTTTTATTTATTCATAATAGCAGATAAACTATCATGTGACAAATTTTCAATTGAGGAGAAATGCAACCGGGTGACGTATAATCCACCACTGTATAGTCAGCTGACTTTTTTTTGGAGTTTATTGAAGTTTACTCCTTAAGAATCGATTTTCATATATAAGCCCGGGGTATGAAAATTTATGGGAGTAAAATCAAATGTCACATGTCATACGTTACGCTTTACAAGCTACAATATGCTTCAATACATATTAATATAATTATATTTATTAAATTATTTATTTGTCGTTCGTAAGTAGACTCCAGTCGTGCATCGGAGCTGACACACACACTTTTTTTTCTTCAAGTTCATTAGAGGAAATGACCTAACGTTTGTGCCTGGCTCGTGGACCAAGCTGTTGGCGTGGTAACTCGTATAGAATATGTAATATGGAGATTCTACTGTGTGTATAGAGCTGTTGATTTTAGCTAGATTGCAATATAAATTTTGATTGTTAAATGAAATTGCCTTTTTTTAAATCAACTTTTCATGCATATTTTCTATCTATACAAAATAATTTCGATGTTCCACATCTGTCAGGCATCCCGCGACGGCACATTTTTTTATATTACCTACAGTGGTGACATGTCTTAAACCCCTTAATAAGGTTGTCTTGTTCAGGTATATACGATCACATACAATAAGTCATAGGTAGTATTAAATCTTATTTTGAATTAAAATAAAATAAGGTCACCTTTTAATACATACATAATGTGAATATATTTTCTTAGGTATTAGTTTATTTTAATAATGTAGTTTTAGTATTTTCTAATATTTTTGTGTGATTTTTTTCCATGGGCTGTTTATTAATTTCATAAGAATTAATTACTGTGAAGTTTTTTTAATATGTTATTTATTTTTAACATATTCCGAGTCCAAAGGATCCGCGCTGTCTCAGCTAACAACTGATCGTTCAATGCGATTATGCTTATTTGAAACTGAGTCAATAAGCATAAAAAATATAATATTCTTAATAATATTAACGGGCAACTCACACTTGACCAATAAATTAACAAAGTATTTCAAAATTGTTATAATGAAATAGAGATATGACTTAATTCTTCTCTAGACGGTGGTTACTTGCATCTTATGTAGTTTTTGTTTTCCATATAGTTACCACTTAAAAAAAAACATCCTGTACACTACTGGAAACTGCCTGGGGGAAATCACATTTAGGTTAATAATCGTAATACACGCCCTGTACAACTGTACGTCTGTTGACCCACAACAGAAATAGGTCGTCATTTATTTTAACAATCGTAAAGAAACAATGTGTTTATAGTTCGTTGCAAGATAATTGGGTTCGATTTGTTTCTGGGCAGAACGTGCTTTATTTAGCTAGAAATAACAGTTTGTCTTGATTAGATCAATCTGTAAATTTTATAAATATGAAACTGATTTTTCTCTTCTAGTTCCCTTGTAAAACGCAAAGGCATTTACAAGGGAACTAGAAAATAATTAACCTTAATTTCCCATAAATTAAACCTTTGGTCCGTTAATTATTTATTTATTAAACACAGACACGAAAACTTAGTTTTTTATCGCTAATAGCTACAGAAGTTTAAAAGTATTCTTTATAAACCCAAACCTAAGGTTTTGTTACAACGTCATCTAGTGAAGCGTGTTAGCGAAACGGTTGTATAATTTAAACGAGCTGGTGCCCGCGACTTCGTCCACGTTGAAAAAGAGAATATATGAGTAATTAATATACCATGAGATATCGCAAAAACAACTTTAAAAAATCAGTTGCTATTTGCGCCATCTAATGGGATGAAAACATCTGTCACTTTTCACTGACAGATGGCGCTAGTTGACGCAAATCGAAATTATACTAAAGCGTGATGTTATATAGCCTAAACTCTTCCTCGACAAATGGACTATCCAACACAAAAAGAATTTTTCAATTCGAATCAGTAGTTCCTGAGATTAGCGCGTACAACCAAACAAACTCTTCAGCTTAATATAATAGTATAGTATAGATTATACATCTTCGACTTTTCGTCGGGTAATATATTGACTGTTCGTTGCCAGGGTTGACTCTTACCAACCAATACTAATCTTGCACTACATCATCTAATTAAATTATTAAGAAAGTTCTACATAGATGCAATTTTCGCTGTTCAGTAATTTTCGCGTGTAAGAGTATCACACTTCCATGTTACCATATTCCATGTTACCATATTCCATGTCTATTTGTTATCCTGACGTATAATCTGTAATACAATAAAGCTTTACTAAAATCCGTTCATTAGTTATTGCGTGAAATGGTAACTAACATCTCACAAAATTTCGCATTTTTTCTCCATGGGAGTGAAAATCATGTGAAAAGGTGAATAGAAAAAGTATATTATAATGATTTTTTTTGTAAGTGAAGTTATCGAAATGTGTTTAAGAATTAGAGTCCCGATAAGTTGATGACATAATAATAGTTTAGTTTTCAATAACAGTTCAAGACTTATTGATTATGTAAAAATAGAATTTCAGATACCTACCTACGCGGCTTGGGCGATTATAGTTTTGATTACTTCGGATATTTAATGATTGTTAAAATTCTCCTTTGAGGGCTTCCTCCAACTTTCCAACAGGAGCTGCTTACCAATTCCATACCAAGTAATTCTATGATTACTTATAGCAATACTTAAAACCATGACATTTCTGAGACATAATATGAAATTTGGATAAAAAGAAAACTGATATGAATTTCTATAATGTGCAGATTGCAGGTAAATTCTTGTAATAACAGAATAAAAGCAATAATGTTTTTAGATGATAAAATCTTAGATATAACGTACTTTTAAAATTCGGTTGTAAATAGCAACCATCTATAAAGGTTTTTTTCTATATTTTTAATATTTTTTGTAGTTCAATAAGTTTTTGCATTTCAATAGTTCAATATTCGCATTATATTGAGACAACAAATTGTCACTCGCTCGTACAACACAGTGCCCTTAAACGATTGCCTCGGTGATATTATTAACTCCTGAGAGAATTCTTGCAGTAGCGATATTAATATTGGCCCTAATAGTGTAACGTCGTCCATTAAACTAATTATTCGCGCATGTCCCAGTCCCAGGTGCACGTGAATTTAATTATAATGTAATTGTATGAGTTGTGGGTGTATCGATTATTATCAGAATGGTTAGCATGTCGCGCGTTAGGTTTTTCTAACGGTGACACTGACTAGATTGAGTAAGAGAATCTAACTAACTGTTGGGCGCCAGTGTAGCCTACCAAGAAAATAAAACGGCGTGATCGAAATTAATTAATATATTTAATACGCTCTGTGGTAGGCAACACGAATTGTGTAGGTGGTGGGTGGTCGGCCTATCTGTCTCCTCAACGCAATGCAGGCGATAATCCTACCCTGTATAATCCAGCCGACGAAAGTGGTAGATGTGGCGTGATGGGCCTGGTGGTGTGCGGCCTGCCGATGCGTGTAGGTATCGACTTGGTGATGGTAAGGCGGCGGTAGCAGGATTGCAGCATCAGGTGGATGCTTTGGCCGGGGGATGCTTATTCCGGGGGATTCCCCCTGTCGCGGAAGATCCAAATATTTGGTGGACTTATTAATCCACAAACTAACTCGAAATTAAATTGTCGAAACGTCGAAAAAGCCTTTTGCTAAAAATTATTATAATTCGCACAGCTCAAGTAGGGCGCAGAGTTGCGTGGACTTCTCAATAAAAATTGAAATTGTTAACCACCGCGTACATTGTGTTGTAGGTACCGCCCGCGCCGGTGCAGTTGCACTCATTGCACTCCGGGCGTGTACTTATTTTAGTTTTATCAATTACCTTATTATTTTCTTTTATTAATAACATGTAACGCTTTGTTACAAGCACTCGATGGTATCAATTACCTTATTATTTTCTTTTATTTATAACATGTAACGCTTTGTTACAAGCACTCGATGGCGAAATTAAATTAAGAACGCCGACGTATACGTATAAGTATGTATTCACTTGCTTGAAAACTGGTAGTGGAATATGGCACTTATAATTGTTAGCCCGGGGACTGTAATGCAGAGCATATATTATTTCGATCTTATTACCTACATTAATTATATAAAAAGGCGCCCTATAACTGCCCTATAACTCAAGAACAGGTTAGTGTGTCCCAGTTACTTAAGGCGCTTGTCGGGGTCAAACCAGTAATGTTTTAATCAACGGTGTAACTCAAATCATTTTGAACAAAAAAAAAATTGTATAGATGTAAAGAAATATTTTTGATCTATTTCATTTTTGACAAAATATAATTCCAAAAAAAAATTCCAAAGTTTATGTTTTATACGTAAAAAGTGGCTTTATTACTAGAACGCTGTTTGTGAAATTTCATGACTATATTTATAAATGGAACCGTTATAAAAATAAAAAATAGAAAACGGTAAAATATCTTTACTGATACTTTTTTTTACATTTTTTTTTAATAATATAAAGGTGGCAGACAGGCTGGCGCCTCACTTGATGGTAGATGGTTACCATCAAGTTACATGTACATGTTGTTTTCCTTAGAATTGCTAATTTCCAGTAAATATTCGTATATCAATGTCATCATAGCCTGTGGATCGATCATTGAAATCGTTCCATCCCTTTGGGTGTTACGATTTTACAGATAGACACACACATACACAGACACACACACGTCAAACTTATAACATCCAGTTTTTGCATCGGACGTCGGACGTTAAAAAACAAACAGCATCGGAGGGAAAGCAAAATGTTCTGCCGACCCCGATAGTCATATGGTCATGATAGCTCCAATATGTCTCGAAGATACACTAAATTTTTCTTTTGTAAATGACATATATAGTTTAATTTTCTAAGAAATACAAACCTAATGTTTTGTTCGCTGTCTCGTCAGAAAGCTGAAATAACAATCGAGAAATTTGAAATAGAACTGTATAATTTAGGAATAATATTGTGACGAGCTCGGGCTCGGGAACAAATTACGCTGATATTATTGTTGTGAATATGTAAGTAAGCATATGTTATGCCACAAACTTATATAATATCACTGGAAATATTATTGAAACGTTTTATTGTTTATGTAGTTACCTATCTTCTATGTTACGTACCTGTAGATTTTTATTTTTCGTTATCATTCAAGTGCACTAAATACAAACGTTTAGTTTAATAATATTTTAAATTTTGAAATATCACATTAAAAATATTGTATATTATAATAAGCATATAATAATACACTTTTTGTGTATAGGTATAGGGTATCCCAGAAATCTTTAAATTTGTTTTCTGGTTAATATCCCTATAGAATTTCTTTAATATTGCTTTCTAAAAAAAACAAGCCAAATAAGGATTCGATATTGGTAAAATATTTATAAAACATAATACTGCCATTTAAATTCTGAAGGAACTAATTTTCACCTATGTGTTCTATATAAACTTGAGCGAGGATCGAACCAGCGACCCCCGACACAGTACCGCTGGCCAATATAGCCAATAGGCCGACAAGATCATGTTTCGAGTATAATCTGTGCTGGAGAGCAATATAATACGAATAACCGAAGACAATGCGACGCAAGACATTCGCAGCACTTATTGTGACTCTCGATAATAATAAAACATACGCCAGCAATTCCAATATTTTAGAAAAACCATCATAGACGGTAGTAGCTATTGTGACTACCCAATTTTCAATGTATATTATAGCTACCATTTTTCCATGAAAAAAAAAATTTTTGGCTATTAGTCAGCAATTACAAGAATTTAACTTGCAAAAATGTTAAAAATTCCGCAAATTTTAAAAATTAATCCTATAGATATGAAATAAATTACAGTTTTTCGTTTCCGTCCAAACCATCATATTGTTATATCTCAGAAATGTCATGTTTTTTTATGTATTCCTACGACTAATAACCAATGAGTAATAATAATAATGGAGCTGCTCGTAAGCTGCTCGAGTTGGAAAGTGAGCTCTTAATAAATGATGTTTTTCTTTGCAGCCCGTAGCCGAGGAGCCATTCCGGTTCGCCATGGAGCTAGACGACTTGCCCAAAGAGACATTGAAGCAACTTATCTTCGAGGAGACACTTTTGCTCACCACCCAATAGTGTCCAAACAAAACAATTGAAATCGTCACGTGATGCGAACGCGTCTTATCCTATAGAAACACTCGCGAACGATAAATACGGATGAGTAATTTTCTTATAATTTCATTGTAAAGATAACATCTGCAGGAAAATCGAAGCAAAAACTGAATACACGCAATTACGATAAATCAATTTTAATTAAATAAATAAATTAAAAAAAAAAAGATACGTTCGCGAAAAAGTTAAGCTGTCTCTCGGTTTAAGATTGTTATTTCAATATTTTTTCTTAGTAATGTTACCTACATTATATTAATAATTAATATCTTGTATTTCCTTAAACGGTTCGACAGATGTAGGACGAGGCGGGATCTCGCGATCTCTAGGGTCGCCGGTTGTTGTAGTGTACTGAAATTGTATTCCTCTGTCTCGCCTCGTCGCATATGTGCCGAAGCCTTAATGCGTGTTGTATGTGTCTTGTTAAAAAAAAAACATTTTTTCATCTGTACGCGAAAGAAAGTGGTTTATAATCGAGTTTAAAGCAAAATTAAAAAGGGCCGTTTTTAAAAAAAAATATTAATATTTTTAATTGCGCCCTACTTTGGGCGTTACGCCTAATTTTTTCCAGCGCCGCCATTTCGAGGGCTCGAAATACGATACCGGCAATTAAAGGCCGGCGCTGACTGACGGTTATGGCACGGCACGGCATCGGCATGGCGATGGATTTTTTCCTTAAAATATTATTTAATGTTAAAAATACTTCAATTGTTTTCAATTGAAAACACTTTCAATTACTTTAGCACTCGCACTCTTTTATTTCAATACTAAGAGGCCGTACCGTTTAGCATCATGCTGAAGCATGCCGCAGCAACAAGTGATTATCACTAAATCCCAATAAATCATTTTAACAAAATTACACAAGCGTGTTTTTTTTATTTTATTTTTTAATAAAAAAAAGACTACGGAGTAAGGCAAAGCTAACCTTAATATTTTTCCGTACGACATAGCTGCGTATTGCCGACACATGCCACAACATGTTGCCGTGTCATATCGTTAGTCAGCGCCGGCCCTAAGCAATCAATTCATGTCTGATTTAATAAATCTCTAGTTACGAGATTACCTAAATAAACGTTATTCCTGAAAGTGCTCGAAGGCTCCATATTATTTTACACTATAGCATGTAACTAGTTCTCTTTATTATCTTTTTATTAACTGAAATCCACACTTCTAATGACGCAACTGAATACGGTACTGTTAGTTAAGCTTGGAATTTGTTAGGTGAATTAACCGAGCGCGTTTCTTGGTGAGGTCAGTGCGTTTGATTTTAAACTTTATTCTCAGTGCGATTGCAATTTAAATTCAGTAAAAGGAGGAGTGTAATACTAGAATCTAAAGATGAGGATTAGAGAAATGCAACTAGCAGCGAATAAGGCTTCGATTATGTACACATAAACACATAAATGGAATAGGCACATTTGTGTAATATAACGAAAATATTATTAGTAGGTAAATACATAGGGATCATATTAATTAGCTATTCATTTTGAGAAGATTTAAATTCGGTGTAAAAATTTACATATGTTAAATCGGCCACACGATTAATTAGAACTACGACAGCGAATAAATAGTCTATGGCAGATTATTAGTTGCCTTAATTTCTAAAAAAATAAATAGAATTAATTGAAATAAACATATTCAAAATTACCGATACCTCATAAGTTTTATTCCCCAATGAGGGCTAATTCAGAAAAGTCTTGAAATCGTTTTTATAATTTGTACTCAAAAATCTAATATATGTTTTAAAATTTAGTTATGTAAACCCAAAATAATTTTTCTTCTAATGTTACCGATTCAAGAGGATGGCTTTTCTAACTATTTCAATATCAATTCATCAATTAGATTTCAATTATTTATTTACCATTAAAAACCTGATCTGACAGTTATTTTCGTATTTATAGCATTGATATAGATAACGAAAATTTTTGCCGGTGGCGATTTTTCCCCCATTTCTCTAAAGCCTTCATAAGCGGATTAGGCTGGCTGCGCTGCCAGTAGATGAATCTTATCATACAGTATGACAATAGTCCGCTTGATTGTAGATTGCTACTACCATGGAAGCCAGATCAGATGCAAGAGCCTTTATTCCTTTATGCCAACCATACACAAGCCTTTCGTCCAATCGGAAGAATACACTTGGTATGGGTGTAATTTTGCATGACAGCCATACTTGTCATGCAAAATGACATCAAGCCAAGACATTATACAAGCGTCCAAACTAGAAGAGTTCTACTGTGCGTGTAGCCATCTGAATTAAAAAATTAATTATCCATGTTAATTAATAAAATTACAAGAATTTAAATAATGATTTAAATTCTTTATCTTTAAGGTCCTTTCATTTCGAGCCCTCTCGTTCGTAAACCATAATTACTTCGCCGAAGTAACAAGAGAGTACTAAACATTTCTTCCACCGTTCTTAAGACAAAGGAGATTTCCTTGTTAAAATAAAGAGGATTAAAAAAAAACATGTACCTACCCGGAAAATTGTAGGTAATTTGACTGGTTCAAGTAATATAGATATCTCAACAGTATACCTAATATGTATTAAACAGTAGTAGAACTCTAGTGCGATAGATAGGTATCTTCTAAAATTTATTAAAGTTAAAATAGAACAATTTCTAAAATGAAGAATGTGTTGAATGTTCGGAGAGAGGAATATATTTTGCAGTATTACAAGACTTCAGACGCTAGTGAGTGAAGCCATAGTTGAAACAGAAATGTTGAATGCGTTCATTCTTTTACACGACTCACTAAGTCGTTTTTTGAAACGGGTCTGTGTTGTCCGAAATTGTTGTTAGAATTAAAATGTTGTGGCAACCCTGAAAGACCAACGAAAGGCATTAACTTAACCGTGCATGGAATAAAAACTAGGTTACATTTTGAACTGTAATTTTGCAGTTTAAAAAAGAAAATATTTTCAATGTCGATTTTATAATTCATATTATTTTAAATTTTAAAATATATTTTTGAAGACGGCTTCATTTCGGTACGTTTAAAATAAAGTAGGTTAGCCGTCGTTTTATTTTATAAAACAAAATTAAATGTTTCTTTTAAGTTTTACAAAGAATATCATTTGAGACGTGAGAAAATTTGAGTGATTGATTATAATGAAGTACCTACCATGTTGGACTCTGATAAAAGTAATAAGTAACGCGAGCTCTATAGGGGAGTAACTACACTTATTTAGCTCAATTCAGCTTTAGTCCATAGAAGAAGAAAAAAAACGGTTTCGTATGAAGATGCGTGAGAGTTCAAGTTTCCGAAGCTAAACGGACGCTTCGAACAAAAGCTGAATAAATGTAATCATTCCTTTATAATCTGAACCAAAACCGGGGAAGCGTTTGACCAATGAACGCGCATTATTTCTTGGCCCTGACGTCACACATCCAATCGCGTTACTAAACAGACATTTGAATTTCGAATGACACTGCACAGAGCATCCTCAGACTCCAATGCAATCATCATGCACAATGCGTTCACTTTAAAATGGTAAGATTGGTAACTAATCAGATATTAACTCGCGTTTACCCAATTTCATGCTTTAGTTTTAGGTAATTCAAAAATAATAAAAATCCTATTTTCCAATGTGTATAATCTGTATTTGCTTGACACGGAAGCATAAGTTGGTTTACTGGGAGTTAATTTAAATTTTTGTGACAGTATATTACGTCAGATTTAAAAATACTAGTTTTATGATGTTGAGCCGTATAAAATTATTTTATTTTAATTTTTGCAACAAAATTTTTAAAAAAATGTCTTTTTTGACTTATTTTATTTTAAAGGATAGAGCTAAACGCAGTGATTTCGAACATCGTAAAATACATAATTGCATCGACATGTCGACATGTGAAACGAATGATAAACAAAGATTTATAGATAGGTTTGGATGTTTTAATAGTATTGAGAAGTTATACCTTTTAATAATGTAGTCGTAACGAGTTGAGGGCTTAAAGCGAAGTTGTAAATATTTTTACATTTCGGCTCCAATGTATTTTGAGATGTCACAGAAAAATTCTAAGCACTGAATATATGTTAATGTTATGGGTCTTAACGAGTTAGTGAGGAAATATAGAACGAAAGCTTGTTGGAAACGCGAAGTATCTGTTGAAAAACTTGTGATTTTTAATAATTCTCGTCTTCCTTACTGATTGCACGGTAGCGCACAAGACATACGCTAGGCATAGTTGACTCTTCATATCAGATATTTTTATTGAGATGTTTACCGTTATAATTATCTTTAATTGTGCGGTGAGTTCGAGCAAGTTTTTCAACACGACCGGCGGGCGCAGACAACTATGGAACGCGTCACGTGATATATACGAAGGAGTTGTGTTCGACGGTCTTAAATGTTGTTTAAATATTTAATATATATTATGTCTAAGATGTTGTTAGATATGAAATATACTTACATCTTTTCTGTATCATATTCCATAAAGTCTAGACCGGAGTTATCGCGAAGACACTAAAGTTTGTTTTACGGTAACGTATTTAGATATTATATTTTTGTAAAAATCCGAAGACCTATTACTCTGTTGTCAGAGTCGCTTTTTGCAGACATTATCCTCATTCTGCGCTCAGATTCTGGTTTAAATTAGTCAATTTATTTTATACGGAATGTTACAACTATATTTGCCGTTCAAAGTACAGAGCGATCGCAAGTGGCCATAGCCATTCATTATAGGCGAAAATCAGAGTCTACCACAATTTATTATAAAAGGCATCGTTTTTCCCCCATACTAAAAGTGCCCGAGCCGCCTAAAGAAGTTTTCACTTTTAAAAAAATCTTAGCGATAACTGCGGCCTAGACATAAGAGCATTATCTAATTTATTGACGAAATTGAATAAGTTTTTTCATAAGACTACGAATCCCTTGCATTCTTAGAAAATTAATCCACATCAATTTGAAATGAAAAATGTGAGGAATGTCACCAATGATCGACTCATTTTTATTATTATCATTCTGTATATTGATTCTATGAGAAAAAAATCTAATTTTGAATAATTGATTTATGACACAATTATGAAATTATAAAATCAAGCAATTTTATCAATAATTTAAGTCTTAAGTTTTTTTTTACACATACATTTTTATTTCACCATGGATTATTAGGGTAGAGATTTTTTTAAATTATATTTAAAAAATAATTACACAAATTGGATAAATTAAATAATGCCCTTATCAACGAATGCAATGTCATTCGTAAAAAAACTAATTGCTCTGTAAGGATTTTTATCTTGTTCGTAATTTGTAAGCTGTTAAGTATCAACATACTTGCGTTAAAATTATAATAGCAATCTTACATGCTCGACGCATTTTGTAAAAATTTTATTGAACCGCTTTGGATTGACCCGGGTGCACACCCGGCTAATCGACCGGGCAAACCAGCCGGGTTTAACCCGGTAAAGCAAGCGGCCTAACGCGTTGCGTTGCACACAATGTGCAAACTTAACCTTTTACGAATATTACATTATGTAGTCAACATAATGTGAAGTGAAAAAAAAAATTAGAAAAAGACAAAAAGTACATTTTATGTTTTTAATATTTGTAAATTAATGGTAGTTCTAAACGAAATTATTATAATCCGTTTCGACTGCCACGCTTAAATTTATTGTTACATACGAAATATTGTATTATATGATGATGATTCTATCTCCAAGCTAGACTCGCCATTGAAATAGCTATTTTAATTAAAAAAGTTAATAATATACAAAATTGTCATTCAACCGTCATATTTATTGTTAAAAATATGAGTGTTGCCATATTTTCTTAAGTCGATATGTACAAATTGGATTATTATAAGGTGATTTGTTGTCTGTCGACAGTTAAAAATTAAAATACAAAAATTAATGAAGTCATGCAGATATGTTGTTTTTATTTACTACATATAGTTTCTATTCTGGTTCCACTGGTTCCGGAGACACTGGTTTCCACCTTCAGGGCTAGTGATCAATCAAATTTATCAACAATTTAAAAGCAACACATACACTGCCGAAATTCGATTTTGAGTCATCCATCAATTATTACTTACTTGGCGATTCTATCATATTTTAGAGATAGCCCTAAATAAGAAAGAATTGCAATGCGATATTACATGACATACAAAAATTTAGATACATAAAGACCCTGATTTGGTTAGGGGTACTGGACCATCATTGGTCGAGATTAAATTATTGACATGTTACCGTAAATGTTACATATATCTATAATATAAAAATGAATCCCTAAATGTGTTGCTAAGCGCAAAACTCGAGAATGGCTGGACCGATTTTAATTCTGTCTTCACTCATGGACAGAGGGATAATCAGGGAAGGTTCTTACGTAAAAAAATGCACCTCGGGCGAAGCCGGGAGCGGCCCGCTAGTTTAAGAATAATAATGTAAGAAAAATTGTATACAACAAAAGGGAACTATATTACTGTGATGTAATAAATGGCCCATGAAGGTGGTGTAACTTCCGGGGGAAATAATAAAAAATAAAATGCGATATTATTATTGATCATATTTCGTGTTTTCTTTTATTTCAATTGCATAAATTGTAAAACTTCTTCAATTAAGAAGCCCGTACAAAAATTTAAAGAATTGGAGTTGATCCAATGAAAATTGTTTTTCAATTTATTGTTACGTCCCGAAGTTAATTGAATTGGTTTTGCCGTTACGTTGTCGGTAACCTCGGGCTATACATGCGAAGCAATCAACAGTCCGCAAATACACTGAAACTTCTATCCGCCAATTATTTGCCGGACAAAATACTTTGTCTGTATTTACAACAAAATAGTAAGATGGTAAGTACATTTATATTTTTGGAATTTTCATTCTCATAAATGAGTATTATTATTCATTGCGTTTTATCATTATCATATTCGTGCCAATTTTTCTAAACACTCTTTACTTGTGAAATTGAAATAATAAATAAAATTCATTTGCTTTGATAGCGTTATAGAAAGTAGGTTAGGAACGAATGCAATTTTCTCATGTGAACGTCGTCAGACAGGCTAACGGTTTACTTATGATATGTGGCTACCATGCATAAAATAAACATTCCTAAGCTTGTATGAAATAAACTCTCCCTGAACGAAATTTATATAAGAACCAGTTACGGCGTAGATATCTTACATAATCTGAGAATTATCTTTCTAATCTGAATTCAAATTAATGAACAGGCACTTAGTTTTTTCAATAGCTCAAACTTTAAAAATGTAAATACTAGGTATATTTTAAAGCGCAAATATTATATATAAGTTAGTTAGTTTGTATTAGGTGGGCAAGCAAGCCCAGTTCTTAACTGAACCAGTAGCATCTTCCCACGAGGGATTGGTTTTTCGCAATGCACTCTATTAGAAGTTGCATTGTCCGACAACACAAGATTCTATCTAAGCCTTTATGCGACAGTTTTCAATACTGGAAATGTCTCAACGCCTTTTGTGTTTTATATTTAGAACTAGAAGTAAGAGATGATAAGAGTCGGAGATGAGTATACCACAACCACCACTCTATCCACCTGTATAAAGTACCTACCGATCTATGTATGAGTCATTTTCAAAAATAATGTACATTATTAAAAAAATTATGTCCGACATACTTAATTATAAAATACGGAGGAAACATCGCATTTTTTAAAGTTTTGTCTAGTTTCCCTATAAATATGAACCTTTCTCTTTAGTCCCTCATAGAAAATATGGCACAATATTAAATTGATACTAATGTAAAACATTTTTAAATTTTTATGACCTTTCAAGTCCCTATATAAATAGAAATGTCCTTTTTACACTTTACCAGAATCAAATCATTATGTGGTTCCAACGTGTTATTTTTTGGAACTTTTCTGTTTCTATCTATCAAAGTAAATTAATTTCCTTTAGTTTATTCAAAACAATATTAATCTAGGTGATATATTTCTAACAAAAAAACAAACTGTATGTTTGTCCGAGATTATTAACATATGAGTCACTCAGAGGATGTCACGGACATTGTCACGGTTTTTCGTAGTAATCCTACCACTTTCATCTCAGTGTTCATAAATGGCAACACTGTACGTCAGAAGATTTCTATCAAACCTCCACTATTTTGCTTAGTGAGAGTTCGGATGTTGTTTGCACATTGGCCGCAAAATTTTTGGAAAAAATATCATGTGAGTCACAGTGCAATATAATAAACAAGGTAAGCTGTGTATTTATTTCTTTTGCTTTCATTGCATAGACCTAGCAAATACAACAAATAATAAGTGGTCCGTTTACCTCTATTGCAAGGTATTTTGATATGGTAACTTAGTGAGGTTAGGTTTTCACAAAAAAGCGCTTACATGTTAGTCACATTTCGTGACTCACATGACGTGACTCACATGTACATGTAAAGCAAAGATATGTTTACACTAACAAAAAGTTTTTAAAATATTAACGATCATTTTCGCACCACAATTTCTTAATTATTTAGTACAAAATGGTTTTTGTTGTGCATAATTAGTGAACATTATAGTGTATAAGTAGGTATATTTTCAGAAAGATGGCCATCGCCATATTTTCAGAAAGATGGCGATGAATGCAGCTAAACATCAACGGAAGCGTAGAGAAAAACTTAAAACCCAGGACCCTAATAAATATGAAGAAATTAAAAGAAAACATGCTATATATATGAAAAATAAAAGAAGTCATTGGTCAGCTAACGACATCGGAGCAAAATAAAAGAAGACAGCAAAGGCGAGAGGCTAACGAAAAAAGAAGAAATAAGACAAAGATGACAGAACAAAAAAATAAAACTCCACCGAAAAGCGGAATTGAAATAAGACATGGGAAAGCATTGAAAAAGATAGCACACATGAAAGGAGTTATTGAAAAAATAACCAGAGAAAACAGTACTTTGAAAAAAACGGTGTATCGCCAAAAAGAAATAAGTAGATATTATGTAAGAATGTTATTTTGCGTTTAATTAAACCTTATTAATAATGGTTTCGTTTATTTAACTTATTCATGTACACTCTTCCTTATAATAAATGTGACTTACGTCAAAGAAAAATACATGTATATCACGAAACAGTTTAGTCACAATTTTGATCATGTTAGTCACATGTACATTTTTTTTGAAAATAACTCGTATACGAAAAATCATTACATTGGCAACGAGTTTATTTATGTGCTTAGTACTTTTCACCCATTTTTTTCCTTAAAACAAAAATATTTGACCAATATGCGTTGCCAGTGACGACATATGGCGTTGAAACGTAGTCTAAATATAGGCTTCGTGAGAAAGTAATAACGTCGTTCAACGAACTATGAAGCTATCAACGTTGCTCGGTGTAAATCTGTGTGATAAAATCGAGGAATTAGGAGATCCGTAGACAAAAAATAGTTACCGACATAACAATAGTAAATTGAAGTTAAATATTTACATTTAAAAATAACATAAAAAAATATAACACACATAACAGGTAAACAAGAGGTAATTCATATGAAATGGAATTGATGTCTCGTGGTGGAATCTGAGCTTTCGTCGCACTCTTAATCTTGCTATAATTTCACATGTACACCAGATTTATTATATATTCTTTTAAATATAAGATTCGACAAGAAGCCTGACTACTTAATTATAAGGTGGCTACTATCGCCTATTGACACAAACAACGCCATAGGTTCGGCAAGTGTGCTGTCGAGCTTAGTAGGGTACAGTATGATCAATTACGATATAATGGAATAGGGAAATGGGCTTTGCCATCCCTTTCTCACTCTCGAAAAAAAAAAACAACATATTTGCTGTTATTTCACGATGGTCTGCTGTAAGGCGGTGGTTACTGCAGCCACCAGCGCTGCCGATTTTAAAAATAAACAAGGTTTTTTTTTAGTTATCTTGTATCTACGTACTACGTATTAAGTTCGCTGTAGGTAGAACGAAGTCAACAAAGAGAATGAAGTCGAGAAGGTCCCTCGGGTCAAATAAATTACTTTGAGCTACTTACAGTGTCTACGTCTACATAACATTATTTATATAATATAAACTGCCAAGTTTTGAAGTCCGGATACATGTCTGATACATATGTTGTTAATTCACAGTGGTCTTCTGTAAGGGGGTGGTTACTGCCGCCAGACCAGACGGACTGCCCAAGTGATTGCGAAACGCGGGCACACTGCGCCACTAGATTTTTAGATTAAGAATTTGTTTTTTTTTTTTTAATTTCTACAGAACATAATACAACTTCTCTAAATCACTAGTATGTGATAAGTTATAAGCCGGTATGTAAGCCGAAGCACACAGCTACCTACCGAGCATATTTTACACTCAGCTTGAATTCCAATAAAGTGTAATCCGGCTGCGGCTACGTGGCTACGAGCTACGAGCGACGCTACGTAGCCATGCACCGTAGCATTACATTATTACATGGTTTAATATTATCGCGTCGGTTGCAATGCTAGCTTTTTCATTATTGCTACTATTCCTGCACTTTTAATAAAGCCTGGTATAGACGGGGTCAGTGACTGGACCCAGTGACTCGAATTTTCGGACCCAGTTACTGTTATAATGTGGACGGGATCGCCACTAAGTCATTTAATTCACGTGACATTATTGCTTAAAAATCTACTGGGCCCGAAAATAGACAAGCAGGCTAGTCAACTGGACTGACTTGAAACTAGTGTCTATACAAGCCCAGTAGCAAGTCAGCGCTGGACTGGGTTATTGCACTGCCTTGTTACTGACCCCGTCTATACCAGGCTTAAGGGTTGGTTAATGATTTAATACGTTCACAGTCCCCATACAAAACGTTTTAATCACTACGTATTAAAACGTTTAGGCCTACATTCACATAATAAAGCTTCAGTATTATACTCAAACAGACTATTTTACACTCACATTCAGAGAAAATATTTGAAATGAAAAAAAATATAATCGTCGACCGATATTATACATAATATAATGTCTATGACACTTAAATATGGTATCAAATGAAATTGAAATTGGTAACATATCAATAATATTGAAATTGAAAATAGTAATTTTCTTTCGTCAGTTGAAATGATGGATGTTTTTAATAAATTATGTTATCAATTTTGTTTGAGCTTATTTTATTAATGAAAGCTTAGGGATTAACTATTTCTTTGTAAAGTAAAGTAATTTTTATTAAAAGTATAATATTTTCGAACTCTTACATATAATACTAGCGATCCGCTCCGGGCTTCGCCCAGGAAAAAACTTAATTTGGTTTGGTTAAAATTTATCTAACTGATTGAGAAAACTGCATCAAAATCCGTTGCGTGGTTTAGGGGGAGACACAGCCAATACCATTCCTTTTATACGATGTATTACTATTTCTGGTAGACAACTAGAATATTTACAAAAAAAAGTGTGTGTGTGTCAGCTGATATAAAATACATAATAAAAATTATAAAAACATTTATCATAACAAATTAATATCAGCGCTATCTCTGTTCGAATTATGATATAATATAATAAATTCGGGCGATTGGTATTTTTAATAATTTAATAAACTCTTCTAAAATATAAATATTCAAAAAAATAGGATGTAACTATAACGCATAACATAACGCATTCGTGTGACAATTTTGAGTCTACTTCCATAAATTTTTATTCCACGGGCTTATATATATGCAAATCGATTCTTAAGGAGTAAACTCCAAAAAAGGACGTCGACGACTAGACATAGACCTTCTCAAAAATTTCTAGTATCCTGGATCCAGCGTTGACCCGCGACCCTTTTTATGTCGTCTGTATATCTTATTGTAAGATATCCTACACTGCACTTGCCGGTCCGTGGTCTCCACTCGAGAACCTTCCGGCCCCGGTAGTACTTAGTATTCGTATTCGTACTTCGTATTACTACGGCGTAGTACTAATCCGCCGGGATATGTTTCGTTTGTCTACAGAGGCCTTTTAGTAGAGGATCCGAATAGGAAACGACCTTCACCTGTCTGTTTAATGAATGAAAAGCTTTTTATATCAATTTTAATATGTTAAGTGCATTGAAATATTACAAAATATCGCGAATAGGTTGCCTGAAAAATTTCAGATGATTTAAGTAAGTTAAGTTTAGATAGGATAAATTAAAAAATGATATTTTTAAAACATGGCACTAGTTTGTTTAATAAACAAATTACATACCAATCCAAAGTATGAAACTTACAGAATATGCAAATGTAAGGTTGACTATTTTTTACCGTCATAACTATTGGGTAGGTATAATCGTAACTATTATGTACTATTTATTTATTACTATCTAACACGTATTTACACACAATATGATGACAATGTCTGTAAACCATTATTGGTTTGTCTAGACATATTATTTCACGCCAACACAACAAATTATAACTATAACAATATTACAATTCATAATAATATAAATATGCCTAACTAACGGAATCGCATGCACGATGCAACTCAGTTGTAATCAAAAAAAACAAAAGAAAGAAAAACCGGTCGAGCGAGGCATCGGCACGCTCTGTGCGTGTGCAACTCGCTACACAGGATGTTCTAATCTATGCGGGCATGTATTTTTAGATGATAGTTATTTAGTTTAAGTAATATTTTTTTAAGGTACGCTTTATGTTTTTTTTGTGTTATTTCATTTTTTAAATTGGTAGGTAAATTATTTATTAGACAGGGAATTATATATTGCGAGGTTCTTTTGCCATACTCATTAATAAATTTTGGTTTATGTAATAACTTATTAGTGACGCTTCTAGTGACTATTGTGTGACTTTTTACTACCTGAATTTCCTCGCGAAAGTATTGTTCCATGAGTAATGTATAGTCAACTTTTTTGTGAATAGGAATCACTCCACAGTACTTAAATAGTCCCATGGGATCTTCACTATATTTATTTTTAATTTTCAAAGGTACTATTATTTTTAACAATCTATATTGGATGTTATATATTTGATCCAGGTACGTTTTATAAGTGCGGCCATAGCTACTTAACCCGTAAGATAATATACTCTCAGCTAAGGCTTTATACATAGTCAACAATATATCACCTGGTGTCTTGTATTTAATTATATAAAATTTAGCTAATATTGCTCTAAGTTTATTACAAACATTATCTATGTGTTTCGCCCAATTAAATCTGTCATCTATTACTAGGCCCAAGTATTTGTGTTCAGCCACTTGCTCAATGTTAATGCAAGCATTAGTACATTGTACATTTATCGTGTGGAGACAGACATGACTATGGGCTACCACTTTAATTTCACCAGAATAGTAATTGTGACTAGACCGAACGTGTATAAGTTTTGTTTTATCGGCATTGAGTACCAGCCCAGAGTCATGCGACCACTTACAGATTGCAGTGAAATCCATTTGTATCATATTTTGTGCGGCCAATGGATCTTTGTCGGCTGCCAATAAACAGGTATCGTCAGCAAACTGATAAATTTTGCAGTGCTGGATGACATTAATAAGGTCATTCACGTACGTAAGGTAATGCAATGGGCCAAGGACCGATCCTTGGGCTGTTCCCTCAGTAACGTTAACAATTTCACTGAGTGTTCCTGCAACTTTTACTTGGAAACAACGCTCGCTAAGGTAATCCCTACACCAGTCCAATAATCTGCCCCTAATACCACTATTTTCTAACCGTTCAATTAGAAGGTCATGCCGCAATGTATCAAAGGCTTTTCCATAGTCTATAAAGACTAATAATACATGCTTTTTGGCGTTCAGATAACTGTTAACCTCATCCGTGAAGCGGGACAATAATTGCGTTGTACTTTTTTTAGCCTGAAAGCCATACTGTTGACCAGAAAGAATGCCATTGTTTGAATAGAACTTTTGAATTTTATTACATACATACTTTTCAACAATCTTGTCTAAAACGGGTAATATTGTAATAGGGCGATACATTGCGCAATCATGAGTGCTGCCACCCTTATAAATAGGACGAACAATACCAGTTTTCAGATCTTTGGGGTAGCGTCCCATCGCAATGCTGGTATTAATGAGCCGTGTAATAGCACCTACTATCCTATCTGATAACCTCACTATATCCATCGCTCGAATGCCATCAGCTCCTGGAGCTTTATTAGGATTAATACTTTTAATAATTTTATAAATGTCACCTTTTTTTGCTACCGGGAAAAAAATTGATTTATCTACTGGCCTTTCATAGCTGTTTTTGTTCATTAAGTTACGAGTGCAATTAGGAATAATAGATTTTACATTATATTGGAATTGATTCGCGAAATTATCAGCCAATTTTTTAGTGTCTTTTTCATCAAAAGCTTTTGTGATAAAATCATCAATTGAGTTCACTACTTTACCTGAAATTTTATTTATTATTTGCCATAGTTTCTTAGGGTCGCATTTTGATTTATTAATTTCTGTCCTGATTTCTTTTTTCTTATTTTTATATATAATTTTATTTACTTTATTTCTTATTGTGTTATATTTTGCTCTGAGTTCTTTATTACTGGTGTCTTTCAGCCATTTGGAAAATAAGTAGTCCCGTTTTTTAATTAAGTTTGAAACATTTTTATTAACTCTGTTTGATAAATGAAATTTATATCAAAATAAAGATAAATTTATTGCTAGGGTTGTCTGCGAAAAATCTATCTTGAATTCCGGTTGTCGAGTTTTAAAAAGCGAAATATTGCTTCGAATTCCTCAGAAATTTTGGCTTTATAAATCGAGTAGGTAAAGGGAAAAAAGCTTCTCGGTGGTGACGTGAATAGGAGAGAAAAGGTTAATCTTAACTTTTTACTGAATTTTATTTAAAAATTAACTTTAATTCCACAACAATAACTAAACGTCATTATAGATGTCACAAATGTTATGTTTAAATTAATATCTATATTAGACATGGCCTTGAAAGTGTTCTCAAAGTCACTGCGGATCATCAGATAAGAGGAAACAACGTAAATTCAGTTTTATCTTAAAGCAATTAGGTATCATTTCTATAACTAAACATTTAGAAGCGCTCTGTTTTCAGTTATAATTCTATTTCCATAATTTCGCGAAATTTACATTTTCGTTTCATTACAATCTCAATGAAGCGTTAATTTTAAATTCATCGTTTTAACTTGAATGTCTCTTGTCTTGATTTGAATTTTATTAAACTGTTCGCTATTTTAATAAAACCACTTTTATAGGCTAACCAACATGTAGATATAATTAAGTTATTTTAACAAATATATTATTTTGTATGTAATAGTTTTTATGAACCTGTTTCTTAAGAAGACGACTGCATAATATTTAATTTTTCTCTTTCCTTTATGATATCCAGTTATTACCCGCCATGCTCGGATTTATAAAGACCATAACGACACTGTACCACTGCGTTATTTTTCTACATGCCATTAGCTCAATTTTGTGGTTTAAATAAACTATGATTTTTCACGGTTAGAAGCAAATGAATGATTTAAATAAGCGAGGCGTAATACTGAAAATACAACTTCTGTCTCGTCAGATAAATTTTAGAATCACTGGGCTATCAGTGCTCAGCTGCTTCTTATAAACCTACTAATATGGATGCGTACTCATGAGGTATTAAATTAAATAAAAAAAATAAACAATATAAAACAAATCAAGTGAATACAGGTGATTGCCACGTAACATATTTTATATTCGGCATGAAATATTTATAATGTCCGTCGCTATTTCCGTCGCTGAAGTCTTTCTTCAAATTCATGTCACGTCCGTGAGTACAATTCGGCAAGTGTGTCGCTTTCAGATTGAACGCGGAAATGTGTTATTTTTATGTCAGTATAAAAATATATGCCTACCTACTAATTCCATACGAGAGCTATATTTGAAGGCCATTTAGTTGTGCGGCCATACTTGTTTTTCATTTTAATTTGCATGCGCTCAATATATTTTCCTAAAAAATATATTAAACGTTCTAAATTTTGGAACTAAAAATCTATTTCAATCGAAAACTATACACATTATTATTATTATTATTAAATAAAGTCCAACTTTGTCTGTTTCCCCGCTAACTTCTTCTAAACAACCCACGGATTTTTATATGGTTTTTTTTTATTAATGGAATTAGTGATAAACTAGAAAGGTTTTTTATATATAATTTGAATAAAAAATTCGGAAGCCGGAGGCGGGTTGCTAATTCAAAAATTAAATTAAAATAAAATAATGTATTGAAATAAACTTTAAATAAGTTTAAAGTTAACGGGGTTACTAGTTGATTGAAAATCTTTCAAAAAGTCATATGAGCTTAAAAACTTTTCAGGCATTCTCCTCGTGAAATAGGCTATTGAAAAAGGTTGATCACCTATGGTGGAGTTCTTTGTGAGAGGCGGACAATAGAAGGCGGGCCCGTATTGCTCGAGGCGGAATCACATTCCATTCACTCAGATTTATTGCTTCGAGCTACTCTAATCATGTGGTCTCAGTGTGGCTTGTATTGACTACTACCACGAGTGAAATGAGAAACTGATACTAAAAAAATACATTAAAAATAAGCAAAAAAAAAATAGGAGTCCTTGAGAGTATATATAGTCTCTTACAACCTAAATTATTCTATTCTGAATGTTCCCACGCATGCGAGCTTAATACTAGATGATACCCTACGTCATTTTTGCAATTATCTTGTAAATTTTAATCTTAATTTTAAATTGTCTCTTGACAGGTTTTAAGCAGGAATGTCAGTCATTGACGATACGGGAATCGTAGATCAGTGCCTCTCAGATTGTCTTCGATCCATTGCTCCGCCTGCGCCCGCATCTCTTCGTCGAAGTAATCGTGCCATCCACCTCGTTTACCTACACGAATATACATTTTATTAATTACTAGCGACTCGTTCCCGGCTTCGCCCAGGTGCATTTTGAAAAACCTTCCCTGATTATCGCTCTATCCATGAGTGAAGACAGAATTAAAATCGGCCCAGCCGTTCTCGAGTTTTGCGCTTAGCAACACATTTAGGGATTCATTTTTATATTATAGATGTCCCGAAGTCATAAATTGGTCTGCCCGTCTGTACTCGAGTTTCAGTGTGTACGCCCATACGTAAATTCCATAATTTGACAACCCATTGATCTATTGTCTCCTTTTTCCTATCATGATCAGCTGCGCACTCGCATTCTCTGCCTGTGTTTGTAAGCGACTGTAGCCATATACCATTAAGTGGACCGACCGACAGTCCACTCGACGCGTTCTTTACATAAATAATCTCACATTGGTCACCAATTGTAATTAGCACACACATTTAAATTATTCACTCGTTATAATTTGAAATTGTACATTTACCGTGATTGTACCTATATGATTTGGCGGCATTCATTACTGAACCACTCACAGAAGATATAACAGCATGTATATGCTCATGTGTTTGTTAGTAAGTCAGGGCTGATTATTGTGATATTTGTATTTAATTCAACTCTTCATACAAATTGTAGGATCCGTGTATTGTTCAATAAAATATTTTGTTTAGATATGCACATCATCTTCTTTATTTTTCATTCAATTTAATACATCATAATTTGAATAACAAAAGGTATACAAAATATAAAATAAACTCATAAAATTATTCTGACTGTTCTATCTCATTAAAAATCCAAACATCAACTTACTCTAAATTTTTCATGTCAATAAACAACCTTTTTCTTTTTCGATATTTTAAAATCAAACCTTTTTAAATACAGCCAGTATTTAAGTTCAAAATTCATTAACAAAAAGAACAACATACAGTCGAATTGAGAACCTCCTTTTTGAAGTCGGTTGAAAATTAGAGTACCTACTATAGAACACAAACATAGATAACACTATTTATCAGCATTTTGGATACCTAGTACCTATGTGCGTTGTCTGATAACAAAGTGAATGATTATTATGCAATATACAGATGATATTAGTATTATAGTTTAGATTAGATTAGATTTAGGTTTAGTATCTACATGGGATGTTGCTTGGAGCTCTCACTGGTGCATGCTGAGCCTCCTATAATTGCGGCAGCATCCGCCTAGTGAAAATTATTTTGAACAACGTGTTTTAATTTGATGCCTGCCTCGTTGGGGGCCTTGTTTAATAAATAAATAAATAAATAAATAATAAGATTAAAATTATCTTAGATAAAGGTGTTTTCAGTATTTAAAGTAAACAAAAAAAAAACGCTTATCTTCAATCTTTATCTGTCAATAGAGAAATCAAAACATTGTGTCTCCCTTTTCTTTGTGTGGGAAAATCAGTGAACCAGATCCCCACCGACCGATACTGACGGATGAGGTTCTTATAGAGAAATCTATTCATCTGTTTATTTGTTTGCTTTTCTTAAAGTGGCTAGTAAATTTCATAGAAATTTAATCCCGTCTCCAAATTTACTTCCGTTTGTTTGTGTTTGACTAAGTATTAATGCATGCGATGTCTATTATTAAGGATAATTCATTTAATTAAGTATAGCAAACTAACTATGATAAAATATATTGTAAACCTTCTTTCATTATACTTATTAGCCTAGATTAAGCAATAAAGTTGAAATAATAATATATATAAATACCATTAAAAGTAAATTAGTGACATAGGCTACATTAGTTTTGAGAATATATTTAATGTATTTACAAAAAAAAAACATGTTGCAACGACCGTGTCGTATAATTCAATTGTCAGAATAAACTATTACCTACTTTGAAAGCAAAAATGAATCTTGGGCATTAAGGAATAACTCAAGAATAATTAATTCTATTTACATAATTTATATGATTATTCATTCATGAGCAGGAAACCGCAGGTCTGTGTCTTTCAGGTTGTCCTGGATCCATTGCTCCGCCTGTGCGCACATCTCCTCGTCAAAGTATTCACGCCATCCGCCAGACTTACCTATTAAATTATACAATTATTTAAAATGTTATTCTGTATTTTACTTATTATTATAAAGCGAAAAGATTTTTATTTTTTGTTAGTATTGAATAAATTCAAAATCTACTAGACTGATTGTAAAAATTCTATTACCTATAGATAGCTATAATACATAAACAACGAGTAAATAAGCTATATTTTATAAAGTTTCGAGTAGTATATAATATAGTGTAACAGATAATATACAATATACAAGTACAGAAAACGAGAAAAAAAAATGCAGTAAGAAAATTAATTAATTAAAAATATTGTAAATTGAAATTTACCCTTCCTAACGAATTGTTCCCCATTTTGAAATATTATTATTTTTAATGTTTTTGAAAGCGAGATGTTCACAAAGTCCGACGATTTGTTCGTCGTCATATTTCTTTCCGAAGAAATCAGCGACGCGACGCTGTAAGTAATTAAAATTTTAAGTGTCATGTACTATAGTTATCTACATATTCTTCTACCATATTATAATCTTATTCAATTGCTTCTCGAAAATTTTGAGTTATTATTAATATTGTATTGTTATTAACTAAATATGGAAAGTACTATTGTATTATTATTAGTAATACGTAAATGTTTCTTGTCTCCATATTGATTTACCATATTATAATCCTTTCTTGTAAAAAAATCTATTATGTTCTAATATAGGTATTTGTGAGAACAAAAAATACATAAGGTTTACTAAAACCTAGCTATAAACTAAAATAAAATTTATGAATATCTCATCGAAATTAAGACTGGAGTCTTGTGTACAAAATTGTAAGTAGAATTTTTATAATGACGGTAAAATAGTGATAATGAAATTCATGATAAAATTGTCTATTTTGGGTTTTAATAAATAATGTTTCTCATACTAAATTCTAATTTATATAAAGTTGCAATTTAATTGTGTGTAAGGCCTGGAGCACATTCGTATGTAATATATGAATGCTTCCCCTAAGATGAAATAGTATGAAACGCACACTACGATACACTTTCTATTTATATTGGTCGGACACTTTGGATTTCAATTAATTTTCTAAGTTACTGTGCTTTTATTTAAGCAAGCAAGCAAACAAGTTTACTTTTCCACGAGAAGAATGTAAGTTAACTAAGTCAAATTAAATATTATAATATTAGGTGTAAGGATAAAATATTTTTTTTTGTGATTTAATAAATTACAAAAATTAAGACTTTTTAATAACAAAAAAGAAAAATGTACGAAATGTTATATATAAATATAAATACCACACATGGGGAGGGTTGGCTTTTACGGGACGCGCGGGTGAAATTAGAAATTTTCTTAAGCGGTTATTACACTTTACAATTTGAAGGATTCCAATTTAGGAAATTGGAAAGTGTAATCGCAGTTAGACTTACTTAGATAGATTCCTCATAAACAATACTTACTTAGATTCCTCATAAACAAATTCCAAAATGTTTTGAAATCGCCGACGTATCCGAAGTATCCCTGGCGACGTACACGACTTTGCAAGTGTCCAATAATTTAGGTGGTAGTAGAGACAACGGCAAATGTGATTTTGCGAAACGAGGCGGTAACATATTAGCGAATAGGTCGATGGGCGACGTGGACGAAAAATCATTTATAAATTCTAGTTGCGCTCCATTGATGAATTCACCGTTCTTATAGAGATCGTTTACATCAAAACTCATCAAAGAATTTAATCTGTGAAATAAAGAAGGCTAGTAACTTTAATTTAATATTTATGCATTCGTCCTTATTTTAGATATCAAGAATTGATGTTATTCGGTGGGAATAATATTCTATTCCTTCTTAATCTTTTATCCTTAATCCTATCTGCAGCAACAATAGTTTGCTTGTTTATAGGCAACTGTGTTACCACCAAGTGGACCGTCAGCCTGTCTGACGACCTTAACATAAAAAATTAAAAATTATATCTTTGTATAATTTTTAATTTTTCAGTATTGCAACATATTGCAATAGTGTATTATTTGATACTGTAAATAACTGTCTTATGCATTAGCTTTATACTTTATACTAACATAGCTCCGTGTTTTCGCTCGCCTTTAAACTGAACCGCAGTTATAATTATAAATCGAATTAATATACATATTTTAAAGTTCGCTGATGTCAAATGGTTTTTGATTGCCAAATTGTCTTGGATTGTGTATAAATATAAATGTTTTTAATAAATTTTTATCCTATTTTTTGACAGACGACGCCTGTGTGCGGTAATAAAAAAATTAATATATATATTATCCTAGAGGGTTATAACATTTATGTAAGAAATATGACCAATAAATCTGGCAAGGTGATTTCCTAGTAGTAGATAACATTAAAATTAGAATTAACTAGCGGTCCGCTCCCGGCTTCGCCCGGGGTGCATTTTTTTTACGTAAAAACCTTCCCTGATTATCCCTCTATCCATGAGTGAAGACAGAATTAAAATCGGACCACCCGTTCTCGAGTTTTGCGCTTAGCAACACATTTAGGGATTCATTTTTATATTATAGATACTTTTCAATGCAAAGGAGTTTATAATATAAGAACAAAACGACGGTCCCTACGTACATAAAGACATGTCTAAAACCGGGGTTTACAGGAGAGCGTAATTTATGTTCAAACCGCTCTAGAAATAATTATATGTATAAGTAATTATAAATTTTGTTTTTTCTATAATATTTTATTAGCTTTAGGAACTTTCTAATGGTAATGTAAAGACAATTATGCAATAAAAAAAAATGCCATTTTTGACATGTCTTTATGTACGTAGGGACCGTCGAAAAATAAATAAAAATTAAACAAGTATAGCTACTTACTCTAGAAAAACGTATCTGTCAGTGGGTGGAATTATTTTCGCTTTGTCGTAGTTCAAATCATTTTCTATTAGCCACACTAGTTCCTGAGTCCAGGTAGTTCCTGAAAATAAGTAAAAATTGGTAGAGCAAGAAATCACATGCATTCGTTAGTGTCTTAATTGGCGACAAATTTTCTGCTTTTAAAAAATCATGGATGATCATTTTTTAGATTATACTGTGGAAAAATTCTTTGTTTCTTTCACCAGTCTAGGTATTGTGAGTGATTGTGAGAAAGCTAAAAGAGAGAGACCAACGTTCGTTATTGTTGCGAGTTTGAATCCCGAACTCACTAAATATTTTATAATTCATAAAAGTATATAGTATCTATATAGTAGCATAGATAATATCGATAAACACATAATACATTGGATAAAATTATAAAACAAAAAACTGTAACCAAATTGAACATACGTAATTTTGAAAAAAAAAATTAAATTAAATCTCCGCATACCGGAATTAGTATACATCTCAATGTTTTGAATGAAAATATTGAATGATTTACATATTCTATGTTGTGTTTAAATTACCAATCGCCGTACCCGCTAACGAGCAGTAATTTTGAATTCAAGCCAAAAAAACACTGTTAGGTTAACATTTTTTAACACATTATATAATATTATAAAGCATCGGTCCCTTTGGCAGGGAATTTAACATTCTTTTAAATAAAGAAATCTTGTGATACAAAGAAAAAAAGCTTTAATATTTCATTTTTTCTCAAGATTTTTGGTCTAATCGTAAATGAGGCTTAAGAAAGTATCCATTTCAAGGCACTAAGCGCTACATTTTACTTTTTTATATAATTAGGTAATGACAGTAAAATATTAAAAGGCTCTGAACGTTAAGTTTGAACTTTAAAAGAAGAAACTTTTCTTAGGTTCCAATAAAGTG
This sequence comes from Synanthedon andrenaeformis, assembly GCA_936446665.2. Lineage (NCBI taxonomy): Eukaryota > Metazoa > Arthropoda > Insecta > Lepidoptera > Sesiidae > Synanthedon > Synanthedon andrenaeformis. The sequence goes on along the minus strand of OW387780.2, from coordinate 11,674,380 downwards.
GCGATTTTAGTGCGAGATAGTGTGGTGAAAGGGCAATTGATAGAACGGTCCGAAAAACAACTCACCTGATCGTGGAAAAGTTACAACAAAGGTATCAGTCGGTTTTAGCGGCAATGAATAAATATTTTTAACTTCCTTTTTCAATCCCTCCTTGAACAAGTAACTCTTTGGACCGATGCGTATGTAAGGCTTTTTGTTACCTACAATAATATATTTTTTTCTATATCAACCACAACCGAACGAAAATAATCTTGGAAAGATTAAAAAAATACAAAAGAAATATTCAAAAATATCAAATGAATCTTCGCTTCGCTCTCTTGTGTTTATAATTTGTGATTTAATTTGAGAAATAATAATTTTGAAAAACATAAAAACCACGAATAACACTAACCAATCAACTTTCATGATAATCGGACACTGTTTATGAAATTCATAATAAATAAAAAAAATCAATTGTATTTATTATTATCTCAGATCATGCTAAAGTTTCTATATGCAAGTCATAATATTTATTGGAATAAATATGATCTATTGTGTAAATTAATTAATTTATATTTATTAAAACTACAAGGTAATAAAATTCTTGATATCTGCGAAATATTTGAATAGTTCTTCGTTTAACTCTGGTTCAACATCAACAATTTCTATGGGATTTTTCCGGATGTGATTATCCGTCATTTTGAAATCCTAAAAAAATTATGTTACGCGTATTTATTAGAATAGTGTTTATTACTTATGACTAGCAGTAAGCATTGGTTGTAACTTTAAATACTTAACGTAAACATTTTGATCAATGATAGTTTCACTATCGTGCATTATCTAATCATTTTGCTAATCCATTCCATATATTACGTATATTGCATTAATTTGAAAAAAAAATCGCATGTTTCTATTAAAATCTTGACTTCCAAACATTATTCGAAGGCAAGCAAAGCAGAGAAATGTATTTCAATTAGAGAATTGTCAAAAAATCGCATCTAGGCACGCCAGCATAAATGAGATCATACATCGGTCTCTTGCTACCATTAATATATACCTTCGATGCTCAAATCAATTATACGTGATGATGGCAAGAGACCTGATGGGATGTCCCTAGTTTTATGGAGGATGAGTCGTCCACTAGTGTGGGGTGCCACCTGCGTTGACACTTTGGCACCGTCCCATCTTCATGGAACACTCGCCACAGCTGGTGCTGCTGCGGAGGCAGCCGAGAAGCGTAAAATCTACAAATACAGAGATATCGGCATCGGCTACATATTCATTCCCTTCGGTGTCTAATCTCTGGGTCCGTGGGGTCCCAACGCGCTTAATTTTTTTTAAATCTTTTTAAACGGTCAACAGATTAGTAAAATTTTTTTTACCCATACAACGAGTTAAAAAAAATAATAGCACAAAACAAATTTCCTAATCGGCTGGCGGTGACAGGTTGTTATCAATACATTGTTTACGAGTTATAATAAATATTTTATTGATAGAGAAATAATTTGGTGTTGAGCCTCTAATTATTTTTTTAAGTAAAAGTCGTAGTCTCTATGGGCTTCGTAAGAAAGCTCAACGTCGCTCAACGATCTAAGGAGGTTGAGAGGACTATATGCAGACGAAGTCGCGGGCAAAAACTGGTTTAATATACGAGTAAGTTTGGCAATAATTTAGTCCTCAAATTTATCGTCAAATACAGCTACCGCGGGCGATAGATTGTACACCGACAATTTATTCTAATCCTAATATGAAAAACGAATGTCAGGAGTGGAGAAAGTAGATAGAATAATAGGTAATACAACAAAAACTTCACTGCACAAGCCAAAATCCTGCTACAGAAACGCATTGTGTGCATAATTTATTATATTCGCTATCCAGCGAGGCAATGCCCTTAGTTTGCTAGGTACTCTACCAGATGGAGATGGCCTGGGGCATTTTTTTTACTTATAGCATTTTCTAGTGAGTAGTTTTAATTTCTTAGTTTTAATTAATAATACTTGTATAATATTTTTGGTTTATTAAACGCAAATTATTATATTCTCAAAATATTGTATTCGCAAAACATTACATTCGCAAAATATTACATTTTGGACAACCATGGTTAAAAATGTTTCACGAAATCATTAAGTAATATCGCGTCACGTCTCAGGTCGTGCTAATTCTCCATTCTAATATCAGAGCACAAGCACAGAGCAGGAAATTTCAAAACAATAGGTAACTTTAATTAAGACGGTCACAGCTCAACTTGTAATATTAACAAATAGGTCGGACATGGTACGTGAAATGCCAAACAGTAAGCTTCGAATTTGCAAGGCATTAACACGATTAATGATGTTTGTCCGGAAAATGACAACGGCTATTATACCGTCATCAAAGTGCTTTTAGAGCCGTAATACTGGGCTATACGTAAATATGTACGCGATTGTATATGATACATCTTAGGTTTTTTTTATGTAAATGTCGGCATCCACTTGATGGTAGGTGGTTACCGTCACCTATTAACACCAGGTGGATACCATAGCTGATGCATATGCACTGACAACCATAGTATGACAACAGATAAAGGGTTATAAGGGAATAGGGAAGTGGGCTCTGGCATCCCTTAAGGTTGCTATACATATAGTCGGGCCGGCATAGCCGGGCGGTAGAATCGAATGTTTTTTTTTAATATTATAAAGGTGGCAGACAGGCTGGCGGTTCACTTGATGGTAGGTGGTTACCGTCGCCTAAGGACACAAGCAACACCAAGGGGAGTGCTAATGCGCTGCCTAGTGTAGATTAACGACCGACAAATTGCTATACTTATAGCCGTGTTGGCAAAGCCGACATTGCTGAATGAAATGTGCCTGCCCAACTATATGTATAGCAACCCTAAAGTCTCTCACCGATACACAACAGGACACATAGTGTTATTTCACTTCTGTCTTCTGAATGAATTTGGTGACTGCCATTAGGCAAGCTTTCTATAAATATTTTTTATATGCCTATCGTTGTTTTATCTAATAAAAGAGTTTTCTTGCAATTTATAACGTCATTCTAACTTTCGAAATCGATTTAAACTAGCGATGATAGTCCTCATAACATTCATATAATTTCGGTGCTGTTAACTAAGGTTATTTTAATCTTATTAACTACTAGTATTAAGAGCAGGCTCCACGAATAAAATTCCTACGCTCGCTCCGCCCACGTCCCGCCACCCGAGAGTTACAAGTTGCTCGGCGGCTCTCTAGGATTTTTTTTAATATATCGCAAGATACAGCTTACGTAAGGTTGAATATTGCGTACATTATTTGAAGCATGATTTGGTATGCACTAGCTCGGAACTAAACAACGTAAGTCTCAAAATTGTTTTCGTTAATTATAGGAGTAAAAATAAACCTAAGTTTATTTTATTTTGACAATCACTGGTAAATAATGTTTCCTTGCTACGAGAAGTTTTTTGGCGATATAACTCAAGCCGTTTAGTAGAAAAATGTAATATTCTCCGGAAAAGGCGTCGATTTCGATAAAAAAATGTATCGAATGAAAATCACCTAATTATGTTTCTGACTTGATAATCTACAGATAAAGGTCTCAAAATATATATATGTAAATTCCACATTGATCAGATATGTGGTTGACTCAGCACATTTATTTAAAGTTCCCTTAGTTTCATAGAGCCTGGCCTTAAGCACTGCGATTTTATCAAGGTGGAAACTTACGACAATTAATTGTTAAGCCCAAATTTGGATTACCGTACTGCGTATGATATTTTTTTTTCATTTCTGAAATCGTTAACGGAAAACGTCACTAAAACATTTTGACAAATGAGCGGTTGTACGTAGAAAGGCATTTTGAGTTATGAGGGTTCTCTCAAGACCTAGGGAACCAGAAAATATGAACAGAAACCAATAAAGTATGGCGAGGCCGTGAAAAATTGCCTGTCGTACGTATGAAAGAAACATTGTGACGATCATCAAATGAAATGTTTCTTTCACAGTACAGTCTAGTTTGTTATAATTACTCGTATTGGTAATAATTACCTCGACTGTACATAAATACCTCTTATCTTATATTATCATTGTCAGGTGAAGCCTGTTGTTAAGTACTTCCCTATGCTATTATTAATCACTTAGATACTAAATTTTGACTACATATTTTAATGTTACACATTGGTTACAAGTCAGATTGGTATAATTTTTTTGTTTATATATATTCTTTACATCTATCTTTATCAGAAAGTATATCTATATGTTAATATAATACTCGTATTATAATCAAGTTAATGTTGACCATTTAATTAGTCGTTCTTGAGTGCGAGATATAATATAATAATTATATTACGCGGACGAAGTCGCGTGCAACAGCTAATATTATATATATTCACTATTCAATATTAATATTAATATGAAAAATAAATAATAAATTACTCCTACATCAAATTTATTTTCTGCGAAATAACAAAAAATTACATATTATGTAAAGTTGCTTTAAAAATTAGTCTAAGTAAATATTATCATAATAAAATTTGTTCGTATACGAAATGTTATCGTTAAGTTTATAAGGCCGAAAATCCTTTTTCAGCTTAATGTTGTTTAAAATTCCAATGTGTTTAGTAATCCTCAGGCTTAGTTATGAATTTCTAAAGCTAAGATTAATGCTAGCTTGCCTGTTCTGTGAATTTTATATAGGTTTAGGTAGCTAATGCTAATGATGGTATTATACAGTTTTTTATTTATTCCGAAGGTTATTCTGAAATTTCTTCACCTATTTATCTCAATCACTTCAAATTTTTTAGATATATATATATATATATATATATATATATATATATATAACGGGTGATTCATTTGGAGGTACTTTTTCAAAACAAAAAAATATATTAATAAAAACAAATTTATCGGGTAATTTTTATTATTATACAAAAGAACTATTCTTTACATTTATTATTTAAAGATTATTTCTTTCAAATGTTGGCCGTTACTCCGGTTAACATAGTCCATTCTGCAGTTCCAATTTTCGATGACGCGTCTAAGCATTTCGATTGGTATTTGGCGAATAACGCGAGTAATGTTGGCTTCCAGTTGCTCAATCGTACCTGGCTTATCAATATAGACTTTGGACTTTACATAGCCCCAAAGGAAAAAGTCTAGGGGTGTGATATCACAGGATCTAGGCGGCCAACTCACCGGTCCGAAGCGCGAAATTAACTGTTCACCAAATTGTTCACGCAATAAAGCCATGGTTTCACGTGCTGTGTGGCAAGTGGCGCCGTCTTGTTGGTACCAAATGTCCTGAAGATCACGGGCTTCAATTTCAGGAAACAAATAGTCTGTTATCATGGCACGATAACGGTCACCATTGACAGTTACGTTCTGGCCGGCCTCGTTTTTGAAGAAATATGGACCGATGATTCCACCGGCCCATAAACCACACCAAACCGTTGTTTTGTCTGGATGTAATGGCAGCGCTTGAATCTCTTCAGGTTGCTCTTCGGACCAAATACGGCAATTTTGTTTGTTGACATATCCGTTAAGCCAGAAATGTGCCTCATCACTAAACAAAATTTTTGACGAAAACAGTGGATTTTCTTTAAGCTTTTCAAGAGCCCAAAGACTGAATTGGTGACGATTTGGTAGGTCAGTCGGCTTCAATTCTTGCACTAGTTGAATTTTGTAAGCTTTGAAACCAAGATCCTTACGTAAAATACGCCAAGTCGTTGCATATGACAAGCCAAGTTGTTGCGAACGGCGCCGGATCGATTCTTTGCGGTCATCGCGTACACTCTCAGCTACCGCCGCAATATTTTCTTCGCTACGTGCTGGATGTGGTCTTTTTGGTCGTGTATTATCTATTAAAGTAAATTGGCTCTCAAATTTTTGGATGGTATGGCGAATCGTGCGTTCGGTAGGCCGATTATGTGGACCATAAGTTTCTCTAAGTGCACGAAACACATTCCTCGCTGAACGCTGATTTTCGTAATACAGCTGTATTATTTGTAGACGCTGTGCGGGGCTAAGTCTTTCCATGATGAAATGTCAAACTATACAGAACAAAAATACCATAAAAGGTTATCACGACTCACGCTTCATCTGTCAAAAAATCCATAGACAAAAAAGTACCTCTAAATGAATCACCCGTTATATAGAGAGAGAGAGAGAGAGAGTCCTGTGGCGTTGCTAGTGCGTAGTAGCAAGCCTACCTACCATCAAGTGGACCATGAACTTGTCTGCTGACTTTACATGAAAAAAAAAATGTTAACTGTTTACGTCACCAGGTATGATATTAATTATTTTTATAAAATCATTATTATTTATTCATATCATTATTATTTATTCATTGGATGAAGTTGATGTGTTAATTGATTTGTTAATTCACGTCACCAGGCGCGATATATATTATTTAATTCAAATTTGAGTAGAAGATATCGAAACCTTTAATATGTATGTAACTTCGGCGAAGTAGGCAAGTACTAAGTAACAACGTCTGGTCGAAGTAACTTAGTTTATAATCTGCGGTCATGATGCCAAAGTTAAGTCAATCATAAATAATTTCATTACGCCCACTTCTACTTAGCAGGGCGTAATGAAGGTTTTAATGGATCCATTTATGGATTAGCTTAATCATAAATGGATATACTTTCTTACAACATTAAACTTAATAACATTTAAGAGTAACAGTAAAGCTTCGTGCATATCTCATAGATCAACGTCATAGATAAATTAATAAGCTTAAAAATCGCTAAATGTTTTTGTCACTGTGACATGAAATGGTTTTTTTGGGCATTAATTTACTATTTTATTACACAGAAAATAGAACTTTCGTATAAATCTTCCAGATTAATTTTTATTTTAAATATAGCCTATTATGCACTTTATTTTATCTAAGTTTTAATTTTACTCTAAGAAGTTAAATTAGAGGAAAATAACGCTTTTTCTGCTGCTAAATCCTCGCCTTAACGTTCTTACTGATTTTTTTCCTTTATCTTGGCTCTTAAGGGCTGTAGTGTAAATGACATTCCTAAAGAATTGAGCTATCAAATTCAAAAGGAAAATTTATAGCAAATTGCGACTTGTTTATGTTAAGATTGTCACACCGGCTGACAGTCCACTTGGTGGGAAGTGAGGGCTATCGTCGTCTATAACACAAGCAACGCCACGTGTGCTGCAAATGCCCTACCAACCACAGTAGGATTAAGGATAAGGCATTAGGAAGGGATAGGGAAATAGGCTACGCTATACCTTAAAACAAGTACCTTAACCACTCGACCAAGGGGCTCATCACAGAGATTTCCAGAAATTAGCGGTTTAAACTAAACAAGTTATAATAAAAAAATATGCTAAACCCCAACTTTCTACTGAGCCCAAACACGCGATATCTGCTGTAAGTTGCTAAGGAGTATGATATCCCGTAAACTACTTGAAACTGCAGCATCAGATCAAGGAAATACCACTGAAGTAAGTATACCAAATTTTACAGAAATCGACTAGAAAATGGGCACATGGTCTTCATACGCTTGAACAGATCTTCTCAAACATTTATGTCAGCCTATAAACATAAAAAAAGGTGGGAGCTACGACTCCACAGACAGACACACTCCCCGTTTTTGCATCGGGCGTCGGAGATTAAATGAAATAAATCCTTAGATTTTTATACGAGGTTTCAATAGACGCCATAGATTATAATTCACAGCTCAGTGCCGACTATTGCACAGTAAGTAAATTAATCATGGAACAATCTCGTGTTCGTGTAACCAGCCAGGGACATATGAATTCCATTATTCAAAGCATATCAAATGTAACTGTAACGCCTCGTGTGACTGGGAAGGCTAAAATGACGCTTTATCATTTTGATTGCTCTATTGATACCGTTTCAAAATGAATAATGCATTGTGCATTTCATCTCATTTACAATGAGATGAAATGCACAAATGCAATTAAAAGTAGAATCGGTCAGAAACTGATTTTGTTAGTAAAAATTCATTAAATAAAATGGTATTGGAGAAAGTGCTTCGCATACCTTAGACCGCTGATAAGACCAACAAATCTGTCCTAGAAGAGCTGACATAAAACTTTCAGAGGCTTGCTTGGCTTAAAAAAAGTCAGAGACTTGTTACTAAAGAATTCTCAGTTACTTGACAAGCCCATTGGAAGAGTAGTTGGGGTACTTGCCCTTTTTTACAAGAGGAATCCATCATGGATACCCACCGGCCTGGGGATACCGAAATTGCAAGGTCGGACGAACACCCTTGCGTAACTCCGCCGTGAGGGTCCGCAACCGGGCACTGCTCATTGGGACGGCGCACCAGAACTGCCAAAGTGCGTCTTGCCTCTCAGTGGGGTGCTTGCCCTACTGCTCTGTTCTAGGTTCCTGGTTTTGATTCCCGGCAAGGTAAACTTTGGGAATGAACTTTTCAATGTTGGCTCTAGTCTGGATCTAGAAAGTAGTGGTAGGGCACATTGCGTTTCGCAATTATCTGGCGGCGGTAACCACCCACTTAAAGAAGACCACCTTAAAATAACACCGCGTTTGCTGTTGTGTTTCAAGAGTGAGTAAGGAATGCCAGAGTCAATTTCCCCTCCCCCCCCTAGGTGGGCCATGACCTTGTCGTGGTGGGGGGGCTTACCCTCGCCAGTTCTTGGCGTAGGGGACCAAGAAGGCCCACACCGTGCGCTCCGAGCGGGTTTGAGACACCAAGCCCGCGGCGGAGCGCACAGATGGAGTTCCCCTGGCGGCTGGGGCGGGATTGGTATCCCTTCCTATGCCTTTCTCGCCAGCTGCCGTCAGGGTTTTTTGTCGTTTTTGTTTTGCTGTTTTTTTTGTTTTTTGGAGTTCAGGGGAACAGGGAGGCCTGGACCCTGTTCCGCCCACTTTGCAGGTGGGGGAGCCAATGGACACTATGGTGTCCATTGAGTCCCCCATTAACATCAGCAGATGGCTGGGCAGGAGAAGGCGGGCACCAGCCCGTCTTCAAATGTCCTCGGGGACCTGCGCACACAGCTGGCTAGCTGTGTGCTCGGGTGTCTCCGGGCAATCCCCCTGTTGGCGTCAGCCTAGCCAGCAATGGCTAGGCCGCCCGAGGGGGGTGGGTCGGAGCAGTTGCTTCGGCAGAGCCCGTCCACTCCCCACTTATGGGCAAGGAGACACCAGGGAGTTTTAGTGGGTAGGGGCCAGTTCCGCCTGCTATGTGCGCAAGCGGAGTATGCTGGTCGACCCCCACATACCCCTGTCGCCTAGCCAGCGGCAGGGGATCGGTAAAAGGATTTCTCCTCGAGGGAAAAAAAAGAGTCAATTTCCCCTACGCAATTATAGCACCCGTGGCGTTCCTTGTGTTATAGGCGACGGTAGCCACTTACCATCAAGTGAACTGTTGGCCTGTCTGCCGACCTTAAAATAAAAAAACAACGTTGCGAATAAAAATAAAAGATGTAACTGACAAAATATGTGAGCAATATAACGCCTGACATATTAATTGAGAAGCTTTTTTTACTATGGTCGGACTTTCTATTTATTACGTATTCTTAAATATTCCTTTGATAACAAATTTTAGAATATTTATTTATTTATTTTATAACCCAACGTTCTTTTGTGCAATGATTAATTCAGGAGAATCGTTGTAAGCGGTGTTAAAATCAATCTTCTTCGTGCGAATCATAATAACAAAGGTTGGTTTTCTAATATCGGTTCATGAAATATTTATTGCATTCCCATAGAGAAGTATCTACCTTCAAAGTCTTTAGTGTAATTTTAAAGGTTATGTAAGGTTATACGTAGCAGAAAAGGCTTATGTAACTAAGTACCTTTATACTGTAATGAAATAAAGAATACCTAATTCAAAATTAATCCTATCCTATGGAACAGAAACTTGGGCCTAGTCTCAGTAGTTCAGTAACAAGAATCAACCGGACTACTGAGCCTTCAGACAATCAGACAATTATAAATGGTTCGGTAACGCTACTGCTGCCAATATAAAAACCATATAAAAACCCTTTTTATACAGCATATAAAAACCATGCTATCTTTTCATCTTCATATTAGCTGCAGAACGTCCACTGCTGGACATACGCCTCCCTCGAAGTTTCCCAATAGGATTGGGTGGGTCGCTACTACGTACAGTTCATAAATATATTAATATTTTTTCTAAAATTGTTAGTCTCACATTGTTAATCGATTGTAAGATTATTTAGAATTCTAGAAATAAGTAAAATATTTGCCGCATGCCGCAGGCGGACTTGTTAGACGGGGTATTCTTTTTATAAAAAAATTTTGTATTCAAAGTTTAATGTTAATTTTGTTATTATAATGTTTTATTTATATAAATCAATACTAATAATAAAACTGTAAGTGTAGGTATTGTATGTATGTATGTTCCTCCATAACTCTTAAACGAATTAACTGATTTTCATGAATCTTGGTAGATAAACATTTAGACGTACAGGACACAGGATAGGCTACTTTTTTCTTTTTCAACGCGGACGAAGTCGCGGGCGCCAGCTAGTAGATAATAAGTTATTATCCTGTTAATTATTTTTTTAATTACATAAGTTTTTGTAAATTAAAAACATTATATTACGTTCATGTATTTTTATTATTATGACCGAGAGACGAACGACTTATTAGATAACATCAAGTAAGCTGAGTACCAGTTAACCTGAAAAAATCTCAAATGCACGCAGTCAAATAGTGGGTAGCTAATTCAACATTTTTTTTTTCCTTTTTATATAAGTTCGTAAGACATGACAAATGGTCTAAGAATTATATCGTGATGTCCATAATAATTAGGCTAATGACCTTCCTCGAACATTGAGTTATGGAAGGTAAAAGGATTTTATAAAATACGACTGGTATTTCCAGAGGTTAAAGCATTCAGCCTTTCAACGAAACAAACAAATAAACTCTTCAGGTTTATATAGGTATATAATAAAGGTTAAGTTGTTTTGTGTACGCTTCAACAACTCGAGAATGGATAGACCTATTTTAATGGGGTTTTCACCATATGGAAGAGTGATAAACAGGGTAATTTTTATATATAAAAATTAGTATAGTATAGATATCTCGATTTGCAGTATAGGGTATAGTATATTCACGAACAATATTAACAATGTACCTACATACAGGCACGTCCTTATTTTAGACATAGTACAGGCTTTAATATATCTTTCTCTACTCGTTATTAAACATTTCATTATTTCCATATATTTTTTCTTTTCTTAAAAAGACGTCTAGAAAATGAAGGTATAATATAACAAAAGCCGTGACACGAAGTAATGGACCATTTGCGCGTGTTAAACAAGCCACATAAAGCCTTTTCATTTTGCCCGCCTAATAGCCTATATATGTATATATGTGTAGAGATAAACAGCATTATTTTGGTGCGTTTGCATCAGACCTAAATTGGGCTTCATTTTTTATACGGCGTGAATTGGTATATACTATTCAAACTTTATATTGCCATACTTGATTAATATTTAAAAAAAAATTTTTTCTTCATTTCTCTGCATCTTACATTTTATGTGTGGATGTGTGTGTATCGTATATTATGTATGTAATATAAGTATGTGTGTATTTATGTATATATGTTTGTATGTATAAGTTAAAGTTGTAAATGTAAGAGTTGAAGTTAGTAAGGATAATAATAAATTATCCTAATTTTGTATTTCGATAGTATTTGGGTGAATGCTATTTAAAAAAAAATTTAACAATGTTTTTAAATAACTTTTGGGATTGATTACAGTACAGTCTCAAAAAAAAATTTTGGTACATCTAAAATACATTATTTTTATTTTATAAGATAACTTATAAAACAACTCTTGAAGATACATATCATCATCAATCATCAATGCTAATAATAAATCTGTAAGTGTAAGTATTGTATGTATGTTCCTCCACAACTCTGAAACGAATTAACTGATTTTCATGAAACTTGGTAGATAAACATTTGGACGTACGGGACACAGGATAGGCTACTTAATATTTTTCAACGCGGACGAAGTCATGGGCACCAGCTAGTGTACGAATAAAGCGCGCATCGCTGCACGCTAGTAATATCCAGTATTGACTTCCCTACGTGTTCAAAGAAATAATTACACACACAGTTATGAATGTACGAGTATGGTAGACTTGTCACAAGATTCATTAATGTTATGTTCTAATAGCGAAGAGGAGATAGTATTAACATATACATACAGCTATCTATTATCGAGTAAGTATAGAACTATAACTTTAATTAACTCTCATACCAAATAATAACTAATAATAATAATAACTATTCTGACAAAATAGTGAAGCCAGTTTTATAAAAATGTGTGTGTATGTCACGGTTTTCTTCTGTACAGGGTCGGTTACTGCCGCCAGACAAGCTGACTTCGAAACACTGTGTGCCCAGCCATCATATGCAATATTTTTCTTATAGTTTTATCCATAAGTTTCAGAGTAGCATACTAAAATTTCAAGTCAGGTGAAGTGAAGGTGAAGTATAAATTACAAAAAACCTAAAATAAATAAACGGAAAATAATTTCAACTCTACTTTTCTTTAAACAATTATTTATTTTATTCTTCAAACAGTAAATAAATTTGGTTTATAACAATTGACATGTTTATCTTCAACCGGGATAAACAAGGTAAGGAATTTCTTGAATAAATTATCTATTCATAGACTATTCATGCCTATTCAGGGAGCATTGTTTCCATGTAATTGAGGGGTTAACAAAAGATATCAAAAAGGCTTTCATTGCTTTGTATGGTGGTGACCTTTTGCTGTGTGTTTAGCCTATTTTCAGGGACCGCTTCGACCAACAAATGGAATTTCATATGCATCGTCTAAATAGAACATTAGCCTTAGTAGACCTTAAGTTTAATAATTAAAAGTGGCTATTTTATGTTTTCGAATAGATATAAGTTTTTGATATCCTACTAGTAACTTATTTCTAGCATTACTTTCACGCAAATACGGCTTAACAGATTTGGATAAAAATTTGGCACACTGATAGTTATTTAACCGGATTAACATATAGGGTACTTTTTATTCTGGAAAAATATTAGTTTCCCGAGGGATCGTTTAAAAATATTAAAAAATTAAAAAAGTCGTCACAGCGATAAAGATCTCAGGCATTATATCACTTATATATTTTATAGTCCACCAGCTAGTCAATCTATACATATACGAGTAAGTATATAAAGTAGCTGCATGACTACTTCTATTTGTTTCACCCAGGGATGTTGATACGGTTTTCATTGAGTAAAAGAGCGGTAAGCGAGAAAGGTTGTGTAAATAAAATTGGGCCCTTACGAAACCAGGAACGGGTCGCTATTACCAGCTATTACATATTATATTATAAAACGAAGTGGCTGTCATGTCACTGTCTGTTTCTCTGCTTATGGCATAAAAAATATGAAAAATATGAATACGAAAGTAATTCTCTATTTACGCCCTACATTTTTTTATTTCTCACGTCAAAATAGGTGAAATCTTTTTTGCATTTTATATGAAAGTAGTTCAAGCCCTAAGGAAGGAAAGAGGCTCTTTTTAAATTTTCACAGTAAAGCCTCAGTTAAGCGCTAGTTGTACATGGTTCATTTAAATCTCATTAAAGATGGGCTTGAAATCGATTGGGGCTTTATTAACTCAGGTATTTCATTTGTGTCTTAGACGGATTATCTGGGCTTTCGATCAAGTGATCGAACACTTGGCATCAGATCAGAGCCAACTTCTTATTTGCAAAGTTGCAATTGCAAAAAAGTTTATTTTCAAAATTGACCCTTTTTTTTCTTATTTTTGCGCGGGAAAATCTGCGAACCAGATCCCACCTTGCTTGACATTTTCACATCAATCGCGGCAGCACCTGCTGATGTGTCTAAAAAAAATAGAAGAAGAAGCCACCTACCATCGAGTGGACCGCCAGCCTGTCTGTCGACCTTAACATAAAAATTATAAAAATTTAAAATATGTGCGGCTTAGATTAGTAATTAAAAATTAAGTCAAGTTGGCATTCAGTCGTATTGGGATTTAGTCTATTTGGGATTTTATCGATTTCAGATTCAGTCGATTTAGGATTCAGTCGATTTAAAATTCAGTCTATTTGGGATTCAGGTGTATTCACATTTCAGGCAAATTGGGATTTTATTGTAATGGACCGGAAGCGAAAAAAGTTACCTTAATAAATAATTGTTATATTGTATTTAATTATCCAGGATTACCTGGATAATTAAATACGAAGGAGAACACAGAGTCGGCAGTCTGAAAGTGTTTACATTTTTACAGCTTTGTGGTGACGACGTCAGACGGAGTGATTTCAAACGTGTCCTGGGTTTCAGAATGCAGACGTATAAAGATCATCTAATTAATATTTGATTGCAAAGAGATCTATACCTAGAAATTGAAGAGTGAGGCTTTACAGAATCGTAAACCAATCCATTGTGTTTTACGTATCTGTTGCCCTTGCCTTCATCTACTATTCATTGTTGCGGACGACTGAACGTTACCTGCGCACAATACGAATTTGACTTGGTAATACAGTCGCTGTGTTTTAAAATGTTTTTGTTTCAATCCAGTTTAAATTTGTTTTTTTTTTTACAGACTAGGGAAGCTTTTTAAAGCGAAACCTGTCTCCTTTATAGACTATATTGTATGCAATACTTTGTAATAGGTACGTCCACAAACAACCCAATAAATGTGTTAGTTTGAAATACAAAGAACTGATATAATTTACAGAAACATTAACCACTATATGTAACTTAATTATTGATAGTAGACAGAATGTGATGTGTGGCACTAAGTATGCTAAGTAATATATTTGCCAAGTTGAAGAAATTGTTCAATTTTATACCTACCTACATTGAATTGTAATTTATTGAATATTATCATATTGTTTACGAAGATCATTTCTTAGTTGACGAAGGGATTTCTCTAACTTCAACAAGTTCGATTGATGTGAAATTTGGCATACTGTTACTTCAGTGGTATCGTATTTCAATGACATGGTATCCTTGATCTGTTGCTACATCATCCAGTAGTCCCTAACCAGACACCCAACTCCTCGGCAACTTACAACACATATAGCTTAAGTCGGGGGAAGCCTTTTATTGTACAAGTTTGTGCTTAAGAGAAAATAAACAATTTATTAAATTATTAACTTACATAACGATCCGATCCCAGCTTGATACGGATGAAAGCTACAAATTATTTATAAAAACCTTCCTCGTTTAACGCTCTTTACATTATTGAAAACCGCATACATACAGACAGACAGATGCGGTGGGAGACTTTGTTTTATAATATGTAGGGCCCGGATAAATATGTATTTACATATTTTTATTTGAAATTGTTTTCGTTTCTTAATTATGGTTTCTACATAAAATATGTTATTTAGATCGTGAAAATTCAGGTTTTATTTTCCATATTTTTCCATATTTTAAATATAAATCCATATTCCACAAAATATCAATCAATTTATCCATATTTTCATCATCAGCGTTAACGTTCGCCGCTCGCACTACCCGTATGCGCTCCCCGCCCGCACCGCGCCTTTCCTCACGCGGCTGAATGTATAAGATTTCAGTTTAAAAAGGTTGACAGTTTAGTAACAAACGTAAAAAAAATTTTTTTGAAGGCTTCAAGTAGGATCTCAAAATACAAAGACATGTATCCTGACATTCCCTTACTG
Organism: Synanthedon andrenaeformis; assembly: GCA_936446665.2. NCBI lineage: Eukaryota > Metazoa > Arthropoda > Insecta > Lepidoptera > Sesiidae > Synanthedon > Synanthedon andrenaeformis. The sequence continues at coordinate 11,658,759 of OW387780.2, read as the reverse complement.
CCAGAACTAGTGCTAACACGCTGGGGAACTTGGCTAACAGCAGTTGAATACTATACCCAATATTACGATCAAGGATTTCATATCCTAAAAAAAATCAACAGCATGCTGTGTGGAAGTTTAGAAGACTACATAAACGTGCCCTACTCACTTGCAGAATTATGCAAATTTAAATATGCTCCAATCACATCCTGTGATGTTGAAAGATCATTCAGCTAGTACAAAGCATTATTTCGTCCAAATAGAAAAAGTTTCAATTTTGAAAATTTAAAAAAACACGTGATTATTTACTGCAATTCAAATGTTAGTGAAACGGAAGCTGAATAAAATTGTAATTTTTTATTTTTTGCAATAAACAATAGTTTTATTTGAAATGTTGTTACTTTTTATTGTACATATTTATTCCATATTTTAGTTTTATCAGTCCATATTATATTTACATATTTCGAAATTTTTAATACATATTTATCCGGGCCCTAATAATATGTAATTATAAAACAAAGTCCGTTATTGTTAATTTTAATTATTAACTTTATTAATATTGTTAATAAACTTAATAGTAACTATGATGTGTTATTAACTGGTAAATATGATGTTATTATTAAATTGTAAGTTTATTTTAAATTATTTTAACAACAACACGTAATTGCTACGTAGAAGAGTTGACAAAGAGGGAGGCGTCCTAACGTAATAAGCGGGATATCAATCCCACTAAGCGCTTGGCAAACAATGTAATTTATTGTCAAAGCCTTTCTCTCAAACGGGTCTGTCTCGATTTATTGGATTACCTAAATCTAACAAAACTTTTACTAAGATGCTTTATTTATTAAACTGAATAGAAATTATAATACAGGCCCTCACTGTAGTCCTGTGGGTCAACTGTAAATCAGTCTGTGGATTGTGTCAAAGTGTATATTGATTGAACTTGTGTCAACCATTAGCTTTCGGTGCCTCGTCTATGGCTTTTATTTTTGAGATGTATTAAATAATATATATCTATTTATTGTTATATTTTCAAAATTCATTAAAGTTAATAATTTTTCATTTTTTATGGAAGTCCGTAATATTTATCCTAATCCTAACTAATTGTAAGTAATATAAAAGCGAATGTTTGTTTGTTTGTTACGCCTTCACGCTTTAACTACTCAACCTATAAATATTAAATCATGCATACATGTTGTCAGACATACAGAAAATGAACGCTTCTTTCATTCAGAAAAAGTACTAATAATAAAAGTAAAAAAAGTCGGGGGCTAATGGTAGTTCTCCACATATGTCCATACTCCAGTAAAAGACATGGCGACATACACCAGAACAGAAGCTTGTTGACTTTAGCTTCGACGATCTATAATGATGATATTTCTCAGACAAGCGTAATGAGAGGCATTATATTACTGGGAGTGTGTTTAACAATGAAATTAGGTATATTATACGTCCACAGATCACGTGTTAGCTCATCTGAACACCATCTGGACACACAATACATCACAGACTAAAATAAGTCCCCAAGATCTGAAGGAGCGACAAAAAAAATTGTAATTTAATTTATTTGGATGAACTTGTTTTCTTTTCATCCCGTCTTATAAGTACCTAAGCGTCTGTTGTTTAGTCTGAAAGCAAACTGGTTTAACGTTCAAGTCATGATAAAAGAAATCTCATTAAGTTTTTAATTGAATAGCAATTCCCTAACCGATTGAATTATACGCTTGCACAGATTAAAATTTAATCCATTTTATGCTGGCGTCAACGTTTTTGTATTTTGACATAAATTCAGGCTTTGTCTATAGCAGGGATTCCCAAAGTGGTCGATATCGACCCCTTGGGGTCGATATCGGTTTCCTAGGGGTCGACATAAACGAAAAGTGATTTTGGGGGTCGACGAGGTCTAAAAATCGACCCCTATTATATTAACACAAGTTCTTATTTAAAACTTTCAAGATAGGTAAGTAGGTAGTTACTGTATTGTTTATGTTGTGTTACGTGTACTAAGAATAATTAATATTTTTGTAGGAAATAATGTTCCAGGAATGTAAAGTTTCAAGTTCGTACAAGATGAAAAACTCGGCAAGTCTATGTGGACAAGTTTGTGCAAGATTGAGTTGGAGCGTACGTCTTTCAGCGGCGTTTTGACTTGCTCTCTATTTGACGATAAAGTGCTTATCACACTATTCAATTTGAACGATTCCTATTTAGGAATCTAAGTAGTGAGCTCGTGATCACACTACGCTAAATTGATTTCTAAATCGAAGATATAGAGTTGAAAATGGATAAACTCTTAATTGAATCCAATCTGTTCTAACTGCGATCACACCTTCCGATTTCCTAAATTGGAATCGTTCAAATTGAATAGTGTGATAGCGGCTTTACGCGAATTAAGACGAACGAATTCATGATCAAGTCCAAACATGTTCCTGATATTTTACTATTTAACGAGCTTGCATTTAGGTTGAAAGTTCATTTGCGTTTTGAAATTCGTTGGAGCTTGAACGATAAAAACTCATATAGCTAAGTACTCATTTATTTCAAGAGATTACAAACTTATTACAAAGCTAAATTAAGTGAAGTAAAGTGACTGAAAAAGTGTTAAACACAACATACAACATATTTTAAATAGGTATGTATAATTGTATTTGTAAAAATTACTAACACTTAAGTCTTTGGTTTTCGTTCTTATTCTACCTAATTACCTAATACGAAGTTTCTATACCTAATTACCTACTGTAGTTACTTCCCAATATAGGTATCAAAGTTTATCAAAGAGTAAGTCAGTAATACTTAACAAGAATCCATTAACTGAGTGTGATAAAAATAAGATAGTGTGCAAATTTAACAGTTTATTATTGTTTTTTATTTAGGTTCCTTATTTTTTTGTTTGCAGAATTACTGAAAGTTTTATGATGGCGGACACGAAAAAAAAATGCAGACAATACAGTTTGGACTACTTGAAGTTCGGATTTATTGCATCTCCATCAAATCAACACTTCCCGATGTGTCTCATATGTGAAAAAGTATTTAGTAACGATGCCATGAAGCCTTCAAAAATGGATGACCACTTATCAAGAGTACATGCTAACAAAAAAAGTAAGCCCTTGTCATATTTTCAAGCACTGAAAGAAAAACTAGACAAAAGGCCATCCATAGGATCGATGTTTGCGTCATCATCTATTCGAGACAATGATGGTTTACGAGCGTCCTATAATATATCTTTACTAATAGCGAAGTCGGGGAAACCCCATACAATTGGAGAGCAGCTTATCTTACCAGCCATTGCGGAGGTCCTTAACAATGTATTGCACAAACCCGCACATGATATTTTAAAGAGAATACCTTTGAGCAACAACACCGTTCAGAGACGCATAGATGAGATGGGACGCGATGTGGAAAACATTTTATGCAAGTTCTTACAGACCCGCAGATTCTCTCTCCAGTTGGACGAGTCTACATTACCCGGCAATGAAGCTCTATTGTTAGGATATGTTCGATTTATCAAAGATGAAAATATGTGCCAAGAACTGATTTTTGCTGCATATTTAGAGACTGATACTAGAGGAGAATCGATTTTTCAGGCCGTGGAACATTTTTTTACTGATAAAGCTATTCCATGGAAGAATATTGTTTCTGTTGCGACTGATGGTGCACCGTCTATGGTTGGTCGTCATCGTGGCTTTATAGCTCACTTAAAGCGACAACTGCCTGATGTACTGGTTATTCACTGTGTGATTCACAGGCAGCATTTAGCAGCAAAAAAGCTGAGTCCTAGATTGCATAAGTCTTTACAATATGTAATAAATGCTATCAACAAGATTCGAAGCAATTCTTTGAACTCTCGGTTATTTGCTCAACTATGTGACGAAAACGACGAAGTCTTTACTCGGTTACTTCTGCACACTGAAGTTCGCTGGCTATCAAGAGGCTCTTGCTTAGAAAGATTTTCAGCCCTTTTTGAATCTGTGTTGGAGTTTTTACAAGAAAAAGATCCGAATTTGAAAGAAAATCTGAACAATTGTAAAACAGATATTTATTACTTGACTGATATCTTTGGAATGTTCAACAAAGTTAATTTGCAACTACAGGGTGATGATCTTAACTTGATTAAAACAAAATCAATAATATCGGCCTTCGTGGGTAAACTAGTTCTTTATAAACAAAATTTAGGCAGAAAAGAATATTCGCAGTTTCCGCATTTGTCAAAATTACCAAAAATGCTTCAAGATGATGACATTTTATTATATGTTACTCACTTGGACGCATTACACAAGGATTTTACGGAGAGGTTTGATGATCTTTTAAATTTACAAATTGCTCAATGGATAATAAATCCGTATAACACCACAGCCATAGAAGAAGCCAATGTGATAATGCAAGAAGAGTTGATTACCATCAGCACAGACGAAGAGCTTAAGCAAAAGTTCAACCAAGGCTATCAGAAGTTCTGGTTGCAACGCAAAATTGAAACACAGTATCCTACATTGTGGAACATTGCTGAAAAATACCTTATCGCTTTTCCATCATCATATCTAGTTGAAAAAAGCTTCAGTGTGGTAACAAACATTTTGACAAAACAAAGAAACCGTTTGAAAATCAACGAACGTGGAGATTTAAGGCTGCAACTCACTAATATTGAACCGGATGTAGCTAGATTGGTAGATAGTCACCAGGTTCATCCATCGCACTGAATGTTTTATTTTCTCTTTGCGAATTAATAGTTTTTAAAATATAATTTCCTACCAACTTAAGATGCTTTATGTATTAATTTGTAATAATTATAAATTAAACTTGATATTTACTGAATTGGATTGTCTTTTTATTTTGTTAAATTTTGACGAGAAAATGAAATCAACTTCACTCACTTAACCAAGTGCAAAGTTTTCTAATTGGCACCTTAGTACCTAGGTATTTTGTACCAATAGGAAAAAACTAAAGATAGACTAAGATAGATAGCTGCTTTAAGTTAGCGGACCATTATGAATAAGGGGGTTGGTCTTAAAAGTAGGTAATTTGACCATGGGGGTCTGAGGTAACAGTTCATTGTTGAAAAGGGGTCACTTGTCCAAAATAGTTTGGGGAACCCTGGTCTATAGCATAATTTATCTTCCTCTAACTAAGCCGTTCGCATTTGTACCTAATATTAGGATTATACATATAATATGGACTTTTCAAGGACTTTTGTTGTATATACAAATACATACATGTAGGTATATATTTTTCTTGGCGGTTCGTCAATACAGGTATTCAGGAAACTTAACAGGGTGACTTATAAAACAATTACTGTTAGGACAGAGAGTGTAGTGCGAGTTTTACTCGATCAAACGCATCGAATGCATAAACATGAATTTGTATGGGAATGAAGCAGTTAAGCGTTAGTCACTAGATGGGAATGAAGCAGCAGCGCCACCTAGTGGCTAACGCGTAGCGCTGCTTCATTCCCATACAAATTCACGTTTATGCATTCGATGCGTTTGATCGAGTAAAACTCGCACTACACACACTGATCGCAGTTACGGTTACAAGGACGCAGTGGAAAGAATTGGTGTAGCCCTTAAATGGAGCGTTATATTGTGCACCCCACCAGTCCTTTTTTCCAGTGGGTAGATAGATAGCTCTGTTGAAGCCTACGAATAAATAAGTTAAAGCCAATCATGCGTCTTGATTTCACTAGTGTATGCAATACGCTGTATGTTATTCTCGTGTGAGCGAGCTTAGTAGAATTCGCTTTCTGCTCAACATCTAAGGCTTTTGTATTGTCAATGAAATAGACTAATGTTAAGTTAAAAGTTAACGCCTGATAACAATTTCCAGGCATTTCTAGAAAGAGACAAATGGATGGGATTATATACTAGAAATTATAAGCAGAAGTCTACGGGTAAAAAAACCAACCATTCTCCTTTATACGTCTTTATCTTTCTCGTCAATACACGGTGTTCCTGACACTCCAAAGGTCCCTTGAAACTTTCTATTTATATATTAATTAAAAGTATTAATTAAAAACATCCTAAAAGGTCAACTTTAATGACTCGGTCCAAGTTTTATAATTAAAACTCGACGTAACATTAATTGTTTCGTTGCTACTTAATTAGGTTATTCGAAATGTTCTTCTGATTTATTACTTATTACTGCGCAAAATCTTCCTCACAAATTAATGTTTATTTATTATTTCCTGGCTTGTTGTTTGTGAATGAGGAAATATTGTTAGTACTTTTGAACATTTGTTACTGACGTCCGATATTAGAAGTGCAATTGTAAAATAATATACTATAGCTGTCGGTATACGCAATTTAGTATAGTCGCCATGTTCTGTTGTTTAATTATTTGTATATTTAAAGTGAACTCGACGGATATTGCAATATTATTGAAACATGAAAACTTTTCAAAATCAAATGTTTTAGTGTTCAATGCGAAGTAATCAATGCGAACCAGTATTTTCTATTATAATTTAAAATTCGATTTTATTTAGTGTATTCTGAACTACATGCCTAGTATTTTATGTTGAAATGATTACAACTGTTTAATACTGATATTGTATCAATTTAAACTTTTTAACTTAATAACTCTGTTGTTGCCTTTCAGATTTCTTAACTTTAACTAAACAAGGGTAATTCCACAAACACTGTTTCGCCTGACCTTGACACTGGCAGAATCATCGGAGAATCCGATTGGGACCATAATATCAAAATTGGAGTTGGAATATTATACATTAAGTTTATGCAATTTACAGAAAAAATGCATAAGGTACGTGCGAGGAAGGTGGCGGGTCGCTAGTGTATTAAGTAGTAAGAAGTCATTGTCTTATTTCTTTTCTAACAAGTCAGCCAAAATACGCTGTAATTTATTATATTATAATTAAGCATAGACAACCTACCTAACACGTGTATCGTTAGCGTATCTTAAATAAATAAAATAAAACGTATATAATTTACCTATGTAAATTCGTAGCTTCTAAGTGGCGTCTACGAAGCCTCTACGAAGCTGAGTACTACGATGCTACAACGATGTTCCGATATAAATAGGCTTGGTGAAAATCGTAATATAAGAGTTTTCTTTAGCTATAACCAATTATTTAAGAAAATATTGAACAGTTTCGATACAACTAATGTTTTATTTTTATTTAAAATCACATTAGTGATTGTTTTTGAAGAAGTGCAAAATACGACTATTACAAACAAAATTTAATATTTTTTTTTTCATCTTGTAAATCGAAAATGTGATGGATTTAAAATTTTGAAAAGATTTATAGAATCATCAGAGCCAATTTTCCTATCCTTTCCTAATTCCTAACCCCTTAATATTCTAATCATGGAGAATAGAGGTAAGGCCCAACTCTATACATAAGAAAATGTCCGTCAAATACGCTCAATTAGGCAGCGCTGCAGTAGCATTGGAATGTGACGCACTAGTAGCATTTTATTTACGGTTATTTCATGAACTACGCAATCAACCAATCATATCAAACACCAATGCTAAACTAGCGCCATTCTGGTCTATTTATGAACAACTATTTAATGCTTTTAGCTTGGCACTTTTTCAGTTTAACACCCATGTAAGTTGGTCTTACCTACTAGTCTCCATGAGCCAATATTTGTCCAAAGGACTGCTGGAACACAACACAGAATACAATTGACAGTATGAATAGAACAAAATATTACAATCTCTTTCTAAAAACTACGAATGGTATTTTTTCTTTATGTTGTATTATTATTGTATCCGCAAGTTTTATTATGTATTTTTCTGTATTTCATGGAAGTACCACGTTTTTTATAATAAAAAAACGGGAACATCAAGCCGCTTTGTTTATCCATTTATACCACACAAACAAGATTAAGGAAATGTCTCAACTTTATCTCTCAGTATAATGGCTGCGTCCAATGATATTTTATAAGTACAGATTTGTTATAAGCGCGCGCGTTGTGAAGACTCAAATACATTCCAATTGGATTGGAATGTCTTGTAGTTAAGTAGTTAGTCTGTGTCGAGCGCAAACACGAGCGTGACGCATTGTAGGTTCCTGTGTCCTTACCAAATAAATAAAAAATGCCATCGTGTGTGTTTCGAAAGTGTACCAATTATGCGTCTAAAGTAAACAAAATGCAAGGAATCTCATACCACATGTGAGTATGCAAAGTTACTTAGATTGGAAACAATTATTTTTCCAAACAATCTAATAACTGACGAAAGACGCTCGCGGACATAGATTAGATGCGTACACAGATGCGAATATTACTAAAGTAGAGCCAAATTGGTGAGATACAAAAGTTTATACACCTTACTTGAACTGACAATCTATTATCTCTTTCTATGTTGTATCTATTTGACACAAGATAGAAAGAGACAATGTAGCCTACGAGCTTCCGTTTGATAATAATATTCAAGGACAACCCGGACATCGCCGCGCAAGCCCTGCATAAAAAAATGACCTGGCGGTAACTTTGTTTACATTTGGTATCGCTTCTCAATGGCCCTAGTATAATATACTAATAATTAAATATTATTATTGTTTTTTTTTCTTCTATTGAATCAGGTTTCCGAGTGATCAGGTCAGACTACAAGATTGGATAGCAATTGTTCGTGAACAAAGAAGCGAATCAGACTGGCTACCATCAAAAAGCAGCAGAATCTGTAGCAATCACTTCAAACCGGCTTATAAATATGTTTCGAAAAAAGGACGAACACTACTTAAAAATAACGCTGTTCCATTTATTTCCATTTCTTTTATTATTTCATTATTAATTTTCAATAAATATGTTTTACTTTTATAAGGTGTTTTATTTCTTACCTATTACATACTTTTCAATCAAGTGTCCACTCTACGACTATAAATGTTACTCTATGCACTAGAAAACATTTGAAGTGCAATCATTAAAATTATAGCTATCTCTCTCATTTGCGTGCTTTTTCGTATCTTTTGCTTTACTTATCAGTAAAACTTGTCAATGTGTTCAGTTTTGGATTGCTCGGCACAGATTTAAAACGCAAATTACTATGAAGGTAACATATCTGTACTTATAAAATATCATTGGCTGCGTCTATGATATCCACATACGTACAGTATTATTATTGTATATAATACTAATGCGTGCCCGCAACTTCGTCCGCGTCCGATCGCTACCAAACTTCACAGGATTACCCGCTGGACTAATCTGAAGGTTGTCTGAAAATTTCATCAAAATCAGTTCAGCGGTTTTGGACTCCATAAGGAATAACATACCTATACACATTGAGGGAACATACATACACACATTGCCTTTTATAGATTATTAAGATTTATTAAATAAATAAATGTGCAACTTCCTACTAACGTTATAAACGCGAAAGTTTATGGTACTCATATATTTTTGCTTTTCAACACGGACGAAGTCGCGGGCGTTTAGAAAATATTACATTCTTAATGAATCGTAGTGGCAGGGCACACTGCGCTTGTTCGGTAGTCTTAGAAGAGACTACCGGCCGTCGTCGTGAGGTCTCCCGAGATGACCGGTGTACCTCTACTATCTCTAAGCCCTCCCTGAGCTGGACAGCCGTAGTGAGTTCTCGTGACCCTACCCATCTACGGCCGCGCTAGAAAGTCGTTGAGTTTTAGTCGGTAGGATTCCCGCATAACTCCGCAGCGTCCCCTACGCTGCCGCGTATCCATGAGAATTTCATGGATCATAAATTGGGCGACAACAACCGCCCGCAGAATAACACAGTGAAATAAGAGTACCTATGTGTGCTGCTGTATTTCGATGAGTGAGTAAAGGTTTCTAGAACCTACTTAATCTTTACTTCATTTACTATTAAAAGAATCAGTAATCATTCATAATCACTTTCTTTAATTAAAAATTAAATACAAACAATATACATATAAACCACGGAAACTAATAAACGATATGCGTTTATAATTAAGTCCAAAGAAATTCTCTACCTGAAATTGCCGAATTGTTTTTAAAAATTTCCAAAGATACTGTACAATAAATTTGCAATGTAATTTATTAATTATTACTCAATACAGTGCTCAACAAAAGGTCTAAGTAAGCTATCTAGTAAACGATTAATCCCGTCTTGGAAATTCAAGAGTAGGTAGGTATTATCCCTGACAGCCAGAGTGGGTCAAGGTTCCGAGCGATTTCGAATTGTGACGAGGTTCAAAAGTGCCTCAAGGTACAATCGATGTGCAACTACACTAAAAGTAACATCATTCTAGTCATCTTTATCTTTTTACTTTATTTATTTTCCAGTGTTCGAAATTTGACCATAATGGGGAAAATTAAATTAAACTTTCCAATCGTTTTTTTTTGATAACAATAAAGCTCGTCCGTAGATGCTAAACAAAAAAGGAAATCGTTTCACCTCGGACCAAATAAGGGCTTAGACAGTTTTGCGTACAAAATAGTGAAGTCGGTTTTATAAACATAATGTGTGGATTTACTGTACATATTGAGATTTAATTTTTTAATTTATTGAAACCTCAATATTTTTTGTATGAAAAATATTCGTTTCCAAGTTTACTTGCGTGTGAAATGTGATCTCATCTTTAGTTCTTATTTTTATCTATATCTAATGTTATCTATATTTATACATAATTCTACTAATATTATAAATGCGAAAGTTTGTTACTGTTTCACGCAAAAACGGCTTAACGGATTTGGATGAACTGGGCAGCACAAATGCTGTTATTTCATAGCAGTCTTCTGCAAGTTGTTACTGTCGCCTGACATTCTGTCTATTTTAGGGAGATAACAGTTTATATCTGTACTGATATACTGATATATAATATTTTTAACTTTTTCCAGATTTACCTACATATTTTGATTTATTTTTACCGTTCCAATATCTATTATGTCTGTTCATAAATATTATAAAATGAAATCGCTGTCCGCTTCTATCTGTTTCTCTGCTAACTTCTTCTGTACTTCTTCACCCAACGGATTTTGATAGTGTTTTCACTAATGGAAAAAGCGATAAACGAGGAAGGTTTGTATACACAATTCGCAGAGAATATTGCATCCATACGAATCCGTAGGCGGGTGTCTAGCATTGTAGCTATAATATTAAATCATGAACAATATCAAACTTTTATCAAATTTTATATAAATTGAATTCAAGTACGTAATATATATTAGCATTTTGTGTTTGCATATTATGCTAATGTCGAGTAGCACCTAATGGGGCGCGTATTTCGTTACATCGTTCCTGGTAGGAAACAAGGTTGAGAGGGAAATGATGACGTAATATGTACATAAATTCATTTTTATAGAGGTAAAGTGAATTGATTTTTTACTCGGGAAAACAACACTGAATATGCAATCACCTTAAGAGGAACGTGCCACAGTGCTCGACCGTTGTCTTCCATGTTTACTTTCACTTATCGCCGCCAACACACCTCTTCCATTATTAAAGGCAATACTTACCCATTATTTCATGTCACTCAATTATTAAGTACCCTCCTCTTAAGAGACAGAGGTAGAATTTCTACAGAACAATATTAAGTATATGTATATTTTGTAAGTTATATTTTTATCTATACTTAAAACTGACGAACTATCAACGCACAGCCAAAACCAATAAAGTCCAGAAAGCTGAACGAAACCTAGATTTATTTTACACCGTAAGCATGATTTTTAAAAATTTCAAGTCTGTGTAAAGCTCGACAATAATAATAATAGTATATTACATTATTATTTTCGGGAAACAGACAGAAGTAAACGGCTACTTATTTTACAATTAGCTGTTGCACGCGACTTCGTCCGCATAACTTTATGAAGTTATGCGCCTATGTTATTCGCTGATAATATAGCTTTCTATATGTGAAAGAATTTTCAAAATCGGACCAGTAGTTTTTTAGTTTATTCAGTACAAACAATCTTCTCTCTTTATCATATTAATATAGATAATATATAAATAACAGAAATAACTCCCCGTTCTGCCAGATGACCCATTTGTTAGAATTCGTTATAATTACGCAATTGCAACAGTGTAACCTTTAATTTAATAGTAGAAACTGTGCCCTATATTCATTTGCAGTGTAAGTCTACCGCAAGATTTGTCATTATAATTTATGGGGTAACAACACGGACGATTTTTCAAAAATGAGAAAAGTAAAAGGTGGGTAGATTTTTGTCGAGAGCGATAAGGGAGCCGCTTGGCAGACATTCGATTATTCATTCTTACGCTAAGACTTCGAACTGACAACACGCCTTGTTGCTACCCACTCGTTGTCTTGTAAAGAAATTAAATTAATATAATCGAATACGTATTTTTTTTGCTTGGACCACCTGACATTTAATACATTTAACCATATATATGCAAAATTATAATATGCGACTTGAAGGACCGACTAGTAAACATTTACGAGTTTATTACCTGAGCAATAAAACGACAGTTCCCTCACATAAATTCGAAATGCCCTATTTTTCCGCATATTAAAATAATGTTGGGCAACGCCTCATAAAAGCTTACAGTTATGGCTGTAATTAAATTTTGTATCATTATTTCGTACGTCCGGATTTTGGAGTTTATGGATGGATTTATTTTTAAAAAATTGTTGATATTTAGTATTTAATACTGTCCAGAAATTATATTCTTTTTTATTCATAAAGCTAGTAATACCTCTTTTTGAACAAAGATCAACTAGGTTTGATTGACCACTTTCGAGGCAACATTTCTGAATCAGTCGATTTCATATGTGAATTAGGAATTAAAATACCTACTCGTATTCTAACCGATAAGATAATATGTGGTCTTCGTTTATGCTTATCAACGGAATGGGACACTTACATATACATAGAAAGACTGATACAATAAAGTACTTTAAAGTAGGCAAAAAGTAAAAATAAAATAAAGTACGCCTTTATTCTCTAAAAAAAGTTAAACATTCGAGTACTAGTATGCTTCTACATATATAAATCCAAATAAGTGTATGTATATATAAACCTAAATACGTTATTATATTATTATTTTAATTATTTTACTATTGCAGTTTTATCCATATAGTGCCATGACATGTTTATTTAGTTAATAACTAGGCAACAAGTAGGTACTCCGGCATAAAGGCAATGTCAGTAAAAATATTATACAATATAAAAATTAAAGAAATATACTTTAAGGTATATTAAAAATATATTTTAAATATATCTTAGTGACAAATTTATTTTGTAAGAGAACAAATTTACAAATTTTTATAATTTGTAGTAAAAATTTATGTTGTAAAATACATTAACAAGTAATGTTAGTGACCCTAACATAAAAAAAGAAAAAAAAACAAGCTTCCTATCGTAAATAGAACCAAAAAAAGCATTTTGTATAATACTTATTTATTCTTATATTTATTCCATCAACCCTTCCCACGCAGTTATTGTTACGTTTAACCGCAACTTTATTATAAACTGTACTGTTAAAAGTCAAATAGGTTGTTGCTAATGAATGCAAGTAAAAAAATCAACAAATAAACCCAACATTCTACCTGAAGAAAGCAATAGGAATAATTAAGGTGAACTTAACGAACAAAACTTCATTAAACAACTTGTCTGAGCATTTATTCAAGGAAATTACCTACTGTGTTTCTATTTTCACAATGCTTTTCTAATTTCACAAAACAGATATTATGCAAAATGAATGTATAGGTACCTACTGGTAAACAAAACTGAAATATCTCGTTTACGTCTCTGCTTACAAGAATCATTGCTTTGCGAGAAGCGTTTACAAGGCATAGAACAGGGGACTTCCCCTAATATAAACCCGGACGGTTTTTAAAGCCGAATATTGAAGTGTGATGTCTGTACTGCCCCGGTTACCAAGAAGAGTTGCGCTATGCAAAACTTTATGTTCAGCTAAAAGTTGTTACATATTATGTAGTTTAGTAGTGGCATTACACACTGAGTTGATTTCGTAGCACGATTCCTACTTTTAACGCATCTATCGCTAGTTACTTTTCAATATTTATGTGCAATTCAATATTTATAAGCTTAATGGCGACTTTTCGGATTTGTTATTGTTATGTTACCAAATTGCTAATCTACTGTAGCCACCAATTACTTACTACCATAAAAATAATAGGTAATAATAATAAAATGTAATATTTTAACTAGATTTTTAACTCATGCCAAAAACTGATGTAAAACTACGTAGGCATGACATTTATTTAAACAAATAGAGCTGTGGTAATGATATTTTAATTACATTAAAGTATCATTCTTGGTTAGGTAGGTTACATTACAGATTGATTGATGTCTCTTCCTCTAACTTTTGTCACGATAAATATAATAGCAGTGTTAAATGTAAAAAGAGTAAACGACAGCACATCTTATATATCACTGACTATCAACGCATAGGCAAAACTAGGTCTTTGTATCAAAAGGACATTTAATAGGCCAGTCACTCAAGACATCTTAGGTCGCAAAAAAGCTCGAAATTTTTACTTTTTTCACTTTTTGGCTTATAACTTCTGAAAAGTGCATTCTACTGAAAAGTCATCTTACACACTCTTAAAGAAGATAAAATTTGCTATATAAGTGCAACCGCAGCTCTGTATGTCTAACAGATCCCGAGATGCACTACTTCAAAAATGGGTCATTTTTCTCAAAAAGTTAGAAATTTGTAGTTAGCTGTCTTTCGAAACAAAATATCGTCTTAAATAATCTAATAGAATTTGGGTCTATTGGTCATTTCTATCTATTACAGGCATTTAATCCGAATTCTCCTTCTGCAGTTAGTCTACTGCTGCCTACTCTTCATTTATTTTTATTAGGATTTGGGACATGTTGGTCAAAATATTATTTAATGTCCGTCACTTTATTAATCCTCATAATGGATTTCCTCTGTGCATTATTTATATTTTATAACCTACGCTTTTCATTGGCAAGTGGTAGGTACATCAATCATCGTCCAAACAATTGGGTATTTCATGAAACTTTTAATATAAAACACTTAATATGTAAATATTGCGTGACACATCAAACAAAGACACTTATCGAGAATTCATTCTTAGATCCAATGTTCTGAAAGAAGGACCTCCGCGAAAAAAAGAATGTTGGGAAACCAAATATTAGATAACAAGAAAAAGATAGTCTTCAAAAAAATTAAAGGTTTTATATTTGTACATTGAGGGATTCATATCTCGAGAACAATAACGGCTTATTTTATTAAAATCTTATTTACCACTGTATGTTATTATAATAGATATATAAAAACTTATTTTATATTTATAATATACTTGCAACAGCTTAGAAAGGCTGCATACGTGCTTTAGTCTTTCTGCAAAATTAGGTATATATACTTACACAAACCTTCCACGTAAATCGTGGTTTTTATTGAAGTGGCAGTGGGCAGGACATGTTGTATGTAGTCAACTCGTTTCGTTCGTTTTTTTTTAAATTTGATACGTTTATATGTAACCGGCAAGCACAACGTAGGCCTATGTCCATCCAGCAGTGGACGTTCTACGGCTGATTATGATGAATAATAAATTTATTAATATTCCATTACATTTTATTAAGTAGTACATTAATGTAACATTAATGAGATATTTTTTTTAATAATAGTACATTACTGCAGAGTCCGGGAAGTGACGGATTGCCGGACGAAGTGGTTTCAAGGCCGAGCTTTAGCGAGGCCTTGACAAAGAACTGAGTCCGGCAATCCTCATTCCGGTCGAGGCTGGTATAGTGCTTTTCTTAATAAATGTGAGGAAATAATCAAACACGTGATACAAAAAAAAAGTATAATATGAAAAAATTATTAAAAAATTAATTTAGGTAGGTACTGAAAAAAAGTCTGCTTTTCCACTTTTTTTATTTTAATGAGTGCAAAGAAAACATCAAATGAGCATGCGCTCGCCGCGGCCTACTAGATTTCATCGGGCTGAGCAGCGGCCAGTAATCAATTAGTGCAAAGAAAACAGTGCCATACAGCCCAGTAATCAAATGACCGT
Organism: Synanthedon andrenaeformis; assembly: GCA_936446665.2. Taxonomy (NCBI): domain Eukaryota; kingdom Metazoa; phylum Arthropoda; class Insecta; order Lepidoptera; family Sesiidae; genus Synanthedon; species Synanthedon andrenaeformis. Next base: position 11,642,861 of record OW387780.2, on the reverse strand, counting down.
GCGCTCGCCGCGGCCTACTAGATTTCATCGGGCTGAGCAGCGGTCAGTAATGAATTTTCATACAACATTCTTGACCTAGGCCGAGAAAGAAATGCATGCGCCAAGAATTACAAACTTCGCGGCTTGTTTTTAGTACAAGAATGCCTACATTTCCGAGCATTTTTGAGAAAAATATATATTCTCAGTGTTATAAATTCGATCTACATAATGATCTTCTTGTATTAATTAGAAAACGAAGCACGTCGGTGGCGGAACTTCGTTAGACTAATGACGCATAAATAACTTAAGAAGAGACGCCAATCTTGTGTTTACTTTGCGAATATTTTCCATTAGCAGTCGTGTAATATATACGAGTCAAGTGCATGTATATTAAAAAAATCGTTTTACAAATATGTTTTTAAAAATGTTTAGGTATTATAAAATAATAATATGTGCACATATAAACTGTCATAAATATATCCTTCCTTTTTTAATAACATATGCATATGTAAATGGGCAAATCTAAGATAGGTAATGGTTTTATTTGCAATAAGGAAAATTAATGTATTTTATACTCATTCGATTAAAAGGAAAAACAATTGTTGATACCAACATTTGCTATTCAAAACTTAGTCAAAAGTTTTTGGACATATTCGTATTATTGCTCGTGTGGTAATTAATAAAATTATGAAATATTTTCGAAAACATATAATGATGAGAAAAATATTATATAATAAGTATTTCACAATTCCTTTAGTAGGTACGTACATACTTACATGTTATTGTAATGGTTTAGTAGATAGGTACCTTATATATTTCTACACTTGACTGTACATACACATTTTAAAGTATTTTATAAAATGTTTTTATAATATATCAAAAAGCGTCTGTTTAAATATTTTCTTTATGGATGCTAAATAACCTACTATTCAAAACATGAAATTACAAGTTTAATTCCTCCTTTGGTAGAAGGTACGAGATTATCACGTCATAAACGTAGGTAAGTATAGCTTGTAGGCATTTCACTGTCAGTGGGGTATGATCAAAGCAGGAATCTTTGAGTTTAATCTAGGTAAGTACATAATATTAAACATCATATATATGTAACAACTTAAATCATGATTGCCGCTCTTAGTAGGTAAACAAGTGAAATTGTTATTTATTTTATCTGTATACCTATACCTACGTACATAATATATATCTTATCAATACTAATAATAAATCTGTAAGGGTCGGTCATGGAGTAAGTTACTTTGTTTTCAGAGATATCGTGTTTATAGGCTCTATGTACATGATACTGAAACTAAATTGACGATTTTTAGAATTTTTTTCTGTATGTATGTATGTTCCTCCATAACTCTGAAACGAATTAACTGATTTTCATGAAACTTGGTAGATAAACATTTATACGTACGGGACACAGGATAGGCTACTTAACATTTTTCAACGCGGACGAAGTCGTGGGCACCAGCTAGTACATAATGTAATCATATCGTAAACGAGCCTTGTCTGTACATTAAATATTTAGAGTTTGTTTAATGCAATAAATATTTAGGTTTTATTAAAGGATCAATTCTACTAAAACTCATACTTTGATGTAAATCAAAGATTTTTATTCAGGTTATCAATATTCACATCCACCTAGATAAGGGCGTCTAAAGATATTGAGAAGCCCCCCCTCTCCTTCGGGACCCTTACGTAATTAATGAATGACCCCTTACTCACAAACCGAAACATACGTGATAGCCTGTGCTGTTATTTCACAATGTGTTTACTGCCCTCACGGTCCACTTGTCTGTACCATTATTGGCTACCTACACTTTTTGTACATTTGTCTCTACCTTCCCTGCTCACGTGCTGCACAGAAAAACATCACTTGTAAAAGGCCTACATACTGCCTTATGAATATCGCTTTCGAATTGAATAATAAAAATACATAAATATTATTTTTTAAGAGACATCCGATTTTATGAAATAAAATTTTTCCATGAATTTTCATAGGTACCTATTACATTTTTTTTCGTAGACACCGTACAACAGCCCTCTTTATTTATTGTGTCCCCTGACATCACACAACCTTGACCTAGTGAGCGTCCCCATACCCTTATTGGCGTATCTCGGTGGGAAACATGAATGACGTGTGTATTTAGTACACATTACCTACACTTTAATTAAAATCTTATGGTGTTGAAACAACATAGACTAAATTTGTAGTTTTACTTAGATACTTTTTATCGAAACCCCATAGTTTTCATATGAACGAATATCAGTCGAATCTTTCACAGTAGGTACTTACCTCAAAAAATACACATTCCAAATACGTAAAGATGGCAAACACAAGGATTAAAAGAAGATAGAAAAGTGGGCTCTCGCATCCTTTAACTCACTACTCACACTTTTACTTAATAGTGATTTTCTGTGGGGGGTTTATGGAAATTACATCGATGGGAAATTATAATATTTTTACATTATTATTTCATGGTGATGTCGAAAATGAAAATCGGGAGCTACAATGGGTACAATGGTAAGGTCATCGTCGGGGCTCGATTTAGGTCAAGGATAGCGTCGCAATAGGCGCGAACGAAATGCTTTGAAATTAAACTCTCTGGCTCAATCCAGTCGCTTATTCATTAAAATGTATTCTGTGCAAAAACTAAACAAACAACAACTCATAGAAAAGGCAACCTAAACTTCACGAGATTCATAAGAATTCTTTTATGTAGGGTAGGTACCTATCTAAAGTTTATCAGACTGGCCGAGGGCTCGATGGTAGGTCCTAACACGTAACTAAATGCAGGTATTGCTTACGTGACGATATTTTTTTTTCGATGTTCTTTTTCTTCATGTAAAGGTCGTCAGACAGGCTGAGGGTCCATATGATGGTAGGTTCCTAACACGTAGCTAAACGCAAGCATTGCTTGCGTGACGATTGGTACCTAAGTATCACCCGATTTATAGGCAATACATGAAATGCCCCAAAAGATCATGAGATTCATAAGAATTTTGTTTTTTTTAATATATGTACCTAGTACCTACTAAAGGTCTTCAGACAGGCTGACGGTCCACTTGATGTTAGCTCACGCAGCTACATACAGGTATTCCTTGTTTGAAGATTGATAAGGGTTATCCGACATAATATAGGCAAGACATGAAACGTCTTTGTAGTTATAAGTTTTAGAGTCGACGTAACGGGACTCGACATGAAGGGAATATATCATTCATATTTTCTTTCATCATTAGAATTAGGTATTAAAAAGCTTCAGTATGTAGTGCAGGTCATACCTGATTTTAACCAGGGACTTTGCGGATATTCACATCCGGTCATCCGCATCAACAAATACGGAACTTACTTATCCATTTAGAATTTTAACACCCATTTCCACTTTCAAGGGTGTGGGCAGGTGTGATTGCTTATAATTTTATAATTAATTTTTCTTGATTCCATTAAAAGTTGCAATCTGTCACAATAGACATTCAGCAACGTATAGTGACATCTCCGTAACATGAGTCAGGATCATCCAGCGATGCTTCCTGATTTAAGCCATTCACAAAAGCAACTATCACTGAACACTTAAAATATCCTGAGGTAGCTTTTTCTTTAGTCTACGCTTTAAATAAGATTGTCTCATAAGGTTTTTGGCTTCACAATTGGGATGGTTGAGGATCTTATCCTTATATCTATTAGTCATTTCAATTATTTCCTTCTTGACAGTACATATTAGAAGTTGACGATACGTTTGGTCTAGTGGTAGTAACCAAACGGTAGCGGGTTCGAATCCCGCTTGGGGCAAGGGTTTATTTGTTCACATTTACCTTTGTACCTGAAGCATGGATGTTTGTATTTATAAAATGTATGTATGTAACTATGTATTTACAAAAAAAGTTAATCTATGTATTATATCAACTGTCTGGTATCCATAATACAAGCATTAAGTTGCTTAGTGTGGAACCAGATGGTGCTGTGTGGAATGTGTGAAGATATTTATTTATTATGGAGCGTTTCATTGGTGACAAACCAAGGAGCGTCAGTTATGACTCGTAATATTTTAGATTGAAATCTTTGCAGAATTTCAGAATTTCAATGTTCGAGTTTGACGCAGTTCCCCATAACTGAACATAATTGACATCAAAAATTTAATATCAACTATGTTCCGCTGATGATGCTTACATGGAAATATTTTGTTCAACAAATAGGAACATAGGAGTAGAACTGGCATAAAATATAGGAAATAGTAAGAGTTGATAAAGAAATAAGCTAGTTACAGTTTTATAAAACACACAATATACTAGTTAGAAAAAATGTAATGCAATTCTTATTATGATAAATTATGAAATATATTTTTGTGTTATATACTTAAATACACATTTTTTCAAAGCTACCTAACTGATGTTGAGCTAACTCATAATTGTTTTCTATACACTACAAAACATTTCATATTTAAGTTAAACCTTCCCGTTTCTTCCATTCGGTTTTAAGTTCTAACATTTTTTTCCTTTTATATTCGGCATTTTTAGATTTGTTCTCTTTTATTCTTCTCTTTTGTGCGGTCACACTATTCTCGCCATTCTGCATTTCATCTAACTTAACAATCATCATTTCTCTGGCCAATTTCCTGTTATCATCTTGAGATCTGCTTTGATGACACTTAATAACAATACCTGAAAAGAAATCAGGATATTTATGCTATTGTAAAATAAATTGATGTTTGTGTTGTGTTATGTCTTCTTAAATAATGTTAATAAACAATATGAAACATCCATCGGAATCTTTTTTAATGTACTATTTTACTTCTTTATTTCTTTTTGGGGTTCTTAATATATCAATATAAAGAAATTGTTGATTGACCAAAAACTCCATACCTATTTAATTGTTGTTGACAATTTGAAAATTTCAAACTTGAGTTTGGTCCAAGTCAATTCAAGTAAGTACCAACCTAGTTGCTTACTTTTAATAATAAGAAATTATTGGTGATGACCAAGGATAACTATTTATCAAAGATAACATTTAGTTTTCTTCTTCCTTCTGATAATGAACTGATAATCATTACATTATCGATCATTACAGCTTTTTGAGTCAATCTATGAAAATATTGGCCTGTATAGATCGGTTCACAATTTTTGTTCAATTATGTTATTATTCACATTTAACATGATTCACCCCTTATTACTTTTCTATATCAGAATTAGCCTTTGCCAGCGAAAGGCGGCTTTATCAAACGAACATGCGTTATTTGTCAAAGCCGCAGTGTGAGAAGGCTTTCTTCTGGAAACTTCTGGTGGTGGCCTTAACCTATGACTTATGTATGCCATGATACACCCTAACTACCTACTCTACTTAAGTATATACACGCAAGTATGTGCATCATACAAACTTGCAGCATTTACTGAGTCGATTACTTGTAGTATTTAACAATTTTTAGTTAGATCATCGGCATTTCAAAACCTAGCACCCGTGCCTGCCTGTAATTCAATACACAGGCAATTCAATACTTGCCTGTAGGTATGTGTGTGAGAACCACACAATTGGCATTTTTGTTTACAGCGGAACCACCAGGTCCTCCTCCTCTCACAAATTGTTCAGATAAATCGGTTTCATTTAGCTTAGGTACTTGAGAATAATTGATAGAATGTTTATACACTGCAGGTATGTACGTCCATAGAGATTTTAGACAAAAGAAAGGCCTGGTATGTTGTAACATTTTACACAACTGAACTGCGACGTAACAGGGCCTCTCCTTTCTGAAAATTGGATTCAAATTATTATTGTTATAAGTTTTCAGTTAGAAGAGGTTACAGCTGATTTTTATAAAATCTAATATTTCACAAAGAAAATTAAAAACATAAATAAGAAATGAACCTGGTAGGCAAAAGTGATATCTTCGGGATTTTCCAGCGTTTTATTACGGCGAAATTCAGAAGAAACTTTTCGTTTAAAATATGCAGGGTCGGATAAAGTAAGCGTTTGAGAATACTTTATTAAGTTTTTGTAAAGCCTAAGAATCTCGATTTTTGTTAAAGACATTATCTATTCGCAAACTTAATAAAAGATATTCAAGGTAAACCTAAATCCTTATAAATATTACATAAATAAGCAAAGTTTATTTTGTTTCTAAAAAAAACTATCTTTTAATTTAACAATAGTAATCTATGTTGTAAGCAAGGAGGGAAGTAACAAGATGACATAATAGGACACACATTTGCATTGGACACACACTTGTATTATTATTTTTTGGAATTTTATGGCCTGGTAACTAGATCTTTAAGCCAAAGAAGACTTTTGTATCACAAAGAAAGAGGCACATAGATCACACTACAGTACAATTTTAAGAATATTAAAAAGAGTGAACCTGAACAGACTCTCAGTATGGGTATAGTCACAAATTAACTAATTTAATTATTAGATTAGATATTAATATAATATTATCGTATCGTATATTATGTATAAAACAAGGTAAGGACTAACTTACATGGGTGTAAACGTGGTATAAACTGAAAAACTGTCGAAACATCAACCATTAAATAGTGGTTCATAATTTGGCCAGAACAACGCTTGTGTAGTATTGGCATAGTATTGGTGAGCCTGATGTGGAAACATTACGTGAATTTCCGTGAAATTTTAGTAGTAGCTAGTATAGATCTAGCCAATTGAGGTAATAAGGAAACGGAAGAAAATTTATTGTAAGGGCTGTAGTGTTGTACCGTCTATGTGTACCGTTTTAACCATTGTGTTGATAAGAATGGGACACCACTAAAGTATTGTCACTTTTTAATTTCTTAACTATTTTGCCAAGCTATAAATAACATTAATATAATTTCGATTAATTTTTTTGTATGTTAACACACTAAAATAGGTACTATATTTTTCAAGTCAGTAATTTTAATGACGGGAAAATGGCGATGGACAGACAGATAAAAATACAGGCGGCGGAATTTTAAAATTATTGTTGGCAACACTGGAATACAACCCCACAGTTTATTCGCAATTCGTTTCGTGGACAAAACTGTCAGGTACTTTACCTTTTACCTTGTTTTTATTATTAGTGTATGCAATAATGTAATTTTCAACAATCTTGGTAATAGTTTAAGGCAATAATTTTTTTAGATATCAGAAATAAATTTAAAATGCTGTACTGTGATTCTTCGATGAAACAAGACTCTATTTCCCAAAACATTAATTCTATAACTGTCGACGTAGTTTCGTCTTTACAAAAGGATATACATTCTGAAGATGTAATTTCCTTGGTCTTCCTCCTGTATGATGTACCTGATACCGCGCTACAACGGCTTTTTGTGTTTCAACGAGTTTCAAAGGAAATTGGTGATAGCAATGTAAGTTTGCTGCACGACTGGGCTATTCATGCGCAACAAAAAAATACATGGAGGTATGAATTTCTAGAAGCACTCGCTATCTGTCAATTGTACAAAATTATTAGAAAATTGGGTTTTGATGTTACTGATGTAAAGGATCATTTTTTACCAAACGACATTCTCACAAGTAAGTACATTACTCCCATGAAAAAGTGTCTGTATAAACTGTGTGAAGCAATAACCTCTGACAGTCTAGTAAAAATAAAGAAAGCGGTACACTCGTATGATATAGATACATCGCAGTGTGATAGTTGTGAATTAATATTACTGAAACTCATGTGCGAGAAATTTATAATTGTTAGCCAAAGTTCTGGTAATACAAAACCCGTTAGACATAATACAAATATTGAAAATCTAATGAATATCATTATTAATATTCCTAAGTTAAAAAACTTTGCTAAAAAACTTAAAGAACTACAACAGACTTTGAATCATAAATTGAAAACTAACGGAGAAGGAAAATCAAGTCTATCAGCTCCGATTGAAAGAAATGAAACTGGCGAGAGTGACCAAGACAAATTTAGAGACAGTTTTGCAGATATCTTCGGCCTAATGGAAGAACTTAATGTAAATGATGCAGCATTTCAAAACTTACAAAGTGATACAAAGAAAGTAGATGAGGATATGTATGCGATAAATAATGAGAAAAGACTCGGAATTTGTTACATCATAAACCAAGAGAATTTTCATCCATCTCAAAGAAGTATTAAAAGTGAATCATTAAGCATATTAGAAGATAGACAAGGTTCGACTAGAGACAAACATGTTTTAGAGAGAACCATGAAATCATTTAACTTTGAAATTATAAGTCATGACAACTTGGAATGCTGCAAAATGATGGAGTTTATAAAGAATATTGTTAAATATAGAGTAAGAGAGGATGATAGCATGTTTATGCTATGCATTCTTTCGCATGGTTACAGGGGGCATGTGTATGCTGCAGATTCTGTTGGAGTTAGTGTAGATGATGTACAAAAACTGTTGGATTCTGATGATGCAGAGAAATTACGGGACAAGCCAAAAATTTTTATACTACAAGCATGCCAAGTCACTAAAAACACATCAAAGCCCATGCTTTTCGCTGATTCACCATCATTTAACTATCATATAAAAAAGTTAGACTTCCTCATTTATTGGGCCACTGCTCCAGAGTTTGAGGCATATAGAAACGACGAAAAAGGCTCCATTTTTATACAGCTGTTGTGTGGAATGTTAAGAAAATATGGCAAGCATTACCACCTAAGTGATATATTTACTAAAGTGAATAATAGTGTTACCCATATATGTACAACGCTACAACGCACTCAAGTGCCTATATTTAAATCAACACTAAGGAAAAAATTGTATCTAAAAATTCCACTATGAGTAGCAAATTATATTTATGATATTTTCTATGCAAGCTTTATCAAAAACACAAATACTAAAATATGTATTTCTTTTGCACAGTAGTGGCAACGCTATGGTGACTGTTTTACACATTACAATTCCAATTATTTTCAATGAAGATATTGTATGAATCAGCTGGTCTCATTAACTATAATAGTTAAAAAAAATCCCCATCAACAGGACTTAATTTTTTTTAACTGTGGTCCAGTCGACTGTACTGTCCAACTGTACCAATACTAAACAACATACAATGGTGACTTCAAATATAAGTCTTAAATTGACTTATAGAAAAAAAAAATTGTGAGTTGTCGCATCAAATTTTTTGGTTTAATAAAAATTAAAGTTTTAATTAAAAAAAGATACATAAATTTTGTCAGAATGGCCATCATAGAATGCCACTAATATAGCATAGTAAATGGGTGTACATCTAAAAATAAATAGATAAGAAAATGTAAAAGTTTATTTTATTTCATACTTAAATGAACGAATTCATAACAAATTGTTGCATTTTTCATATACCTGTTTAATTCATCAATTACATCCTGTAATTGCTTAAAACTATTTCATTGACTCTATATTCTTAACAACATCTGTGGTAGTAAAATCAGTTATTGTTGATTCCAATGCTTTTTTCTCCTCATCTGTTTTCAATGTTGACCACATAGAATCTAAAAATCTCCTTTGATGGTTTTGAATAAATTTGAAGCTATGCTTTAATGTTGCTCCAACATGCAGGGTTTTTAAATTAACATCAAGATTTTCAATTTTAATTATAAATGGTATACTAGTTGTAACAAATCTATGTGGCCCACGCCGTACCCTTATGATTGCTATTCTTGTATTTTCATTACAGTATTTAACTAAAAATCCATTAGTAACCGCAGCAATACCAAAATCGCCGTGTAATTGTTGGATTTTATCAACAACAGCATCATGCAATGTTTTTGATTTCATACACAGGGGTTTGTGTTCAGGAATCATCGGTGAACTTACTTCTAAGGTTATATATCTGAAATAAACAAATTTGCATAACACTTGCAGTGTAAACGTAAATAGCAAATATCCAGTTATTTTAAAGAAGCTATTTGATGCCCTACCTATTCTTAAGCCGAACCATTGTTCCTTAAATTATACCTTAGGTTATAAAAATAGTTTTATTTTTACAGGATCTTTATATAGGATTTTTCAGGTTATATCTGTGAATTATTAATAAATCACAATTTTATAGAAAAACTTAATAATGTTAAACTTCAATATCTTTGAGAATACAAAAAACATTAATTAAAAAACACAGTAAATTAGACCATATCCATCAAAATTAAGATATTCAAAATGTCAGTTTGTTATTCCAGTCCACAGATCACAATATTACATCATATAAATATTTAATAAACTCTGGCATGAGTTTATTAAATATTTTATTTATATGGAAAATTGTCAGTCAAATTAAATATTTTCCATTATATGTTCCATTTATAAACTCATACTAGATCTTTCCAAAGAAAAGTTAAGGACTTGACTTTGACTGACTAGTCTCGGGGTCAGCTACTTTTGATTAAAATTTGAATTTTGCCCTTTTTAAAATTTTTATTTATACAAATGACACTGGCAATATAATCGGAGAAGATATGGAGCCAAGATATTAAGAGATGACGAAGAAGAAACTCTAGTCAGTACTCTGTGTTTTCTAAAAAATGAACATTATAATCACAAACTAAATAGTAGATACTAATGATTATAATCAAGGATAGAGGTAAGGAGAACCAACTTACATGGGTGTTAAATAAAAAAGTGGCAAGCTAAAAGCATAAATAATGGTTCATATAGTATTCATAAATTGGCGCTAATGTAGTATGAGTGTATGTAATGAACGCTGCAGATTTTAAAATCTGTAATGATTTTATTGTATTGTTATAAAACTTTTTACAATAATAATGTTGAAAGTTTTTGCTGTGACAAATTGTCCAAGCGGGCGCAAAATGAAAAATAAACAAAATAATACCTTTTCTTTAAAATTTACACTTTTGCTATACTAGCGCCACCCTTATTTAACGCCCTGTCAACGGAAACCATAGAGGTATAATAACAAGAGCGCGAACGTCGCTTGTTGTCCATTATGCCAAGTGTAAGCAGATGTTCTATAGATACTGATAGATAGATGTAGCGGTTGAATAGTGATGTGCCACGATTGATGGCTGTGCGTAAATGTCAGTACTTAATTAGTTTAAGTATTAGGTAGGTATGTATGTATTTTTTTATATTATTTTGTTGTAGGATCTTGTATGTATTTTATTATATATTTCTAGGTAAGTAATACTTACTTAAATGCCTTCATTTGGTATGGTACTTATAATAACTTATTAGGTTATGTAGGTACGTAACATAATCATGTAGTTAAGTATTTATAAATCTCATATTTTGTAATACTAGAATATATATATTCTAGTATTACAAAACTAGTATTCTAGTTAAAATTGGAGTGTCTGTTTGTAATATTGAAATAACAGTTTTTTACTACATGCATATGAATATATATACGATACATACACCAAAATAACATTTTTTAAAATTTTTGTCTGTCTGTTTGTTCCGGCTAATCTCTGAAATGGCTGGACCGATTTTGACGGGCCTCTTTTTGGCAGGTAGCTGATGTAATAAGGAGTAACTTAGGCTACGTTTATTTTAGGTTCTTACGTAAAAAAAATGCACCCCAGGCGAAGGCGGGAGCGCGCCGCTAGTAATAAATAAAATTGGAGTGTCTGTTTGTAATATTTAAATAACCGTTTTTTACTACATGCATATGAATATATATACGGTACATACACCAAAATATCATTTTTTACAATTTTTGTCTGTGTTTGTTCCGGCTCATCTCTGAAATGGCTGGACCGATTTTGACGGGACTTTTATTGGCAGGTAGCTGATGTAATAAGGAGTAACTTAGGCTACGTCTATTTTAGAAAAAATACACCCCGGGTGAAGCCGGGAGCGGGGCGCTAGTACTAGAATAAAATAATGATTTCAAAGTAAAGAAAAATTTTTGTGTTAGCGATATTTTTTTAGACGTAAGCAATATTTAACAGTAAGCAACCCTGGCAACACGCCTGGACGACGGCGGGGCGTAACGACGTGAAAGGGGAATTATTTTAAATATTGAACTATAATTGGTTAGTAAATAATACAAACAATATTAATGTCCAATACTTACATATTATTATTACGGAAGAAATCATGTTATTACACAATATTCGAGTACAACGTGGTACAGCACTATCTTCAAGGCGGAGGAGGTTTAAAGCGGGAGGCGCGGAAACGCGTCCTGCGTGGACCCGCCCCCGCGCCTCCCGGAACCTCCTTTCTTGCCATGAGTAATTTTGTTAAAATCCGTATTTCTAATCAAAATATTACTTACGGATGAAAAGAAATATCATTTTTCTTTTTAGTTTGCTTCCGTGAATCGTTCTTACAGCTTGCTAGTGTACATTCACCATTATAACATTAAATTTAAATAAATATCGGTGGGAGAAACAATCAGCGCGCGTGACATTTGTGACTAATAGCGTCGCCATTGCAATGTCGATACTGTTCAAACCCGTGCTTACAGTTCATACTCGCTAACTAGCACTCTATAGCTTGCTTGCTTATATAAACTCTATGTTTACCTCTTATCTCTTAAATTCGTAGAGGGAGAATAGACTACAATTGTGTTTGTCAATTGTTCGTCACACAGAACATTAAAACTTACTCAATTACTCAAAAGGTTTGCTATAATAATGGCGGCATTGTTATGGTATTTAAATTTGAATGTCTTTATTACGAAAATTTAAATATACAAAATCATATTTTAGCTTATTATAATTTCGACATTTTATTATTAAAGTACAATTAACAGTATAATATTCATAGCTACATATGTCTACTAGTTTCTTCATTTAGATAACGGCAAAGATAAAGTTAATGAAAGTCAAGGCCAGTAAGTAATAAAGATAAACTTTATCAGTATATAACAACTGCTCATTAATAATTAAGTATAACCAGAAACTTTTAACTTAATTTTACTGATATGTCTAGTTTAATGTGAACTAACTAATAAAGCACCATTTACTGATATTACTTAGGCTAAGTTGTGTGCTTCAATTATTAACATAGAATCAAGACATTTCCTGTTCATTAAACAGAATTAAAAAATATATGTCATACTATTTCAGAGCTTAAGTAATGGGTGAAGAAGTATATTTTATTGGTGTCGATGTTGGTTCAGGAAGCGTGAGAGCCGCACTTGTCAATCAACAAGGTTGTGTTTTTAAAACCTCAGTTAAAGAACTTCAGACTTGGAAACCAAAAATTGGTTACTATGAACAATCATCTGTAGATATATGGAATTGTTGTGTAACTGTCATTCAAGTAAGTTAAAGTAAAATATGTTAATATGCAATTCATATTAGCACTTAATTTACTTAAATAACCCATTTACTTTATCAAAAAAAATCTTTTTTTTTCACTGTATTTCATTATTTATTGGTTGTTTACAGGATGTAGTAAGAAATATAAAATCTGATACAATAAAGGGTATAGGTTTTGATGCAACCTGTTCACTTGTAGTGCTAAATAAGAATTATGATTCTATTGCTGTCAGTGAAAACAGTAATAAAGAACAAAACGTTATTATGTGGATGGACCATCGAGCAGAAGATGAGGCAAACTTCATAAATGAAACAAATCATGAAATACTTAAATATGTTGGTGGTAAAGTAAGCTTAGAGATGGAAATGCCGAAAATATTATGGTTAAAGAGGAACTGTAAGAAGTCGTGGTCCACAATTGGACATTTCTTTGACCTTCCCGACTTTTTGACATGGAAAGCCACAGGATCAGACAGCCGTTCTTTATGCTCTTTAGTATGTAAGTGGAACTATGAGTATTCTGAACAAAAACATGGCTGGAATATGAATTACTTACATGCTGTCGGGCTTGAAGATTTGTCTGAAGACAATTTTAGTAAAATTGGAAGTAAAGTTTTAATGCCTGGCGAATCATGTGGAAGTTTATCCAAAGAGATTGCCAACTTACTTGGTCTGAAGACTGATACCATAGTGGCTACTTCAATTATAGATGCTCATGCTGGAGGCCTTGGCATGATTGGTGTGATGGCTGAAAATGTTAATCAAGACATGTCCAGTCGTTTGGGACTTATTTGTGGTACTTCCACCTGTCATATGGCTGTAAACAAGAAACCTATTATGGTTAAGGGCATTTGGGGTCCTTATTATAGTGCAATGGTTCCCTATATGTGGTTGAATGAAGCAGGACAGAGTGCTTCGGGAATGTTATTAGACCATATTATATCAACTCATCCTGCTGGAGTAGAGCTTTTAAAGAAACATGGTTCTGGAGAGTAAGTTTCACGCACCACTATGTGGCTTGCGTTTTATAATATGTTCTAAAAAATTGTTTATATTATTGTATAGGGTCCGCAGTCAACTTCGTAAAACACTTGAAAAAATGGCGGAGGAGCAGTGTGTTGATGATATAAGTTTACTGACACAAGATTTACATGTATATCCAGACTTTCATGGAAACCGTTCTCCTCTAGCCGATCCAACAATGAAAGGGATGATCATCGGATTAACAATAAACAACAGCATAGAAAACTTGGCTTTACTTTATCTTGCCACATTACAGGGGCTTTCAGTAAGTGTATTTGGACTGTGATTTTTTTATATCAATAACCTTTTTAAACTTATACTTATCATTTATTTTTCAGTATGGAACAAAGCATATTGTTGATTCACTAGTTGATGCTGGATACAAACGTTTTGAGTCTCTTCTTGTATGCGGTGGTATAACTAAAGATCCTCTATTTGTACAAACACAGACAGATGCTGTTGGATTGCCAACCCTATTACCACGTGAAAAAGACTCTGTTTTAGTAGGTGCTGCAATTTTAGGTGCTTGTGCCTCTAAATATTTTGCTAATATAGAAGAGGCTATTAAGAATATGGGCGGAGAAGCAGATGTTATACATCCAAATACAACTGTGAAATCATTCCATAACAAAAAATACAAAGTATTTCTGAATATGTTTCAAGATCAATTGAAATATAGACAAATAATGTTGTAGTAAGAGTAGTAGGTACCTACAATGGTGATAAAAATGAGCTGGAGCAGCAAGTAAAGTAGGTTAAGTATAGAAGGTGCTACGTTTGTAACAAGGGTATAATATTCTAACTTATAAATAATCTAGGGGTTTTATTTATACAATTTTATAACATTACAGAATAAAGATATTTAAATCGAAATTTCGCTTTTGGTTTATTGTTATTTCAGTTTAACACTTCTGTTGCCATTATAATAGATTTTTTAAATGTAAGTAGGTACTTAAAGGTCGTCCAAACGGGTTAGGTTTTTAACGTCGCCTAAAAAACAAGTAAACTCACTGCTACAAGTGCGCTGCCGATATAAGAAAACGATGTCCTGCTATTGCGAAAGTTTATTCATTTCTCTAACAAAATAATAGGCTAGTTAATTGCGTTCCATAATTCGGTGATGTCAAATTTTAAAATAATGTCACCAGCGTTTTTCCGTAGTGCTGTACTAATATCGGTTTTACTTAAATAGTTATATTTAACGGTAAAAATATTTTTGATCTTGTTTTATTAACATTCGTATTATTGTTATTTTAATATTTGAATTTCATTTAAAGCACGGTTACTAATGACTAAGTCGTTTTGGAATGAATAAAAAAACAATTCACTATTTAAATGTGTAGTCAAATAAATAAAAAATAGTTTAACGCATTACATAGCTATTATTTTGTGATAATTTTATGTCACCTATACGTCATAAAAATTGTAATAATCGAAAAGAATTGCGGCTTATAGAACGGACTTTGAATAGAATATAATTTCAACAATAAAATAATAATTAATATTAATTCTTAACTAATTATTGTTCTATAAAGCATTGATTTTATAAAACCGTAAGTTTTTTAATAAGTTCGATTAGGTGACATCACTATTTTTGTATGGTCAAAAACTTGCAACCCAGGAAATGTCAAATTACTCCATGAAACGAATATAAGTATACTCATAGAATAATAAGTTATTATTCTATGAGTATACTTACCTAAGTTTGAGGTTGGTTTGAGGCCATAACTATTTATTCGTAGGGCCATAAATAAATAAACTTACATGAAACTTACCATTACCATATGCCATTACCTTAGCATATCCATATCAAACTATATTTGTTGTGAACTGTGGTAACTAATAAAAAAAAACTTTTGACCAATGTTGACTTTGACATTAAATTTAACAGTCTGTGGCTTTTTAAACTAGAATCAAGAGGAAGAAAAGAAATAATTGAAATAAATAATGTCCTGTGTCCTGGTTTGGTAGGGTTTTACGGGTTTTTTGGGAGGCGAAGATTTTAGGTTTTTTTTTTTACTATATGTAAATTAGATCATACAGAATGATTTTCTATTTGAAAATAGTATTAACTTGTTTAATACAAATGAATTAAATTCGTTTTTCGCAAAACGACTGTGTCAACACTGACATATATGTACGTATAACTTTACTAAATTAAAATGTTCACAAGAACGATATCGCCAAAACTATATCTTCCATGACTTCCATGTCTTTCAAATTAGCCAAGTTATAGAGATCAATAGCTTGTGAAACAAATTTCTCTGTGATTTTAGTAACAAAGAATGGAATTTTCTTAAATATTGCTAATATTTTTGATTTTACACTCTAGTTAAAGATGTCTAAGCGTAACGCTGAGGATGCCGGCAACGGCAGTAGCCAGCCGCCGATTAAAAAAGTTCATTTCGAACCCCATCTAATTGGACCAGTATCTACCCTTGAAGAAATGGATATAAAAGTACTCCAATTTCAGAACAAAAAGTTGGCTCAGGTAATGCCCTCGAAACTAAAATGCAATAAATGATTTTTTCACACTTTCACACTTTAGAAATAACAATGATCAGCTGTTTCGTTTATGTTTAAGAAGTGGTTAGTTTACATGTTTACTGGCATAATTTTGTTTTTTTCTTAAAAATATGAAAAATACAAGTCCTGTGCCCAATTGTTAATATGTATTGAGTTAATTTGACTTAACTGTATTCTTTTAAACACCCTTACATTCTATTACTGGTAAAAAATGTGTTTGCTCATCATAAAGTAAACATTATTATAAAAAATGTAAGTGAAAGGAAAAATTTGACTCATTGAAACTAATATGTTTTTGTTTTAATGTATCAAGAACAACAGTAACAATTGAGTTTAGCAGTTAAAAAATCAAATAAAAAATAATTAAAAAAAAAAACAATGTATAGTCATGTACAAATAGCAATATATCTCACATGGTTGTTACATTTTTTCTAAATTAAATTGTCTCGAAAATTTCTATTTCTGAAAAAGATGGGGAAGGCTTGTAAGGTTTCTGGAAAAAAAAATGGTTTATACAGGTACTTTGATTGCAACAATATTATCATTTGTTTATGATCAACATTGATTTTAAACATAATTTTGTAGATTTACATAAGTAATGTTCATTCTAATTTACTAATAAATCATGATTTCATGAGGCATTGTTTGTTTTGCATAAAAATTGTAAAACAATACTGTTTAAGCAATTCTGAAAATTAACTGATATTCAGCTGAATACAAACATGAAAATATGTGCTGAATATACCAAATATGAATGTTCCGCCAAACTTCAATAATTCAATAATGCAATGAAAATTTGGCTGTAACTGGATCTGGAAAGTAGTGGCAGGGCAGCCCGGCTGACGGCAGTAACTACCCCCTTACAGAAGACCACCATGAAATAACAGAACTGTGTTGTTATGTTTTAGTGGGAGGATAAGGGATGCTAGAGCATATTTCCCTATCCCTTCCCAATCCTTAACCCCATTGTAGTCGGCAGTACACTTGAGCACTTGTGGCATAGCTTGTGTTATAGGCGACGATAGTAGCCACCTACCATCAATTGGACCGTCGGCCTGTCTGCCAACCTTAACATTAAAAAAAAATTCTATATTTTGCTAGGGAGCGTCACTTTTGCCAATTGATTGAATTTCCACAGTGTGTTTTTTTTAAAGCACAATATATCAATTTTATCATCAATCAAGGTTTAGTTCCTATAGGAACACTGTTTATGGTTTTATGTAATATTTATTTCATTTAATTGCCCTAGTCGATGAATATGGTATCTTTCATCCTTTATTATGTGTTCGAAATATTGCAGCTTCCTCTTCTTTATTGTTTGTTCTTAGTACTTCTATTCCCTTTCTTAAATCCAGAAAATCAAGATGCAGGCTGATTGTAAAGTTTGTATTTTTGCAGATAGTAAATTAAATTTTGCTGTTGGAATTTTTTTTCAAATCTAAGACTTGTTGTTCTTTTCTTCAAATCTTGTTGTCTAAGCCAACATAGCTCAGGTAGTCAGGAATTTGCCCCTAATCTTTTTGCAAACAAGACACTATGGTTTGAGTATTGTAAGGTTTTTAAATTTGAACTTTCCTTATATTCAGAGAATAGAACAACGTCACAGATGTGAAGCAGAGTTAAGAGCCAGAATAGAGCAATTGGAAAAGCGACAGACCCAAGATGATGCTGTACTGTGTGTTGTCAATCGATACTGGAATTTGCTTAATGAGGACATCAGAGTTTTACTACAAAGATTTGATGCAGAAACTGCAGATGAATCAGAAAATAAGAGTAAGTTTAGTTAAAATTCTGCTTACTTATTGTGTTCATTGTGGTTGTGATATTTAGGCATTTGAGGTGTGTTAAAAAAGTAATGAGTATGATTTTATCCAAGTTAAATATTCATTACTTTCATTTGTTCAACATTGACGACAGTGGCCCCTAATTTTTCATATTTTTAGATTAAGACGATCCCTCGAGAACCTAATATTTGTCCAGAATAAAAAGGAATCCTATATGTTAATAAACTGTACGAGTGCCAAATTGCATCCAAATCTGTTAAGCCGTTTTTTCGTGAAATAGTTACATCCATCCTCACAAAGCTTCACATTTATAATATTAGGGTTATTATGAATAATTGTTACTACAAATTGAATGCTTCTTAGTTCATAGTTATAGCAAGTTACTCCGTATAAATGAGACTTTAATCATTGACAAACTAAATAGTGCACAAGCCATTCAATAAAACTCATCTTTAGAACAATTTTGAAATTATATGAATTTTCAATTTGGAATTCAAAAGGTTTTGGATAAAAAGTATAGGTAATGATTCATTTCTTTTCTTTAAAGTTTTTGAAGTAATCTAAGCAAGTTTTAACGCCAGCTGAAGGAGCATTTCTAGAAAATATGTATTGCTTTTTTTATTAAAATACATAATTATGTATTTTTATGTCACAATGGTTTATAATTATTTAAATAGATGAGAATGAAGCGACCACGTCTTTTTTAATGCAACTGTCGACGTGGGATAAGGAAGAATTGGACGCACAGCTTGCAAATAGAGTTCAGGTCAGCAAGAGGGCTGTGGCTAAAGTTCTGCAGGCCTTCGATCGATTGCAACAGAGGAACGATAAAATATGGCGGGCGATAAAGGGAGAAAGTGCAGAAGGTTCGTTTTTATTTAAATTATATAGATAATGTATATAGAGTAACCATGTGGAACTGTTTTTAATGCACGACGCATAAACGGGGTGTTATAAGTTTGACATATGTGTCTGCAGATCTGATTTGCTTCTAAATGGATGGACTGATTTTGAACCGGTTTTTTTATCAACTCAATGATTTAAGTAAAGCAATTTGTCGTATATATCTGGCTCTGGCGAAACGGACAAGAAAATAAAACTAACTCAAAAACTATTGGATCGATTTTAAAAATTCTTTAACCTATAAAAAGCTACATTATCAGCGAGTAACATGGGCTATATTTTATATGGTATATATTTTATAAGTTACTCTGACGAAGTTGCTTGCAACAGCTAGAAACACACGTGAAATTTGTAACACCCCGTTTTTGCGTTAAAAATGAGTGGTTAAAAATGAGCACAGCATATTAGTGAACGGTTCAAGTTGGAACTGTTTGATTTTGATATTGACTGTTGCAATTTGACAGAGGGCAGTCCGCCACCGTCTCTGGACGAGGTGATCCGTGCAGCCAACTGCGAGGTGACTGCGGAGAACAGACGTCTGCAGGGGATGTGCACCACCTTACACGAGAGCCATCACGCGATGACCCTGAGGGTTGCTCAATTGCAGGACGCCGTCAACAGCCGAGACACGGAGAATGCGGAGCTCAAAAATCAAATCGACGACCTGCAATATGAACTGATGAAGGTACTTCTTCTATGCTAACGCATTCCATCATCTGTAGATCGAAGATCGTGTATCACGATCGTATATCGATTGCATAGAACATAGATGTTGTGTGTGGAGATAAGTAAATTTTACAGTACAAGTTGGAGCTATAAGTTAGTCTGTGCCAAACAACTATCGACATCTGTAGTTGTCGCAATAGCTATAAATATATAGCAGCCAATCGGTGGGAATGAGCATTTGACTGTATTTTGTTTTTTATAAATTTGTTTGACAGCTTTCAAACATATGCACTGGACAATGTCGCCACTGTCTCGAATCCCATTCCTATCATTTATGACCATCTCCAATGCGTTGGAAGACTATTAGGAAGGCGTCATTTAATCCTAGTCCGCTCATACACCTACACACACACACAGTCCACAATCGCCATCACATTAAGTGTGCGTTGACGTGTAGGTGCGTTCCCGCAACGACAAGCTGGAGAACCACTTGGCTGAGGCGATAGAGAAGCTGAAGAGCTACCACCAGTCGGGCGCGACGAGCGCGGGGGCGGCGGGGGGCGCCGCAGGGGGGGCGGGGCCCACGGCGACTCCAGCCCTTTCGGCCGTCGCCGCCGCCAAGTTGGAGGACGTGGCTGCCGAACTCGAAGAGCAAAGGGAGCTCGCCAACAATCGGCTCGCCGAGCTCGACCGGCTGCACAGACAGCATCGCGACACCCTCAAGGAGGTTGAGAAACTCAAGATGGACGTGAGTACACCTTTTGATACATCCATAGACTTAAGATGGTCTGTAGTAAATTCGTGGGACAATAAAATTCAAGAAAAAGATAACTAGGTACTGGCCGCACGATCTTATTTACCACTCTCTCAAATGTTAAATGTTACAGATCAGACAGCTGCCCGAGTGCGTTATTGTAGAGACGACGGAGTACAAATGCCTGCAAAGCCAGTTCTCGGTGCTGTACAATGAGTCCATGCAGATGAAGACCGCGTTGGACGAAACGCGTCTGCAACTGCAGAACGCCAAGAACATGCACATGCGGCAGGTTGAACTCATGGAGGTCGGCATTTACGCTTCGAAAGTACTATTTTGTTATCTTAATCCTTAAACTACCAGTTCATGTGGACGCACTATAGTGCTGCTCTCTTACCAACTATTAAAGAATATGTGTTGCCATCGTCACAAACAAATCCATTGCCTGTTTTATTACTAAAATCGTCATCATCATAATCATCAGCCCGTGTCTATCCACTGCTGGATGAAAAGGTTGGAGAAAAACCTTGCGTTTGATAATATTGTGATACTTATCTCTATTAATATTACAAGAAAAAGAGAAGATTTGTATTTTTGTATGTTTGTAATGAATAAACTTAAAAAACTGGACTGGGCTTGATAATTTCCTAAAATTCCAACGGATACAGATTTTTATATATATATATAAAAAACATAATTTTCGTATGTTGACCGTTGTTATGGCAACCGTGGAACGTTGTTGACTGAGCCAAAGCGCAGCGTGGCCGGGTTCAACTAGTATTTTATAGTTACGCGGAGCGAAGTCGCCTGCAACAGCCAGAGTATAATAACTATAAGTAGATTTAATTTGACTGAAGCTCCAGTTAACGTTTAAACTGTGTCTTATTTGCTATGGAACGGTGCTTACAGAGTGACGAATTACAAAGGCAGAAGGCATTAAGAGCCGAGATGATTCAACTGGAAGATGTTTTGGGCCAGCTGAGGAAAGAGTATGAGATGTTGCGTATTGAGTTTGAGCAGAATTTGGCTGCAAACGAACAGACGGGTCCCATAAATAGAGAGATGAGGCATCTCATCACCTCACTCCAAAACCACAATCAGCAGCTCAAAGGAGAAGTGCATCGGTACAAGAGGAAGTATAAGGACACTAGTCAGGAATTAAATAAAGTAAGTTTGAATGGTTTTTGCTTTATTTTGTATTCTATTTATGTGTTTCAATGTATCAATGGCCAGGTATACTTAAATCAATGTCAGAATGTCTTGTATTGTCTAACTAAAACATCAGTAAAATTGTTGTTTCTCCATAGGTGTGAAGTGATCCTAAATGCCTCTATGCCAATCCTAAATGCCACGTGAACTATGTCCATTAAGCGTTCTTAACAATTCTATGACCTGCTGAAACCGTCAGAAATTATCAATTCCTAACATTACAGACTTTAACTAATATTCAAAATAAGTTAATTTTGCATCACGAAAATGATAGATATAGGTTAACCAATCGGGACATAGAGTGAAATGGGAGGTTCTACCACAGCCGCTTTATTCACCAGACATTGCCATAACAGACTGTAATTTTTTCGATAAGAGCGATTTTATAAATGGGCTGTTAGTTTCAAAAAAAAATCTATATGGATCTATCTATGGTGTATAAAGTTGATTTATTGTGTTTGGTTGTAGGTCCGCAAGGAACTTGAAGAGGCGTCTAGCAGATCTGGAAGCGCTCCCGCTTCGGACCAGCTGGACGAAAAGCCACTTCAGGTTAAGAAGGAGGAGCCCGACGCAGAGGTCAGTCGCCAATTAATTGTCAATTTTCAATATTAATTGTCATAAAAGTGAGTCTATCAAGATGCGAAAATCAATCCAAAATTTGTGGCGACTGTCATCTTTTAATACAAATCTTTGATTGTTGGCTTGTTTAATTACTCATCGGTACATACGGCAGATAGCGCCACAATTACAAAATGCATTCTTAAGTAAAAGCAGACTGAAACAAAACAGTCTGACTAATAAATATGAAAATTAAGAAAGAAGTTGTTGTAATTTAAAAACATAAAAATATAGCAGTGATGACTGTTGGTTTCACATGTTTAGTTTTATTCAAGTTTAGTTTTAATGTATGAATGAGATTAGAAAATGGGCTTGTGTGTTATAGGGCGAGGAGGGGTTGGGGGCCGGGGGCGGGGCTGGAGGCACGGGGGGTGCGGGGGTGGTAGGAGGGGGCTTGGGGGACGGCAAGTGTTCCGCCGCGAAGGACCACTCGCGTGCTAAGATTCAGGAGCAAGACCTCATCATTAAGGATCTCAAACAACAGCTTAAGTAAGAATCAATGTAAATACCTATTTCGTATTTTTTTTTAAGATCAATGAAGTGGACGATAAACTAATAACCTTTTTTTATAAAATTAATCGCTTTTTTAATATGTTAATTATAATTTTCTTGCAAATGTAAATAATTCTATAAAATAGTTCCAAATATAATCACTGTCGAGTTTTAGGAGGGAATTCTTCACGTGTCATCATCCATTGCAGTCCATAACATAGACATACTCGCATGAAATTGATCACTCTCTAGAAAGAGAGAAAGAGATCATGCGGCCAATACCTATCTCTTTCCACTCTTTCCTGTAGATCTGCAGTATCTTCCGAGGAACCAATCAAAATTTATAAAAAGAGAACCACTGGTTCTCACACACTTTTCTGTCCGTATTTACTTTTACATGTGAATAGAGAACGCTCAATCCATTCTCTCTCTTTCAATGTCTGATAGACTGTGTCACAAAGAAATATACATGTGGGAATATTTTGATGTAGAAAGGCGGTGAATGAACAGAAAGAGCTAAAACTCCTGCTCGACATGTACAAGGGAGTGAGCAAGGAACAACGGGACAAGGTGCAGCTGATGGCGGCAGAGCGAAAGGCACGTCAGGAGTTAGAGGAACACAGACAGAAAGCCAAGATGGCGCAGGTACGTCATTCTTTTTATTTTTTTACCCCTGTCGCCCGACGCAGAAACGGAGTGTTATAAGTTAGACGTGTGTCTGTTTATGGAATTGTAGGTACCAAACGGATGGATCAGTTTTGATCCGTTTTTATTTTTAGTTGAAAGCTGACGTGATAGAGATGTGTTCTTGGCTATAATTTATGAAGATCTGTTCAGGAGTTTGATGACCACCAGCCCA
The DNA here is from genome assembly GCA_936446665.2 of Synanthedon andrenaeformis. NCBI lineage: Eukaryota > Metazoa > Arthropoda > Insecta > Lepidoptera > Sesiidae > Synanthedon > Synanthedon andrenaeformis. The sequence goes on along the minus strand of OW387780.2, from coordinate 11,618,891 downwards.
TTTCCTAGTTAACAAAGGGATTTCACTAACTTCCTTGTTGGGATGTTCGATTGATGTGAAATTTAGTATACTGTTACTTCGTTAGTATTTCCGTGACATGGTAATCTTGACCTGTTGGTGCAACTTAACATCTTACAGCATATATAGCGTGTTTGGGCTCAGTAGAAAGTCGAAGGTTAGTTTATAATTTAATTATAGCTTGTATATAATATATTTATTGAAATGTTTCGGTTTGAAAGAAATAATCCTTATCTATCTATATATATAAAAATCTCGTGTCACATGTTTGTCCGCGATGAACTCCTAAACTACTGAACCGATTTTGATAAAATTTCGTGACTATATGTAATTTGGTCCAACTTAAAAGATAGGATAGTTTATATCTCATTTTGTTTATTATTTTTTTGCAAATTATATAATATTATTAACATAGCCATCTGTTGATACCTATTCAATCCAGCAATTATTTGTTAAAATTATCTGTGAGTTCCATGACAATCTAACAGATTGCACCCGTGCGAAGCCGGGAGCGGGCCACTAGTAGGTGTATAAGAAATTGCATCTCGCGCGAAGCCGGGAGCGGGTCGCCAGTTAAATATTGTGATTAAAAAATGACAATGTGTTCGTTCGCGTACAGGAGAGCAAACGCGAGCGTCGCGTGGCGGACGAGGACGCGATGCGCAAGATCAAGCAGCTCGAGGAGCAGAAGTACGAGCTGCAGAAGCAGCTGTCCTGCGCGCGGCCCACCGACGCGCTGCACGGCTTCAGTCGACCGTTCGCCGGCTCGCAGGAGGAGGAGGCGCTGCTCAACGAGATGGAGGTGACGGGGCAGGCGTTCGAGGACATGCAGGAGCAGAACTCGCGACTCATACAGCAGCTGCGCGAGAAGGACGACGCCAACTTCAAGCTCATGTCGGAGCGAATAAAGGCCAACTCGCTGCACAAGCTGTTAAGGGAGGAGAAGCAGCTGTTGCAAGAGCAAGTGGGCACGCGCGATGCCCAAATAGATTCGATGGCGAGCGTGGCCCGCAGACTAGAGGAGAAGGAGCGCCTGCTCCAGGCGACTCTCTCGGCGGTGGAGAAGGAGCTGCTGCTGAGACAGCAGGCGTTGGAGATGCACAAGCGCAAGGCCATCGAGTCGGCGCAGTCGGCCGCCGATCTCAAGCTGCATTTAGGTCAGTAATAATGGGAACCGTGAACGCGGAAGGCATTATTATTTGTTTGCTGACTTGATTTTTCTCTTCCACTAGCTGAAAAGACTTTCGTTGCCTAGTCAATCTATGTAATATATCTTTTTTATGTTAAACTCGACATAAAGGCTGACGGTCCACTTCATAATAGGTGGCTACCGTCGCCTATAACGCTGCCTACTACAGTAGGCTTAAGGATAAGGGATTGGGAAGGGATAGGAAAATGGGCTCTGGCATCCAGTAAAGGGATAAGATAAGGGAAAATGGAATCGGTAAGAGGGTGGTTACTGCCGCCAGATGGGCCGCCCAAAATGAATGCGAAATACAGCGTGCCCTGCCACTACTTTCCTAATCCAAACCAGAGCCAACTTTGAAAAGTTCATTTCCAAAGTTGACCCTGCCGGAATCGAACCCGACCCATGAGACAGCGTCTCATCAATTTTCAAGAAGAATCGGCGGAAATTAAAGACATAGCCTCGCTATAGGAGTTATTCTGATATAAAAAAAGTAATATGGGGTTATTCTGGATTAAATGTGAATCATGTCATCATGAAAGTCGAATGAAAAGCTCTCCCTGCTTATAATGTATGATAATGTTATGTTACAGAGAAATACCACGCCCAGATGAAAGAGGCTCAGCAAGTGGTCGCAGAGAAGACCAGCGCGCTCGAGGCAGAGGCTTACAAGACTAAGAGACTGCACGTCAGTATTAACAGTATTTCAACATTGTTGAGCTATTAAAAATTTTATGAAAATTAATGAAATTATTTGCCAAAACATAACGTTTATTTGGGGTATTAACCATCATATAAGCCTTGTAAATAGAATTCCGTGAATGTTTAAATGAAATATTAAAGTCGCACGTCAATTCTATTCTATATTGGTTTGTAATGTATAAACTCAAAACCTTCTGGACTGATTTTAAAAATTCTTTCACCCATAGTAAGCTACATTATCAGCGAGTAACATGAGCTATATTTTTTTATAAAGTTACGCAGAGGAAATCGGGTGCAACAGATAGTTTTCTATACTAATTATTATTATCCAGAAAAATGACTGTAGATTAATTAAATTTACTAATATTATAGAGAGAAGATTTTGTATGTTGTTTGTATGTATGAATGTAGGAGGAGTTGGCAGTGTTGCGAAGGAAGGCGGAACGCATGAAGAAGATGGAACAGGCCGGCAGCAGTATGGACGAGGTTCTGCTGGAGGAAATTCGGGAGTACAAGGAGACGCTCACGTGTCCCTCTTGCAAGGTAATAACTATTCTATATTTACACTCATTATACAATCATTGAATTCGATGAAACCTTGTATAATTTTTTTCTTTGCTTCATAATCATTAAGTAAATTTTTACGCTCCAAATTTTGTATAGGGTTCATAATGTCACACCTAAAGAATTAATATAATAAATATTAACGGTACTGTGTAAGAAACCGGTGTAAATTATTACTTAAAGAAAAAACCAAACATATATTCTTTTATATCGTATATTCAAATATTAATATTATATAGTAGTAGGTTTACATTGCATATTTGGACGTAAATTATCATGAACTTTTATTTAATTTAAAATGAACTGATTTTTTTATAAAAAAATAATAATGTAATTTTCATACGTTGACCGTTGCTATGGCAACCGTGGAACGTTGCTGTTGACGTGGCCGGGTTAAGCTAGTATGATATAATAACAAAATGGTATTGGTTTGGTCAGGTGAAGCGCAAGGACGCCGTGCTGACGAAGTGCTTCCACGTGTTCTGCTGGGACTGTCTGCGCACTCGATACGAGACGCGGCAGCGCAAGTGCCCCAAGTGCAACGCCGCTTTCGGCGCCAACGACTACCACCGCCTCTACCTCTCCACCTAACTCCCCTCAACCCCCAACCTAACATTTGTATCAATAGATGGATGAATTTTAGATACAACTACATGCTACATGGAGAGGAGGGTCTAAATGTAAATCCGCCAATGTCACTGATGATGGCTTAAATAAATAATCAAAATATTAAGTTATTGTAATATAAATATATTATAAAATAACTAGCAATAATATATTTATAATAACATTAAAAATATTTCTCAATAATTTGATTATTTAAGACTTATTAAAATTTTGAAAAAAAAAAAATGGACAGTGACGGCTTTAAACTTAGGCCCCTCATGTATGTTTATGTATATGAATTGAACATAGGAAAATAACATTAATCAAATTTAAACATATGAATCGGTATTATAATCGATATTTCATAGTTGTCTTTAATGCATTTGATGAGAACTTGAAATTTATTTGTGGAATAGCATTCCAAAGTCAAATAGATAAATTCGTTAATTTAGAAGTTGTTAGATTGAATAAATTGAATACCTACATATATAAAAAAAAATAGAACCAATTAAAACGGGGACGAGGTGTAAGTAGGTGACGAATTAAAAAAAAAAAAAACTATCATCCCACCATTCGAGTCACGGTAATATTATATTTTAAAATAAGACATGACTTATTTTCTAAAGGACAAAAAATGTGGGTAATCGAGTAGTGTTCATATGTACCTTGAACTTTTGCGTGTCTGCTAAGTTGGGTAGACGGTCAATTTAGAGCTATCAAGTGAGAAATGTAAGTACCCAACTTAGCAGATACGCATATGTTCAAAGAGCATATGAACACTACTCGATTACCCACATTTTCTATCCTTTGGAAAATAAGTCATGTCTGGGGACCCTGAGATTTTGGGGCCATTAAATTTGTTCCGTACACTCTCTGAACTTCGCGTGCATTTGCATTTGCATGTAACTGTAGTAATTTATATGTGTATAATTACGTTTAAATGTTCGTTTAAGTGTTGTAATATAGATATTTAATTGTAAGTTAGTGAAAGCGGAATATTGTGAAATCGGCTTCATTAAACACTTGTAACTTTTCAGCAATGAACTTTAAGGAGACTCGATAAAATTGTTTTTATTTTTTCGAGCGATTTCAATTTATGATCTCTTAAATGATTTAATTTCCTTTTTGCGTTTCATTCGCGTGATTGGAATATAAAAATAAAATGTCTCAAGTTTTTAGGAGATGTATAGATGAATTTATTTTTTATTTTTTCATACTTTCAACCGATTCATGCTGCCGCCCAAAGATAAATACATATACATCAAAATATCATTATACATACCTCCTTTTTAGTCCATCGTCGCAACGGGTACGATTATACCGGTTTTTATATTCGGCTGTACTCATTATCCAAAAGAATTAAGATATCTAAATGGATTTCTATTATGATTATATTTCAACTAAACGTACACAAATTCTCAATCGAAACAAAAATGCCATGATTATTATTTCGCCTTTTCAAAAAAGTTAAGAACAGTTAATTTTGCCAGTTAGAACTTTCTTTTTCAATTAAGTTTGATACTTTTTTAATAGGTTTTTTTTTTACCATGACGAACGGTCATGGGAGGTAGATAGAGCTTTTGTTTTTTTACAGTGAGATTTTTTTAATTTTGTTTTTAGTATTCTGATAATCTCTATTTAGGCTTTTAATTCTTGCATTTTAAAATATTTAATCGGTAAAAATAGGTAAAATCTTATTGATCGATGGATTCGAAAGCAAGGAAAACTATAATTAAATACAATCAGTGAAGTAGAACGTGAACTTAAAAATATTTAACTTAAAAAAGTTATAAATAAAACCGGGGGTTAAGTGACGTTAGGTCCACTGTATCTAAAAATGTCTACTCCCAAAAAGTATACTGGAAAAATTTCATCAAGATTCGAATCATATTTTGTAATTAATGTAATTATGTTTAAATTACAAAATATATAGGGAAAAATGATCGTGGTTCGTGAAATGAAAGAAGTCCAATGATTTACACAATCAATCAAAGTAAATGATTAAGCAAATATAAATAATATAATATAAAAAAATCGGTGTTGACTGTATTTCTGTAATATCTTGGTGATCTAAAAAAAAAATGAATAATTTTTTTTCAATCTTATCCCGTGATATTTTATTTTTTTTAGGTAGGTATACAAGATGAAAATTATATACCTACCTGTTACTTACTAGTTACATGCATACGTATTTATAAAAAAATATAATACTCCATCAAGGTTTGTATACATAATAGTGTATACAAACTTTTATAGAACGAACGCTACAGCCTTGGACGGCAGTTGATTTCCCAGATGTGTGTTGTGTGTGTGTTTTGCATATTTTTTTTGTATATACATGAAGATGCGATTGATATTGTGAGCCGCGGTATTATATTTTGGATTCAACTAATAAAAACGGTACTTCTATTAATATTAATAATATATATGCGAGAACAGAATATGGCTTCACGTAGACATTTTCCCCATAATTATATGTAGTAAAGCTAAGGTTTATAGTAAAGTCACTACTTGCCCAAGATTTGACTCTTTAATCCTCACAAGGGGATGTGGGTTAAATTTTTAACGTTTATATGAAATGTTTGTTAAATCTCTGTCAACTAATTTGCAGGGGCGCTCGCTCGGACATAGCCGAGACACATTTCAATATACTTAATAATATTGGCGCTTCGAAATGTGTAAATATTAAGCACAACTTTTAATTTTTAGCGCGAAATGCTATGTCAAAATGTTTATTTAACGTAGAAAACTTCAATTCTATGTTTGCAGTAAAACAATTTGGTTTGCGTTTTATAAATAACATAAATAAGTGCTATTTTTACATACTTCAAATGATTTCCTGGATCCAGGCTTCTTCTGACTGGTCCTATTGGAAAATTATGGGAAGGCTCTATGTCCAGCAGTGGACATCCTACGGTCCACTGAATGATTATTCCTGGGGTGATTACTTTTGATTTTGTGATAACTTTTATACACAATTTAAAAAAAAAAAAGACTATTGATTGGCCATCCCGTACCATTGTTATTGTTGTAGTGAATGAAATGATAAAACTGAAAACAAATTTAGTACATTAATGTGTAACACAAAAAATTGAAACATACGTATGTATGTATATGTATTATAATAAAACTGCTCTGAATCCAAAATAGAATATCGTGGAATTGTTCGATGTTTGTTTCATTCCCTAAGTATAGTGATAGCTTTGTATATTTAAGCGTGGCTTATAAGTTAAAATGTGTCTATATAGTTTTTCAGCTTGTTTCGTATCGAACAACACACTATTATTATGTATATCGGTGTCATTCTTTGAAACATATTTAAAAAAAAAACTTAGTGTACACTTATAGCTAAATACATTAACGTTAGTTTAAACGGACTCTAGGTGCAGGTGTAACATTTAAATGTAGTTTAGTTTTGGTGTAGTTAGAATGAATTTCTGTTTTCTTATTCATAAAAAAAGTGTATAAAAACCATCAAAATATAATAAAATAAAAACCCATAACACCATAATAACATTAGTTTAATAATAAAGTACATATACTCGACTAGGGCTTCAAAGTTGAAAGAACTTGACATATCTATCGTATATATATATATAAATGTTATGTTGGTTTGTGTATGCTTCAAAAACTCGAAAACTAGCCGACGGATTGACTTGAAATTTTTACACAACATTGCATTTTAACAGAGGAATAATCTTATATACTTTTTTTTTCCAAAATTCTAATGGAAACAGATTTTTATATTAAAAAAAAACAATTTTCATACGTTGACCGTTGTTATGGTAAACGTGAAACGTTGCTGAATTTATAATACCTAGGTTTTTTGTTATTAAATTTTAATGAAATTAATAAGCTGATAAGAAACATCAAAATTACTTCGTACAGATAGTCGTTCATTAGTTTTATTGATACTACCTTATATTAATAATAAAAAATTGGGTTTTTATATATAATTTATTTATGAATAAATACAGTTTTGGGAGCAAAAATATATATATTATAGAGAAGTCGCGTCGAAAAACTATGGCTTGACGAAGTCAATTTGTCGCATACCTTTAATTTCACACCCCGGTCCACTTGGATCCATTATAGCTCAGTGTTAACATGTGGATCTGCGGATACATTTATCTCCCCTTAAATCTAACATTGAAGGGATTCAATAATAAACATAATTTATATGCCACTGCGATCCACAAACGCCCCTCGTAACAAATAAAAAATCTCATTAAACTGAAACATTTACTTATATTATTTCTATAATCATGTGAACTATTGTAGTTAAAAATAAATCAACATGTGTAACATGCTTGAGGACTTTTAGACCAAGTGACATTTATAGAACATAATTAGTTTCAGCTATTTAAACATGAAATAGAAGTATCCCTGTATCTCACCTTTTAAATTTATTTTAAGAGGAGATAAAGGTATCCGCGGATCCACATATGGAGCCGAGCTGTGGATCCAAGTGGTCAGAGGAAAATTTACAGATTACATTTTTTTAAATTTTTGTTTGTTTAAATCGAATCTGAGACTGTTACTGAAGTAAAGCTACATTTTCTAAACACACAAATAAGATGACATAGTAAAACTTGGTAAGTTTGGCGCATCTTAAAATGTATTGCAGAAATGAATTTTCCGGCCCACTGACTGATAGCTATTTACATAAAATCTACGAAAATTTTATGTATCTGAGGGCTGGCGATGTTTAATCGGAATCTTTAATTGTATAAAATAAAAAAATTATCTTTTAGCATTGAATGTCAAGTGTCCATTTACTAGCACAATTTTGTAATAAATTGCATAATATTTTAGTTGTCTTAATTAAATTTTTGCTGTTCTCTGGTAAACCAAGTTTAAAACCGTCTTTGTAAAATATGCATCAATCAATATGTGTAACTTATTAATATGTTAAAACGTAATAAATATCAAAAAGTTTTTTGTTTTTGATTTCATTGATTCCCTCGCTTGAAGAGATCTGTTTCAGTTGGCAATAAGTTCATTACCTATAGTTTTTACTACTTTCAGTGCACTTAGCAAATATTTTTAACTTTTCAAGTTTTTTGTACTATAAAAATTTGAAAAAAAAAAAAAAGTAGTTCTTGCCAAGAAAATATGAACGTTTTTTTAATAGTTGGTATTTATTTAGACACAATTTTTAATAAGCTTCTGTGTATATTAGTATCCCATTCTATAAATACACTATGAGGCTGTTTTATATCATCACATTTAAAATTCATTGAATCTGAAATATATATAAAATTACATAAAATTATTTTATTAAAACACAATATTAAAACTGACATCTGAAACAGGCACTTACCTAATGTTTCTAAGAATCTCTTGAAAGTATCATCATTTCTTATTACGCTTGCAATGTACACTTCTAGTTGATTATTTCTTTCAAAAAATATCTTCATAACACTACAAAGAGGTTTTAATATTGAAGGATCATATACTATATCTGCACCAATTACTATATCTGGTACTACATCAAGGGGTACATCTTCAGTATTATTCCAATCCAATGGCATAACACCTGAATGTCATAAAAATATAAAATTAATACAAACCATTACATAAAGTCATAGGAAAAATGAGAGGTACAAAAAATATATACCTATACTCGTGAACTCTTCTTCAAACATTATTGAAGATGAAATTTCAGTTTGTCTATGATTGGGGAAATTTATTTTAATATTTTCACGTAGAGCTTTTAACACATCATGGTGACAATCTGTTAGCATAATAGATTGGATTTTACATATTTTTGCAATAGTAATTCCTGTAAATCCAATACCAGACCCGAGCTCTAAAATTTTTCTGTTTAAAAATTTATCTTTATTGCACAATGCCCAGTCAGATAGCATTAATGCTGCCTAAAAAAAGACAATCTGAGTTTATTTAAAATGAAATATAAACATAATATTTCAAGCACAGTTACATACAGTCAAGCCTTGAAATTTGTGTTGATATTAATATTAATATGTAATTTATTAATTACCAATAATATGTTCCAAGAAATTTTTCAATAAATTTTGAATAGCAAATGTTAGTACAATTGTTTTTCTTTTTAATCGAATGAGTATAACATATAGACTTCAATATACAATATTATATTTCCATAGATTTATCAAAAAAATTTGGCCACATGTTATTGGTCTTCCATGTGGTTCGTTCTTCAAATCGAAGTTTCCATCACGAAAGCGTTTAAACCAAAATCGCACAGTGCGTTCATTAGCAGTCCCCTCTCCAAACGCAACATTAATATTGCGAGCTGTTTCTGCCGCGTTAGTTCCGCGTCGGAACTCGTATTCAAAAATCACACGAATTTTCGAAGTATCCATCTTTATTGTCTAAGCTGAATAAAAAAAACAACTGAAAGTTGATAATCGAATGTTGCACATTTTTTAAAAGAAGAACTACATAGGTACCGTATGAAAAAAGTTTCACTCAAAAATCTCAAACCATGAAGGTTCTATGTCAATTCGAAGTACCTATTACAATAAAACGGCAATTTCATACTTTAACCCCTATTATTAATGACAGTTTAATTTTGTACATGTTTTATAATAAACGTTTTTAGAAAACATAAGCCAAATACTTACAGTTAGTTAATACAAACCTCCCAAGTCCTCATACCTGTGGTACCATTCACAACCATTTTATTAGTTTCCTTGGTGGTAATTATTTGACTTGGATCCTTAGATATAATGTAGTGGTGATAGCAAAATTCATTATCTTCTTTATCTTTCATTAGATAACATAGATGTGTATAAAAATCATCATGGACCTCTTGTTTGGGCTCCAAATAGTTTATAAGTTTTTTAAAAAATAACTTATTAAATTTCTCATTAACGGGATACTTTTTAATTAAGTTACTGTGTATTGTCCTTTCGAGAAACATCTGCTGTGCTTCCAAATTTAATAGTAAAATTTCATCAGGCTGAAACAACAATAAAATTTTAAATTTAAATCCATAATAATAGGTATTATTATGAATGCGAAAGAAACTGTATTACCTTTTCAAACCTTTACAACTCAACCGGTCATCATGAAATTTTGCATACAGATCAGGGATACAGAAAATAAAGAGCTTTCATAAAAAAAATAAACTATAGGAACTAAAAATAGAAATCCAAAGTATAACAGCAATGAATACCTATGTCAGGTGTTATATTGCTCATATATATATATTTTGCCAGTAATATTTTTCAATTTTTATTATGGACAAAGTTGTGGGCACCAGCTAGTAGATTATTGCATGAAGTAGCAGACATACCACATAAATGTCTGGTGATATGTCTCTGTGAGATGTCCTCTAGTGAATATGCAGCATAAAACAACGGGTAAGCGCCATTCATACTTGTTACTCTTGTTCAATGTTCTACATTCTACTAAGTATCATTCACTATTTTCTAAAATTTCTAATGAATAGATTGTATATGTTCATATACTTACATGTCATCAAAGTGGCAGACCTAAATCTCAGGGAAAAAAATGTAATGCTTATATTTATACTTACTAGGGTAAATGGTAAAAGTAGATGTAAAACTAGACAAAGGCTGGTTGGTAGCCTGTTGTAATACTACTTTGTTAGACCTACTTTTTTATAAAAATATGAAACAAATTGTAATTTTGTTTTGGTATTAATTTTTACTTACATCTATTTCAAAATTGACAGATCCTTTGTAAAAATAATGCGTTAGATACTGAACTAGTTCTAATTTAGTTTTGGGTACAAGCGGCTGTAGAGACATAATTCATAAATAAATAAATATTAAACAGTTTGAAAACTTTGTTATGAAACTCTTTGGTTATGAAAAAAAAAACGAAAGAAACCTAGAACAGTACCTGTCAACAGAACAGTATATTTAGTTGTTCTGGGGGTTTATAGAATGAGTTTTCAATACTAATAATAAATCTGTAAGGGTCGGTCATGGAGTAAGTTACTTTGTTTTCAGAGATATCGTGTTTATAGGTTCTATACATGATACTGAAACTAAATTGACGATTTTTAGAATTTTTTCTGTATGTATGTATGTATGTATGTATGTTCCTCCATAACTGAAACGAATTAACTGGTTTTCATGAAACTTGGTAGATAAACATTTGGACGTACGGGAGACAGGATAGGCTACTTAATATTTTTCAACGCGGGCGAAGTCGTGGGCACCAGCTAGTAATAGAATAAAATATCAATTCTATTTTATTTTATTTTCTACGGTGAAGTATTTGTAACGGTATTGTAGTCTTTGCGTCAGTCAGTCATAGTGTCGTTCGACATCTATGATGTCAATTGTCAAGTCAATTGTCAACTTGCTTGTCAAGCATTGCTTGTCATTTATTGTTTTTGTTTTAATTTTAACTTTCCCGATTCGGGATTCCCGAATATCCGATTTTTTCTTTCGATTTTCTTGAAGTATTAATTTCTAATACATAATTGACTGCAAGGCAAGTTAAAAAATCAATATGATAAAAACTAATGGAAGAAAACGAAAAATAGAAATAAACGATGCCAATACTTCAACTCCTAAAAAACTTAAATCCAAGTGTTCAAATCAAAATGAAACCGTTAAAAACGTCGAATCGAAATTAACAAAAACAAAAAATAAAGAAGTTTTAATAAAGACAGAACTTCAAGGGGGTGGTGATGAAACTAAGCTTCTTAAAGATGACACTTGGGATGATGCCTTAATGTTATCACATATTGTTAAAGTCACTCAAAAAGTTGCCCAAAATTTTGTTAACCTGTTGAACGAAGGGTGTACTTTACCTTTCATTGCCAGATACCGTAAAAGCAATGTAGACTTCCTTACTCCTGACCGGTGAGTGCTTAATTACTTGATGAACCACTACTTGATGTACTTGATGAATTTGCAACATACTTATTCTAATGAAGTAATAGAATATAGATTTTTTTATTATAAAACTAGGATAATTGCTGTTTTCGATGATGCATGCAACACACTTGAAAAGATGAACATTTCAGTTGATGTAAAAAAAAATCAGGTCATTTTGATAAAAGTACTTATTCATTTTTTAAAAGAGTATAGTGATTCATTTTTTAAAAGTGAAAAGTGATTGATAATGATGAATTGAAAACAATACTTAAAGAATATTCGCAATATTTATTTTGTTACTTTCAGATTGCAGGAAATGTTTGAAAGCTACCAAAATGTATTACATTTAAAGAAAAAAGTTAAATCTACTATAGAAACCTTAAGGAAATCGAAAAAGTTAACTCCCGATATTGAAAAAAGTTTATTGGCTGCTTGTAATCTGGCTGAAATAGACTTGGTGGTATGTTATTTTTATGTTATAAGAATATCCTTTTGTAGAACGTTATTATAGCTATACACGTGCCTGTCTGTGTCGATCATATGGTGCACAGCATTAATGCTTTTGTGGTTCACAACCGTTAACGGGTGAGAATCACGAAATTCGTCACTGAGATTGCACAACCATGTAAACCTATAAATCGTTTAAAACAAAAGCAGACTTGAAACAGAGTGAAGATCTGCTGAGTTACTAATATAATAAAATCATACTATAAAATTAAAATATAAAATTATAGTATGATTTTATTATTACTATATACTAATAAAATCATACTATGAAAATTTTCATGAGTTAAATCCATGGTTATGTTAACACGCAATATGATGAAACAAACTGTATTGTACAGCCAAAGAGTTCCTTTTTCAAATGTTGTAAATTATTTTTAAATATTGTTTATGTAAGTGGCCAGTTCCAGAAACATATAGTGTATCCTATGTATTATAAAGGAATTGCCTGGATCCTCTAACAGAATGGTTCTTGTACTGTTACTGTTATGATTTTAAAGAAAAATATAATAAAACAACATTGATTCACTTATTTATTAATTTGAATTGTATTACTTATTTAAAAAAATTTGAAAAGTTATAATAAACAAAATCAATTACCTACCTTAAACAAATATTTGCATGCCCTTGTCGGTTAGAACATACTTTGTACATTAAAATCTTGCAAACATTATGCTTGTGCAAATAAATATTTTTTATTTTATTTTATTTTATCAAGTAGTGTTTAATTGTGTACACCCCTGTTATGTAAGTTGTTATATCTTTGTCTTCACTCTTAAGGTTATAATATTTTTTTGCAGTATGCACCTTTAAAGTCACAGAGTTTAACACTTGCGGAAAGGGCTCGTAAACTTGGCCTTGAACCATTTGCTGTTAAGGCTCTAAACGGGGAATATCTTGACTTAAACACATTATGCACCAAAGACAAAGAGCTTTCAACAATTGAATTGGTTGATACACATATCACACACATAGTGGCTGATATTATATACAAAGATACAAGAGTTCTTGAACAAATAAGGAAATTGTGAGTTATTTATAATTTTTATCTATACTAATAAATAAAATTTAATTGTCTGTTTATACTGTCAAAATAACAGATTTTTAGTTTTTGCTGCTTTTTGCATTTTTTTAAATTTGATATCTACCCAATATTAATAGTTGGTTCAGTGGTTTAGATATGAAAACTTAATAGATAGAGGGTTACTTTCGCTTTTATAATATTTAATGTAAGTGAATATCAAAAACACACTCCTGCATTAAAAATATACCTAATTGAAGGAAAGAAGAAACAAGATTCACACTGCAAAGTACACTTAAAAAGAGTTCGACAAAGGAAAACAAAGAAGTAGACAAGAAAGCGAACACAAAGTCAGATCCAAACACATACAAGATATATTTCAATTGGCAATCTCCCACACATTTCATCAAACCGCATCAAACATTAGCACTTAACAGGGGAGAAGCGGAGAAAGTGCTCAGTGTCAAAGTGGTTGTTCCCGATTGGTTTCACAACAAACTGGAAAGGTACATTTCAAACTATTAACCTGGTGGGCACATTTGGGCAGCCCGCCTGGCGACAGTAACCACCCGCTTACAGAAGACCACCGTGAAATAACAGCAGGTGTGCTGTTGTGTTTCGGTGATCCCTTCCCAATACCTTATCCTTAGGTAATCTTACTATACTCGATAGCACACTTGCAGCACCTGTGATACTGCTGCCAGGTGTGCTGCCCAAATGACTGCGAAACACAGTATGCCTTGCCACCTTCCAGGTCAAAACCAGAGCCAACTTTGAAAAGTTCATTTCCAAGTCCCAGCCGGGAATCGAACCCGGGACACCTGGGACAGAAAGAAGGCAAAAACACCCTATCCACTCATCCGCAATGTACTAAGTAACCAAGTATTATATTGTATATAAATAGTTATTGTGTCATAATAGAAAGAGCATACATCAGGTTTACTCCTCATAATATTCAGCATTCCGGACTGGATGGTACTTTCATGTGAACTCGTGTTTAAATATTATGTAAATCTTTACATAGTATTAAAACAAAGACGCTTCTCGCCATCTGCCCTTCTGTATGTATGTACCTACACTTAGATCTATGAAACTACTTTATGAATCTATGAAAGAGGTTTTTACAAAAAAAAAATCCAAAAAATAAATTTTATTCGCGTGGATCGCTAGTTAATTATAAATGTTAATCGCAATAATATTGATGATATTCTAGATATTGTTTATCATTGTGGAGGAGTAATCAGTGGGTGCGCAAGGGCGTAAGCGACGCTTACACTCGCCTGATAAAGCCGTGGCTCTCGAGGCAAGTTAGGGCGGACCTCACTGTCGCTGCTCACAAGGAAGCAGTCAATACGTTCACCACTAACTTGGAGAAATATCTACTAACGGAGCCTGTCAAAAATAGGAGAATTGCAGGATTGGATCCAGGCTTTAAAGCTGGCTGCAAGGTAATTATGTTAAAATTTATTTAGGTACAGCTATTGCCAAGGGCTCAAGTTTCAAGTTAGAAATCAAGGATTCAAGTTAGAATAAAAATTTTCATTAAAAATAAAAAGTGTATTAAGAATTCAAGACCTATCAAGGGATGTATTACGATCTCTTGGGCCGGCCTCGATCGGCCGGAAAACCTCTCTGAATTTATAATCTGTGTTCATATTACTAATATTTATTTATTTATTAATATACTAGCGACTCGTTCCCGGCTTCGCCCGGGTGCAACAATTTACATAAACAAAAAGTAGCCTATGTTACTCCTGACGACCCCCTCTTCATGTCTGCAAAGTTTCATCGAAATCGCTTCAGCCGTTTCTGACAGACAGACAAAAATTCTAAAAAAAGTTATTTACGTTTTAACAGCATGCGAATGACTCTCTAATAGTAAGCTTAGTTTGAGGCAGTTTTTCGCAAATCACAGACAGACACTCTGATTTTATTTATATAGATGTATGTAATAAGCATGAAAACGATTTCTATCGAAGTTGCAAGTATTCATAAAGTGTAACAATACTACTGGCGAACGGATGTTGTGGAGAAGTGAATAATTTGTCATTTCGTAAAAGAATTAAGGAAATACTTACATTTGATACTAAACTGGCGTTTGGAAGATAATATGGTTTTTGGTGTATGATTGTTTATAATCGGTGTTTAATTTTAGGTTGGAATTATAGATTCAGATGGTAGAAAACTAGATGTTTCCACAATACATCCAGATTTACAAAGAAATAAGTCGAGAGACGTTGCAGCTCAACATTTGAAGGAACTCTTAACAAAACACGAGTGAATATTATCTTGGTAACTCTAAATGCATTAAATACTGATGTTATTGATGAAAAAAATAATTGTTTTATTATTTTCAGAGTGGAGTTGATCGGTTTAGGCAACGGAACGGCTTGTCGTGAGACGGAATCTTGGCTCAAATGTTATAACATTTCTGAAAAAATCCCCATAGTAATAGTACCGGAGCAAGGAGCGTCTATATATTCTATAAGCAAAGAAGCCCAAAAGGTAAAATATCCTTCAATTTTTTTTTTATGTTAAGGTCGGCAGACAGGCCGACGGTCCACTTGATGGTAGATGGCTAACGTCGCCATAGGTACTGCAACTACAGACTACAGTGGGATTAAGGATAAGGGATTGGGAAGGGATAGGGAAATGGGCTCTGGCATCCCTCACTCACTCACCGAAACACAACAGCACATGTGCTGTTATTTCACGGTGTTCTTCTGTAAGGTTAATGGTTACTGCAACCAAACGGGCTGCCCAAATGCGTTTGCCACTGCGAAACACAGTGTGTCCTGCCACTACTAAACTTTATAAACTTGTTTATATTTTTTTAAAAAATATTGTATAATCTATTTTTTTTTGATTGAACAAAAAGGTAAACAAATATGGCGTCGCCAGGGTCACTGATCTGTTTTAGAGATGGGATTTGTAGAATAGGAATATCAAAGAGAGTTGAATCAGTGAGTAACTCATAATTAGAACTTGTTCGTATTGTTTAATGTGATGAATTTCTTGTCTTTTTACTTGTTATTGGACTCACTAAAACAACAATAACATAGTTTAAATCAATAAAGTACAATTATTTACCATGGCAACACTGCATTTTTCAATGGTGTATTTTGCACCGTAAAAACCAAAATCGAATAAAATATTATTATTAATAAGAATAATAAATAAAATACGAACTATTAGTAGTAATTTTAAGTAATCTATTTAATTAATGCCATTTAATCAGAAATAATTTCATAAAGTGTCTACGGTTATGTATTATGAGAAACTAAAACTTTAAAAATGTATTTGGAATTGTGAACTTGATAATTTATGTACGAATCAAAACCTCATGTGACTCCAAATGACTTAGGGCTAACCATATCGTCACCTACAATATCATTTTTGCATTTTTGTCAATAGTTTTTTGCATTTCCCTCTGAAAATATGCAATAATAAAGAACATTATGTTTAGTGAGTGTAAATGAATATGTGTATAGATAAATGTGTATTTAAGGTTAAAACTGGAAAATTCAATGTCGTAAATTGTTTGGTATTACAATATTTTTAATATTTTTTAATGCTATTTGGTTTATTTATTTTAATTCCAGATGAGAATTAGGAATAGTTGTAATACATTGATCTATCGATTCCTAAGCCTTTATCCTTAATACTACTATAGTTGGCAGCTCTGTGTCGTTGCTTGTTTTATAGGCGATGGGAGCCACCTACCATCAATTGGACCGTCAGCCTGTCTGACGAAATTTACATAATAAGAGATTATTTCCAAATTATTCCAGGAACATCCTAATATGGATCCCAATCTTATATCAGCTTTATCAATAGCCAGGCGAGTGTTAGATCCGTTGGGAGAATTGATAAAAGTGAGTAAACGGAAACTTGTTAAATTAAAAATTATACAATTAAAGATTAGTTAGCAGATAAAAATGCATAGAATTAAAAGGAGCGATTCCTGGAGAGTTTCTTTCGCCATTTCTTCTCCCCCAGAACGACCATTTATTTCCGAAACGGTAGTAGTTTTTTTATCTTAAAAAAAGTGATCTTGTTATCCTATTTTTGATTTGGTCTTGCAGATCGAATTGTATAAACAAAAAAGTGGAATACTTATTTTGGTTAAGTATAGACTTTCCTTAACTACTCATAGCCGGAACGAAAAATATATTATGTTGCAACTGTTTTAGAAAATCTGAGATTTATAAGAATGATACCTGATTGGGAATTGTGTTTAGTTTTAATCGGCTTGCACACTGAACCTTTAAATGTTCTAGTAGTGACTAGTGCATCAATCAAGTTAAGTGTGTTAAGCCTGTATATAAATGAACATTAAAATAACTAACAAATACGTGGATATATCTATAGCAAGTTTGCTAGATACATATATTTTAAGGGGATTAATGTTGAATTGTTATTTTCATGACATGATATAATTTTGTTCACGTCTAAGGTAGAACCAAAGAACTTGGGCGTTGGTTTATATCAACATGACATACCACCGAAAATGTTAGAGACAGCCCTCGATTGTGCTGTTGAAAAAATTGTCAGTTTGGTCGGCGTCGATATCAATACTGCTTCGCAAGCCTTGTTAAGGTGAGACACGTCATTGAATTGAATAGTTTTCAATTTCTACTCTATAAATAAAACATCTAAAAGTATATGTTCCAGGTCGTTATTAAACTAAAATCACCTATGCGCACTTTTTTGAGATTCTAAAATAGTTCACTGCCTTATTTATCAATAGTATAAAAAAATTGCAGTGTTGATGAGCACTACTTGTCGAACTACGACCTCTTAATAAAATATGCCATGTGCAGCAGCTAGAATGTGTTGTGCAAAATTTACTTTATCATGTTTAATATACAAATAAGTATACGTAAAATAACCTGTTTCAAATAAAATACTTTAAAAAAAAACCTCATGTAAAATTTTTCAGGAAAGCTTTTTTTTTTTTCATTATCTTAAAAGTATACTTTTTGCACATAGGTAGCAGATTTTGGTTTGACGAGTATATATAGTTTGGTAAATGCATTTTAAGTTTTCATACATTATACAACATTAATTATTAACAAAAAATCAGATTAATTTAGAATCAGTTTCAGAAATAGGGTTATTATCAGTATCTGTAGTGTTTTAAATTATCAAAATAATAATTAAGGCGTGGAACTAACAAAGGGTTAAATATTATTTTATGAAAAGTTATAAAACATTCTTAAGTAACTTTTTTGGTATAGGTTGTCAGACAGGTTTTTCACTTGATGGTAGGTAGCTACCGTCACAAGCAACGCCATAGGGTGCTTTAAATGCGGTGCCGACCTTAGTAAGATAAAAAAATTGCGAAGGGATAAGGAAATGGGTTCTTGCATGCCTTACTCACTCACTGAAACTTAACACCATGTGCATGCTGTTATTTCACGGTGGTCTTCTGTAAGGGTGTGGTTACTGCCGCAGGACGGGCTGTCCTAATAATTGCTATACGCAACGTAATCTACCAACTTTGAAAACTTGCAACCACTTTGCAACTTGCAAGACCAGAAAACCAACTTTGAAAAGTTAATTCCTAAAGGGATTTGCTAATGCAAGCAAAGCAACCTTAACCTTTCGACCGATGGAATCTTTTCATTGAAACGTTTCTGATTTTGCTTTTAAGCCACTTAGCTCAATAGTTTAGTTCTGTCTCGATAAAGCTCATACTACAATTAAATTGCAGACGTATATCCGGCTTAAACGATGGAAGAGCAAAAAAGTTAATAGCGTATCGTCAGGAGAATGGAAAGTTTAGTTCAAGACAAGAGATAGTGAAGGTTTCTGGAATTGGAAAGGTCACATTCCAACAATGCGCTGGCTTCCTCAAAGTTTTGGGTGGGACAGAAATTCTTGATTCGACCATTATTCACCCAGAAAGCTACAGCATAGCAAAGATGTGAGTGTCATTTTCACTATTACCTTCATTTTAATTTGATTAAATAATGTTAAATAATTTGGTGTTTTCACATATGTAAGTCCTACTAATATAATATTATAAATGCGAAAGTTTGTGGGGATGGATGTTTTTCACTCTTTCACGCGAAAACGGCTGAACGGATTTGAATTACATGAAAATTACAAACAGCATTTCCATAATGGTGATAGTGCTTATCGGCTTTAATTTCGTCTACATTAATTTACATTTCCATTTGTAGAAATACAAATGATGCTATATTAATCACTTGTAAAGCTTGGCAAAAAAGTGTAGAAATTAAAAAGTAGCAATGCTATAGTATCCTTTTCTTATATAGATGATTAGAACGGGATAGCACTATAGTTTTGCCACTTTTTAATTTCTATAATTTTTTGATAAACTGTACTTAAGAACGAAACAGTTGTCAATCTTTTCTTCAATATCGTTTTTAAAGAACATACCAGACATTCTAGTTTTAGTTTTAATCTATTCTATGTTTGATTTTAAGGTTCGCCAAAAAAATCGGCGTCAACATAAAACAGCTTAATCAACCACATTTTCCCGAGACAGTTAATAGTAAGACGTTAAATATGGATGTCGTATATATGAGTGAAGAACTCGGCACAGACGTGTGTACTCTGGAACTGATCATGAGCGCTTTCAAACAGAAAACGCACGAGAGTGACGTCATCGTGTACTCTAAGCCTATTTACTCTGTGACAGTGAATGGAACTGAACAATTGAACGAGGGAATGACGTTGACAGGTAATCTAAATTTATACTATTTTATTGTTAAGGCCGGGACATGGTGGAGACTAGAGGTAACTCTATACATGAGAAAGTGTCCGTCGAATACGCTCAATGGGCGGCTCTGTAGTAGAATTAGGGCGTGGCGCTCTAGTAGCATTTTATTTACGGTGGGTTTCATGAACTACGAAACCAACCAATCATATCCATATCATATTAAACACCAATGCTACACTAGCGCCATTCTGGTCAATTTATGAATTTAATGCATTAAATAGTGGTTCGCATTTAAATGCGAGCAGTTCGTGAATGGCCGCCCTAAAGACTTGATTTGCCAATGGTTATGGTCATGGGTCTAATTGTGGTTGTATTGCGCAGGCGTAGTTCGCAACGTAGTCCCGTTCGGATGTTTCGTGGATTGCGGAGTGGGCCAAGACGGTCTCATTCATTCGAGCAACATGTGTGGCCGAACTCTCCGACTTGGCGACAAGGTGGCGGTCACCGTTTTGGCTTCCAAAGTACCTAATAAAATTCAACTCAAATTAAATCAAATATTATAATTTACTAGTGATCTTTTAGCTCCCGGTTTCGCATGGGTGCAGTTTTTTTTGCAAATCTATACATATTATATAATAAAATGGTGGAGCCCTGCCTGTACATTAAATATTAAAAAAAAAAAAAAAAACAATTTGTACACGTTGTTCTGATATTACCGAGCTCAAAAAAAAAATTTTATTTTTAGATTTTTTGTCTGTTTACGTTGAACACGACTTAACTGATTTGAATGCGGTTTTCACTGATGTATTGATGATTGCCTGGATTAAACTATAGGATACTTTTTATCCTGGAAAAATCCTGGATCATCGCTAACATACATACAGATAGATATACGCGGCGGGGGCGACTTTGTTTTTATAATATGTAAGGATTATAAATATTTGATTTAATTTTGTTTTACTATTTTGTAGGGACATTTTTTCCTAAAATAATTTGATTGTCTACGAAGAACAACATAATTATAATATATTTGTAATCACTAAATGACACTGTAAAATATTGAAAAAATTGTTCAATGATTGAGTTAGGAGTTGCCATTATGGAAAATTGACACGAATGATATGTTCATTCGTTTCCATTTTCGGTTTCTTGCGTTATTTTTAGAGAAAAACATAATCGATTTGTTATTTTTAACACTTTGTTAGCCCAATTGCTAACTTATTTTTCAATAATTCTAAGATTGATGATTTCTTTTTTTTGGTACATATACATATATAGATGATTCAACAGAATGGTTGACGTACTTGCCAACTTTCTTAGTTTGAGTACTTTTAATAACGTGTGTTATGAGCTACTCTTATTAAATTTAAACCTTGTTTATTAATGCGTATTTCATATCCTTTTGAAGTTATTTTCCTACATGATATCACTTTTCCTTTCTTATTATGCTGTCATTATTTAATGCCACCACAATGTTTACAGGATTTTCTTAAGTTTCAACATGTGACATATCTACGGTTCTAAACCGTCTCTTACTAAATGTTCTGTGGCTACCGAGTCCAAAATAATATGTAAGTGCACGTGCAGGCTCGCTTGCAATGCAACAAAATTTACATTGTTATTGGTTCTTGAACTTGGTTAGGCAATTGAAGTGTATCACTTAAAAATACTCTTCCCCCTGTTATGGTTTCTCCTCAGAATACAGAACAAACCAGAAGGAGAGTTTGATTAAATTTGTAGGCAGCGCGCTGTGTCCGAAACAAATGCATCACACCGCCCCGCCCGCTCTTCACCCACCCGCGTAGGGTTACCAGCTTACGTAACATTACCTCTATTTGTGGTAAATTAAAATTGTATGTACTACTGCAAATAATTGAATTAAAAACATTAAATAATAAATATCTGCCTGAGACTTCGTTCGGGTAGACTACAATAAAGCAACTGTGTACAAAACTAACGAATTGCAACTTAATATACTTACTTGTCTGCTTACTTGCCTTAATATATGTATTTGCGTGAATAACTTTCATGTAATATATTGAGCTTTTATATTCTTGACTGCCTCCGTGGTCCAGTAAAAGGTTCGATCTCCTATGTGAAAGTTGTTACCAGTCTGGTTAGGATAATGCAGGCTTGAATCACCTGATCATCCAAAGATAAAAGAAAGATGATTCCATGTTTCTGAAGGCATGTTAAACTGTAGGTCCCGAATGCAATCTAGCGTTTATTTAAACCTATCCTAGGATTGATTCTGGTCTACCCAACGCGTATGGGTTGCAGAGATCAGATGGCAGTCGCTCTGTGTAAAGGCTTCGTCTAATCATCTAGGTTTGGTATTGGACCCCGGGCTCTGAAAGCGTTAGCGCTGAGAATGCAACCGGGAATAACGCTCTGGTGATGGTGAATTTGGGATATTATACTATAAATAATAAAGGTTTGTGTTATGGAGTAATTTATTCATTTTAGAACGTATACATGTGAAAATATTTTGAAAAATGTAATAAAATCAAATACAGTACAAAAGACAAGATTAATAATTAAGATGAAATTCTGCATTTAAGTATTATTTAGGTACCTTTCTGTTGTGTTAGTTTATTATAATATTGCCTTTTAGAATCAGGAATTATTTTAAGAGTTTTGCATTTAGATAAATGATGTAATCTTATATCAAGATATTTTTCAATTACTGCACGTATAAGATTATTTCTATGGATCGGGCCATTTACATGATTTTCTTCAAACATAAATATGCCACTATTTCCAAAGAATTTTTTGAAAATTTGGAGCACAACCGCTAAACGATGACTATTTGATGTTACTACGAAATCTTCGCGCGCAATTTTGCGAACATGTGCCTCGCAAATACAACATACTTCATACAAACTTTGAGATGGAAAACAAAGTCCACCTCTGTTTTTCAGGGAAATCAGTTTATGAAACCACAAAAAGTCACTTGCTTGCAAAGCGTCCATACAACAATGACATTTTATAACCTTAAGAAGGTAATGGGCTACAGAACCAGATATATAGCCAACAATGTAACGGTGTAAGTCATGGATATCAGGCAAATCTGTGGATAATAACTTTACAACGCTAGCACACGTTTCCGTAATTGTAAAGGAATCATTACATAGCTGTTCTTCTTGAAGTTTATGCAATTGGGCTGATCCATTAATAGCCTTTATTGATGACGAGCAATTCAAAACACCTATATTTTCTAGTGGAATACAGTTTCCGCTATCAGAAGCCTTTAATTCTAAATTACATAAAACTTTTCTATAAATTCCCTTGAATTGTTTCGCATTAGGATTGTTATTGTGCCCTCCATGCATTCTTATCATTCCAAACAGCAACTCTAAATGGTCCTGGCTGTATTTGTAAGATGGTATAAATACAAGAATGTCTTCATCGACCAAATTTCTGTACAGTGATTGTAAGCTTTCAATGCCTATGAGAATTCCGAGGAAACCAGTTTTGCAAGTACATTCCAAGATTGGTGTCAAGTTTTGTAGTATTACTTGAACTTTTTTCCCCTCCTGGTTTATTTTTCGCTTAGTAGCTTGTTTTATTTTTAGTTCACGTATATATGTTTTCATTGAATTTAAAAAACCGAATATGAAATCTTTATTATGTTTGTTTAGAGGTTGCTTATAATCAAATTGCTTCATATTTCTAGAGTTAAAAATATCAAAAAGATGATTCATGTTTCTTACAAAACTTTCAGTTGCTTCAGAATTCTTAAAAGTATTTAGTTTTGCATCTTCCCTACAAAATTTTAACGCCGTCGCTACACTTGTGCTTAAGACTTGACTAGCTAGCTTCACCTTCATGATATTATTACGAAACATAATATGCCTTCGTGTGAGTCTATTAGCGAAATGTAATCCTTCCTCTTCTTGAATTTTATTTAATTCACATAAAAGATTCCAGTCAATTTTATTGTTATTGTTGTCTAATAACTTTTTTAGATTCCCAGTGATTTCGCACAAGCTTAAACATATGGACGGGATCTAAGAATATAGCCACATCAGATTTGTCTACTGGATGTTTGAAAGTTGTTTTTAATTCCTGTTTGGAATCTATCTTACATCCCAACAATTTCATTACCGTTAAATTAGTTGAATGTCCATCAAATGTTAAAGAAGCTACTTTTATACCAGCATCGTGACATTTTGTTAGGCACAGCTTGATTAAATTAACTTTTTGTTCAGCAGTTAAACCATGCACAAGAAAATAACCCAGAGGTAATTTAAAATGTTCATTGATACCATTTATTAAAAGTACGTATGCTTCAGAGGCAAGAGTTTTGCAATTTTCTGAAGTCCCCATGTCAACATATCCAGAATTTTTTTTGCCATCCCACAAACTTTGCTGTCTAATAGACATCTCGTCAGCTATCAAAGAGCAAATAATTTTACGCTCAGATGACGCAGCTTTTGCTTTCAAAGCCTGAAATGATTCATCTGAGAATCCAGGCTCACCGCTTATGTTGGAATACCACTGATAATGTTTTATGGTGCGGAAGGCAAGTGTCAAAAGTAGCTCTCACGTAATTATAGGCAGTCGGTGAAAGGAAATTTAAAGTAAGACAAAACTTTTTTATTTTGGCATTGTATTTGGTCTTCTTTTTCTGCAAAACGTTTTTTCTGTATATATTATTAAAAATATTAGCTGCTACTACATCTGTCGAAAGTAGGTCATAAGCATCAGGGTTAACGTAGCGGTTATCTTTTAAATTTCTTAAGATACTTTTTAAACTTTCATTTTTTTTACCAGTCGTCTGTTTTTTTGTTGTAAGGTTTTTATTTTACGAACATGACGGTCAAAAAACAGTTGTTTACGGCGCAATTGTGATTTTAGTTTAACTTTTCTTGGAGTGTCAAACACATAATCCAATTTAGAAATATCAACATCATCGATATTTGAATCTGATTGTGGTGGAGCAAGCAACTCTGGCTGTGTATCCTGAAACAAAATCAAAGACTGTAAACAATAATGCAATGAAAAATATTATAAGCCAGCAATTGGGCATTCTACTGATCTAGTAAAATACTTACGGTTTTAATCTTCGAAAGTCCAGATATTCCCGCAGACGTATTGGAGTTTCCTGGGACCAAATCCAAATTATTAACGTCACCAATCTCGGAATGTGATCCAGGAGATGCTGGATGAGTATCCTGAAAAAAAAATCGTAATCTCATTACTATTCCTGTAACTTTATTAATAAAATAAAATAAAACTTAAAGAAAACAATACCTACAATTTTGGGTATTGGAAGACCCGATAATTTCGTAGGAGTTTCGGCCATTCCAGGAGCCTCAGCCAAATTCTGTAACATAACATTATTATAACAAGAAAAAATAAGTTAATTAGTTTAAGTCATCATAAAATCTACAAAAATAGCATCTATAGATGAGAGATAACACAAACGGATAAATAGAAATATGTACCTTATTAGGAAAAGCTTCTTTATTTAGTCTTTTCAAACCACTTTTCGTGCAATAAAAGTAATGTTCCTCAAAGTGACTTGAGCAAATTACACTCCGCTTTGATGGTTTCCAGAACTCATCCAGCCGGGTTTTTTTGAATTATTTTTGTCCATTGCGACTTCCTTTCTTCGTCAGCTGGAAAGCTGAAAGTACCCAATCATATTTTATGACATAGTCTTGCTCATCATTTGAGTATCTACTAATTAAAAATAATCAATTTTATGCATTTGAACTTATCAGTTTACTCACCTAGCATAGTCTTAATTTAACTCCTACAAAGCGACTTTAACAAAGTAAGTCCCATGAATATGTTAAACAATTTCCCATCAAGATCAAGTAGTTTCCAGTTTAGTAAAAATTTATTATTAGGTATTAATGAAAAAGTGGGCAGACTATTCCATTATTCTTTGGCATGGCAACACTTACAAAACGATTGTGTTATTATGTTCAACAATTATAAAAAATAATTTTAAAAGTTGGGGAAAAATATTCCATTATTATGTGGCAACACTTAACAAAATGGACGCACGAATTCTATGACAATTAAAATAGGCACATTAAATTCAATACTTTAATAAAATGTATTAAAAATGTGCTACTTACAGATGAAACGTGATCCCATGCGATTTCTTCGCAGTCGCAGCAGCATTTTTGCAAGTGCTCTATCTATCTATCTATCTATCTATCTATCTATCTATCTATCTATCTATCTATCTATCTATCTATAACTACAAACAGGAGTTACCGATGCGCGCGTCGGTCGTCGACTGACTCGAGCCACTCCAATTTGGAGTGGCCGCGGCGGTCTCACTTTCAAGCGCGTTGACGGTTTCTGGTTTGTTCTGTATTCTGAGGGTTTCTCTTTCCTCTGGTCTGAGGTCTTTGTGTCGTTCTTCTTCTAGTTCTTTGCATGTATGGCTTATATGGACCATAGATGAGCAATGAGACAAGTGGACTGTATATATAATGAATTTATTAAAATATTTACAAATGAAAATATATGTTACATGTTCTATGGATGATGACTATCGATTATACAAAAATTTGACAGTAAAAAAAGCGATTTCTTTTTTTTTTATTTTGCAAAAACCATATAAACTAAAATTATTTAAAAAATACAATCCGCCTTACCACAGAAGCGTTTTTAAGAGTTTAATACATTTTTTAGACAAGTTTAACATGGTTACACTAAAAAGCTTACCACAGAAGAAATTTAACGTCAGAAAAATGCCTAAAAAAAGTTTAAAGTTACTCACTTGCACCCTAGTTTAAGTAGGATAGACCCGTTTAAAATTGGCAAGATGGCCGACTAGTGAACAGCTGTTTATTGTCAACTGCCGCTGCCATTTACGTACTTAGGTTAGGTTGATATTGTATCAAGTAGCTAGCAAGTTTGTTATTTTTAGTAACTTATATTTATAATTTAATTAGTTATTTTAAATTACATTTAAAAATCAATATTTATTACTATTATAAGTACATAGTAGTGAAGTGTAACCAATATTTTCATAATCTCGCTATACTAAAAAATTGTAAATATAATGATGGATTGGATGGATTATGACTTCCAAAACGATTTGAACGAACTTTTAGACTTAAGCCACTTACATCTAAAATTCTTGAATTATTTATTAATTCCAAGAGCAAATGCTTGAAACAGAGAAAAAACAGTTTAGTCATTGTTGATATACCTATAACAACATTAAATTAAACAAAAATCTTTATTTACTTTATCTGCCTTATTCCAAGTTTCTCCCATTGAGATAATATGATTGTACTAACGCACTAGAGAAGCTATCTCAAGCAAAAGCAGCGTGACCACTTTTTCGTCAGAAAATCTACCAAAATCACTGCCAAAATCTACCAAAATCTACTAAGACCAATTTAAAATTCTACCAAAGATATGTCGTTCTAGATAAAATAGTTTATAAAAGGCACACATGTAAAATTAAAATGTCTGTTTTTATATTTTAATATTAGTATTCATCATCCACTTTCTTTACATTTTTGTATAGTTTTGCATCACTTTTCATCACTTGTATCATGGATGATTCGGGTTTAAAATGAGTACAGTTTCCTGCCTCTTTTACACCCTCCTTGGCGTGTAAAATTGCCCGCACGTTTTGATTGCAGAATCTATTGCGATCGTCCGTTTTGATCCTGTTTATTGCCGAAAAAATGCGTTCGCATTTTGCGTTCGACACTGGAAGACTGCAACGACTGTTAATGAATTATGAAATAAATAAAACAAACTTGGTACCATTTACCAACTACCAACAAAATGTTTTAAGTGCCATAACTAATTTGATAAAACAACCTTAGTTATTAATCAATAAAGTTCATTTTCCAAAACCTTAATAGTAGTATGGGGAATCCCCTTCCATCAATGCTTAGATCGTTTTGTTTTTTGTTTTGGCCTGGATTCATACATTTTTCACCAAATTTTCTTAAATACCGAATTTCTACTAGAATCTACTATACAATTTTACACTACTAAATCTTTGCTCCTTTGCCCTTAAATCTACTAAAAAAGTAGAAATCTACTAAAAGTGGTCACGCTGAGCAAAAGTCGTGTCATGTTCTATTTGGTTAAGATTTAAAAAAAAATCCGCTGCAGCGCTTCAACTATCCTTAATCGTCTAACCATACGATTCAAACATGCAGCGTTAGATCGCTTCTGAGTGTTGTTTTCTCGCGACCAATAAGCTTACGGTAGTAACTACTTATTAATCTGTGCTTACGCCTTTCGTTCAGCATGTCGCTCTCTATATAGAGTTTAGATCACAGAACGGACATGGCTATTGTGCGTGTTTTCTACCTACTATTCATGAGAATTCGTGAGAATGAGAATTCGGTACTTGTTTAATAACGAATTGTATATATTATTATATATATAAATACAATTGTATTGTATTAATATATATACCTATATATATATTCAATATATATATATATAAATATGAAATACAATTCGTTACCGTTATCTGAAAAAATAAAATATAACTACTGGTACTGGTGACAAATAAAAAGAACACAAGTCACAATCTGGCGACGATAATTGATTTATTTGCTGACAGATCTACCTACTATTTTGAGTATGAAGCTATTATTTTCACAGCGAAGTTTTATTGATAGGACAAACTACGATTTTTTTGATAATATATTTCTTATTTTAGATACATATTGATGGACTAAGAGCTAGTGAACCATCCGACTAACCCGCTTGGCACAAAGCTAGGAAATTTTTAATTGATGTTTTATTATCTGCCAATTAAGAAAAAACCGGTCTGACAGGCATCTCGCCGTTGCGTTGACATCAATCAATCAATCAATACTAATAATAAATCTGTAAGGGTTACA
Source organism: Synanthedon andrenaeformis (assembly GCA_936446665.2). Lineage (NCBI taxonomy): Eukaryota > Metazoa > Arthropoda > Insecta > Lepidoptera > Sesiidae > Synanthedon > Synanthedon andrenaeformis. Next base: position 11,589,907 of record OW387780.2, on the reverse strand, counting down.
TACATACATGTGTATGTATGTATGTTCATCCATAACTCTTAAACAAATTAAGTGATTTTCATAAAACTTGGTAGTTATACGAGGGCAATTCAGAAACTAACCTCCGGTTGATTGAAAAAAATACACCAAGTTAAGTAAAAATATTTTAATATATACATCTTACAACTACATCTTTGCACTATTTTTCGACATAGTCTCCATAACGATTGAGGCACTTATCGTATCTCTTCACAAGCTTTGAAATTCCTTCTGCATAAAAATCACCCGCTTGTGCCTTGAGCCAGCCTGTGACCGCATCTTTGAGCTCTTCGTCGTCATCAAACCGCTGGGACCCGAGCCATTTCTTCATATGCATGAAGAGGTGATAATCGCTTGGCGCCAGATCTGGGCTGTAAGGTGGATGGTTGAAAACGTCCCACTTGAAGGACTCAAGAAGGGCTGTTGTTCTGCGAGCAGAGTGAGGACGGGCGTTATCGTGCAAAAAAACGATACCGGAAGTCAGCATACCACGGCGTTTGTTCTGTATAGCCCGTCGTAATGTTTTTAGTGTTTCACAGTACACGTCTTGATTAATGGTCGTCCCACGTTCCATGAATTCAACCAACAACACCCCTTTGGCATCCCAAAACACCGTTGCCATCAGTTTTCTGGCAGAAAAATCTTGCCGGGCTTTTTTTGGTTTGGTAGGCGAATCTGAATGTGCCCACATCTTTGATTGTTCTTTTGTCTCAGGGTTCACGTACTTAATCCAGGTTTCGTCACCGGTCACGATTCTGTTTAACAATGGTTCTCCTTCGTCCGCATAACGTGACAGAAAGTCTAATGCAGAGGCCATTCTTTGAGTTTTGTGGTGGTCGGTAAGAATTTTGGGCACCCATCGTGCACAGAACTTACGGTAACCCAATCTTGCTGTCACTATCTCGTACAAAAGAGTCTTAGAAATCTGTGGAAAATCAGTAGACAACTCCGCCATTGTGAAACGTCGATTTTCACGAACTTTTGCATCAACTGTCTGAACGAGTTCGTCAGTCACCAAGGATGGTCTACCACTCCTCTCTTCATCATGAACGTTTTCTCGTCCACTTTTAAATAAACGTACCCATTCACGGACAACTCCTTCACTCATAACTTTTGGTCCGTACACGGCACAAAGCTCACGATGAATAGCTGCTGCAGAGTATCCTTTGGCTGTAAAAAACCGTATAACAGCACGCACTTCACATTTGGCGGGATTTTCTATTGCAGCACACATTTCAAACGGCCACAAAAACTAAACTAGCGCAGGTACGATGTTCACTCGACTACGGCTTGATGCCGACTGACCTGCTGAGCGCGTGAATGCACAGATGGCGCGCTACTCCCCCCACTACCCGCACTGTGACCAATCGGAGGTTAGTTTATGAATTGCCCTCGTATAAACATTTAGACGTACAGGACACAGGATAGGCTACTTTTTTCTTTTTCAACGCGAACGAAGTCGCGGGCGCCAGCTAGTTATCAAATAAAATTGAAAATGTAAAAAATATATATTCATAACTCGCACAAGGCGATTTTAAAATGTTGTAATTTACCTAAGTTTGAGTGTAAAAAAATTGACAACCTATTCTGGCGGTTGCAAGTGCCTGCCAGACGAGTATAATCGTGGGAGAACAAGCATACGAGTATTATCATAGGATGTCTATAATAATAAAAGCACTTTAATTTCCTTGGAATAATACAAGTTTAGTAAGTTTCTGCCGTTTAGTATAATATTCAATAGTTCGGTCAGTTTTTGCTTCATGATGCAATCTAATTCTTGTATACTGATTTATTATGGCTCGAATTAAATGGATTCTGTGGTTGAATGTTGACGGCTGATTTAGTGAATGATCCTGTAAATTTGCAAATACGTCTTTTCCGATGAAATGCTTTAAAGTGTTAATTGTTATATAGTGAAAGTCATATTTTGACGCCAGACTTTTGCCACCGCTTTGCCGTATTAAATTTCTAATTATCTTTTCTGTAGCTAAAAGCATATTATGTATACGTCTTCAACAGAATAACATAGTCCACCCATGTCTATTATAGTTATAAGTGCATGGTGTGGCAGTTTATTTGTTGTAGTTAAACTGTCAAGACACTCTTCTCATTTAATTTTTTTTGTTAATTGTCGAGATATATATCCTACTATTACTTTTGACTCACATGTAAATGATTTTTGGTCCAGCATTTTTGAGAAAATATTGCAATTTATTTCAGCTTCCAAGTTGGACGGCAGCAATGATATACTTTCTAGAACTTCATAAGGTTGTTCATCATATCTATTTGAAGAGGCCGTACTATTAATTATGTTTTCGGATGTAGTATTTAAGATTGTAAAATTATCTAAAGGTATACAATTTCCTGAAAACGACGATCGAAGTTCCAAGTGATTTAAAGTTTTCTTATAAGCTGATCTAAATTGCAAAACATTTGGGTTGTTATTGTAGCCGCCATGTCTCCTTATCAACCCAAAAAATAGTTCCAGATGATCTTGAGAAATTCGGTACATAGAAACATATTGAAGCATCTTCTTTTCCTCAACTATGTAGTTGTATAGTGCTTTAAGTGATTCAATACAAATAATGGCACCGACGAATCCTGTTTTACTAGCAGACTCTACTACTTTTTTCTTCGAGATTTGTAATATTACTCTGGAAACCTGATTTTTTCGTTTAATTAGTTTTCTTGATTTAGATCGAAATTTCAATTCAAGTATATATGATTTTACTTCATCTAAGAATGCAAATATTTCGGACTTGCTTTTGGTATCAATAGGACGCTTAAATCCATAGAAATGACATTTTCTTGAATTCATAATATCAAAAAAATTATTCATCACAGTTATGAAGTTCACGGTTCCTGATGAATCTTGAAAACGTGTCGAATTCAAAAATTCGTCACACATAACTAAAGACTTTGCTACGCTCATACTGAGCAGTTGTGTTGCAAGTTTCACTTTCATAATCTGCTGTCGGAAATTCAAATGACGAGGTGTTAATTTGTTTGTGTTAATTTGTTTGCAAATCTTAAACCTTCACTTTGTTGAAGTTTATTAAGATTTATCAGTAGTTGCCATTTGATTTCTTTGTTATCTTTGTCGAACAACAGTCTTTTCCTCTCAAATGTGTTTCTTATTAATTTTATAACATGACAGGGGTCTATAAAAATACAAACATTTTCTCCCGTGGAAGGATGTGGAAAGTAAGTTTTCATATTATTGACATTAGATAATTCGCAGCCCAAAATTTCAGCAGCGCTAACGTTCGCAGAACAGCCATCAAAAGTCAGACTCAAAACTGTTGCACCAACTTCGTGGCACTTTTGCAAGCACATTTTTATCAAATTTGCCTTTATTTCCGCATTCACACCGGCCGTCAAAAAGTACCCTACAGGTAGTTTCCAGTTTTCGTTTAGAGCAACCAGCATAAATACCAATGCTTGCGTTGCAACTGTCTCTTCTTCTATGCCTTGCATTGGACCTGCTCCAAAATTTACTGCACCCAGTTTGCTGTTGTTATGAAATAATTTTTGTCTTCTGATCGCCATTTCGTCGTAGACCAACGTGCATAGTACACGTTTATTGACATTTGCGTTGGATTGGAATTTATTTTTTAACGCTGCAAAGGCTTCAGTTGTAAAACCGGGTTCAGCGTTAACCGTCGAATACCATCTGCATATTGTCCTAGGATGAGGGAGTGCTTTATTGTATACTTCTCTAACGTATTTATAGGCAGCTGGTGAGTAATAATGGAGAGTCAATGCAAATTTACGAAAGGGTGCAGTGTATAACAAATAATGTTTACTCTGTTTATTTTTTTTCATTAGAGACTTTAGTAACTCGACAACTTCCGCTTTAGCCATTAAATCAGTAGCAGCTTTTAAATTGATACCAAATTTTTGTTTTAAATTCTGTACAATTGTTTTATAAGAGGCACATTTTTTCTTGAGATAAATGTTTTGTCGTCGTTGTTATTGTCTTGAACTTTTCAGCAAGATTTTTTTTAGCTGCAGTTTCTTTACGTAATTTTTTTTTCAGTACAATTTTTTTGGGAGTATCGAAAATTGATTCTGTACTGCTTACTTCTTCAGATAATGATTCCAATACTTCCGGTTCATCCGATTTTTTTGTCTAAAAAAAATAAAGTATATTATATATTTAATACTAACTTTATAATGATAAAAACCTACCATTAACCTATTTATATAATAATAACAACAACAATAGCCTTATTATATGTCCCCACTGCAGAGGCACAGGCCTACCCTCTCAAAAGGCATACCTATAGGCTATAATATGGTCAACCACGCTGGCCTAGTATCAATAAATTTGGTACTTTAAAAACACATCAAAACAAAAAAAGCACAAAAAATCTAAATCAGAATTCTTACATTATCGCACGGTACTGTAGATTTCTTCAGATAAGTTCGTCCTGTCTTTGTGGTATATTTATGCTCATCTTTGAAATGCACAGAACATATTCGTGAATAGTTCGAAGGAAGCCACGTTTTTTCGCTGCGATTCCTCTGTACAAATTTAATCCACGACTCCCTTTTCTCATTGTCGGGCCGAGGGAAACTTGAAATTTAAATAATAATAATGTAATACGGAAACATTAAACATATTATTTATTAATGATACCTATTTTTTTTTACTCAATAGAAAAAATGTCATAAACCTTAATAATAATAAAAAGTATTAATAAATAAAAAATATATTTGTTCAATATTTTAAATATACTTTTCATACGAAATCGCCTATCAAACTGTCCCCATAATCAAAATCCTAGTAATTAGTTTACGCGTTAAAAATGTCACCTCTGCACGAAATAGAAATGTTACTCTATGAATTTTACCGAAACATGGCTGCCGCTGCGGTGTTTGCTGCTTGACAAAATATTATTCAATTACATGTTATATCGATATATAGTGTGTACTTACATGTGAAAGGTGATTCCTTGGGCTTTATTCGTATTTCCTGAGTTGTTTAAACAGTACCTCAGCACACATGAAGGCATATTTAATTAAAATAAAACTTAGAGAGAACACAGAACACAAGTGTATCATCGCCAGATATTTTATTATAGGAGTTTTTAATTATGCAGTAGGTACTTATTTCAATTTCTTTGCGCAGTACGCATTCACTATAGTCACGCGAGAGCAGTGTTGCCAACTCGAATTTTAGAAAATTAGTAGATTATGTGCCAAATGTTGGTAGAAGTTGGTAGAATGTAAAATGCAAAATTGGTAGATCTACCACCTCAATTTAGAAGATTTTTTAAGATTAAAAATGCATGAACTGTTCTTAAAATGTTTATTTTTGGAAATTATACATATTTTTATTGAAAAATTTTAAATGTTCTGCGCTAGACTGCCCGTTGTTTGTTATGAATCTTTTAGTACGCAATAATCCCTCAGTCTCCGTGCAAATTCTATTTCTCTGGAAGGTTTTCATATTATTAATTGCAGAAAACAATCTCTCAACGTTGGCGCTACTATGTGGAAGTGCGAGTAATTTTCTCACGAATTTGCATATTTTATTGTACTCGGCCTCGTGCTGTTCTGACCATGACCATTCATTATTCTTTTTCAAGAGTGTTCTTAGCAGACTGTTTTCTTTAGACAAGTGAGGTATGAAGGAACTGAGGTAATTAACCATACCCATGAACCTTTGTAATTCAGTAACACATGTGGGACTGGGCATTTGGCAAATTGCTTGGACTTTGGACTGATCGACCTGAACTCCGTTTTGACTAAAAATATGTCCTAAATATTTAACTTGTGTGGCACATATGACTGACTTTTCGCGATTAAATTTTATATTTATTTCACGGGCTCGGTCTAGAACTTTCTGGACAGTTTGATTATGTTCTTCCAGAGTTCTCGAATATATGAGGAAATCGTCCATTAGTATTTTAATATTGTCTATGTCACTAAATCTTTTTACCATTTCCCTATGGAAAATCTCAGGTGCAGCATTTATACCAAATGGTAGACGTTTGTACCTATATCTACCATATGGGGTTATGAAGGTACATAGCTTGGAAGCATTTTCTGAAAGACTTAACATCCAGAAGCCTTTATTGGCATCCAGGGTTGGGAAAAATTTTGCTCCGGTAAGATCAGCTTTTATTTCATCGAGTGTAGGAAACTGATAATGTGAACGCATAATAGCTTTGTTTAATTTTCGGGGATCTATGCAAAGACGTAGCTTTCCATCCTTTTTGGATGTTAGGACCAAAGAACTTACCCATTCTGTAGGTTCTTCTACACGACATATAACTCCACTTTGCTCAAGATCATCCGGTTCTGACTTGTGCTTTTTTTAGTTGAAAAGGAACTCTGTAACATGCATCTATAGAAGGTTTTGCATCTGGTTTAAGTTTAAAATCACATTGGAAATCTTTCAAGCATCCTAAACTTTTTTTTTTTTTTTTTCTAAAATCCCTCCAGCACTATGCTGAAGCCTATTTTTACTACTCATTCATACCAGTTCTCGCTCGCTTTCCTCTCGCACTTTCATTCTACATACTTGATCTTTCTTTCATCCATCCTCATTCGTTTTCCATTGCGGGTGGGATTCCCGCCTATAATTGTCCTATTCTTTATTACTAATACAATTTATTTATTTATTTATTTATTTATTTATTTATTTATTTATTATTTTTTTTCCTTAATTAAGCAGTTTTGGGGTTTAGTTAAATAATTGTACACAAATTTTTAATGTGACTCATTAAAGACATTATAACAGTTTTAAAAGAAACATTAGATATCAGCATTAAAACATCACACACATTAATAACATAAATAAATTATTGGATTATTTAAAAGAACATTACTTAATTAAATTCATCACAAGTTAAATATTTACAATTTTAGTCTTTGTTCCTCTTTATGGCCCTTTCTGCTATTTTTTATGCAGTAATTAAGGAATTTATCCCTTTTGTCGCTTATTATTATTTCTTTAAAGTTTTCCTGAGTAATTTCCATGTTTATTTAAAATTCTAAATCTACTCTATCCTTCTCGTTTGCTGGACATTCGGTCAGCAGGTGAGGCTCCAGCATCCTAAACCTTGAAAAAGATCACTATTAGAAGAAATTATATTATCACATGCTGTGGGAGGAATTACTCTTACTTTACAAACTCTTTTGATTAGGTTTAGTGACTTACAAGTATCCCTGCCTAATATATTTTGACTATTTATATCCACAATATAGAAAATTACATCAATATTGCCATTAACTTTTAGGGTACATTGACCTATTGTAGGTATAGCCTGACCACTGTAAGTTGACAATTTATGTAAACTTTTAGAGATAACATCTGGTGAGATATTTAATTTATTAAATGTATTTATTGACATGACATTAGTGTCCGCACCAGTGTCCAAAAGAAAAGTTACATTTACTTTATTAATTTTTAGTTCGGTCTTCCATGATGTATCACACTGAACATTGTTGACAAATATTGTACCCAGTAGGAATGGATTACTGTCACATTCATCGACCTGTTGACTGTCTACCTGGCTTATACGTTTGTTATGGCACATTGTTGCAAAATGATTATATTTACCACAGTTTTTACACTTGATCCCTTTCGCAGGACATTTGTAGCGATGCACTTGTCCACATCTTTCACATGTTTCTTCTTGACGGTTCCGGCTTGGCTCTCTAGACTTTGATCGATGCTGCTTGCTCTGTCTTGACTTAGGTTGTCTTAAATGTGAACGCACTTGGCTCACAAATGCAGTTTCTTCCAATGTTTTTGCTTGCTGTCTCATTACCTCCATGCTTTTGGCCAACTGGACAGCCTCGTCTAGTGAAGCTGGTTTTTTGATCAATATACGCTCCTTGATGTACTGATTGTTTTGGTTGAGATTCCACGAAAAGATATCTGACGAGATCGTCCTCTAGTGTTGAGAAATTACATTGTCTACTTATATTCTTCAAGTCTGTAACGTAGTCGTCAATGGTTTCATCACAGCCCTGACGTCTGTTAAATAATTTGTGACGTTCCATGGTTATATTTATCTGAGGCGTAAAATAATTTGTAAATTTATCTATGAGTTCTTTAAATGAGATTGAATCAATGTCAACGTTAAACGAGTAGAATATAATAAGCGCGTCTGGCCCAATAAAATGCAATAAAATTTCCTGTTGTCGTGTACATCTTCTAAATTGTTTGCTCGAAGGTATATTTTCAGTTGGGTTATCCAGTTTTTCCAAGTCACCGGCATATTGGTATTTTTTAAGTCGAGGGGCTTCAGGCACCCTGAACCAACAGATAATTGCGGTTGCGCTGAGGCAAACGGAACGGTTACGCCATCTTGGTGTGCGATTAAACTCTGTGTCTGAGGCGTACTTACGTCGTCAGTTGTGTTCTTCATCATTGTCGTCACTATTGGCAGTTCCAATTAACTTCTGACACCATGTAAGGTTCTCTTGAAATGATAAGACTTATGACTTTTTATTAGCGTTGTAATTTATATTTAATATAATACATGTGAAGCGCGGCAGCAGCCATGAGCAAGCGCAATTACAAGAGAGAGAGACGAGACGGGATAGCATAGACTATGTTAATGAAAATGAGTGTTGCTATCTAACAAACATATATAATAGCTGCGGTGTACTTACCGTTGCCACAAGAAATCCTTAGGTAAACACCCATAAAATAATATCAGAACGCCGTAATAATTATTTTTGTTTACTACACTTCACTGTTGTGTCATCGAATCCAAAATGGCAGCGATTGCGTCATGTGGGTAGCACTGCTTTTTAGTGTTGCCAATTCAAAACTAAACATTGCAGTTTGGTAGATTTTGAAGTGGTACAAATTACGAGCCGGTCCAATTTGGGCAACTCGACCCTATATTTATAATTGTTACAAAAATTTTTCACGAATGACTGAGAAGAAACTCCATGGCACTCAATTCACATTTTCTGAGTAATTTCAGCTTTTTCTTCAAAAAACGGTTAAAATTAATGGCCCGTTCTTTTCGTTTTCGACCCATCGGTATTTTTTTTGTCATAAATGTGTCGTAGTGTCGACCTTCTTTCTTTAGTATGTCAACCAATAACAGCAAGTTGGACTTTACGGGTTTTTTTTATTTAACCGATTGTGCCACCCTTCTATGGCATTCGTGGTGCGGTGGTTTTCATCTGCTACACTTAAAATTTCGAAAAATGGTACCCACTGTTTTTCGAAGAATGAAGCACCTCTCTTACTTATAGCCTCATGTCATAAATTGCACATGCATTCTTTAGATTTTAAATCGTATATAGTAAAATTGAAGTTTGCTAAGCGTCTCTTGTAGAATATAGCGCTTTCGTTACTTTTTGGTATGGTATACTTGTTGAAGGTCGAAGGAAGCACAACGAACGATATCTGAGGATTCATTCTTACATTCAGTCTTGATTTTTCTAATTTCGACTTTTTCAGAAAAATGTTGTGTGTATCTCTTGCAGTTTTTCTTTCGCTTCAGTTGTACCTTCATTGTAGGCTACACAGAGACTACATTGGTCTTTTTTTGGCCTGTGGATGGACAAATTCATTGCTTCGAAAACATTCCTATATAAATTAAAAGAAATCTTAGTTTCATATTCTTCCAAGAACATAGAATGCATTTTACGCAATTTAAGATCATGATGTATATATTCTTTAGAACTATCTTTCCCACAATAGTGCGCCTCAACTTTTGGGAACCTATTTATATGTCCTTCAATTTGAGCTCGTTTTCCAGTCTTCGACAACATACAGTCCCTGTCTACCACCTTGGCGTTCTTTTTCTAACACTCCTGTATCTTTGAGCTTATCTAGGGACGTGCGGAAAGTTTTTTCACTAATGCCCAATGTATTTAAAAACATTTTTTTACAAACTTTGTGTTTCTTATTGTTCAATGGAAGGTAGAAATCCTCACCAACGACTACCACTTTATCATAGGTAGAGGCAGCAGTTACAGCTGTAGTTATTATGAGCCTATCAGCATCTTCCTCTGCTTGGAGTACTTGAATGTTGTGATTTCCCATTTTTGTTGTCAGCAGCTTTATGAAATGAATCTTGTTTCTGTCATTGACAAGAATTTCTGTTGAGGAACCTGTGCCATGGTTTTCTCATCAACGATTATCTCTCGCGATGAGTGTAACTTGGCTCTTCGAAGATGCTCATAGCTCTTTGTGTTTTTCTGTACAGCATCTACAGGGTAACCACGGAAAACTACTGCCACGTTTGAGCCATAGTGAGCAGTAATATACTGTATGTATCTCTCAGCTATCGCACCAAATGATGAGCTTCGAGGCCACACAACTTTGTGAAGTAGATGCCCTCTGTATGATCCGTCCAACAGTGGGATAATTCACAGGCTCGTACACACACTTAACGGACAGACTTCCGACACGTCTACTCTCGCCGATGGCTCTCGTATATCTCACGTGGTGCGAACGAGACAGTGGTTGTCTGTGTAATTTAGAGGATGAATAAACGCATACACTACATCCCTTCCTTATTACAATTTTTTATTGCTTCTAACTCTTAATCAATGAACGAAACAAAATCAACAAATACAATCATCTAGCCTAGCATATCCTTTCTTGAATTATAACTATCATTTAGGTTCTTACTTATTCAATATAATCAAATCAACAATCAATAGATTTACCATGCTTAATTTATTCCTCTGAATTCACTTCGTGATCTCCGTCTGCTCTTTCCGGTACTACAGCTCTCCATTCCCCTTCTACCTTCTTTAAGTGGACGACATTTCTTCGGTATGATTGTCCCGTTTCATTATTTCTTATGACGCAATCTCCTGCATTGGCACTTTCCACAGTATACTGAGTTGGATGAAAATTTGGTGCCAATTTGTTTGTTTTATCCATGCTTTTTACATAAACTTTTTCACCCTCATTTATCTCTGACTCAGCAGCTTTCCGCTTCCTGTCCCCATACTCTTTTCCTAACTCCTTCTGAATTCTGTCCCTGTCTCTCACATCCGCATCGTTTATTTTGTAACTTACATTCTCGAATGCAGGAATTTTGTCCCTATTTGGTCTTTGAAAAAACAGTTCTGATGTTGTCGCCAGATCCATTTGTTTATGTAGTTGAGGAGACCTAAAAAACTTTGAAGTTCCTCTATGGTCTTAGGCACACGAAAATCCATTATGCTCTGTACGTACTTGTCTAGTGGTGTTATACCGTTGGGTTCGAGATGATGTCCGAGAAAATCCACGCTCTGCGTTTTAAAAATGCATTTCCTTTCGTTAAGTAACACGTTGTTGTCCTTTAGTGTTTGTAGTACTTTTTCCAGCCTGATATCGTGTTCTTTCTCATCATCACCGTAAACCAGAATGTCGTCGATGAAGTTTATTACTCCTTCACACTGAATAAGCATCCTCTCCATAATCTTCTGAAATAATTCCGGTGCACAAGTAATGCCGAACATTAATCGCTTATAGCGATATAAGCCATTAGGAGTTATGAAAGTGGTTATATATCTGGAGTCGGGGTGGATCTCTACCTGGTGTAAGGCATTTTTGATGTCCAGTTTGGTAAAGTATTTCGCTTTATTTATCTTAGGAAGCAACTTATCCATGGTGGGAAGGGGATGATTCTCTCTTAATATTGCGTGGTTTGCGGGTCTCATATCTACACACATTCTCAATTCATGGTCTTCTTTCAGAATTGGAACAATGGGCGAAACCCATCTTGATGAACCTTTTACCTCTTCGATTATGTCCTGATTCAGAAGTTCCTTGATTTTGTCGTCAACTTTCTTTTCTAGAGGTATAGGCACTCTTCGGCATGGTTGAGAAACGGGCTTCACGGAATCGTCGATCGGAATCTCTATTAGGACATCCTTGAATTTCGGGAATGGCAAAATCGAATTTTCAATTTGGTTTATGCCAATACCCATTCGTAATACTCCTAAATTCAGTGCTGATGTTTTCCCCAGTAAGTCTCTAGTCCCACCACTTATAACATAAAAAGTAGTATTCTCTTTTTGGCCGTTTGCTTCAATTTCGGCTTCAAATGAGCCTTTCACTGTCAAAGGACACTGACTACCATAAGCGAGAAGAACTTTATTGGGGTCCTTAACTTGTTTCTTTACCCGTACCCCACTGTTTTTTAGCCTTTCCCACGTTTTGTCCGTAACAAGGTTAGGTTTACAGCCTGAATCGATAAGCATATCCATTCCCACTCCACCGACCATACAACTAACAGTAGAGTCATTATCTATTTGGAAAACATAGTCCACTTCTTCGTCATTCACCATGTCAACATTGTTTCCTTTTCCATCTCTTGGTTTGTTCCGATTATCTGTGTGCGTGTTATTATTGGGATTTCCACTGTACTTTCTCTTTTGTGGCTTTGTTTCCGAAATCCGAGATTTACATTGTGCTGAATAGTGACCTATCTTTTTGCACGAATGACAAGTTCTGTTTTTTGCCGGGCAGTTCACATCAGTAGATTTATGAAATTTGCTTCCACATCTAGTACAGCGTACATTATTCTGTGAACCTGTTCTTGTTACGTTAGAATAGCTCTGACCTCTTCTATAGTTCCCTCTATTTATAATTTGGTTCACTTCTTGGTTCTTTGCTCCATTTCCCTCGTTTCTGTATACTTCCAGTTGATGACTCACTAATTCTAAAGTATTTGCTGTAGTCATTATTTCATCTAGAGCAGCTTTGTCCCCCATTGTCAAAATCTTCTTACGCAGTTCATTTGACGTGCATTTCTCCGTAATTTGATCTATAATGAAATTATCTGGCTTTTCAAATCCACATTTATCCGCTTGGTTACGCAATCTTACTAGAAACTTCTCCATTTTTTCCCCAGTCTCCTGTTTCAATTGTCTAAACAAATGCCGTTCGTAAACGTTACTTTGCTTAGGCAAAAAATACTTATCGAGTTTCTCCACAGCAATTTCGAATGCATCTTGACTTCCCGCTGCAGCAGCCGGTGCTTCAGTTGGTGTAGAGGTAACAGCGTTAGCTCCAGGTAAATTTGAATAGATTTCCTGAAGTGCTGGTCCTCCAAAATGTAACAGGGTGGCTCTTTTCTTTATAGGGTTTTGAATGTCAGCAGCCTCGAGGTAAATTAACAACGACCTTTTCCAGCGCTCCCAGCGAATGCCGACAGCAGAGGTGTCGCCTTCAAGATCGAGTTTGTCTGGTCCAGGCATAAAATTCGCCATGACGTCCTTTCACTTCCTGGTTTGAAGGGGTGACCTGAAAATAACAACCCTAACTAAAAAAAAAGTATCTGCCAATTTAATGGCAGCATTTTACATAACCTACCAATTTAATGGCAGCATTTTACATAACCTACCAATTTAATGGCAGCAGTTTCACGAACCTACCAATTTAATGGCAGCAGTTTCCCGAACCTACCAATTTAATGGCAGCAGTATCCCGAACCTACCAATTTAATGGCAGCAGTTTCCCGAACCTACCAATTTAATGGCAGCAGTTTCACGAACCTACCAATTTAATGGCAGCAGTTTCCCGAACCTACCAATTTAATGGCAGCAGTTTTCCAAACCTACTAATTTAATGGCAGAATTTTACCTGGCCTACCAACTTACTTGTCTACCTATAACTAAGTATACCTTTACTATCTGCTTCGATCATCAGAAACCTTCGCAGTATACTGGTGAGTACCTATGACAATTATTGCACATTCTAGATATATTTCTCTATTAACTTCCTTCGTTATTTGCTAAATTCGCCATATGAATAAATAAGTAATAAAATACGCGAGGCATCCCACATGTGCATTATGTTGAAGGAGGCTGCTATACAAATACCTACTCATATACCTACCTACACAATAGCTAATCATACTTATTAGTTATTATTTTATAAACACCTCCGGACACAACCAAAGACAAATGCTCATCGCAATGACTAGTATTTATTTTGTGCAATCCCACGAATGACCTTACGCATCGCATCGAAAACATTAGGAAAACACCGCATTAGGTATTACTTGATCTACGCGTAAAGAAATTGTTTGGATAAGTACTCTAACATTTACAGGCAGGTATAAAATAAACAAATACAATATTAAACTATTTTGTAACAGCTACCTACCTGAAGTTCAATATGACATTTACAACATAACTAATATCACTGATAAGTACCTATTATGCTATAGATATTAATTAATTTGTGTGTTTAATATTCTTCATATACCTACATAATTTGTATTTCACAAGTACGTACTTGCTTATTGCATAATTAGCATAGGAAAAATCTGTATACAAGGAAGTCACTATAGCTATAGAATATAAGTAGATATGCGAATATAGGTACCATAGAATATAAGTAGATATACGAATATAGGTACCTCATCATTTTTGTTTCTGAATTCATATGGTCCTAACTTGGTTTGTTGTAACCTATTAAGTGGATACCTACCGTATTTTATGCTAACATTTAACCTACTTGTAGATAGTAGGTATGTACATAATATCTGACTAGCTAGTCCTTCAAATTATATTCAAAACATGTAAGCTAAGTACCTACCTACCCAGCTGCCTTCACATTCTTAATGTAAACAGACGCGTCATGGATGGAACCTTCTCAGTGTTCGATTCATGACAAACGATTTATCAAACGTTTAATAATAGAATGTAATCTACGATAGGAACATAATTATTGTTTTGACGGAATAAAGAGACAAAATGAAAATGAACACATTTATACGAAACCTGTGCAAACCAGTTGACTTTTAAACTACTTGAATATTATTATTATTATTATATATATATATATATTTTATATTTTTTTTTTACCTACCTTTTTGCTCGTCGCCACTTGTATGATCCGTCCAACAGTGGGATACACTACACCCTCCATCCACTAATACAAACTTCGTTAACCCTTGCTTCTCATTTAAGGTTACAGGTTGAAATACTGAATACAAGGTGAATTTTGTCACTCCGTCGGAGGTAATTAGAACTTCATCCCGCTAGTTATTCGAGTGACGTCTGAAATATTGCAAAAAATTGCGAAGTTGAAAAAAATTATAAACTTTGAAAGGCTTAATCTCGGAGACTATTGGGTCTACAGAGACAATTCTAGTATCATATTGTAGCAAATTTAGAAACTAGTTCTTTAGGGTTATAATCGCCAAAATTTGAAAAAAAAAAATTGTTTTTTCACGGTTTTTTCCATTTTTGACAAAGTTGCGTTCGGCGCTCGAGGTCACAAACTTGGATTATTCATTACCGGAATATTACTTTCAGGCGACAAAGTTACTGGATCATAGGCACTTCAATATTTTTTGAATCTTTATACACAAGTTTTTGCACTCCTAAATGTTTATTGCTATCTACAGCCCTGTTGAATGTTTCGAAATTCTGGTAACTTTGTTACAAGATCGATTCTACCATCTTTTAATTTTCCAATAGCTTCATTATATAATTGTGGTACAGGTCGGTCTGATTACTGAACATCTTCTTTTAAAGCGGCCGTCGCTATATCTACATCATTTTTGACTTGGTCATTTGTACATATATTAGGGGTTAAAGTATGAAATTGCCGATTTGTACTGAAAAATAAAAATTCGTTTTTTTTTTAATTTAACATATTTATTTAATCAAAATAATTACCATTATTATCTATACATTGCTGCCATCTAATAGGAAGCTCATTTATGCCTTTGCGATAGAACTCTGGTGATCTAGATTCGACAAACTGTGTGAAAGCATTTTGCACTGCCTCCTGAGAAGAAAACTTTTTATCACGCAGAAAATTGTCCAAATCACGAAAAAAATGGTAGTCCGTTGGAGCAAGGTCTGGCGAATACGGAGGGTGACGAATGGTTTCTAATTGCAGTTCCTGTAGAGTTAAAACGGTTTCTCGTGCTGTATGAGGTCTCGCGTTATCATGGAGCAATAATGGTGAAGATCGATTCATAAGTCGGGGCTGTTTCACTGCTAGTTTCGCTATCATTGTTCGGAGTTCGGCGCAGTAGACATCTGCCGTTATTGCTTGACCAGATCGGAGAAAGCTATAGTGAATAACACCACGCTGAGACCACCAAACAGTTACCATTACCTTTTTATTGGTAAGCTTTGCTTTAGGACACTGTTGCGGCGTTTGACTTGGGGTCAGCCATTGCATTTTCCGCTTACGATTATCGTAAAGAATCCATTTTTCATCACATGTCACAATTCGATCCAATATTCCTTCATTTCTGTATCGATTCAATAAGGCAACGCAAGTTTCAACACGCGTTTCTTTCTGCAGATCAGTCAAATCATGAGGCACCCATTTTTCATATTTTTTTATTTTATTGATTTGACGCAAATGAGTCAATATTGTTGGTAAGGTAACGTTAAACCATGCCGCTAATTCCTGGGTAGTTTGGCTCGGATCGGCTTCCACCATCTCTTTCAAATCATTGTTATTCACCTGTGTGGGCGGTCTTCCACGTGGTTCGTTCTTCAAATCGAAGTTTCCATCACGAAAGCGTTTAAACCAAAATCGCACAGTGCGTTCATTAGCAGTCCCCTCTCCAAACGCAACATTAATATTGCGAGCTGTTTCTGCCGCGTTAGTTCCGCGTCGGAACTCGTATTCAAAAATCACACGAATTTTCGAAGTATCCATCTTTATTGTCTAAGCTGAATAAAAAAAACAACTGAAAGTTGATAATCGAATGTTGCACATTTTTAAAAGAAGAACTACATAGGTACCGTATGAAAAAAGTTTCACTCAAAAATCTCAAACCATGAAGGTTCTATGTCAATTCGAAGTACCTATTACAATAAAACGGCAATTTCATACTTTAACCCCTATTATTACGAGGGCGTTCTCTATGATTCTAATAATTTTCCAAATATTTTTCGTTCAGTGATAATAGCATAATAGTCCAGTTACTTTAGACATCCTCTGCGAATTTTGGTCTGTCAATACGAAAATTTGTATACACTTTCGTTTTTATGTTTCAAACATTATGTGAAAAGTCTATAAACCAGACCTTTTAAGGAAAAAAGTTATTCGAGGTCAAATGGCGCGAATTTCGGGTTTTCGCGAATAACTCGTTTTCTATGCTCTTGATCACTTAGATACTCATTACTAAAATTAAAGATCATAAAATTCTCTACAAGTTTACTGTAGATCATTTTTTTCTACGAGCAATAGATTTTGAGATACAGATTTTACAATATCACCTCAAATTTTCGTCTTTGTTTTTTTTCGACAACTTTTTTTCAACAGCGAATAACTTTTTTTCTAGGCTTTTTAAGCCTATAAGACCTCTATAAAAATGTAGAGCGCAAAATTATCTTTAAAAATAGTGTTGGTGTGTATTTTTCTGATCAGCTCTGTTTCAGACACAGCGCGCTGAAAACACCTCTAATTATTCGATTTTTTGACCTTTCAGAAAAAACTTGATTTTTCGTCAATATCTCATTTTCTATGAATTTTTTTGATATAAAGTGAATGGAGGAAGTTAAAGAGCGCAAAATTCTCTCCAATTTTGCTTCTACACATTTCTTTCTACGATGAACCGTTATTGAGATATGATTTTTTCATTTTAGATGAAAAATTTCGATTTTTCAGTCATTTTCTAAAATATTTGTTTTTCGTAAATATCTTTTTTTCTGGGCACTCAACGAATTCGAGACCTATTATAAAACTTGTAGAGCGCAAAATTCTCTATAAAAATGATACTTGCAATAATTTTTTCGAGTTATTGTTTCTGTCGTGAAACCCGAGGAGCGGGGCGCTGCTAGTCGAACATGCTACAACACAACGTCAACTTTATAATCGAGTGTTTTTCTCGATTACAATACGTATTGTGACTGATAATATCATATATATTAACTATACTAGTTCATCTAATGATAAATAAGTTATATCTATAAATTTTATCCATGATTAACGTATTAAATATTAAATATTTGGAATACAATATCATAGGATTGTGAACACCATATTTTTAATGTTTTTCAACAATTTATGAATTTAACTGTGTTGTAGAGTGGAAATATCTTCAATGAAAATAGGTTTAAAATGTATTAAAATATATATATTTTGAATCAATACATTTCACACAATTAATAATACAAAGTTACTATTTTAAGTTTGTATATATCTTCAACAAACTGAAACTGTTGTAATAGTAAAATGAACTTGTTTAATAAATAAATGGTTGATTTTAATCATTATTGTGTTTTTATTTCAAATTATTATTTACTGTTTAGAACAAAACATTATTCAATTTTGCAATTGTTAAAATTTGCACCAGTTCAAAATGCATTTTCTATGAGGAATTTTTTTTCGAAATCTGTTTTTAACCCAAATGTGGATTAAAAAAAAGACATTTTTTTATAATTAAAATAGCAACAACGTTTAAAATCCTGACAATCCTAATCCTAATAATATTATACCTAAATGCGAGTTTGTACGTTTGGATATTAAAAACGGCTGAACGGATTTGTATGAAATCTAACGCACAGATAGTTTATTCAAAAAATCAAATCAAATCAAAATATTTATTTATCAATTAGGTTTCTCACGAAACTCTTATGATCGTTATTGTAAATTTAAATTTACTAGGGTTTCGGAAAAAAGCCAAGATGACGATCCTGAGAAGAAACCCCGAAAGAAACTCAGGATACTATTCTTTTTGTCATCTTTAAAATATAAAAATTACAATTAAGTACACTTAATACAAACATAAAGTTCATATACAATAGGTACTAAGCAAAACATAGTATGAGCTCTAAATCCAGGCTTCATTGTCACTTAAATAATCAGTGACCTTATAGTAGCCTTTCGAGAGGAGTTTGGCTTTAATGACACCTTTAAATTTATTTATAGATAAGGCTCTTATCATCTCAGGTAGTTTATTATAAAACCGTATACATTGACCCATATTACCTGGATTATCATCTAAGAAACATATACTTTTTATCCCGTACAAATGTTGTTCCCGAGGGAACGTCTAAAATAAAAATATAAAAAAGGAGGCGGCGCGGCGGTGACACCGTAGGCACAGTGATAAAGATGTCAGGCGTAAAGCGGTTATCACACTTTACAATTTGAAGGACTCCAATTTAGGAACCTAAGTAGTGAACTAGTGATCACACTACACTAAATTGATTTCTAAATCGAAGACATAGAATTGAAAATAGACAAAATCTAAATTGGATCCAATCTTTTCTAACTGCGATTACACTTTCCAATTTCCTAAATTGGAATCCTTCAAATTGTAAAGTGTGATAACCGCTTTATAACTCGTATAATATTTTCTCAGATGTTATATTTTTCAACGCGAACGGTAGTCGCGGGCACTAGCTTGTAGGTAGGTAGGTTGTAGGTATTGTAAGGTTAAAATTTTTTACTGTGCATAAATGTGTCCGAAGTTGTAAGTATTTATATTTATACTAATATTATAAAGCTGAAAAGTTTGTTTGGTTGAACGCGTTAATCTCAGGAACTACTGGTTCGAACGGAAATTGAATTATTTTTGTGTGGACTAACCAGTCCATTTATCGAGGAAAGTTTTGGGCTATACAACATTTTGAACGCGGACGAAGTCGCAGGCACCAGCAAGTGTATGTTATAAGGTCTATAAAAAATTAAAATTTGCTATTAAATTTAAAATACTATATTTACGATAAATTAAAGCTAACACCTCATTAAGGCACAGAGAAGCCTATAGTGTTGCACTATATTTTTATCGATAATTATGACAGCCATCAACAATAAAAACGTCGTGTGCGCAGGCCATAACGTTGATATGTTTATTTTAAGCTTCGACGTCAGCGCAGGAGGAAATCAGTTAAAACATTTATTACTCTGCCTCCAAAATTGTCGCATCGTGTTTGGTATTGAGACCATACACATGAAACACAGCTTTGTTTACAATAGCATCACATATTCCAGATGTAACCCTGTAACATAATTAAAATTTGCTAAATAATAACTTAAAGTTAATCTTAAAGCGGTAGTGGGCATTGGGCAGTGCACATAGTACGGTGACCCTTAGGCCCGCCGCACATGCTCACACTCGCATTGGCCGTCACGAGCCGAGTGCGAGTGGCAGTATTTAAAACCTATGGCGCAGTACCAAACTCCGCATTTGCTCACACGTGTCGACGCAGGCACGTACATGATGCGTACATGGCGTGTACGCGCGTGTCGGCTAATTGACCGAGACATTGTTTTCGAGTGGCAGTGGCACGTGTTTGCACAATGGAGGAACTTATTGAAGCTGTTCGAATCGAAAAATGTTTATACGACGTAAAACACCCAGATTATATGAATACAAAATTAAAGGATTCTATTTGGAAACTCAACTTTAGTCTACGAATGGTAGAGACACTGACTGATGTACTATTCGTGAAAGCAATTGCGGACACACACGTGTCCACCAATGTCAATGCGACATTGGCGCAGTGTCGTGAACGAGTACGAGTGTGAGCATGTGCGGCGGGCCTTAGGCCATGTGGAGGCCACGGAACGGCAAGAGCAGCGTTCCACCTCAACCCACAAGGTGGACACGCGACTTGATTAGGGCCCCGGACCGACTGCGATCCAGGCTGCTTCTGACTTGTCTTATTGGAAAATTATCGCAACTTCGCCTATAGCGGACGAGAAGAACGCCAAGAGGTTTAGTTGGACGTAACCTACCGGTCTGTCCACAGGCCGGTGGGTATCCACGATGGATTCATCTTGTAAATAGTGGTGAATAAGAGCATATGTTTTAAAATAATGCTGTAAAACTCTGCCATTTAGAACACATTTCATTTGATTTCTTGTAAGGTAAGATATGGTTTTTGCGATACTTTTTAAAATAATCAACGAAAAGAAAATATATGAAAAAATAGTTTTTGTACTTAATTCAGTTATTTAAGTTTATATGAAATCTTTCTCCCATTTATCATTGATTCTTTTTGCTTGGGTAATTTGAATTTTCTTGTAATTTTCGTAACTGCCAAACAAACTAGACACTTACCTGTGTTGATGTCAATTAACTTTACTTCCGTCAAAGGAAATTCGCATTCGAGACTTCTTAAAACAAGTAAATTTTACAGAAAAATGATAAAAATACATACCTTTTGCTTAATTGTTCTATTTTCTCTTTTTTCATAACATTTTGAAGTTGCATTGGGGTCGGTATTTCCTCTTTGGCATAATATTGTATTTGATTCTTAAACATCTTGCAGTGTAAGGCGTCCCTGTTCAATTTTCATATGTAATATGGTAATTTTAATAAAGTATGGATTCATATTAATCTGTATTAATATAAACAAAAAATAATTCATACCAAAGAATTCCGTCTATAACTTGAATAATATCAGATATTGTCATACAATTGCCGCCTGCGCCACCTTCATTTAAATCTGATGTCAACAAATCATATGGCGGAATCTAAGAAAAAAAAATTCCATTTTTTTAAACGCAGTCTCTTTTTAGAACCACCTATGGAGTGGAACCTTGTAATCGTGTTTTCTGTAATGTCTCAACATAATATAACATGTAACGGCACTACAGCTACTATATTTATATAATCAATAGTGGATCCTGCCCGAACCCGAAAAAAAAAAGTTCTATAACAGGATTGCAGCGCCAGCGTGCATCAGGTTATTATAATTGATAACGAAATAAGCGCTCTTGCGGTCCATCTGGACTCACAAGCACGACTGGCGGCAGTAACCACCTCCAGTACTGTGAAATAATCGCAATCATTTTAAACGCCCACCGCAAATACTAGTTTGACGTGTGCTTGCGTGTGTGTGTGTAAAATCGGACATTTTTACACTTACGCTTCCAAACAATAAAACTGAAACTATGTTTGAATAGAATTTTTTAGGTATACCTGTTCCCACAATTGTTTCAACAGCAGCCTTGTGTATCCATCGCGTTGTCCTTTCGATGATATGGACACAGTCATGGCTAGATAACTTGGTTGAGGTTTCTTCATATCGATTACGTACGGCGGGGAATCGTTAATACCCTTTAAAATAAACCTTTATTAAGTATATATAAACTGAAAGTCCGAAACTCTTCGAACGTGGAATTTCTAGATTCTTCGATCTTATGTGTGGTTTTCAAATAGATAATTATTGCTTGCTATAATCATAAACCAAAATATCGCAATGAAACTTATTGCCCCAGAAAACTAAACATAAAAATCACAAGATATAATAAAATGAATGGGTCAGTAAATAAAATTGGGACCATAAAACACGCGGCCTCTCTAAATATTTCTCACTAACAGGATGAAACGTCCCTTCTTCCGTTATAATAAATTCTTGATTGCATTTCTCTATCTTAAGTTTCCGTAATGCCTCATTACTCTGATACCTTTTGCGTTCTGTTAGATCTAAGATCTCGCAAGCAACGGTTGTCCTGTAACGTAAAAAAATATTACAAACTAGCGGCCCGCTCCCGGCTTCGCTCGGGGTGCATTTTTTTTAGGTAAAAACCTTCCCTGATTATCCCTCTATCCATGAGTGAAGACAGAATTAAAATCGGCCCAGCCGTTCTCGAGTTTTGCGCTTAGCAACACATTTAGGGATTCATTTTTATATTATAGATATAGTAAAGTTCTTACCTACTTATAAATATATTTTCACCTCTCCAGCACGGAAAGGGTGCTTCTGTAGCACTACCATGAGTTTATGACGACTGAACTCGCTAGCGAGAGATGAGCGAGAACGTAAAATATTTGTATGGAAAATTGTACAGCGCCTCTAGCGGTCACTCAAAGAACTAAAATCGGTACCATGAGTTGCATAAGTAAAAAACCTATCGAATGTAGTCACTAGCGACTAACGTCAACTTGACATTTCTATACAAAATCGGTACCATGAGTTACAAATTTGACTGATGGTCTCGAGAAATACCCTAACGTTAGTAGTTAAATGTTTCACTAGCAAATTGAAGGGTGAAATTGTGTTATTGTTGTTATTATCATTGAAATGCCTACTTAATTATTTTTAGGTGTTTTATGATTGGTTGGTTGCGTAGTTCATGAAATAACCGTAAATAAAATGCTACTAGTGTGTCACATCCCAATTCTATTACAGCGCCGCCTAATTGAGCGTATTCGACGGACACTTTCTCAAGTATAGAGTTGGGCCTCCTCACCTTTATTCTCCATGGTATGAACGTAGGGAATCCTATATCCTTCTCTTTCGTTCAAGTACATTTAAAAAGAGATAGCTTTATTAAGCGTGAAGTTAGACACAATCGAGTTAGCGTTAGCGAGTAAAGTAAACATTAGCGAAACTCATGGTGCGACTTATATTGTAAAACCTTCGAAGCTAGTTTATTCGTTATCGACAGAAGTAAACTAACGTCATATTTCGATAGCAACTCATGGTAGTGCTACAGGTGCCTAAAAACTCGCAGAAAAATCGATTTTTGCTGCGAGCGTGATTCGAAATTCGAACACAACCTTTTGGAATTATTCGGCGCAGAAAAAAGAAATGGTTCGTTCAGAAACTTATTATGGCCTAACGATTTCTCACAGAAAGAAAATTTTGATTTTATTTATTGAAATTGAAATTTGCAAATTGTATTGGTAATAAACTATCTGTGTGCCAAATTTCATCCAAATCCGTTCAGCCGTTTTTGTGTCACTGAGGAACAAATCTCATACATGTATAATATTAGGGTTGTGAACTACAGTTATAGAAAGTTTCAAAGCAATAATTACGTGAACGTGGCCGGCTCCTGTAGAGTGTACACTGTCATGGTGATCCATTCCACGCCTCTAGGGTTGATCACACCCCAACAAGGTGTCATCACAATGTTTACTATATTAGCGATCCTTTCGCTAAAACCATAGTTATTATTTTAGCAGTGTTATGACAGGCCTAAAATACCTACCTATACCAGGCCCCCGTCACTCGCGCCAAGGACAGTTTTAAATACCTACCGCTAAGTAGCTAGTAGCCGGGCATAACGACAGTAGGTTGCCGACCGCGAGACTGAGTGCGCACGTGCACGTTTCTCGCTCAAAACGCAGCGATACTTACATATTTTATCATTAAATTTTTGACTAACGATACGATGGTTAACTATTGTGAAGTTGTTGGATGTCTTAGTAAAAAGACAAATAAAAATTTGTCTTTTTTTTTCATTGCCAAAAGATGATGAAAGGTACATTACGTTATTTGAATTAAGTACCTAATTTTAAGTATTTAGATCCTAATACCTAGATCGTAGGACGGTGGGTGTTTTAGATCGGGTGAATTGTTGTTTCTATTAATTTGCTAGATATCTGTATACCCCGATATCCGAAGAAGAAAAAAGGTCTGTACCCGTGTTACCCTTTGTAGGATCTTTTGCATTATTAAGTTTCATTACGTAAATAAATTATTTACCTATACGTAAAGGTAGTAATAAAATGCAATGAAATCCCGTTAAACTAGTTTTTATATGTTTTGAACATTTGTATTGTAAGTTTTTATTGTATGAGTTTTATTGTAGTGAGTTAAATGGTAACAAGTATAAATAACTTACTACCTTATAATAAGGTTTTTAATTAAACTATCTAACTGTTGTTATTCCTAATGAAAAAAAAATTAAAAAATATAACACATTTAAATAATATTGAAAGTTATATTAGTTTTTTTTATAATAACCAGCTAATTATTTATATAATAGGAAATTCAATTTTATTACGTTACCTATTACCAAAAGTTGCTTCGTACAAAAAAAATACTTGTACCTTTGTAGGCACAAATAAACGTTTAAATAAATATAAAAAACACAAAAATTGTTTCTTTTCCAAAATAAAAATTTAAACAAACCAAACGTGTAGTGTAGGTATACATATTTTCGTTTAGATTCTTACGTACCTAATAAATATTAAGAGCATTCGCCCATTAGAATCACGCTGGAGTGAAAACTTATGAATTTAGTAGTTTCTGACGTTTAGTTTGCAGATGTTAACGCTGAAATGTTTTTTTAAATAAATTATCATTAGAACAATTTTAAACAGCCATTTTGTTTAATTTATATTCTTTGTAGATTTTGTACAACCCTAACGTTTTCGCTCGATGACGTAATCGCGCTGTGTACGCGGGAATCTCGATTCTCGGTGCGCGTCCGTAGAGTACGTTTCTTCTTGCAGCGTCTTTTGTAGGCTAATATAGCGTAGGTATTTTAGCTTTAGTATGGGAGTGACGCATCTGTTACGACAGTAACTCTTATTTAATCTGAGCCTATACTGTGCAAAAAAATTAAGAGCATTGATTGTTCAAATAATACTTGGTAATCTTTTGTACTTACTAACATAGATACAAGTAAAACTGTACCTACTAACACTTAGTTGTGGACCTCTGGTTCGATATATAGTTTATCATTATTATTAAAATGAGGTTGCGAAAACGACTTTTTTATAAATCGCTTCTGACGTTAATTATTAACGACGTTAACTCCCATTTACGAAGAAATAGAATGTGATTATTTTTCATGTGAGCTAAGTTATCACAAATTGTTGTCTTTAATGAGGCTCCTATATGGTTTTTGGGCGCAAAACACATTTTTTTGACGGCTACCGTCTCCTATTAACATAAGAAACTCAGTGACTGCGAAACTCATTTACATGACTTGACATGATTTCACGACTGCGAATAATGTCGCTCGTGTTATGAAGTAGTTTCTCACACACTTGTTTTAATATTTTTCCCAACGTTTAATAATAAACAGTTTTAGGTAAGACAATGAATCTTTGGAAAACTTATGTCATATGATATGATACACTTACGGCAACCATATGAATCTTATTGTGTGATCAGTTTCATTGCAAATGCTAATTATGTCCCTCGACAGTGAATGCGTTGGCATCATCGGTAACGATATGTGTTCCATGGACAAAAAAATCTATGAACGTAATGAAAAAATCAATTTCAATGTACTTAAAACTTGTTTCTTGTTTTAATCTATACTAATATTATAGGGACAACATTAACTAAATACCCTACAAACATTCTTACCACTTCGTCCCTGTACGCTGACCTTATTATCTTTTCTATATAATTTGGCATATCGAGTCTTGTTTCAACGCAATTCGGCAAACCGCCTTGACCAGTAACGCAAATTTTAACAACATCATATCCGAAGGAACATAAAAACTTCGTCTGTGAACAGTTACAGTAAAGAGGTTTTCATAGCAATAAATATGCTATAAAGCCCGTCACAAACGTAGTTATTATAATAGATATATATTAATATACCGTGCTATAATATATATTACGGTATACGTTGGTGACGTCATGGAAATATATATTATAGCTGAGCGTGTGGTCACTCCAATATTTGTATAGAAAATATATCGTAATATGCGTTGCTATAATTTATATTAATATATATTATAGCTACGTGTGTGACGGGCTCAATTCAATACAAAATCGAGAGGTCTTGACAATGTCAATTTAAAATATAGGTAATTAAGTATACAGATTACTTTGCTTTCATTTTTTTTTGCGCGTGAAAGTAAAGCAAAACATCCTTCGTCAATTACGTGTTTCATACAGAATTTTTACACAACTGTGAAGTCGCAACAACATAAAGAAAAAACTTCACATTTACACATTTCAGATATATTCCATTCGAAAATGGAATATATCTGAAGAAGCCTAACATCATCCTACATAAACTTTTGTTTTATTGCATTAAATTATGTATTTTTAATTCTATATGAAGATCTACAGACTGGTTGTTGATTTACTTGATGGTAGATAGCTACCTTGATGGATCAAGTGTGTGCATCCTATCAAGTGTGCTGCAGACCTCGATAGGATTTAAATTTGAAACAATAAAATATTTGTATGGAACTTATCATTTCAAAAATTTTTAAATACATACTTTTTTCATGAAATGTATATAAGTATGTATCTTTAAGAAGTAGCTATATTAAATTATCTAATTAAATAATCATTATAGCGAGATCCTAAACGTCGAAAGGGAAAAAAATGGATGTCTACTTCAAAAGGTATACCTATTTGAGACCAGTCCTCAAGAGCACATCAATATCTTAGTACTTTATGTCTAACAAAGTAAAGGAAATAAAAAAAGTGTTAAATACCTCATAATCAATCATTTCACTGGGCATGAATGCAAACGGTATTGCCAACTTCCCCAAAGGTGGCACTTCGGCGAAATAAAGTAAACAACGAATGGCAGAGTCAGTTGTAACCATATTTCCTCTTAACAAACGCCATGTTGTAAATACATCGGTTGGATTGTATAGCCATAGAATCTGATAAATGGAATGAGAAGCGTTTATAGCAGAGGACAATTTTCGGAGACTATTTTGTGTTTTTGACTTACTGTTTCTTTGAAAAAAAAAAAAAAACAGCACATAAGATTCTATATGGTATTGGTTGGTTACATTATTGAATATAAATAATACTGAGATTAAACGAACCCTTATTACGGGATCCAAATTATTAATCGGCACTCTGCCACAGTCTAGAACAGCCAAATGTTCATTGTCTCCCACGACCCGTCTCAGTGGCGTCAGGACACCTTTATTGGGAAGGTGTGCGAAGATATGAACGTTTAAGATGAGGGTTCTTTGGTTTGGCATCGTAAGTTGGTAGCGCAATATGTTCTCTCCTTGGTAGGCGTATTTCAGTTTCACAAAAATTAAACTGGGATTCTTGGGCTTAAAAAACAATAAGGAATTAATAATCCCTATCGCTTCCTGCACTTGTAAGTTTTTAGGATTTTTTTTGTATGGTTTAAAATATTATCACTTGTTCTAACGGTTCTAACGCAGGCTTGTTTGAGAAGATTAGCAATTTTTGAAGACTTTCATCACGGTGAAAGTGAACCAATATCACATTCAATAGCCGAAATGTGCATTTCTATGTCAATTTCATTTAAACGCCGGGTGATACCGCACGGCATATCTACCTACCTCTACTATTAAAAAATATTTCTAAACAACAGAAACTTGCGCACCGAAACTATTCCATTATGCGGCGATAATTCCACCAGTGGTCTATGTACGCAGTTATGTCTCAGTTCGTACATCGATATGCCAATTTGAACTTCAATCATTTCACAATCGCAAATTTTCTCTCTACGTAAACTCCAAGCTACAGGAGCTGCGTAAACGCATCCCATAACAAATGCCATTTCCACTTCTTCATCACGCACACACAAATCTGGACCGTACAGATCCACAGACAATGGTTTATTTGGACGACAGTCGACTAGCGCTTTATTGAATCTGAAATTAATACCCGTTTTAATTAGTATTTATGGTTGAAACAAAAAAAAAACAATAATCATTACTTACGCTTCTATATTAGTGATGTTCCACACGCAATGATTGCTTAAAATGACCGGACATTTGATAGAAATCGTCCGTTTTACCTAGAAAGTTAGTATAGTACATGTTAGGTAGATAAAGTAGTGGCATGTTAGTGTAAATGTTAAAATGTAAAATCAGTCTGTACTTGCAGCAAAATCAATAGCTTGTGTTTCGGAACTCATTTGTCTTATCCCACCTTTGTTCTTTTTTCTTTATCCTATCGGGGTCTATGTATCCTACCCTCAGTATATTGCTTGCGTTAATGAGCAACGGTAGCATTAGACACACGTAAAAACATAGTCTGCTGTTTTCTACCAAAAAAACGCTGAAGTTGACAGTAAAGTATTAAATGGTATCAGCAAAGACACACATTTGCATGGGTCAATCTCGAATAAAAAATTCGTGGTATCAATTTCCATTGTCCTATTTCAATTATTTGGTCAATGTTCAGTTAATATTATTTAGGGTATTCTTTAACTAATTAAAACTAACTAACTAGTCAACTAATTACTTAGGTTTAACTACATAGTTACTTCTTCTTTTGTAGTTCTAAAAGTGATAGCCCCGTGAGCAGTGAGGTTCGAAGCCGTTTGGGCTTGCTCTTCTATGTTTTTATTAATTTCTTTACGGAATACATAAAATATATGAAAAGAAAATCTTTTAATCAAAACCAACCTTCATTGTTGGATATATTCCATCGTACCAAACAGTACATATTTTTTTCTTAACAGGTTGTATTTCGTCAACCTCATCATATTCGGTGCGAAACAGCACCGTATACTTTACATCAATCTGACGAGGACCAGCTCCGTTTGGGGTTACCGATACCGTGATCGTACAGTGATTCGAAGGCTTTAGACTGTTCTGTTGTAATCAAATTTTTAAAATCAATTTAAAACATTCAAATCAATAGAGAATAGCTTGATAGAAATTCATAAAAGTACCTAGGTAAAGTACATGCATACGTTATTTGTTCACTTACAATTGACGGATCTATTTCGCATCTATCTTTACTATGATCGTCTCCCATGCCGGTAATAATTGTATACAATTTGGATGTGAAATAACATGAACCGTAATTGTACAATGTGATCGATGTTACAGCTTTCTCGCCGATAATCACATCATGAAGGTTATCTGTCTTCGGTAACATCTGTGAGCGGAATATGTAAAAGAAACTAAAATTCTCTTCAAAAAATATAAGTGTAAACAATCGCCAACGTTTTCAATCTAAAAGAGCTTCGCATCAAACAAAGACAAAGAGGGTTCCAGTACAATAACTACTTAATTGTATATTAAATATCTTTGAACAAAGACTTTCGTCGATTGTGCAAGTAGATCATCCGCAAAGAGAGCGCTGGCGCTGACCGTATGGCACAGCACGACACAGCAGGGTACGGAGTTCTGTGGTCATTACCTGGACAAGCCGTCTGGCGACAGTAACCACTCCCTTACAGAATACCAGAAATGCGTGACTTGTGTTGTAGTTTTTGTGAGCTACTCGTACATACAGCATAAGTCTCTCTTACATTCGAGTATGAGAGCTCAATTTCCTTTACATGTTACTTATCTTTTATTTTATATGGCTCGTCAGCGCACATGAATCCTTCCTTGGATTTGCTTGTGTTTATAGACGACGGTAGTCGCCTACCGTCTGTGCCCGCCTGCCATACTTGAACGTAAAAAATAGTATTGGAGAATTGTTACCCTTAAGTCTGGTAATTCAGAAAATCCCGTAATATGAATAAAGAGTTCGGTTGGCTCTCCCACTGGCCTGCAAATATTAAAAGAAATTAATTAAGTACCTTACTATAACATAGTAGGTAAACATAAATATCTTACGTTAGGGTTGCTATACATAATCGGGCCGGTATAGCCGGGCGGCGAGCATGAGGCGCTCAACCCTTTCAAACCAAAGCATGTCTACATACTACTACCCCGGTAAGCAGAAAAGATCACTGAGAGAGGCACAGATGCACAAATGCTTCTTCATTTTTTTTTATAGTGTTCAAAGAAGACATGTACGAGTATGATTGGTTAAAACAGAGAGATGATAGAGATTACATATACCTATGTATCTATAGGAAAGGCTGTTAACCCTACAGATGCTATGTATACATTTCGTAATCACTCGTTTATTTTCTCAACCTGCATGAACTCAATACAAATTGAAGATCCATATTTTACCAAAAAAATCCCATACTTTACCTTCCATTTATAAGGCACACGCAGGAACAAGTGACCGTGGTATCATAAACTTTATCAGCAACCTTTGGGAAGAACCACCAATGATAGCGCATGATTTCCCTCGGTGGTAGAATAAGCGTGCCGTTATAATCTGCACCTAGCCAATCTACGCTGTTCAATATTCTAACACTGAAAGTTAACATATATCGTAATTTCATTATATCGTGATTGAAATGGTTTTATTTGAACAATAACTTTCCCATAACTTCAACAGAAAAACCTATATATCAATGAAACAGTGAAACAGTTAAATAGGTTTCCAAGAAATGGTCGTTAAACAAACTTACTTTCGCATAATTATAAATATTAGTTAGGACTATTTTAACCCGGCCACGCTTCTATTATAATATATAAAAATTATTTTTTTAGAACACATTTAGAAATGGTATCTATTAATTGTTTGGAGAGCTCATCGAATCAATTTTTACCTATTGTTTAATATTATTAAATAGATCTAATTTAAAAAATATGCAATGCACTTACTGTATCTCCATTCTTGTAAGATTGTGTAGGTAAGCGGTGCAATAGTTGGTACATCCCGTAATAGTTGGCGGAAATTCGAACATGGCGTGAGCGGCCGGATTGTAACCATGCGACATCACCTCCACTTGGCTTGTTTCCGCGTTTCCGGTCAAACATATACGTTCCTAATAATGTGACAGAGCTTTGTAATATTTTTAAGAATCATTATTTTAAACTTGTTCAAAAAATTTGGGCTAATATTGGAATTGGAATAATGACTAATCCAGTTTTCACTAATGGAAAGGATGATAAACGACGAAGGTTTACATTATTTGCAGGAAAAAAGCGTTCGTAATTTTAAATAATTAAAATAGCGGCAACCCGTGTCGCAATTAAATTCGTTTTTCTGTACGAGATTCAGGTTTGTTGCGAATATTAGAATCGATTCAGATATCCGCAACTGTATTCGGATCCGCATCATCAATGCGAATCCTTTACAGATGCGGATATGGAGCTAGTCTTAAATCTGGCAGATTTCCCAAGGGTGAATTATTAAATTGTTTTAATTTTCTACTAAAAGGTTGATTATTTAACAAATAAATATTAAAATGATCAATTTCAATCATTTATTTCTGCATCAAAAATTAAATTTATTAAATCGGATCAATCGGACGAAGCAATCGGACCGCGCGGTCTTAGGAAAAAAAAAACTTAAAATTTGCATCCGCGTTTGCGGATATGATCCTCTAAAAATCCGCATCCATATTCGCATCCGAGGATGGTGAAAATTTTGCATATTTTGCAACAAACATGGTTTGCACATAAAATCAAAATCCGCAATGAGAGCGTGCGAGCAGTTGATTATTGACACACGAGTACATAAGTAACGTTTTTATATATACCACTTACCTTTTGTGTTTGGTTTAATACAATGTCCCACGTTTCGCAATAGTATCCACATGATATCGCCTCTAAAGCCACCGACATTATTTGCCATCCGCGCGCTGGTACGATGCCACACATTGGCATCACAACGAAATTCCTAACCATCCAATTCATTTTTATAGGTACTTGACAAATTTCAATAAAGCGAACAACAATTTTATGATCAATTATGATTGTTTAAATCAAAGTTTTTTGTATTTCTATTGAAAAACTAAGTGTCTGAGAACTTGGGGGACGTCCCCCTAATTTTCTTACTTAAAGATTAATTTGCTCAAAACAATGATAGAACTAGTGTGTTATTATTTATTGATGCTTTCAAAATAACTTACGTTTCAGAAGGAGGAATCAATTTAAAACACATAGGAATCTCCAATTTATTTGATAGCATAAAATTTGTGAAAGTCGTCCGCGAGGGCACCGTTGGTGGTACAGTTACCTGTGAAAAGTAAAGACCTTTCTTCATTCTGTTAACAATTTGCGAGTTCTAGTTAATACTTAAAGCAATACATTTCAATAATGACATTAGTTAGATCATTGGATATTGGATAGTATTTTTTTTTAATCCATTAGAAAATCGGGAGCATTTTTTATTGGCAATTATCGATGTGGTGCTCAAAGTGGCATCTCCATTTAGACGGTTGGTATGACTTTGACATCTCCACATCGCAGAAGCTGAAGTGCGGCACCAGAGAGAACAAGCACGACCGTCCTCCGTGTACCTACATCGTAATTAGGTATAATGGCATACCATTTTTGACTGAAATCAAGAACAAACCTCAGTGGGACACTCGAATTCCACAGTAGATTCCGTGCAAGGTTTCCAAGTGTTGCCGATGCATGGTATGCGGAACCACGTGTGGTGCATATTCACCACGTCGGACTTCTCCATGTCGAAACGCTTGTATTGAAAATCTCCAAACATTAGATAACCGAATACGTCGTCATCTATTTTAGGCCTGAAACAATATTATAATCAATTTTCTGATTAATACAATTTAACGTCATGTTAATTCGGCACTTTAAGCGTATTTAGCGGCCAGTTCGCGGCGACCGATAAGACTTGTGTTATACATAATAACATCTTTTATAGATAGATAAGATAGATATAAGGATTCATTTTCAAAGTAATCTGAAAAATTGATCGATTCCCTATTATAGAATACTTCACTACCTGAATCTAATAGTAAACAATCTAGACTCGTTTGTAGGTATAATGGCGTCAATTGGATCAATGAGAAACACGTTATCGGGATCTGAAAAAACATTAAAAGTGTTAATCTTTCCACCATCGTTTTGAAACTATAATTATTAAACTAATAGCAAGTAACATTAGGGAAATTGTTGATACACGCCTCATGCGTATGGCTAAGTCGAGTACTAATAGCGCGGTACAAGATCAAACTAAACCGTTTTTCTTGTCTACAAGAAACCGCGACGCGTGGTACAAGTTCCACAAACATGTTCAGTTGATCCGCACGGTAGGTCATGAGAACTTAGCCTATTTATTTCGCGTTGCGGCTCATACAACGCACATTGTAGTCGATGGTTAGTTATGCACAGTAATGTATCGAAATAAAATAAAGTTCTAGAAATAAAGAAAGAAAAAAGAAAGAAAGAAATCGGCAATAAAATATAATAAATAAAATGGGTAGAATGAAAAGAAATGTCAGCTGGCAGATTGATGTCCACTTGATGTTAAGGGCCGGTTTCGGAGACGCGCCGCGCGAAGTTTAGGTTTTTAGCGTTACTCTAACGATCGAGGCTCGCGCATCGCACGCACACACGTACGTATGCATAGAGCAAGAGCCCACGACGGCCAGATCTTCGTTATTTTATGAAAGCTAAAAGTTTCTAGGTGCATGTCCCCAACACAGGTATTAAAAACCAGCGAGGACCAGCAGACTCAGCCGGGTAGTGCTTGTGCTCATCGGAGACGTCTCTCCGACATAAAAAATTTGACGCCCCCCTCGGACCCCCCCGGCCGTAACTCGGAAACGACGCGACGCAGTGGGGTCGTGTTTGTGCTCATCGTAGACGTCTCCCCGAGATAAAAAATTTGACGCCCCCCTCGGACCCCCCCGGCCGTAACTCGGAAACGACGCGACGCAGTGGGGTCGTGTTTGTGCTCATCGGAGACGTCTCCCCGAGATAAAAAATTTGACGCCCCCCTCGGACCCCTCCGGCCGTAACTCGGAAACGACGCGACGCAGTGGGGTCGTGTTTGTGCTCATAGGAGACGTCTCCCCGAGATAAAAAATTTGACGCCCCCCTCGGACCCCCCCGGCTGTAACTCGGAAATGACGCGGCGCAGTGGGGTCGTGTTTGTGCTCATCGGAGAAGTCTCTCCGAGATAAAAAATTTAACGCCCCCCTCGGACCCCCCGGCCGTAACTCGGAAACGACGCGACGCAGTGGGGTCGTGTTTGTGCTCATTGGAGACGTCTCTCCGAGATAAAAAATTTGACGCCCCCCTCGGACCCCTCCGGCCGTAACTCGGAAACGACGCGACGCAGTGGGGTCGTGTTTGTGCTCATAGGAGACGTCTCCCCGAGATAAAAAATTTGACGCCCCCCTCGGACCACCCCGGCCGTAACTCGGAAATGACGCGGCGCAGTGGGGTCGTGTTTGTGCTCATCGGAGAAGTCTCTCCGAGATAAAAAATTTGACGCCCCCCTCGGACCCCCCGGCCGTAACTCGGAAACGACGTGACGCAGTGGGGTCGTGTTTGTGCTCATTGGAGACGTCTCTCCGAGATAAAAAATTTGACGCCCCCCTCGGACCCCCCCGGCCGTAACTCGGAAACGACGCGATGCAGTGGGGTCGTGTTTGTGCTCATTGGAGACGTCTCTCCGAGATAAAAAATTTGACGCCCCCCTCGGACCCCCCCGGCCGTAACTCGGAAACGACGCGATGCAGTGGGGTCGTGTTTGTGCTCATTGGAGACGTCTCTCCGAGATAAAAAATTTGACGCCCCCCTCGGACCGCCCGGCCGTAACTCGGAAACGACGCGACGCAGTGGGGTCGTGTTTGTGCTCATCGGAGACGTCTCTCCGAGATAAAAAATTTGACGCCCCCCTCGGACCCCCCCGGCCGTAATTCGGAAACGGCGCAACGCAGCCAAGTCGTGTTTGGGCTCACCGGGGACATCTCGGAGACGAATTTTCTAGAGTAGACCAAATTTCAAATTTTGACGGTTGCGGTCTACTCAGTAGACCATGGTCAACGGTTTTAGATAAACGGTTGCGTGTTGGGTATCATTTGAAAGGTCTCAACGAGGGTGACCAATTTTACTCCCCCTTTTTACTTACCCCTAATTCTTCACGAATTACAAAAAAAGACCCAAAACCAAACCAAAACAATTAACTATGGCAAATGACAACACCTAACTCACAACCGCGTCCTCGCGGGCTGCTTGCAGACCGCGGTAGCAAGCACGATCTAGTTAGTGTATAATTATTATTTTAGTTGCACAATACAAAATGAAATTGTTATTCCCAATTACAAAAATAATATATTGTACTGAAAACGTTTGTAAGCATTTTTAATTTTCAAACTGGAGTCAATTATATGATCCTGAGCATGAGTTTGTATAAATCAGAATAGATATGGTTATGCACAGGGTAAGTTAAAATATCGTTTAGGGGTATAAGAACACGATTTACTTTCCAATAAAACCGTAAAACTTGCCAAAAGTCGTCACTAATTGGACGCTTGTATAATTTGCCGTAAAATCATTATACGCTTTGCGTCTTCAAAGTGCGGACGTGTGTGGAACTTTCCTTGCGCCCAGAGCTACGCTCGGGCTTTCGAGAACGTTCCATATGTAGTAAATTTACCATGATGATTATGTAAAAAAATCTGACTCCTAGAAAACTTAGGATCTCCTTAGATTAGAACTTATGGCATACTGTTCCTTACAAACCTTCTATTCATCAGTTGCATTCGGTTCCAAATCTTTCGACGCGCTTTGCACCCTTGCTTTCCTCTCTTCCATTGATTTAATAATATAAGGCGGATCTCGTATTTGCATGCACCGAGAATGCCGTGGGTTTCTGGCCTGATAGAAATCT
Source organism: Synanthedon andrenaeformis (assembly GCA_936446665.2). Taxonomy (NCBI): domain Eukaryota; kingdom Metazoa; phylum Arthropoda; class Insecta; order Lepidoptera; family Sesiidae; genus Synanthedon; species Synanthedon andrenaeformis. The sequence continues at coordinate 11,553,868 of OW387780.2, read as the reverse complement.
TTCTGTAAAGTTTCTAGCTGCGGAGATAAATAGTTCCGAGGAGTAATTTTTTAGTTGCGCAGTTTACATCATAATTTCAAGATCAAAGACGACATAGGTATTTGAAATTTGGCGTGATCTTTTGACACTAATGATATTAGGTTTGACAGATGCGCTATCATGCGTTTCGTTATACGCAAATGGGATTTGGTCATTTTAATTATTTAGTGTTCAAAATACTATTTAGTGCTTTGTCTCCTCATAATTTATAAATAAGAGCATGTTGTTTAGTTCTACGCTATTTAAATACTAGATCGCGCGTGCTGCTGCGGTCTGCAAGTAGTCCGTGGGGGCGCGGTTGTGAGTTGGGTGTTGTCATTTGCTATAGTTAATTGTTTTGGTTTGGTTTAGGGTCTTTGTTTTGTAATTCGTAAAGAATTGGGGGTAGGAGACTTTTACTTAAAAGGGGGAGGGAGAGGGGATTAGTTTCAATTGATCACCCTCGTTGAGACCTTTCAAATGATACCCAACACGGGGGTCTACCTGTAACCGTTGACCATGGTCCTACGAGTAGACCGCAACTGCCGAAATTTGAAATTTGGTCTACTCTAAAAAATTCGCCTTCCCGAGAGCCGTCTTAGATGATTCCAAACACGACCCGGGTGCGTCGCGCTATTTCCAAGTTACGGCCGGAGAGGTTGGAGGGGGGTGTCAATTTTTTTATCTCGGAGAGACGTCCCCGATGAGCACAAACACGACCCCACTGCGTCGCGCCGTTTCCGAGTTACGGCTGAGGGGGTTAGAGGGGGGGTTCAAATTTTTTATCTCGTCGAGACGTCTCCGATGAGCCCAAACACGACCCCACTGCGTCGCGTCGTTTCCGAGTTACGGCTGAGGGGGTCCGAGGGGGGTGTCAAATTTTTTATCTCGTCGAGACGTCTCCGATGAGCCCAAACACGACCCCACTGCGTCGCGTCGTTTCTGAGTTACGGCTGAGGGGGTCCGAGGGGGGCGTCAAATTTTTTATCTCGTCGAGACGTCTCCGATGAGCCCAAACACGACCCCGCTGCGTCGCGTCGTTTCTGAGTTACGGCTGAGGGGGTCCGAGGGGGGCGTCAAATTTTTTATCTCGTCGAGACGTCTCCGATGAGCCCAAACACGACCCCACTGCGTCGCGTCGTTTCCGAGTTACGGCCGGGGGGGTCCGAGGGGGGCGTTAAATTTTTTATCTCGTCGAGACGTCTCCGATGAGCCCAAACACGACCCCACTGCGTCGCGTCGTTTCCGAGTTACGGCTGAGGGGGTTAGAGGGGGGGTTCAAATTTTTTATCTCGTCGAGACGTCTCCGATGAGCCCAAACACGACTCGGCTGAGTCGCGCCGGACAGACAGGGCGGTTTAAGGGAGGGGGGAAGGGTTTTTCTAAAATTTTTGTTTTTTCGTTGCCCCGGTAGACCTTTACCGTCGTCTCTTATGTGGGTGGAAATCCTGCCATATATGGTCACACTGAACGAAGGTCTGGCCTTGGGATCTTGGGCTATAATTTCAACATCAAAGACGACATATTTGACATTTTTTGTGTAAGTACACGGTTTCATCACGAACTGTCAGTGCGGCGCAAAGCGACGTGCTTTCACTTCGGAGGCGCATGGCCGACTGAACCAAGACTGAACCAGACTGAACCGTGGCCCGAGCGTGATTTCATAATAATAGCCTTCATAGTAATTTGTATGAAGATTTTGAGCGAAAAAATTGGGCAAGTTTGTGATTTTTTTACACAAAATAGGAATATGTTTATTAAGAAATGAAGATTGCATCTATTTTTTTATAGTTTTAACTTTATTATTTGATAAAATTCATTTAATAATTCTTGATACTTACCGACACAATTGTAACAAAACGGGAGTGCGATTTACACGTTTTTAGTGATTTTCTGGATTTTTTTTACACTTATCCATAAGCATTATCTTAAATTCGAATGTTTCAGCAAAAAGTAACATTCATTGGCTAGCTGTGTTATTTTTTTCAAGGTTGTGGAGCATCGTTTACTATATAATTCTTTTACAATTCCGACCCTCGATTGCCGTAAGGGACCCTTAAGTAGATAACGCGAAAAACGTCATAGAAGTTGTAGTCGCGGTCTTGTCGATCTTGATAGAAAATTGAATACCTTGATAGAACAAAGGATAAGAATGGAATTTATGTGCCAGGAGACCCCACTCTATGATAATATTTGAAAACAGACAATATTTAAAGGTAAGAGTTGCACCTGGAACCCATTGCATGAATCCATCTTCATCTTCGTGATTAGTGACGCACAAAGTGTGCGATATATTGACAGTTACATCCGTGACACTTCCTGTACCGAAATCCAAGTATCGCTCGTAAACCGAAGCACTCGGTATATAAGTTAAACAATTGAGACTGTTTTGCATCAAATGCGTATAACAAGATTTACGTTTCCAACTCTTTTCAAATACGTGATCGTGAATGCTCAACATCGGATTACCAGACAACACCACAGTAGCTAAAACGTTCATAAAAAGTGGACCCTGGAAAAATTAAAGGTTGAAACATTTTAAGAGTAAAGGAAACCCTTAAACAAGGTATTATAAAAATATATTATACGAAATACCCGAAGTTATTCGGGTATTGTAATTACTCATCAATTATTGTTTTGTACGATACCATACTTATCATATCCTTCGTTACATATAGATACCTAATTGTTGTTTACAATCTTCATTGGCTTGCATGAAGTAGGGTCTCAAGTGTTTTTCTTTCTATTTAAATGTTACAAACAATAATAAGAATTTTACAAACGCATGCCACTTGCAAGCACGTGCTGATCATGTCTTGTTTTACTTTAAATACACACATGTTAGTATCCTTTCAGAATTACCATTTAAATATATGGAAATTCCAGATTACACCCTAACTAGCTGTGGTCCGTGACTTTACCCGCCTTGAAATTTTACAGCATAAAATCCTTCTCTACCAAAAATAGATATCAATACAATATTGGTACTGATCAATCCCCGAACATCGCATCGTATCGCCCACTTGCTCCTTGCTCTGTTCGTTTTCACTTTGACTAGCGTTATATTAGTCTCACACTTCTACCTTCCGGGAGAAATAGGCTATCAAATGTAAAAAAAAGTACTTGACTTGTTAACTTAAAAGAAAAAAATATGTATCACCTGATGCATAATTAAGCAAGCTAATTCCGACGTATAAACGCCTAATGCTGTTCCAGTGAACAGGATAGTCGTCCTAATCGTTTCAAACGCTCTGATGAGTCCACAATTTCCAGTGGAGACCTGAGATGTTTAGAATTCTGAATAAGTAATAGCGATACGCAAAGCGAAATCTACAGACGATTGCTTGTTGTAAAATAAGAAATTAACGCAAAATGAACGTTAGCGGCCGGCAATTAAGTTAATACAAATACTGGCGGCAGATACCAGTGCGTTTGCTGACTGGCAACGTTGCGTATGCACTATATCACCAACATTGCGACTTCGGATATTATTTAGTACTGAAATAAAAATGGACGCTTAAATTCGTTTAAATACCTGAAAGTATCCCTGCCCAGATACAGGCAAAAGCCATTGATACGTAGTGTCTACTGCAGACTTATTTATCATCTCTATAATTTCCTTCCTGTTCTCAGATAAGTTTTTATATACTCTGAATATCAATTTTTTCTTGCTCAGTGACACCGATGGACCTAAAAAAAAAAAAAAACTGTATAAATAATTTTTATTTTGTTTTTAAATAGGTGTCAAATGTTCCTATCTCTAGTAAGCGACAGTGGTCATAAATCCTTGTCTTTTAGATACCTATCGCGTTTAAACAGTTTGGGTGCGGTTGTGTTACATTGAGAGGGAAGAGATACCAGAGTCCATTTTACTATTTTCCCTCAGCTTTTATTCTATTTGCTGTCTACATACATTAACCGATTTATGCGTTCGTGGCGACGCGACTTCGTGGCGCCTTTGCTAAGCTCTTGACCCCAAGAGGTGTTCAACTGATACTTTAGGTACATGAAAATTATAATAAAAGACGTCGCTTTTAACTATTTGCTTTATTAATGTAAGATACTATGATAGATATATTTTGTAACGTAAGTGATAAATATTACCGAAACTCTTTCCCGTAACTGTTAATCTATAAACGTTCCTATCAGTGTCATCAACCACATAATATTCCGTAAATGTCTGACCAACAATGTTAGGTTTAAACACAATTTTTACTTCAGCTTTTTCATGGGGTTTTACAATAGTCGATGTAAGACATAACTTGAATACGTGATCTATATTGTTCATAATATACATCAGTGAAACGCGGTATGATACAGTTCTCTGAAATATAAATATGACAAGTCAAACAACATAATTGGGGACTCAAATATTGCATTAAACTATATATTTTTTAAAATTTAAATGCAATCAATATATTTTGATTTGTGATAAATGTAGGTAATTCAGCGGAAAACTTCTTGTAGATGATTAATTTCTTGAAAAATAGGTGTTCATTTTGCTATTTAGGATCGAAGTAAGTAATTAAAGTAATGCGAATTACTTAAGAGGCAAGGTCTTGCCTATACCTATAGGCAGGCAAGGCACAAACATGTAGGTACCTCCCTAATTAAGAAAAAAAAACGTTTTATAGACATAGCTATGTAAGTATAGAAGTTTTAATTGTTTATTTTACATATTTATTTGTAGAAAGCAACATATCAACTTGACATCAAAATCCTCATGTTTTGTAAATTTACCTACTATATTATGTTAGGTGTAAAACATTTGAATAAAACTCACATCTGAACTGTTCGTAATATAGATGAATTTCTGATCTTCTTTATCTACAGGTAGAGATCCGAAATTAACAGTTTTGATTTCTAAAATGCTGTCGTTCGACGTATCCTCCATTTTATATATCTTTATGTGCCAAACTAGCACAAATGTCTTAAATTTGGAGCAAACGGTATCAATTAATAAAATTAAGAAAGTTGGTTACCTACTCGCAATACTTGCATTTGATACAAAAGTTGTCATTTGTGTTATCGGGGAATTTATAGTGAAGTTATAATGATGTCAACGGAAATGAAAAAGGCTTCTAAGAAAAGGTCGGACAAAATTTTGCGCATCAAAAACACTGAAACATAAAGTAAGTAAAGTAATTATTAATTTAAAACAAACTAGCGTCAAATTCCATGGTTTAGAATTTTAGATAATCCTAAATATTTTAAATACGAAAGTGAACGTTTGTACAAACTTATAAGTAACATATAAGTAAATTTTTTATCCTGTAAAAATTTCAGGTTCAAAACGAACTGCAGTGCATACGAACTTGCGGGCATAGCGAGTAGGTAAATGAAAACTAATATAATGTAATGTAAATAATATAGGTAATAGGCAAATTCGTGCTACTTATGACCCTGGAAAAAAATGTGTGGCGGCCTCCTTTTAATAACCTATTTGGGAATTTACGTTTTAGTTGCCGTTAAAACGTAGTGATTATATACTCTTTGGTTGCCGTGTGGTGTCATTCTTTTAAAATGAAGAAGCACGGAAACCAGAGACAGTCGCCCTCCAACACTGCTACAGAAAGCAGGCGCTTTCTCGCCCCTTGTCATAACCACAAACACACATAATGTAAAATGTAAACGTGTAACAAAAACCAGAAAGAATGCTAACCAAAAACAAAGTAAGAGCGCGGCGTAGGGTAATCGAGTACGACCGCTCGACGAAATCCGAGCATTAGGTACTATTTAAGTAGATAGGGCAAAGAGGAATAATTTAATTTCCTTTAAATTAAACAGCAGAAGATGAAACTGTTTGGAACAGCGATATGATTACCATGAAGTCCACTGCTGAACATAAGCCTCCCCTATAATTTTCCAATAGGACAGATCAGAAAGTGCTTGGATCTATCGTCTACCCGCAACCCTTATCAGGTCGTCGTACCTGATAACCTTGTAGGTTGGAAGCCTACGGCTCCAGCGGCCATCGGCTCTCCGTACTATAATATGTCCTGCGCATTGCCACTTCAACTTACTGATCCGCAGGCTTATGTCGGTACCTTTCGTACGTCGATAGACCTCCTCATTCCTGTGTATATAACATGAGTTTATAATGACAGCAATCGCTACCCAAAGTGTTTTCTATATAAATGTTTTAAGTTCTCGCTAGCGAGTGAGGTCATTATAAACTCATTGCGAGATCGAATCTGGCATAATCCTGAGCATAGCGTTCTCCATAGCTCGTTGGGAATCGTTTAACTTTCTTACGAGGCCCATAGCTGTTATAGTCCAATCGGGTAGTCATTTAACTTCAGTTCTGACCATTTTTGTTGAAAAGTTGAAAATGGCCAAGATATTGAGCAAAAACAATTCCTTTGAAACCAATTCCCGCAAGGTCCTACGCTCGCAAATTTACCGCAAGCGTACGACCTTAAATATTGGTTATAGCGAAAAAAATCAAAGAGATCAAGATAAAATTTACAAAGAAGAAGTTGTAGGAAATCGCATTTGCAACAACTTAAGCCCTTACCATTTTTGTTGTAAAGTTGAAAATGGCCGAGATATTGAGCAAAAACGATTTTCCCTTAAATTATGGCGGCTGATGCAGACACGGAATTCAGTCGCGATTCTGAATTTACACTACTATTGACCCTCCTAAAGGTTAGAACAATAAAATTGTGGTCGCTAATTTCACGGTTAAGCCCTTTTTCTGTCTAACCCGATTGGACTATTAGGGCCCACATTTCGTCGCCATTTATGTTATCACTGGCAGCACACCAATGTCTACATTCTTCTTCTTCTTCTTCTCTTTTAATGTCTTGGTTCCATCAGATCTTCTCCGATGATTTTGCCAGTGTCATTAATAGCCTTTTTAAAATAAAAAAGGCAAAATTGAAATTAAAATCAAAAGTAGCAGATCCCAAGACTAGTCAGTCAAGTCAAGTCTAATTTTTCTTAGTTTTCCAAAACAGGTCCGTCAAGTCCAAAGCAGTCAGGTCAAGTCTTTGTCTACAAGTGCTCTAGTTTATTTAGGCATTGACAATATAAACATGACAATTGGCAGCAAATTTATACTAGTCATTGTCAGAAATGATGACAGCTGACAGCTAATTGACAGTGACAGTTCATTAGTTCATTTATTTTTGTCTCGCTCTTTTGCAATGTTGCCGTTTTGGCATTTTTAATGCTAAATTTGGTATATTTTCTTCTTAGTTAACATATAAAATTCAAAGTTAGCATATTGCATTCTTTGTTATTATTGTAACGTATTGTTGTGCAATAGCGAAACATTAGCCATGTAGTTTGGAAAAATAAAAATTCTACTACTGAGTTTTGGTCAGAGGTCTGAGTACATTTCTGGAATTGGCTTCTTTAGCAATGTCAATCCTTTGTCTTCCACACTCCAACGCAGAAATAGAAAGAGTTTCTAGCCAAATGAATTTGGTTAAAACTAAACTCGTAAATCGGATGTCATTAAATACATTAAACTCAATTCTGCATGTTAGGTCTTAGAGCATTAAACCAACCGGAGACGCCACTGCCAGGCGTTCCCCTCTGCCTTGGTACGAGACCGGCGGTCATACGGGTTTTATAAAACTAGTTTCCGCGCGACGCGTGCCATTCTATAAGTGACTACGCTCGCGGAACGACGTCAACTAAAAATGCCGAATTGCAGCGTGTTTTCGTGTAAAAAGAGATCAGAATCATCTAGTGTTCAAAAGGATAACGTTACTTTCCATCTGTAAGTATTATTTTATATAAATATTATCAAATAATGCCCAAAATTTCCAAATATCCAAAAAATATTATTAGTCCAAAAGTGTTGCCGTGTTATTGTACAAGATCTAATTCTGCATAATTTTAAAAGTTGAATGAACCAACATTTAATAAAAATTTTGTAATAGTTAATAATACCATTTAGTACTGCAAATCCGTAATCAATTAAGAATAGATTACTGTTTGTATACTTTTTTAATTTATTATTATTTACTTTTTTAATAATTTTTCACTGTCCATTTTTATTGTAAGATATTTACCGTAAGTGTCAGAATATTCAACTTATCAGAGAGATAATAATAAACTGAAGTCGTGACTTATTGCGAAAATAGAAACTAGGCAGTTTTTATATAAATACATTGGCAACACTGCAGCAAAGTTAGTGCTGGGTCAGAACAAGAACAAATATCGATATCGATGTGTTATTCTGGATATTATTTAGATTATCCGTATTAAATAAGTATCATGAAACTGTTAAGTTTTTCAGTTTCTGCTGGTTGGAGAAACATGTCAGTCAGTCAAGTTTATTTGTCTTCATATTATTAGGATACCCTTGAGTTTAAGAATTAACTATACTGTATTTACATCATAATGACATCAATCAAAAGTTCTGCCTTAACCATTAGGGAAAGGCTGAATTAAAAAAAAAATGTTTTGACTTTGTCATAATGATTGGAAGATTTCATCGACAATGAAATATCGATAGTGTCAAGCACTACCATTGTTTACTTAAAAATGACGTCATCTCATATACGGACAGGTAGTCAACTGTGTGAGAATGGATATGTGTGCGTAAAGTTTATGCTAGTGTTTAATAATATGGTCGTGTGCGTGCGTAGCGACGAGATCGAGAAATGCGTTAGTGTTAACAGTTTTTGTGTGAGATGCCTCGTCCCCCGCGCAGAAAGTGACAGAGTTCTTTGCATAGAATTTATTGCGCGTGACGTCTCCGGTTGGTTTAATGCTCTAAGTGTTAGGTATGACCTACAAAGATCAGGAAAAACAGATTATTTCAGCATCGGCATCGGTAGTTGAAGGTGAACCGTCAATGTCACAAAACGTACCGGCCGAGCTTTTAGACGAGGAGAACTTACAAATTGATTAAATTATTAATATTTTGATTTTGTACTCCTTTAATGATTAATAATAAAAAAAACCTTCAATCAAATTAGCATTTTATTTAGCACCTTAAAAAATTAACAGCATTATTTAGCATTTTTCGGGAAAAAAGTTAGCATATTTCTCAATTATAAAACGGCAACACTGCTCTTTTGGTCGGGTTTTTACGTTCTCGTGTCGTGCGTCCTCGATCGGTTTTTATTTAATTTTATTATGTGTATCGTGTAGGAAATAAACAAAATAATAATAATAAATAGATAGTTCAATTTTCAGTTTTTATAATATTCTTATATAAAGTTGTTGTGGATAATTGACTAAAGAGCCCGTTTAAACAATTTTGTATCCTTTCCTTCGCTATTCATAACTTCCTGCTTGAGATGTTGCACATATTATGTATTGTGGTTTCTTAGTGGTCGCATAAAAGTTAATTCTGTTGAGTTATTTGTGGATTAATATAGAAGATGGATTCGGGCACTGACTGGCTATCTGAAATCCTACAAAATGTCCAGCTTGAACAGTTTTATTTACCAATCAGAGATCAATTACAGGTAAGGTTAAATAATGGTGAAGTGAAATCATTATTAAAAAAAAATGCCTACTAATGTTTTTATATTAACAGATAACAAGATTGGCACATTTTGATTATGTGCATGCAGAGGATCTGGAAAAAATAGGCATCAGTAAGCCTGGGATACGCAGGCTTCTGGATGCCGTGAGAAAAAAGAAACTGCAACTATGGAACCGAAAGTTTTGGAATAAACTATTCGGTTCGTCATCAGGCACAGTTCCTAAAGAGAAAATTGATATATCTATAAAACCAACACCACAGACTGAACCAAGCACTACTTGTATAATTCTAGAAAAGGATATTGTGTAAGTACATTATTAGAATCATTTGTCGCTTAATTTTATATTTATTTTAAAAGAATCAATATTTAAATTTTACAATGGCAAGAACAAGAACTTTTTTGTAAATTGATATTTCTTGTGTCACTTGCCTTTTTAATATTTTATACAAGCACCCAAACCATTTCTCGTTGTTAACCGTTTGTCAATTTCCTTAAACCTAAAACTGTATTTGACAATATCATATCTTCAAATTCAATTCAATTCCCCTTAAATTGACAATATCATATCTTGTTTTAGGTTACATAATGAGTTAGGAACTGGATCCTTTGGTGTTGTAAGGAGAGGAGAGTGGAGGCTATCTTCTGAACAACCGAACAAAACACTTCCAGTAGCCGTGAAAGTATTAAAAGCAGATGCTTTCTCACAACCCGGAGTATATGATGATTTTCGTAGAGAAGTTGAAGCTATGCACAGTTTGAAACACCCAAATCTGATCAGATTGCATGGAGTCGTGTTCCATCCGCTCATGATGGTTTGTGAGTTAGCACCAATGGGAGCATTGTTAGATCATATAAGAGCACAAAATGGCAAAATTTCATTAAACTTCATAGCGAAATGGTCGGAGCAAGTGGCGGCTGGTATGGCTCATTTAGAAAAACACAGGTTTCTTCATAGAGATTTGGCTTGCAGGAATATTTTATTATCCAACTTAGACTTGGTAAGTTAAAAAACTTTGTATATTACTTATCATAAGTCAAAATTTCTTTGTGAACTGAACAATCCTATTTCATTTTAACCCATTTTGTAAAAAGTGTTTTTGTAAAAATCTACAGGTAGTTCCTTTGGGATCTGCTGTTTATTTTTGAGCAATTGAAATCGTTCTTTAACATTAAATAGGTTGAATGACACATCAAGTTGATTTCCTTTGGAATGAATAGTTGGGTTTAGTTAACACAAACCTAATTATGTTCTCAATGAAATGGACGGAATCATGTAGGTAGGCCCATAAATTGTTAATACTGCCAAAATTTATATATTAGAAGCAGCAACATTTGCTGAGCAGAATATGCAATTTTTTACTAAGAACAATATTGTATTAAATAGAGAATGCCTGAACCCAAATTGAAACTTTTCTAGAGGAATTTGTGTTTATATGGTTCCTTTTATCTATCATTGCATTACCCAAGTTTATAACTAAGTGTCAGCTCATACCGGAAAGCGGTGCAGCGGGTAATTTACAATATAGCATTAGAATATAGGACTTATTGACTACACTAAAAGGAACACAGTTTAATTATTCAAGTGAAGTGGCGCACGGCCCATCGCGTAGCATCCGACACCATCTTTGTACTCACTGAACAAGCACTGAACTAGTTTTAGTGTAGTGTAGTAGTGGCAGTTACAACCCCCTTACAGAAGACCACTGTGAAATAACAGCATGTGTGGTGTTATGTTTCTGTGAGTGAGTAAAGGGATGCCAGAGCCCATTTCATTTTCCAGACAAGGGTCTGGGAAGGATAAGGTTGCTTAATGTTAATAAATTCTATATTCTTTTGCTGTCTTAGAAACTGCGCGATGCGTCGCTTTCCTTTGTGAACTGACTCTAATTTACCCCTTTTAATGAATTTTGTAGGGCTTTGATGTTGAGCCTAGTTGGTTGAAGAATGTTTTATTAAGTTAAAAGAGTTCCTTGATAGATATCCTATCGCATGTGTAGGTAAAAATCGGCGATTTTGGCTTGATGCGAGCTCTGCCCGACACCGACGATTGCTATGTGATGAGCGAACGACGCCGCGTTCCCTTCCCTTGGTGCGCTCCTGAATCTCTGCGGACGAGGCAGTTCTCGCACGCTTCCGATGTCTGGATGTTTGCTGTGGCTCTCTGGGAGATGTACACATTTGGAGAGGAGCCTTGGATGGGTGAGTTCAAAACATTATAGCCCTCTGTGTCTCACACTCAAAAGAACTAAATTCAAACTCTATTCATAAAATTGTGAAAGCTATTTAACTAAATGTTACGAGGAATATAATGGGGATATTGTAATACCTGTTCATTCAACTAACAAGTAGGTTGGCTGTTTGCCAGCATTTATTGGAATCATCTGATTATTTAAAAGGTATAATCTTATTAGAGATTCATTTTATTAGAGACTAGCTGTTGTACGCGACTTCGAACGCGTAATTTTATAAAATATAGCCTAATGTTATTCGCTGATAACGTAGCTTTCTATAGGTGAAAGAATTTTTAAAATCGGTTACAAACAAACAACAAAACAAAACAACAACAAACAAAACAATCATTACAAACAAACAAATCTTCTCTCTTTATAATATTATGTATTATAGATGAAATGATATAGTATTGCATTTTGTCCAGAATACCTGTGTCCAGGAGGAAGCACAGGTATAAGACAAACCTAGTATGATATAATGGATGGGCCTAAAGCGAAAATGTTTGTAGGGTTAAACGGCTCGGAGATCCTGAGACTGATAATGCGCGAAGGCCAACGACTGAGCGCTCCGGCCGCGTGTGCGCCCGACGTGTACATGCTCATGATGCAGTGCTGGGACCTCAACCCTCGCGAGCGACCCACCTTCGCTGGCATCCAACGCTACATGGACACCAACAAGTCTCAAACTGCCATCGCCTCGCTCAGGTATAACTGCCTCTCCGAATATAAATTAGATTTTTTTCTACTAAATTTGATTAAACCTGACAAACTCTATGGTGGTTAACCACTAGTTGAATCCGGCCACGCTTCGCTGCGACTTGCTCGTAAGGTATAATATATAAATATATTTTTTAATATAAAATAAAAATAGACCGATTTTAATTCGGTTTTTACATGTTGAAAGAGGGATAGTAGTATAAAGCAATTATTTTGACAGCCGACCAAAACTTCCAATATAAGTTGATAATTTAAAGTCTTTATTTGTTGTAATCAGCTATAGGAAGCAAGGTCAAATGACTGTGGAAGCAGGCGACGCTATAATCCTCATTGATAAGAGGCCCGAACTGCACTGGTGGAAAGGACAGAACCAGAGGACGTTGGAGATCGGCTTGTTCCCAAGGTGAGTCTTATTGCGACGTAATAAAAGCGATTTTGCCACAACTCGATAGCAATGGGAAGATTGGAAAGTGATTTATTTCTTACTAGTAATATATTTCATGTGTTATTTTTCAGCACTTTAGTATCGAGTGGAAGAAGCAACCAAGTACAGAGTACAAAAAAAGCACAAACTTCATCACCAATCAGAAAATCTGGTGAATATTATATTATTATTTTTTTGCTATAAATTGTTATAAGTTTACACAACCTTAATAATTCTCTCTTTATAATATTAGTATAGATATAGAAACTAGGTTATCTGTTTTTTTAGTTTTTTTTAATGTGTTAATGTGTTTTCAAAACATTTAGTGTTAGTCATAAAAGTATAAAATAACAAAGGCACAGCAAAAAATGTGTCATAGATTAGCGATATTCACTTACAGGCGCGAATCTACTTATAGGCTTATCTCTAATGTGACTAATTGGTTTGAACGTTTACAACAAACCACACCTGAACTAACACTAGCTGTCAATTAAAGAGTCCCTTTAAATCTTAACTTTAAAAGGCCCGCATTTAAACATACTTAATTAGTTTTAAACACACTTGAGAATTCCAGAAAAAATTAGGATTTCTATACTTTGCTAAACCATTAGATGGAACCGACACAGAATGTTATGAGAAGTTTGCTACAATAACATCAATGAAAACCGCATTCAAATCGGTTAAACCGTTTCTGAGGTTATCGCACACAAATAGAGGAAAATTTTAAAATAAAAATAAATATTGTTTATAAAATATTTAATGTGCTGTCACGGCTTTTTTATGATTTTATTAAATGTATATTGTTGATAACTGATATATCAATAATGTAAGTATTTAATTCCAAAATAAACCAGATTTATATTCAACTCAAAAAGACACTTGCAAATTAAAATGAAATATATCAAAAATTGTTTTAGTTGGCATCTGTTAATATAATATTATTGAGGTAAATAAAAATTATAATGACCACACATACTCGTAGAGGAAAACGTATAGGGCTACGTGTTTAATACGTTTAATGTGATTACATATGTAATAGTTGATTGTTATCGGATACTTCCAATCCAATGAGTAATAACGCTCATTATTATTCTACAATGTTAAAAACGTAGGTACGTTTAAAGAGTTTATCTAAATGTTCTAGGCAGAGTTATTCAATTGCCCGTTTTTATACATTTATTTTATTTTAAAAATTTTAACCGCTTTACAGTTTTAAAAATATTAAAAACTGTTAAGTAACTGCGTTTTCTTTTTCTTCGTATAGATAATTAAAATAACGTATGACGTATCTCTGTTAAGGTCCATTTTAAAAGTGGTTTAGTTACTATATTGTATGTAAGGACATTTATCGAATGCAACTCGGTTTTGCTCTCATCATTTTCCTTAACGGCGAAGGAGAGCATGTCCTAGAGAAGTAACTGTCTCTATAACAGCATAACAGCGCTACTTGTGTTTTGTGTGAGAATACCCTTTTTATCTCTTATCCTTTACTCTGTCAAGGTTGGCAATCATTTGCAGCCCCTGTGGTGTTGATTGCACTAATGTCTGTCAACTTTAACATTAAAAAAATACGATTTTTATGTTAATACGATTGGTTCCGAACGGAAACCAGTCGTATCCGTTCGGAATAAAAAGTACATACATAAAAAACAATCTTGTGTTAAAATGCAATGTTGTGTAAAAAATTCATGTCAATCCGTCGCCTAGTTTTCGAATTTTGTGGACACAAACATACGGAAGCTAGATCGGAAGCTTTTATTAAAATAGATATGACGATGTTTGAAGGGTCTGCGCCGGCGCCACAGTCGCCAGTACTAAACGGCTCGTCCAGTTGCGACGAGGTGGTGCTACGAAAGCGTAGAACGATAGAGTCCACGCAGCCGACCAGCACTCGCGGCGGCAATACCGGCAGCAGACATTTCAACTACAACAAACTGACCAACGACAGAGCCACCTTGCACCTCGCCGGGAGACTCGCCAGGTCCACCAGGGACGTCTACTCGAGGAGTCTGAATCAAGGTAACATTTGGCACATATTTATATATATATATTTAAAAAAAAACAAGCTGGTTCCCGCGACTTCGTCCGCGTTAAAAAAGAAAATATACCTATGAGTAATTATTATACGATAAGATATCGCAAGAACAAATTTAAAAAATCAGTTGCCATCTGATGGGATGAAAATAAGACTTTTTGTCACTAAAGTCTGCCATTATTATATTTAATGTCACTATTCACTGACAGATGGCCCCTACAGTTGACGCAAATCGAAATTATACTAAATAATATATAAGCGTGATATTATATAGCCTAAAGCCTTCATCGATAATCCTACACAAAAAGAATTTTTCAATTCGAACCAGTAGTTGCTGAGATTAGCGCGTTCAACCAAACAAACAAACTCTTCAGCTTTATATATTAGTATAGATATAGATTCAGATTCCATATTAGTACTAGATCCGAAGAGAGGTCGTCTCTCACACAGACTAAAAGTATATAACGCTTATTGCTTATATATCGTACATCTTTGCTTGCTCCGATTTAATATACAAATTATAAAAATTATAGCTTCGATACTATATAGTTGCCTGCGAAAATCCATTAAACGTGAATTAGGTACTATTGCAAGACTTTGAAATTTTATAGTTTGTTACCTGGTTTAACATGTAGAATATTTATTAAACAATATTTATATTTTTGGGTACCTCTGGGACTTTTAAAAAACGAACTACAGGTGTACGAAGTCGCGGGCGCAGCTAGTCATTACATAAAAATGATAAATGATAAAATGGCAGCAGTGTATGATTATTATTATTTTTCACATACGCTAATTATAATATTTTTAACATTTACAGTTAAAGAGGACCTGCTAATTGATTTAGATCTGCCGCCGTGCACGCGATCGGCGTCCGTTCACGTTCACTCGTCGCCCAATCAGAACAATGTCTCCTTGTTGGACGAGCCGATCGATGTGCCGCAGTTAGGTAGGCGTGGTATTTTGACTTAATATACTTTTGTCTATTTTTTCAGGTCAAAAAATTTTATAGGGAAAATTGGTATATTTTAATTTATGTTGAGGTCGACAGACAGGCTGACGGTCTCCTATAAAACAAGCAACGCCACAGGTGCTTCAAATAGATAAGAAGGGATAGGGTAATATGGGCTCTCCCAACCCTTACTTACCCTTACCCAAATGACTGCGAAACGCAGTGTGCACTGCCCACTACTTTCCAAATCCAAACCATAGCCAATTTTGAAAATTTCATTTCCAAATTTAAAATTCCTCTGAGGTAGAGCGTAAGGGCAAGCACCCTAACCACCCATTTAACGGGCTCGTCAAAATTATGATTTTGTCCTTTGCAGTTCAAGAATCAGATTGGGAACAACAGAGCGGCGACAGTCTTCCCTCGTTCAATACCAGCTCGCAAAGAAGTAATCCTGTGCTATATGGAGCCAAATCATTAGATAATTTAGCCTCGCCCACGAAGAATACTCCATTTTCACTATCGGAACCAGATCCCTTTGATACTTCGCAATTATGGCCTGTAAACTTAGGAGATATTAGACCCAAATATACAAATCCTACAAATCCGAACCCACCAACGAGACCGAATTATGACTTTCAATTAGATAATTATGTAAACGAGAGAGCATCGACTAGCCACGGATCGCTAGGACCAAGCTACAACAATATACAATTGAACAATTCAAGCAATCAAAACAGTGAATCTCAAAGATATTCCTCAAATAATTACTCGACGAATAACGGAACTCAAATATTCAATAATGTAGCCACTTACGGCGCATTACCTCAGTCGAGGACAAGCGCTAATAGTTTATTAGACGACGGTGTAAAATCGCTAGCGCAAATGTCTCTCGACGATAAAATATCGGAATCTCTAAACCTTAGATCTAAGAATACGAATAGCGAAATATACTCAAACAGTGGCGTTTATGCCGAAACTCCGTCTACGTCCGGAACTCAAAATATTACGTCCGCAAATGAATCTAGATACAAAGATATGCCTATATATGAGAATTTCGACATGAATCCGGCACATCAACAGTTCATTATGGAGACTAAGGATTATTACACGAAGCTGTCGTCTCCTGTTGCCAAAGTGAACGATTATGAGAAGAATATTTACGTGCCCAAATATGAGGAGGAGAAATTGGGTAACTTTAGCGGTACTAGAGGCGATACTAAAAATTACTCAGCCTTCAAGAGTCAGAGCGGTGAGCAGTATCAGTGTTATGGGAACATTGCGTCTAACGGCGCTCGATACGATGACGTGTCTAGTAACGTGTACAGTGAGATCGGTGAGGCAACGTATAGCAATGTGCGTGTTTACGATGAGGTTTGCGAGCTGGCAACGCCGCGTCCGCACCGACCCGCGCCCCCGCGTCCATCCCAAAACACGCCACAACCTCATCCCGATTAAGACTTAAAAGGATAAACTTTAAAAGACCCTTCACACATTACGATGATTATTAGATAAGATACTCCAGTCGTATACCGGTCGCGTACTCGTTCGCGAATCGAAGTTCGTACATTACGCGACTGAAATAGAACCAAATTTTATAATTACTAATTACATAACACAACATCTTTTTATAATTAGTCAAGTGCAATTAGATTTTATTAAGGAAAAATGACAGAATCCAGTTATGGTGAATGGATTTAAATGATTTCTTTCTTGTTGGGTTTCTAATGGTCCAAAATAAAAAGTTAACCTATTAATAATTGCCTTTTTGGTAGCGAGAAATTCTCTTATTTTGGACTATGACTGCCCATGAAAAAAAAATCATTCAAATCAGTTCATTATAACTGGATTCCGAGGTATAAACCTAATTGCATTGTCTATACTATATATGTCGAGTGCAGGATAACTTGCAGACTTTTTATTTTATGGAAATTAAAGACTAATTTGAAAAAAAAAAATAACAAATATCGCCCTACGAACAAGACTAGTCACGGACGCCATACGAATGAATATATATGAGTACTCTGCGCAGTGTCAACCTCGTGACTTGCGTAGGATACTAGTCGTTTTTGAGTATCGTAATGTGCGAAGGGCCTAAAAGTCACTTGATAAAACTAAAATCTCTATCTCTGCCTAACTTTTAAATGAGTATTTCTTACAAACTTCATAATTTCTCTATTTCTCGCATTTAGCCGCCTCCTGTGAAGCCTTTCAGGTCGTCTGTCCTTTGTTGTCCTTTATTTATGTCCTTTTTTATTTGTTGTTGGTAAATTTAAAAAATACATTAAAAGAACTTTAAAAGTAAAACATTAGTTAGTTTAAAAAGAAATTATAGACTACATTGATTACGGAAGTATTTTTAAAACAAATATCTCCCCCAATTTTGTATGGCTTACGTTGATGTGTCCTTCAAAATGGTTCATTAATTCAAGCAATATTTCTCGAATACTCGAGATTGAGATTTTTTAATTAGTTTAGATGTTTTATTCATGCAACCAGTGATTTATAATGCAACACTAGTGCTTATTTCGACCAAAAATAATGATTTATTAGATGCATAATATATATTTTGTGCAGGAAACAGAAAATCGTTTTAATTTCTGTTTCATTACTCTATTCACCCTTATAACATGTGGTCGAAATATGTATATTCTATGTCTTGATGTCTTGTGATAAAAAGCAGCTCTATTTTTGCAATTTGCTCTTGTACCAGTTTTCATGTTTACTAAAAAGCAGTATTTTCTAAATAAGTTCTCCTATTTTTTTTTAACTTCGACATTGAATTAGCTTTATTTATGTTAGACATGTTTATTGTGGAAGACTCATGAGAGATTTTTTTTTTAAGTTTATTCTAGAATTTATGACAGCTTTGATTAGATTTAAGTGACTTCTTTTATTATTTTTACAACAAAAAAAAAACTTCTCAAGTGACAAACAAGTGACTAAACAACATAATAAGAAATTGTATCAAGTAAAAAATTAGACTAGACAAAATTAAAAGTTCTATTAATATATAGGTTGGTTGTAAGCAAACGTGTCCAAAATATACAAAAATCATATTTAAAACTTTAGAAATATTTGAGTATTCGGCTAAGAGCGAACAAAGCTCAAAAAAATTATTGTACTATTTGTAACTAGCCAAAAATTTGTTCCATAATTCGATGGAGTAATTTGACAGGTTCTAATGTCGGTTTTACTTAAATAGTTATGATATTTTACGGTGAAAATATTTTGGATATTGTTTTATTGATTTAATATTCGTATTATTGTTATTTTAATAAAAGTCTGAATTTCGTTTAAAGGCAGGATTATTATTAATGACCAAGTCGATTTGGTGTGATTAAAAAAAAATATCGCAATTTATATGTGATGTGAAATAAATAAAAAAATAGTATAATTAATGCATTTACATAGCATTATCGCCAAATTATTTGGTGATAATTTTATGTCAGCTATAAAAATATTTTCATCATAAAAAATTATAATAATCGAAAAGAATTGCGATACTGTAGAAAGGAAAAATTAAAAAAAAAAAATGCAAAAAAAATAATTAAACAAATAATAATTAATATTAATTCTAAACTAATTAATGTTCTATAAAGCATTGATTCATAGAACATTAATTAAGTTTTTTAATAAGTTCGATTAGGTTTTAAATTACTCCATCAAATTATGGAAAAGAGTTTACCTACTGAAGCAGTTTGCGCCAATAAATTATGGCACAACACGACCTAGCCTACAAATATTGCACATCATTAACATATATAATAATGTATAATAATGAATGTATCACTGTGTTGTATTGTATATCTAAAAAAAAAAAATAAGTGAATATGTAAATAGCTAGTAACGTGAGAGATTTTATTTTAGAATTGTAATTATAAATTATCAGTTTTTCCAAATAATGTCTAAAATCTATATTTAGTCGGCGCTGTTAATCTAAATATTATAAAAAAGAGAGAATGAGCTAGAGTGAATTTTTTAATTTGTGTTTATTATTATGTGTAGTGTAATCTCTGGTACTAATTATTTAGAAAATTGTTTCACTATTTAAAAGGTATAATATTATTCTAGAATCTGGAAGAACATGGACTTTGTATTACTCGAGCGAAGCCTGGAGACAACTAGTTAGTCATATTTATTATACACATACAACCAAATAATAATAAAAACGAGATTTTAAAAAATGTGTAAAAAAAAATTCGTCTGTTTTTTTTTTTTATCTCAAACGCCTTATATGTTGTCGGTCTGAATAGAAACATAACATGGTGCCTCACCACTATGTACCTGTTAGATTAGTTTAATAATTAAAATAATAATAATAATGTAGCTCAAATGCTTTTAATTCCCTTAATGCTCAAATGCTTTCATATTTTTAATTCCCTTCGGTGTAATTTTTTATATTGTGTGAATGATGAAAATTATTTGATTGTCTTATTTATAAGTATATAAAAAAAATCTATGTACTGTCAAAGCAGCAATTTCTATGTCGGTTTTTTTAAAGGAAAGTGTGAATAAAGTGTAAATAGGTAATAAGTGGAAGCTATATTTTGTTCTCAATGTTCCCAAAAATTGGTTGTTAAAACTGTGTTTAGTGTGTGTTAGTTCTATTTTTTGAAATAAAAAGAAATACATATAATGACATTGTAAAATAATATGATAACATTGTTTGATTTTCCTAAAAAGGTTGAAATAGTATACATGTTATATAACTACATAGAATATTTTTATAAGTCGGTTGTTATGCCTAACTTGTCATATGTTATTAATATTATTATAGTGATTGAATAATTAGCTAAAACCAGAATTTTACTTATTAAAATTGTAGATAGATCAACTATTTTTTGTCGCTACCACCGCTACACTACTCTAGGGAGGGGTTGTTCAAAACAGAGAACATTTTGAGTCGATCTACAGAAATATAGGTTGTTTTGTTTGTTTGAAGATGACATTATCTATACATATAAATAAAATTGGAGTGTCTGTTTGTAATATTGAAATAACCGTTTTTTAGTACATGCATATGTCTGTCTGTCTGTCTGTTTGTTCCGGCTAATCTCTGAAATGGCTGGACCGATTTTGACGGGACTTTTATTGGCAGGTAGCTGATGTAATGAGGAGTAACTTAGGCTACGTTTATTTTAGAAAAAATCTTTTATTAGAAAAAATACACCCCGGGCGAAGCCGGGAGCGGGCCGCTAGTTCACATATATAAGTTGATTCATAGAATCTGATAACCCCCTTTAGCTACGCTAGTGTCGAATGGCGGCTATATCAAAGGATAACGCGGCCAATATCAAAGGATAGCCCGACATTTATCAAAGGATAGCGCGGCATTTATCAAAGAAAAGCCACAGCGCATGACGTCGTTGATTCCTTCCACTTCTAAAAACTTTAACCAAAGACACATCTATGGTGCCTATGCCATTATACGCCCTACCTTAAAAATATTATTTATATAAATGAGACACTTGTTTCCTTAATATATTATGGAAAATTATGGGAACATTGTGAGAAAATTGTGAACATGTTAGCACAAAAATTAGTTTGGTCGATCTAGTGATTTATATAAAAATATGTACGTAATTCGAGGATGTTTTTGAGTTTTGACATAATTTGAATAAACATCACTTGTATATATAGTATATTGTACGATAAGCTTTAAAGGCATATTACTCATTTTCCCATGTGAAATAATAAAAATGTTAGTACAGTATGTGTCATTTTATTTCTTTCTTACGTTTACATACATTTAATTACTAATCTTAATCCCAATGAATAATTTGACAGGAATTCCGTTTATCTACAAGAGTCTTATTTACTACAAGAGCTGAAGAAATATTCCCGGTATATTTGATTTTTGAACTTAATTTATTTGATAATTTCTTTTTCTTAGGTTGATAAATGTGTTTATTGTTAATATGTCAATTGTAGACAATTTTGAAAGCTAAGCCAGAATTAATTTTTTTATGAGAAATTTGGAAAAAAAATTCTTGTTTTATTTTATAGATAACTTAAAAAGATATGTTTTATTATAAGGGATGATTTTTTTTCAGCAATTTTGGCACGCATTATTCGCCGGATTTGGCCCCGTACGAAGTTTTCCTGTGAACTTGTTTTCCAAAGGTGAATCTTAACCTACCTAATATCACAAATGAGAAAGCAAGTTTGTATTTAAAGCGAATATAAATATATACTTCGTGATTTGCACCGAGTCATTAGATCGAGTAGGAGTAGGTAATAAAAAAAAAACGCCAAATACGCCGAGTACCAGGTATTCAGCGAGTACTCGGACCGTCTCTAAAATATTTTTTAAATATACGTCTTAGGTAAGTTGATTTAAAAAATAATTTATTACGTTCTTTAAATTATTAAATAATAAACAGAAATCAATACTAATAATAAATCTGTAAGTGTAGGTATTGTATGTATGTATGTTCCTCCATAACTCTGAAACGAATTAACTGATTTTCATGAAATTTGGTAGATAAACATTTGGACGTACGGGACACAGGATAGGCTACTTAATATTTTTCAACACGGACGAAGTCGTGGGCACCAGCTAGTAAGAAATATGTCGATATTAAATACTTTTACATATTTCTTCCCACTTCATGTAACATTAATGGGACTCTTCTATTGTAGCACAGAATAGAGGATCCAGCTTAATTGAAAGCCTTAAACACCTATATTAAGTTATCAATATAGTCTTATTTTTTTTATACATTCAAAAATGTAGTGCAAATAAACAAACTGACGTATGACTTTAACATTCGTGTGCAAGTAGTAACAGTATTATATCCACAAGCTCGTAACGGCGGCGGCCTATTCACAATACACATTCCGACCCACTCACAGTAAGTAATCATATTTGCTCTTAAAACCCTTGGGTGTTTCTCGAATATTATGTTTGCTTTATGAATATCTATTCGGTATACAGGGTGACAGGGTAAGTCGTGCTGAATATTAAAGGACGTTATTATTCAGGTCATTTGTAATAGATTTTATCATATAATATGGTGTCCTAAACTTAACCCTTATGGAGATATTGAACTTTAAAATTTTTTTAAAAAAATCCCTTTTTTTCTGCTTTGATATCCATTTTTTTGGGACTGGAGTTCCTGGGGTCCGATTTTTTTATGTTTTCAGTTAGAAGGCATGTAAAATTAATAAAAATAATTAATAAAAATTCAATGTACTACTAACAGTTTAAAATAAAGACGGCGATGTTCAGACTTAAAAATTTTTCACAGAGTGTTTTCAACTTTGAAGCGCTTTTCTAAAAAAAAATTGTATGGAAAATTTTTTGCAGATGATTTTAAAAACTTCTACGTCTCTTTAGCTATTCAAAAAGGTATAACATCTATTAGGAATGTTCATAAAATCTTAAAATAATGTTATTTGAATAGGCACTAGTGGTAGTACATGCGACGGTATCCTACACGCCGAGTACCTGATATTGGCGTATTTGACAGAGTTTATCGTAGACTACGAGAAACTGGTTCGGTCCTAGTACGACGGACTGACTTGGGATGACCTCGCATTCGTAACGACGAAGAAGAAAATGAAATGCGACGTCTCTTTAAAACCGACCCAACCTTATCAACACGAGCTGTCGCTCGACAGCTTGGTCTTTCCCGGTGGAAAGTCTGGTTCATAATGCACACTACTGGGCAATACCCTTACCATTACACGCCAGTGCAAGTTATTGAAGAAGGAGATCCATTGAGAGGATTAGATTTCTGCAGATTTATGCTCGATGCCGATATTGAAGATGAGTTTTTTTTAAAGAAAATCATGTGGACTGATGAGTCTAAATTTGATAAAAATGGCATCACAAATTATCATAACGCCCATTATTGGGCTCCTAAAGAGCAAGGTAACCCCAACAAAAAAAGAACAAAAGGGTCACAAAGGAGATTCAGTTTGAATGTATGGATGGGCATAATATCAAATAAGTTAATTGGGCCATACTTTCTGCCCGATAATTTAAATGGCGAGACATATGAAAACTTTTTGAGGGAGGAGTTACCCCCATTGATGGAAGACTTGCCTATTGCATTAAGAAGAGACATGTTCTTTCAACATGATGGCTGCCCAGCTCACTACAGGAGAAGTGTTCGAGCATGGTTGGACGAAAAATACCCAAACAAATGGATTGGAAGAGGCGGACCCATACCATGGCCGGCAAGGATTAACGCCGGTGGATTTTTACGTGTGGGGTCAAATGAAAACCCTAGTATACGACCAAATGACGCTGATCAACAATGTCTATATTTTAAGACAAAAGATTATTGAGGCTGCTGAGCAAATGAGGCGGAACCTGCGAACTACTGTCGTGAAAAGAACGAGGATTTGTATTAGAAATAACGGCGGCCATGTTAAACATGAATTATAATAACGAATTAAAATATTGTTTTCATTTTTTTTTGTTTTATTTACATATTTTGGCTATTTTTACCTCAACCTAAAAATGTACCCTCTGCTACCTTAGCTGTTATTTCGTCAAAGTCTTGCCTATTTAATAGGAAGTGTTATATCTTTTTGAATAGCTAAAGAGACGTAGAAGTTTTTAAAATCATCTGCACAAAATTTTCCATACAATTTTTTTTTAGAAAAGAGCTTCAAAGTTGAAAACACTCTGTGAAAAATTTTAAAGTCTGAACATCGCCGAGTCTTTATTTTAAACTGTTAGTAGTACATTGAATTTTTGTTAATTATTTTTATTAATTTACATGCCTTCTAACTAAAAACATTAAAAAAACGGACTCCAGGAGCTGCAGTCCCAAAAAAATCGATATCAAAGCAGAAAAAAAGGGATTTTTTTAAAAAATCTTTAAAGTTCAATATCTCCATAAGGGTTAAGTTTAGGACACCATATTATATGATAAAATCTATTACAAATGACCTGAATAATAACGTCCTTAAATATTCAGCACGACTTACCCTGTCACCCTGTATATAGATATACTGGTGGTAGGCATTTCGTTATTTGCTCAGTGAAAGAAAAATCATATAATTTATATACGTATACAATGCGTTATAGACCTTTGACCTTGGTATATCCATGTCTGTGTGATTGTTTTGCCCCCTGAGACCGTGCCTATGGTTAAATTAAATATACACACTAATTAATATAATATATGTGAAAGTTAGTGAGGATGGATGTTCGCAAAAACTGCTAAACGGATTTAGATGAAATTTAGCACACAGATAGTTTTATTACCTGCGGATTAAAATATAGTATCCTGAACTTTTTATCCTGAAAAAATGTTAGATTTCCGAGGAATTGTCTAAAAATAGATGTAAGACATTTTCTCAGACATATTTTCAAGGCGGACGAATTCGCGGGCACCAGCAATTTTGATATTTAAATGTGTTCATATATTTTCGAATAATTAATTACAACCGTTATAATTTATGCACTAACTCAATAATTCTCCTTGATATTTTTAAATAGATAAAAAGGGACAAAAAGCGAAACTGTAAAGAAAGATATTATAGTCACTAAATAACGCTACACCTTTTAGGGAAAAAACTGTATTTATGCTACGAAACAGAGAGTCTTCGTAGAGTCGTAGAGCTTCTACAAGTTCATTCCATGGGTCATCTCATCATCTGACGTTAGCTTTCGTAGAAGTGTGCTACATTATATCTGCTAAGAATTTCGGCAGTCCATACATATCTAAGTCCATTCTATTTCGTGTATTGTGGTATGTATTTAATTTCAATGCTTTTAATGGCGAGTAAATCTGTGTTTTTAAGTAGCATAAAAATGTTGCACTTTTTTGACGATGGTGAAAACCTTTCATGGGTATCCGGTTTGTGAAAACCGGGTTATGTAAGATAAAATTACATTATGTGAGAACCCGATGGTACAATTTTCTTTCTGCAAATTATATAAAAGCTTTCCTCTTTTAACGCTCCTTTCGTTAGTGAAAAACCGCATGAAAGTCAGTTCAGTAGGTATATAGTTTTTGAGATAATCGCGAACATACATATACTCGTACTTACAGACAGACTTTGTTTTATAATTTATGTAAGTAAATATTTTACAACGTTAATATTTTAGTTTGGTTGGTATACTTATACTGATTTTGGCTCTTGGTAATATGAACTTTTAACACATTAATTAAGCTCGAATATAAGGTTAATTCTTCCAAAAACTTTTCACTGAAATTTTAGAGCGCTACCTAGTTGTTTACCATTGAAAAAGTTGATAAAAAGTATTTACCATACGACAGTTGTAAACGCTATCAAAAAGTCGTTACTTCATTAGCATGCAGGGCGCCTATCGAGCGATAAAATGTGCGTGGGCGCTAACCTAACCGCACATTAATGACACGAAACACTTGACAGAGACATGTATTTCAAACAAATACTTCATTACTTTTTACTTAAAAAATATATTTGTAACCCCTCTTTTTAAAGACTGTGTTGCTTTCTGTGTAAAAACGCAATAGACTTTTTTTTTGTTATCAAAAAACATTTTTTTATGATTGTATATGTGGAGTGGTTTTAGCGACGGCTGTGTGAGCTGAGTGGTAATATCGTGTTATCAAATGATGATTGAAGTTAACATCTAGCCGTCGGCATGTGGGCGGAGATATGGCAGCGTGTGAATGGACTGGATAGGGATCGATAGAGCCCAGTGCGCAGGTTCCTAACATACAGCTGTGGGGCATCGCGTCCGTTCGCGACAAATTTTAAGAAGCCTCAAACTGTTTTCCTGTGGCTATTGTAACATACAAAAGTGTCCTGTTCTATCACGGATATGTTCCGGACTAATTAGCGACTATAAACGGTATGTACAAATGTATAAATTAGCAGTTAAAACGGAATTACACAAATAACCCATATAGTTAGTTGACGCCATATCTAATAGTCTTCTTGAAACCTGTTACGGAGTATTCAATAACAAGCAATTATTTATTGCTATAAACTCATGTTTGTTTATAAACTTGCCACCGTGAATTTATTATTTTTATTTCAGTTAGCTCCTTTTAAAACTAAATGCTTTAAAATATGTAGGTACCTAGTTAGAAATTATATACCTAAGTTATTTAAGTCTTAAGTTACTTCATAAAAACGTAATTTTATTGTATCTAAATTATATATTTTTGACTAAAAAAAGACAATTGAAAACATTTGTAACGTTGGATTTGAAATCTATAAATAGAAGCAAGAAAATTTGAACAATGTTTTGCGTGGGAAGCAATAGGTAGCTAAAGGGCACGAATGAGCCAACCTGCGTCAATTGGTACCTACGACATAACCAACTATTCATAACACTCTAATGAAACATCGGTTTACTAGATGGAGATATATTCTTTATTACCTAGATATTAAAAAATGCTTCGTCGGATAAATGTAATTTCCAATTTTCAAAGCGACGACGGGCTTCTTTAATAATATCATCCTTGCATAGCGAGTGCACAGTTAAACGGTGTGCTATTCTACAACCATATTTATTTTTTATGACATTATTTTTTATTATTTTTTAGTATGTTATGTTCGACAGACAGGTTGACGGTCGACTTGATGGCTAGGATACAGTCGCCACTATGACACAAGCAACGCCACAGGTGCTGCAAATGCACCGTCGACAATAGTAGGGATAAGTATAAGAAAGGGATAAAGTAAATAATTGGCTGTGGCATCCCTCACTCAGCGAAACACAACAGCTGTTATGCTTTTATTTCACGGTGGTCTTCTGTAAGAAGATGGTTACTGCCGCCGGATGGGCTGCCAAAATGAGTGTGGTGCCTTCCACTACTACACAGTGATATAAAGAGACTTCGTATCAGTTCTACATATTATTTCGCAATGCTGGGCCATCTCCTGACTGAAGAGGTATGAATCTTTAGTTCACCATACTGCAGGTTGTAAGAATTAAAAGTAGAGGACATAATGCGTTTCTCAGTCATTTGAGCAGCCCGGCTGGCGGCAGTAATCACCGTAAAACAACAGCATATTATTATGTGCTAGTGTGCTTCGGTGAGTGAGTAATGGATACTAGAAACATTGTTAACTATTAACTAATGAACTTAACTAACGTTAACTATTGAAACATTATTGTTTAACTATAAGTACATATTACTTTTTGGGAGGCAACAGAACGTCTATCAGTAAGATCCATTTAAGATCAAAACCATATGAATATTTTTATAAATACTATGATACCTTATGAAATAAAAAACAAAAATTATTTCCAGGCAACTGGAACAATGTTTTAAATAATTATTGTAGTTGGTACTGTAGCATTTTACATATTAAAACATATAAGAAAAAGCAATTATAAAGCAAAAAGCATGTAAAAATAAACAAGATAAAATTTGCAAATAAATAATAATAAATAATCTCTTGAAATAAATTTGGCCATTATTTTGGGTTACCAGAGAAAACTTCCTTGTTTTCCTTGTTCAATAGAAAACCAACTGTTGATCTTCCCTTTTGCCTTCCAGAAAACTTTATTAAATTCTCGGAAAATTTGTAAAGCATAAATATTATGTCAACCTCCGCAATGTCCTTAGACGCCAGACGGAATTCATTTGTTAAAAGGTTATACGTAAATTTCTTACGAAATAGTGATGGATTACTTTATTTTTCTACTTGTTCTCGATATAAAATGTGCCATACAAATATTGTTTCGACCGTTACAAGTGGGTCTACGACGTTTCAACTATTGTGATGGCTAATTATCTGCTACTATGTGTCGCCTAAATCTATGTCATCATCATCATCATAACCTCAGACATAAAATGACCACTGCTGGACATAGGCTTTTCCGGTCAGAAGCAGCCTGGATTCACCGTCGACCCAAGACCTTTATTAGATCGTCTGTTCATCTTGTGGGTGGACGTCCTACGCTGCTCTTGCTGGTCCATGGCCTCCATTCGAGAACCTTCCGGCCCCACTTACCCAAGGCTCTCCGTCGCGTTAGGTCGGTAACTTTCGTTTGTCTACGGTTTTCCTGATTTGATCTTTCAGGGCAACCCCGACCAATAGCCTCTACATAGCACATTTAGCGCAAATGCATCTTTTATAGCGGCCGTGAACAATTTTGGAATTGACCATGTTTACTGTACTCGAATCGACATGGTGGCTGTTTTGTATAAATACTTCAAAACCACGATATACAGATGTCAATGCGACATTGCTGCAGAACCTCGAGTACTGCACATGTTAAGATCGAATCGAAGATCTTTTCATAGTCCATAAACGCCAGACATAGTGGATGCATGGTTATACTCCTCGGTTTTCTGTATAACTTGCCGTAAAGTATGGATGTTTCTATGATACTTCTACCTTTACGCGCCTTCTCTTTATTGGTGGTCGACGGATACTTACTCATGTAGAGAGTTGGATACTACGGATACTCTCCATTACCTTAACATACTTTGATTTTGACATAGGCGTTTGTGTGTGTACACAGTATGATTTAATTGATATTTCCATATGTTTGTTTCAGATGTAATGTGCCGTATAACTCGGCGGCAGGCCCTGTGGGCGCTGGCCTTGCTAAGCACGCTGGCGCCCTCACAAGCCGATGGAAACATAGGTGAGAAACAAAGTGCTTTTTTATTTTTTCAATATAAACCTGTGGTCTTGTTAGTTCAGCGATATAGTCGTTACATTTTATGATTATTCAAGTGAAAACTTCTTTAGACGCGTTTACTGCTGAGGAGTGAACTGGGTCGGTGAAGCGAATCGGGTTTATTTGGTTCCACTAGATAACAAGCGCGCTCCGATTGGTGACGCACTGAATCTCGTATACTCGGCTCCAGTCGTCATCAGACACGTTTTGCATGTAATCAGTAAAATATACAGGTTGTGGCCTGTAATAAGAGCAATAAATTTAAACGATGATTCTATAGAGTATACGCAGTTACCTTAACCTAATCATAATGCTCCAAAGTGCTTATACTCAGATATAGCAATCCAAAATTACAATACATAATGAATTTCATGATGGCTAAATTGTCGGTTATCAGTCGTTAGATGTCTTGGTACGTCTAACGACTGATAATGTCAATGTCAAGTACTCCGACTGGACACATTATGTCTGTAGTAGTACATTGCTGGCTCGATTAATTTAGTAAATTTGTTTTTCATTGTAATTAATTGAAACCATTTGGAATTATTTACTGATTCGCTAAAAGTCTATGTTTTAATTTATTGCTCTTATTACAGCAATACATGCCACATCCTGTATATATTTTAGAATTAAACCCATTTTTTTTTTTAATAAAATGGAGGTACACTTTACTAACCTTCTGCTGTATGTTTTCTTTTTCAATCTTTCTCATTATGATTACTTCTATATTTTTTCATGCGTCCTTAACATTAAAAATAAAAGAGAATGTTAAGAAAATTTATTGTTTTAATATATCTTCAACGGTACTCTGGAACTGCTTACTATTTTTTGTTATTTCCCTCCTGATGTTTTGTTCTAAACATTTTTTTATTTGTACTTACAGGTTGCTTGTTTAGCGCTTCTTTGTGCGTAGACGGAGTGGAATGGTGCTACGACGGTGAGTAATACTTTTTATAAGTAGCATCATCAGCTTAATGAGTGGCATAGCACACTCAAGCTACCGCAGTCAAAAAGATAGAATTTTCGGGTGGATATAGGCTAAATTCTAACCTGCGCTAATTAGTGTCTATTAATATAATTTTATTTTAGACAACGCCTTTGGGAAGTGTATACCGATTTACGGAAATGGCCAAGAAGATGGTTCAACATATCGGTAAGTAATTAAAATTATCTAATTAGACCTTTTGCGATTTCGTGGCACAGCAAATTGATTGAATGCTACTAAAGACTACTATAAGACTGTTTTGTATGGAAAAACAAAACAACTTGTGAGATAACGACAGTTAACGAAACTTATGTTAAAGTAGACTAAGTAATTCCGGTTGTAGGTAAAGTAAATAAACATGGTTGCTTACAGCTGTAATGTACCAGAGTTAAAACTCCACTAACTGTAAAGCTTACATATCCGTCGTAACATGCTTTACATTTTATCATTGCTTATATATAAAAATCAATTGATGTTCGTTTGTCTCGCTAAAACTCGAGAACGGCTGGACCGATTTTAATTCTGTCTTCACTTATTGATAGAGGGATAATCAGGGAAGGTTTGTACGTAAAAAAAAATTGGTCGCCGTTCGAATCCGGGAGAGGTCACTAGTTGGTTATAAATATTTAAAAACATTTGATACAGGTATTCTTTGAGCTCGGAGCAACTGAAATGGTTCGAGAGTGAATTGCAAAGACTTGTGGCACGCGGATATCGCTGGGAGCACGCCTATACACAGTGCGTGTTACAAGCGATGCTCTACACATTACGGCAGAACCTGTTAGTATATTCTATGAAATGTCTATTGATGGAAAACCGCAAATAAATTTATATGAACACTTAAGTGATCTATATTTCCTTTTCGTATTCAGAGATCCGGCCGATATCAATGAAAAAATATGTGACCATTTCGTCGATCCAAAACTTAACACAGAAACAACTGAAGATGAAAATTCTGAAGTATGTATAACTTTTACTTTTTTAAATATTTTTATTTACTTATGTATAATTTTAGACTAGTAAGTAATCTTCGAAGACAATTGAAACATACCTCCGACAATATCCTTTACTTTAATTTTAATTAGTGTTTGCCCACTGGTAGGTACTGAGTAAGAAAAACGTACTGAAGTGTTTTGTTAGCTATTTATATCTAACAAAAACAACAAGTAATCCTCACACAAATAAAAGGCCTGTAAACGGCAATGGGATTTGTTTGTTGTTGAGTTTTGTTATATATAAAAGTTTGACACAAACACACACGTAGCTTAATAATTTTTAAATTTTAACAGGTCGATCCCGAAGAAACCGCATACGTTCGTTTTACACCGAACTCTCCATTAATTGATTCTGATTACGCTAATGAGGTGTACAATCCACCTCTATCGCCTGATGACGACCCGATTCCGTACATGATTTCTAAAGGTAATTTTGTTAGTTTTCAATCCTCAATTACAACAAGTTATTGTTAAAGATGTTATCGCTTGTCGATGGTTGATTAACAAAAGTTATCGCTTTTGTAGATGACGACGAAGAATCCATAGTAGACCAAGAAAGCCCAAGTGAAAAATTACGCGATTTGATTTTCGCTGGAGATAACGAATCACCAGTTATAGTACCATTCGAAGGATTTCGAGAACGACTCCAATCAGAACAGAAAGCAAAAACTCTTATTGAAAACGATGATGCTCCCAGCATAGTCATAGAAAAAGAAAAGAAATCCTTAGCTAGAGTTGAGAATAATAAACCAGATACAGGTAATTCTGGGGAATATATAGACGAGGAGCGCTTGGGAGCACATTTTCGTAAAATAAAAACTAAGAATCCACCTTACACAGCTGAGTTTTTGACAAGCAATAGATTTTCACCGCTAGATGCTGAAGTTCGTTCAAACGCACAAGAGCGATACAGGCAGAGTTTTGCTGAGAAACAGTTTCCTTTCGAATATGAAAATCCGAACAACGAAATTCCAGAACAAAGGATTTACTACGACGAATTACCAGAATTAGAAGTCGACTTGGGTAGTGGAGAATTGGATCCTTATCAAGCACAGGGTAAAAAATTATCACTATTTCTATCATTTTATTGCAGTAGGTACAGGAGGGATTAACACATCCTCGCTCTTAAATCATTCTTGCCTTGCAGAGATGATTAAATCGGGGGCTTATACAAAGAACATGGAGTCTTTAGTGAATTACTGGAAGAATATTGTAGCCCCGCAACAAAAGTCTCAACCAGCTCTTTACGCTGAAGGAGGGCCTTTAGGACCAAGTGATCTAGAAGGTGATTTTATTTAATTATTATTTAAGTTTTGTGAATAGATTTACTTTGCATTATGCTTCATTTGTGTTTGTATGTGCAGTCGCATATTCATTGACATTAAACCTAGAAATTATCACATTTACTCTATTATTATTTTTTCAAAAAAAACAAATTTTTCTCTAAGTAATTGAGTATTGTTTGAAATAGGGCTTAATATAGAAAATAGTCGCCCCGAAAATGACGTTTACACCAGATCGAAGGTGTTTCATATAAAGACAATGTTTCAGGTGAAAATTCAAAATTTGATTCGGAAGATTTTCAAGATTTATTTAGTAATGAATGGGGCTTTAAGCGTAGGGAAAGAGATGATGTTAAAAAGCCCGGGCCGCGCCTGGACGCGCAAACGTTAAAGATTTTATACCACAATAAGTCGGCGACAGGTTAGTGTCCTGGCGGCCTGAGATAGATGTTTTAGAGTATCGATGTACCCTCTTAACAATTTTAAATAACAAATTGACTGCATTAAAAATAAATATACGTTTTTTCTTAACAATTATATATTTGCACCTCTTCGTCTTGTTTATAGAAACGTGGCACTAAATGTTTTATTTATATTATGAGCACTTTATTTACGTTTTACACCCAGCACGAGATCGATATCGTGATACCTATCTATTTTAGCATTTATTGCATATTTGTCGTCGTAAGTCCATAAAAATTTCGATTCATTGTTTTATAAAATTGGGTATGAGTTGCGTCAAATTGGTTGCGTATTTTAGCTATATACGTACTTTTGTTCATCGATTGATGTCATTTTTTATAATGTTATTAATCGATGTATATGTTTTTTCTAAGTTTTGAATTCATTTTTGTTTAGGCTATTAAATATTTTCAAGTGAATTTTAAAGAGCCTTACTTAGGTAATGAAAGTTCTCCGCATACCTATTATTTGCATGAATTCTAAAAATTTGTGTAAAATTTACTTTACGGGAATATTCATTTGATTCAATTTAAAATTTACCTTTTTAGCGCACGGATCGTCTAAAGGACAGAATTTGAATGGAGATCATGATCACAATGATTACGATTACGACCCTTCATACGCCTATGTTCAATTGAAAAATAGGTACGATTTAAGATATTGGTTGTATACATATATGTCGTACGTCTGCCTTGTATTTTATTTAAGTAATGCTTAATTTTATTTATGCCTCAGGTTCTTGACAGACTGGCACAAAGGCATCTTGTTCATTTCAAGACTCGAGGAAATGCTTGGTTTAGAGAAAAACACTTTTACTAATCCTCGGTAAACAAATTGCTTTCAACTAAATGTTAAGTTAAATAACGTAACGAAGTTAAATCCTAATTTTATATTATTTCTCCTTTTAGAGTTGATTCCACAGAGGTGACGTTTAAAGTTGAAAAGAACATTAAGGGATACGATGCGGCTGAAGTTGCAAAACAAATTGGTAAATAAATATTATATATTATCTGTATGTCAAAATGATTAAAATAAAATTTATATATATTTACACATTATATAACATAAAGCATCAGTCCCCATGCCAGGGTCCCAAGCATGCTGGCTGCAATTACCTCGTTGTATGGCAAAACTAGTCGATATTATTTCACTACGATAGACTAATGTCTTTGATTATTATTCTAATAAAGTTTTTATGATTAAAAATGAAAAAATCCATATATATTTTTCAGATGAAATCAAAGACGATTTGCGACGCGAAACAGGTGCTCAAATCGCATCTACAGGCGTTGGTGACAGGGTAAGAGATTTCAATAAAATAAAGTTAAGTACATTTTGACTACAAATTATTTTAAACCAACTGACCCATGTTTTGTTAACGCAGAGTAAGCGACCACTGGTGACACACTTGGATTCGTCAGATGGTCAATTTAGTTTGTCCGATTTGTCCGTATACCTGTCATTGGCTGGAACATTAACCATAATTGTGATTGGAGGAATAATATTCGTGGTACTATTAAAACGAGATGAGAAGCGAGAGAGGAAAATGCAAGGTCTCGCGTCAGCTGCGGATATCGATGCAGAAGCTACAAGGGATTACCAGGTCTATTTTTTTTTTTTTAAATTTTGAACATAATTTTTTTAATGAAAAAGTTAAAATAATAACTTAAAATATTTCCGCTTTTCTAATATTCATATTGATCCGTCTGTGGCTTCATTAAAATATAAATTTGTAACCACAGGAGTTGTGCCGGGATCGAATGTCTGGTAAATGGATTGGTCAGCAGACGACCGCCTCACCTCCTCATCCTCCTGATGGCTCTCAGCGCATTACTTCTCTATCGAAGGAACCAGACGGAAATTCACCATCTACTCGATCCAGCACTTCATCATGGTACGTATATTTTCTATAGATGTGCTTTCAGACGTAGTATAGTACAAAACTTTTAAATCACTGGTTTCGTTAAAATGATCGAATCCGACCCTCGGACGGTAAATATCTAAGTATACTTACTAATATTATAATGTGATAGGAGATACGTGGAGGGAAATCTCCTGAAACACTGTACGTATTTTAAAATAAATCTGTTTGAAATCTACATTATTACGAACACAGACTTCATTATTAAAACTCGCTCAATAGTAGCACTTATCAAGGCCGAAGTCGGCGTTGCGTTCGTTTTGTTTTTGATAAAAGTTAAATCTTTCCATTTGTTGATGGAATCATTAGGTACTATAGTTCCTAATACCCATACAAAATATGAAATATTTTAGAAATATATTTCTAAAATAATAAAGATTTAGAATAATGCTATCAATGGGAAAACCATATTCAAATCCTACTGATATTTTAGAAAAAAAACCTTCAGTTATACATTATTATAGTAATAAATATTAATATTCCATTACTTATAATATAATTCTAGTTAACACACGTTGTCGATTTATTAACTTGAATTATATATTTATTTATGGGAATTTCAAGAAAAATTCAGTGGAAGGATAAAAAAATGTAAAGGCTATGAAAGGAAGAAAAAAATCAGCGCGAAATCGCTATTAATATTATAAGAAAAGAATATTTTTTTTAAATAAATTTTGACGGAAAATATTGGACTCTTATCTCAATTTTACATAAAATATTGGTAATCTCTTTGTAGGAGCGAAGAACCTGCACTGACCAATATGGATATTTCTACGGGACATATGGTTCTGGTAAGTAACCATTTTAAGAATTTTTAAAATTCAATATTGATTATGAAATATTTTATTATGACACACTATAATTTTATTATAAATTATAACTACCTATTATAACAAACCAAAGGATATGAGAAAAACTTAAAAGGGATATTATAGACTTGTAATAAAACAACAATTTAAAAAAAATACAAGATACCAGAATAACGTTTACGCAAGAAAAAGGACACTTGCAAGTACTTAGTTATTTGTTATAGCATTGGGACAATGCACAAGTGACTTAACTATTTCTAAGCATAGAACGATCCTTTATAAGATATGTTTACACAACAGGCTTACATGGAAGATCATCTTCGCAATAAGGATCGTTTAGAGCAGGAATGGCGTGCACTTTGCGCTTACGAGGCAGAACCATGTGCGACTACCGCAGCTTTGAAACCAGAAAATACGGGCAAAAATCGCTACGCCGACGTGCTACCCTACGATCATTCCAGGGTTACTTTGAACACTCTATCAAATCATCTCGGATCGGACTACATCAATGCTTCAACCATTGTAAGCTTAATATTCTTATATTACAACTAGCTTTTTTATTCCGCGCCCCTTTTTCTTAGGCGTTAAAACATTTATTCAACCTTTATTGATTGCTCATACAGGTATTTTTGTCAGGAGATGAATTTTTTTATTTTCATTTATAGGTATAGTTTTTGTGGATGAAAGGTATATCTCTGACACCATGTGAACAAAATTGCATGATGATCGAGTGAGTAGTTGAGGCTTGAAAAGGTAACCTAACAAACTCAGTGTGTCAGTTTATTACGTTTTCATAAATAAATTGCTAAATCGGTTTTTACTAATTTTGGAAAAAAATGTTCGATTACTTTTTTATGCGAGTAAAACCTGGTAAAAGTAAGAAACTAGTTTAGAGAGCTAAATTTTTCCTATATATTTTATAGACCGATCATGACCCTCGAAACCCTGCATATATCGCGACCGCTGGACCTCTTGCGCACACGGCACCGGATTTCTGGCAACTAGTGTGGGAGCAAGGGAGCGTTGTCATGGTAATGCTTACTCGTCTCACTGAGAACGGCCAACAACTTTGCCATCGATACTGGCCGGAGGAGGGCTCAGAACTGTATCACATCTATGAGGTGATTTTAATTAGACACTTAATTAATTAATTATTTGAATGATATACTTAATGTTTTTTGACATAAATTAGATAACTTAAATTAGATAGTATTGTGTCAGATTTACAGCTCTAATTGTTCATTTGTATTTTAGGTTCACCTTGTGAGCGAACACATTTGGTGTGACGATTACCTAGTGCGCAGCTTCTACCTGAAAAATCAACGCACCGGCGAGACCCGCACCGTCACTCAGTTCCACTTCTTGTCCTGGCCAGAGAACGGCGTCCCCTCCTCTACGAAGGCTATGCTCGAATTCAGAAGGTAACTTTGATTTGATTATTTGTATACATACTCGAGGGTAGGTAGGTACTCACTAAATTAATTATTCGATATATTTTCAGGAAGGTGA
Organism: Synanthedon andrenaeformis; assembly: GCA_936446665.2. Lineage (NCBI taxonomy): Eukaryota > Metazoa > Arthropoda > Insecta > Lepidoptera > Sesiidae > Synanthedon > Synanthedon andrenaeformis. Next base: position 11,516,481 of record OW387780.2, on the reverse strand, counting down.
ATAAATCGTACAGAGGAAGGTCATGTCCAATAGTAGTGCACTGCAGGTAATTTAAAATCAATATATTCGTTTTCCTTCATCCCCACACCTTCTTATACTTGATCAAACATCGCTGAAAATCTATAATAAAACTTGTTAAAGTGAAAATGTAATTCTTTAACAGCGATGGCGCTGGGCGTACAGGCACTTATTGTCTTATCGACATGGTCTTAAATCGTATGGCAAAAGGCGCCAAAGAGATCGACATCGCCGCCACTTTAGAGCACATCCGTGATCAGCGCGCGCGCACCGTCGCCACTAAGCAGCAGTTCGAATTTGTTCTCATGGCTGTCGCTGAGGAAGTAAGTTATAATTTATAGAAACGGTGTAATTAATTCGTGCCCAGTGGAGTCTTTATTTCACATATATTTATTTGCTACAATATTTTGAGCCTGCATCTGTCGCTGTAATTATGACTTGAATTTTCCAATATAAAAATTTTAGTATCCTAAAATTTTGAAAATTTCTCTTCTCTCTAATGTAGTTTTACATGTCTCCTACAGGTCGTAGTAGTATTTTAATAACCTATTAGAAAAATACTTTTTGTTACAGTAACAAGTCCTACTTGTAATTACAGAGATATACCTACTTCCAAACAAAAAATTAAGTCTTCATTTTTATAACTACTATAGATTACCTTTAATTTTAAGTACATATATGAACACCAATGTTAAAAATAGAATTTTTTATGTTTTTTTTAATGTTTAAAATAGAATTTTATCTCAATTTCGATACGTTTTATTTAAAGGTACATGCGATTCTCAAGGCTTTACCAGCACACTTACAACAATTGCAAGAGAAAAAGGACAAGGAAAAAGATAAAGATAAAGAAAAGGATAAGGACAAGGACAAGGATAACAGCCAAAAGGAAGCCTAATCGAAACATTGCTTTTACGTCTCCGTTATAACTGGTGGCAGTAGCACACACATCAACTGATTATACCTTAATAATTACTTATACGAAATAAAAATATAAAATTAACTATTAGCCCAGTCAATGAAGCCGTAACTTTGCCATTTTGACCTGGGTGAGTAGAACCAACGGGAAAATGTGCGTTAATAATCCTGCAAAAACATATCAAAAATGCAGGGTCCTAAATCACCGGAATGATTTGCAAAAAAATTGCAAAAAGGTGAAAAAATGACTTTTTCTCAAATATCTCGAAAACTATAAGAGATATGAGAAAAAGTTTCAAATAATAGTTGTAGAGGATTTAATTCTCTACAAAAATGATTAGAATGAATTTTTGCGTATCGGGCACCGTTGGCACGGAAATCACGTTTAAAGTATGAAAAATTGAAAAATAATTTTTTTTTGGCTCAAAATAAAAAAATAATTTATTTTCCAAATAGGAGTGATTTTTTCTGCATCCCGCGAACATTTCCTAAGAGATTACCCTTTCATTGTTGTACATTTATATTGTTTATAAACAATTAAAAACTTTAAAATTCATTTTTAGCCATCTTAAAATTATTTTTTTGATTTAATTTTCACACCAATCGATTTAGAATGAAGTTTTCTATAAGATTAAGTTATTTTTTAGACAAAAAAAGATTCATCGAGATTTAGCTTAGAAATGGGTTTTGGGGAACTTTCTCAGGGATCCGACACTGGCGATGAGAGAGAAAGACTATAGTTATGTCTCGCTCGCACTCACACAAAATTTCTGCGCGTGCGCGGCGTACGAAAAAGCATGCGTGCGAGAGAGACCAACTTTTTCCAAATGAGAGGAAGAAGGATAGAGTGAGGCGCGTGCGCACAGCGATTAAGAGTATAAGTGCGACAGACAGATTTTTTTTACATAAGAGCGAGAAGGACAGAGCGACATGGGTCCGCTCAGCTCAAAAAATCGCGTTCGGCTCCGAGTTGCGGAATTTTTTTATTGATAAACGATCTCCAAAAACGTTATTTTAAGCTATATATCAATCGATTCAGAATCGAAAACTGAATCGATTACACCCACTCCCATTTTTAACTTTTTTTTGTAAATTTTTTTTTTTTAATTAACTAATAAATGAGTCATTTTTCATCTGGAAAAAGTCATTTTAACCCATATATTAATCGATTCATACTGAATCGATTACACCTATTCCTGTTTTTGATTGTTTTTTGTAATTTTTTTTTTAATTAACTAATAAATGACTCATTTTTCATCTGGAAAAACGTCATTAATCGATTCAGAACAAAACTGAATCGATTACACCTATTCCTATTTTTTATTTATTTCTTCCAACATTTTACTGTTAAATAGAGAAATAAACGTCTTTATTCGGACGTCATTCCAACCCAAGGCCCAAAAATTAATATATGGGTTGAAATGACGTTTTTTAGAAGTAGAAATCACTTATTTATTAGATAATTTAAAAAAAAATTACCAAAAAAAGTTAAAAATAAGAGTGGGTGTAATCGATTCAGTTTTCAATTCTGAATCGATTAATATATGGGTTAAAATGACGTTTTTCCAGATGAAAAATGAGTCATTTATTAGTTAATTTAAAAAAAAAATTACAAAAAACAAAAACAGGAATAGGTGTGGGTTAAAATGACTTTTTCCAGATGAAAAATGACTCATTTATTAGTTAATTAAAAAAAAAAAATTTACAAAAAAAAGTTAAAAATGGGAGTGGGTGTAATCGATTCAGTTTTCGATTCTGAATCGATTGATATATAGCTTAAAATAACGTTTTTGGAGATCGTTTATCAATAAAAAAATTCCGCAACTCGGAGCCGAACGCGATTTTTTGAGCTGAGCGGACCCATGTCGCTCTGTCCTTCTCGCTCTTATGTAAAAAAAATCTGTCTTTGTCGCACTTATACTCTTAATCGCTGTGCGCACGCGCCTCACTCTATCCTTCTTCCTCTCATTTGGAAAAAGTTGGTCTCTCTCGCACGCATGCTTTTTCGTACGCCGCGCACGCGCAGAAATTTTGTGTGAGTGCGAGCGAGACATAACTATAGTCTTTCTCTCTCATCGCCAGTGTCGGATCCCTGAGAAAGTTCCCCAAAACCCATTTCTAAGCTAAATCTCGATGAATCTTTTTTTGTCTAAAAAAATAACTTAATCTTATAGAAAACTTCATTCTAAATCGATTGGTGTGAAAATTAAATCAAAAAAATAATTTTAAGAAGGCTAAAAATGAATTTTAAAGTTTTTAATTATTTATAAACAATATAAATGTACAACAATGAAAGGGTAATCTCTTAGGAAATGTTCGGGGGATGCAGAAAAAATCACTCCTATTTGGAAAATTAAAAAAAATTATTTTGAGCCAAAAAAAAATTATTTTTTAATTTTTCATACTTTAAACGTGATTTCCGTGCCAACGGTGCCCGATACGCAAAAATTCATTCTAATCATTTTTGTAGAGAATTAAATCCTCTACAACTATTATTTGAAACTTTTTCTCATATCTCTTATAGTTTTCGAGATATTTGAGAAAAAGTCATTTTTTCACCTTTTTGCAATTTTTTTGCAAATCATTCCGGTGATTTAGGACCCTGCATTTTTGATATGTTTTTGCAGGATTATTAACGCACATTTTCCCGTTGGTTCTACTCACCCAGGTCAAAATGGCAAAGTTACGGCTTCATTGACTGGGCTATATATTGTTTAAAAATGGAATTGTGTGTGTCTTCTTGCTTCAAGCTGAGAATTTCGAAACTTAAATATTATTGGTGCTTTTCGGTGCTTCGTTTATTATCTTTTTCTTTATTTAAAACAGACATTGCTACAAATTTACCTTACTAATCATGTTTACTCGTATTATCTGTAATTGATACGATAACTTAAAATATTTTTAACTTAAATAAGAGACTCGGCCAGTTTCCAACATAGCCAGTTTCCAACAAAAAAGGTTGACCCAAAGAGCAAATAGAGCGTAAGTAATTATTAACAATCGCTTCGCACAAAAAAATAATTTATCATCGTGCATCACATTTTCGGATGCTGATTCGTTAATATACATCACTAGCTGACCTCCTGATTGGTGCACTATGAATATATTCGAAAATTATTATAATACCCGCAAATTGTAACATTGACATCTGTGTGACGTCATCCGCAACTAAAAAACTCGGCCACAGTCACTGTTGCTAACGGTACGTTACTGAGTGTGTCAAGAGATTACGTCACCAAAATGGTAAACAGAAGAATTAGCAGTTTGCGGGGCTTATATTACCCACATTAAGAATCCCCACGTTGAGGAATTTGTAGCAAAAAACTTTCAATCGCTGCCTCTCTTTTAAAAACTATTGTTTCATCTATTTCTAACAACTAATAGTAGTTCGAAATTCTCAGTCATCGCTGTGTTATTGTACTCTACGAAGCTTATAAAGTGTATTTTATATAATTTATGTTGTTATATCTGTAAATTGATACATAGTGTCAATCGTTGAGAATATGCATTTAAAAACTTGCTGTCCTGACAACTATCCGCAAAAATGAGCATTTATTTTTCTAAGCTTTTACCAATTTCCAATCAATATTTTCATAATCGCTGACTATTCTATACAGATACTGAATTATGTACATTTATTAAAACCAAATTTATTTACTACTTATAGCTAACCTATAATTGATTAACCAAAGAGAAAATATGTTAAATATACAAATATTTATGTTACTGAAAGTAAACTTTGTTGTCACGGTCAATTGTTATGGTGTCTATAAAAAAAATAATTTTATTTGCTTCTGTGTTTCTCGTGTTATTGACAAAAAAAAAGAAAAATGAATAGACACTAAGCGTACGTGCACACTAGGCGGCCAGGTCGCGGCGGCCAATGAAATCTTGCTTTAATTCGTAAATTTTAATGATCACTTGATGACAAGCGGCCAGCGTACAAACTTGGCCGCCGCTATCTGGCCGCCTAGTGCGAATGTACGTTACATTTAGGTAGTAAATCAGACTGCTTTATTACAAGAAAACAATTGATGACCAATACTTTTATAAAAAGAAAACTCTTATCAACAAAACGACTACCCAACAACTGGTATATGACTACTTAGGTATCTATAAATTTTGTACAGTCAGTTGCAAAAGTGGGTTACTTATTAAGAAAAACGATGTTATCTAATGAGTCTGACCGATAGGTTTGAAGATGACAATAAAACATACATAACATGAGAGCTATGGTTATGTAAATGTCAGTGGTTTTTGTTTCATCAAAATCGATGCAGTATTTCCAAAGTTATTAGCGCCGAAAGTGGCGGTCGTTATTTAAATTTTCAAGTACGCGCGCGCCAAGCGGATGACGTCACACATCGATAGGAGCACAGAACTGACGAAGTAGGTGGGCGTTTTTCAAAAAACTTGTCGGTTATTAAAACACCATGTCCGGTACAAATTTAGCATTATGATATATCAAAAATATATTTTGTAAACTTTATGGCCTAATTTTATGGAAACACAATATGTGAGCATGCTAAAGTTATTTTATAAATATAAAAAGCTCTCTAAACAACAACACAGAGCCATAATTAAAGTAGACAAGTATATTAAAATTACTGTGTCCAACCATTTCTTCCAAACTTTAAAGTCAAATTAGTTTACTTTCTACTATTCAGACAGACAATGTTTTATATTTTCTGGAAACATTTTGAGTTAAGGAATTGAATTTTGAACCTAATATCTAGTTAATAGAATATAAAATAACAGATTATCTCAATTGTAATTTGTCCACAAATTTGACTTAATATGGAAAGTCCTAATAGTCACGTTGATTGTTTGGACTGTGGTAATAAAAGTAACAAAATAGAATTTCTTTTTAAAATAATGGCAACATTATAAATCTATCGGAGTTGCCATTTTGCTTTGGAACTTCTTGCAATCACAACGCGACGGAAAACAATTTGCGAGCGTCACACTCATAGTCCGTCGTGCTCCTAATAGCGACGTCCTTTTGCTAGGTAAATAACTGTTGATTTATTATTTTGCTTTAACAGGGTTTTTATTTAACTAATATGTTACATTAAACAAAAGTTGGTATAGTATTTATTTCGTTATTAAAGCTTAAATGAAATTTAATTCTATTGAAGTCAAGGAATCGTCACATCCATTTCGTCACGTGATATATAAGCGGAACATTTTTGTGACGAAAGGGAATCCTTAGGTCGAGGTTACACAGTTCGAAAAATAAAATCAAAGCCGAAATATTTTATTTTCTAACTATGCGTTATTTTTGCTGACTTTTATAAAATTTTATTAATTCAGTTACAAAAGCAGCAATCATTTGATGTCATGCTGCAAGAAAATTATACATTTAGATTATAGATCGAAACAAGAAAGAATTTATTTTATAAAAGCCAGTTTAATTTACCATGATTCGTACTACAAAATAGTTTTAAAATTTACAACTATGGCTCTTACGGCTGCAGAACGAGCAAAAAGATACAGGGAGAAATTAAAAGAAAACCCTCAAAAGTATGAAATACAGAGACAAAAGCAGTTAAAAAGGCTAAAGAAAAAGCAGAAAAAAATAGCAGATCTCTCTGAAGAAGAAAAAAGTAAAAAGATATTAATTTTTGTAATGTGTACTCCGCCTTACTTAGTTCCTAATAGTGACGCCACATTCCACATGCGTTACTGTCCAACATTAGCGGTGTATTAAAATTATTTTCAGCAATAAACAAATAAAGATAAATATATTGTTTTTTTTATTTTATGATACTTTATTGAAATAGGTTATTCTTTTTTATGCCATAGTTTTAAAATGTTCGGTATTTCTACACAGAAAGATAGTATTTGATCGTACTTTATGAGGCGATAGTGACGAAAAGGATCACACACGTAGTAAAACTTTTTAACATAAACTAAATATAGTAAATTTAATTTAGATTTTTAATAGAATAGATAGTGCAATGTCATTGCGAAACTTTGTTTCACTAAGAAGTTAATATTTTTTTATTAATTAATTACTGATTTCGTGACAAAATGGAACATTTCCTTTGGCTACCTCATAGGAACATACTTAAATTTTCAATGAATCGATGATATTATATAAAAATCATAACATTTTAATATGTCTAAATATATTTTCAAAGCTATTAACTTGTGTTCAGGTAATATAAAAAGTTTAAAAAAAAATGGAACTCCCATTTCGTCACGGACAATTTCTTTGAAAAATGCCCAGGTACGTCGTGCCTCGCGCGCGCGACTTCTCGCTCTGTCGATTTGTGACGTCATCAAAGCTCGCGAGTCAGTTTGAAAAATGTGGGCGGCGCGCTAACTTTGAACGCTTATAACTCTGTCATTTTTTAAGATATCAATGAAATAAAAACACTGTAGTAATATTCTAGTGACCAGTATTCTGGTGATATGTTTAACAAAACTCATTGGTCAGACTCATTCTTCTTTTAAATTAGTGAAATGCAGAATTGTTTCAATGCACTTTAGCAACTGATTGTATTAAATATTCCTATCCTTGGTATGACCAAGAATACATCTTTATTTTTATTGAGTGATTTAAATTAAATATAACGCTAATGAAATCTAGTCAGTAAATGTTAGAAACATTTACATTTTAATTTAAATTTTTTATTGATTAATTTTATTATTTTTTATTTTTTTTTTTTATTTATTTATTTATTATCAGACAAATTATTAATTTTAATATTTTATTTACTGTTACAGCGCTTTGAAAAGCAGGTTTGAAAATTCTTAGAATCAATAGAGGCCATCTAAAGCACTAAAACATCTAACTAAACTGCGCTTGTTTCAAGAATTATGTAGTTCCAATTTTTAGCCTCTATAAAATGCATAAGTTAGGTAGGTACAATTTTATATCCTTTAACGGTACTTTTATTTAAGTTGTCAATTACGTTAAGTACTCTTTTCTTGACTTTTTTTAAATTATTTTTTAACTATAGGTCATTTTCGTGCTTAAATACCTACCTATACAAATTAAAAATTCGTTACATCAATAGTAGAAATATGAATGATAAGCCCTAAAAGAAACTACTTCGACACTGATAATATAATGTTATAATTTCTTTTAACGCAATAAAATGACTGTTGTTAGTACTTTCTTAGGTGTTTACGTTTTCAATAAAATTAATCATTGTGAATTTCAAATTGTTATTTTACAATCAACAAAAACTTTCAAACGTTTAGGCACAGTATAAAAAAACAATGTCTATCACAATCATATCTTAAATAAACGAAATACCTGATTTAAAAAAATCATAAAATGGTAGTTATAAAGATATTTACAGAACTTAGCAGAAATAAATACGTCTATAAACTTAATGTAACTTATCTATATATGTATGAGATTTTATGTAAGATTTACTAAATTTATTGCATATTATGGGAAAATGTAAAAAAAAAAATATTACCTACCCACGAAGTTATAAATGTAGTTTAGATTTAAGAGAAAATATATCTAACCGTATTTCTGTATGAAAATTATATGTAGTTTTTATGTGAATGATTTAATAATGGATTTTGATTATTTATTAAATTGTTTTAGGGATAAACACTACATTTAGTCTCCGAAACCCCTTTTCCAACATATCCTTTCCTCAGAGCACGTATTAGAATATTGAGGACAACATAGTGAATCCGGTTTTATGAAGATATTGCATAGGCCGTTTGAGATCCTACCATAAAAATTACATTACGGCTGCATATATAAAGCCTAATACTTACCTACTTAAATGATAATAATGGAAGGACGCGGGTTGATGCTGAATCCAGACTGCTTCCGATCGGTCCTATAGGAAAATAATTATGGGGGAGGCCTATGTATAGCAGTGGACCTCATGCGGCTGAGAAAATGATGATAATCAGCCGGCCGTAATATTATATTTAACATTTAAAAAAACCTGAGGAAACTGTTACTTTAAATTTAGAATTGATATTTCTCAACTTTGACTTTTTGAACGTGATTATAGTGAAAAACTGACAAAAGGCTGAAAATTTCGAGCTTTTTCGAGCACCGTGCAGTTAGCACAGGTCTTTCGAAACTGCAAACTTGGTTTTACACTACTGGGTATCTATCTTAACAACATCCCAAAAAATCAAGACAGTGCAATTTATTGCGACCTATGTCTTCAATGACTGGTCCAACTGGTCGCTGTTTCCCTCCCGCACTGCAAAGCCGCACTGCGTTCGCGCGTCTCGTGTCACTTGGGTACTGGTACTGTTGCATACAAATTGTTTTATCGTAATAGTGCTGTCATAGTGAAAAATGGAAGGAATATCACGATGATTTTATGAAAGGAATATCATGATGATTTTATGAAAGGAATATCAACACTACCGGATGATTAATTTTTTTTATCCATTTTATTGAATATATTAATTGTTAAGATATGCAACCTCATATCTTATGTCAGTGACCTAATCTCAGATCTGGTCTACGGACCGTTGCTTAGGAACGGTTTACTTATTAATATATTATAATTGTGTCAAGAGTTAATATGTGTATCTTAGGTTTTTACTAGTTTGTTGTATATATTAAACTATCGTAATATTTATCGTTTCCATCTGATCTTTCCTTGAAACATCCTCGGACAACACGAACGGAAACTCAAACGTTCACATGGTAGCAGAGCAATGATATAATCTAGCGATTACCAAGGAAGATGTCAGTTATAAAAATCGAACCACTAGGAAGAGATAATTACGATACGTGGGCGATACACGCAAAAGCTTACCTTACGAAAAATAAGCTTTGGAAGCATGTTACAACACCACTAATCAACAATCCCAGTCAAGAACAGATAGAAGCAGATGATTTAACAAAATCCGAGCTATTGCTGCTCATATCAGCTTCTGAATTAAAGCAAGTGAAAAACTGTGCAACTGCTAAGGGAATCTGGGACACACTTGAAGGTATTTACGCTAGTAAAGGTCCTGCCCGAAAAGCCACACTTCTTAAACAAATTGTTTTGGCAAAATTAGCAAACAATGGGGACGTAAGAGAGCACTTAAAGAAATTTATGGACAACGTCGACAAACTCAAAGATCTAGGCGTTGAGATGAACAGCGACCTACTGTCCATAATCATGCTCTACAGTCTTTCTGATGATTATGAAAACTTCCGGATTGCAATCGAAACGCAAGAGACTTTGCTAAGCCCGGACAGACTCAAAATAAAAATAATCGAAGAAAGCGATGCCAGATGCCGCAACGCAGACTACAATGAACAAGGATCGTCCAACGAGGAAGTATTTTATGCAGCCTGTAAAATCTGTAAAAAGCAAGGTAACATATTTAAACGCAAAGCTCACAAAATTTGCACGAATTGCTGGCAGAAAAATGCCTCTAAGAAGGTCTACAAACCTGACAAAAATAATTTTACTCAGCTATCTCTCATGTGTAAAAACGGAAAGGGAGCTGCTGACAATATTTGGGTGTTAGATAGCGGTTGCACCTCACATATGACATATCAGAAAAACTTGTTTAAGGATATGAAAAGTACATCCCGAAAACTGAACTTTGCCACTGATGAGATATCCGCTGATATAAAAGGCACAGGTGTTGTACCAATAGTTACTCAGTGCGGATCACTAACTACAGCTATAGACCTAAGAGACACACTGTATGTACCCAGTTTGAGTACAAATTTGTTGTCAGTTGGAAAAATAACGGACGCTGGTTGCTCCGTTCACTTCACCAAAAATAAAGCAACTGTGAACAATCCTAAGTACGGTATAACTATTATCGCTAAAAAACACTCAGACGGGCTCTACTACGTTAAACCTGAAAAACCAGAACAACGTAATAACCTTACCAATGATAATGTTCCAAAAACAAAGATGAACAACTCAACTACAATGGAAGAATGGCACCAAAAACTTGGGCACATGAATGCCAAAGATATGAAACTCGCCCTCAAAAATGGCTTATTAATTGGACTCGATTTCGATGCCAACGAAACTTTACCTGAATGCGAAACCTGCATCCAAGCAAAAATGCATCGAGTGCCTGCATCTTGGGAGAAAACAACTCCAAGAACGATGGAACGCTTACAAATAGTTCATAGTGACGTGTGCGGTCCTATTCACACACCCACACTTGGTCAGAACAAGTACTTTGTCACTTTTATCGACGACTACAGCAAATACTGCCAGGTCTATCTTATCAAGAACAAAAGTGAGGTACTAAGCAAGTTCAAAGAGTTTAAACAACAATCTGAAAACTTTACAGGAAACAAAATAAAATATCTACAATCTGATAATGGCACAGAATACGTAAATAACGAGTTTAAAAGCTTCCTCAAACAAAACGGGATACAACGCCGACTGTCAGCACCTTACACCCCACATCAGAATGGTGTTGCTGAAAGAAAAAACCGCACTCTAATAGAGAAAGTGAGAGCCATGATCTTAGGTGCTAAGGCCCCACGACATCTATGGGGTGAAGCACTGTTAACTGCAAATTATTTATCAAACAGATCTTTGAATCAGGGAATTGAAGGGGCTACACCATTTGAGAAATGGGTCGGCAGGAAACCCTGCATAAATCATTTATATACGTTTGGAGCAAAAACATTTGTGCTGCTGAAAGGCACAAACACGCACAAATTTGCACCAAAAGCAATCCCTGGAATGTTTACAGGATATTCTGAGACATCAAAAGCGTTCAGAATATACCTACCTTCAAAGAAAACCGTTATCACCTCGAAGGATATTAGAGTTCTAAAGAAAATGTACTTTGAAGAAGACACCAAAGGCATGAATTTTTTTTTTGAAAACTTGAACGAACATGACTTGAGTGATGATGACAGTGAAAACAAAACAGAAATATTTTTCCAAAACAACAATGTATTGCAAGTGCAACCGCAGCAACAGCAAAACGATACACAAAATAATGGTGGCTTACAACATGATTACATTCACAACCCTGAAAACATATCTAGTGAATATGAGTCTGCTTCTGAGGACGAAAATGACATTCGTGATGATATAGAAGAAGTGAATGATGTTTCTACTGAAACAACTACTCATGAAAGTGAACATGAAGAAATAGAACCAACTCGCATGCAACTTCGTGATAGAACACGGATTGATCGACCGAAAAGATTCGATGACTTCATAATGGCTGCAATAGAAGCTGACAAACCTGTAGAACCCCAATCATATAAAGAAGCTATGAAGTGTACCAATAAAGCTGATTGGTTGGATGCCATGCAAAGTGAAATTACATCGCTCAATGAGAACCATACCTGGGATTTGGTAGATCTGCCAAAAGGCAGAAAGCATCTGCCCTGCAAGTGGGTCTTCAAAATAAAATCAAATCCAGACGGTTCAGTAGACAGATACAAAGCGAGACTAGTCGTAAAAGGATTTTCCCAGAAACCGGGCATTGACTACGACAAAACTTTTAGTCCAGTAGTTCGACTGAGCACCGTACGAGCCGTATTGGGCTTGGCTGCTCAAGAAAACATGGTTCTGCAGCAGTTTGACGTTTCGACTGCATTCTTAAATGGTTCAGTAAAAGAAGAAATCTATATGATGCAACCTGAAGGCTATAGTGATGGCAGCACTAAAGTCTGTAAACTAAAAAGAAGCCTATATGGTCTTAAACAGGCACCTTTGTGCTGGAATACATGCATTTCAGAATATCTTACTGAATCTGGCTTTAGACAAAGCAAAAAAGATCCCTGTCTCTACATTAGCGAACAGGTGCTAATAGTTCTTTATGTAGATGACGGATTAGTTGCGTCAAAGAATGAAAAATCTGGAGCAGAATTTATTAAACAACTGAAAAGTCGGTTCAAGATAACAACCAAGCCAGCCTCGTACTTCTTAGGGATGGAGTTACAAAAAACCAAGGATGGCAATATTACAGTTGACCAAAAAGCTTACACTAAGAAAGTACTAGACAGATATGGAATGGCAAACTGCAAGTCTGTGCCAACACCTGCTGTAAAAACTACTCAACAGGAAGAGGAAGACGGAAGCAAACCTGATGTCACGAATTTTCCATACAGACAGGCAGTAGGCTCTCTAGCATACTTGATGGTAGCTACAAGACCCGACATTTGCTACGCAGTAAGCGTCGTGTCTCGGCACTTAGATAATCCCAGAAAGTTGGATATCCAAAATGTGAAACGGATTTTTAGATACTTAAAGGGAACTATTAATATGGGACTGATTTTTAAAAAGTTCAGCAAAGAAAAGACGCTCCTAGGATATAGCGATGCTGATCACGGTGGAGATCCCACTACGGGCCACTCTACTACAGGAATGGTTTTCCTATTCTCGGGACCAATAATGTGGAAGAGCCAAAAGCAAAATACTGTGGCGATTTCATCTACAGAGGCTGAGTTGATCGCTCTTACTGAAACTGCCAAGGAACTAATTTGGTTGAAAGGGATTTTGGAGGATATCACCAAATTACAAGAAGTACCGGTGATTAATGTGGATAATGAGTCGGCCATAAAGCTTTCAGATCACCCTCCTCATGAATTCCACCGAAGAACGAAACACATAAAGCTCAAGCATTTCTTCGTGAGGGAACTTGTAACTAATAACGAGCTACAAGTTATGCAAGTACCAACTGAACTTCAACTTGCAGATATGTTCACGAAGCCCTTATTTGGACCAAGATTGAAGGCACTGTGCAGCAAAATTGGAATGAACAAAACTTATTCCAATTTTTAAAAGTTTGGTGGGTGTTAAGATATGCAACCTCATATCTTATGTCAGTGACCTAATCTCAGATCTGGTCTACGGACCGTTGCTTAGGAACGGTTTACTTATTAATATATTATAATTGTGTCAAGAGTTAATATGTGTATCTTAGGTTTTTACTAGTTTGTTGTATATATTAAACTATCGTAATATTTATCGTTTCCATCTGATCTTTCCTTGAAACATCCTCGGACAACACGAACGGAAACTCAAACGTTCACATTAATATTAACTAAAATTTACTTTTTTTCTATTTTTCTTTATATACACGTAATTATGTTACCGCTAAAGTTAGGTGTGAACATAAACTTAAGATTAGCCGGCTAATCTTAAGTTTATCTTCGAGAGGAGGCTAAAGTTCGATAATATGTTAGTTTGCGTCGTGAATTTCCATCTTTAGCCGGTTAATGTGCACATTAACCGAAACGAAACGGCTAAAAATGTTTCGATAAATTTGATCGAATAATAATGTTCTTTGTAATTCGAAATGCCATTCTAGTTTATCATGTTCCAACAAATAGCTCCTTTTTTTATGATGGCGTTGCTTGTGTTATAGGCTACCGTCGCCTATAACACAAGCAACGCCATAAGTGCTACAGTGCGCTGCCGAGCATAGGATTGAGGATAAGGGATAAGGGAGGGATTAATATTTTATTTTAATGACTAGATATTGTTTTAAGTTATTACTTCAGAAGTTTTATTTACTATTTCGACACGAAAACTTTTATTACATTATTATACCGTTTCCTTTTTCATTTGCTTCTTCTACATTTTTAGCCAAGGGCCTGCAGTTAAACTTAAGTTGAAACTAACATTAACATATCCTCGAAGATAAACCTAAGTTTAGCCGGCTAATCTTAAGTTTATGTTCACACCTATCTTTAGCCGTAACATATATAAAGATAAGGATTACAGGTCAGTGGTGGCTTGGTAGGTGAATACTTCATCACAGACTATACATTGATGTATAGTCTGTGATACTTCATCTTTGACTGTCGGGCGGACCTGGGGCGGACCTGGGGCGGACGGAATTAAGAGTAGATTAGATATAGATAGTGTTCTGTGATCGGTCGTCGTGTCGTGTCATTGTCGTGTCGTGTTATTTATTTATTTTTCGTTTCGTTGATAGTTGTGTTGTGTTTTGTTGTTTGCTGGTGCCGGAAAAATTTAACAAGCGTAAAAAAGTTGGTGAGCATAAATAACGCAAACTTACATTTATTTAAGATAACTTGTTTATAAAGACACAAAATAATTATTTAATAACTACACACTTATTACAGTTTCGTGGAAACTACTTCGAATAAAAAATGGTTAACGGTCGTGCATTGCATTTCGTCTTTAAAGTCGCCGATAGAACTTTAACTGCGAAATTTTACAGGGAAATTTTGGGCATGAAGGTGAGATAAATACAGTTAAATATATTAATTGTTATTACAAATTAATTTCGATTATTTAAATCAAATTTCACTTGATAACAGTTCTACTTGTTATTAGTATCGACCTATATAAGGGTTTCACTGTTTATAACCACATTTAAGATTTCAAGGTTATTGCGTGTGCAATTCTCCGTGACTAATAATTGGTTTAATAACATAGTTCTTTTATCTTTTTCCTCATACAGTTACTTAGATGGTAAAAAGCTTATACCTATTTTTTTTTTTATTTTTTTTTTTCATGTAGATTCTTCGTCATGAAGAATTCAGTGAAGGGTGTGAAGCAGCTTGTAACGGGTAAGTTTTCTTTAAACAGAATCTGTAAAGATATACTTTCATTTGTCTCTTTAAGTAAAGTTTTGCAGGCAGGCTGATGTTTCACTTGTTGCCAACAAGCTGTTGGCTGCAATAGCCTTATGAAGAACTATCCGATGCCCATGATTTCATCCACATCGAAAAAAAAAAAAGAATGCCTCACAAAATACATGATTAATATTCACCTCTTTATTGCTGTTACACTTTTGCCAGGTGTTGGATTTTTATTTTTAGGTGATCCTCAGGAACAGTACCTTTTTTCTTGTTGAAAGGTACCCTATCCTTTTTGTATCCCTGACAATGTGTATGCAAAATTAAATGATAATTGATTGAGCAGTTAAGACATAATAAGTTTACAGACAGACAGAGTAACTTTCATATTTATAATATTAATATGGATAAAGAATATGGTATAAGGAGTATACACGAATAGGGTCTACCTTACTCCAACAAAATGACAAGGTAATGTTTCATAGGGGGTTTTCTGTAAGGAAATTCCCAATTTATGACTACTAAATTGTACAAATATCAAATCAATAGTTATGTGAAACAATTAGGAAAATACTAGAACAAATTATCAAAGTTCCTAGCCTACCTAGAAAATTGAATTAATAAATTTCATAAGAATAAGTGACGATTTTCTAAATGCTGAATTTCAGACCATACGCGAATAGATGGAGCAAAACCATGGTGGGGTATGGTCCGGAAGACACTCACTTTGTAGTTGAACTTACATATAATTATGGTGTGACTCACTATGAGTCTGGCAATGACTTCCTCGGCATCACTATAGAATCCAGTGAAAGCCTGAAGCGAGCTCAAAATGCCAATTGGGAAGTGAAGCAACAAAATGGTTTAAAATATATTGAAGCTCCCGGTGGTTACAAATTCTATATCATTGATAAACCACAACCAGTTGAAAGGGGTGAGCATTTACTTACTTACTTACTTACTTAGCATTTATTTGCACTACAAGTGACATATTCAAATTAAATTATTCATAAAACAAATTACATGAATACATTTTTAATTAATTGTTTTGAACCGAGAATTGACTGAGACCAAGAATTGTATATCAGAATATTATCAACAGATAAAAATAATTAGTTACAATATTACTAAAAGAATGTAAACCTGGCCACCTGGTAGGTTTAGACATCTCCCATTAGGTGAAGGTTAATTTTTTTTAAAATCTGTATTCAATCAGGCTTATCTTATTACTCCTTATATAAATAACTTTTCTCAATTATTTATAAAACTAGCTGGCACCCGCGACTTCGTCTGTGTTGAAAAATAAAAGAAATAATGTCTGACAAAATATGTGAATCATTATACTTTTGCTTAGTTTTACTAGTTTTGGATATTTATTTTTAGGTAACTAATACCCTATTGAAATATGTATAATCCTGAAATTCTAGTCTAAATATTGGTGAAAGATTTTTTGTAAATTGGATGAGTAGTTTCGAAAACTACCTCCGACACAAACCTTATGGTAACACAAATCTTTAAAGCTTGAAACAAATTGATTATCATTAAATTATCAGTAATTATAGTAAAATTATTGATTGCTGGAATTATTGCAAATCACTGTCAGTGATATTAATTATTGATAGGTCCATTAGATTATCTATCTTATTTGTTTACAGATAGATTAGAACTAATATATTAATAATAGCTGTGTCCCGCGGTTTTACCCGCCTCGTCTCCTAACTAAGGGCTTATGAAGGCGTGATGATCACTTTCCTCGAGAATTGTGTGGGAAAAAATTTCAAAATCCAACTGATAGTTCAAGAGTTTAGTGTAGTTCTTTCAACGAAACAAACAAATTCTTCAGCTTTATTATATTAGTATAGATTTGTTAATACAAATGCTAGTAAATATTTCTTTAAGGCACGTTTAAGCTCGGTTTTAATTTGAAGAAATTTACTGTTTCTTACATAAGAGTGACGAATACTTACTATAAAAAAAATTAATTTATTTTATTGATATAAATAAACACTTAAATCACACAATCAAATATTAACAAATCACAACTTACTGCAACTGTTTTACTGATCATAGATAATATAGATTTCTAAAGATTTTTTTATGAGAAATAGTTAAATGAAAGCTGCCTCTCCATTTAATGGTAGGTGGCTAGTCATGTAATAAAAGCAACTGATCTTCAAGAAGCAATTAGATTATGTTTTTGCGAGATCAAATCCAACATAACCCTACGTATCAGTAAGTTGAAATGCTAGTGGGTAGGACATATAGTATGAAGAGCCAATGACTGATGGGGTCTGAAAGTTTTCGAGTGGCGGGTCACGGACCAGAAAGCACAGCGTAGGACTTCCACCCACAAGGTAGATAAGGACATACGATCAGATAAGGGGATTGAGTCGACGGTGGAACCAGGCTGCTTCTGACCGTTCCCATTGGAAAATTATTGCCTATGTCCAGTATTGGAAGTCCTACAGCTAAGATGATGATTAGATAATGTTTTTGACATGTTAAAATAATAAGTAAATGCCTGCAGCTGTGCTGCATATGCAAATTAAGTCTAACATACCGTTTTGGACTTATAATTTTATTTGTAAAAGATAATATTATATAAGATATAATAGACATTACTAAACAAAGACAAGTCTAATTAGTTGATATGAGAGCAGATAAGAACTCTTATTGTAAATCTTCATGAATTTGTCGCTTTGTCTGAGACCGACTCCAAATTAGATTACATATTATGTATGGATAGCATAGCTTTCGATGCTTTGTATAATATCACGTGGAATATCACATTTAGAAGTTAAAATTAACACTTATTTTTTTTTTTTTTTTTCTAAATAAAGATCATCAGACAGGCTGACGGTTCATTTGATGTTAGGTGGCCCTAAAACTAGGGTATGTTACTATACCCTAAAACACAAGCCACACCACAGTTCTGTAAGTGCTCTGCCGACCATTAACCATAAGATTAAGAATAGGGGTTTAGGGAGAGATAGGGAAAAAGGCTCTGGCACTAAGAGAGTGGTTGTACTACTTTTCAGATGGAGACTAGACGGGTTCCCAAATGACTGTAAAATCTAGTGTACCTTGTCACTACTTTCCAGATCCAGACTTAGAGCCAACTTTAAATAGTTCATTACCCAAGTTGGTCCTGCCGGGAATCAAACCCGAGTCCCACGAGAGTGTCACTCAACAAATCATGTATTATTAATTTTATATTGACTTGAGTGATCTAAAAGAAGTGTTTTGTTTCCAGATCCAGTGGTAAAAGTTACCCTGGCTAGCTCCAACCTGGCTCGTTCCATTGCCTACTGGAACGGCTTGTTGTCGCTGAAGGTCTTTGAGAAAAGTGACAAATCTGTTATTTTGGGATTCAGCGAGGATCAAGCTAAACTTGAACTGACTGATGTTGGTTAGTAAACGCTTTTATTCATTAAAAATAATAGTACTAAGACAATTTTTAATTTAACTTTTGCACAATTGTGCAATTCTCAGTTTAGTATTTATTTATTTTTAAATTGATATCCGAATTCTTTTATATGATAATCAAACTGAATGAGACATTTCTCTGATTCACATAAATGATAAAACATATTGTATAGCCAGTAGATGTGCTCATATATAAAGGTTAACAGGCAAGCTGATGATAAGTGGCTACCATCGCTTATTAACACAAGCAACACCAAGTGTTCTGCATAGTTTATTAGGGTAATGGTTTAGGGGGATAGTTAAATACACCGGAACACAACAGCACATATGCTTATATTTAATGAGCTTCTGTAAGGAGCCCCAATTTAGGAGTTCAGACTGCAGATCGCCCTGCAACTACTGGAATCCTAAAGTTTATATAATTTGATCACTTTTAATGTCAAAACAAATATAAACTACATGTTTTTCATAATTTTTGTTTAAAATTTTAATTAATTACTAATAACAATAATAATATTTCAGGTGAACCCGTAAACCACGCCAAAGCTTACGGGCGCATAGCGTTCTCGTGCCCTCACAGCGAACAACCGATCATAGACAAGAAGATCCAGGAAGCAAAAGAGAAGATACTGACTCCGTTGATCACGTTGGACACTCCGGGCAAGGCGAGCGTCCGCGTGATCATCCTCGCCGACCCCGACGGTCACGAGATCTGCTTCGTGGACGACGAAAGCTTCAGGCAACTGTCGCAACTCGACCCCAATAGCGACGCAGAGCTCAATAAGTTTATCAAATCAGATAAGTCTAGAGCGCAAGCCAATTAATCCTCCATGCGCCGGAGTCGGATTTATCCGACAATTTGTTTTCGTGTCCATTTCGCCAGAGCCGTCCGGTAATTAATGGTACTTGTGGTTGAAAAAAATTGAGTGTAATATACCATTTAAGAAACTACACGAAGTAGGCATGTTTTTAAAATTGTGTGTCACCTAGGTCTCCATACGTTTTTTTTATACCACAAGTGCTTAAACTTGGTCATTAAAAAATCGAAAATTCAAAATTTTATTTTTAAGTATTAAAAAGAAAAAAGAAAAAAACAGTTATGATCTGAAACGTTTTGTAATGGCGATAGCAAGGCCAAATATTCACGGTTATATCCAGAGAAAATCAATTCGTTATTAAATTTGTAGCCGTACTACCCAATAATGTAAGCAAACGTATAAATTTCAAACATTATAAAAATATATTTTTTTATTTTCGTGGCTTTTGTAGATATTTTTTTATTTATTTTTTTCCTGTGTGGCCGAGGTATTTTTTTCCTGTGTGGCCCCCACAAGTACCTGCAAGGTTATCCATTAATTACCGGACACCCTGTATAAGACACATTTCTCTACTTGTATAATTTTTTTTTAAATCATCAAGCAACAACTGCAAAACTGATTGTTGTCACAATAATTTAATTAATATGTTGGCATTACTTGTGTTAAATTGTTTTTTGTCTTATATTAAGTGAAGTGTTGTATGGTATGAAAATTTAAGACCAGCAACTTCGTTTCTCTCTCTCTTTTGTTTACCAGTGTAACTTCTTGGCAATCTGTCAAGATTAACAATGAGCCAATCGTTTGCAAATTTTTTTTCTTCTTTGAATAGGAACATCCATTGATCTATCACCCATTTTCAAATCTGAGTTTTGAGCAAAAAATTATAAACTAGTTTTTTGAAAAAATGAATAAATCATTATAATAATAAACCCTGTGTAATATTAAATGTTCGTGTCATTGTAACAAATGAAGTAATCTAAAATCTTTATAAAAACAAGAAGAAAGAAAACGATTTAAGCTGACACATAAAGGAAAAAAAAAATTGTTCCATAGAACACTATAATATAAAAACGCTATAATATAAAAAAGGGTATAGTTGAATAAAATTATACAAAAGTCTTATGTGTCAGGAAATTGTTTTGCTAAGGTTTTATTTTCATTGTAGTTTTTGTTAATATTTTTTTTTAATATAAACATTGATGTATTTCATTTCACAAATTTTTTATATTGTTTGTTACCTATATTTTATTGTTTATTTAACTCGACAGCTATAATTACTATTTTATACCCAGTCTAATAAATCAAAGGCATGATTTGAAAAAAAAAAGAAAAAAAAGTTTATACTTATTTAATATTGTTATCTATTTGGAAATATATTTAAGACGTAAAAGTTTGTAATAAATATTAAAAAGAAATTTATATCGCGTATATGTATATATCGTGTAATACTATTTATGGTACTTGCTAAAAAATGATTCTTGTAAATCATTCCATATTTATGTTATTGTCCAAATATAATATAATTAAATTATATTGAATTCAAAAGTTTTTTTTTCATGATTGTTTAAACTACATTGTTTATAAAACCGAGCGAAACTACTTGATCATAGATAGTAGTAGGGGAGCCCAAGAGGGGATTTTGGGATTTACTCGATACGTGTCTCCGATAACGGATATATGTTAATCTGCCGGTTTGGATGGTGGGGTTGGGGTAAAAAATTAAATAATACTCGAGCGCGTCAGATTTTCAGAGGGGATGTTAAGTGCACCCAAACTAAGCTCCCATTTAAAATACAGACGATTCGGATGTAACGCAAGCTCATGGCAGCTTTTGGAAAATGCAAAAAAGATTTTTGGCGATTGCCATTTTCAAATGCTCGAGCGCGTCAGATTTTCATACATACGGTTCAGCCTGAATTCCTGGTCGTGCTGATTCTTAATCGGACGATTATTTGGAAGATTTTTCTTAATATAGCGTCTACAAACTTTTGAACGCCTGTAGACGCTCACAGGGAGTAAGGGGAGAAAGGAACTAAGATCTTATCCTACCCTACTGTCAACCTCACCTGCACGCGCCGGATGGCGGCGGAGTGGCGTGTTACTGCTCCGTGGTGCTCCCTGCTAGACAACAGACGAGGCTCTGGCGACCGAGTAAATGGCGGGATAACCATTCACCTGACTGGGCAACCGGTTGGAAGAGGCTAAAACAGCCTTGGAGCTTAAATTGCCTCAAAAAGGCTTAAATGCAGAAGGCAAGGGGAAACCACTGCATATATTTTTTCCCATGAAAGTCATCATAAAGGTTACCGAAATGATGACCACGACCACTCTGTCAAGAGTGAAACCGATGAAGAAGAAGAAGAAGACGCTCACCCCACCGTTAAAAAGGAAAACATCATGTAACCTTTTTTTCTTCCTACCATCTAATCTTCAAAATCCAATAGGTCCTCGAGTGACTCCACATTTAGCATCGTGGGCTCCCCTACTATAGTTATAAGCTAGCTGATGCCTGCGATTTCATTCGCAAGAACTTATATGATATTTTATTTTCATCACAAGGAAGAAAATAATGTTGTTCGTAGATATTTAAACTAAATGCACTACATAACAACTACGTAACAAACTATAGAAGCTAAGATACTTAGCTACTTTAAAATAATGAAAGGTTCTTTTAAAAATTTCCTGATATCCGGTAGATGGCGTTGTTTTTCGATTTCTATGGAATACATTCTATTCCACCTCATATTTGACAATATATAGATATAAAAATGTTAACTTGAATTAAGAATGGCTAGACAGACTTTAATTCGGTTTTCAAATATGGCAAGAGGGATAAACGGGGAAGATTTTCATATATAAAAATTGCAGAAGTAGGTACTTGCTAGTTTAAACCTTGCTTAAAGCAAGTACTTCTGGTAATTTCTTGCGCAAGTCCTTGCCGAACCGTTTAGACGGCTTGCAATCTTTCTTTCATAAGTCGCTGTTGCAAACTGACAGCAAGTGGATGGCTGGAAGTACTTGCGAAACTGTTTACACAACTATCTCAGAAACAAGACCTTTCAAGTTCTGTTGCTGCTGTAGTAGTTTTGTTAAATAGCATCAAAATTGCCTGTATATTAATAATAATAATAAGGACATTTTTGCTGCAGTTATAATAATGTTTACACGTGTGTCTTGCAGCAAATCCCGCAAGCTGCTTAACTTGCAGAAGTTAGCTTGCCATGGCCGTTTACACATAAAATTTTGCAGAACTCATATTCTGCAAGTTTTATTGCTAGTCCTAAACCTTGCTTTATGGTAGATGGCTCCCATCGCCGTATTTTTTCAATTATATTAGGTGTCAATTTAAATACCTACTCATGATAATTATAACTTATATAAAAAATCATCCATTAAAACCGTTCAACGAGATTATCAACTGCATTATCTTCACATACTAGAATTTCGACTTTTGCAAGCAGTAGGTAGGTATATCTATTTGGGGTCAGGGGTAGGTAACCTAATTGGCGTGTTATTTTTCATATGAGCATATTGCGTGAGTTGTAAGTAGTAAAAGTTTGGTAGAATTAGGGTCTAAATATAAATGGCGTAATGAAATTGCAGTAGCAAGTCAAACGAGTTGATTGTATCGATCAAATAAGCAGTGGTTTGGTGGATTGTAGTCGCGAAACTGCCGAATCGCGTGACGAAGGAAAGAGGCACGACAATAACACTCAACGGATTACTGAAAGCCAACGAACTATTCACTTTTATACATACTAGCTGTGCCTACGACTTCATACGCGTTAAAAAATAAAAATATACAAGATATTATAACGTCTGACATATTTATCGCTGTGACGACGGTGAATATGATTTTTTTAATGTTTTGGACGATCCCTCGGGAACCTAACATTTTTCCAGGATAAAAATTGTCTTAAATGTTAATCCAGGTAATAAACTATCTGAATGCCAAATTTGATCCAAATCTTGTCTGTCGTTTTTACGTTATTAAGGAACAAACAAAATTTACGCGTTAATAATGTAATTAAAATAGGATAAAAGTCAAATTGTTCATTTTGTATTAATTCAAGTTGATGTGTTTGAATTATAACTACAAGCGGCTCGTCCCCGGCTTCGCACGACCATGGATAGTACACGATAGATAGCACGGTCGTGCGATAGTACAAAGAAATCGTGGGCGCATCCAAAAATACGTTATAATTTTCAAGACAAAGCAAAGGACTATGATCTAAATTACAGATCAGCAAGGAGTAAAATATAGCTAAATATACAAAGGAGGAAGATTTTTGTATATAATTTTCAGAAAAATATTGCATCTGTGTGAAGCCGGACGCGGGTCGCTAATTTAAAGATGAATTGCTTATTTTCCGCCCTCTTTTACTCGTTTCTTTTTTCTTGTTTATATCAAGAAACGTACACATAAAATGTTTACACAAATTTTCTCCCTGTTGACAAAAGAATCGTGGTGACATGGTCAGATTCTATATAATATATATCAACGAAAATAAATTAGGAGGCCGATATATTTAGATCTACTATACTATATATACCTACCATTATTAAGAGGGAAAAAATGCCTGTCTGTTTATACGTTTATTTTTTTTAATCGGAACTGTTTTCACAATAATCCACCAGTCAAATAGATATAATGTGTAGCTACTATCCCTACGTACTTAGGCCATATTTTATAGTTTTTATATATTTTTTTCTAAATACTTATGTATATAGGTTTAAAAAACTTTTTGACGAGCCCATTGGTCGAGTAATTAAGGTGTTTGTCTTAGCGCTCTGTCTCAGGGGTTCCGGGTTCCCAGATTCCCAGCACAGACAACTTTGAAAATGAACTTTTCAAAATTGGCTCTGGTCGGAATCTAGCAAATAGTTTCAGAGTACACTGCATTTTGCAGTCATACCTAGGGTGGCCCCGTCATTTAGAAAAAAAGTATACTTTTTTGGGTTCTTCGGGAAGTAGTTTGTGTTATATGAGCTCATAAACACAGACGGGGGAAGGGCAGTGCATGTTATGTAAGAGTTTTTAAAACGTTTGGTCCGAAAAAGAGGAATTTTCTCAAGATGAGGATGGCAACCTGCCGCATACCCCTGAGCACACTCTCCGAAATACATCTTATAGAAGACACACAGCCAGACGATTTTGTGTTTGTGTGACAGACTAGTTGCTAAAAGCGTACTGCCGCCAATGAGCCTCCTAGCTCTGCGATCCACCGACTTGAGTCCTGTATGTTGGTATTTGGCTGAACCATCCCAAAGGTGGGAGCAATACTCCATGCAAGATCGGACTTGTGCTTTATACAAAGAGAGGAGTACCCCTTTACCCTAATTAGAATGCCCAGCTTTTTGGCCGCTGTGGATTTAATAATATAGATATAGAAAGGTATAGATTTAGATATAGACATAGATGTAGATATAGATAGGTATATATTTAGGTATAGATAGAAGTCTTTAGATAAGTGACTATTCTTGCTCGGAATTTCAAAGCATACTAATTGGTTGCTGTTTTACATCTCACACAGCAATCGCAATTTCAATTATAAACAGTGTTTAGCTTTTTTTACATTCACACGTATGTATTGACCTTAAATTAATTCGCTACGATTTGTATTTCCCTGTTCCTCTTGCCGGTTAACGTTGTATTTATTTATTTACTTTTTCGCAAAACGATTCGGCTAATAACAACATTGTTTACTGAATCACGTGTAATTGCGTACTCACGACCGGCAGTTTACATATTGATGGCTTTTACTATGCAAATGTTATGCGTTTCGTTTCGCTCCAACACCATTTCGCTTGTAACGGTCCCACACTATTTTACTGCCTTAGCGATTGTTCCTCCATTATTTATAGAACTCGTCATTTATGGATGCCCCTCGTATTATATTGCAATAAATTTGTCTTTCATTCACGCTGCGGTACAGACGGTACAGTAAATTAACCGTGCGTTGATTGGATTGAATAATTTCAATATTATGTTATTTCTATATTTGGATGTAAAATGTTCTTATGTGACATAAGGCCGGAAGGCCTATACTTACCTTAATATGTTGCTTATAGACCTATGCAAGAAATCAATCGATCACACAAAAAAGGATCACATAGATTTTTTTATGGAAGTAGGTATCTGTAGGCTGCCGATTCAATTAACACAAGCAACTCCAAGAAATGGTGAAAATTGAGTTACAGATCTTGATAAAATAATAGAAAAAGGATACCTAAGATTGGCTCTGGCATTCCTTTGTCTACTCAGTCACATAAACACAACAAGACATGGGGTGTTATTTTATAGAAAGGGGGTGGATACTGCTGCCCGATGGGATGTCCACTTTATGACTTCGGAACACAGTGTTCTGTGCTTTACAATATATGAATAATATTTTATAATAAGGACTATACATGAACAGAATGTGCTTTCTAGCACAGCTCTTTTGCTTTCTTATTCCAATTGTAAGTATGCGTGCTGTTATTTTGATTAATCTTTCTGTAAGGGGACTGGTTACTTCCGCCAGTATGGCGCCGATTTTATGACCGAGCAACGGAATGTGCACAAACGTTAGCCATAAAACGCAAATCGGTCACAATTGAGCAAATTTTTATGTGGGTTTAAACTAGAGTAAGAAATACGCTATTTTCGTTCCAGTTTAAACCTTAAGAAGCTTTTTTATACATGCGTAAAGAAGATTATGCATATGCATGCCTTCAAAAGAAAATTTGGTATGACATGGCTTCGATAGCCTTATACGTAGGTACCTAATGCATATATTATCTCGAAAGGAGGGTGTTATATGAGTCTAGCTTAATAAATACATAGATATAAAAAGTGTCATAAATTCCATCGCTTTCGAGGATCTGGGGGTGTATTATCAACTCTTAATCCCATCTTTATTATAATAACATTCACTATACAAAACTAGTTCGATTGAATTTAACGCAACCATAATGCTCGTTTTATTAATTTCATTAATCGAAAAATTAATAAAAAAAACGCTTTATAAATCTCTGAAATGTTAGTGTAAGGAGCTCATAATACACCCCTTGGCTGATCAATTTGCAAGCGGTGAGGTGTGGAGCGCGTGCGCGGGCCCGGGCGGAGGGAGGCGAGCGGGCGCGGCCGGTGGTTTCGCGGAGTCCGCGGCAGTGCGCGAGCCGTCCTCGCAGCCGTCATGGCCGCGCCGCGACGCGACCGCTGACACCGCGACCGACCGCGCCCGACTGCTAGCGCAACCACAGCCCACATAAGCCACTTGCACCGCACTACGCCGCCGCTAGGTAATGTATCGCGGCCACGCCATTACCACCAGCCAGTAACACCGTCTCTAGTGCTGGCATCTTTGTTCTGTGTCGCGCCCCGGGCGGGCGGCTCGCGCGCGCTCCGACCGCTCACTGTATGACGACACGTAGGTAATGTTATCACGTTCCAAGCCGGACTGTTTCTCGCTGTTATCTGGACTCTTTCTATTACATTCTCTTCTCCAGTGATTACTACAAAAGTTATCGGTGTTACACGGCCATAACTCTGATGAACTGTAGGTTAGTCTGGAATTTCTTTTCTTTAAAAGCTTTTTAGACGCAAATCGTTAATGATTACTGGTAGCCAGTTAGCTTGGAGAGCTTTTAGCGCAGTTGTTACATAATCGAAAATCTTGAGCTGTAACTGTCATTTGGGTGTTCGATATCCTGTGGAATCACGGTCTCACTCAATTGTCATCCGCATTTACTGCTACGTAGTTACAAAGAAATAAATAGGTGCCTATAGTTTTTCAAATGAAACTGGCAACATTAACACTAAAATATATTCAGATATTTTAATGACTAAAACTGAATCGATTTAACAATAGTGCATATATTAGAGCTTATATGTACATATGCTTATATAGCTATATTATAGCAATAGTGAAATAGCTGTAAGTTTATGGTAATAAAAACCCAAGTAAAACGACAAAGGACACCTTCTCATTTGGCAGTTCTATTTTAATCATAAAAATATTTACGATCATGTTAGCTGAGATATTTAATTTCGTAAGCATTGTGACGTAATTTTAAGTTGGTCATACAATTCATATTCGAGTTAGTCTCAAGAAATATACGCCACTTAAAGTCGTTGATTATTTATACTCATCAACCGCAAATCGCGTTGAGCAATTCTCAATGGGTGAAAAACTTGGTAGTCGTGATTCACTCCTTATTGAAGATAGGTACCTAAAAATATTTCAACTAGACTTTAGCTAGAATAACTTAACTCGCATTTAACAATAGATGGCTCTGAACACATCAAGTTTATATATCATATTAAATGATTGTAATTTTTTTATATAATCTACATAATTATTACGCAATAATTGCTTCCTATACAAATTTTTAGATTCGAAACTAGCTTTGTCGAATGTTGATTGATTATGAAAACAAAATAAACAAAAAAAAGATAGATTTTGTTTGAAAGCTGAGCTGTTATTGGCTTAGCTAATACAAACTTTCCTAATCTTCCCGTCACAAAGCAGCTTCTTTTGAAAGAGCTATTATTTTTCTGTCATGATCTCTATACTAACTTTTAATAGTATTTTTAATATACCATTCAATCAGACTAGTCTTCAAATTATTAAACTTTGAGATAAGTACTTAATTTTTATTTAATTTTATTTTATTGAAAGAATAAATGAAAAATTGACACATAGGACAACAATAGGTAGTATCCAAATGCGAGTCTTACGCAGTGAGGGTTCCGTTAGAATTTCGTTTAGTATAAAGGATCCTTTATATCCAGGAAATGAAGGTGAATTCTCTGATGTTGTTCCAACTAATGCCTACCCCAAGTTTTTACCACCATACTGCGCGTCACAGATGCGGAGTTCATCCGCATTACTTGGATAAGGTGCCACTACAGAAACTTTATCCCGCGGACGCGCGAACTTTGGAACAATCTCCCTCCTGAGGTGTTTCCACCTAGCTACAATATGGGCTACTTCAAGCGAGGGTAAACAAATACCTACAGGGTAGGCAGCGCACTATTACTCCCCTTGGTGTTGCTTGTGTCCTTAGGCGACGGTAACCACCTACCATCAAGTGAACCGCCAGCCTGTCTGCCACCTTTATATTATATTAAAAAAAATGAAGACATAAGTACTATTTAGTTTTACTTGTTTACTTCAAAATTTTCCGGTTTAAGAACCGAGTAATTTTTTTGTGGAAATAATGTACTCTCATACATCATAAGGCTTTTACTAGGTATATCACTTATAGCTGGTTCCCCCGCTTTCCTTTTCTGAATTTCTGACAACACACGTTCATCACAATATGATACGTTCATGATGATATGATGTACGTATCTAATATATTAATAATTAATTATATTGAGTCAAAATCGCCTTAGGTTATATTAATTTATATAAATTATTCGTATTAAACTTAACAACTAACAAAGCCAAACAAAATATTTTAAAGAGTAACAAAAGGCTTCAAAATTGTTTTTAAATATAAAATAAAAGATAAAATACTTTTAATTAACTAAAGTTAATTAAATCGTTATAATTAAATTAATTTACGTTTAAGATTTTAATTTTACAAATATTTTCCGTTTTCCCTTGGTTTTTTTATACTTATTTCGGTCCGTTTTCCATCCTTTATTGCAAAAAAAAACTTAACATCAATTATTTCTTGTTTGGAACACGTTTTAAACATTAAATAGTCAGATATTATGTCAATATAAAGTTATTCCGTATATAGATCATGAAAGAAATTCTCACAACGAGACACGCAAAGGTCGGGCTGACATTGACGAGTGTTAATTGCCTCATAACGACGGCCACTGAACAGCAGAGACACGTGGAAATTAGAAATGTACAAATCTGTCGATGGGAAGTGACGTCCCGTCGCCGAGGCGATGGTCGCTTTGCGGCATTGTTGGAGTGTCATCCAGGAATGAGGTGAGCTTTGCACTTGTGTTTCTCGGCCGAGTAATTGCCACTTCAGCTTCAACTTCAACTTCAGTTGTTCTCGCCCGTTTTCCTCTCTACGCCTGCTCTGCAAAAATGAAGAACGCTTCTTCATTTTCATTCCGGGGTTTATGAAGTTGAAAAAATTATAAATGTGTTGACAAGCGCACGTCTCGGTTTAACTTTTGTGCAACTATTTTCTAAATTTAATTTTGACTATAGTTCAAATTGACGTTACAAATTGACGCGTCTCTTGACACGTTTTAAATTGAAATACCTCCACTATAGTTTACTTTATGTCAGTGACCCGTTAATTAAAGTCTTTGCTGAGTTCAACTAAAATAACTGCGTCGTTCACTTAATATAGAGTCAACCTCGTTGAGTTTTTTTTAATTATAAGTAATTAATTCACAGTTTATTTTTAAATGTTTTTTGTTAGTCAATTATCATTTAAGTAGAAATTATGATTTAGGTATGTAAGGTTTTCTTTTTTTTTTTCTTTATTTCCTTCTTAAAGAAATGGTATTTTTGTTGCTATTATTTACAAAACTCACAAGCCAGTGATTTAATTTGAAAATGGATATAATTGAAATTGAAATTCAATTCCGTTTACTTCAATCAAATAATATAATCAATAAGAATCTACTTACAAGATTGTAACTGTAAAGGGATGTACTTTCCAGGTACACTCTTGTTGATATTTAATATTTAAAATAACAATAGTCATAATTATATAGGTACTAAACCTAGTTTTATAAGTCATTTCCCTTATTGTACTAAGGTATAAATTACTGATATTTCTTGTTCTCATTGGCTTAGAATTGAAATGTTTGTGGTTAAAACTACCAAATCAGTTCGACTACAGGTTATCCAGGTCCAGAAGATTGGCCTGACAAAAGTACCATGTCATAGGTATTAAGTGATTTAGAGTTTTTCTTTGTGATAACATTAGTACAATATAGGCTTTTTTCTTCTCATTGTATAAATGTAAAATCCGTAATTGGATGTAAGGTATGTTTTTGTTTTTGACTTTAAATTTTAAGTCTGTGGATTTTGTGTTAAATAAATAAATAAAATAAGTACTTATAACCGGGAAATTACAGGAATTTAATTATTTATTTACCTGATTGGCTTACCACAACGTGTACTAAAGCCTAAATTAGTTAAAATTAGGAATTACTTTTTCCAGCTTTAGACCTTTGTGCCTTTTCGCCGAACGGCCACATTTAGGTCTAGAGACTTTTAAAATAATAATGTTCTAATTTAACTTTATTACTTTATTTATTAACTTTATTACTATATTTTTATTACTTACAATATTCTTAAGTATACGCCACGACATGTTGACTTTTTTTTTACATGTGTAAGGTCATCTTAATTACTTGACCAATGGGTTCCTTAGCGTTCTGTCGCAATGGTCTTGTGATCGATTCCTGGCAGCGTCAACTTTGGAAATAAATCTTCAAAATTGATCCTAGTCTGGGTCTGGAAAGTAGTGGCAGTAGTAGTCATTTGAGTAGCCCGTCTGGCGACAGTAACCACTCCATTACCTTACCTTTAATCCTATTGTAGTCGGCAGCCCACTTGCAGCACCTATATGGCGTTGCTTGTGTTATAGGCGACCATCAAATAGACCGTTAGCCTGTCTGCGGACCTCAACATAAAAAAGACCTAAAGGGTAGGGGTGCTACGTACCTAAAGGGTAGGATCTGTTTGTTAAGTACATTAGAACTTTAGGTTCCAATAAGGCATACTTAGTTCTGAAAATTATATTTATTTAAATCCAAGTATGCCAGAAACAGACAACAGCTAGTAATTGAATAAAATCATAACACTGTATTCTATAATGGAAATGATGAATCAAAGTCTAATTGTAAGTATTGATTCAAACAAATACCGCATGCCCTTATAAGTCCAGGTAGCCTCGATTTAAGTATTGAATGTTTGATCTAAGGCTTCGTAGAAATTAAATCGATTTTACGTGATATAATTATAAACACATGTACAAAATGAATTCTTCAGCATCTTCTATAGCGATTGACTAGGTCTAGATGTGCTTAGTTCTATTTATGATTCAGTGAGTTTGCTTTGGATATTATTCCTTTTAATTTTTGTTATCTAAAAATTATATGTTTCTGGAATTTGGTTCAAGATATTGAATACATGTCTTTGACAATAATGCTTGTTGTGTATTGCTCGATTTGCTCGACTTGCAGGCAAAAATATTAATTACCTGTATACATGAAATTTCACTGGAGGCTTTTCACTCGCAGTGATTTTCACATCTATAAAATGATATGTGAAATTTTTATTTCGCTATAGTCATAAAACTCTCTCTCTCTCTCTCTGATTTGTTAAGGTTTCGAACTCGTTTCTTGATGAAGCTATGGCCTTGATGACCTTGAAAGGCCTTGGTCTGGGTACACTTTGCAAAGTTGCGTTTCTTTCCCAGTCCGACCGATTTTTTTGTACCCATTGTGTAACTAAGACCTAAAGCTTGATGTTATTGCATGATAAAGTACCTGATATTAAATAATCGCCACATAAATTGCAAACCGATAGGAAAGAAAACTACATAAATAATATATTTTGGGTCGAACCCTTTAATTTCGAGACGAATTTAGTATGTAGGTATTCTATTTTTTCAAGGACTTGAAATAGTCAAAAAATTATTCAATTGGATACGATGAACTCTTCTGCAATTTATTGTACGTACAAAAACGATGAAACTCTTCCATTTAAACGTTACCTTTTGGCTTTTAAAGACCTTTTCACAATAAATGATATCCGCTCTCGGTGCCCCTCGAGTTCTACGTCACGTTACTTATCTCACTTATCTAAAGGTGCTTAAGCCTCCCCAAATTCCCCGGTGAGTCTAAAATTTACGACTTGAGAAGAGATTTTAGCGGATGCGGCCTTATCTGTTTTATCAGAAGATATTGCGACTCGCTTCGCGTCTGTCGTTACCTAAACAATAGCTATCTGTCGAATTACTAACACGCCGGTGTCGACATTTTCATAGGTACCAATAAAATTGTTACTGGCCGTATAGTTTCAAAGTTATTTACAAACACACCCGGAAGTCAAATTTAGAATTCACATATTATGTACGATTATCGTCCTCACAGATGAGTGAGTTTGCTCGTCTCATCATTATGCGTTCCGCAATATACTGCATATGATCTAACATTAGGTAAGTGATGTTAATATTTATTTTATTAATGATTCAATAACAACCAGAATAGTATTATTCATTGACATCATACGTATGTAGGCAGGATGTGTGATATTTATTTATCATCATTGCAAATTCATTGTATAATGTATCGTTAGTCTCCAGTCACCTTGTAAAGACTAGATTTATGACTTCATTTATGACTTTCGTATGATTCATGCAATATTTCTCGGGTTGGATATTTAAATGTATTTCCATTATTTCACATGTGTACATAACTTTTAGTGATCTTAATTTCGAATCGCCTCTAGACGTCTTCATAGAGTCGTGAGTGTTAACCTTCTTTAGTTATTATTCTAAGGTGTTAACCTACGTGATTCCGTAAGACAGGGTTGGATTCAAACCCACTGCTGTCGTTTTGATTTATTATTATCTTAATTTGTATCTTTTTACATAGGTCGGGGTAAAAGTTTTCTTCAAAAGTTTTCGAGCAATATCGATATATCAGTAGTTACAACATAGCGAAAGAGCTCGTAGTTGACCGCAAAACAGTTTTGACCTATTTGAAAAAGTGTCGATATACAAAAAAAAACTCGATATTTGGGTGCCACACGAGCTCACTGAAAGAAACCTAATTAATTGGGTACTCATTTGCGTTTCTCTATTGCAACGTAATGAAACCCAATCGTTTTTTTAAAAGATTGATCATGCCGAAAATTAAAGATGGCGATCTTCTTATACATTTTGTTTAGTCTGAGCTCCGAAAGTTGGCTATGAAATTCAAAAGGTTATATTATATAAGTTATTTATAACCCAAACAAATTAATAGTTGTGAAAAATTAAACAGAGGAAAAATTACTTGTAAGTACTTCTTTATATCCACTACCAGTTGCGAGAGAAGTCTGTATTTTTTGTTTGTAGTTGCTTCCAGCCTTCATAATTACAAATACGATACAAAAATATCTCATTTGACATGCAACTTTGATGGATAATAGTGTCCATATAAGAATTGAACACACTATTCTGAGATTATAATATATATTCTTCGAGAAAACTGTATTAGCATTTATAACAACTTTTCAGATACCTAAGTGATTGCTAAATCTAAATGACATCCCTGGATGAATTCGTGAATTCATCGGCATGGCTCATCAAGGTACTCATTTGTTTTAAATCTTTATGTGAACATCATGATGCAACCCATACTTATGTTATATAGGGTATACTTAATTAGCTTAGATAACTTCATAGTATAGGATCACGCAAGTATCATTACGTATTTTTACAGCTAAATATCTAAGCTGCTGATTACATACAATTCACTTCCCTTATTTAAGACATGCAATGTCTGAAAATTACTATGCTATTGTCATAAAAAATTCTAGTCTGGCTGGGCTAATAAGAATACCTTACTTTTGCTTGTTTTGTTATTAGTACAACCGAGCAAGATAATTTGACTTACAAACAAGTACCTTAACCTTATTTAATTACTATTTAACCTTATTTACTAAGGCTGTATATCAATTCACATTTTAAGCTAAATGTAACTTTATTTAGACCTGCGTTTTGATAGTTCTTACATGTTATGTTACACATACTTCTATTAAGTTTCTTGTGCATCTAGTTATACATTTTATACAGTATAACTAGATGTATACACAATTTACCTATACATCTATAAAATTTCTTTATACACTTAAAAGTAAAGTACAATTGAAATGAAGCTAAACATTTCTGAAGTTGAGGGATTTATTTCTTTGATAAGTTATGATTTGCGATGGTTAGGCAACGTCGTAAAAGCGACGCATATTTCTTGAGATTTTGTCCATGGGAAGGAAAACTTTTATTCAGATCTCTTCTGGTTTTTTCTAATATAACTAATCTTGTACCGGCAACAGTTATGTAGTAATTTACTTAAGTATATGATATTATATACTTAAGTAAATTACAATTATAGTGAAATGTTTAACAGTATAATTACTATAATTGTATCATGTTTTATGTATACCTACTTATGGTTTGTAACTCGTGGTCTCACCGACCTTTTACCACCAAACTTGTGTTCCCACAACGCATTTGGGACCACCAATCAGGTACTACGTTTTATTTAGACAAAAACCTGTTGTATCTTACGAGTATTATTTTTTTCCTGTGAAACATGCATTAATTATTCATTTGTTCATTTATTTACTTGAGATACCTATCACTTATGTAAAGAACAAAAAGTGTAGCAATTTATTAATGAAGGCATTCGTGAAGACTAAATTTTTATATTTCATGCTTGTGATCGACGTTCACGTGAAAGCTAGTTTCGAATGTAATGAATAATGTAGTTGCATCGGTGTTGTGCCGTTGAGCTCTAGTGCGGTGTTGCTAAGTGTTTGGTGTGGACAGGTGTCGGGGGCGCAGCGCGGTCGCGAGCGGCATGCGGCCCCTGCGGCAGACGCCAATGGAGGTCGGCTAGCGGCGCGCGCGCAGCCCCAGCCCCGCCCCGCACTAGCCATGGAACTCACGGACGTGCCTCGCCACCGACCCCTCGCCATCGATAAGGTAAAATATTTCTTTAATGTTAAGGTCGGCAGACAGGCTGACCGTCCACTTGATGGTTGGTAACTACCGTCGCCTATAACATAAGCAACGCTACAAGCGCTGCATTGTAAAAATGGACAAGGTTAGGTTAGGGACAGGACAATGGACAGGGAAGTGGACTGGCATCCGTTACTCGCTCAGCGAAACACATAAGCACATGTGCTGTTATTTCACGGTGGTTTTCTGTAAGGGGGCAGACGGCCCATATGACTGCGAAACGCAGTATGTGCCACTACTATATCAGGGAGAATACATAATATATTTTGATACGTCTTACTAGTAATTTATCTTCATATAACCTGCCTACTGCACTTTTTTAGCATAATGAAAATTTTATTTTGAAATATTCTTTTAAGTTTCTAGATGCATTTGGCCTCAGCTAAAGCCTTAATATGTCAAACCCCCTTATCTATTGTCCTCAGAATTTGCAGTCTGCTAAGAAAATGGGCTATCTTTTAAGGCTATCTCTTATTTCTCTAATCCTTTTAGGCTCTGTAATATCTTTTTTCTTTGAATCTTCAATTATAATAATTTAACCGTCGTGTCTTCCATGGTTATATAATAATGGATTAGGTAACTGAAAAAATATTAACGAAAAAAAAAATTAAGCACACATTAAGCAACACATTAAGCACACAAAATTTCATAAAAATCGGTCCAGCCGTTTCGGAGGAGTTTAGCAACACACACCGCGACACGAGTATTTTATATATTAGAATTTACAAAAAAGAATTACGTCATCAATATAATTTTCCAAGTTTGCATTACATTCTTTTGTCTATGTTTCTCCTATAGCTTGAAGTATATATTTAAAAACTTACCTACTCAGCGCTCTTTTACATTATGCATTGAGGAAAGAATGAGGGGTGCTTCTGCCTCCATTTTATTTTTAACGCGAACGATCGGCGCCTCTAGTTCGTTGCTAAAAATCGATAGGGTTCGCTTCACCCGGTGATATTAATGATTCCTTACCGACCACCCGCTTTCACTAGAATTTCATATAGGCATACCTAGCACACTGTTAGCGGGCTATATTTTGTGTCTAACGCGTTTTTAAGCAGTTACTATATATAACTGAAATGGTCATAGTCATAATTTTTATTATACAATATACTTAACAAAGAGGCATACAAAAAAAAGTATTACTTTATCATCGTTTTTGAGGTGATTAAGAAAAGTAATGATATTAAAATCGGAGGATATACAGTTTGATACTGTAGCAATATATCTTCTACATCGAAAATTTGATGTAGTTGCTCTAGTACCATTGGATTGTACCATTAATAGTACTAGTGATACTACTTGTTGTCGTTAATACCACTAATGGTAATAGAGATATTTTGGTATTAACAGTACGACATAGTTGCTCTAGTACCATTTGATTGTACTATTAATTTCTAAATTTTTAATTTATTTTTTATTAATTTTGTATGTTTTATATGGTACTTCTATATTATTAATTAAACCACTCGATAGTAAAAGGATCAAATAATTATTATGGTATAAGTATACCTATAGTATATCTATTCGAATTCGTTGGATATGTATGTATGTACATTCATTATACGAAAATGTTACGTAACGTAAAACACACTGCCTTGTTCACGATACAGCCCACACCCCATTTTAATAAATCTTCTGTATGGGGAATTTCGGCATCTTAGAAGATATTGTAATTCTAGTTTTTGCCACCGAATTCGCCCGCGCCCCCTTTTCTTAAGCGTTAAAAAATCTAAAAAAAAAAGCATGGCAAAAATATAAAATCTTTATGCTCATATATTCCAGTCGGGCGTGGAACTTTTATATTTTTAGATTATCCCTCAGTAAAAGTAGGTACCTACTTTTTTCATGGATATAATGTACCATGATTAATGTACCATACCATTTCATGGATATACATTTATTACAATGTGTATGCAAATTTTCATGATAATCGGTTGAGTGGTTAAGGCGTAAAAGCGTAACAAACGAACTTGCCACCCCCCGGCTTTCCACCCCGGCATTTTTTTCCCGATCAGATCATGTGACTGTATTGAGACAAAAATCAGGAGAGCGTCACAGTTAGTTAAATTTTTATAAGTACCTAACATTAACACAACTTGGTTTTAAGAAAATCATATTATTTTTTTATATTAAACTGCCAAAAAATTGACCTCGTACCAGTATTAGGTTTTATTCGTGTTGACAGTTCTCGGAAACTGTTTGCCAGTGAAATGTGTCGCGGTCACGATAACATAATATATTCGCACACGAATAACTGTTGCCCAACCGGTGAGTAACGACAGGGCTAGTAGATTAACTATTAATTACTAATTTTTTTAGTTTATTATTAAATATAAAACCCATCATCGATTCTTCGCAACTTTTGTCAAAATTGTCACTCAAATATGCCGATTGGCTCCGCATCTATGCAATTTTTTTCTTAAAATCTGTTGGGTAATTTAAAAGAAGTTAACGAAGAAGCAAATAGAAGCGGACAGCGGCTTTATTTAACGCACGGATATAATTTTTTTTTCTGAAAATTATTGCACAAACCTTCCTCGTTTATTGCTCTTAACTTTAGTAAACACGCATTGAAATTCATCGGCTCTTTTAGAAGAATTTAGCGGTAAAACGAAGAGACGGACATCTATTTTATATTATACTAGCTGTTGCACGCGACTTCGTCCGCGTAACTTTATAAAATGTAGCCTATGTTACCTACTCGCTGATAATGTAGCTATCTATAGGTGAAAGAATTTTTAAAATCGGTCCAGTGGTTTTATTTAGAGTTTATTCATTACAAACAAAAAAAATCTTTTCTCTTTATAATCTTTACCAATATTATAAAGCTGAAGAGTTTGTTTGTTTGGTTAACGCGTTAATCTCTGGAACTACTGGTTCGAATTGAAAAAATCTTTTTGTGTTGAATAATCCATTTATCGAGAAAGGCTTTAGGCTAATAACATCACGTCGCGACCAATAGGAGCGGAGCGTCAATGGAAAATATTACAAAAACGGGAAAAATGATTCCTTTTTGAGAACTTCCGTTACGTGCGCTGCGTAAACGGTTTAAGTTACGCAAAAATCATGTATGATGGAATTGTTTCTCTTTAAAAGTTCTAAAAAAAAGTTCGCGGCAGCATTTCTCTATCTTTTAAAATTGACTCACTATAACCTTTTTTATGGTAATCAAAGATTGAAATTAATGCATTATTTGCGAAGGTGTTTTATCAACATGATATTAATCTTTATCCAATTAAATACGTTATTCATTACAAGAATTTAATTGTGAACAAAATTGCCCTTGACATCACTTGATTTCAATCAACATCTTAGGAGATATCATAATTTTAAAATAACTCCGCAACAAAATAGGTATGATAACGTTCGGGCTCAGATTAGATAATAGTTACTTCGTAACAGTTTCATCATTCCCATACTAAAGCTAAAATACCTACGTTATATTAGCCTACAAAAGACGCTGCAAGAAAAAACGTACTCTACGAATACGCCCCGAGAATCGAAATTCCCGCGTACACAGCGCGAGTGTGTCATCGAGCGAAAACGTTAGGGTTGAACAAGGAACAATAAATTAACAAAATGGCTAAAGTTAACCTTTTATTTTATTATTTATAAATTTAATACAATGAAGTGTTTGCGATAAAAGCCGCTGACTTAAATGTGCTTAAATTTTATAAATTGATCGATATTTTTTTTGTCAATTTTTTTTTTGTGTTTTGACCGCCATCCAAAAACATCACAATAATTAACCATCGTATCGTTATTCAAGTTTTATAATAATAATACGTAATATAGTTTTTTTAGAACTTTTCGACAATGTAAACAAACACTAGTCCTTATTTCTCCATGCACTGTAACACTAGACGATCAAATTCGATTTCCTTCATAAAGTATTAACTTTCTTATCATTCTTAACTCAATCACAAGAAAATATATTCATTAAAAGTAAATATTTTCACTAAAAACTGAAATTCTTATTGCGGTTGACGTTTGCACGTCAAATTTTTGTATCTTTGACATCTATCTTGTCTCTGAAAGTCAGTGATGTTACGAATTTAAATTCAAGAAATTAAATTAAACTTAATATTTTCCAAATCAAATAAATATATATGTACATATATATTTTCACATTTTATTGAAAATTTTGAAGAAGAAAAAAAACAAACTGTGTTCTATGATTTAAAACTAAAATATTTTTTATTTACAGACGCGATTTTTCATTTATAGTTTTCAATCGTTCCCAGCACTAGTTTTTAGATCCAACCATTGACAAAGCTAATGTGGCGGATTGTTTACATTATCGACAAGTTCTAAAAAAAAAGATATATAGATGATTCTCACACTAAACTTATACAACGCTCTTTGCTATATAAATTCTAGAAAAATAAACATTCATGCATCGTTCATTTTACTTTAATAATGAAATGTCTTTTTATATTACACTAGCTGGTGCCCGCGACTTCGTCCGCGTTCAAAATGTTATATAACCTAAAAAAGCCTTCCTCGATAAATAGACTATCCAACACAAAAAGAATTTTTCAATTCGAACCAGTAGTTCCTGACATTAGCGCGTTCAACCAATAGATTAAATTTTGCGGCTTCGTCCGCGTCTCTCAGAAATAGTACTTATTTCTGTAAGAACTTTTAAATTCTAGATTATTCTTAAAGTTTTCACAGCGGACGCTCTCTTTTTAAAGCATAATTTTTTGCGAATAATTACGGTTTTGCAATCAGAAGAAGTATTTGTTAATTGAGCGGTAGTTAGCGAAAAATGGAAAGGGCCGAACCGCTACCCGCCCAAGCCACTTCAACCACCCGCCCCCGTCTCTTTTAATGCATTAAACCTCATACTGGAGGCTTCCCTCATTATTTCGCTGCGGAAGGCTTAAAAAGTTGTTTTACGGTTTATTTTCTGCTTCCACAGCGAGAACTCACAATTACGAGTTTAAAGTTTTAACTTCTTACGATATGCTATTGTGAAATTTCTTTCTTTAGTCATTCAAAGACGTCCAAATTCAAACTGTTTAGCTATAGTCTAGCTACATTTCAAATGATTCAGAATGGGAGGAATTTTAAGATGTATTAAAATATTACTTACCTACACTACAACAATCAAATATATACTATTTCTATAATTAATATTCTATAAAATATTCTGTAATATGTAGTTCTAAACTTGCTCTCACGATGTTGAGGTTTGGCCGTTTAGGTTGAGGTTAGGATGTTGAGGTTAGGCCGTTTTAAAAGTCCTACAAATAGTCAGGAAACATTTTTTGAAAAAATCCGATTTCCTTACTATTACTTAAAACAAGAGAACTATTGGCCCTACAGAGTTTTGCTTGTGCTCAAATTGAAGCTAAGTAACTGCTCTACAACTTCATTTACAAATGTCTAACTTTTTGGGAAAAATGACCCATTTTTGAAGTTGTGTATCTCGGGATTTGTTTTACATACAGAGCTGCGGTTGCACTCAAATTGTAGCAAATTTTATTTTCTTTAATAGTGTGTAAGATGACTTTTCCGTACAATGCACATTTCAAAAGTTATAAGCGAAAAACTGAAAAAAGTCTGCAGTTTTCGAGCACCGTGCAGTTAGCACAGGTTCGAAACTGCAAACTTGGTTTTACACTACTGATATCTATCCTAACAACATCTCAAAAGATCAAGACAGTGCAATTTATTGCGACCTAACGCGATTTTTTTGTCTTAGGTGACTGGCCTATAGCATGAGGCGAGAAAGTCAGTCAATCAAGTACAGTCAGGCTGCCTGATGACCTTTGCCTACTTGAAAAATTTAACATTATAACGAACTATTATTATTATTTAATAATAAATAATAGAAGATTCTATGTAGTGGATTGCATAATGATACGGGTATATATCGTAGGTGATGGCAGCCAGTTCTAAAGTAGCGGCGCGCAACGCGGTCCGGATGTTGGGATGTGACCCGTATCGATCGTGTCCATGACGTCACAGCCTTAGCCTTCGAGCTCACTCATCTCAGGGGACCGTACCACGCTCGCACAAATATATCAATACTACACTTGAGGGCCTTTAACAAGCGATTAAATTTATCTGATTATTTATAAAGTGAGATAACACATACGATGTACCTACATACTCATCTATCGAACGGCTATCATCTATTGTATAGTATATCTAATAATAAATGTGACTACTTTTCTCTTGACAACAGTAGTGACGAGATTGCGCCGTATAAAACGTTTTCCATTCATTAGAACTTCATAGTCTTCATTTAAGCTGGTCTGCCTGTATGCGGTCTTTTATCATAAAAAGTAATATGCTTTATTCACAATCAGTTTTTATAAAACAGCAAAAATATTATGTATGTTAATTGATTATGAGTTTTGCACATTGTAAGAAATATATGTTGTTATTGAACAATTATATCGTACTTTAGGTTATAAATGATATTAAATAAATATTGAAACATTTTCTTAAATGAAACTTATCTGTCAATAAATTTATAATTAATATAAAATTGGCATCTAAATCGGAGTTGAGCATTCTTACGCATAAACAGATTAAGTATAAGCTAAGCTGCATTGGCTTTGTGAGAAAGTCAGTCAATCCAATGGAGAGATTCGATCTCTCTACTAGATGGAGTGGCTCTTAATGCCGATAGCAGGCCCCACTGCTGACGATGACCCTTATACTTGGACCTTGGCATGCCAAAGTGCACTCTTACGTAATATCACCAGATTGACGTCACCGATTGTGTTATAGGTACATAGTACCAGTAATGTTGATTTTACTTTTACATTCGTCATTTTCAACTAGGTTTTGATCGCAATTTCGCCGCGTCCCGCGTCATATTTTTAAATGATCCTTAGGAACAGTTTTCGTATCCCTGAAAACGTGTATGCAAAATTTCATGATGATCAGTCGAGTAGTTAAGGCGTGAAAGCGTAACAAACAACCAAAAAAAAACTCACTTTCATAATTAAGTATTCACATTTATTTACTTTTTGTCTTTTTTTCATAGTGTTGGTTTTTCATTTTTTATTTACATTACTTAAAATCAGTACTCCAACAGTCTTTTAGCAGTTGGTTTCAGTTTGTTTCATATCAGTGAAACAATAAAGGATATTAACTTTTTCTTTTTTATTTATATCGACTTTAAAAAAAATTGACACATCAAAATGACTGATAAAAGTGTTTGCTGTTATTTTCAGATGGAAAGTTTGATTAGAGACATGCAAGATCCAGAAACAGGTGTACCAGTACGCAGTCAAAAACTTTTCCTGACCTACATTCCGTCTGCTTTTATGGGTAAGATCATTGGGATACTTGATTTTGAAAGAGCCTCAGATTGTAAATTACACATCTTTGCTGCTTATCGGAATAAATTAAGGATAATAAAGAGAAACGAAAATTTTATTTGAATTATAAAAGGAAAAAAAAAAATAGGAATGTTTTTTAGTATCACAGTTACAATTTACATTTTTTTTCTATAAAAATAAGTATAATTAAAAAAAAATTGCTTAAATAAAACCAAAATATCATTCCACAAAAAGTTCTAAATTTTTCGGATCTCTCGACATTGATATTGCCTAATATTTAAAATAAATATTAATGTAGCAAAATTTTGTGAAAATATCTTTACTAGAAGGTAAAATTTAGAAGGTAACGTATTTAAGTTGGTCCCGATTCTAATAAGAATTGCACTTTTTAATGGTAATATTGAATTTTTATTTCGCTATACAAAAATTTCGTTTTATTTTTGCTCTTCGCTGATAGCTGATTAATTTGTCTAATTTCAGCCCACTAAATTTTGAGTATCCAGATAATTATTGGACATTTAGTTGAATTTACCAATAGAATTTTCTTAGTTTATCAAACTAAGTATGTATATTTGTGTAAAATTAGACATCACAACGTCTGAGCCCGATAAGGCTTTGTAGTCTGATTGTAAAATCAATAATAACGGCCACACATCTAATGTCTCCAAAGGACATTCACCGGCGGCGACCACACATATATACAATTTCGTTTATATTCTCATATTCTTTATAAATACTTACTCAATAAATATACGTACTTAACTTTGAG
The DNA here is from genome assembly GCA_936446665.2 of Synanthedon andrenaeformis. Lineage (NCBI taxonomy): Eukaryota > Metazoa > Arthropoda > Insecta > Lepidoptera > Sesiidae > Synanthedon > Synanthedon andrenaeformis. The sequence goes on along the minus strand of OW387780.2, from coordinate 11,473,035 downwards.
CGGATAGTAAACCCTTTTACGACAATTTTAAGAGATATATCAAGATTGAGACCATGTAAGACCTCGTCACTGTTAGCCAATTTTTATATGAAAGATGTAAATAATCTACCTAATTTTTCATAAATATTATATTGTAAAGTATCTAACCTGCTATTGGCTAAATATATAATATAATAAAGTTTTTTATATATATGAAAGATGTAAATAATCTACCTAATTTTTCATAAATATTATATTGTAAAGTATCTAACCTGCTATTGGCTAAATATATAATATAATAAAGTTTTTTATATGAAAGATGTAAATAATCTACCTAATTTTTCATAAATATTATATTGTAAAGTATCTAACCTGCTATTGGCTAAATATATAATATAATAAAGTTAAGTTGAAGTTAAAAAGTATATCATACCATGTTTCTATGGATAATTTATCCTGATTCGTAAGAAATCGTGAGAACACGATAAGGTAGACAGACAGGCAGACGGTCCACTTGATCGTAGGTGGATACCATCGCCTGCAAGGCCGCTGTCGACCATGGCAAGATTAAGGATAAGGAAGAGATAGGGAAATGGCTCTGGCATCCCTTACTCGCTTACCAAAAGACAACTGGGATGGTTGCTGCCGCCAGACAGGCTGTCCAAATGACTGTTTAAGTTGCTTGTAATTTATGTATTGTATACATATAAGTAGTACTGAAGCAGTGCCATATTCTTTCGGTCTTGATTTTTAAAGCCTTCTATAAACTGAGTGTTATTATCATTTCAGGTTATGATCTTGTCGAATGGCTTATGGAAAAATTTAATCTTGATGAAACTAATAATGGTAAGTTTAAAACTTCTCATTCTCATTCATTTAAAACCACTCATTCTAAACTTCTCATTTAAAAAAAAGTTTTTTCCACATTTTTGAACATTATTTATTTCAAATTTTACTTTTAATGTTTTTACTTTTTATTCTTCAAATAGTATAAAAAGTAATTTTGATTTGTTTCTGTAAACTATATTATTTGTTTGGTGATGTATTATGGGAACAACAAAAACATTTTTTTTTTGTTATTTACTCTCCAAAGTAATTCAATATGGTGATAGCACTGACTCAAAAAATAGCATGTCAGAAAATGACAAGAAACCGAGTCACCTAAAGAAATTGTATACCTACGGCTTTGTGACGTTATCATAGATTAAAACAAGCCAGATGACTTCAGTTAAAAAAGTGTTATAAATAATCCAGAATAATGCTAATAATCTACGATGAGATTAATTATCATGGCCACTTTATAAAGGAATTGTCGGATCTTAAATTTAAAAGAAATTTGAAAGTATATTTATTATATTGTTATAATTTTAAAGAATTTTATGACAAAACACATTAATTCATTTATTTAATTAATAAAAAATCCACAAGTTATAGTAAATTAAACAAATCAAATACAAAATATTTACATGGCCTTGGTACATTTTGTATTATATTACATATTATACATATTTACATACTTTGTACTGTGACAAATGCATATAAATGCATGTGTTTGTGAAAATAAACATTTTTATAATTTATTCGTCTACAATGACTCATAAAATTGTCTTATTGTCTCTCAAAGTTGTTCCATATAATAATAAACTAATGATTGCATTGAATTTATAATTTCTATTGTTACAGTTGAAGCAATAAACTTAGCCAATCAACTCTGCCAATATGGTTACTTCTTTCCTGTCAATGATTCGAAAAACCTAGTTCTTAAAGATGATTCTTCTCTATACAGATTTCAGGCAAGTATAATAAAACTTCTTAATTTGTTTTTTTTTTCTCTATTTTAGAAAAAAAAATATGCATATTATAGTAGAAAAATTAGTTAATATTAAGTTACCGCATTACTCCAAATTTCTAAAACATATAATATTATAAATTCGAAAGTTTGTATGTTTGCTTAGGTGTTTGTTAGTCAATAACGGAAAAGCAGCTGAACGGATTTGTATGAAATTTGGCACACAGATAGTTAACTACTTGGATTAACATGTAGGATACTTTTTATCCTGGAAAATCGTCATAAAAAGTTCGGTGCCACTGTCGTCACAGCGATAAATTTGTCATTTTTCGCGGACAAAGTCGCGGGAACCAGCTACTAGTAATATAAAAACACAGAAAAGCGAGATCTATTAAATAAACTCTATTGGACCGCTCTTTAATCACGCCCGGGGTATGAAAAATTATGGGAGTAAAATCAAATGTCACATGTCACACGTTACGCGTTACCGGCTACAATATGCTTCAATACATTTTAATATAATATAATACATATTATATTATATTAAAATGTATTATATTTTATTATTTATTGAATATAATATATATAATTAATATATATATATTAATATATATTTAATAAATATAATCTTTATTGAGTATTGATAGATGACTTTGACGTATTTGACGCTGATGCAATAAGCTAGAGCTATATTTTAAATTATAAAGTTTCCAAGCCCCTCTGTATACCAAAAAAGTGCCCTAATAACTTCCTTAAGTGGCGATTCACATGTGGTTTTATGGGCAGATCTACGCATGCTTGTTTGGTCGAATAAAATTTCATTTTTTCTATACCATAAGTGACAAGGTGCAAAGTGAAGTTACCAACAGCCATGATGTTTTTGATTTGCGGTTGTAACCATGAATACTCGACCGTATCCAAGGCGACGTCAGCGGTTACCACAACAATTTGACATCATCAAGACGCCCCGCCGTTCGCTTTCTTGGGAGACTACGTGCGCGCGCAGATTCCCGTTTTACACTGACTTTTATCCAGTTTTATTTTATTTATTTTTCTATTAGTGTTTTCCCTGTGATTGTATGTAAATTTTAGTAAGTATTTTTCAGTATTAATGTTAAGCAGCAGCCAAGATGCAGGGACTTCTACCGATAATGCGACCGTGTCTTCGGAAAATCTAGTGCAGTGTTTACAATGCCCTCAAATCCGTTATTTTAAAAGTGAGAGGGGCTTACACATTCACATTGGCAAATGTCATAAGCAGCGCTCCGCCCAAACCGCTATATTAACCCCACCACACAACTCCACTCCCCATCAACAACCCTTTTGGCAAGAAATTTCCACCTTAAAACATTCCATACCCATACTCAGACGGATTCCCAAGGGTGCAAGAGTAGCTGTGGCTCACAACCTTGCCGAGGCAGTACACAATACCGTGCGTGACAACTCGAGGCAGGCTTGGGAGAAACTGCTTTCTTTTCCATACCGCATTCTACACATTACGAGGGATCCTCATAATAGTGCCTCTCTCACATCACGTGTTAAAAAAAACTGTAATTCCAATAATGATCTCAATCAATCTTTTTCTTTATCTTCTTCGCCAAAATATAACCTTTTTAAAAGTGTCGAAAATAAAATAAGCGAGGGAGATATTAAGGGCGCAGCTCGTCTGCTTTTTTCCAATGACACGATCGCTTCCGACTGCTCAGAGACTCTCACCGCCTTGCAAAACAAACACCCTAGATTTCAGTCTTCTAAATTTCAATTACCACCTAACTTTTTTCAAGCCAACGATGACATAATAACGCCACCTTTACAAACCTCTGCAGAGAAAGTACGTGGAGCTATCATCTCTTTTCTTCCGGGTTCGGCCGGTGGTCTCGATGGTCTCACCCCGCAACATCTGAAGGATCTCACCAGCGGCTGCTGCGGAGCAGCTGGCGAGACTCTCCTACAAGAACTCACGAACCTGTGCAACCTGATGCTGCGTGGCGAGGTTGCATCGGACGTCGTTGATGTATTATACGGAGCTAACCTCTGCGCTTTGAAGAAGAGAGATGGTGGTATTCGTCCGATTGCTGTTGGGTCGACATACCGGCGCCTCACAGCTAAAATAGCATGTAAATCTGTTAATTTTCTCTCCTCATACTTTCAGCCAAAACAGCTAGGCTTCGCCTGCAAAGGGGGTTGTGAGGCAGCCGTGCACTCTTTTCGATCCGCTATATTAAATCAAGGCGGTGATGTGTTTCTAAAAGTCGACGTTAAAAACGCTTTTAATTCCGTTAACCGAGTCGCCATGTTGGCTCAAATAAAATCAAAAGCTCCTGCAATTTTGCCCTTCATGATCCAATGCTATAATGACCCCACTAAACTTCTATATAAGAACCACCTCATTTCATCTGAGGTCGGGTGCCAACAGGGCGACCCTCTGGGTCCAGCAATTTTTAGTCTTGCCATACACCCGGTCATCGAACTTCTAAATTCAAAATTTAACGTTTGGTATTTAGATGATGGGACTCTGGGAAGCGATGCATCCATTGTACTTTCGGATTTTCGTACTTTAATTCATGAGTTCCAAAACATCGGTTTAGATTTGAATTTTGCGAAGTGTGAACTTTTTGTGCCAGATAATTGTCTGGGCAGAGACGCCGTTATATCAAGCTTCAAAGAAATAGCGCCACAATTATCTGTCATTGATAAAAAGTCATTACATCTTTTAGGTTCTCCGATTTTAGACGAATCTCTACCAGAATTTATAAATTCCAAATTACAAAATTTTAGTGAGATATTAGACCGGCTTTTGAAAATTAATTCTCACATGGCTTTTTCTTTAATACGTTATTGCCTGTTTGTTCCGAAATTTATGTATGTCTTACGGTGTTGTCAACTTTGGAAGTTCCCCCAGCTCCTTTCATGTCTAGATAACACTATAAGACATACGCTTTCTTCCATTTTGAACATCAGATTTGATCACCGCTCTTGGACTCAAGCCACGCTTCCAGTAAGGTTCGGTGGCCTGGGCATACGAAAAACATCTGATGTGTCCTTACCGGCGTTCTTGTCCTCGACACATGCAAACCATACACTAATTTATAAAATATTGGAGCGCTCATCTTGTTCACTACCTGTTCCATATATGGATGAGGCCAAGGATGCCTGGAGAATTGCGAGTGCAAATAGTGACGTACCTGTAAATACCTCTTCTCAGAGGCTTTGGGATGAGCCTCTCTGCAGACTGTTGCAAAATAATCTTATTAACACGTCTTCTAGTCCTGCAGAGCATGCTCGTCTTTTGGCCGTTGGGAAGTGGGAATCGGGCCTTTGGTTAAAGGCACTACCATCACCGAATACAGGCACTTTGCTGGACCCAAGTACCTTCCGTTTAGCAACTGCCCTTCATCTTGGTGCCCCCCACGTCATCCCTCATCGATGTGTTTGTGGCACGAACGTAGACAGCCTCGGACACCACGGGCTGTCTTGCCAACGAAGCGCTGGTCGCATTTCTCGACATCACTCTTTAAATGATCTCATTCGCCGGGCTCTTGTCACCGCTGGAGTGCCAGCTATACTGGAACCCTCTGGCCTGGCTCGCGACGATGGCAAGAGACCGGATGGAATGACACTGGTCCCTTGGAAGGCGGGACGGGCTCTTGTATGGGATGCTACTTGTGTCGATACGCTTGCCCCGTCCCACCTCCAAGGCACTTCTAGTATTGCTGGCGCAGCCGCAAACCATGCGGAGAACCTCAAGCGGCGCAAGTATGAGAACCTCAGCGGAGATTTCATATTTGATCCGTTTGGGGTTGAAACCTTAGGCACATGGGGCCCGGGTGCGCATAAACTTTTTAGAGAAATTTCAAAAAAACTAACGGAAACCACCCGCGACCCCAGAGCCGGCAACTATTTGGCACAAAGAATAAGCCTCGCTATCCAGCGAGGCAATGCCCTTAGTTTGCTAGGTACTCTACCAGATGGAGATGGCCTGGGGCATTTTTTTTACTTATAGCATTTTCTAGTGAGTAGTTTTAATTTCTTAGTTTTAATTAATAATACTTGTTATTTAACACTTAATAAATACTGACAGTTACTTTCACAATATAATACATATAATATATTATATTATATTAATATGTTTTAATTATATTTATTAAATTATTTATTTATTCGTTTCCGGAGTAAACTCCAGTCATGCGTCGGAGCTGAGTAAACACACACTTTTTTTTATTACAATCCAAGTAAAACTATACCTTCCAGAGCTATGTTACATAATTAAGTATCTGATCCTTCGAGCCAGATATTAGCCAGCTAATTGAATAAAATGGATGTTTTGCATTTCAGAGTCCTTATTACTGGCCATGGCAGGCGTCACGTGTTGCAGGCGGTTCGTCGGCCCCGACCATCGGCCCTGACAACGTCGAGTACGCGATTTATCTCGTAAAGCGAACGTTGCGCAACAAACAGCGACATGGACTCGAAGACTATGAAATGGAAGCACTCAACAACCTAAAGAAGAACCTCGCTGCCAAGTGGGATTTCATTACGATGCAGGCAGAGGAACAGGTATGCTAAACTGTATTCTACTGGTTTTGCATTATTGTGTGTGCGTTACATCATGTCACAAGTAAGGTCACATTATAGGTAATGTTTGATAAAATTATTTTAATTTAGGTGTTCGCCAATAAATTTCTATAGCTAATTTAACTGTTATTCCTATAAATTTGTCCAAAAGAACCAATGTAACAAACCAACAAGGAAAATTAGTTCACCAGCAAAACAAACGGGGTCCATCCAAATCACTGTGTAGTGTTTCCTGCTATTATTATTTGTATATTTTAGGAACGCCGGCAATTTCAAACTATAGTAAGGCCAAGGAGACAACGCAAACTATGTAAACAAACCCGGCCTTCTTTCCTTTTTCCTCACACGAAGCGGCCGGCGCTATCTGTTTCATGTTATCTTGACACTCTTGAAAGTTTGCTTACATTCTTTGCGTTGTATTGTTGGCGTTGCTTTAAGAATAAGCTTTTTATTTTTGTGGTGGATCAGGTGCGGCTAGCGAAAGATCGTAAGAAGGGCGACAAGATAGTGAGTGACAGCCAAGAGAGGGCGTACTGGCGCGTGGCCCGACCGCCGCCGGGAATGCCCAGCGCACTGGAGCCATGCCCTGTGCCCGTTCGTGTCAAGCACCAGCGACCCAAGACGCGCACCATACAACAACTCAAGAGAGAAGTTAGTTTTTAAACAAATTCTTAATATGCATCATATAGTACATATTATGTTTAGTATATCTAATTTCTAGGCATAGGCCTCTCCTCTGTATGAAGAGATGGACTTAGTTTTCTTCGACTCATATATTTTCTCGGAATAATTTAATCGACTTCATTAGAATCGACATTAAATGTTCAAGCATACGCTCTTCATTTCTAATCCAATAAAATAAATCTGCATAAATTTTGTAAAATGTTTCGCTATGTTGCCATGTATGTTGCACAGAGCTAATCTGGCATTTCTGTGAACTAGTGTGATTGATATCTGTTGTCTGTCTGTTTGTCTGTACAAACAGTTTTTAAGATGAGGTACGGACAAACTATAAACTTTGCCAACTCCTAGGTACTCCTGGCACGAACTATGTATAAAAAACTTTGTTTTTTTTTTTTCATTTATAAATATTAAAATTTATTTGAAAGACAAAAACAGTTGCAATATATTGAATGAAATTTATTTTCTAAAAAAATTAATAGTTAAATGATCAGACAAAAAAAACAATAAAATTTATTTGTATATATTGTTACTGCATAGAAATAAATACGATTATTTTTACGATTTAAAAAAATAATATCAAACACATATTTGCATATTATTTGTTCTGTGCATGAACAAATAACAGAATGTATTAGAAAACGCGTTGTTCTGTGATCTCTTACAGATTGAACATCTGAAAGCAAGCCTGGACCGTACGAGAGTGAAGACTTCAATTGCCCTAGAGGCCCTCGTGGCCTATTCGGAGACCTTCGCTCCATACGATCCTTGGCTCACTCCGCCGCAGCCCTCCAACCCCTGGGTCAGCGACGACACTCTCTTTTGGCAAATCAACAGTCCGCTGTAAGAACCTCCTGCATTGCTACTAATTATAAAAAAAAAATTCTACTGCTCCATAATAAACCAAATTCATATTTATCGAGTTCGAAATTAATAGCAAAGAATCAGTGCATATTTTTTGGTGATGATTTTTCATCGTTTTTTTTTTTTCATTTTAATTTTGTCCCGGTAATCACCAAGAAACGACAAAATTTTATAAAATAAAAAAAATAAGTTTACCTAAACCTGGGGTTAATTTGACTTATCGTCGTTGTCAAACCAAAATATGCTATGTGCGCTTTTTTGATATTCTAACATTTTGACTTTAGTCAAGAGTTCTTAATAAAATATGCTATGTGCAGAAGCTAAAATCTGTTATGTGAAAAATTTGCTCTTATTGTAAAAATAATAAATAACCTATTAAATTTTCATGTTTAAAAGACATGTAAGTTTACGCATAACAACCCCTACGTTTAACAAAAATTTTTTTTGTCAATATACTTACTATTGTATATTACTTAATACTATGAAATCTCTATACATAAAATTTGAAAACAGTCTCACTGAAACTATACGTTTGTACAGTGTGGAGGTGCCGAGTGAGAAACGGGTGCAACGATGGGCTCTGTCGATCGAGGAGTTGGTGTCGGATCCCACTGGACTTCAGGAGTTCACCAGCTTCCTGCGCAAAGAGTACTCGCACGAGAATATCCGTTTCTGGCTCGCGGTCATGGACCTGCGTCGCAGTACCACCAAACAAATACCCAAGAAATTGGACGAAATCTATGAGTACGTGTTTCACAAAGTTACAATGTATCAAATGTTTGATACATTTTGATTCTACGTTAGCAAAAATTATCAAAGATTACGACTGCAATTGGTCATATGGGACAGGCGTTTACTTATCAATTGTATCTAAAAATATCTATAGATATGTGTCTATAGATGTGATAGGATCTGTAATGATCGATCCTATCACATCTATAGACTATAGACCCTTTGGATGATATACATAAAAATTTGACCTTAGTCCTTAGTCACTGTGGAGTGGCTGGCTATATGGTCCCTTAAGGTGGTAGTGGAATAATAGGCGAGATCTTATGTGCACTGTTTATTATAATACGTGTTACGCGTGCGGGGACCGCCAGAACACTGTCGGCTGCATTCGTCCGACTTGTGTGTTTGGCTACGCTGTAACGTGCCGCGTCAGCACCGCTACAGTCACTAAGGATAAAAACTGTCAGGTGTATCATCTTAACAAGCTATAAACGGAATTAAGGTTTTCATGAACCAAGAAGTATAAATTTGCGCAAATGGCGCTTATTTCATACGATTAAACGTCACTGAGGGTGTCGCTCACGGAGCGTGACGCCGCGAGTTCATTGTTTTTTCTACATACTAAAAGTGCCCAACACGCCTAAAGAAGTTATCACTTCAATAAAATTATCCGTAGTCACACGCACCGGTATGACCATCACTTGGTGAGAATAAATTTCCGGCATTTCCCGTGGAGTTTCCAAAAATTTTCTTTCACACAAACGTTTATGATATCCATAGGGAATTCTTGAAGCCCGGCGCGCCGTGCGAGATAAACATAGACGGCGCGACGGCCGAGCGCGTGGCGGAGGGCATCCGGTCGGGGTCGCGGTACGCGTTGGACCACGCGGCGGACCACGTTTACGGGCTGCTGCTCAAGAAGGACTGCTACCCGCGCTTCGTGCGCTCCGACCACTTCCAACGGCTGCTCACGGAGGGGCGCAACGTGCACCAGAAGAAGGCTAAGTATGTGCCTCTGCCTCTATTTCCTTTATCTTCATTTTTAACGTCCGACGCAAAAACGGGGTGTTATAATTTTGACGTGTCACCTTGTTAGTGTTAGCAAGAATAAAAATGTGGATCTATTTTTCCAGGTTTTTTAATTTCGGGGGTCAGGTGAAGAAGAAGCCGGGGTCGGCTAGTGGCAGCGGCAGCTGTGGCGGAAGCAGCGGAGGCCTGACGAGGCGCAGGGGCTCCGACCGGTCGCTGTCGGGTTCCGCTCACGAGCTGGCCGTCTGCGCTGCGCAGCCTCCACGGGCCCCGGAGCCCCCTCCCCACAGCCACTCGCAGTCCAATCTCTGCGATATTATACCCTTCAGGTAACTAAATCTCTTTAGACTCACTTATTTGAAACGTGCCATGTCATTGGCAAGGCTCTGTCTCAGTGACCCAGAAATGAAATGAAATATTAACGTGGATCATAAATTTAATTCAACATGTACGATGCTTAACAATGTTTACCTAAATGTTTATCTAAAAAGACAAATTGCAAAAGACTCGTTCTTATTGCAGAGACCCTCTCGACGACGACACCGCGGACGTAGTTCCGTGGGAGAGCTCATCGCGGGAGGGCGTGCACGCGGCGGGAAGGCGGAGGCAGGACTCCGCCGCCGACTCGGGCAGCTCGTCCTCCGACGTCAGCGCTGCCGTCGCGGTAGGCGTGGAGCGCGCGCGGTGCTTGCCGCAGCAGAGCACGCTGGACGGCGGACTGCGCGGCGCTCCGCCGCCTCTACGCCGACTGTCCGCCGTCGAGCCGCGCCATCTTGCGCCGCTCGCTTCGCCCCCCGCTTCACCGCGTGCACCCCGCCCGACGCCCGCGCCCGCCGCCGTCGCCGCGGTGGTCGCCCCCCCACACCCCACTCCCACTATAAGCGTGAGTTCTGCGCCGGACGACGAGTCGGCCGGATCGCCCGCCGGCACGGGTTCGCCGGATGAACCGCGCTCTCTCGCCCACTCCGACGAGCCTTCGTCCGTGTTCGCGTCCGCGGACGTCACTCCGACGGACCCATCTCGAACCACGCTCAAGTCTATCGAGGATCGACTCGAAAAAACTGTTATCTTGTCCTCTAGTTGTGATAGAACTGACGTTTCGAAAGTAGCTGTGAAAGTGAATGTCGAATCCGAGTCGGTATCGCGCGATCCACCGTCGTCCGTCGTCGCGAGATCGGACTCGAAAGACTCCGATCGGACGAAGTCGTCCATGCATGACGTCGTTCCGGTAAAGAAAACACTGTCCCGTGAACCGTCAACGACGAAAGAAACCAGTCCGGCCTCAAGTAAAGATAGTAGGAAAATTAGCGATCTTACAGAGAGTGCTGTCGCGACAGAGTGCGCTGCGCCGGCGCAGATGTCGCCACCGGAAACGGCACCGGAAGCTCCGACGGCGCCCTCAGCTCCGGCGGTGCCCTTAGTTCCGGAGGTGCCGGCGTTTCCAAAGACTCCAGAGATTCCGACGGCGTCGGTCGCACCGATACGGATTCCGGTGGCGCCGCTCGCCGTCTGCGAGGACATCGGAGTCGACGATGAGAACGTAGAAAAAGTGCCTTCGGCGCCATCGCGGAGGGTCTCGGGAGATTCCAAAGCGGCGTCCGAGTCAGACGCGACGAAAAATATTGCTCATAATATAGACGAACTGTCGTCAGTTTCAGAATCAAATATTGTTAAGCGTGATAATAAGAAGGACGTCGGTGAGCGTAAACAGCGGAACGACATTTGTCCCTGGGAGGACGAGTAAGTACTCGTGAGTTTGGAGTTTGAGCATTTTTTGTAGATAAATGATTTTTTAGTTTTTCTAAGCAGCATGTTTTGTTTACAGTTTTAAGTAATGTTTACGTCGTAGATGGAAGATAAAAGGTAGATACTGCACATTCTTACCCCCTAAATGCCTAAATACTCCCCACAATTACAATTCCAATCACGTGGTAATAATAGAAAGGGTATTCAAATTTTCCTACAAAAACTGCGTGTGTATTTTTAACGTAGGTATAGGTATCACGTGTATGCAAAACAGTGTCCTTTGAGAGAATGAATGATACTGAGTTCATTGGACTCAGTATATAAGGTTCATGCGCGGATATTGAGTCTCTAATCTTTCTTTTTGCTTCTGTCTATGGTTTACATTTTTTTTAAATTATTTTTTTTTTTTTATTTATTTCCGTAAATATTGTATATTTGATTACTTGAATGATACTAACAAAAACACTGATACTTGCTGATACCACTTGTGTTGACAACTCAATAATAATTCTGCAATATAATTGTAAGAATATCGGGACAGTTGTAAATAATTAAACAATGACATTCTCCTAATATTTTTTGTTTTTTTTTTTTAATTCCTTGTTTTGTAGACAACAAACAAGCTTATCGTTACCTTTTTTTCAGTTCGTACACTATATAATTATGTCCTCGTCTCTACAAGGTGTTCGTATATACATGTATATATTTTTTTCCTGTAATGTGTGTAATATATTAAATATTATGTAAGAATTAGCTTGCAAAAATTAAAACTTTTTTTAAAAAAAAAGTTCGGCGGACAGGCTGACAGTCCACTTTATGGTAGATGGCCAACGTCGCCTATAACACAAGCTACGCCACATGCTGAGATACAGATAACTTTTAACCATTTGCTGGTCTAATAAGTGGAGATATTATACACTTATTCTATGCTTATAGTTAATCTACGTACAATACTTCATTTGGGTCGCGTTTAATATGGTTTAATGTTAATTGAAGTCACAGATCACGTAAGTTGAGATAAACTCCAATACACTGTTGACCATGGGACATATTTTTACAGTGCATACTTACTGCCCCATAAGATTTGTTTCGTCGATGTAAGGTGCTACATACTCAAAGTCACATCTCGGAAAGTGTTCCACTATTTCCATGGAAATACTGAGACTAGTGAATTTTTCGTCCCATTATATCCACTGACGACAATAAATCTCATTATATCCACTGACGACAATAAATCCTGTATGGTTCGCGTTTAATATTGATGCAAGCGCCAAAGGACATTTCAATAATAAACACGGTCCCAAGGAAGTTGACATAGACATAGTTATGTAATAGAGATTTTACACCCTATTTTGATAAAAAAAAATCAGTGGCGTAACAATAAGGTGGCAGAAAGGGCAAAACGCCACGGGCCCCTGGACCCGAGGAGACCCAGGTTGATAGGCCGTGAATAGAGAAGGACCCTATCATTAAGGTATTACAACATTAAAGAAATATGAATGTAAGTTAGGTTTTTATTTTTTTAATTAAGAAATCTTCCAAAATGCATAGATAATGTTGTTATAAAGATTACTCGTTTATCAGAACGTAGTCGTAGTTCAAATTTTTTTTATGTTGCTCAACAAACAGGCTTATGGTCTACTTGATGGTAGGTGGCTACCGTCGCCTATAACACAAGCAACGCCACATAAGCTGCAAGTGCGCTGCCGACTGCAATAGGATTAAGGATAAGAGATATTTTCCTATCCCTCCCCAATCCTTTATTTTTTTACGGATATAAACAATGACAAATTATGTAATATTTCATGTTTTTTTTTTTTCAGAAATACGTGCGACAGTGAAGCTCCATTTGTTAAAACTTATGCCACGCTCGGTTATTTATAATTTGTGTAGGTGAATATTAACAATATTTTATGATGTCAGGGTTTATAGAAGGGAATAAATTTTTTTTTTTTTTTAAAGTTAGATCCTACGTTCTGATTATCACAGATTTAGGCCACTATTATTATGTAATAATATGAATATTTTAAAGTAAATGATCGTTAATTATTAGAAACGTATGTGTTTTATTTGATACCTAAATGAAAAGAACCATATTTAATTGGAAATTAATTTTATTTTGTATAAATCAAAAGTGGGAACATTTTATTCAAAACACCTATTAAAACACCTTATTCAATATACCTATATGGGCTAACATTATTCAAGATTCTCACACAAAAATACTGCTTTCAATTTATATACGTCTTGTACCTAATAATAAATAATTATTTATAACTAAATTATATTTAAGAGTAATACTTGGCTTAATTTCAAACTCGTACTAACGTTCCAAATAAATCTGTACAATAGTGATCAAACAAATTACCAATTTTGTGAATCTATTACCTAAAACACCTAAAAGTATGCATATCCTACGTACATATATAATAAAAGCACATATAACCACATACATAACCATCAGTTTGCAGTCTTGCAAAACATATAGAAGAGATGATTATACTTATATAATTTTGTGCAATTTATTTGGCACATATTGTAGACTAAAGATAAGTGTTCAAAATTATAATTTACAGGGCAATACTAATTAAAAAACATCTCTGCAAACGCCGTTACTGTCCATTTGCTGTCCATTGGGGCAGTTTGGAGGGGCTACGATCATGTTTCTCATGGTGACTGATGGCGCAGGGGTTTGATCTTCTAATGAATTTGTGTCACCGCCTTTAACAAGATCTTTTTCTTCGACAACGTCAGTTTTAGCGTCGACTTCTTCAGGGAATACAATGTTGTCTTGGTCAGCCATTTCCTGAAAAAAATATTAATGTGGCTTAGAATTAATCTTCTACGAGTGCATATAAAAGTCTATGCGTGTATATTTTATATGATTCCTATGGACTCTAAAACCGCTCAATCGATCACCGTGAAATTGTCCATACGGCTCTTCAGAAAAGACATAGGGTATCATACATTCCGCAACTTCATCATAATCAATATTACTATTTATTATTGAGGTGAAATTCTGAATCCGCAACAACCCTGATGTGTTCTGTATTGTTGAGATGTCTTACTTTGTTCAAGACAGTTATTGTTTGCCTGCACCTGCTACGTCCGCCTGTTGTACTTGGTATAAGTATCTTATAACGAGAATAATATATTTAATTAACGTTTAAAACCACTAATGCACAAATTTGTATGGAATAAGACTACAGTACAGAAAAGACAGTTACAGTACAGTACAGTGAAGGCTACAGTAGGAGTGACAGAGACAAATTCCAACGTTCTGAAAAACTGTGACCTCGTGATTGGACTGCAAGTAGGTATACTAACTATTAATAAGTACGGAAACTTTTTATGAAGTATTCAACATGTATTCAAGGTTAAGATTGTATTGACCGCAACGCAAATAATATATCAGAAAGACATGACGCGACTGAATTAGCGTTTCCTTTATCTAATGGCCAGAAGTTTTTTGTAAGTATTAGCACAGATGAAATAAGAGTTACTTGGTATTAGGTACTTTGCGACTATTCACATTCCAAAATGAACTCACCTTGAATCACTGTTTTCGATACTTATTATAAAGATTATATATTTATTAATTACCCATAATGATATTTAAAAATTTCATTGTTAATTACTAAACATTATCAATACCAAAAATACTGATGTTAAAACACTTTGGTGTAAATAAGGTGGTCTTTTTAGTTCATGTAAAGCATTTTTTTAAAGCTTTTTAGAAACCTTGTTTCTATATCTAATCTAATAAGGATAAACAAATAATAGGGCGTGTTTGTTAATAAAGAAGACTGAAGGAATAAAATATATTTTATTCAGTTGCAAAGAATAGAAAGAATACAAGGAAACTTATTTTTAGTTATTTTGTATAATTATGTTTATATTATGTTCGTAATTATTCATATTCGTTTTAAAACTTTATTCATATTCGTTTTTTTGTTCTGAAATTCCCAACGTACATTATGTATTGTAAGATCTGCAAATTCTTATAAAACCTTTTCAATGAAGAATTTCTTTTAAAATAAATATTTCATTCCGAATATTTTTTTTTTAATTTTTGAGATTTTTAATTGCGAAAATATAATATTACTAATTTTTAATTTTCTAAAAAAAAATGTTTATTTCAGTTTAGTTTTACTATTATATTGTAGTGTTAAAACATTAAATAAGTACCTAACACAAATTATGTTAATAAATTAGGCAATATATTACTCACAGATTGAAATAATGTGTTCTGTTCAATATAGCACAACACAACTTATTGGATTTAGTACCGGCACTCGACTGTTTTGGCTATATCCGTATGCCTTCTTTATATACAATATCGCAATTTATCCTTACCCCGGTCACTGACATGCGTGCAAACATTCTTACATTGTACGAATCTTTGCACGCATGTGAAGGAACGTGACATTCATTCGCAAACTCAGCGAGTATGCAAATGGGTTCGCATACTCATTTGCGAATGCGTTGAAGGTGAAGATGATTTTAGTGCAGTTTAGTGTTTGTCCTATCCATGATCAAATTCAATTTACGCCACTCAGTACACGATACGAACTCTGAAAATGGTAAACGAGATGTCCGTTACCTACGCAATCAATACGCAATCGTACGCGAAACTGGTCTCACGAATGCTTGCACGAATGTGTGGGAGACTACGCGAAGGTTTGAGGTTCGCGCGCTTTGATGTGCGTTAAAAAACCGACACTGCACGGAAAAGCGCGAATGTAGCAAAAACTTCGCATAGTCATTTGCAAATGTCGTCCTACACTTGTGGGTTCGCGTATTCGCGCGAATGTGAGTGACCGGCATTAGATACGAATATGAACCACTGAAAGGTGTGTACCGGACGTCACAGTGTGATTCATATTTGTCGATTTTGAGAATTATCGTATCTAAAAGAACCGTTATACTGTACTTGTAGTTTAGGAGAAGACGTAAAACCATTTTATTTATTACACAAGGATAAAATATTACATAAACACATAAAGTTGCTAAATATATATATTTCCGATTGTTTCAAAATACATACGACTTTTAGAATTGAAGTATTGTTTTTCGTTTTCCTATAAGTATCTATATTTCTTATTTTCTACACTATCTTCGCATATCATTTATTGAAACTTGTTAAAAATATGTTTTAATTATAAAATTGTGGACGTTAATAATGTCACATAAAATAAAAAAAAAATAAAAAAAAATAGCACAAAATCAAATTGTATTACATATCATACTTATATAACAGATGAAATAATGGTTATTTTAAAACTGACTATATTATCTTTTTTGCTGGTTAATTTGCTGACTGAGTTAGGGGACGTTCAAGTATTACGTAACGCAATTTGGGAGGGAGCGGGGTCTTGTAATACGTTACGTTGCCTTACAGGGGTGGGAGGTGAATGCTTCGAGTCTATTGTACGTCATTTTTATTTTGTTCTCCCAAGTTGGCTACCCTTTTCGTTGGTAAAAATAACTTGGTCCTAAACATAACGTTTAGGGAGGGTACAGAAAAACGTTCGGCGCGTTAATACTTGAATACCCCCTTTATTGTGAGCTCCGGGGTAAAAATTAAGCGTGTGACTATATACCCAGAAATTCGACAACGAGGTATTATAACGATCGCCATTGACGAGCTCATTGGTCG
This sequence comes from Synanthedon andrenaeformis, assembly GCA_936446665.2. Lineage (NCBI taxonomy): Eukaryota > Metazoa > Arthropoda > Insecta > Lepidoptera > Sesiidae > Synanthedon > Synanthedon andrenaeformis. Next base: position 11,455,981 of record OW387780.2, on the reverse strand, counting down.
AGGTGCTTGCCTTAGCGCTCTCTCTCAGTGGTCATGAGTTAGACTACCGTCAAGAGTAGTAATGAACTTTTCAAAGTTGGCTCTGGTCTCTGAATCTTACATGTAGTACAAGTAGTGGCAAGACACAACATTGATGATGGATTAACATCTCATCTGCCTCATGTGCGAGGAACACATAAATCTACCGAGGCGCAACCCAATCGAATATTGTAATTGGTGTAAAAATCTTTAAAAGAAAAATTTAAACACAGCATAAAGGAAATGATTATTAATAGGGACAGAAGTTCCTTTCCTGCGAAATATTGATTGACAAAGTCGTTTTAATCTTTTTTTATATCATTTCCACGATATTTATAATGATTCACCGTATCTATTCCAAGTGCATGATAAAATATATTGATCCATTGTGTATTGAATCGATAAAACACGTGCATTGATACGAAAAAGGAACGACGCAGTTTTTTCCTATTTTTTTTTTTACAAAATAGTGCAGTTGCTATATATAAGCGATCCGCCCCCGGCTATTTTTCTGATTATGTAAACAAACAATTAATTAATTGCAAATTACTTCCTCGTTTATTGCTCTTTCCATTAATGAAAACCGTATTAAAATCCGTTTGATGGTTTACAAGAAATTAGCGGAGAAACAGACACTTTAAATGGCTATTGATTGATATGGATCGAGAAACGATACATACAGACATAGGCGATTCATAAGTAATATAGATATTTAAAATAATTTCATTACACATAACGCCTGACATCTTTATAGCTGTGACGGCGCGGTGACGCCGCTACTGCAGGAACCTAACATTTTTTTTTTTCAGGATAAAAATTATCCTATACGTTAACCCAGGTTATAAACTATGTGTGTGCAAAATTTCACGAAAATCCGTTTAGTAGTCTTTAAGTGAAAGAGAAATAAACATACATCCTCACAAACTCCCATTTTACAACACGGCTTGGCATGAAATTTTCCAATTAGTTGGAGTAATATTCCACATAATGGGTTCTTTTATATTAGGAGCTGCCAACTACTCGTGTCCGCTTTCGCGTTGGTGTAGTGTCGTGAGGAAATAATAGGCCATCTATCAATCATCTAGAGAGGATCGTCAACCTACCTTTTTTTTAACCTTGGGAAATCCTCTTGGATATCCGGCATTGTAAAGGACACTGCGGGGTTATTCCGGATTCGTACCGGCTAAAACCTAACAACTTTTTAGCGCGGCTTTTGATTGGCGGGGACACGGGGACGTTATGACACGACATTGGTGCCCCGCCACGGCTATCCAGCGCGGGGAGGCTTACGCTCCCTGTAAGAACCTCGGCGTACCCGAAAGTGGAGGTACGCGCGTCACCTCGGGGGACCTTACGACGGGCAGCAGTCACCACCGCTCGGGTCCCGGTCAACCTACCGTCATTAATTTAAAAATAAAGAATACACATATACACTTACACACTATTAATCCATATATAAATGTTAATATTTATTCCGTTTGTTTCTACACCGCTTCCAAGAACACTCTAATGTAAACATGATTGGAAATAGTTCAGACGATAGTAAATACTAATCCAAAGTAAATATCGATCGTTTATCAGTCCTGATATACAAGGTTTGCTTTGTGTTTGAGGAGTGACTACAAGGATATATTTATATTGAAGGTCATTGAAGGCAATAAAGTCTGCATGTTAGAAGTAAGTAGGTATGTACCGTCAATACGCGACTTATCGTTTATCATAAACCAATCCGTTTATGAAAATTTAGGATGATAAATTATTTATTTATCGTTCATTCAATATAAATTTTAAAAGATTTTACCCGATAAAGTTCGATAGACGAGCTGTAATTTACAAGCTACTCGAACCTATACGTTTTATATTGTATTATACAAGCACTATACGTTTTATTTCTTTTTTAAATACAACTATCAAAATAATGCCTTTTTACGATACATATAGCTGATCATTTAATTCGAGATAGTTGTTCCAAAAATATAATTTCTATTAATTATAATATTAGAACCAGTCTTAATTAACTTTTCAATTTAAATGAATATTAAAAATTGTCACATTCAAACATAAATCATCTCCTTGACTTTGTATTTTATTACAGCATAAAATATGTTCATTGTAAATTAAAATTAGTATACTTAATTGAATAAAAATTGAATCTAAGTGAATCTGAGTTTATCTAAGTGGATGACTAAACGTCTCAAAGAATCGTTAATTTCAAAGTCAAATAAGTGTAATTCGCATGGAATATTACACAACCATGTGTGGAATATTATAAAAACCAAACTGCGTTCTTTTTTGTTGACATTATCGTTATCTGTAAGCGTATTGGGATTATTTTACCCAATTTTATTACCCAGAAAAATAATAAAATATCGTTTCAACATTACTAATAATTTTTTTACTACTAATGCGCACATATTTATATTTTTATTGTATACTAGTATGGAATACCATAATTAGTACTAGCTGAACTCGCCCACGCTTTGCTGTGGCATGCGCAAGGCGCATGTGCGGTTTTCGACACTGCTTAGGTATATATAACATTTATATTATTTTTCTAAAATAAAAGTAGCATGAGTTACTCCTTATAACATCATTAATCTACTAGTAAAAGTACCGTCAAAATCGGTCTAGCCGTTTCGGAGACTAGCCGGAACAGACAGACAGATGACAAATAGAAAAAAATTTTAAGGCCACTAAAAAAAAGGCTACTATTATTATGTAAAAATATGAATATTTTAAAGTAAATGCTCGTTAATTATTATTGACGGATGTGTTTTATTTAAATAATATTAATATCTTAATGATATTAATATCTGAATGAAAGTACCCAAAGTTAATTCAAACTTAATTTTATTTTGTATAAATCAACACAGATATTTATTCAATACACCTTTAGGCTAACATTATTAAAGATTCTCACATAAAATACTGCTTTCATAGTATTTAAATAAACAATTTAAAAGTATATTTTCTACACAATAGTTTTTGAGTGGTGAATTTCCATCTTTAGCCGGTTAAGTGCACATTAACCGAAACGAAACGGCTAAAAATGTTTCGATGGATGCGCCGGGGCGAACATGTCGCTTGAGGGGGCGGAGGGGAGACGATGCCCGCAAACAGACAGGCTGACGGTCCACTTGATGGTAGGTGGCTACCGTCGCCTATAACACAAGCAACGCCATAAGTGCTATAAGTGCGCTGCCGACCATAGAAGGATTAAGGATAAGAGATAAGGGGAGGGATTTTATTTTAATGACTAATTTGTAATTTTGTGTACCTACATAAGTAATGAGAGTGATTATTTTTTAATAAAAGTTTTCGTGTCGAAATAGTAAACATTATTATACCGTTTCCTTTTTCATTTGCTTCTACATTTTTAGCCAAGGGCCTGCAGTTAAATTTAAGTTTAACCGGCTAATGATAGATGAAACTAACATTAACATCTCCTCGAAGATAAACTTAAGATTAGCCGGCTAAACTTAAGTTTATGTTCACACCTATCTTTAGCCGTAACATATCCATATATTATATAAAAATTACGTGTCACATTTTTGTTCACGATGAACTTTTAAACTACTGAACCGAGAAAGCACAACGTAGGACGCCCTGCGGCCAGGTTCGCAGACGACCTAAAGAGCTTTGCAGGGAGCGGCTGGATGTGATAAACAGAGGACCATACGTGGTTGCGAGCCTTGGGAGAGGTCTACATCTACCAGTGGAGAGACATTGGCTTATGATGATGATGACTAAATAGATATCGTTTCAGGGTGTAGTTCTATGTAAACACACTGCTACAATCTATGAGCACAAATTAGTTATAAATTGGAATTAGGAACAAACGTTTAATACTCTTGAAAAATATTATTGCAAGTGTAATTCTGTGCAGGTTTTTGTGGCACAAGTTTTAGACTAAATATTATGTTGTTTTTTTTTAAATAATAATTCATTAGACAAATTTAATCAAAAACATCTCTAACAACTCCGTAAGCGTCTATTTTCTTTCCATCGATTTCATTTGGTGGAGCCACGATCATGTTTCTCAAAGTGACTGTTGGCGCAGCGTTTTGATCTTCTAACGAATTTGTGTCACAATCTTTTTCTTTGACATTGTCAGTTTTAGCGTCAACTTCTTCAGGGAATACAATGTTATCATTGTCGGCCATTCCTGTAAAAAAAAAACTATGTAAATTACAGATCCACACAAAATAGGAACATAGTTTCGCCACGGTGGTTTCGCTATGTAATATAGTGGGACGACTTGGAGGCTGTTCTGTGTTGATTATTCATTTGTTTATCATAAGCTTATTTTTGTTTTCTTCTTTGTTTCTATATTGTTAACTTTATAAGTATCGGATAGATTAAATTTGTACACACATTTATACGAGGAAGACGACAATACAATTTGCACGTGACCCACAGACATATGTCTATATATATATATATATATATCGCTGCTTATATTCAAAAGTGCCACAAATCAAAATTTCACTTTTTTACAGGAGAGCTAATCGAAAAAAATTAAATTATTTTTTGTCTATTTTTTTCTTATTAGTTATATATCAAATATATGCATATTATATATCGTTAGAAGCGTATTTTTAAGTAGCATTAAATGTTTTAAGTACTTTTATAATATACTGAATACTAGAGGAAATGTAAGCATATAAGTTACTTTTGAATATAAATAAAAATATCAATATATACTAAATATGGAATAAAACAACCATAAGTCTTTTTGCAACATAGAATATGGAGGATTGTGATTGTATTTTTGCAATAAAAACATTTTTGGAATTTTTTGATTTGTGCTATTTTTGAATTTAAGCAGCGATATATATATATATAGCTATATATATATATATAGCTTGTTGTGGGATGTTTTTTACCTTGTGATTGGATTGTAGTAAATACCCATTAATTATAAATTAGTATGAAAACTTTTTATGATTTAAGTCAAGGTTAAGAATGTATTGAGCGCAGCCCAAATAAAACAGAAATACATGACACGACTAAACGAGCACTTCCTTTATGTATTAGACAAAACTGTTTTTGTGGTACTTTTTGACAGCTCTGCTAAATATTAGCTCTGCTAACGTAAAATGACCTTGAAGCTCGGATGTTCCGTCTACATCTACAACATAATATTATAAATAGAAAAATATATATTTGTGAGTGAAATAAATATTAAACAAAAATCAAAAGTGTTTATTAATAAAGAAGGCTGAATGTGTTTTGTTTAGTTTCCAATAATATAAAGAACACAAGGAAACTTTTTGACCAATGTTAGTTAGTTAATATAAAATAAAGAATAATACCATACCAACAATTTCTACCACCGATAGGAATTTTTCATTTGTAACAATTATTATAGAAATTTTAAAATACTATAAATAGTTGAAAAATAAATTAATTTACGTAAATAAATACGATAATTGAATCAGTACTCACTGCAAACACAAACTACTGGATCAAATACAAGCTCTCGACTGTTTTACTTATATCTGTATGCCTTCCTTATACGAGTATATACATACATTATCTACTAGCTAGCTTTAGCTCATTTTTCTCTTCATAAGAACATCTAACTTCAACGAATGTTTGCCGTTATATTTTAACGAATATTAAAAAAATAGCCAATCGGTCCAGCCGTTCTTGAGTTTTGGGCTATGCAACACATTTAGATATTTATTTTTATTTATATATAGATAGTGTTAGCACTCTCTACTTCGGGTACATTAATTAAACCACTTTATGTTAATTAATTATTTAATTAATCACTTAATTTATGTTTGTCAATTTTGAGAATTATCGAATTTAAGTAACATATAATTTAAGTATTATACATTTATACTACTTTATTATATAGATTTACTCACAATAAAATGTATTGAAGCTACCAGATAAGTATATAAAATAATTTACAGAAGGTACTAATGGTCTCAACTGGTGGAAAATGGTCTCAAGTGGTGATACTAATGCCATTGTTTTTTCAACATACACTTTGGAGAATTTAGTGATAAAAGTCTTTCTTAATTTAAGTAATTTCCTGTGAATATTTCAGATTATATAAATGGGGATTTAAAAAAATCTAAAACTTTTTATACTTTCAATTTTTTTTAATACTTTAAATTTAAATATCTTATTACCAATTTAGAAATCGTATTACCAAATTAGACTATATTTTTCCAGAAAAATCTATAATTTATTCTTACCTAATGGTTCAACCGTTATAACGAAGATAATAAAAAATAAACTCATAGTCTCCATACGAAACTGATTGATCACGTTTTAGCTTTGACTATATCAAGTTATCATCAATATATCAAGTTATATCAAGTTAATGGCAACGGCTGCTGTATTCAAGGTTACTAATAATAAAACTTTTACTAACTTTAAAAACAATAAGTGTTTGATAATGTTGATAAGTCAAACAAATGCGATTTTATTAATATTATACTAATTCATACTAATATTATAATGAGAAAGTAACTATAACTGAAAGAATGAATTTGAATTTTTCAAAAAACAAAACCTTTTTCTTTCATATTCCAATTTTTTTTATTACATCATTTTGATGTTTCGAATGTTTGACAAAATTAACAATAAAAGTCATTTATTCCAAATGTCAAACGGCTTTGAAAAGTTATAAACATTTGGCAAACTAAAAAAACTACAATTATGAATAATTTCGCCAATGTCTTTGTAAAATACGTCCAGGGAAATTAAAATGCACAAGTGTTGCAGTTTAGAAGGAGTTAGTTTGAATATCTTATTTAATTCTTTTAATTATTTCAATGTTGACTTTATAATAACTTAAGAGAGCTGTGTTGGGCTGCTTTCGGGGAGCTACGTCATCTCTTCCAGTCACCACTGCCGCAATGTCTGTATACCATGGTCTACAATCAGTGCGTCAGTTATGACTTACGGTGCCGAAACGAGATCTCTCACGGCAGAACTGGTTCTCAAGTTCAAAGTCATTTAGCGCACTATGGAGCTGGCTATGCTCGGAGTTTCAGCGGTGGATAAGATCAGAAATTCTGAAATTCGGGCAAGAACCACTCATTGCAAGCTGAAGTGCCAATAAGCCGGTCACAACTGTCGCAGAGCGGATGGGGTATACGAGTTCTCGAATGGAGGCCACGAATTGGAAAACGCAGTGTGGGATGTCCTACTGCCAGGTTGCCAGATGACCAAAAAGGCTTCGCGAGGAGCGGCTGGATGCGAAGCGCGAAGAACCGTGCGTGGTGGCGAACCTGGGGAGAGACCTACGTCCAGCAGTGGAGAGACAGGGGCTGATGATGATAATATTGATTTTTTATAAGCCACATTCGTTATTTGTGCTATTATAATATTATTTATAAAATTTTCATTACAGATAAGTTCAGCAAGTCCTTCAAATGTGAGACATAGAACCTATGCACACAATTCTCCAGAGTAAGCAATAAATTTTACATATTCAATTGTATCATATTAAGTAGATATATTTTACACACAACAGTGCAATGCACTTTAATGTGAAAATATTCAGAATCAATAAATATGTTCATATACTACATATAGGAACGCTACATTACCTAGAAAAAGAAGGTTTATCTCGAGTTTTGGAAACGTACATGAACAGTATTGTATAACAATAAGACCTAAAATCCTCAAGAGCAACTCTCTGTCTGACCTCACTAAGTCTCCGAGCGAATTCAGTGAGTGCCAACTATTTATTATTTACAAATGTTCTTTCTTCTTTATCTTCAAAGTTTTTTAACTTTAAAAGTTGTAAGACAGATATAATAGTCATCGCCTTGATAGAAGACATCCTTGCCAGCAGAGGCACGAGTAGCATCTAGCTTATATATTATTAATGACCTTGGTCATTAATATATTAAATACACCATTAATATTATTACAGCTTTTGATATTTTCAAACAAAACGAGTTGTTAACTAAAGAAACTACAGAAGATTTATTCGACGGTAGTTCTGGAGACGCTACAACGTTAAATCTATCCAGAAATCAATCTAGCATCGCTCACATGTCTTGGAATTTCAGAGGAAAGTCTGTACCTAAAATCTAACAAATCACCTTATATCAAATGTTGAATCCAGTGGATGTAGTGTATACCTAGTCATAATATATTTTATTCTTCAGAGCACCAAACAAGAAATCCAAAATGATTCCCGGAACTTATGGCAAAAAATTTGCTTCGGATTACATAAAATACGGAGATAATTTTGAGTCCCCGTCGTGTCCCGATAATTCGAGGTAATTTAAGTAATAATTGTTGAATACCTGTGCATATAGGTAATAGGTATGTAGTAGTAGTAGTACTCGATAATTTTATTTTCAGTTTCAACCTCCATTTTTGTAGTAGTCTCTATCATAAAACTATTAATTAGTGAAAATAAACCAAAAAGAGCGACTATACATAGAACTGTGGCAACACAAACTACTCTTGTTCAGAATCGTTTAAGTACTTAATTGTCAACAAGTAATTGCTAAGTGGACAAGGTGTACGATATATGAAGTGTATTTACATTTAAACTGGCCAAGAAATAAAACAAGCAGTGGCGCTTATAACACAAGCAACGACACAGGTGCTGCAAATGTCCATCATTAGCAGTACTTAGGGGTGAGGGAATTTGAACCAAATGCCATGTGGACATTTTGAGATGTGGACTAGTGGATCATTTGCTATGTGGACCATTTGAGAGTAAATCATTGAGAAGAGATAGGGAAAGAGCTGTGGCATCCCTTACTTACTCGCCGAAACACAACAGCTGATATGCTGCTATTTCAGGGTGGACTTCTCTAAGGGAGTGATTACTGCCGCCAGACGGGCTGTCCAAATGACTGCGAAAAAGCAGTGTGCCTTGCCATTACTTTCCAAATCCAAACCACAATTAACTACGAAAAATTCATTTCTAAAGTTGACCCTGCCGGGAATTGAACCCGGAACCCCTGAGGCAGAGCGTTAAGGCAAGCTACCTAACCACACGTCCAACGGCACTTCAAAAGTTATTTTGTTGTAAAAAGTGTTGAAATTATTATTGTTTTTAGCTCGAGCACAGCTCAAAGCATTCAAATGGGAGCCACGTTTCCATTTAAATCGACACCGAGTGGAAATTTGAAAGTTCAATCAAATCAGGTGAAAGTATTATACAAAGTATTATACTGTCATTCAAACTTATGAGGAACGAAAACAATTTTTTTTTTAAATTACAGGTTGTATTTCAATCTTCAACTGTAGGCGTTTTACTAGCTGATCCAGCTCAGGCAAAAGTCAAAGTTAAATTTGAGGATGGTGAAAATGATGACGATACATATGTAAGTCTCTTTATGTATGTTATAATATAATAAAATATTATAATGTAAAGTGGTCAACAAAATTCTATCTTTGTAAGTATGTTGGAGGGTATTAATTTTTGAAACTACTGAACGACGCCATCTACTGAAAGTAATCCGAAATGGTAATACCTATATAAAATTACTGATTATTTGGGCTATTCCTTTGGGTTCTTCGTAATTTTTTTTTCTATACCACCTCAGAACAAAATCGAAAATAAAATCAAATATCCATTTTTATATACTTACTAATCTATATAGATTACTATTGAAACAGCAAACTAAACTTTTGATATGTTACATCAATGTAAAAGTACAGTTTCTTTTTAATTTCAACTCCAACCAGGAAGAAGAAAATGATTTCGATACTAGACTACAATACAATTTTGAAAAAGGTCAAATGGAAAACAAACAGACAAGAGTAGTGATTGATCGAAGTGCTACTAAGTCCAAATGTAGAAGAGAGGATAAAGGCAAAGATCTTGCTAGTCTAGGTTACACTGTAGCGGAACCAGTCGACTGGATGAGAGTGCAACTGCCAAAGAAGCGAGATTTATTTCAAGAGTTTTACCGGAAAATCCACAACTATATGTGAGAGAACTTATATTATATACCTACTATATAAGTAAAGTCGAAATTTTATCTAAAGCCCCATAGACTACAAGAGTTAAAAAAAAAGTAACAGTCTCCAATTATAATCCATACTATCCATACTTGTCCATACTATATTAACAAATATAAAGCCGTTAATCCGTACTATATATTATAATATTATAAATGCGAAAGTTTGTTTGGATGTATGGATGTCTGAACCGATCACCATGAAATTTTTCATACACGTTGTATGCAATTTTGCATAAGTACAGAAAACGTTATTAAAAAACACGTAATTGCATAGTTTTTTTTTCTTTTGGTACATATTTATTTGGTTTGGTAGTTGTTTTTTTTTATTATTTCAGGAACACCGATACCATCATACGTATCGGTCACGAAGAATTTCATTGTCACCGTATTGTATTACAAATCTATTCTACATTCTTTGACTCGTATGCCATTTCAGAGATTGAACTGCCTTCCGTAAGTATAGATATACTAAACTAAACTAACGATACTAGAATATAAAGCAGGGATTCCCAAAGTGGTCGATATCGACCCCTTGGGGTCGATATCGGTTTCCTAGGGGTCGACATAAACGAAAAGTGATTTTGGGGGTCGACGAGGTCTAAAAATCGACCCCTATTATATTAACACAAGTTCTTATTTAAAACTTTCAAGATAGGTAAGTAGGTAGTTACTGTATTGTTTATGTTGTGTTACGTGTACTAAGAATAATTAATATTTTTGTAGGAAATAATGTTCCAGGAATGTAAAGTTTCAAGTTCGTACAAGATGAAAAACTCGGCAAGTCTATGTGGACAAGTTTGTGCAAGATTGAGTTGGAGCGTACGTCTTTCAGCGGCGTTTTGACTTGCTCTCTATTTGACGATAAAGTGCTTATCACACTATTCAATTTGAACGATTCCTATTTAGGAATCTAAGTAGTGAGCTCGTGATCACACTACGCTAAATTGATTTCTAAATCGAAGATATAGAGTTGAAAATGGATAAACTCTTAATTGAATCCAATCTGTTCTAACTGCGATCACACCTTCCGATTTCCTAAATTGGAATCGTTCAAATTGAATAGTGTGATAGCGGCTTTACGCGAATTAAGACGAACGAATTCATGATCAAGTCCAAACATGTTCCTGATATTTTACTATTTAACGAGCTTGCATTTAGGTTGAAAGTTCATTTGCGTTTTGAAATTCGTTGGAGCTTGAACGATAAAAACTCATATAGCTAAGTACTCATTTATTTCAAGAGATTACAAACTTATTACAAAGCTAAATTAAGTGAAGTAAAGTGACTGAAAAAGTGTTAAACACAACATACAACATATTTTAAATAGGTATGTATAATTGTATTTGTAAAAATTACTAACACTTAAGTCTTTGGTTTTCGTTCTTATTCTACCTAATTACCTAATACGAAGTTTCTATACCTAATTACCTACTGTAGTTACTTCCCAATATAGGTATCAAAGTTTATCAAAGAGTAAGTCAGTAATACTTAACAAGAATCCATTAACTGAGTGTGATAAAAATAAGATAGTGTGCAAATTTAACAGTTTATTATTGTTTTTTATTTAGGTTCCTTATTTTTTTGTTTGCAGAATTACTGAAAGTTTTATGATGGCGGACACGAAAAAAAAATGCAGACAATACAGTTTGGACTACTTGAAGTTCGGATTTATTGCATCTCCATCAAATCAACACTTCCCGATGTGTCTCATATGTGAAAAAGTATTTAGTAACGATGCCATGAAGCCTTCAAAAATGGATGACCACTTATCAAGAGTACATGCTAACAAAAAAAGTAAGCCCTTGTCATATTTTCAAGCACTGAAAGAAAAACTAGACAAAAGGCCATCCATAGGATCGATGTTTGCGTCATCATCTATTCGAGACAATGATGGTTTACGAGCGTCCTATAATATATCTTTACTAATAGCGAAGTCGGGGAAACCCCATACAATTGGAGAGCAGCTTATCTTACCAGCCATTGCGGAGGTCCTTAACAATGTATTGCACAAACCCGCACATGATATTTTAAAGAGAATACCTTTGAGCAACAACACCGTTCAGAGACGCATAGATGAGATGGGACGCGATGTGGAAAACATTTTATGCAAGTTCTTACAGACCCGCAGATTCTCTCTCCAGTTGGACGAGTCTACATTACCCGGCAATGAAGCTCTATTGTTAGGATATGTTCGATTTATCAAAGATGAAAATATGTGCCAAGAACTGATTTTTGCTGCATATTTAGAGACTGATACTAGAGGAGAATCGATTTTTCAGGCCGTGGAACATTTTTTTACTGATAAAGCTATTCCATGGAAGAATATTGTTTCTGTTGCGACTGATGGTGCACCGTCTATGGTTGGTCGTCATCGTGGCTTTATAGCTCACTTAAAGCGACAACTGCCTGATGTACTGGTTATTCACTGTGTGATTCACAGGCAGCATTTAGCAGCAAAAAAGCTGAGTCCTAGATTGCATAAGTCTTTACAATATGTAATAAATGCTATCAACAAGATTCGAAGCAATTCTTTGAACTCTCGGTTATTTGCTCAACTATGTGACGAAAACGACGAAGTCTTTACTCGGTTACTTCTGCACACTGAAGTTCGCTGGCTATCAAGAGGCTCTTGCTTAGAAAGATTTTCAGCCCTTTTTGAATCTGTGTTGGAGTTTTTACAAGAAAAAGATCCGAATTTGAAAGAAAATCTGAACAATTGTAAAACAGATATTTATTACTTGACTGATATCTTTGGAATGTTCAACAAAGTTAATTTGCAACTACAGGGTGATGATCTTAACTTGATTAAAACAAAATCAATAATATCGGCCTTCGTGGGTAAACTAGTTCTTTATAAACAAAATTTAGGCAGAAAAGAATATTCGCAGTTTCCGCATTTGTCAAAATTACCAAAAATGCTTCAAGATGATGACATTTTATTATATGTTACTCACTTGGACGCATTACACAAGGATTTTACGGAGAGGTTTGATGATCTTTTAAATTTACAAATTCCTCAATGGATAATAAATCCGTATAACACCACAGCCATAGAAGAAGCCAATGTGATAATGCAAGAAGAGTTGATTACCATCAGCACAGACGAAGAGCTTAAGCAAAAGTTCAACCAAGGCTATCAGAAGTTCTGGTTGCAACGCAAAATTGAAACACAGTATCCTACATTGTGGAACATTGCTGAAAAATACCTTATCGCTTTTCCATCATCATATCTAGTTGAAAAAAGCTTCAGTGTGGTAACAAACATTTTGACAAAACAAAGAAACCGTTTGAAAATCAACGAACGTGGAGATTTAAGGCTGCAACTCACTAATATTGAACCGGATGTAGCTAGATTGGTAGATAGTCACCAGGTTCATCCATCGCACTGAATGTTTTATTTTCTCTTTGCGAATTAATAGTTTTTAAAATATAATTTCCTACCAACTTAAGATGCTTTATGTATTAATTTGTAATAATTATAAATTAAACTTGATATTTACTGAATTGGATTGTCTTTTTATTTTGTTAAATTTTGACGAGAAAATGAAATCAACTTCACTCACTTAACCAAGTGCAAAGTTTTCTAATTGGCACCTTAGTACCTAGGTATTTTGTACCAATAGGAAAAAACTAAAGATAGACTAAGATAGATAGCTGCTTTAAGTTAGCGGACCATTATGAATAAGGGGGTTGGTCTTAAAAGTAGGTAATTTGACCATGGGGGTCTGAGGTAACAGTTCATTGTTGAAAAGGGGTCACTTGTCCAAAATAGTTTGGGGAACCCTGATATAAAGTATTGTCCATTTTGTTTGGTAGAAGCAGGCCTTTACAGCGATAAAGATGTCAGATATTTATAAAGGTGTTATATTCTTAGTTCTTAATTTTTCAATTTTTCTGCTTGGGATTGATGATTTGTCTTCATATATATGGTGCTCGCATCAAAGAGCGCTTATAAGGTTTCTCATCGGATTCTTCCTCCTACTGTCTGTTTTCCTTAGCGGCGGTAATTGCTAGAAATATATAATATTAAGTGACTAAAATTTGGTCATATGAAATGAACATACTTTATACCTGCAATTACCATTTTTTTACGTGGGCCATTCTGCATTTATTGGTGGACTGTCCCAGGTTCGCGTGTGCTATAATTAGGGCTATTACACGATATAGACATGAACCTTATTTAAAACAAATTGTATTAAATAATAGCCAATAAGCACCTAAGAAAAAAAAACTTAGATTTTTGTACAAATGTGCTACTGTGGCGATCAGGTTAAACAAAAACAATTGTAGATAATATTGAAAATATTTATAATACAACGCATCGAGCAAGGACCCTTGTAATCAAGGAACATATACAGGGCGTCCCACGACTATGCCACATGGAGGGAAAGTACCTTGAATATTGTAGATGGAACATTTTACTGAAAGAAGACATTATTTTAATTTAAAAAACAATTTAAACTGCATTCATAGATTTTTAAATAATTACATGGTTGAACTGGGAATCGAACTCGCTACATGAGAAAAAAAATTACCCTGTAACTTTATCATACCGATCGAAAGGCTTCATCATAAGGATTATTTTTTGCTAAATAACATAGTGTCAGAAATAAAAGGAAGACCATGAATTTTAACGTTTTTAATACAAAATTAATCATTTTATCAAATGCTCAAAATGAGTCCCATACTGTTGAATACAAAGTCGCACTCTTTTGATTATTTCACTCCCTGTCGATTTTTTGATCTTGTTGTGGTGGATATTTAGAATAATACGTCTAAGTTCTGTTTGTAGCTCGTGGACACTTTCATACTGGTTCTTGTAAACTAAATTTTTACGCGTATAATTTACGCGTCAGGATACAGCTCGATTTGTTGCATACAACCAGGTACCTACCTACTAATTACATTTTATCATGCACTTAAATTATAATAGGGAAATAATGCGTACTTCTCAAGTGGGTACATTTATTAGTAATAGTAATAGGTACTTATGATAATGCCGTTGTATGTCCTTACGGCAGTGTCAGCTTTTAATTTTTCTGAACAAAATTTCACATCAAATGTTAAAATTCATGGTCTTCCTTTTATTTCTGACACTATGTTATTTAGCAAAAAATAATCTTTATGATGAAGCCTTTCGATCGGTATGATAAAGCTACAGGGTAATTTTTTTTCTCGTGTAGCTGGTTCGATTCCCGGTTCAACCATGTAATTATTTAAAAATCTATGAATGCAGTTTAAATGGTTTTTTAAATTAAAATAAAGTCTTCTTTCAGTAAAATGTTCCATCTACAATATTCAAGGTACTTTCCCTCCATGTGGCATAGTCGTGGGACGCCTTGTATACTCTTTAGCAAGAGCTTGTAATGCAAAGGCTGACGAAATAATAGTAAAAAAACTGCCAGTAGTGTAGTATCTTTGACACAATATTTTTTGTTTAGACAAGTGTCACCCCTGAAGTATTCAAAACTATTTACGAGTGGATGATCTTTAGCGGACCAGAAAATAATAAGGTGTTGAAGAGAGACAATATCTTGGAATTATTCTGTGCCGCGCAATATCTGTCAATCAAAGGCTGGTTATCGTTTTTCCTTATTTACTTTTTTTGCGTCTTACTTGAATATTTGTTTATTTAGTTATTTATTGATGTTATCTTTAGATTTAGAAGAACAATGTTGGGTATTTATTGTGAACGAGAACCTTTTCACAGAAGATACGGCGTTTGCTCTGTATAGAAAAGCAAGAGAGAAAGGCATTAATCCTGTTATGGAGTTAATGGTAAACTTATTTTGTTTGTGAATAATTTGTGCTCATATTTGTACTACTTGTCAGTATGGAAGTTTTTCATTTTCGTAAATTTTAGTAACTAATGTCGTAGCAAAATGACGCGTATTGAGAGATGTTTGTAACTATTATATATCTAAGTTAATCAAGATTTATTTTGAAATTTCCCACTTGACTATAGGTGCCTAAATACAAGTGTTGCAAATGCGCTGCCGACTTTAGTATTATTACTGGTTAAAGTACTATTTACTCTATGGTATTATTAGGAATAAGGGATTAGGAAGGTATAGGAGAATGAATTCTGCCATCTCTTACATACTTACTTACTGTGGTCTTTTGTAAAGGGGTGCTTACTGCCGCCAAACAAGCTGCTCAATTTATATAATTGTGAAACGCAGTTATAAATTATAAAAACACCCAGACCATATCTGAAAAGTTCATTTCCAAAATTGGCCCGGCTGGGAATCGAACGTTGGCCAGTGTCTTGGCCTCGTGTTGATGACTGTTGTCGTTGTTGTTCGTCGTGGTTAGTCGATAGTCGTTGTTTTTTACTGGTGGGTTTTAATCGAACCCGGGACTCCTGAGTCAGAGCGCAAAGTATGGCCTTTGCGCTCTGACTTGACTACTCGACAGATTTACGAATTACTCCAACAGTATCATTACATTAATTCTAATTATCACGAACTTAAGTTCTCATTTAGTTCTCAATTTCCCAAATCATACTCAAACTATGTATTAAGTTCGAAACTTTAATACATAGTTCGAACTGTGTTTTTGGTTTGTTATAATTATACGATGTTGCTTATTTTCTGTAGATACCACGAGTGATGCGCTTCTTTTTGCCGTTGGTAGCCTCAAGGGATTTTCTTGATCTTCAACTGGAAGAAGTTTTGACTTTGCTGAAGTCTAATTACATATGTGTAACAAGGTAATTAAATATTTGTTGTCCTTAACAATAATACTAACACAGTCATGTTATTACCAAAACCAAAATTACTCTTTTTTTTTTTATTAATATTTATTTTGTTATACCCAAGTCAAGGATAAGTTTATATTTTTTCCACAGTGAAATGGAAGTATTGATGGCTGGTGTTAGATGGCTGTACGGAGACTGGTCTTCGCGTCGTAGTTTGGCTACAGACATAATGCGATGTGTCCGATTTGGTTTGATATCACCGTGGCAACTGGTGGACATAAAACGCAACCCTGACAACGCCGAGATAGTGGAGATTGTCAATGAGCCAGAGATACAACAGATGGTTGATGATGGACTGGCGTAAATATTTAATAATTATTTAACTTATTTACTTATATTTTACACAATCCGATCCGACCTGGGATGCACTCAGGTCGGATCTTCCAATAGAATTAAGCTAGAACTAAAGAAGTTCCAAAGCTCCAATAGAAGGAAACTAAAGAGAGCCTCTCTTTTAGTTGCGGACGCAGTTTCGTTTGCAAGTTGATGTGGTGACATCATTTTTATGTGATTTTTACTGATGATGTATTTGCGTTTGTAGCAAACTCATATTTACTTGCAGATATGTTATTATAAAATATTGGTACGGTAATAATTGTAAGAGCTATCATCACTGGATCGACGTGCTCGGTCTAAATGAGCCTTCAGAAAGGAACTGGATAGGAGATGAGAAGGTAATGTATACTTCACTTGCAGTAGGTGATATGAAAAAAAATATTAATATAGCTTTCTTTGCTATCATAATAAAAAAATTCTTGAAAATTTGATTTTTTACTAATGGCCGAACATACTGTGTTACGAAGTCTGAGCAGTCCATCTGACAATGGTCAGACAGCATAATCACTTGCTTACAGATTACCACCGTGAAATAACAGCAAACGTAATCTTTGTGTGAATAAGGGATGCCAGACATTCTCCGTTTTCCTTAATATATAAGCGATGGATCCATCTACCGCCAAGTAAACCTGTCTGTAGGATTTTATATAAAAAAACTAGTTGGGAATAGCTTTTGTCAGGACGCCTATAGCGGACGTTGTAGTCGGTAGGTCTACCCCACTACCATCTCGGGGCAGAAAAAAAAACGAACTATTAGCGGTGTCTTTCAGCTTATATTGCTCAAAAACTAACTTTAGTAATCGAATACGAGATGAAAGAAGTCTTACGTGATTTAAAATATTTCCAACATTATTTTCTGTTATATCTGTATTCGTATATCACACGTATAGGACTAGATAATCGGATTTTATTTGCTTGAACATTTAAAATGTCACGAACAATATAAATGTTATCTGTTATTATTTTCTCGTGACATTCTCTCGTTCGAAAAATCTAACAAAATGGACACAAAAGTACATATGTATACACATATAGAATGTATAAGAATTAGAAACTGTTCTTTCTTCACAATTTAAAAGCTTATATAATAATGATATCAAATCCTAACCTAAAGCGGACTTCGCCCGCGTAACTTTACAAAATATAGCCTTTGCTACTTGCTGATAATGTAGCTTTCTATATATGAAAGATTTTTCAAATCGGTCCAGTATTTTTTGAGTTTATTCTCTCTTTAATTATAAAGAGAGAATAAACTCAAAATATAACTCAAAATTAACTAATATTAATTAGCATAGATAAATAATAACAAAAGTTAGTGTAAAAGTTCTTAAAAGGGATCCTATTTTTCCCCATATGTCTTCATATTTTTATATATATCCTCTATAATATTTAAAGAACCAATATGTAATTTTAAAATACATTGAAATAACACAAATTCTTGTAATTTATTGCACCGAAGGTAAATAAGGAAAAATATTCGTGCGATAAACTTTCAAGTAGGTACGTACGTACATTATTTATAAGATGATTCATAATTTAACAGAACCATGTAACGTACAAGGATTTCCTGAAGTATCTGGAACAATTCATGGTACCGAAGGACCAAATGTACCAGCAGATGGCGGTTATGCAGCCACCGAGACGAAACGAAGACAACATTATGCCCGGTGATTATTAAGCGGTTAACACACTTTACAATTTGAAGGAATCCAATTTAGGTACCTAAGTAGTGAACCTAGGGATCACACTACACAAAATTGATTTCTAAATCGAAGACATAGAATTGAAAATAGATAAAATCTAAATTGGATCCAATCTGTTCTAACTGCGATTAAACTTTCCAATTTCCTAAATTGGAATCCTTCAAATTGTAAAGTGTGATAACCGCTTAAGTCTTTATTATTGACCGAAAATACACAAGAAAATATACGTGCTTGTTTAAATTTTATTACATTGTTTAGGCGGCAGTAACCACCCACTTACGGAACACCACCCTGAAATAACGTGCGCACGTATGCTGTTGTGTTTCAGTGAGTGGAGTAAGGGATCCCGGAGCCCTTACCCACACCTTACTCATTACCCTATGCCTTCCTTAATCCCTTATCCTTTATTCTGCTATGGTCGGCAGCGCTCTTGCAGCACCTGTGGCGTTGCTTGTGTTATATGCGACGGTAGCCACCTACCATCAAGTGAAACGTCAGCCTGCTTGACGACCTTTAAATAAAAAAAAAAAAGATTTCACAATAATCAATACTAATAATAAATATGTAAGGGTCGGTCATGGAGTAAGTTACTTTGTTTTCAGAGATATCGTGTTTATAGGCTCTATTCATGATACTGAAACTAAATTGACGATTTTTAGTTTTTTTCTGTATGTATGTATGTATGTTCCTCCATAACTCTTAAACGAATTAACTGATTTTCATGAAACTTGGTAGATAAACATTTAGACGTATGGGACACAGGATAGGCTACTTTTTTTCTTTTTCAATGCGGACAAATTTGTTTTTATTGTCTGTAGTTCCACAAAAATCTAACAGATGGCGGTGTATGGCGCACGGGTACAGTACTCATTTTTTTTTTTTCAACGCGGACGAAGTCGCGGGCACCAGCTAGTTGTAAATAAATGCTTTGTAATTGTAAGCTTTGTAAACTGTTATATTTTGTTTGTATTTATGATTTATTGATACATAAAAAATTAGTATTACATTTGTTATTTGAAAAGTGACAATGCTACCAAAAGAATTGTCTAAATTAAGTAAAATGTTGACTTTTTGGTTAAAAACGTCTTGTAAGTATTAAATTTCTAAGTGCCTATTGTTATTACGATAGCAAATTATTTTATCGGTAAATAGGTGGTAATTTGCGCGGAATGGAAACCGAAAAATTGGAAATGCGGAAACAGAGGCCGGACTTTCCTTTGCCGGCGACACTGAAAGCGTTCTCTGGAGAAAAAGGAAAACCTTTTCCAACTATGAGCGAGTTTTTCGAAGACAGAAAAAAGGTAAAATTTTGCGAAGTCCCTTTATTCTGTTATAGTTGAGTAATTTAAGACTTCTTCCTTATTTATTAAGTCATTACTGTATTTAATTATAACACTGTTTGTTTGCTTCGATTATTTCAATAATTAATAGGTAATTTATATTGAAACATTAATATTGAAAGAACTATCAGTTTTACTTCTCATTTTTATGATATAATTGAATATTCGAGCACCTACGAAACCTACTCATATATCTACTTACGTGATCAATTACAAATACATTTCTTTCGTACGAATACACTTTATATTATATCGTGCAAAACCAACAATAAATATGTTGCAGAAATATTTATTTTCAAACCATTACTGTGTTACAGTAATAGTTTCGTATGCAGCCTAAGAGATGTTTTTTTTTTTTAAAAAGAGATGTTACCATTTTGTGTTACGTAATATTGTATGTCATACAAACAATATTATGTAAGTAAGTATGTATGTCAAATTAGTAATATATATATATTACTAATAAAGCATTTATTCGTTGTTATTAACTATTATAGGGTCAAGGATTAAAAATATTTTCACCAAACCGCTCTCCGCCAACGGATGCAAAAACATCACTCACATCACCCGACCGAAGAAGAAAATCAGAACAAAACCAACTTCACAGCCAAGATGATGTACAATTAATGACAAAAGTAATTGAATACTAAATATTTCTAGTTATTAAGATTTTTTTAAATTGTTTTCTTATAAAATAAAAAGGCATTAAAACTTTCCAAATTCTCTGGGTGAAATGTAATAGTGTTACTGTGGATGTTACTATGGAATGGAACATGTATGATGTATTGCAATCAGCTCATGGGGCCCTATCATTTAATATTCCACTCGATAAGTTTCTGAAGTAACACTTTTTTTTCATACAAAAAATTGATGACGTCATAACTGGAAAATGGTTTAACAAAAAAATCTCCTCAATATAAGAAGTTATAAGCATAATAGCCCACACCTAACTTTTGCGCACCATATCAACTGCCAGTGACACCACCGCTTGTCTAAAAAAAAATAGCTTATCACTATTACAATCATGGTCATTATTACATTATGGGCCGTCTTCTCTATAAACCTCAGTAAAAGTCATATTCCTTCTGAAGTTGTATGAAAATTCTGACGAGAGTCCTGCACACAAAGTGTGACACAAACGGAATATATAAAATATATATTTATACAGTGCCAATATAGCGAACATTTCTTATTTACATAAAACAGCATCGCAATGAGGACCAACAAATTATGTATATGAAATCACCGCCGACACATTACGGCAATCATGAAGAAGTCCATGTGTGCAGTGTGGAGTACGACAGAGATGACAGGGTAAGTATTGTATTTACACATCAATCAATACCAACATAACGCAACGAGCTAAGACCTAAATATATTGGCAAAAGAGACAGCCGTGATAAGTTATATACCTAAAGGTGAGTCCAGGTTGTTATAACAAAATTGTTATTATAAAACATAGTCATATAACATTTTACAGCGAGACATCATCACGTGTATGTATTCATGAAATTATAGACATGTATAATTATAGACAGTCCACTGTTATTATAATGTGTAGACTATTGTTTTATGTTGCAATGTTATATAATATTTAATTTAGACACACCGTTTATTATATTTATTTTATATAAGTATTTTCAGCAGAATTGAAATCTTGTCACAATACTTTTTGCCCTAAGTCCGTTTGCATAAAATGTTTATAGTAGCGAGAAAGTGGATATGTAACCTAATCTTGTATACATTACTGTTATTTCTAAAGCGGTTATCACACTTTACAATTTGAAGGATTCCAATTTAGGAAATTGGGAAGTGTAATCGCAGTTAGAACAGATTGGTTCCAATTTAGATTTTATGTATTTTCAATTCTATGTCTTCGATTTAGAAATCAATTTAGTGTAGTGTGATCAATTTAGTGTACTTAGGTACCTAAATTGGATTCCCTCAAATTGTAAAGTGTGATAACCGCTTAAGTTATGTTAAAATACCTTTACATAAAGTTATATTGTAAACAGGCGGGAGTTTCAAAACGCTACGAACAATACGATCCACCAGAGAAAGACTCCACTGAAGAATCAGACACAAGTCGCAGTGAAATGGTCAGGGTAAAGGTACAACTGCATAATGAAATAGTTTTACAAAACTTTTATGAAATTCATAAATTTTGCAAAAGTTGAAAATTTTTCTAATGCTGACTAAATCTGTTAAAAGTAATTAACAGATTTAATTTTTGATTTAACTAGGTATTCATTGAAATTCTCTTAATTTCATTCTGAGTATTTTTCGAAGTATCATGTAATGTCTTGTAACTCGCCAAATATCTTTTGTTTGTTTGTATGTATGTAAGAGGTAATATCTTCAAAACGACTCATCCGGTTTAAAAAAGTTCTGTCAACAATAGTTAGAATAGAATTACAGGAGAAGCCGCGGGCAGCAGCTATCTAAAGATAAAGATCCAACGCTTGGAAAAACTATTTCAGACGTCAATATATGTAATATTTATTTTTTTATCACAATTATATTAGATTTTTGTGTTTATTTTTTTGTTCTTATGATTTCGCAGCAATATCAGAACGAAAGACGGCCCAGTATAGCCGCTACTTTCTTGGCGTCTGCTACGGCTGCTCTGTCTACATCAAAGTAAGACGATTTTCCATAAATCACTGTAATAGTGTGTTTGTTCATTAACCAACCAATATTTTTAGGTACTACCCTAAAAATATTGGTTGAATTCAAACTGATTTGCCGACTCAAATAGAATTCTATTTGAGAATAATTGTGCAAAGAAATATATTTCTAAAATATTTAGACTAATGCAGAATCTCTATAATACGAGTTGCTTTACACTTTTTTTTTTTCACAAAAAACACAGTTACCATCGGCAATAGATTTTTTTTGTAATAATTGTGAAACTGAATATAATTAAAGAAGCCGAGAATTAGTTAAATCTGCTACATCAATTTAGGTTTTTATAGAATTAAGCCAAGGCATTAATTAATTTTCAAATTTTTCAAGCTTCTACAAAACTCGCAAGAATATAACCGTGAATAACTCGAAAACTGGCGATTTTTCATTGGGGGATTTTTGTATTATTCTCTCGAGTAGAGAACTTACAGGTCCTCGAAAGGGTTTCCATGTTTGTAGGACATGTATCGAGGCACTGGTAGTTCTTCAGAAGTTTAAAATATCCGTATATAATTTCAGACCACCAGAAACTCATTCCTCATCACGCCCACAAGCAGGTCACTCTTCAAAGCACCAACCGACAGAAGCAACTCAAGTGGAGACTAAGAATTTGTTAAGCCCACAAATATCCTTGTTTAATGAGTCCAAAGAATCCTCAGCGAAAGTGAAAATGTAAGAGATTGTTTCATTATTTTTTCTCTGAATTATCCATTTTAATAAATAACTATGTATATTTCCTTAGGAATAAACTGTCGAATTCAGTTCTCGGTCCCTCAAACAAAGTCTACATTACGGACGGTTCTCTTTTTCACTGGGAAAGAGAGACGGTGTTAGTTTTTGGAGGTACTAACAGTCAGCTTCCGCATGGAACGAATGGGAAAAATACAGGACAAGAAATATACAGGTTGTATCAGCGTAGTTCTAAATGTTATCCTGTTATCCAATACTAAATTTTATAGCATTTATCTGAGACAATCAACACTTCAGCCCAACTTAATTTGCTAATTATCGTAATTTACCTTTTAACTTAATACGCTATCACCTACAAACTTAAGCAACATTGAGGGATATGTGCTATGGCTGGGTAAAACGGATAACAAAAAGTAAGGATAACGGAATGACAATAATTGTTGTCTCATGGAGTATTACCTTCTGTACCTGCTTGTCCCTAGAACCGAATTAAGAAATCAGCATTTCACGCGGTGATAGAAAGACCACCTCATCCTAAAAAAAACACACATAAAATAAAGGTACTATGAGTTCGCTTCGTAGGCACACAGGACAGAGAGTGACCAGCATTAGGAATTCAATAAATCAATATTGTGTATAGGTTGATAAAGATATAGAATTTTAAACATTGATATTATGCATTTTCTAGTGTAGACGGACTGAACCATCCTTCGTATTGTGTAAATGCATCGTGTATATTTGGCAGATTCGATCCAGTGACGAATGTGTGGGAGAACGTAGGCAAAATTCCCGAACCGAGACACCACCATTCAGTGGCGTTTTTGAGAGGTCGAGTCTACCTTATTGGTAAGTCGATATTAGCACTATCATTTTCCCGAATGAGAACCTCGTTTCTTTTACATCCAATATATGTAAAATAAAATTAAAAATTGCCGATATTTTTTTTATGTCTAGCTGCCGCCGCAATTTTGCCCACCATAAGCCTATCTTGAGTTTAACTTACCAAGTGAAATTTTAATGATCATCACGATGTCCTACTCTTTTTTAAATAGCAACTGCCCAAGGATTGTTTTCGACCCTTGGGTCGAATTATGTTAATTATGTTGTTATAGACACAAAAATAGCCCTTTTAGAATAGAAATGACAGTAACCACACTTACAGAATTCCATCGTGAAATAACGGTAACTATGCTGTCTAAACCTCTCTAAACTTTTATATACTGTTCTTGAATGATTGACGTCGCCACTACAACTTCTCTGGGGAGTTCCAAGTCCAATAAACTAACTATTGAAAAAAGTGACTCCTAAGTAGTCTGCTAATATTACAATTATTGTTAGACCTCTCCTAACTGTGCCTAAAAGTGTGAAACTCGTTGGTAACATAGAAGTCGTTGGTACTTGAAAAGTTTAAAATACGTTTAACCACTTCTTAGGAGGCGCGGACCCTCGTGATGACGACATCCGTGGAAAATCGGTTGTTGTGTCAACAGTTTGGAGCTTTGAGCCAGTGACTAAATCGTGGTACAGTGAAACAGGACTTTCAATACCCAGGAAGGATTTTGGTTTGGTTGTTCACCGCATGGCGTTATATGTAATTGGAGGGCAAGATAAGAGAGGCAGGTAAATAAGGGTCAGCTCAGCACGCCCCGAGCACTTTTTAAAATAGCAATAGAGAAAGTAGAACTTATACACTACACTAAAAGGTGCACAATTCAATGATTCGTGTGTTGTCGCATGGCGCACCGTGAAGACACTCGGACTATTTATTGTAGATATTCCAAACATGGGTTTCTACAATAGGTACCTATACTAAATTTACACCAAAATATAAAACCATGCCGTACTTTTTGTTTAAGAGTCTTACGATCCGTTGAAAGATATGATCCAAGAACAAACACTTGGAGTGAGGTAAAATCGATGAGCGTAGCTCGGATGGCGGCTGCCACAGCCAAGTATCGCGAATACATCTGGGTGGCTGGAGGCATGACCGGCGAGAAGAAACGACCAGTTTGCGACGTGGTCGAGTGTTACAACTCTAATACTAACGAGTTAGTATTAAAATCTAATTATTTTATTAATGTTATTTAAAAAAAGATTTGTGTGTGCAGCTCCGACACACGAACGGAGTTTACTCCTTACGAACGATTATAAAATTTCAATTTTCACAATTCGAATACGCCGAATTTTTTAAAATAATATTGTGTAATTCAGATGTTCTAAAATATTCAAAAAAATATAACGTAACCATAACGTAACTTATAACGCATAACATAACGCACTCGTGTAACAATTTTGATTTCACTCCCATAAAATTTTCATACCACGGGCTATATATGCAAATCGATTCTTAAGAAGTAAACTCCAATAAAATAAAACATGCTTCTTGGAAAATTATTCCCGTTTATTAACCCCCATCGTCCGACGTAAAAACGGGGTGTTATAGGTGACCTGTGTGTGTGTGTCTGTGTATGTGTGAATCTGTGTGTCTGTCTATGGCATCGTAGCTCCCAAACGGATGGACCAATTTTGATCCGGTATTTTTGTTAGAAAGCTGACGTGATAAAGATTGTCCTTAGTTATTAGTTTGTGAAGATCCGTTCATGTGTTTGAAGATCATCAGCCTATTTCCTTCAATATCTTGCACTGGTTCGATTGATGTGAAATTTGGTCTACTGTTACTTGGGTGATATTTACATGACATAGCAACCTTGATCTGATGCTGCAGTATCAAGTAGTCTGCGGGACGGCCAACTTCAGCATCTAACAGCAGATATAGCGAGTTTGGGCTCAATATTAGAAACTCGGGAGTTTGTTTGTAATTTTTATTTATAAATTGTAATATTAAATTCTAACTGCCCGGAATAAATAAATTTAAGAATATCGAAATTAACTTCAGATTGACAATCGAGTGACTCATCGTCATTTTATTTTTATAACATCCAGATAACATAACTTTAGATAAACTTGATTATAACAAGACATTCTTTCTTGTACGTGCTTTTTGTATAAATACCAGTTTGCGATTGAAATATATGTACGTGACTATATTTAATTCAAATTTTATTACATATACTTAAATGGGAAATTTTGTTAAATTAAAATGTTTGGATGTTCGTAACACAATCTAAAGTAAGCCGCTTTATGGATTTTCTTGTTAGTTGACATACAGGTGGATGGTTTTAATACTGGATTAAAATTAAAAATGTCTTTTATCTTAGGCATATTTTGGGAATTCGTTAGTTTTCCAGTTACTGTCCCAAATATAAGTATAGTTTTTATTCTACACCAACAACATGTAATACTTAAATGCAATTGTAGACCGTACACAGCTTTGACCATAGTCCTAAGATAAATTAATAGTAATATAACACAAATTAAATAAAATCTGAATATACATGTGATATACACAGTTGAAATTAAACATAAAATCCTATTTAAGTGTTTTAGTATTTCACATTTAAACGTCCACCTTAATTTGTACTAGATGGCTATTTTTATGAAATTAAATTGTCTATGTTTACGGTAATATTTTTATAACTATTCTATAATATAAATAACTTTATCTGTTAACTCGTAAAATTCCAGATGGACACAAATTTATAACCTTCGATTTCCTCGTTGTTTCTGCACTCTCTTCCCAATGAACGATAAACTGTACCTTGTTGGTGGTGCTGGGAAAATAACTGAAAAGGTATTTTTTTTTTATTTGAATGTTGAATGTTGTATACTCCTCTGTTAGTGGCACTGCGAGTACACTCAGTGAGGGAAATACTTTGTAGCTAATTTTATAATGTACTAGTTGATCCGGCAAACGTTGTTTTGCCAAAAAAATTTTTTGGGGTGGACCACCCTTAACATTTAGGGGTATTGAAAATAGATGTTGGCCGATTCTCAGACCTACCCGATAAGCACACAAATTTTCATCAAAATCGGTCCAACCGTTTCGGAGGAGTTTGGCAACAAACACCGCGACACGAGAATTTTATATATTAGAGATAATCGCGGTGAAAAGGCGTAAATTTTTCTACCTGGGTCAATCATCGATACGACGATGTTCATCCTGTGCTATAAATAAGCGAATAAACATCATCAGCATTGATATCAGCCGTAGACGTTCACTGCTGGACAAAGGTCTTTCTATTTTTATTTCCAACTAGCTGTTGCATGTTGCATATACTATGTTACTCATTGATAATGTAGCTTTCTATAGGTGAAAGAATTTTTAAAATCGATCCAATAATATTTGAGTTTATTCATTACAAATATAAAATCAAAATCAAAATATTTATTTATCAATTAGGTTTCTCCAAGAAACTCTTAGATCGTCATTAAAAAATTTAAATTTACCAGGGTATCGGAAAAAAGCTAAGATGACGATCCTGAGAAGAAACCCCGAAAGAAACTCAGGACACCATTCTTTTTGTCATCTTTAAAATATAAAATTACAACAATTACTCTTAATTACAAACCAAAACAAAATATACGATATATACAATACTAAACATAGTATGAGCTCCGAATCGCTTAAATAATCAATGATTTTATAAGTCTTTCAAAGGGAGTTTGGTTTTAATTACACTTTTAAATTTATTTATAGATAAGGCTCTAATTATTTCAGGTTGTTTATTATAAAACCGTATACATTGATCCATAAAATAATTACTTACTTATCTTGTTGAGTCGCGTTTTATGTAAATCTAAATCATTTTAAATGTAAATACAAATCTCTCTTTATAATATTAGTATAGATTAATTATTTTTAATATCATCATTTCCTCTGTTTTATAATAAAATAATTTATAGGAAAAGACTGCAAGTAGTGTTGGTGCCATCGATGTGTGGGATTGGAAGCAGCGACAGTGGTTACCGCACACGGAAATGTCGATACCTAGACACGGCCACGCACTGGCCTATCTCGGCACTCAACTTATTATCATGGGTAAGGCATGAATTGTGTTACTGCGCCTCCACACTACTCGCGAAGTGCCTCGACGAATTATTCGGAAAAGTTGACCGAAGTACGAAGTGCGTGGCTACACACTCGTTCAACTTCGCGAGGAACTCATTCGCGCCACTTCGAGTCCTTTGACTCGGGCGCAAAAACCGACAACAAACGGAAGTAGCACGAGTCGAGGTAAAGTTGGACGAGGTAAGACGAAGTAAATTCGCTTCGCCTCGGCCTACTTCGCCAGTAGTGTGGAGGCCGGGTAACACTATGACTTTGTTACTCACTGTGAAAGCCAATACAACCAAAATCACTTATAGTAATAACAAAAAATTACCGACCGATATTTGTCAATTAATTATATCTATCGATATATGTCATCCTTTTACAGATTTGTTTGTAAGTACATATCGCTGTCGTTTACACACTATTGCAGTACGATCTGAATTAATATATTTTTAAAATTGAGATTCTTGAATTTATATTGGTGTTTGAATTTGTTGGAAATGAGGGAAATTGTAATGCAATTTAATTTTCCAATAATAACACTAGAACACATTAGAAAATAGCAAGTTTTCTATGTTCTTAGATGACTAAGATACATACTGAATTACTACTGAATTTTCAATATGAAATGTGAACTCCTTAGTGAACGAAAATTACCTATTTTTCAAATGAATACGCGTTTCTATTTCCATTTCGTCAAACATTCTAAAAGACATGACTCCCTAGAGATAAATGTATATAATGACATAATATTAGGGGTTAAAGTAGTGTTGGTACAAATTGCCGATTTGTACTGAAAAATAAAAATTCGTTTTTTTTTAAATTTAACATATTTATTTAATCAAAATAATTACCATTATTATCTATACATTGCTGCCATCTAATAGGAAGCTCATTTATGCCTTTGCGATAGAACTCTGGTGATCTAGATTCGACAAACTGTGTGAAAGCATTTTGCACTGCCTCCTGAGAAGAAAACTTTTTATCACGCAGAAAATTGTCCAAATCACGAAAAAAATGGTAGTCCGTTGGAGCAAGGTCTGGCGAATACGGAGGGTGACGAATGGTTTCTAATTGCAGTTCCTGTAGAGTCTGCAGATCAGTCAAATCATGAGGCACCCATTTTTCATATTTTTTTATTTTATTGATTTGACGCAAATGAGTCAATATTGTTGGTAAGGTAACGTTAAACCATGCCGCTAATTCCTGGGTAGTTTGGCTCGGATCGGCTTCCACCATCTCTTTCAAATCATTGTTATTCACCTGTGTGGGCGGTCTTCCACGTGGTTCGTTCTTCAAATCGAAGTTTCCATCACGAAAGCGTTTAAACCAAAATCGCACAGTGCGTTCATTAGCAGTCCCCTCTCCAAACGCAACATTAATATTGCGAGCTGTTTCTGCCGCGTTAGTTCCGCGTCGGAACTCGTATTCAAAAATCACACGAATTTTCGAAGTATCCATCTTTATTGTCTAAGCTGAATAAAAAAAACAATCGAATGTTGCACATTTTTTAAAAGAAGAACTACATAGGTACCGTATGAAAAAAGTTTCACTCAAAAATCTCAAACCATGAAGGTTCTATGTCAATTCGAAGTACCTATTACAATAAAACGGCAATTTCATACTTTAACCCCTATTATTAAAAATTCAGTTCGATAATTTATTAATTCATATATAGATGGAGTTAGTGGAACCATGCACAAGTAATACCTTAAAAGCTTTTATTCCGGATTTAAAATACAGATGGCGCGAGCGGTACCAAAAGAAATGCAAAAATGATTTTTTAAAGTCATAATAAAGTGTTGTCCCTTTATTTACAGTCCGTTTATTTAAGTGTTTTTTCCTTTTTTACAAAAAAACAGTGTCACAAAAATTTTATTTTACAAAATGATTTATCAGTTTTTTTTAATCAGGTACTATTTAATTATATAGGAACTAACATTATCTCTAATAGTTCCTTTATCACAAGGATACACTTATCCCGACAGTTTATCTTAACGACCTTCAATATCGTTTATGATTTGATGATAATAATAATATCGATTAATATTATGTATAATAAATAAATAATATAGGTATAATGATATAAAAGAACATAGTAAACAATCTACTAAATGATCAGCCAGAGTTCGATACTTGTATGGTGAATTATTTTCTATAAATAAAATTAAAGAAATTATTTTTGTAGACTCATCGGTGTATTCCCAGTAGTTCGGTTAACAGTTCGGTTGACCGAACTAGTGAGACTTTTTTTCCCAGTAGTTCGGCCGTACAAATCAACCGGAATAGTGAGACCAATTTTTTTCTGGTCCATTCCCAGTAGTTCGGTTAACACTCCGGTTGACCGAACTATAGACTGAGACTTTTTTTCCCAGTAATTCGATCCTCCTTTTTCCTCGTTTTTCCTTTAATTTAAGTCCAGTGTTCTTTCGCCGCCCGAGCCAAATTCGTAAATGTACTTTCCAGAGGTGGCCCTGGTTTGGATATACTCCTTAAATATAACCATCGGGAAAAAAAAGAATAAATTATTTATAATTTTGTTTTTTTTTTAAATATATATGACATGTAAATGTAATTTTAATTAATAAATTAACAATAAGGTACAAATTTTGAAACTAACCTTTACAAAAAAAACATTTAAGTAAATAATTAAAAGCATTTTGATACATAGTATAATTTGAAGTCGCTTTCCGCATCTGTCTGTCTGTATATCCGCTAACTCTTCTGAAACCACGCAACAGATTTTGATTCGGTTTTCCACTAATGGATAAGGGATAAACGAAAAAGGTTTGTGTATATAATAAAATTGCATCGCGGGCGAAGCCGGTAGCGGGTCGCTAGTCATATAATAAAATAAAGTCGCTAATAGCTACTGTCTGTTGCTCCGCTAATTTCTTCTAAACCATCCTAAGGATTTTGATACAGTATACACCAATTGAAAGAGCGATAAACGAGGAAGATTTGTGTAAGTAAGTATTCAATTTAATCAGAAAAAATTAATGCTTGCGAAGCCGAAATTTGGCAACCAACCAATTTGGTAACCAAAAACGAATTTTTAGTAACCAAAAAAACACTTTCAAAGGATAGTATTTTTTTAACATTATTTTGCAACACCTACCTACGTGCCGAAAGCATCGTATTCACCAGTGGCTGCACACACCGGATGCGTCATTACAAAACATGTTTGGCGAAAAATGATGACTAGGTACCTAACCTACTCGTTCGCGGTCACGTTAAGTAAATAAAATTCCCTGTGTAAACATTTCCATGAACATTGGACTGTATTTGCTTTCTTATTAATTTTCTTGTTTGCTATACAAATTGTTTGCACAATTGCCCACCTAACTTCTAAACAAAATATTATGTAGGTAGGTACCATGTACCTACATGATATTTTTATATCAAAAACCTTTGACTCATTGGTCCCAGGGGCCCTAGCCAAGATGCAAACGCAGTGCTTTCTACAGTCGTAAACGCTACACTACACTGGGACAAAGCTTTGTGATTGGTCAAAATTTTATGTGGGCGTTACAACAACCAATCACCGGGCTTTATTTTGTTCGCTTCGTAAAGTTCGCTAGGAAGCGTTTCTTTAATGTACATCTTGGCTAGGCCCCCAGGTTTGATTCCTAGCGATGCCGAATATAATATGGAAAGTTTTATAGTTGCTCCTGTTTTGGGTTTCAGTAAATTTTGTGTATTTACAAGCCTTAGAACATACTCGTATTTTGCAACCACACTGTATGGTGTGTTGGTCTGTTTCGTTATTATTATACAGTAAATACTGTAAGAATTTGGTTAAATTTGACCATGTCAATTTGACCATGCTTTTACATTATCTCATCGTTTTAAAAGATTTAATAAGCTAAAAATAAAGCCAGACTTGACAATAATCCAAGACTATCTTAATACAATGGGTACTTGGCTTAGTTACAATCTAATGATGTAGTTGCTCTAGTACCATTGGACTGTACCATTAATAGTACTAGTGATACTACTTGGTATCGCTAGTACCACTAATGGTACTAGTGATATTTTGGTATTAGCTATACGACGTAGTTTTGCTCTAGTACCGTTCAGGCTTTACCATAATAAGTTGAAGTTTTTACACAGAACGTATTTCATTATTATTTTCTGTCCTCTGACCAGCCACTTTTTCTACAAATGTATAAAAATGCACAGAAGCAATACCTATAAATAACACCTACCCCGACGGCATGGACACTGCGTTCTACAGTCTAGAACTTGCATGCCTTTCTAAATGCAGTGATACTTCCTTCAAGAATAACATGGGTACTATAGCAAATGAGTCCACAGTCTCAGTAATATTTTAATGGACTGCAGATGACTGACATCTCTTCCTACATAAAATAACGATTTTTTATACCTGCAGGTGGCATCACAACTATATACACACGAGTTCTCAATAATGTGGAATCGTTTTGCTGTGAACGCGACGCTTGGATCCGTGGCGTTGCTCCGTTACCGACGCCGCTCTTCGGTCACGCCGCCGTCACTTTGCCTCCAGCATCGCTTTTGTAACCTATACTATAGTACTCGAGCATTTCTTATAGAATTCTGGTGTTTGTCTAATAAAGCCTTGAGATATTTTGACTTTTATTTTAAATTCAAAGATTTAAGTATCAAATTGTAATGCCTCAAATGTGTCCCTTGTCATATTTTCTCACAAATACTTTTTTTTTTAGTCGTGTGAAATGTTTGTTAAATGTTTCGTTGTTCTGTGATAAATCTTCAATAACTTGAATGAGTTTGTCTATTAAATTATGAAATATCATAGTTGTCTTTGCTTTCTAGTAGCTAAAGAGAAATTCAATTTTTATTTAGTACTTATATAGTAATTAATGAACGAAATTATGTAAACGTGCGTTTAGGGTGCTTGCCTTAAAGCTGTTCCAGTCATAAAATCCAAAGAGAATATAATCACTACGTTACAATAAAATCATAAAATAAATAGCTGGTGCCTGCGACTTCGTTTGTGTTGAAAAATGAAAAATAAGGAAGTATATAACACCTGAAATTTTATATCGCTGCGATGACAGTGACGCTCAATTTTTTACATTGTTAGACAATCCCTCGGGAACCTAAATTTTTTCAGGATAAAGGTATTTTATATGTTAATCCAGGTAATAAACTATCTGTATGAAATTTTTTATTCAAATCTGTTTAGCAGTTTTCGCGTTATTGAGGAACAATACGATACAAAGCTTTCGCATTTATATTGATTCAGAATTTGTCATATTTGTCAGATTCCGTTTTCGTCAGATCATTTTATTTTTAATAGGATTAGGATATATCATTTGATTTATCAGCTGGTTCAGGTTTCATGGTCCTCCGGTTTTAACCAATAATGGGCGACCACAGTACATCTACCATGAGTTTATTTGCAAACGAGAGCGGTCATATAAACTCATGGTAGAAGTACTGTTTACCACTATTTAATCGTGGTACCACTGAATAAAATTATGAATTTAAAAAGCTAATAATTCAGCTAAGTACGAATAAATTGTACGAATAATTGAAATAATAAAATGCGGATTACGATATAAAGTTTATTTATAAATACGTAACTTATCTAATCATATTTTCTCTTATTAAGTAATGATATGTGTAACTTTCTTAACTTAATATCACAAACGGAGTCTATCTTATCTTATTAATTGCATTAGATATTATTGTTTTGAAATACACTTCACCAAACTTCTCTGCAGACGCCGAGAATATCCCTTTTGAATCCATCTTCACATGGCCCGTACGATGCAAACGACATTTTGTTATTGATGGGCACAAAACGAGTTGGTTTTATCATAACCTCCTGAAAAAAATATATTACTATTAATTCTGTTTAGCTATTGCTTTCATTGCTTTACACGCAAACACTATGCTGTAGTAAAGTATTAAGTTGTATATGGTATACCACTACATATAGTGTTGATACATTGCTTTATTCTGCCATAAACTAGGCAGAGCCCGTCTGTCAAACGTCGACTTGTTTTGGTTTAGACGAGCCCGTTGGATGAGTGGTTAGGGTCCTTCCTTTAACGCTCTGTCTCAGAGGTCCCCGGTTCAATTCCTGGCGGGGTCAACTTTGAAAATGAACTTTTCAAAATTGGCCTGGTATGCCAAAAGTATGAGGAAGTAAGTAATGCCAGAACACATTTCCCTATCCCTGCCTTATCCTTAATACTACATCCTTAGTACGGCAGCGCTCTTGTAGAACCAGCACAGTGGCGTTGCTTGTGTTATAGGCGACGGTAGCCACCTACCTTCAAGTCGACCGATTATATGTAAGATATAACAGAGTATATATATATTAACTTGTATATAGGATCGTCTGATTTACATCCTATCTTCTTATATTTGTACTAAAAGAGTTCAAAATTTTCGAAAGTATATTTTTTATATCTTAGTTCTAGTGGATCTACACCACTATACTTATAATTGCCTTGAACAAACCAACTATTCCTCAACTGTTAAGGAAAAGTTACTTATGTTTTTATCATGAAATTTAAAATACAGTCTTTTACAACGAAAAAAAATCATTTACATGTAGACCTTAGATTTTGAGATTTTTTATTTATTTTATTTATTAACTAGCGATCCGTTCCCGGCTTCGCACGGGTGCAATTTTTTTCTGCAAATTAAACGTAGAAACCTTCCTCGTTTAACGCTCTTCCCATTAATGAAAACAGTATAAAAATCCGTTCGGTAGTTTTTGAGAATCGCAAACATACAGACAGACAGACGCGGCGGGGGGACTTTGTTTTATAATATTAAAAAACGTAAATTTAATAATGTTTTCTGCGTGAGCGAATTGATTTTTGTTTAATTGTGCGTAACTTTGTCTTTTTCCTGTGTATATTAGTTCAACTGAGATAAGAGAACGCAGTTCGGCGAAATATGGGTATATTCTATCTCAAAACTTCGATGATGAATACTAAAGCTGTCTATCAAGCTGAGTGATGATCGTTAGGCAGAAAAGATAAATGTTTCAACTTATTCGTGTACATAGACTTTTCGAGTTTAATGAGAATGATGCTTATGCATTAAGATAGCCTCACTCTACTTCCTTCGAAATAAATATAACAAATCACCCATCAGGTTTAACAAATTTTTAAATTTCTAAAAATTTTGACGATGTTCTGAAATTTCAAAAAATCTTATTAAATTATCTGAAAAAGTGAAGAAAGTTTTCATAGAATTTTCTAAAAACTTCTAGAATTTTCTATAAACATCTAGAATTTTCTAGAATGTTAGCGAAAAAAAAACCGTTCCTATTAATAATACATAATGAGCGACTCAGCCAAAGAAAAGATATGCCGCAAGGAGAACTCATCGTATTGCATGAACCTTCGTTTCAGTTGTTAACAACAAATGCAATTGTTATGAACGAAAAAAATCTTTTTTTTTATTGTCACAGGGTTAGTACTTAACTTTTTTTCAGTAAAAGAAAAAATATCGCGTTTGAAAAACTCGAATATATTGCATAGATCCCGTTTTTTATTGTTTATAGCGGCCCGCTCCCGGCTTCGTCCGGGGTGTATTTTTTCTAAAATAAACGTAGCCTAAGTTACTCCTTATTACATCAGCTACCTGCCAATAAAAGTCCCGTCAAAATCGGTCTAGCTATTTCAGAGATTAGCCGGAACAAACAGACAGACAGACAAAAATTGTAAAAAATGTTATTTTGGTGTATGTACCGCAATTTACATAAACAAAAAGTAGCCTATGTTACTCCTGACGACCCCCTCTTCATGTCTGCAAAGTTTCATCGAAATCGCTTCAGCCGTTTCTGAGATTACCCCGAACAGACAGACAGAGAGACAGACAGACAGACAGACAAAAATTCTAAAAAAAGTTATTTACGTTTTAACAGCATGCGACTGACTCTCTAAGCTTAGTTTGAGGCAGTTTTTCGCAAATCACAGACAGACACTCTGATTTTATTTATATAGACTAGCGATCCGTTCCCGGCTTCGCACGGGTGCAATTTTTTTTCTGCAAATTAAACGTAGAAACCTTCCTCGTTAAACGCTCTTCCCATTAATGAAAATAGTATAAAAATCCGTTCGGTAGTTTTTGAGAATCGCAAACATACAGACAGACAGACGCGGCGGGGGGACTTTGTTTTATAATATTAAAAAACGTAAATTTAATGTCTGCGTGAGCGAATTGATTTTTGTTTAATTGTGCGTAACTTTGTCTTTTTCCTGTGTATATTAGTTCAACTGAGATAAGAGAACGCAGTTCGGCGAAATATGGGTATATATCAAGCTGACTGATGATCGTTAGGCAGAAAAGATAAATGTTTCAATTTATTCGTGTACATAGACTTTTCGAGTTTAATGAGAATGATGCTTATGCATTAAGATAGCCTCACTCTACTTCCTTCGAAATAAATATAACAAATCACCCATCAGGTTTAACAAATTTTTAAATTTCTAAAAATTTTGACGATGTTCTGAAATTTCAAAAAATCTTATTAAATTATCTGAAAAAGTGAAGAAAGTTTTCATAGAATTTTGTAGAAACTTCTGGAATTTTCTAGAAACTTCTGAAATTTTCGAGAAACCTCTAGAATTTTCGAGAAACTTCTAGAATTTTCTAAAAACTTCTAGAATTTTCTATAAACATCTAGAATTTTCTAGAATGTTAGCGAAAAAAAAAAAACATAATGAGCGACTCAGCCAAAGAAAAGATATGCCGCAAGGAGCTCATCGTATTGCATGAACCTTCGTTTCAGTTGTTAACAACAAATGAATTGTTATGAACGAAAAAAATCTTTTTTTTTATTGTCACGGGGTTAGTAACTTTTTTTCAGTAAAAGAAAAAATATCGCGTTTGAAAAACTCGAATATATTGCATAGATCCCGTTTTTTATTGTTTATAGCGGCCCGCTCCCGGCTTCGTCCGGGGTGTATTTTTTCTAAAATAAACGTAGCCTAAGTTACTCCTTATTACATCAGCTACCTGCCAATAAAAGTCCCGTCAAAATCGGTCTAGCTATTTCAGAGATTAGCCGGAACAAACAGACAGACAGACAAAAATTGTAAAAAATGTTATTTTGGTGTATGTACCGCAATTTACATAAACAAAAAGTAGCCTATGTTACTCCTGACGACCCCCTCTTCATGTCTGCCAAGTTTCATCGAAATCGCTTCAGCCGTTTCTGAGATTACCCCGGACAGACAGACAGACAGACAGACAGACAGACAGACAGTCAGACAGACAGACAGACAGACAGACAAAAATTCTAAAAAAAGTTATTTACGTTTTAACAGCATGCGAATGACTCTCTAAGCTTAGTTTGAGGCAGTTTTTCGCCAATCACAGACAGACACTCTGATTTTATTTATATAGATAAAATAAACGTAGCCTAAGTTACTCCTTATTACATCAGCTACCTGCCAATAAAAGTGCCGTCAAAATCGGTCTAGCTATTTCAGAGATTAGCCGGAACAAACAGACAGACAGACAAAAATTGTAAAAAATATTATTTTGGTGTATGTACCGCAATTTACATAAACAAAAAGTAGCCTATGTTACTCCTGACGACCCCCTCTTCATGTCTGCAAAGTTTCATCAAAATCGCTTCAGCCGTTTCTGAGATTACCCCGAACAGACAGACAGACAGACAGACAGACAGACAGACAGACAGACAACAATTCTAAAAAAAGTTATTTACGTTTTAACAGCATGCGAATGACTCTCTAAGCTTAGTTTGAGGCAGTTTTTCGCAAATCACAGACAGACACTCTGATTTTATTTATATAGATTAATACAACCTAATGTTACATTTAGTTCAACAATGGTGTAAACAAAAACCCATTAGGGTTTTGAAGCAAACCATGTTCATATTACAGAATTATTAAAAATTACAGACAGATAATATAAAATAAATAATAAATAACTTACTATAGGCATTCTATCGCTCTCCTGTGTTTCTTTTTCATTTGATTTTACAACTTCAGACAAATCCTTCCAAGTCATATATATGACTCTGTCATTTTTGGGATGCAGATGTCTGGCGTCCACTCCAGCAGCGACCGCAATTATTAGAAAAATAAAAATTAGCAATTTGCACATGATTGTAGTTATAATACGCTATCGGTACTGTACTCGATTGTGTATTCGCCCCTTATTAAATACTAAAATTTGTTATCTATTGGGCTGCGGTCTGCGTCATGATTAGCGAGCCAGGTGCCAAGCAGACTCCTCTCTTTGCACATATTTGTATGATGACTTGACGTCAGCATGCGTCTTTTACGTAAAATTGTGCAGGGATTTTATTTACACTCCCAGTCACCCGAAAATCTATGACGTCAGCCGTACACATTGCGAGACTGGGAATTAAAATGAAAGAGTGTCAAATTTAAAGACTTCTTACGTATGTTTTTACAGGAGTGACCCTGACGCCCGCGCGGTATTGGACACTGCTTACTTATATATAATTTAATTTTTATTTTTTTAAAATAAAAGAAGGCTAATAATAACAATCTGCCAGTGAAAGTCCCGTCAAAATCGGTCCAGCCATTTCGGAGGCAACAATTTTAAATTTTTTTATTTATATTAATAAGTAAGTATAAAGTACATTACGCGGTTATCACACTTTACAATTTGAAAGAATCCAATTTAGGAACCTAAATCGAAGACATAGAATTGAAAATAGATAAAATCTAAATTGGATCCCATCTGTTCTAACTGCGATTACACTTTCCAATTTTCTAAATTGGAGTCCTTCAAATTGTAAAGTGTGATAACGGCTTTACACTGATATACATAATAATGAGACTACAATAAGAAAAAAAAACAATAACGATACATTTTATTTCGAAAATGAAATAATTAATTTACGATAGTAGGTAAGTCACACTTATCCCAGTCATTTGGGTAGCCCGTCTGGCAGTAACCACCGCATTACAGAAGACCACCATGAAATGACAGTATCAGTGCTGTTGTGTTTCGGTGATGCCAGAGCTACCCTTATCCTTAATATATCCTAATCCTATCCTTAATAATCCTTAATATGGTCGGCAGCATCAGTACCTGTGACGTTCCTTTATGTTATAGGCGAAAGTAGCCACCTACCATCAAGTGTACAGTCTGTTTGTCGACCTAAATATAAAAAAGGTATCATTCAAAAGGCACAAATTAGAGCTGCTTCAATAAAATCAAAACGTATAAATTACAAAAGTCGACGTTATATGAAATATTAATCGTTGGTTTAAAATGCTTTTGAACTTCTTGATTTATTTTATAAACTAAACAAGTCGATAAGTAGGTAAACATGTGTTGCGGTTCATACTGATGAGATTCGCAAAATTTTTGTTTGACAGTTATAGAAAAAAAAATTTACTCTGTAATTGAGTAAGCTGTCTTCTATAAAAGGATGGTTATGAAAGAGGGATAAACGAGGAGGGTTTGTATGTATGAAAAAATCGCATCCCGGGCGAAGTCGGGAGCGAGGCAACACTTAATCGAATTATTGTATGTAGAAAGACTAGCTGAATTCAGGATGTACCTACTCTTTACACGATAGATATAAATTTCTGAATTGTATGTTCTTGTTTAGGATTCTTCATAATCATATTAACTGCGTCCCTCTTGGAAAAACTACTTTTTAGAGTTCCATATTCTTCTAGTGCTACAAAGTCCACTTTCCCTCGTATAGGTCTTTCCCCACTTCACTAAATATATTTAAGAATAGTACATTACTGCAGAGTCCGGGAAGTGACGGATTGCCGGACGAAGTGGTTTTAAGGCCGAGCTTTAGCGAGGCCTTGACAAAGAACTGAGTCCGGCAATCCTCATTCCGGTCGAGGCTGGTATAGTGCTTTTCTTAATAAATGTGAGGAAATAATCAAACACGTGATACAAAAAAAAAGTATAATATGAAAAAATTATTAAAAAATTAATTTAGGTAGGTACTGAAAAAAAGTCTGCTTTCCCACTTTTTTTATTTTAATGAGTGCAAAGAAAACAGCGCCATACAGTCCAGTCATCAAATGAGCATGCGCTCGCCGCGGCCTACTAGATTTCATCGGGCTGAGCAGCGGCCAGTAATCAATTAGTGCAAAGAAAACAGTGCCATACAGCCCAGTAATCAAATGACCGTGCGCTCGCCGCGGCCTACTAGATTTCATCGGGCTGAGCAGCGGTCAGTAATGAATTTTCATACAACATTCTTGACCTAGGCCGAGAAAGAAATGCATGAGCCAAGAATTACAAACTTCGCGGCTTGTTTTTAGTACAAGAATGCCTACATTTCCGAGCATGTTTGAGAAAACCTTATAACATACAAATCGTGTTTACAGTAAGAGAAATACCTTACTCTGTGAATATTTTATTATCTATGAATATGCCGCTAATTGATTATGCAGTAATTGATTAGGCTAAGTAATAAGTTTATACATAACTAGTATTACCAAGAGTATGTATATATAATTATACATATATACATAACTAGTATTACCAAGAGACCATACTAATCAGGAATATAATATGAGTAGGTTACAATTGCATTTTTCTTGTTTTTGAAATTTTTGTTTTTGGATGTATAAAATAGCCTTTAATCGGAGACTGATAAATAAATATACAGAACAAGGACGTGGACAAGCATACTGAAAAAAAAAATGTCATATGCGGTTCCTAGACGATCATGCGGCATGACATGCGTTACGTGCTGTCATTCATGCATTACCGTTTAATAAATTGATTAATGCGAATGACATGCAAACTAGGTGCTGGCGGTTGATTGACAATTACCTTTATTTTTTCACCCTGCAAGCTTTGATTGACATGCACGCATGATCATCTAGATCGGTATGATATGCCATTGACAAAAATAATTCCACATCAGCGCAAAATACCTCTTTACTGATGGTACTATATTGTGATAAAATGATTTATAGTATGCATGAGGGTGCATCACGCAGCATGACAATTCACGTAATCGCATGTCATGCCGCATGATCGTCTAGGGACCGCTTTAATGATATGAAATAAATTACGATAATGATAATGTCTTTGTCACAATTCCATGAATAAGCCACGCCACTAGAAGGCCGCCTGATTTATAATAATTTTCACAGTAAACGCAATCACAAATAATACTTTACCTATCGATGTTTACGAGTCTGCTGTCAAAACAAAATTGTTATTTCAAATGCGATAACTGATATATATAATATATGATAATCTTTATTTATGAGCAAATAAAGTTGGTAGGTAGCCCAGCCAATCCACGACTACACGCTCATATAGGTATAACCTGAGGTTTATTTAAAGTTTTATATCCATTTCATTGTAAACTATCTATATTGTTATAAACTCAGGACAGAATCCGTTGGATATAAAAGTTTTGATTTTAAAAATATTTTATAAAAGACTATCTGGTGCCTGCAACTTCGTCCGCGTGATGTTATATAGCCTAAAGGCCTAAAGCCTTCCTCGATAAATGGACTATCCAACAAAAATAATTTTTCAATTCGAACCAGCTTTATAATATTAGTAGGTATAGATTTGACGAGCCCGTTGTATGGAGTTAGGGCGCTTGGGGGGAATGGGTTGTGCCACAGAGAAGAGCTGCGTGGGGTGGTTCAGAAGTGAAGCCCCTCGCTGACTGCCCGCTGCGGGAGGTGGAGAATAGGCGGCTTGTGCCGCTTCGCCCGGGGACGGCGGACATGGGGTCGTCCGCCGTCATCACAACACCGGGCAACGAGGGGAGACATGCGGTGTGTTTCCGGTACGTCTCTTCACGGCCGGAAACAGCTTCAATCGAGCTGGGGCCCGCAGGTGTGCGGGCCGCGTCTGGCGGGGGGAGAAAGTAGCGTGTCTA
This sequence comes from Synanthedon andrenaeformis, assembly GCA_936446665.2. Lineage (NCBI taxonomy): Eukaryota > Metazoa > Arthropoda > Insecta > Lepidoptera > Sesiidae > Synanthedon > Synanthedon andrenaeformis. Next base: position 11,413,684 of record OW387780.2, on the reverse strand, counting down.
AAAGTCCCCTAACCTCGGCCCATAGACGGCGCGAAGAAACACCGTGGGTTCTTAGTGGGTAGAAGTCCAACATACCTCACCGATCCCCCTATGGTCGGCGGGGTTATGATTCGCAGATTTTCCCACAGAAAAAAAAAGGGTGCTTGCCTTAACACTGTCTCAGACAGCGGTCCAGGGTTTAATTCCCGTAAGGATCAATCTTGGAAATGAACGTTTCATAATAGTCTATTTATTTTTTTAAATAATAATCTTTTATAATAATAAAAATAATAACTTTATTTCAGACTAAGTCCATAGACCTTTCATCTAGAAAAAAAGTACTAATCCCGAGAGATCATCTAAAATTAAGAAAACTAACGCCCGGCAAAAGAGTAATAGTAATAAAGATGTCAGGCCTTATATTGTTTATCTTTTTTTTTCAACGCAGACGAAGTCGTAGGCACCAGCTAGTAATATCATAAATGTGAAAGTAGCTCCGTCTGTCTGTTAGCTTTTCACTATATAACTACTCAACCAATCATCAAAAAATTTTGCATACACATTGTCAGGGTTACAGGAAAGGACATTTCATCCAGAAAATAAGTACTGTTCCCAAAGAATCATCTAAAACACATTTAATGCGTGCTATTGTATAACAGTATTGAAGATATCAGATGTTATATTGTTTATATATTAATATATATAAACAATATAACTGACCCGGCAAACGTTGTTTTGCCAAATAAAAAATATTGGGATGGACCAGGGTATGGAAAATAGATGTTGGCCGATTCTTAGACCTACCCGATAAGCACACAAAATTTCATCAAAATCGGTTCAGCCGTTTCGGAGGAGTTTGGCAACAAACCGCGACACGAGAATTTTATATATTAGAGATATATATTTTGTCAGTCGTTATTATTTTTTATTTTTTAACGCGGAGGAAGTCACGGAACTAGACAGTTCCGTGACTTCCTCCGGCCTATATAAATTGCGGCCTTGCGATGGAACGTCTGACTATCTTATAATTATTTTAAAAAAAACAACTAAAAAATCAAGATTACTATTTAATTGGACTTTGTCTTATGTTAAAATTTCTTATCATATCCCACCAACAGTCACAGAGATGAGTCACAGATGAACGCATTGTAAATTTGCTCCCATCAACTCTCCAGGAGGACATGTATCGTATTCTGTAACAAAACAGTAAATAAGACAGTCAAATTAGTCAAGTATGGTATGGTCTCCTACTTTTATAGGTCGGTTATATTATAAGATAAGGGCGGTGCTTCTATCTGTTTCTCTACTATCTTCTTTTAAACCACCCAAAGTATTTTGACACTGTCTTAATGAAAATAATAATAAACGATTAACATTTTTGTGAAAGTTATTTATAAAAACCTGCCTCGTACAACTCTCTTCCTTTTAGTGAAAATTTGCGTAGTTTAAAAGATCTAAGCGTACATACAGACGGACAGACGAAGACGGCGGGAAGTAACTTTAAGTATACTGCGTAAACATATCTTTTGATCAGAAAAGGTTGTTTTTAAGGTACAAATGACATTAACATTTATGAATGTTTATTTGAGTTTATAAATATTATAGTTACAGTTATAATCGTTTTTAGTTTGAAAACATAAACTTAATGATGAATAACTCGTGGCTAGCAAAGATTTAAAAATCTTTGGTGGCTAGTAATTCTGCACAACCCTCCTCTACCACGTTTTTCTTGGTCATTAAAAATTTTATAGCTCTTTTGTAACTTGTCCATATAACCATAGAGTAAATAGTACTTAAGCAGTAAAGTATACTTACTGGTTAAAGTATTATTTATGATATAACTATCGCTAATCGCTAACTACGGTATTGGTTTCACAGTAAGCAGTCGGTTCATAGAATTGCGATTTCATCAGGGTGTGAGCTGTATTGCGAAATTGTTCACAACAACAATTTCGTCATAAATGTCATGTGAAATAGCGTACATATCAAGTAGATAAAAAAAATTCTACAGAATATGACTTTTACTTTAATCTATGCATTTTTTTTTTTCAGAGAAAAATCAATTTCAAGCTTCAATATTTCATCTTCAATATCTTTACATAGTATTAATTATCGTTATTAGTTAAAGATAAAAGTTTAACTCATGAAGAACACACCTAATAATCAATAAAAAATTAAATTTTTAATTATTTAAAACTAACAATCGCAACTAAGTTTGCTCAGAGTAATTAATTTATAAAATAATAAACACAAATGTATACTATATAAAAAGGGAAAGATTTGATCGTTTGTTTGAATTGAATAAACTCCGAAACTACTGGACCGATTTGAAAAATTCTTTCACTGTTGGGAAGCTATATTATCAGCGAGTAACTTTGGTTATATTTTATAAAGATACCCGGACGAAGTCGCGTGCGACAGTTAGTAATTTATAAAGGTACTGTAAGTAACTTAAATTGTCAAGTTAATCTACTCGCAGGTGAAAATCTCATCAAAAATAGCTTCAGCAGTAGATTCTTTTTGCACATGTTATTTAACCATTTACCTCAAAGTCTCAGACATATACATTGAATTTTTTATTTATAATACGCCTACGTTAAAGAGGTTTGAAATAATTATAAGACCAAATTTTTGCTTGAAAATTTATTAATAAGAACAATTTTTTAATTAAACATACATTTTAGGAAAAATACAAGGAAAGGGTTATATTAATATAAGTGTTTTTTTTCAGACAATTTTTCAGTTTAGTGTTTTGTTAGTATTTGGTAAGTACTGGCTCCTCCGCTTCCTCGCTTTTATTGTACTCAGAGTGACTGTTACACTCCTTTCCAACATTACCTTGCGAAATTCTTGGCAAACAAGTAAACAAAATGGTGTTAGCACAGTCCTTCGCAGCACCTCTGGAAAATACAACACCTGGAGTTTGATAAGACATTTGATAGTTGGGTGCAGCAGATCTTTCAAAACCCATCAAAAAGTGGTTTGGCATTGTTGGTATGATATTATTCAATATAGCATCATGCTCCAGTTGATCCATCAAATCGTCTTTTCTCTGGCGTCGTATAGCCCACGGAGACGGAGGTAGTACAAATGTATTTTGTTTATTTACTTCTTCATAATCCGTCATTACTTCATTCTTATGTTCTTCGTTGATATAAGTAGGATGATACACTGGTGGCAGAGAACGTATTTTGAATAGATTACGATAAAACTGATTAACTTCTCCATAGTTACCAGAATAAGGCATGTAGCTGATTTGCGGCCATGGTACAAATTGCTCATATGGTGAAAGGTAATTTTGTGGTACAAAATTGTAAGGTTGCCATGGGATCCCATAATTAACAGGCTGCTGTTCTGTTATGTCGTTGCTTATATGAGTTTCTTCTTCAACGTTCTCCCGGTCACTTGATGGTAATTCAATAGTTTTGAATTCGAGTGAAGGTTTCTTAACCACATTGTGTCTATTGGCCTGGTCAGTTTTCATAAAGTCAACATCTTCAAGCACAACACTTCTATCCTCTTTAATGTGTTTATTATACACAGATGGTATTGTCAAAATAAATATTATGTATGTTCCAAAGCGAGTCATTGTCACACACTAAATGAACTCGAATTGCGAATACTAATTTTATAAATGCGCCATTTAAAATTATGCTAAGTGCATAATTTTAATTCGAATACGAATTGTTTGCAGATTATCAAATTGCGATGAGTAGCAATACCTGACTGTAATAATTACTATGAAACATTTTATAAAAAGAATTAAAGAATGACGTAATATAAAATTGTTCTGTCTGATAAATATCATGTATCGCTGGGTAATATGGGCTCTACCTCTTCAATATGGGATGTGAGACGTAACCCAAACTCACTCATGTATTTGCTAAAAAAACGGTACAATTGATGGTTTAAGTTGAGGTAATACAGATCCTGTACTATATCCGCATCCATCTTCTTCATAAAACAAACAAGGAGATAAAACAAGGATCATTCCTAAATATTCCTAAAAAAATCTACATAGATTTCTTGTATGCAGAGTTCCCAAGTTCGATTCCAGGCAGAGTCAACTTTGGAAATGAACTTTTCAATGTTGGTCCTGGTCTGGAACTGAAAGTAAAGGCAGGGCACACTACGGGTGGCAGTAACGACCCCTCCTCCATCTAGCTGGTAACTAAAGTACCAAGAAATATGTGTTGACTTTTAGGTTGTGTTATTTCAAACACTTATCTTACCCAAATACAATTTTTAATATTATCATGTAATAATCATTGAAGTTTCAATGACATTTCAATAAGTAATGCTTTTTACATATTTACACAGTATAATTGGAAGCACGTTAACTACTCCTAAACCAATTATTGGATTTTGATGCGGTTTTCACCATCAGTTAGATAATTTTTCAAGGAATTTTCATAAATATATAATAAAACCTAATTAAGTTTTTTTCGATGTAACAATGTCCTAGACGGATAGGATTGGCGATTAATAGGACATGTTTAAGATGAATATTAAAAATAAATTAAAAGAGCGCCCATATGATATAAAGTTGGTTTTTGGTTTTGTATACATTTAGTAAATACTTTCTGTTATAGTAATATTTTCTGGGTATGTTTGTGATAGTCTTTATATTAAACTAGGTTTTGCCCGCGACATCGTCCGCGTCCGAGGGCTACCAAACTTCAAAGGATTACCCGCTGGAGTAATTTGAAGATTGTCTAAAAATTTCATCAAAAATCGGTTCACACATTGCCTTTTATATATATAGATTACACACTAAATATATTATTATATTCGTTTCATCAATGTGAAAATGTTGAAATTGTTGAAAACATTATTTTACATCTATGTAGGTACTGCTTGGAAAATTGAAACATTTTTTTTAATTTAATTTTTTATTTAATATTATTAGTGTAGTACAATATAAAAAATAATTCAAGTGAATATAAAAATGACAAATCGTTATAAATATTACCTACAGTGCATTAAATAATTGATTAAAATAAAAGAAAAAAATTAAGTTCTAGTGCAAAGATTTTAAAATATTAGTAGTGGCTTCATTCTTGCCGTTCTTCTTGCGACGGAAAACGGTTAACTTTCTTCGTATCACGTTTGTCATGAAAACTGAAGCGCTTACTTTCGGCTCTGTAGGCGGGTTTAGAGTACGAGCTTGTTTCACTCAATGTGCCGGTCACCACGGAAGGCGAACAACTCAGTAACAACGGAATACCGCAATCTCTAATCTTCGCGTTAGGGAAAACGCCGGCACTCCCTGAACCGCTACCACCACTTGTTGTTGCCGAACCACTGCTGGCACTACCCGATGATGGTGGCGGTGTGCCATAACCAAAACCTGGTCCATATGCACCTCTAGACCTGTGCAGCTCTTGCCGTCTGTTATGAATAGGTACTGGTCCTATATCGGACATATTATCCCACATTACATTCGCTATTTCAGCAGATCTTCCGGGCATCATGCTATTTGAACCCATTGGACTCTCGTGATGAATATTTTGTTTCATCGGGCGGAAGCGTTGATTGTGTTCGTCAGATGCTTTCATAAAAGAATTTAAGTTTGGACCGTGTTCTTCGTGCCAGTGAGATTCATGTAATTGATCGTTCGATCTCATCAAGTGTTGAGAAAATCTGGACTGACCCATTTGCTGAGACATAGAATTCATTTGTGATTCAGAAGGTTGGTTATTTTCAGGTTTAGCGACCATAGTTTTATTTGATTTTTGAATTTCACTTTCAGCCATTGTTTCTGGTTTTAACACATGTGCTATTTGATTAGAAGCAGCAACATGTGAGTCGCTTTCGACTTTCTTCAGGTCTTCTTGATTATTCTCGCCAATGTCGATATCCGAATCAGATTTCGTTTTATTATGTCCCATCGCCTCCATAGGTTTATTTTCTTTATGAAGAGGGGTTCCTGTTTTATTTTTTTCATCCTCTTTCAGTGGATTTTCTTTATTATTAGTCATTTGCTGTTCTAACTTCTCACTTTCTTGAGAACTGGAATCTGATTTATTTTCATCGCTGTTATTTTTTGGTGCATTTAGCTGATTTGACTTCTTTTCCTTAGTGCCAGCAGAGTTTTGTGCTAGTGCGGAGTGTTTGCGGTGTTTATGTGGACCTACAAGAGCTTTATCGTGCACGCCGCAACTTTTTATATGCATATGTTCATCATCCTTCATTGGCGCTGGCTCCTTGGCTCCCTCAACAGCTGCCTTCATGTCAGTCTTAAATTCGTCATGATGCCAACTGGACTTTACCTCTTGTTTTTCAGATTTCATTTTATCATCATCACTTCCAAACTGCATTTTAAACTTTTGCTCCGTTACATCACTTCTCGCTTCCATAGGTCCGGAAAACTGACCCTCGGAGTTGAATTTATCTTCTAAATAGCTTGCAATTTCTAAATTTCTCTGAATTTTTTCCATGGCTTCCTTCCATTGAGCTAGCTTTTCTTCTTCTTTTAGTGATTCATGTGCCGATGATGGACTATTAAAGGATGCTGTACGCAAACCTAATTCCCCCAAATGAACGATGTCACTTTGAATTTGTTCTAAAGCTTCCTTTGTTTTTTCAACTGTCTCGTCCAATTCTTCTTCTGATTCATTTTCTGCGTTTCGAGACTTACCTGTTTTTGATTCGGAAATTTTCTTTTTCTCTTCCTGCTTATTTATAACGCCCTGCAAACGCTCTATAGCATTCGTAACTACTCTTAACGCTATATCAAAATCAACTAATCCCCAATCTTGACTATTGTGTTTAATGCATTGCGGTCCATCAGACTTCGGCATATTTTTTTCTTGAGATTCAGATTTCGCCTCTTCCTCGTTGTCGCGGAACTTTCTCAATTTCTTCTGTAAAAGCTTCTTCTTCAAAAAAGTGCGTTCTTGATTCTCGTTAGATTCGGAAACGAATCCCATGCTGGGCGTCTGCAATCCGCTGTCGAAGGATCCAAGGTTTTGCTTTGCAGTTTTCTTATCTTGACGCAACGATTCTTCTAATTGCTTAACCGATAGAGTCGGGACAGCCACAGCTAAAGCTGTTATAGTAGAAAACGCCACCAATGTATTCATTTTGTGATGTTTCTGTGATGTGTGAGGTTACACGGATTCTGCCCTGGTATTTATACTGAATTCTAATCGTTGAGATGCTCAATATTGTCTTCAGAACACATGAAACGTGCTTTCTTTTGGTGAGTAGACACGTTCCGGTACGCGTGATAATTTCACAATTCGGAAAAGTACCTTTTAAACGTAGATGGAAGCAAAAAGATAAGATTCGTGGCTCTCTATCCGCGCATGGATCTTATATACTGAGTCCAACGAACTCAATATCGTTCAGTCGCTGAAAGGTCAACGTCGCTCAAACAGCTATGGAAATAAGGGTTATGGTCGGGGTTACACTGCGAGATCGAATCGGGAATGAGGAGATCCGTAGACGAGCTAACATAACTCAAAGTTAACGACATAACCCGGCGGATTAGTAAGTTGAAGTGACAGTGGACAGGACAGTGACGGCCGCTGTTCTCGAGTGGAGGTCACTGACCGGCATGAGCAGCGTAGGACATCCACCCACAAGGTGGACAGACAACCTGATAAGGGCCACAAACCGATGATGGATCCAGGCTGCTTCTGACCGGTCTTTTTAGAAAATTATGGGGCATGGCAGGCTCAGCATCCTACAGCTGAGATGATGACACGTGTGCAAGACGTGTGTAGGACGCAGTCTAACCCCGAGCATAACCCTTATTTCCATAGCTCTTTGAGCGACGTTGAGCTTTCGTACGAAGTCCATAGTTAGATACCACGTTTTAGCGCCATGTCATCACTGGCAACACACAATAGTCGAAAACTTTTCATTTAAGTTACTCAGGAATTTTGGTCTAGATTCTAGAAGATGTCTCAGAGCTTCCCAAGCGCTGCCAATCCGAACTGGATTCGACAGTTGACCTCCTTCTCGAAGTTAGCTTTACCTAATTGGACAGTTTGTCCCAAGTAGTAGATAGAAGAAAGTGAGTGATATACATTATAAATACGGACGCAGGTTTTGTGGAAAAATTTGAATATATTTGTCAACTCACTATTATTACACGTGAATACAATTGTAATTGCGGGGATGAATATTTATCGATTTATCGATTATAATGTAATTATGTACCTGTACAGCATCTTTCTTTTTGCTTCCATCTACGCTTTTAACAGATTGTTGTATAATTTCTCACGTTCAACTTGCATTCGTATAATGGATATTTACACGTATCTTAATATTTCTGCTAACACGATATTTTTATGAAACAAGTTAATGCCGGTGACTTTGCTGTCATAATTTTTATTTTTATTATTTCTTATAAGTATTCACTTTTAAAATTGGATTATTAGTGATAGTATCAACCCTTAAATAGTCCAATTTTATCTAAAGAATAGATTTATAATTTATTTAACAAGACATTAAAACTAAAGAAATTTTTGACCACTAAAGTACAATATTAAAATTAACATACAAAATTTGTATTTGATAGATTTGTTCAGACTAACTCTTAGCCTATTATTACTAATAGTAATATCTAGTATTAGTAAATATCTAGTTTACGTACTATGTTATATTTAATTATGTAGGTATTTTTAAGGTATGATATTTAATTTATTCAATGAAATATGTGTGTACTAAACTAACCCTTGATATAATGTACTTTTTATTCTATTATGAAAGAAATAAAGAAAATTTTAGATAAATATTATGTATTCCTTGTATTTTTTTACAATTTGTGTTAAGGCAGGCTGACGGTCCACTCGATAGTAGGTGACCACTGTCGCCTATAACACAAGCAACGCCAGAGATGCTGACTGCAGTAGGATTAAGGAATAGGAATTGAAAAAGGATAGGGAAATGAGCTCTGCCACCCTTACTCACTCACCTAAACACAACGGCATATATGCTGTATATTTCACGGCGGTTTTCTTCAAAGAGGTAGATACTGCCGCCAGACGGGCTGTCCAAATGACTAAGAAACGCAATGTGCCCGCCACTACATACCAGATCCAGACTAAAGCCAACTATTTATTTTCAAATCGAACCCGGACCCCTGAGACAGAACGTAAAGCAATCACATTAATCACTCAACCAAGGGGAACCTTGAAATTAGCTTGCAATTTGCATCAATTTAAAAATGATGCATATTATACATAAGAAAAATATATACTTTAGTGTTTCAGCCATTATCCTATCAGGATGGGCAACACTATCACTGCTTGTGTTCATAAGCGACTGTGATTGTTCTCATAAAGAAATTTATGAGAAATTATAAGAAAGCCACGACTTTAATACTTATATGATCATCAATTATAACGGGTAAATAACTATTTTAAACTATATAAATAAAAATGAATCGCTAAATGTGTTGCTAAGCGCAAAACTCGAGAACGGCTAATACGGCAATTATTTCTTCTAAAATGCTCGGAGAAAAGGTGAAAACTTGACAAAGCCAACGTCTGTCGGGTCACCTAGTCCCAAATAAAAGAAGCGTCGCTATTATAGTAAATTATTGGGGTCCAATTGCGTTGCGCTTGCGCTTCTACGAATTATCGGTCGTATAATGTTGTAGACACTCGTTGAAGTCTTGTGATAAAAAATTATGTTCTTTGGTAGAATATTATTGTAAAATAATTTTACAGGGGATAATATCAAAAACGCAACCTTTTAAAATAAAATAACAATAAATATTCAATAATTAATCAACTCTTAATTTTTGAAGAGCCCATTGTTAAGTGGTTAAAATGCTTGCCTTAACACTCTGTATCAAGAGTTCCAGTTCGATTTGCGGCAGAAACTTTCCTAACGTTTGTTCTTTTTTACGCCACCTATATATCTTTTAAGTCGGCCGTCAGTCTGTCTGACTACCTTTTCATATTATATTAACAAACGGTCATATTTATCAACTTTCAGTAATTTACTAGGTCATAGTGTAGAATCATAAGAAAAAAATGTTTAAGACAATATTATTAAAAAGGTTTAAGTCATCCTCTATACTTATCTTGTTTTATATTATCTTAGTTACTTTATAATATTTAAGAAGAAATGAGAACAAATTATCAGAGTCCAAAATAACCTGCTATTTGCTTAGCAGTAAATAAATATGTTTATATATCGAATTATTTACAAACAAATTTTAAGGAATTTTAATGCTAACAGCTTGCATTGTGCTAACAATTATTGCATAAAAACATTTATTGTAAAGTCAACAAAACGCAAAAGTAGGCATCGCGCTCTATTTCGTTTTCCAGTATGAAAATTATCCTATATGTTAATCAAGGTAATATCAATACCTCATATACATAATTAAAAACCGCATTTAAATTAGTTAAGCCGTTTCTAAGATTAGTGTGCACAAACGCACAGACAAACAGCTAAAAATTCTAATAACTATTTTTTTTTGACCTTGATAACATAAATACAAAGTGTACATTTTTTTATATTAAATATACGGACACGGCTCGTTTACGATTTTATTGTAGGTAGAGAGGTCCCGCTCCTGGCTGTGCTCAGAAAAAACTTAATTAGGTTTTACTATATATATAGAAAAATTCATAAAAAAAATTGTCTAACTGATGGTGAAGACCGCATTAAAATCCGTTGCGTGGTTAAGGAATAGTTAGCGGTCATACAGACACACAGAAAAAGACTACAAATTATACTATATGTAATGTAGAGATATTTATTATTTATTTATTTATTCACTCACTTACGACTATCGTTACAGGCATGCCTAATGCTATATATAGCGTAGCATTGCATACCATAATATAATTATATATATTGATTCTCCCTGTCGTAATTGAGTAACATACTAATATGTCAAATATTATTTGTAATTGCTTAAAGAAATTTAAATTCAAAATGCCATTTATTATGCAGGGCTAAATTTTGATTAAAATCGATCTCATTTAAAACTTTTAAATTACCAGACATATAATATTAACTGTAAAATTGATTAAATTATTTGATATTTTCAATTGATTTTAATTTGTGATATTATTATTAAATGAAGAAAAAATATTTGTATTTGTTTTTAATGAATAAACTCAAAAACTATTGGACCGATATCAAAAATTGAGTGAAGTAAGCTATAGTCTTAAAATCGAGTTAAATTAGGGATTCCTAACAATAATATAACCCCAGGGTATGAAAAATCTATACTAATACTAGCTGTTGCATGCGACTTTATGAACTTTATGAAATATAGCCTATATGTTATTTGCTGATAGTGTACCTTTCCATAGGTGAAAGAATTATTAAAATCGGTCTAATAGTTTTTAAGTTTAAAATGAGAAAAAAAAACTATTTTTGTTTGTAATGAATAAACACAAAAACTACTGGACCGATTTAAAAAAATTACCTGTAGAAAGCCAGTAACATAGGCTTTATTTTAATAAAGCTACGAGGACGAAGTCGTGTGCAACAGCTAGTTGTACCTGTATAAAATAATTGGACTCTTATTTTGTAAATAAGTCCATTAAGTCCATGTAATCATATTTTTTAATTTGATTAATTCTTATTAAATTATACATCTACGTTGGAATCTAATTTTTATATTATTATAAAATTATTAAATCTATTTTTTATATTATTAGTTCTCGTAAGCCTTTCTCGTTATAACAACTATCAGCGAGTAACATAGCGACGGTCCCTGAGTAAAGTATCGAAACTTGAAAAGTTCGATTTTTCAGTAGAGGCGTTTGAAGTTACTTTCCATAAAATAGTAAGTAAGTATCTAAAAAATGCAATAAAATTAGGACCATTTAAGCAAAAAACTGAAATATGCATATTTCTCATTTTCGATCGTGTACGTAGGGACCGTCGATAGGCTATATTTTAAAATGTTACGCTGACGAAGCGCGTGCAACAGCTGAGTTATATGTTTTTATCTTTTAAGTAAGAAAACTTCCCTACGCAATTTGATTGTTTTGTTATGAATTTTTTTTTGTGACATTGCTTTTCTTTCGATATCTATACCTAGTCGTAGCTTTCTTTTATTGCATCTACTTTTTCGGTGATTTATAAAACTTAAACAACAACGTCTTTACATAAAGGAGGTACATCATCCCATGAATTTGCCACTGGCCTCAGTATAGTTACGCTACAGGATAGGATAATAGATAGTTTAGCAACTTAGTAATGGATAGCATAAGCAAAAAACAGAACTTTTTATCCTAGAAAAATGTTAGGTTCCCGAGGGATCGTATAAAAATTTAAATAATTGAGAGCCACCGTCATCACAGCGACAAAGATATCAAGCGTGAAAATATACACGTATATGTACGAGTATAACTCATATAGGTACTTATGTATTTTCATTTTGTACTTGTATTAAATAAAAGTCATACTTAATAAGTTATAAAAGTTCAAATTTATTTCAAAATAATAATAAATAAGTTAAAAAAATACATAATATATAACTTATATAAGTACTATTCTTTTTTAGGTTCAAATAGTTTTAGAGAATCTTCTTCGCTGTTTACTCCGTAGACATGGGAGCCGCTTCTTGATTTTCTGTCAAAACTTTGCCAAGGTTAGCGTCACTTTTTTGCAAACTGTGCTCTTCTTCTTTCCTGTACGCTGGGTATGGAGTCTTGGGCTTTTCGAGGTGACCTAAGATCACATTAGGCGCGCAGTTAAGGAGTAGAGGCGACATACAGTCGTCTTTCTTCGCGTCAGGGAACAACCCGATGGCAGTAGATCCGCTTGAAGTGCTCGTAGAAGCCGATCCTGAAGAAGCCGACCCAACTTCGGTATCGTAGTAAGAACGTGCTGAACCTTCGAAGTCTGTCTCGCGATACATAGGCGGTGAATTTGGCTGCGGAGATAGGTACAGAGATATAGGTTGGCCTCCGCAAGGACAGCCGTAAGGAGATCCGTACGACGCAGCCTTTGCCCGTTGCAAGATTTCAAAGTCACTCAAAGGTGCAGCCGAGGCCACTCCCAGAATAGTTGCAGCAATTAAAAACATCATTGCGTTCTCTGTGTGTAAGCAATTCTGTACATTTATTTCAATCGCAATGTGGTATTTATACAAATTTTATTGAAGAGAAAAAGCACGTACAAGAATGTCTTGTTATTATAAATTTTATCTATATTTGTGTTATCTGGGTGATCTTATCTGTCTTTAAATGATAAAAATAAAATTATGAAAGATTTATCGATTGTTAATCAGAAATTAATTTCGAAATTCTTAAATTAATTTATTCAATTTAAAAAATTAAATTAAATTAAGATATTTATTCAACGCAATTATAATTTAATGTTAAATTAAAAAAAAATAATTTAATGTTAATTAGAATAAAGAAAAATTTAGATTCATTTATATTGATAAATGAATCTAAATTTTTCTTTATTCTAAAATTGAGACCATCGCCCCTTTGAAATGCAAATGAGGTAGATTGTATATAAAATATATTATACTAGCGACCGACTCCCGGCTTCGCCCGGGGTGCAAACAACTAGGTATAGATATCGAAAGAAAAACAATGTCACAAACAATTAATTTTCATAACAAAACAATCAAATTGCGTAAGGAAGTTTTTTGCGGGGTGCAATTTTTTTGTATACACTAACGTTCCTCGTTTTTTCCTCTTGAATCGGTTGTTTAGAAGTAGCGAGAAACAGTGATGTTGGATTTATAATATTATGTTATTTTGACGACCCGCTGGTTGAGTGGTAGGATCGGAACGAACTTTGAAAATGAATTTTTCAAAGTTGATTCTGGTCAACTTTGAAAATGAAAATGATTCTGATCTGGATTTGGAAATACTGCCTTTTAGAAATACGGGTTTGGGCAACCCGTCTGGCGGCAGTAACCACCCTCGTGAAATAACAGCATATTGTTGTGTTTCGGTGAGTGAGTAAAGAATGCGAAAGACCATTATTCCATTCCTTCCTTAACTATTAAGGAATCGTTTTATGGTTGGCAGCTTAATTGCAGCCCCTATGACGTCAGCCTGTCTGTCAAACTTAACATAATTAAAAGATTAAAGTTTTATATCCAAAGTTGACCCTGCCGGGAACTGAACCCGGGAACACTGGAACAGAGCATTAAGACAAGCACCCTAACCACTCATCAAACGGGCTCGTCATTTACATACATCCAACGATATAAAAAGCGATATAACGATTTAACGATATAGAAAGTAGAGATAGAAACTACGATCAAATATTCTATAAGTACAAATAAAGTACTTAATTTTAAAAGTTATACTCGTATTATAAAACAATGTTGCTGTCCGCCTGTCTGTTTAACCACCGCACTGATTTTGATACGGTTTTAACTAATGGAAAGAGCGATAAACGAGTAAGGTGTATGAAATGATTTGCAGACAAAATTTGCATCAGTGCGATAAAATTGAACCGGGGCGGGTCGCATTAATAACATTATGCAGATGTTATGTTTGACTGTTTATTTAGTTATTTTCGGTTTACAATATTTTATGTAAGAGCATAGATAAAATACTACTTAATGGTAAGAGTCAGTATATAAGAAAGTAAAAATTATTAACAATTAAAGTATTTATGTCATCATCATCATCGTCCCAGCCTCAGCCTTATTAAGTAAAATTTAACAACGCTGATTTAAAAATTAAAATAATTAGCGGATATAAAAAAATATTTACAATATACATATGAAAATATATGTGCCTATGCTTTGCTATCTCTACAACTACTTATCAAGTATAGGTATTAAGGCTAGGTTGGTATCTATTCAGATAGGTACAGTCAGCGTCAGAAGTAGATGAGCATCTGAAGTAGGCAAATAATTGTTAGCATTTAATTTTTCAGAAACATCTACACAACAACAGATTTCAAATTGATGTGAGCTTCTTTGAATTCAAATATATCTAAACACATATGTCATATATTTCATTACAAACGGAAATTTTTTCTTATATACAATCTGATCGCCAAAAGTATCTAAGCACTTAAATGTTCAATTATATCTCAACACTTTTTGGAATAAACTTTGATATCTTTGTATTAAGGTTCATGTTTAGTTGGTCGCAATAATCACCTACTTACATTGTCTCATAATTACGCTTGAATGACATCATTTTCAACCGAATTCAAAAAAGGAAGACGTTATCAATATGACTGTATCTTTAAACTTTAACCGATCTTCCCTCTCGTCACTACTTTCTTACAAACAGCGTTGTCTCATTTGAGCAGCGCGTTTAGTATGCCTACCCATATTATATAATACACTTACTTAATTTTTAATGATTAATGCTTTACTTCAAAGCATAGCATTAAAGGACAATCAACGAAATTATTTATACTAGTTACCTATTTACAATTTATAATCAGTTAATTTTATAGTTTGAGGAGCCGCAGATTGAAACTGTACCTCTTGGCTGGCACCTTCGTTTTTAAAAATTTCTTATTCAAGTTTTATTAATACAAATACAATATTTTGTAATTGTAGATGTTTTGTACAATTACAAAACATTGTACAAATACAATGTTTTGTATGTGTAGATGAATACCTAATTGATTTTTGTATATTGTGAACTTATTTTTGTATTGTGTTGTGTTTTTATGACTAGTCCATTGGATGAGTGGTTGAGGTGCTTGAATCCGGGTTCGATTCCCGGCAGGGTTAACTTTGGAAATAAACTTTTCAAAATTGGCTCTGGTCTGGAAAGTTGTGGCAGGGCATACAGATCACCGTTAAGACCATAAGGAGTGAATAAGGAATGCCAGAGCCCATTTCCCTATCCGTTATCCTAGTGTAGTCAGCAACGCTACTGCGGCACCTGTGGCGTTACTTGTGTAATAGGGACGGTAGCCACCTACCATCAAGTGGACCGTCAGCCTGTCTGCGACCTTAACGTAAAAAAGTAAAGAATTATCAATCTTATTGTTACTTGAGTAATTAAGAATAATAAACCAGTAAACCTATTTAGATAAAATCGAATAGTACCAAGTCGCACGATCATGCGAGTCTTTTTCGTTCGAGGTGACGAATAACTCTATTTATTATATAATCAGCAACACACGTCCTAATACAAAGCACGGGGGCCATTCGAAATTCGAAAAATTTCGCTCATAATTTCTCTATATTTAAACTTAGATACGCCTCATTTGACAAATCAAAGATTTGACGTGTCTGCGTAATCCATCTGGCAGCTTAGTTGTATACCTAATTATGAAAATATGGTTGTACAGAAAATAATGACATTCGACTGTTTAGATATTTTTGACGCGATGAATGTTCACATTAATTAGAATACTTTGGAGTGCAGATATAATCGGTCCTCAAAGTGTGTAGTGTTATTTGAGTACCTAGACAGATCCGATATATCTGATGCTGACTGTACCTAGTTAGTGACATCTAAGTAGTTAGGCTAATTACCTAGTTAGTTACCTATACAGAGATTAGGTATTACTTTTTATTTTAGCAAGTAAAAATATTTATCAAAAATACTTAGTAGTAAACAAAACGCTTAGTATTTCACAAATAACTTTATTGTTTCACATGACATTATGAAAGTATAAATTTATAAAAAAAATACATCAAATTATGTACTATTTAGACTACATTCGGAACACTAGTTATGGGCGCCGACGTGATTCATGTCATGATGGAAGAACTCCTCGCTTTTCATTGACTTTTCGTCGTAGTGATTTTGTTCTTCCTCTTGTTCTTCGGCATCACGGTACGGGTGTACTGCGACGGTATGATCCATACTTCCGTAAGAATATTGCGGATGAGCCTTCGCTATTTTTCCATATGTAATGTGTGGTGTACAGCTGAACAGAAGCGGCACATTGCATCCGCCGACATTCGCGTTAGGGAACACGCCGATCGCTGGAGACGAGACTTGAGGCATAACATGTCCAACGCCATGTGGGTACGCATATCTGGCTAAATGCATGCGATCGTCGTCGGAGAAGCTCAGCATTTCGTTGTCTTCCCCAAATTCTGTCCTGTAATTTTGTTGGTTTCCACTCGGTAAGCCGTACTGTGGATATCCGTATCCGTAGCCAGAGCTTGGTGCATAGTAGGACACAGGAGACGAGGCTGCAGCACACGGCGATATATAAGGCATTTGATAGTTTGACCTTTTCACCCTGGACGACTTTTCTTTAATATTGTCGATAAGTTTGCCGGACGGCGCTGCTAGAGTAGCCGCAACCGCCATGAAAAAACACAGGAAAACAACCTTCATTTTTTGTGTACAAAATGCTAATGAAGTGACGTTAATCGATGAACTCATATTTATAACAATTTTCGCAATCGAATTTTTTTGTAATAATAGTAGGGGAGCCCAAGATGGGATTTTGGGATTTACTCGAGCGCGTCAGATATTGCCAATGTATATGCCCCACGTGCCTCCGATAACGGATATGTGTTAATCTGCCGGTTTGGATGGTGGAGTTGGTGGAGGTCGGGGTAAAAATTTAAATACTCAAATTCAGATTTTCAGAGGGGATGTTAAGTGAAACCAAACTAAGCTCCCATTTAAAATACAGACGATTCGAATATAAAACAGACTCGTGGCAGCTTTTTGAAAATGAAAAAAAAAAAGATTTTTGGCGAATGCCATTTTGAAATACTCGAGAGCATCAGATTTTCGTACAGACGGTTCAGCCTGAATTTTTGATCGTGTTGATTCTTAATCTGAAAATTATTTGGAGGATTTATCTTAATACAACGTCTACAAACTTTTGAACACCTGTGGACGCCCGTTGAAAAGGAAAAGATCATATAACCTTTTTTTCTTCTTACCATCTAATCTTTAAAGTCCCATAGGTCTCCACGACGATCGAGTAACTCCACATTTAGCATCGTTGGGCTCCCCTACCATAATATTGAAATTGAGGTTGCAACTAAGTATTTTAAATTATAGCATCGACACTTTTGCGTTTCGAGTGGTTTATGCAGAATTATAATATTGCATAGTAACTGTGCCAGTTTTGAAGTATTACGTACTTACTTGATATTTTGTTTTAAATGTTAATGTCGACAGACAGGTGGACAGTCACTTGATGCTAGGTAGCTACCGTAGCTTATTAAAATAAGCAACGCCATATGGCTACATATGCGCTGCCGAAATTAGAGGATAAAGAATAAGGGATTAGGACGAGCAGGAAAGAAACACAACAGCATTCATGCTATTATTTCATTATGGTCTTCTGTAAAAGCTATACATTTTTCATATTGGTTTTACAAAACCAACTTCAAAAAGATTGTATAAAATTTCAAAACTGTATAAAATTCTAGCGATCCGCTCCCGGCTTCGCTCGGGGTGAATGTTCCCCGTTTATCCTTCTTTCTATGTGCGAAAACCGAATTAAAATCGATCTACCCATTCTCGAGATCAACTTAACATTTTTATGTATAAAGAAGATGTGTAAACTTAAAATTGACTACATTTAAGATCATTGTACTTTTCATTATAATTAAGAAAAACTATTATTATAATTACAATTAAGAGGAGTTTACCAAAAAATAAAAATAAAATAATAATAAAAAATTAATGAGTGCGAAACGCAGTGGTATTCAGCCACTACTAAAAAATATTAATAAATTACTAATATATTTATAAGTATTATTCAAATTTTTAACAATTATGGACAATTATGGATCCCATTTTTCATATTAATAGTCTAGAAAAGTTAATATGAATAATCCACCTACTTGTTGCGTGACAATTAGGTAGGTACTTAATATTTTGAAATAATGATAGATAAAGAATTGCTCCACACATCTCTGTTCTTAGAAGTTAATCTTGGAAATTTAATCGCATGTAATCAATAAAAATCTTATTTTATTTCTATTTTTTTATCACTTAATTATATTAATAAAAAATACAAATTGGTCTATTACTTGTAGATTTAAATATAAATAATCTATACTTTGCATAAAATTGTTTATCCAGAATGACTATGAACTGTGAGTTCAAAACCTTTTAATGTTAAAAAGGATTTTAATGCCAAAACCGCATCTTTTTTGGTGGTTTAGGAGGGCAGACAAACGCAGATAGCGATTTTATTTAATACTAGTATTTTTTTAACATTTGTTTTTTAGTACCATCGTGTTATGGTATGGTGTGAATGCGATCCCCTTGGAGTTTAACATCAGTCCCTCAGAGCGAGAGAGTTTTTTTTTATATTAGGGGTTAAAGTATGAAATTGCCGATTTGTACTGAAAAATAAAAATTCGTTTTTTTTTTTAATTTAACATATTTATTTAATCAAAATAATTACCATTATTATCTATTCATTGCTGCCATCTAATAAGAAGCTCATTTATGCCTTTGCGATAGAACTCTGGTGATCTAGATTCGACAAACTGTGTGAAAGCATTTTGCACTGCCTCCTGAGAAGAAAACTTTTTATCACGCAGAAAATTGTCCAAATCACGAAAAAAATGGTAGTCCGTTGAAGCAAGGTCTGGCGAATACGGAGGGTGACGAATGGTTTCTAATTGCAGTTCCTGTAGAGTCTGCAGATCAGTCAAATCATGAGGCACCCATTTTTCATATTTTTTTATTTTATTGATTTGACGCAAATGAGTCAATATTGTTGGTAAGGTAACGTTAAACCATGCCGCTAATTCCTGGGTAGTTTGGCTCGGATCGGCTTCCACCATCTCTTTCAAATCATTGTTATTCACCTGTGTGGGCGGTCTTCCACGTGGTTCGTTCTTCAAATCGAAGTTTCCATCACGAAAGCGTTTAAACCAAAATCGCACAGTGCGTTCATTAGCAGTCCCCTCTCCAAACGCAACATTAATATTGCGAGCTGTTTCTGCCGCGTTAGTTCCGCGTCGGAACTCGTATTCAAAAATCACACGAATTTTCGAAGTATCCATCTTTATTGTCTAAGCTGAATAAAAAAAACAACTGAAAGTTGATAATCGAATGTTGCACATTTTTTAAAAGAAGAACTACATAGGTACCGTATGAAAAAAGTTTCACTCAAAAATCTCAAACCATGAAGGTTCTATGTCAATTCGAAGTACCTACTACAATAAAACGGCAATTTCATACTTTAACCCCTATTATTTATTAGAGATAGGTTTGCTCTTGAAAAACAAGCAGCTGTGTAGCAAGGATGAGGCCTATGATGGAGCGAGCTCACCCAGAAGATGTCCATTCACTCGAACTTTGAAAGGATTTGGGTTATATGAGCTCGGAAATACAGACGCCGGCAGGAAGTTCCAAACTTTGGCAGTGCGCATTATAAAGGGTGTTTTAAAGTGCTTGGTTCGAAAAAGAGGGTTTTCGACAAGATGAGGATGGTAACCAGCCGTATGTCTGTATGTCCGATAAAAGAAAGGGGAAGGCGGTATGAGTTCATGCAGCTCCTGAGCACACTCTCCGAAGTACATCTTATAAAAGACACATAGACTGGCAACTTTGCGTCTATGTGCCAATGCCAAGCTCCGCATATTAGTTTTAAAAAGAGGATGTCTAGATTGAATTTGTGTTCGTAAAAATACGCACCTGCCCCGAGCGGCAGGTTCAGGGGGTTCAGACCACCGTGATTATTTCACGGTGCATGTATGCTGTTTCCGTATCCCTTCCTAATCCTTATAGTTAATCCTAATATGGTCTGTTGAGCTTAACCTAAAAAACGACGACTAATTAAAAAACGCTTCAAATGATAAAAGTCGAAAATTTTAAATATATCTATTATAATTATCTATATAAATAAACATCAATGTGAGTATGTTTGTCCTCTAGGGACTCCAAAACCGCGTAAGCGATTTTAATATGGTTTTCACTTAATCCCAGGCGAAGCCGGGAGCGGGTCACTAGTCTATACAAATAGAAATCATTGTAAGCATGTTTGTCCTCTGGACTCCAAAACAGCTCAACCGATTTTAATTCGGTTTTCACTTATGGAATGAGGGATAAACGGGGAAGGTTTGTGTATGTAAAAATTGCGTACCGGGCGAAGCCGGGATCGGATTCAGGTACTACCAATAGTTGTTGATCTCCTCGGATATGCATATTGTATGGTGTATGCGTTCTATATATTCTGGTTATTGTCGCTATAAATTTGTATGAATATTGTTTAAATAATTCTTGACGTACGTGTCAATTAACTTATGTTTCGCAATCATTTCGCTACAATAACAAAAAATATATTTTGAATATTTGCACGTAATTAACTAAAATATACGCATAAAAATTTCTTTATCATCACGATCGTTGCAAGTTTATAATTTTCACATTATAAGCTAATATTATTAATACCTATTACATTAATATTGAGAACCGGAAGAAAAAGAAACGCTCTAAGAAAAAATCAATAGAGCGTTATGAAAGATAAAAGACCTTTCATTAAGTTCTATCTAAGCTATACCATAACACCAAAAATTGGTATTTGAACCCTCTTTGCAAAACACACACTTTAATTCGAGTTGAATTTCCGTGGATATTTTATATCCTTTATATCCTACTAGTGGCAATTTTTTCTGTAAATCTATATACAATGAAATAAATAAATATCTATAATAATATAAAAGACGCTGTGTGTATGTATGTCTCCGTATGTCTCCTATAGACTCCAAAACCACTGAACCGATTTTGATGAAACTTTCAGACAATCTTCAGATTAGTCCAGCGGGTGTTCCTGTGAAGTTTGGTAGCGATCGGACGCAGACGAAGTCGCGAGCAAAAACCTAGTATACAATAAACTTTCCTCGGCGATCACTCTTTCAATTAGTCAAAAATGCATCAAAAATAGTTTAGAAGGAGTTAACGAATATACAGAAAAACAGACGTGGAAAACTACTTCAATAATTTATACTATGTAAGGATTTTCTCTTTACACTAAATAAAAATAAAATAGAAAGCCGACTTTTTTGTATTATTTCACTAAAATAATACAAAAAATCTTATATTGAAATTTTTATTGAAAAACATATTCAAGTTGGTAAGGATTACTAATGGAATTAGTGATTTTCTTTCTCTTCCTAAATCGAAAGAAAATGCCATGAAGATTTATATATAATGTAAACTTGTTCCTATTATTAACATACCTTTAGAATTTCTATTAGTTAGTAAATGGTACGTAATATGATTTATGGAAATGCGCATCATCTAATATACTGTACATACACATCTACATATTATAAAATAAAGTCGCTCTCCGCTTCTGTCTGTTACTCTGCTAACTTCTAAACCACGGTTTTCATATAGTCGAATAAAAAATAAAATGAAAAGTACGATAAACGAGGAAGATTTGAGTAAATAATTTGCAGAAAAAAAAATTGCATCCGTCCGTGCGAAGCAGTGAGATGGTCGCTAGTATATGCAATGTATATTAAAATTTGTAACACGCAGACATTTTAATATAGACTATCTAATTAAATTAATTAGAATAATTATTAACATCGAATGGTTCATGCAGGTTTGAATACCAGTAGAGCCTGTGGGACCATTTACTCATATATTTCTTCTTATATATTTCTTTCATATATTTATTTCGTGTCTAAAAATTCCAGATATATTATTTCGAAGGAAAAATTTAACAATTTTCGAAAATATGTCAAGCCCTGAAAATAAGTCAATCACAGTTGGCTAGAGCTGCTCATACCACACCTTCTTACACATTGACGAGGTCTATTTTCCACCAGTGATGCGAATGTGGAATACATAGGCTGATACAGAAATATCTCAAAAATTAATTTATAATATAACAAATCTATCGACTAAATACTAAAATAGTTAAGTAAAATAAAAATAAAACTTTTACTTTTTCAGTAATATTCGTCTTTCATTTGTCATACCAACATGAAAGACGCATTTGTCATACCAACATTATTTAAGAATTGAATTTATCCTAAACTAAATGCGTAAGTTTGTGAGGATGTACGGATGTTTGTTTCTCAATAAAGCAAAAATTTGGCACACATATAGTTTATACCTGGATTACATACAGGATATTATATAGAAAAAAGTTAGGTTCCTGGGGGATCATCGCAACATTTATTAATTTTGAGGCGGTACCAAATTCACCGGGTCAGCTCGCAATATTATAAATGAGAAAGTGGTTTATTTGTTACGCTTTCACGCCTTAACTACACTAGCGATCCTCATGAAATTTTACATACATGTTGTCAGATATAAAAAAGTACCTTTCATCCAAAAAATATGTACTATTGTTCGAGAGATCATCTAAATATAGAATAAAAAAATTCAACGTCTGAAAAACAATTATCATTAAAGATTGAATAAATGTTTTAAACACATGAGAAAAGGGGGCGGTTTTCACTAGTTGAAAGAGGAATAAACGAGGAAGGTTTGTGTATTCAAAAATAAGCATCCTTGGCGAAGTCGGGAACAGTTCGCTGGTAAACTATAGTACAAATTAAAATTGGGTTTTCTTACTTGGACACTTATCCGGTAATATGCACTGCTTGCTATATTCGTCTTTGATATATCCAACAGAGCATTGACATCCAATCTTGCACTCCCACATGGAGGGACAAGCAATTTCGCCACGACTAAGTAATCTCAAATTAACACATGTCGCCGGACACATCCAGGCGCATAAGGTGAATTCTTCGTGTTTATTTATACACACCGAAGTCCTAAACATTTCCACTTTTTTTATCAAAAGTAACGTGAAAAATAAATGTCCTATCATAACTGTATTGGAGTGAAAACATTGATTTTTTTTTTATCGGCTGAGTTTTATAGTTCATAACTGCAAATATACATTTACATTCCAATCGTAATATTTTTTATGATAGATCGACAGACAGACTGACGGTCCACTTGATGGTAGGTGGCTACCGTCACCTATAACACAAGCAACGCCACAGGGCTGCAAGTGCGCTGCACAATACAAAAGGGATAGGTAAAAGGGCTCTGGCATCCCTTATACTCACTCACCGAAACACAACAGCATAAGTGCTGTTATTTCATGGTGGTCTTCGGTAAGGGGGTGGTTACTGCCGCCAGATGGGCTGCCCAAATGACTACGAAGCCACCCCTTTCCAGATCCAGAAAAGAGTTAACTTTGAAAAGTTAATTTCTAAAACGGAATATTTGCTAGCTTTTTTGCGTAATTTTTGCTAGTTTTTCTAACGGTGTAAGGCTGTTTTATTATATCACTAGTAACCCGCTTCCGGCTTCCCACGGGTGCATTTTTTTTTTGCAAATTAACCTTCTTTATTTAATGCTCTTTCCATCAGTGAAAACCGCATGAAATTCCGTTCAGTAGTTTTGAGATCATCGCGAACCTACATACGACAGACAAACAGACGGGGCGGGGGACTTTGCTTTATAATAATGTAAAGATTTCCAGTCAGACAAAATTATGTTAAGTTTACATTACTAAACATAATATTTTTGTACTTAATTTTATTTTTAAGTTTAAGGGTCAAAGTTAAGTTTTTTAAGTTAAACCCATTGGTAGAGAAAAGAGGAATGAGGAAAACACTCGGGGTGTTGCGGTGTTATAATAAAAAAGGTTTGTATCCAACAATATACCCTTGTAAACCGGCTTAATGATGAAGATAATTATTTTGAAGTGTGCAATATATTTATTTATTTATTCATTTATTTGCCTAAAACATGGTAGTAGTTGAGGTGTTACAAATAAGTTAAAAGGAATATCATGTTTCGCCTTTTTATCGCAAGCGTGCAAAAATTAATTTAAGAAGAGTTCAACAACATTATGATTATGCAAAACATTAACAACGTAATTACAATATTAAGAATAGTAAGATGTCAATAATTATTTGTCACTATTAATTCAATTACATTACAACTACGAGTACATCGTAAGTAGTAACTACTGCCAAGGTAGTGTTGTAAATTCTCTATGCTGTTTACTCCAGAGAGAGAACATGCTTAGGGAGGTCGAATCTGGCAATTCGGCTCTGGTCTGAACTGGCAAGTAGTGGAAGGCCTCGCTGTAATCTCGGACTCACACATCACCGCTGATGGTGGAATGCGGGGGAGTTTTAGTGGGTATTCCTGGGGATAAGACTTTGCCGGGCGAGTCTCGACGGCTGTCCCTGTCGACGAGGGATAGTCCTTCATAAAAAAAGGGCACACTGTGTTTGAACCACCGTGAAATAACAGTATGCCTGCCTGCTGTTGTGTTTCTGTGAATGAGTAAAGATTGCCAGAGCCCATTTCCCTATCCCTTCCCTATCCCTTAGCCCCTTCCCTAACCCTACTGTAGTCGGCAGTGAACTTTCAGCACCTGTAGAGTTGCTTGTGTAATAGGCGACGGTAGCCACCTACCACCAAGTGGACCGTCAGCCTGTCTGCTTACCTTAACATAAAAAAGCTAATATGTTTTTCTTATGACGTAGTTTGACATGATTTTCATTATTGAATTTTGTAATAAATATTACTTGCATTCTTTCTTTCATAATGCATAACAACTTATTTAGGTTGACTGAAAAACAACATCAGCAGATTTTGTCACATCGTACCTACACGAGTTGATTTCTAAGAAACGTGAAAATACTTAATAACATTACGTGCATTTACATTAATACGTGTTAAAAAAATGTTTTTAATATTTTAAATGCATATCTAATTGATTTTTTATCTATAACTACTGATTGGAGATATCTTTATCTCATTTTAAATCAGCTCAATTGACACATCCTATGCACATGAAAATATATTTAAAGAGGCAATATGTCATTTATAAATCATTTCGAGAGCATATACAAGTCTATTAATTCATATTCAAAATGAATAAAGCTGTTATATTTTGCATTTTAGTTTTAACTAGTTGCTACGTTAAAGCACAACACACTCTACTGAATTCTCACAACCAACTTCAACCAGTCCAAGGATTATACGTGAAACCTTCAGCGGATGGAACCACAGGAGATTTATTTGTAGCAGCAAGCGAGGACAACGGAATTAGGCAGTACTTGACAGATTCACCGCTAAACTTCTTCACCGTCTCCACTCAAAACCAGCCTCAGCAAGAGATTTCGTCAGTAGCTAACGCGCCGAGCTCACCATACTTTACGCCACAATCGAAACGCGCCATTTTTCCAGTTAACAAACAATACCCAAGTTTATTCAACGAAAATGCATACATGTATCCAATTGTGACACAAGAACATCAGTGCGCCGACAAAGTTCCAGCAAATACAGTACAGCAAATCCCTCAAACTTACCCGTACCAATTGGTTTATTCGCCAATGGTACCCACCAAAATTGCCAGCACTAATCAAATTAAGGAAAGCGAAGTATCTGCAAATTTAATGCCTGCGATGTCTGCATTGTGGCCTACACCCCAATACGCTTATCCCATGCAATACGTTATGGTGGATCCCAACAACATGGGACATTCTATCTCACCCTTATCTGTCACAAATGGTGCAACTGTCAATGAAAACGATAAGTCTTAAATAGTTTAAGGTTTATTGATTTTGTAACTTAATTTATTTTATGTATTAGTGTTTAATTGTGTAATATAATAAAGTTGAACCGAACAAAAAGCTTTTTGTTATTTTTAAAAAAATATCCCATCCCATTGACGAGCTTTGACGAGCCGTTTAGACGAGCCCGTTAAATGAGTGGTTAGGGTGCTTGCCATAACACTGTCTAGGTCTAGGTTAAGTAAACTTTGAACGAACTTTGAAAAATTTCCAAAATTTACCCTGAAGGAAATCACACCCGGGACTCCTGAGACGGAGCGTTAGGACAAGCACTTTAAAAACTCATCCAAGGGCTTTGTCAAAAGGTCCTAGGTCCTAGATATACTTTGAATTACTGCAATAATGTAAGCCATGTGCATATAGTCAGACCTAGCTCTTGATCAACATACCTACAGCAAATACGTTGTGTAATAACTCTAGGTTGTTTAAATTGAAATTAAGGGTTAAAATTAATAAATGATAAAACTCCTCACAAAAAAGTCATAACACGTCAAAAATAATTTACGTAAATATTTTTAATGTAAAAGACGTTGGAGGCTGGTCTCATTTGACGATATCATATTAAATTAATAAGTACATAGGTATAACTGAAGTTAATAAGACGATGAAGCCTTGAAAATTACGAAAACGGATATTATTTCTTGCTGTTTATACATATGTAGGCGTTTCTTTAAATTGAATTTTTCTTTCCTACTTTAGTAATTCCATTCATTGTTATTAGGTACAGCATTAGGTAGGTACTGTTGCTACTTTCATATGTAAAGCAAAATATATTTCATATATTAGGCTAGTAAGTTCAATTCTTATGCTTTTTTAAACTATAATGAATTATATACAATTTTCTGATCGATTGAATTTTGGTCATGTTTTGGCTTTCAGTGGGGAATCTCATGTCTTTAAAGTACAATACTAAGTACTTTAATCAGACCACGTTGTGCACGTCCCAACTGTATAAATAATGTTTTTGTTGCTCCACTCCAGATAGGTATGCAGTATATAAATCAAAATAAATTGTAGTACAAACGAAATAGATTGGAGATGCTAATTGGGGTCATCCGATACAGTCATTGTTTTCGGCATTTTATTTATATGTCTTAATGTTTTGAATATTCATGTTAATTTTCTAGTCCTTTGATTGTGATATTCTATATGGAATGCCAAGATAGTCGCTGATTCACAAATACGCCCAGATATTTTGTACCTGACTGTATAGGTACTGGGACAGTAACAATTTTCTGAATTGGGGGCATTATTGCAGTTGTGAATTTGTGTACTTATTGCTATTCTATGACTCGTCATTTTAGTGTATGTGTGTGGTGAGCGAATAAAACTGAGAATAAATTCAAAACAGAGAGCCGTTATCTGTGGCCGTGATTTTGTGTTATTTAAGTGATTGGTGATATTCTATGTTGTTTGACTTTAACTGACACTGACACTGACACTTAGGTGACACTAGCTTAGTCAGCTGTCAGACTGTAAGACATTTTTCTTTTGAGTTGTAGAATGAAAATGAGGTGTAGTGTGATCAATTAATAAATATTTAAAAATATTTAAACCACATTTTTTTAGAAAGAAAGTCCCAATTTAAGATATTTGAACAAGATGGTTTCAAAGAAAAAAAAGAAGGTACTGTATGCATCTTATTCATGTCGATTCCGCAATATTCTAACCATGTTTACTCAAATTCAACACGTGTTTATATTATTTCATTGTTTTCAAAATAGTATTCATCTGGAGAAGGAGCACAGTTTATGACGAGAAAAGCCGCATTGAAGAAGCTGCAATTGTCGCTCAAAGATTTTCGACGCATTTGCATTCTAAAAGGCATCTATCCTCGTGAACCCCGAAATCGTAAAAGGGCCCAAAAAGGGGCTGGTGGCATCAAAACACTGTATCACACCAAGGATATAAAATTTTTACTGCACGAACCCATAATATGGAAGCTCAGAGACTTAAAAGTAAGTATTTAAATTAGGTTTCTTTAATTTGCTTTTTTTGCAGATAATTTAAAAACTACAGTTAGTTCGCGGTAATCCGACAAACGTTTTTCAAGGCTGTGTCGGATTATTTGTAGATTTTGTCATAACTTTTTAATAATTAATATCTTGATAGAGAATAATAATTTTATTTTGAATTTTTCAAGGTTTACCAACAAAAGATCCGTCGAGCGAGATCCATGAAAGAATATCGACAGATGAGGAAGTATTTACGTGACTACCCAGAAATAAATATTGATCATATAGTGAAAGAGAGATATCCTACATTTGTAGATGCCTTGAGAGATTTGGATGATTGTCTGACACTCTGCTTCTTGTTTAGTACTTTCCCATCTTTGAATAGGGTACCTAGAGATCAGTCACTGCTGTGCAGAAGGCTGACAGTTGAGTTCATGCATGCCGTTATCACTGCAAAAGCACTAAGAAAAGTATTTGTATCAGTCAAAGGATATTATTATCAGGCTGAGCTTGAAGGGCAAACTATAACATGGATTGTTCCACATCACTTTTCTTTCCAGGTAAGTCTTTATCACTAAAAACATGTAATTTTATTGTACCTTTCAAACAGGTCAAAATATATAATGTTACTGGCCAAACTAAATAGTTTGTCCTAGGCAAAACCGAGTTCTTCCAAAATGTGTCAGGATATAGTAGTTTAGCCTAGACCTAACCGATTTTGAAGTGTAACATAATATACTTTTACAGAATTCTCTTTAACACATACCTCACACTTTGTAATGAAACCAAACATTTATTTTTATAACACAGTACAAAGATGGATAAAATGTTAGTTGAAATATTTTATTTACCATTATTTACTAGTTTCTATTTAAAAATACAATTACCTTTATGTGTTGATACACTTAAAACATTAATTTTGTGTTAATTTTTTAAATTGCGTTTTTTCAGCCACAAAGCAAAGATGAAGTCGATTTCAAAATAATGTCGACTTTTGTAGAGTTCTACACAACTATGTTGGGTTTCGTTAACTTCAAATTATTCCACTCTTTGAATTTAGTATATCCGCCTAAACTCACTGTTGGCTTAAATACTGACGAAAAAGACTTGGTCGATGAAAATTCATATGTGGCTGAAAGAATAGCCGCTATGAACTTGTCTTTGGCCAGAGTCGTCGGTTCTAATGAAGCAGAAGAGTTGCCAGAAATTGACGTTTTCCAAACGGATGAGGAAAACCCGCAAAAGCTTGAAGAAGCCAAGATTGAAGCAGAGAAGATTAAAAAGTTAAAGACAATGTTCAAAGGCATCAAATTCTTCATAAACAGAGAGGTGCCCCGGGAGCCGCTCGTGTTTATTATTCGTTGTTTCGGAGGTGAAGTTTCTTGGGATAAGGATCATTTTGTTGGAGCCACATTCGATGAGACAGATGAGTCCATCTCTTACCAAATCGTGGACAGACCGAGTATGGACAAACAGTATCTGTCAAGATACTACATACAGCCACAATGGGTGTTCGATAGTGTTAATGCAAGAACACCGCTGCCCATAAACAAGTATCTGATGGGAGAAGTTCTCCCGCCCCACTTGTCACCGTTCACCGATAAAACTAAAGACCAAGTTTATATACCTCCCGAAGAACGAGCTCTCAATGATCCTAATTATAAACCAAGTAAGTGTTATTTTTTATATGAGAATGTTTGCCAGACGGACAATCCATTCAGGTTTTTCTTTATAGTTAAAAGGTATAAAACAGACTGTCTTTAGTTACAGACTATATTTTGGCCAAATAGATGTTACAGACATAAGCAGTTTAGAATAGTATTAAAATATTGAAGAATAACTTTCTCTATAACATTGAAAAGTTAAAAATTTTTTAACTATTTTTTAAATTTCTGCATTTTTTTTAGCTGAAGGTGAATCTTCCGATACTGATATTGAGGAAGCAACCGATGAAGATTCCAAGGACGAGGATTCCAAGGAGGAAGATTCTGAATCTGATGAAGAAGGAGCTCTCACAAAACAGTACCGACAAGAAATTGAAGAAGACTCCTCTTCAGATGAAGACAAGGAGGACAATGTTGATCCAGAGAAAAAGAAACTGGCAAAAGAGAAGGTATTACTTTTCTTAGTTAATTAATTATTGAAAGAATAAATCCTACCAATATTATAAATGCGAAAGTTTGGGAGAATGTACGTATGTTTGTTACTACTGAACGCATTTGGATGAAATTTGGCACACAGATAGTTTATTACC
Organism: Synanthedon andrenaeformis; assembly: GCA_936446665.2. Classification (NCBI taxonomy): domain Eukaryota; kingdom Metazoa; phylum Arthropoda; class Insecta; order Lepidoptera; family Sesiidae; genus Synanthedon; species Synanthedon andrenaeformis. The sequence goes on along the minus strand of OW387780.2, from coordinate 11,383,062 downwards.
TGGATTAACATCTAGGATACTTTTTATCCTGAAAAAATGTTAGGTTCCCAAGGGATCGTCAAAATGGCGCCACTGTCGCCGTGGTGACTCGATAAAGATGTCTGGCGATAATTTTTTCTTTTGTAAATGGGTTGTATACTTAATTGTCTCATTTATTCCATTGTGTGTCCATTTTTATTTATAAGATACTAGCTGACCCGACCAACGTTGTTTTGCCATATAAAAAAAATGGGGTGGGCCATCCTTATCACTTTTATGGGTATAAAAATAGTTTACGATCTGTTCTTAGACCGAAAATACACAAAAAAAATCATAAAAATCGGTCAAGCCGTTTCGGAGGAATTTGGTTACAAACACTGTGATAAATAATAATATGAGAAATAAATGTTGCAGAAAAAAGCAATGGCGGTGACGACTGGTGTGACACACAAAGAACATCCGTACCAGAAGGAAATAGAGGACAAGCAAGCGTTCAGATTACGCGAGAAACTGGTCCCCAAGAAACACAACAAGCTGTACAGGAGTATGCGAGAGGGCGAGAAGGCGCGCAAGAAGGAGATTTGGCTTCTCAGGAAGAAGAGACGCCTTCACGACGAGAAGGTCAAAGAGGAGAAGAAAGCCGTCAAGCGTCAAAGAAAAATGGAAGCTGTAGAAGCATCGTCTTAACGTGTTTTATTAAAGTTAATTAAACGTTATTATGTATTGGAATATGTTTTTTTACTAGGTATTAGTAATTTAGCCTCACACATTTCTGCCTTATTTACTTCCCAAAGAGCCCTTTGTGCGTTAATAATATTTATAAACGCATTCGTGCACAAAAGGCTTATTCTCACCCACTCATAATCTATTGTTCTAAATTAAGTCTAAAAGAAATAATAAATTAAGTCATTCCCACCGAATTCGTTGCCAAGAACTCCGCGGCATTTCTTTTTTTATTTTTATTAATTTAATAGTGTGAAATTTCTAAAATTTTTTAGCGCCCTTCCGATTTTTAGTAATTATACTACTTTCATCGAACAAAAGAAGGAAGACAACGAAAATTTCTTATTGTTAGTAATTTCGGATACTTGCTGTTAGAGCAAGTGATGATTATTATATGTAAATGTTGATTAGTCTGGCTGTTTGCCTTTAATGAAATTATAAGAACTAACTCGCTCTCGGATCAACGTAACAACCCGAGAATATACAAACCAGGAATATTTGAATACATTGAATATGGAAGATATTGACTGAAGGTGTTGCCCATATTAAAACAGCATGAAAGTATTCCTAAATACATAAATAGGGTTAAACAAAAATTACGAAGTAAATAAAAAGTAAGTATCGGGTAAAACAATAACTTTATTAAAAATTTAACAGAATAATATTCTTATAATTATTATAAAGCTTGGCCAAAGTGTAGAAAAAAATGTATGAAGTAGCCCACTATCACGAAAATACTGGCAACATAACATTTCGCCGGATATTAAGGTCAAGATTATTAAAGCCGACGAGTTCTTCATTCTTTTCTTTTTACAATTTTGCAAGCATTTAAAATATTTTTCTATTTCTGCATTAAACTATTTTTCAAGTAAAAGTCTTATCCAATAATATACCAACTGATATGATTATCAAATAACTTTTAAATATTTAACAAGCAATGTCACAACTTTGTTAAGGTATACGCTGATACATAATTTTTTTTATGATAATTTCACATTTAGTCTCCTTTATGAACAAATGAACGTATACTGCTCATGAAATGGAATATTTCAGTCATATTGGTCGCGTTTATGGCGAGAGGAATCCCAAAAGAATAATTGATACTTTGACTATAATATCTTGCTCCCATTAATCTATACATATTAAAAATAAAATAGTAAAGAAACGTGTCTGACATTAAATATGAAAAAATAATAATTGTAAACCTTGTTACCATGATCAAAAAAATTTTTTTATTTTTATTTTCATCTGTACGTTTATGCACGCAAATCTCAGAAACGGCTCAACTTATTTAAATACGTTTTTCACTTATGTATTGTATAGCAAGCCTAAAGTGACATTCAGTGTTTTTTTCATTCCAATCGGTTTACATAGAACCAAGTTATTTATTTACACAGAGATTCAAAATTGTATCAAAACTTACACAGCCGATAAAATTTTCTATTTTAGGGGATAAATATTGTTTACAAAATCCAGTACAAATTAAAAATGATTTTAATTTTTAAATTTGTATTTAATTAGTAAATTAAATAATTTATACATTAAAATGTATGAAAATCTTTTATCAATAATATTCACAGTGAAAATTCCCCAAAAAAAAAAACAATTATTAAATATGAATACTATAAATTAATTTCTGGAGACAGTACTTGCTGAAATATTCTAAGTAAAAATGTTACTAAACTTTATCTGTTTTATTTATAGGGGAAATATCAAACTATTAGGAACACTTAAATTTGTAATCTATTAAACTATCATCATAATTTCTGTCTATAGCAATTTTCCTAGCATCAAAATTGACCCCTTCGATTGATTCTTAATATGAAATTTTTTAAACTTGATTACTTAATAAAAACTTATTAAAAAAACATAAATCCGCATCCGCAACAACTAATACAATGCTCTAACTAAATGTTACAGTTTGACTTCAGTCCAGATTTCGACAACAAATAACCCACACGGTTTAATTTTCGAGGTATATATTATTTTACATCATTAAAAAATATATACTTAGATAGTAAATCTTGAAGTTAAGAGTTGAATAAGCAAAGTGCTTCGTCATAATTATTTCAATCAGATTCCGAATCGCTGTCTTCCTCGTCACTGTCTTCGAGTTCTGGCATCGGAAACCGTAGAATAGCTGCCACGCCGGTCAGTTGGTCCAGTTCTATAAAAGTCAACTCTCAATATTATTTCCCTATGCCTCATCCTTAATTCTATTGTAATAGGGGGCACACTTCAACACCTATGGCGTTGCTTGTGTTAAGGGCGACGGTAGCCACCTGCCATCAAGTAGACAGTCAGCCTGTCTATAAAAATCCGTTATAAGAAAAGAAAAAAATGTGTGTGTGTCAGCTCCGACGCACGACTGGATTTTACTTCTTATGAATGTTTATAAAAAACATAATAAATAAAAATTATATAAACATTTATCATAACGAATTAATATCAGCGCCATCTCTGGTGCTCAGGTGCCATCTAGTTTTCGCAAGGATGTATTATTACGTAACATATTCTAATTTCAGAGATATCGTGTAGATGGCCGCAATATCTCTGAAACTTCAGAGATATTCTAAAATATTCGAAAAAATAGAACGTAACGCATACCGTGTGACAATTTAGATTTTACTCCCATAAACAGATAAAATAGACACTCACGTTCACCTGACACATGCATGCTGGAAAATATCCTGACGTCGCCGCCATTCTCTCGCACGGAATCAACTAGCGACACGTACTCTTTCCTTTTTTGTATGTCCTGACACCTGAAGGAATAACAAGAAAAATCAGCGTTTTAAATTATATAGCAAATGTACAACAATATGGAGGAACAATAAAATAGGTGCCAGACTTTTAACAAATTCCATAGTATTTTCATTCATTTCACTATGTTTTTCTCGAAGGCTGCCGTGCCTGAGTCTGAGTGCTATTTCCGTCCCTGTACTATTGTATTACGATGAGTGAACAACAGATCCCAAAATGATTGATAACATCAAGGTAGATATCGCTCTTGCAATGCCTATGACATTGCTTGTGTAATAGGCGACATTGTTCACTTACTATCAAATGGACTGTCAGCCATCCTGGCAATTTTAACAAAAAAAAAAATCAACCATCTTTTAAAGTTGCTTGCAATCATCCTAGGGAGATACAATAAAAATTGTAACTTTTTTAACTCACCTGAACTGTTTGTCAGATATCATTAGAGTTTCAATAGCTTGAGCCTCGTTTGCTCTTTCAACGTGTTTTTTGCCATAGAACGCTTTAGAAGGTTCCAACTGAAGCATTGTATAAAAACTTTCCAAAAGTTTCACTTCACTCGCTGCTTTAGTGTCAGATATCTTCGCCAATACAGCTGGCTCTTGAAGGGCCTCTACAATATCAAATCACATAAAACTTGCAATAACATTGAAATATCATTTTATTAAATAATTCTATTTTGAAAACAATTATTTATTTTACTTTTATTCAATCAGTAGGGGTTAAACGGAGGAATAAAAACCATTAATTAATTTTATCAAGTATGAGTGGTTTAAAGCGAAAAATGTAAACAGGTTACCTTTCAAAGAATGTTTGAATCCTGATGAAGCTTTGACTAGAAGAAATTTACTTCTATTTTCAATCAACATTTTGTTGTCCGTTTTTATAGCTTGCTGCATCATGTACTCGAAGAACTGATCCTTCACAAATCCGGGTGAAGCCAATATAACACATTTCACTACATTAAAATCAACGTGCCGTAGAATACCTTGCATTACTGCATCATAGAATTTGTTCAGTCCCTGAAACACATATAAAATATTATATTGTAATAAAATTGCTGTAGGAAAAAATAACGAAGCTAACAAGAAAATAAAGTAATTTGTATTTCCTATATCTTACCTTTTCATGTTGCTGTACAAATCCTTTTCGTTTCCTTGGTATTGTGATGTCAATTTTGGATCTTACAAGAGTCATTGATGGTGTAATGAGACAAACATGTGCTAAACCTTCCTGCATGACAACTGCTGCTACGTCAGCATTAGTAGCAGGGTCACATGCCATGTCCACCCTCTCTAGAGCTACCGAATCCCAATGTATCTTTTTTAATATAAATTTTCTATTCTGTTCTAAATCTAATGTATGATATGCACCCATCTGAAATAACATCTTTATGATCATTTTTGTGTCTTATATAATGGTAGGTGGTTACCGTCGCCTAAGGCCATGACATAAACAACACCTTGAAACAGAACAAACCCTGAAGTTTAAGGCTTGCTTGAAGAACCCCATTTTAGCTAGGTGTAAAGACCCCAAAAAGGGTCCTCATCCAAGTAATCTCAATGAACTTCGCATCTATGGTGCGCAATATGGTGGTATTAACTTGGAGCTCTTAAGGCAATTATTAAACAACTCATCAGAGCACTCACCATTGCACAGACAGTAGAACATACAAACAGAGGCACCATCCCTTCTTAAGCTAAGAGGTATAGTTATGTTTTTCGCATGTTTGATATTTAATAATAAATAATTTTTGAATGAATTTGGAAGAACTTGACTTGCATTGTATATTCAGCTGGCAAATTTTATAAAATGGGCAATAATATTGAACATATTAAAATGTTATATTTACCTTAACATATTGATTCTCTACAATGTTTCGACCTTTTAATCGTAAAACACACGCTTGTGTGTCAAAGTCGATGTTTTCAACGTTGACTGTGAGTGTAGTCCTCACACGGCTGCTAGTTGAGGACCCTGTAGAAGATTCCGTCTGTACTTTTCGTACAGTGGATGCTGTTACTGCATCTCCCTCCGCAATCAAATTGTATGCATGCCACATGTCCTCGGGCTCCTCGGGAACGAGGGCAATACTCCTAAAAGTGAGATATTAATTATTTCTTGGCCAAAAATATATTGTCATTTACTTCACTATTGCAACCACAACACCTACCCAGAACCATCTTTTTCGATGTTTTTATTTATTAACTTCATTTTTGCGTTTTGTACCGACTATTTAGCTTTTATTTTTGCATTTTATTTAGTCACACACAATTCTATTGATTATCTTAAACTGATAAGTATACGGGTATATCCATAATAAGGGACACGCATCAAATTCAATTCAAAACAGACTAACAACAGTCTTCTTACGATTGATTGATTTGATTGAGGGTCACGGACGGAAGGGATAGGGAATGATAAATGATTAAAAAGTTATACATTCATTTGATTCATTACATCATGACAATGACAATGAACAGGATACCATAGACCAACCATAGACATTAATTTTTTATTATAGTAGCTCGTAGCTCTATGGCTCTAGTAGTTTGGATAAAAAGGAAGGTTGATTTAACATAGAATACTTCAAGTAAGAACGCCACAGACTTCACAGCAGAGTATTGAATTCTATGAGTGAAGTGAAGTGCTGACTGACTGTGAAACATTTATCTGCATTTATCTATGTTGTGGTTGTGGTAGAAAAACTTTGTAATTTGTAACGTAACGATGAATATCGTTAAATGTTTGTTGATTTCTTACTCGTCCAGAGACTTGTAGGTTTTATTTTAATCAAAGTTTAAATGGTGCCAAAGCTATAAGTTTTTGAATCAGTGTAATAAAAATATATTGTACAGTGTTCGAAAGTAAGTGATAGCCCTGTCAAGCTCAGCTGGGTCCAACCACGAACGGTAAAAATCTTAAGTTTTTGTGCCGATTGTTAGGAATACTGAGCAATTTTTCGTGCTCCATTTACTCAAGGTATGCCGTTATATTTTCTGTATTTTATATGTTAATTTAACCATTTATTTATGCACAAAACTTATTGAATTTTATAATAGTAAACTGTCAATTATTGTACACGTAATAATTGTTTTTAATATTTTTTCTCATATGTACACGAAACGACATTACTTGCGTTTATTTACATTATTTAATCTTGGCCGTGATCCAGATTACGTGTCCTCATTTTACGCGGGAACATGTGCTATTTTTAGTTCATCAGTCGCAAAATATTAAACAATCGTCTACTAGCGATATGAAACATCGTTAAAATCATGGTTTCTTGAAAGAAAAAAATAAATTAAATAAAAATGAGTGAAGTGCAAGAAGAAATACCTGTGGACAACACCACAACACCACAACAGCTGTCGTCTCCATTACAAGAATCAACATCACCAGATCAAGAATCTAATAACACAGCACAACCAACAAGCCAAATAAAACCTGCGGAACCCATAAGACCATCATGTTTACCGAAGCCCTCTGGACTCAAACCACCTACAAAGATAGGAAGATTATGTTCCAACTCTGCTCCCAAACCAGCTGTGCCCATCTCTCCAAGAACTGGTGAGTACTTGAGATTGTTTAACTATTCATTTTATTTTCCTACTTTGAGTAATCTCAAATTATAATATAATAAACAAATATATTATTAGGTGTTAAAAAAAATATGCTGGCATTTTATATTCACAATTTTTGATACACCATACAATTTATCTTTCAACAAACTGCACTTGACAAATTTTCGATTGAATTTCTCATTGCCAATTTGTGCTTACTTTTGTTTATTTATCTATCATCTTCATAAAGAGTAGATATTTATTTAAATTGGTACTCAATAATGACAGATTTGAATGAAACACTACTGAATACTGAAACTATACTGCATTTCTGAATGTAGATTTTATAATAGACTAATAAAAAAAATTGTTGAGTTAAATTAGAATTATATTTATTATAAAACATACCTTACTCTTGTCCATTATTCTTTATGAAAAGAATTTTCAAATTGATCATCTCAATATTGTATTGGTATTATTAATAATTTTAGTGTAACAGTGAAATTTTGCTTTTAAATATTACTTATTATTTGATATTCCTAAATTAGAAGTTAACAAAATGAATACATAATTATCTAAATTATGAAGTATCTTGCTTTTAATTCATACTCTCATACTGTATAGGTGGTCTAGTGTTTGAGAAGTTTTTTTTAAAAACTTGTTTCCTCAGTGGGAGGCAATTCAGAAAACTGATTCATTGATAACAAAATCGGTAAATACAGTTTGATGTTGTAGATACACATACATCCAAAATTTAATTACACCACTTAACAGCTAAAGTATCGAAGATATTTTTTTTATATATATAATGGTATATTCAAATTCATTGTAATTATACACAATATACATGTAATATGCTCAAAGAAAATATTATTACTTCTAAATACATTCACCTATTCACATAAAACAGACCACACACCTTATTTTTTTGTTAGTATTAGGATCTCTTCACAGTAATTTCAAGATCATACAAATTACTTATAATTATTTTGTAACAATGTGATATTAAGCAGTTAAGTTACATTGTAAGTCTAAATGTCTCCACAATATATCTTCTGATCAATTTGCTTACTAACTAATCCTTTTCTTGTAATTTCCTTATCAAGAGTTTTCGCATACAATGGTTTTATTATAGAAATGTTGTAAATATTTCATCTCAATTAAGTTTTATCGGAGTATACTAATTTAATTGTATATATGTTGCAATGTTGCGTCCCAGTTTTAACAGATGCTTGTTGCATTAATAATTATGCGTACTTTAACATAATTTATATATTGTTAACAAGAATATTGTGTGGGTGGTTAGGTACTTAGTTAGGGCCCTAATTCTCTAACATCACTTGGCGATTGCTTACTTCGAAACCACGTAAATTCCTTAAATTGTTACGATAAATGCTAAAAAGTTATTCTCTTACATACATATAAATGCCATGATAAGACATTGATGTGTTTTGGCAAGGTAAGACAAAAGCGTGAAATCATAATTGTCATACAGAATCAGGGCCTAGATTTATGTTTGCTAGTTATTGGCTGTTCCATTTTTAAAGTTGATCAATAATTCTAATCTATACTAATATTATAAAGAGAGAAGATTTGTATTTTTGTAATGAATAAACTCAAAAACTACTGGACCAATTTTGAAAATTCTTTCACCTATAGAAAGCTACATTATCGCGGGCGAAGTATCGTGAAACAGTTAGTAAAAGAGAGTCCCTAATAAAAGAGAATCATTGAAATTACCGAATATTAAAATTGCTGATTACAACATAACATATGTGAAATATACAGTCTACTCCTTAGATTTTCCGAAAGAAGAGAAATCTGGATTTTTGTCTGAAAAAATCCTTTATTATTGTGGTAAAATTTTAAAATGACTTCATTAATGGCCCTTGGTATCTCGATAATATCCACCCCTATACTCAAAAATTTCAATTACTAACACCCTATACTGCTTAATGATGAATTTAAAATGAACAATATATAAACTGCAATTTTCATTCTATTATAAATACTATCGTCTTATTTCTATCGTATACATTATGTCGTCATTTCGTATTAATATAGATGAGGTAAACCAAAGATCTCTTCCATGTTATCATTGAGTTGTAAAAGCAAGATCACTAAAATAACCTTGTGCAAAATTACAAAAAAAAACCAGTTTACTGATATTTCCAATTTGTTTTACCGAATACTAATATTTTTATCATTATTTTTTTATGGAGCCATCCCTAAGTAATTAAAGATGTATTAACTATCCACATCAGTTTTTTTAAGACACTTTTTACTATTATTAAAAAGTGGTTTAAATTAGATTTTAGTTTAATTAAATTTTGAATAGTAAAGGCGATATGAAAAAGGCACAGTTTTAGAGATCGTAAGTGACATTATACTGGCTAAATCTTAGTTATCTAGGAAATTGAATCCACATATTCACAAACACAAGTTGATGGACATTTTAGTTTTGAGATTCTTTTAGATTCAATTCCAATAAAGTTGTGGGACACAACGGACACAGCAATTTTTTCCAGTTTTAGATAACAATAATAATACTAGTGACAATGTTTCGAATGAAAGTCAATACCCGCCCACTTTACTTATGTTTTTGTTTGAACCATGGCATAGTTAAGGAATTTCTCTTCGCCTGAAACAAAGTCCGATGGTTGATTTGTGTCGGACAGTGAGTGCGCTCCAATCTACATCAAATTATATGCCGTAATAACGGACGATTTCTCCTCGGCGTGCGTATTTCTTTAGTTAAAATTATAGACTTCTACAATACTTCAGATGTTTTTGCCTCTAGGCTCACATCTTAGCAATACCTTACGCGGAAATATGATTATTTTTATTCCACATTACATTACGTGCAGTATCAATATACCTACTTACCGCTCTAAATTTTCTAATAACTGTCACAATTACCTCTAGGTAAACTGAACAGTCCGTCTGGCGGCAGTAACAACCGCCTTACAGCGTGATGATACATAGCCTTTAAATCTTCTTCGAGAATTTGGAATTGAATATAAAAATATACTTATATTTTATTATTTTTTAAATTCTACTTTCTATTTTTGTAATTCTATTTTTTAAACACGTTGAAAATGACTCGTAGAGAATACATTAGTGTTGTAGTATATTAAAAAAAATGTTAATGCCTGTTTTTATTGAGTGTTAATTTTTTATATATTGAAATTTTAACAAAAAAAGTTTAAAAATATGAAAGCCAAATTTTATTTCTGTAAACAACCGAGCTTCACTGCAAGCGCCCGCATTGACAATTTATATTCTATGCAAATTGGAAGGCCTATGTAGCCAATCTTGTTAAGCTATCTGTTATATAATCCGCTTTTTACTCTTTTATACGAAATAATGTGACGAGTTATGACGTATCTTTGTGATTACATAGAAAGCAAGAGTATATTGTTTTTACAATGGCTCGCTTGCCGGTCTCGAGATAAAAAATCCGATCCTGTTATAGTTATAGGAAATACCGGTTCTCGTTATGACCTTCACATAACAGTTAACGATTTCTATTATACCTTTTAATATTACAGTTACATTTATAACTGCTATATCAGGAAGTTATGATGTGCTTACTTATTGTGTGTGCTTATTAAGTACGTTTTTGTTAACTTACATTAATTTTAATGACTTGCATAGCAAGAACTTGCACACTCGCGTGGCACATAATTGATTGCTTGTGTTTAAATTAAGAACATGATGTTTCGTATTAATATTAATCGCTGTTTAATCTAATATATAAAATTCTCGTGTCGCGGTGTTTGTTGCCAAACTCCTCCGAAACGGCTGGACCGATTTTGATGAAATTTTGTGTGCTTATCGGGTAGCTTTGAGAATCGGCCAACATCTATTTTCCATGCCCCTAAGGGTGGTCCACCAAAAATTTTTATTTTTATTTTTTGGCAAAACAACGTTTGCCGGGTCAGCTAGTATTTTTATAGTTATACTTAATCGATTATTCGGTTTATTTTAAACAGCATGGAGATCCGATTTTGGAATTGTGCATTGTTTATATTATACTTTTGCAGAACAATATTACTCTATATATACACCTAGTTATACTAAACATTTTTTTATTTTACTTGGTTATCACAATTTAATCTAAGCTCCATTAGCAATGACAAATTGAGAAATAATTCATACATCCCTAAAGCACAAAGAATTCTTTAAGGAATATATTGGTTTTGCCATACTCATTTTTTTTTTGTAATCCTGCCTATCTGTTAATTTTTGACAGCTAAACTATAGTATACCGACTTTTATGTAATTTTGTGCGGACATACCTTGATACTAGGAAAGGACAAGATCCTATTAAACATGACTCTTACCCCATGGTTATGGGGGAAGAGAAACTTTCATACAATCTGGACGTTTACGCAAATATTGTCGTAAGAACTCTTATTAACGTAACGCGACTTAGTCCATGGGAAGCTAATACACATAGGCAAGTTTTGCATGTTTTAAAGATCTTGTAAGACTTTAGTTTTTCTTCCTAGCACTCAAAATATTTTACTGTAAATAAAGTATGTTCCTCTTACCCCACCTGACCTTATATCTATTGTAAATATTCTCGGTAAGAGATTTTCCTCAAAAATTTTCTAAGCAAAAGAACTTGCTTAAAATTTACACCGATTAAAATTTTCTATTCTATTGTTGGTAACTCGGTAATTCACTTTCTCCATTAGATGAGCGTGACTTGCGCTAGCGCCAAATCTGGCGTCGCGGTTTTTTTTACAGCCAGTAGGTATTCTTTTGGTTTGTCGATTGTAAAAATTGTAGCAATAAAATAAGTAGTTGATTAGTTATTGTGTAAGCTTGTAAATTGTACCGCACGATAACTACATGAAGGTAAGAAGCTCTCTCCTTCATAATAATGTCTAAGGAATTTCAATCATAAGATAGGTACTTGTGATACATTGTAGGTGTAATGGTTTTATTGTATACTCACTAGGCTGTCGTCTCGATCGCAGCTTTGGTTGTTTTTAGTTATAATGAGCTTTTTAGCTTTAGTAGTTAGTTAATTATCAGTAAGTAGTAGCAATTCACGCTGCGTTCCGCAGTCCTAAACTGCGCAGCCTGACCTGGCGACAGTAACCCATCCCTCAACTAAAAATAAACGCGAAATAAAAGCACTTTTGTTTAGTGACTTAATGTCAAAACTCATTCCCGTAGTTTATTTTTCTTTTGCTTAGCCCTGGATCGACACTTTCATTCCCCTAATTTTCATATGTTTATAGGCGGGCTGTTCGGCGACGGTATCCATACATAACTTCAAGTTGGCTGTCTACTATACTTTACCATAAAATAGTTTTGCAAGTTAATGTATTCCTATTCTAAAATTTCATAAAAATTTATTCAAAATGGATTTAACGTGAAAATAATAAACAATGCAATTTAAAAAGTAAAATGTTAAATCACATTGGATAATCTCATTTCTTTTGTGTCTTCCACCCTAACTGCGTCATAGATAACCGATTGCATTATTGCATGAAGTATATTTTCATTTCAATAGTAACTATATGCAAAATATAATTGTGTTACGTATTTGTTTGTCATTTCCCATGAACGTTTTAGAAATAATTTTGTTTTGACACGCGAAATTTTATTACAGTCCAGTGAAATCATCCTGTAGCAATTGCCTACGTTAGATCTAGTCTAGGCGCACCGTTAAACGATGACCTAATTCATTAGTCGAAACTCACAATCAATATATACTAACCATTGTAAAGTTACACAACTTTATATAATATACTAGCTGACCCGGCAAACGTTGTTTTGCCAAAAAAAAAAATTGGGGGTGGACCACCCTAAATTTAGGGTTATTTATTTTTACTAAATTTTTTACCCAAAAAACATTTAGGGGTATGGAAAATAGATGTTGGCCGATTCTCAGACCTACCCGATAAGCACACAAAATTTCATCAAAATCTGTCCAGCCGTTTCGGAGGAGTTTGGCAACAAACACCGCGACACGAGAATTTTATATATATATTAAATTACATATGTTGTATAGTTGAACCCTATAAAGGTCCCGGAGTTATAAAAAAAAATCTATAACTAAAAAAAACTATCTAGTTACACGAAATTATTCAACTTTACGCTTTCTAAATTTCTTCTTTGTTAGGTTTTTGTCAAGTTAAGTAGGAACATGTTTTAACATTTCACCTATCTGCCAGGTAAGTAAAGGCGGGTTAAAGTGCATTTTTACGTTTAATGTTTTTGAATAACTTATTTTCTTTGACAATAGTGTTACTAACTTTGTTAAAAACGGAAGCTCTATAATACATTTAAGTTACATTTACTTAAATCTAACATAGATACTAACGCAAAATAGACCTAATCCTGTATCAAGTTGTTAACCTTGGACGAGTGCATTCTACAATCAGATTGTACACAATTGAATTGATATTCTCTCGAAATATCAACCAATTGAACTATTAAAAGGCCTTGAGGCGAGGATCATTTTCTAAGTCCTCTTGTACTATACTGGTCATGTATTAGTAACAAAGTAGTATTCAGAATTATTTAGATTGTATTTAAACGAGCTCATTGGTTGAATGGTTAAGTTCCCGAGTTAGATTCCCAGTAGAGCCAATTTTAGAAATGTAATTTTCAAAATTGACTGGTCTGAGTGTGACATACAATTTAGGCTTGGCGATTTATTATTTATTACTAACGAACCGCTCCTAGCTTCACACGTATGCAATTATTTCTTAAAATTGAATATAAAAATCTTCCTCGATTAACGCTCTTTCCATTAGTGAAAAACACATGAAAATCCGTTCAGTAGTTTTTAAGATCATCGCGAACAGACAGACAGACGCGGCGGGAGACTTTGCTGTATAATATGTAAGAATTATTTTATTTATTATTCTAAGTAATCTTCAGTAATTAGTCTAGTTAAAGGTTTGTACTGACATAAAGCAAATTCAAAGCAATCATTCGTAACACAAAGGACTATTTTGACCTTTTATGAAATGTTTTTATAATATCATATCATCAAGTAAATACAAACTTTTTCTTAAACAAAATGAAGCAAATGACATTATTACAATATTGAGATTGAGTGATACAAATTCTTGGGAAATTTAATATTTCGGAACAACTATACGGGGACAATAACCAATGCAATGATGACGCATTGTTTTTATTATTGCTCAATGTTTTCGTGTGAAACAAATGGGAACACCTTGCTTAATCGTGCTAACAATAAGAAACCTTATTTAATTTTCAAGAGATAAAACATTTACAATGAAGCATGTAAATATGTAAATATTTGTAGAACACAAGGACACATAAGTAATATACATATTAAAAGATAATCCCTTTGAAATAATTGTCTGGTAAAAGTTAAGTAGAAGTAGAAAACCTAAGTGTTCTTAAACATTATGACAGAAAATATGACCGTAATCTATTTGTATTTTGTCCCAACCCCAGCAAAAGGATAACTATCGTCTGCCACTTTTATTAAAAATGTAGGTAAATTGTGAGTGCCGATTAAATTATTGAATTCGTTTTACTTAGTAAAATTGCTATGGTCGAGCGTTGACAAATAATATTACAGTAATCTTAAATCGATTGATCAAACGAAGCTTTTCAGTGAGAAGATTTTTTATCATCACTTTGGAAACAATAAGTTTCCAAACGCATCCTGAACAAAACCTACCTTAGGTCTTAGGTCTTACCAAGGTCGTCCCTGCCGGTCGTCTGTGTTTCTGAGCTCATATAATCAAAATCTTTTCAAAGTCCGAATGAATAGGCATCTTCTGGGTGAGCTCGCACCATCATAGGCCTAATCTTCGTTACACCGCTAGATACTGGCCAAGAGCAAACCCATATCCAATTAAAAAAAAGTAAAGCACAAGAAGAAGAGAAAGCATTTTATATAAGCCGAAAAATGATTTAGTTATTTTACATGCTAAAAACACCAAGAATAATATCAATAGTTGTTTACATCGAAAAATATGAAATTTGCTATCAGTATTTAAACATAATTTAATGTTTTGTCGCAGTTCAAGGTTACATACTGCTTTATTTTATGTACCTACTACCACTAATGATATCATTCTCTTGCATAAATAGAATTGTGCTAAATCAAACCAACTAGGCTACAATTTCAAACTAATTCTATACGCTCTTTCGCGTAAATTACACTTTAAATCACCGAGACAAGATAACAAGGCGATCGTAATAAATATCTTAAATTATGACCGTTAATATTTTCTATGAAATCTACCAACACGTGGTTTCAATTAGCATTCAGTAGAAACGTAACTGTAGTAAAAATTATCTAATTCACACTAAATATGTCCCTAATATTATAGTCCTTTTTGATATTATATATACCTAAACTTTTTGTCTGTTTCTCCGCTTACTTCCCAACGGATTTTGACACGGTTTTCACTAATAGAAAGAGCGATACCAGGAAGTTTTTTTTATATAATTTGCAGAAAAAAATTGCCGTCCGTACGAAGCCGGGGGCGGGTCACTTACATGGCTTAACTATTATCAATGTAATTATAATATAATTGATTTATGGTAAAGGTTTCGAAAAAAATACTACATGTTGCCTAAGTTGTAAATTTATCTGCCGTAGAATTATTCATATCCTGTTCTTTCACTCGTACTTGGGTTTTGCCAGATGTGATTTGATATTCCCGTAATTCGAGTGTGTTGAAATAATTGAAAGTGTCACGGTCTGCCTGTGCTCGTCGAACACCGTCCCGGAATCGGTGTGAAACCATGTCTGCTAGGTAGAATTACATTTTAGGTTGAATATTTAAATTAAAACAAAGGAACTCTGAACGTTAGTTAGGAGACTAGTGTACCAATATCTGTGCAACTCCAGGTGGTATTACATGAAATGAATTTAAAAATTTCTTCAGAAGCAGGCAATACCTACTGAGTTTCGAAACTGAATAACTATGCTATTACGACAAATGGTCTTCTGTAATGAAGTATTAGTCAGTATCCCCAGAAGAAATGGCTCAGTTTCAGATTGCCACTCATAAAAATGAGTACTTTAACTTATTTGTACAGTACCGGTTAGCATATTTGCAGAATTGAGTATCGACGTTAAACAGTTTTTGTACGTGCCTGGAAGTCACACCTCACTGAACAGCAGTCAAAACAAATGTTTTGCTGTAACCAGTTTACCGTTTGCAGTTATTTTTTGCGAAGCAAGAACAAAATTCTCCTCATTCAGTCCAAAATACCTACTTATTAATAATAACTTGAGAAGTACCCATTTTTTGAAGTACCTATTAAGATAAAACAAAACATTGTGAGCCGTTGCAATTGAGAACGTTACAAATGAAACAGTACAGGTAGGTACTACGCTTGAGCTAATGAGTACCACACAGTGGATTGAGGGCTAGGTAAACCAAATTCAACTTTGAGTAGTTTTTCTTGTCAGCAATCGAATTCAGGATTCCTGAATCCGAGAACTAACGTCTCCATTCGAACAACGGTCTTGTCCTAAGCATACAAATTATTGTGGAATACTAATTCAAGAAATCATTCTCTTGAGCAGTTTTGTTTTTTAAAAATCAGCAACATTGTTATAAGAAACATTAAAGTCGTGTTAGTAACAACACTATTTTTAATTTGTCTCCACCCCGAAAATATCAGAATAACTATTAAGGCCGTTGCAGAGTTAGAATCAGAAATTTATGATTCCCGGCGGATCATAATGCCATGATGTGTTTAGTTTGCAGATAAAATATTAACGTCATATTATTTGTAGTTTTATAATCTAGATAATAGTCGAAAAATATTTTAAAATATTGCGATACTTTTCTCATTAGAACAGATTTTAAGCAAACCCTTTTTTAAAAGTAGCGGTTGACGGTCGACGCAGAAGCGAGATATTAGTAAAATTATATGCGACAAATTATAAAAATATTGATTTTCCAAAAATTCATATCATTTATTAGATAATAGTCGAAAAAAACATACGTTTTCTGTAAATTTTCATTCAAGAAAAGTATAATCAAAAGTGTCACTTTTAGTAATTTTTCGTGATATTAAACGTGTTATTTTAGGATCAAATTTGAGATATTTCTGTTTTTTCTTGGACCTAGTATGTGAAGTCATTAATGTTCTAAAAGATTGTGTTATAATTTTTTTAATAACTTGTATATTTATCTGCGTAGGCCGTCGACCGCTAGTTTAAAAAAAGGGCTGTTTAAAAATGTTCTAATGAAAATTCACTTTAAAATATTTTTCAGCTATTTACTAGATTATACAACTACAAATAATATGACGTTAACATCTTATCTGCAAACTAAAACATCTGAAACTACTGAAATCATATATTTTGATTCCAGCGTGATTTTAATTGATGAACGCTCTTAAAACATCTGAAATATTCACAAAAAAAAATTGTGAATGAGTCATTTTCCCATACGTTGTATGGAACGGCGTTTTTATTCTGAGACAGTACGAATTTCGCCGGGTCAGCTAGTTATTTTATAAAATGTTTTCTATATTGTTACGATCAGAGTATGGAACATTCTCGATAGCGTAAGATCTGGACGGCGGAAAATTCCACACACTTAGTCGCGCTCGGGGCGGCACAATGAATAGGTGACCACGCCCCCTCTTTGATTCGTTTCAAAGCAAACTGTTCCTTATGGTTGCGACATAAGGTTCAGATTCCTTTGACAGCAATAGCCTTCGAGAAGCTTTGATAAACTTGTTTACGACTTTTAAAGTTTCCAGTAATTTCCACAACTTTCTGCGCGAGTATAAATACGGGTGCGATCGCTCGAGAGAACAGTTCTGCGATAACTAACGATACGTTAACAACACTTGGGAGCTTTTACGAAGATCTTTGCGACAGTGCATACTTGACACGAAGAGTGAATTAGCGACGACTTTTGGCAAGTTTTACGGTTTGATTGAAGAAGCTCTGTAATATTGGGAGTCATCTTGGTCTGCGGAAATAAATCGTGTTCTGATACCCTCCTAAACGGCATTTTATCTTACCCTGCGCGTAACAATATTAACGTTCGACGAGCGTTGTTTTAAGTTTGTATATTTTATCTATGACTCAATTATTTGTTTGCAATTGAAACTATCGGTCAATGCCCCATTAGGTAATGTCAATGGCTAATTAAGAATATTAATATTAGCTTATGCTACACGGCGTCACTGCCATAGCGTATCTATTCTAAGTTTGGTTTTGCTGTGACTATTTCTGAGGCAATTCCTTAAAAATTAAACTTACGTATTTTATTTAGTCTAGCAGGTGGGTTCGACGGGGTTCAGAATCTTATCAATTATGCTGGTCACGACCTAAGGCGTTTATAAGGCTTGCCTTATAGATTGGATGAATAACTTGCTCGTGATAAATTCCTTCATACACAATGCTGACCTATTGCGTTTTATTGAAAGTACAGTACAGGTTTACTAGGTGACGGGTCGGCGGCCTCAGTGTTAAATTTAGACTGTTGGAAACCGTTCCAATATTCAATTGGTCCCAATTGTTATTCCTATTTAAAATCAGTTTTAGGAAAATATAAGTACCTATTGATGTTGGGAGAAGTACTGAGATTTTATTTATTTGTTGCAGAAAGTATCCGCCCACTGGTCTATATTCGAACTTTTGAGGGTGAAAAAAAAAGTCGTGCAACAGCTAGTAGATACTGTATGTAATCCATAGTATAACCTTTACGATCAGCAGAAAAGAGCAAAGGCAAGACGGAACAACTAGATGTTCCGTCTAGACAAAGAAACATAAGCTACACAATGCATTACAGGGAATGCAAATTGAATTAGATGCTATACAGTGAAAGGAAGCCTATGCTTTATTCAACTTAATTGCGTAAGCTCTGCGCTGACCGCTCTATAACCATAGCGTTCGTAGCCTCAGCCAAGTAAAATCTGACTTTCAACTGCCAGCATTTGTTACTATTAAGTGAAAGGTAAACACCTACTCCTTACAATCGCCTCTGTCATGTCATGTGACAAATGGCACCGACCGACTGAAGTCATTTGTGAATCTGGATGCGAACGGAATGAATCATTGGCTTTATACGGGCCGACCTCGCTAACTCGCTTTCTTTGACCCGTTAGAAAACGTGTCCAGTTTAGCCATGTGCATTGTCACGTTAATGCTTAGCTAAGCTCATTTAACTGCGTTTGGAAAAGCAGTCAATATGCTAAATTCAATTGATTGAGCGTTAAAAAGGTGTAACCAAAATAATGGTTGGGCATAATCTGTATATGTAAATAAAAAACTAATCGCTAAATCTGTTGCTAAGGGCAAAACTCGAGAACGGCTGGTAGTACCTACAGTGAAATTAAGCCCAATATCGGCAAGGGAAATCATTCGGGTAATTTTGAAAATTGGTAGAATTGGTATCCAGATGAACATACAGTCCTCAAGGGGTGGGGGCCTTATATTTTTTTGCCATTATGTTGGTTACACCTTTTTAACGCTCAATCCACTGGAATGTGGCATATTGACTGCTTATTCAAACGCAGTTAACTAAATGAGCTTAGCTAAGCATTAACGTGACACTGATTTTTCTAATTTGCCTGGGCTATGGACCAATTTGATATTTTTTTTTTCAATAAATTATTCTTCAAAATCAGACAGGTTCTTAAGAAAATTGGAAAAAAATCCCGGAAAAACATTAAATCCCATATATTCCCTATCCAAGGTTTCTAGCTGACAATTCAAAGATTTCAATCGAATGTTGACGTCAAACACATTCCAATTTTGATTACGGTTATGGCCCCATCGGATTTTCCGATAATTTTGCCAGTGTCAAGATCAGACAAAACGGTGTTATTAAATTCCACATCAGCTGCCACATTCCAATAGCATTTGACAGAACGGCATCTGTCGGGTCAGATAGTGCTAAATATACAACACTACATGAGTATTGAAGTCGTTAGAGGAATTTGCGGAATTCCATATCGCACGCAACGCCACTGATACCAATGATAAGATATTATAAATGTACACAAAATACACATGAATTTTGTGAAGTTTCTCATGTGGCTTTGGAATAAACAAAGGATTTGTAAATAAGTAGTTTGTATTTAAATATTTTTACAGAGCATAGTAGTTTTGACGAGCCCATTGGTCGAGTTGTTAAAGTACTTGCCTTAACGCTCTGACTAAGGCATCCCAGGTTCGATAGTACGGCCACGGTATTAACACAACCTACAACAGTAGACCGTCAGCCTGTCTGAAGACTCTACATAAAAAATATGAGACTATTATCTAGGAGGCTGTAAAAATTGAAAGAAAAAAAATTGGTACCAAGTTAGTATTTCCTTATAATTTTGTAAAATATTACTTAATTGGCATTGATTTTAACACGAGAATACTAGAATTGTCCAAACAGTTAAATCCAGCTACTTACTAGTAAGATTAGGTGGAACAAAAATAAGTAATCTGTGCACAGATGAAGGCCAACTAATGACAATAAATTTTTAAATGTATGTCAATTTATACATTTCTCTCATCCCAAAATAAATTTTAATCAGATACCAATAGAACATAATTTGTAAGTTTATGTTATTACTCATATTATGTTTATTTAAATGATAATTGTTATTGATAACTGAATATAGCAATATTACATTGCATAGTGATTGCATCACGACTTAATAATAGAAAAGGGTTTAAACGTCATAACATAAAACTCTTTATAAGTTTCTTGTAATTTTCTTACATAGAGAATCAGTATTCTGCAGTGTTGCTAATTGTAATGACACTATAAAAACATGTCCATTGTAAGTAAAGTAGCCGAAATTTGTCGAAGCCAAAATAACTTAAATTTACATAATTTCTTACGACACAGACACTACGTATATCAAACAGGATCAATAAGTCTTTCCGTCGTTAGTAAACTCATTTCTACTAAATATTTTAAAATGTATTAAGGCTGTGACTTTGTTTCTCTTCAGCCTTAGCATCGCGTCTTATATCGTACTTATATCCATTCTAACTGTTGTATTTTATAATGTAAAATAAAAACGTGTTGCAATTTGAAATTTTGTGAAAATCTTCCCTACGTGTGGTCGGCAATGAAAACAAACACGATAATGTCAGGCAGAGACGTGAGGGCGGGCGAGCGGGCGTAGAACGCGCCGGTCTCGGGCGGGTCGACAATTCAGACGGCAGTGCACATTCAGCGAGCAGACGACATACGCGTTCCGTCACGACACGCAACACTGAAAACACGCAGGACCTCCTGAAACATATCAGCATTTCGACTTCATAAAAAAAAAGAACCACCCAAAGTGAAGAAGCGTTAAGAGACTGTTGTGATTTTTTTTTACTTTTTTTTTCGTTTGAGTTTCGTTAAAGATTCAAAACATGCCAGTCGAAACGAGAATTAGCTTTTCTGGTGAGTTTACATTATTATTATTTTCATTTCCGTGAACATTCAAGAATTGTGTCATTTATTTTTTACCTTATTTTTAATTTTTGCAATAAAAGCAAAATCAGCTTTATACTTTAAAAAAAATCTATACTAATATTATATATAGATAATAAATAGAGTATCTCCACTTATAATTATTTATATCAGGTAATCTCCGGAATCACTGCATATATTTGGAAAATTCTTTCACTATTAGAAAGGTACATTATTCCAGATGGACATAGGGTATATTATTATATTATGTATACTATCCCCCCAATTGCTCTTGGTTGAAGTCTAGTTTTTAAGAAATTAAGAAATATTTTATTGTAAACAAAAACAGTAGAAACAAGGTTTCTAATAATTTTTAGACGTTGAATGATATTTTTTTCCAAGCAGTATATTCTTTAAAATTATTAAAATCAAAAAGGTGTAGGTAACACAATATTTAAATTGTCTTCTGTTTCATAGGCTGTGCTAACAAGGTAAATCTCGGTAGAGACGCTAATGAGACGTAAGTACTCAGTGCTTAGCAACTGTAACGAAGCCTATCTATAATATAAAAATAAATCCTTAAGGCTTATCCTTCCAAAAAATTAAATTTTTGCAACATTTTGTAACAGTATTATTCATTATATATACGCCTTTTCTTCAGCGAAAAAAATATATGTTTATCTACAAGATATGAGGAATGATTTGTTGGGATTAAAAATTTTATTTTATTGAAATTGATTCAGGAAAAAAATTCTAAACTCACCCCTTTTATTTTCAGTTATAACAATCTCACTTCTACAATATTTATCAAAAGATTATGAAATTTTGTACACTTATGAAGATAACAATGTAGCATGATTTGTTGAAAGCGCTTTTTGAAAATTCGTAAAATTGATGTTTATATAATGTTTTTATGAAAAATATTTCCCCACTTACTCAGCGCTAGCCCGTTCTCGTCCATAAAATCAGTGCAGGGCGAGTCGTGATGCTAGACGGACCTGTGCCGCGTTGCGCTTCATCAAATTATTAATTTTTACGTAATAAACAAAGAATAAACATTTTAGTGGCAGAACAGACAGTGCATGATAGTGTATATAATACTTTAATAGGTTTTCTTTTTTGTCTTTTTAATTAAATCTTTAAAAAACTAAATATAAATCATGTTGTAATATAATATTCAATTAATAATTCATCTGTATATATACTTGTTATCTAAATTTAATAAAGATAGGAAGTAAGCAAAGGAGGCAAAAGCGTAATATATCAAAAATAAACCAAACGAGGAAGGAAAGTTTTCATGAATTTTAATTAATTAATTATAAATTAATTAATATTAATAATAATTAATTATTAATTAATACATATAAATTAATAAGCCTAATAAATAAATAATAAAGCCACTATAAAGCCGGATTCCCACTCACGTATCTAGTGACTCATCGAATTGTTCTCCTAGAAGGAGCGGTGGGGGGTTTCCCTATTGTATAGGTGGTCGCGTAGGGGACGCCCCCGTGACCTCCAGAAAAATCCGATATCCTCGGTACACCGTTCTGGTAAAAAGTTGGTGAGCGGTTCTCGGAAACTATGAGGGATAGAAGGGTGGCGTTTGCAGAAGGTCATAGAGGGTGATCGGTAGTCACCAAGGAAAGTGTCATCCGGTCTACCGGGGCACCAAAAAAAAAGCCCCCTCCTTGGACCACCCCGACCGTAACTCGGAAACGGCGCGTCACAGCCGTGTCGTGTTTGGGCTCATCGGGGACGTCTGGACGAGATAAAAAATTTGACGCCCCCCTCGGACCCCTCCGACCGTAACTCGGAAACGGCGCGTCACAGTCGGGTCGTGTTTGGGCTCATCGGGGACGTCTGGACGAGATAAAAAATTTGACGTAACCATGGTCAACGGTTACAAATAGACCCCCCATGTTAGGTATCATTTGAAAGGATGAGGGTAATCTATCAACACCATCCTCCCAGCCCCCCTCCGCTCCCCCCTTACTCCCCCCCCTTTAAAATTACACAATTAATAATAATAAGACCCAAAACCAAACCAAAACAATTACACATGGCAAAAGACAAGACAAAACGAAAACAAAATGAAAACGTGAATAAATTTTCTACAAGCATTTGTTTTTTTTTTTTTTTTAATTCTATTGACATGAATTTTAAAAATTATAAAAAAGGGCTTTTGATAGCTTTTAGAAAAATCAAGCGCTGAATCAAAAATATGGAGAAAATAATAAATGTTAAGTGTGCCTTTTACAGTTCAATATATCCTAAAAAGCCCCACAGAGTTTCCATTTAATCCACTCAGCCGCTTTTTTGTCCCACTCGATAGATTTTTTGAAAAAATTGAAGAAGCAAGATTCTCGCTTTAAAAAGTTCGTAATCTTTATCAAAATGAAAAAAAAACCACTTTTTGTCTCAATTTATTGTCACTTCACTCACTTGGTGAATTTGAAAAAAAATATCAAAATTAAAAAAAAAATTATTACCGCCGGCATTAGCGTTACCCAAACAAAACGTACCACGCGAAGTTTGCACGGTTGGTGCAAAAACTCAATTGTTTTTCCTGAAAATTAAAAAATTTGTTAGTTTTGATAAAAACTTTTGTTTGGCTCTTTTACCATATATTTTATATTCGTATAAAGAAATATACATACATCTATACATATAAATAAAATTGGAGTGTCTGTTTGTAATATTGAAATAACCGTTTTTTACTACATGCATATGAATATATATACGTACATACACCATATATAAGTACATGCACCAAAATAAACCAACCACATAACCAAACCAAATTTATGTCTGTCTGGGTGTCTGTTTGTTCCGGCTAATTGACGGGACTTTTATTGGCAGGTAGCTGATTTAATAAGGAGTAACTTAGGCTACGTTTATTTTAGAAAAAATCCAAAATAACATCCAAAATAACATTTTTTACAATTTTTATCTGTCTTTCTGTTTGTTTGTTCCGGCTAATCTCTGAAATGGCTGCACCGATTTTGACGGGACTTTTATTGGCAGGTAGTTGATGTAATAAGGAGTAACTTAGGCTACGTTTATTTTAGAAAAAATACACCCTGGGCCAAGCCGGGAGCGCGCCGCTATACACTCTAAAAACATAACCCTCGTTGTGGCGCAGACGGGTAAAAATTTTTACTAGGTAACATAATTTACTACCTAAATAAAAACACGCTTCATTGTTACTGAATTATCCCTCTACATTGTAAATAATTATAAATTTGTAGTATGTATTTGCAGTAAAGTAGGCTCAGTCGACTATGTCGTGCCTTTGTCGTCTAGTCTCCATACTACTCTTTGCCATCTCTGTACGGTCGATCTCTTGTAGAGGGTGGCGCGGGGAAATTAGCCTAATATTTCAAGGCCAAATCGGCGTTATACACCTTAAATGTGTTGCTAACCGCAAAACTCGAGAAAGGCTGGGCCGATTTTAATTCTGTCTTCACTCATGGATAGAGGGATAATCAGGGAAGGTTTTTACGTAAAAAAATGCACCCGGGCGAAGCCGGGAACGAGTCGCTAGTTTAAAATACAAATAAGGTATGACGAAATCCCAGTGGTCTTCATTATTAAATAATATAAATCGTGCAAAGACTAGTCTATATGGTGACTATTGTGCTATGTGACCGATTTGTTAGATTCAATTACTAATATGTAGAGTTAGAGTGCATAATCGTAAACCACATTGGGTTGTATGAGGTAATTGAAAACCACAAAGGAAAAATTTGACCATTGAATATATACATATTTTACTGGAACTGAAACCCTAATGTACAAAGATTTTTTATATATATATATTTAGTATCATTTAAAAACGAGTAAGTAAGTAACAATTTTATAAATAGTTTCCTAAATCCTTACTTACTGAAAAGGCTTCATGCATAGTGCCTTCAAAATTTACATATCTCCTTAACAGCGCAAATCATCTTATGGGCTAAAAAGCACACTAAAAATAATTTTATACCAGACAGAAAAAAATAATTGAACTTTTGATATATTACATTAATATACATAATATACTTTTGATATATTACTGTAAAAGAGTTTTCGTGATTTAACTTTTTATCAAGTGTCGCTTTATCTTCGGTTCACCTACTAAAGTCGATTTCATTCTTTGCCTTGTGTTGTTAACCTAACATTGTTATTTGTTAATAATTTGATAAAATGAAACCACTTAATTGTTTTTACTTTTATAATTTAGCGTGACTTACTTCACTTATTAAGAGTTATTTCTTTGTAAGCTGTCGTATCGGCCTCATTTATCAACGTCTACGTGTAGTCTAAGGTTACATAACCGTTTGGATATTTTATTAGGCCGAAACTGAACTTGGCTGTGCTAGGACTCCCTGGCGGGGTCTCCCCCTTTGACCTTGTCCTTGAAACGCCGCAAATTGTAGCTACCTACCCAACTTTTACATCTAAATATTAATGTTTAATTAAATTTTACTCTATTAAATATTTTAGTCAATATTACACAAGTTGATTATGACCACTAACAGAACAGAACACAGTAGATTCAGAGCATGCTGCGTTTGACAGTCAATAACTGGGTAAACCGACTGGCAGCAGTAACCAGACCCATAGAAAATCAAAGCAAAATAACGTGTGGTATTGTGTGATTCGTAAGGGACAACACCGTGTTTTTTTTAAGGGTAACACTTTTTAGAACAACACGTGAACTCTTCTTTGTTTCAAAAGGGTTCACCTTTAGCTGCTTTTGACTGCAGTACCTATACGAAGCGTATTGATGGCTATTGCTACACTTGTGAATTGAATTAATAAACCATTCTCATTAACTACATATTGATCTTAGTCACACTGTTTCTTTTTTTAACGTCTTAGCGGCCTAAGCAAATGCTTTATTTATTAACAGACGTTCACCATGACCTCCAGTTCGCTGCACTTATAATTCTATATTCGTAATGTGTAATGTTTTCTACTTGTGACTGGTAGTACATAACCTTGTTTGATTTACCTGCATGACATGGCATATAACCATCGCAACGACATCTTTTTACCTTGTTCGAACGCTGTAAAATTTTATTTCTACGCTTTTTACATGTGATTTGGGTTAATTTGTGTCATCAATTTTTAACTGTAACTTTAACAAATTGATGATTTATTTGATAAAGAAAAAAGTATTCGTCGGAAAATTATTGATTATTCTCAACTTGTACAAATATAGTAGGTATATATTTGATTCAGTGTGACATGATTTTGCACCGCATTCGTCCACAGCCCACTACTATACATCATACGGACACGTCATATTTTTAACACAGACATACCTAATCATTGGATACCTAACAACACTTACTCATGTTTTATCTGTTTTTAAAACTTTAAAACCCACTTGTCCTGATAACAAACAGCATGACAATTTAATTCGAACCGGTTTCATGCCTTGTATGCTTTGTGAAGTTCTATAACAAAAATTACAGTGGAATTATTATTTTGTATGTACTTCTAAAATATATGCCAAAACTAAGTATTTTACTGGCGTCAAATTGCTTTACATTGTTAGTAACTATTTTTAAAAAAAACACTCATTAAAGTAAAGGATTATTCTGTACATGACAACTTCCCGTCTCGTCCTTATCGGAGATGAACTCTTTGCGTTAGAATTGCTCAATTACGCGACCGACATTGTCGTCAGCCAACCGTAGTAACATCACAGAACAAGTGTGACCTGCATGAAGAACACCAACTTCCTTCTAAATATTGAATCGAATAGCACAACGCCAAAGTGCATGACTTGTTTTTATTCTGTTCGTGCGAATAGTTTTTATTGTGACATTTTTATGTATGCGCTAAAAATATTTTACGCCTCATTTTTTATTGTTTTTGTTACGAAGGTAAATCAATACTTATCCACCTTGAACCACGGTTTTGATTTCACATCAATAGTTCTTTTCAAGCATATCGATACACACTAACATGGCTCGGCGATCAATCTGCCCGTTTGACGGCTCATTTTGAGTATACAATTTTTGTTGCGAAATTGAGATGTAAGTTTTATCGCGGATGACCATGTCCGGAGGTACACGGTGCGCCTACGCCTGATCCGAGCATGACAAATGGTTGGCGGATGATACCTATACGTTTAGTAAGTGTTACACAATACAATAACGTTATTATCCTAGCTAGGATGCACAATATCGTTTCGGGGTAACTACCTAAGGATTAGGTCCTTTATCCTGTTACTCCGCTAGTATACATATCAAATTGGTAAACTGAAAACTATTGCACTTAGTTTACGTCACAGGGAAACGTCAAAATACCTGCCCAAAAGTTACGAAATATTTAGTTACATTATAATTTATTTTTCTAGAAAAAGTTGCTTAAGAACTAGTGATAAACACAATGTTTTAACTTTTTTCAATAATATCCTTTTAAAATGTCGCTTTCAATCAATCAAGCTTGAAGCAGATTTAAATGAAGTTCAAAATATTTATATAGTAATCAAAGAACAAACAGGCATAATCAGTGAAATTACCACAGCAGACTTCTGGTGGTTTTGATTAAGTCTTAAATCACCCGTCACTGAATAATAATAGGTAGGAGGTACAATTAATCAAAATTAAACAAACTCGAATTGAAAGTATAAAGCTATACTGTTTTAAATGTTTACACCCCGAGCACGTTTTCAACGTAAGTCTTGACGGGGTCACGTTTAGTTTTTGTTATTCATCTTCCCTTTTGGTCACAGTTTTTGGTATTGCAGTTCATGCTCATAGGTATGGTAATTCTTGGAAGTATATATTAGAGAATACTCAAGCGTCATCACACCGTTTCATATTCTCTATACATAAATACATATGTATGAATGTATAATCTTCAGTTACGTAAGTAAGACGGCAAAAACAAGTTTTTGCGCAGTAATCGACACAATACACAATTCACAATTGATTTGTGGTGTATGCTCTTCCAGTTGACAAGCTTCTCTGCAAGTAATATTTGAACAGCGACAGTTTCCTTGTAGATGAATGAATGATGTGCATCATGTTTTCGTCTAGGTTTTTTTTTACTTTGAACTGACTGTGTATATTTATGACTTCTGTGTACCTATATAATCAGTGACCTTATGAGCCTTTCGAGAGGAATTTGGTTTTAATGACACTTTTAAATTTATTTATAGATAAGGCTCTGGTCATCTCAGGCAGTTTATTATAAAACCGTACATATGCAAGAATTTGTCCGTTTGCATTTTGTAGAAACACAATTTACCTTTTTTTTTTTGCAGAACTGGATTTTCGCCAACAGCAGCGATCTAGTTTTGTTTCTTTCATAACAGTACAATGCTCCGTAGAGGGTTGAATATATTCGATTTGGATTTTATTTATATGCATTGAAAGTGGTACCGACGCCGCCTAGTCTAGACCGACCTATTTCCAACGCAGACTTACTATTAGTAACCCTTCATAAATAAACTATTGACCCGTACCTATACCGCACAGGGAAGCAATTTTCCAAGAATAAAGTATAACGCCAACTGTGCGCTCGAAAATAGTCTTACTTTTTCTGATATGATCACTTTTCAGGAAGAAATAGACAATTCCGACCGGATGATAAATGCAAAATCAAAATCTATTGCTTAGTTTAAGTGCTTAGATTCTGAGAAATGCTTGTTTGTTTTACACTATTTAGATTATTACATCCTTTAGTAAAAATGGTGAAAAGTTTAAAAGAAATTGTTTGGTGCCATACGAAAAATCAAATAATTAAATATTTTATTGTATATTATATAAATTGGAAACTCATTAAAATGAAACATCCCATTGGAATACAAATTGACAAGAGACGCTTTCATCTCACAATTTGCAACGGAATTGCTTTCTAAATTGTGTTCAATCCTCTGCAGTCGATAACATAGGAATAGAAGTAAAATGTCTTATCTGACATGAATTATAGAGAAAAGTAGATTACGTGAAGAGAAGATTATATAGAGCAAAATGGGACGCTGAGCTTTGTTCAAACAGATAAAATATTGTAAATTATATTAAATTAAATAAAACTAGTATTGTCTCACCATTATAACAAATTATTACAATTTTGGATTATATAGCAGATGGATATATTTTTTTATCTGGAAGGAGCGCAAAGATTACCATAGTATTTTCTTTCGCGGTTCCATAAATATTAGCTCAATGCATGGTTGATCTAATTAACGTAAAGTTATAGTACTGTAGAAAACGATATTATGCAGAGGCGTGAACCCTTTAATATTCCGTCAACAACCGTTTAATACACACGTTCACCTTAACATGAATTAACGGCCATTTATAGCGGTGACAAACCGCCTTCGCAAATTTTTGTTATTATCGGGCAAAACTAATATGAATACATTTGCATACTCCATTTCGTTTCCTTCTTGAAGTTTTAACGTCCAATCATCTTATCGTGCTTACATTGTCTGTCTTTAAACATTGTAGTAGGTACTTATACTGGTGATGATGGCACTCTTGGTATATTTTTGTTTAATTTATAGCTCGTCATTCATCACTGAAAGTAATAAGTAAATTAAAGAACTGCTTATTGATGTATTGCTTATGCATATTTGACTTTCGTCTTACGGTGAATCTTCTAAGAATTTTATAAAGTAAACGGATTTTTTTTATTTACTTAATGTAATCAATTGCGTCGGAGGCGGCAACTGTCAGGCAGGTGGTATTACGACGGTGTGAATTGCTTTATTGACCGACACTTACGTCAGTGTTAGTTCAAAATTCACTTACAAGTTCAAGGCAACCTCTCGTTGGGAAACTCCATCTTGTTTGTGTCTCGAAATATTTATATTTAATGAGATTACCTATGTAGCTGAACAAATATGCTCACAAGTTCACCCGCAAATCATTTTATAATCAATACAATCCTAACATTATCAAGGTCCTTTGCGTGATGTTTCATATTGTAATAACATCGGCATTATCTTCTATCCTTGGCATTTTACTTTTTTCAATAAAACATATACTTAAGAATCTTTAATTTTATATTTTAACTTAATTTTTTTTTCTAAAATGAAAATGTAAACAATCACACGTTGTCACACCAAGGTTGAGTCACGGTAGATGTAGCATAACAGTGTACACAGTTGGCTTGTTTGTACCACAGTTCGCTCAGTTTTGAGTGTAGCTTGATCTACACTCAAGCTAAATACACTATTTGATTCACATCATTTACCTCCTCGGACAGTATTATCTTAGATGGATTAAATAATTTCGTGCTAGTTACGAGAGTAATGCATAAGAGATATTCCTTAAACAACAGTACACGAATTGGTATTTATCTAAAGCCTTGCAGGTTTCTTGTTATTGACTGCATTTATCATTGTCTACGATTACAATCTAGGTGGTATTTCTTGCAGGCGTGAGAAACAAAAAGGACTATTGCACGCACGCGCCGCATTTCGTGACTAGCTTCGCTTCTAACTACTGACACTGCCTACATTTATTTATCTCCTGTGATAATGCCATCAGTATTTTAAACGGAACGAAGATAGAAATAGGACACATCTCAGACAATAAGCTACTGCCAAAAAACATCCGTAAAGCAGGGGCTTATCTCGAAACAATTTATTTTTATTATGTAATTTCAAGTCAAAGTCTTGTTGTATGTAGAGAATCTTTAACAGGATTTTATTCATTTGCATTTTTAACGGATTTCTTCGCTAAATATTTATATCAAACATATTTTTGTTTCGATTACAAGGAAGAATGTGAAGTTGATTTTGGCGGCATTCCTATCTTTAAATACTTGTTTTTTTTTAGAAGTAGATATTTATGAAATATTGATTCTTCAAATGCGAATTCTCTCTCACATATCAGGAATCGTTGTTGCCTCATGTTTTATTCCGTTCTAATTTTAGCAATTATCTAGTTTCATCACGATATCCGATAGTACAGCTAACAAAACCAGTTTGTTCATTTATTACCACGGCCAGTTAACGAATTGGCGAAAGCGTTGTTCAGACCCTTTGAGTACATTGGTATTCATTGACTCATTTAGGCTTAATTAGTATCGTTAGCGTAAGTGTCGATCCACATTTGTATGCGAGGTTGATGTTAATGTGGCTGATTATAGCCCTGCATCGTACTGAGGGCGAACGTGCTCGGATTTGTCGATACTTTTTATCCCAAATAAGCCGCGACATCAATCACTGAGTCCCATTGTTAATGCGAAAATAATTAATGATATACTTACTAATTCTTTCAATATATTATTTTGACGCCATATTGAGATTTATAGACCAGTTATTTAATGTATTCATTGCAATTACAAATTATCGCATGCTATTAACATTATTAGTGCACGAAGCGAATACAATAAGTCAGTAAATCTTTCGGCGTCCAACCAAAGAGCAATAAAATGAATAATTCCTTTCGTTACCACAGCACTACTTGAATTCGATTTTGGCAAGACAATTGCTGTCGACTGCTGTTAACACTGAGATTTTCTTTTAATTTAAAAACATTGCCGAATACGGCCACCAGTCGGACATTATTGTCAATTGCTAGGGAATATGGTGTTGACATAAGGGGTATTTTTGTTTACGCGGCGTCTTATTATGTGAAGGTCTGACCAGAGTCTCCTTACTCGTCGAGTATTATTCGCATGAATCACCTTGTATCAAGAAACTGATATGTAACCGGCTTATACAATAATTACATTCTCTCTTAACAATATTTCAGGTATGATAATGTATCGATACGCTTGAAATATGAGTTCGATGAATAATTACTGTTTATTTATATGGCCTTAATGCAGTCTACTCCACTGCATCGAGCTGCAAAGTGAGGATTGCGGTATCACAGGGCAGCCAACTCGGTCAAACTAAATTATTTTTGTTCACCGCATAGTAAACTTCCTCATACTCTGATATAAATAAGGATAATATTGAATTTACACGCCTACAAAATGCTAAGGGGTCACGCAATTTACGTGATCAAATTAATAATAATGGAGTTAAGTTTAGCGGAAAATCTTTAACGAAGCCGGATTCACTTTGGCGATTAGATAAACTGTATAATTGCCATTGAAAATTGCATCTTGACTTGCAACATGTGTCGGCTGCATCAATTTATTGGTTGCCGCCCGACTGACTTGAGAGTAGACCGCGAAATTGTCCTTAATTGAAGAATTAGTGTCTATTTGACTGAAAGTGTGATGTTGGACTTAATTGGTCTGTTTCTTGAGTGACTTGAAAATAAAGTTGAAAAATGCAATAAAAAAAGCTAATCACGTTCAACTTGAACTTGACCACAATAACATTGTCATCAACATAAACATTTCGGACACGGTGTGTTGTTAAGCCACAAGTGTAGGTATAGGTGGTCATAATAAAATGAGCAAATAATGTATGTTCCTTTATAGGCATTACATCATGTTTTGTAAGCCGCTTAGCTATGTATAAGAACGTCGATATTTAAGTAGATAGGAACTTCGTAAGTAAACATAGATTAGCCGGATTAAATGCGCTTTAAATTTTAAATTACAAAGTAATTTTTCCTTGCTTATTGCGTCATGAGATGTTGCCATCTCGTAGATAAGTTCGTCTCCATGGCTTTTAGTTCGCCTCCGCATATTAGAATCATAATAATTATGACGATAGGAAGGAGAGCACGAATGTTTGCGTGGGCTCACACGTTGTTTTTATTGTTTAGCACCTGTGCATGACAATACACGTATGCATAGTTCTATACAACTATCAGAAAGGTTATCATCATTTAGTTTTAAACATTAGACCTTTACAGCGTAACAACTGATAAAAATGCTATTATACCGGTTAAAGAAATGAAAACTTTTGTCGATGATATTTTTGATAGTGACATTGAAACGGCATAAAAAATCTAAGTTGGAAACTAAAATTGTAGGTTGCTTGGAATTTTGTGTCCGGTCTGAGTGCTTCGCATTTAGGCCGGTAAAAAAGAGTGCAGGAGCTGCATAAACCATTCGACTTAAGTTTAGATTTTAGATTGATTATAACGTTTTGTGAGTATACAATACAACCGAACATATTTTAGTTCCTAGTTATGACAAATGTCCTCTTTACATGACAATAGAAGTCATCCGTAACCTGGCACGTGAGAAAATGCCGTCTTGTTATGTTAATGTTGTCAATTAAATTTAATACTGTCGAAAATTTTGAACTGTTTTTTCCGTGTAGCAAATGACGTGTGATATTTAAATATGATGTTTATTTAAATTTTTGCAAATTGAAATTGAAATCAAATCACAATATATTTATAGTAATTTGGTCGACTGATCCACGAAATAAAACCAATTTTTGTAAGTATTGATTTCATTTATTTAGATCTCTTGCAGAATAAAATGCTGATTTTAAAAGATGAGGAACAATATTATTTAAATAATCGAGGTGACATGACAACGTTTTCTTCGTCAAAAAGATTAATCCAATCTATGAAATGAAAAATAATAATAAAATTGTCATTTTTCTATAATAGAAATAATTATGGCTTGCTTCTTATGAAATGCTCGATGTTAAATAAGTTCGCGGACGAATTTTTGTTCATTGATCAAAGAAAAACAACGTGTATATCATTTACACATTTTTGATAAAATATCAATCGAAGATTGACATTAGAAGCATCGCGATCTTTTTATATTTAATGTTTAGCAGGTTGACCGGTGTGCCCTTCGGGGTACGTGGCTGTCGTCTACTTTAATTGGTTACTGTCACCAGATGGGCTTTCTAGCTTGGGGCTACGAAACGCAGTGTAACTCTACCATTACTACTACTAATAATAATAAAAACTACAATCCTAGATTTTCTCTCAAATAGATACTATAATAAATTAATAACTAAAGAACATGGCTAAAATATACTAAAAAAGTCTACGGTCCAAGAATAGAAAAAAAATAGCAGCATTAACTTGTCGATAGCACGCAAGACTTGCGTTGAAGTATTCATGGGAATACTGGCAACTGCCGACACCAGACAAAGACGTTCTACATTGAAGGTTAAATAATTGATTACCTACCGCAATACAACACTGCAAACTATTACTTTAATTCAAGTAGTTTGTTGCAACTCATGTCATGTTTAATTAAGTTTAATGAAGGTTTCAAGTAAACAAGATTGATTTTCCATGCAAAATGCAGACAGTGTCTTTTAATCCTTGTCAACGATGCAATCATCAGATTAGTTAGAACCTACGCGGATATAACATACTTCTTTGGTAATAATAGTTATTTGTAATAATTTATAATTGCATAGTCATTGCAGTATTTATTGCTGTTGTTTTGTTAGGAATGATCACTACAGATGCCTACTATTATATTTTTTTCCGGTAAAGTGATAGGTATAAAATCATAGTAATTTCAATAAACTATTACGTAAATCTTATACGTGATATTTGAATGGCAGAATTATTTTAAAATGAAAACTTCTTTAAGCGTGTTGGGCATTTTTGAGATGGGAAAAAACCATCGAACTCGCGAAAGTGTTACCGTAACCGACACCTCTGTATATAAGTATGTACTTTCCAGACGATTCAAGAAATACACACGTCATTGTTCAAGTTTTTACTTCTGTCGGCACTCCCGGAGTGCCACTGTTTTTTAATCAATAAATTAGTTTGTTGAAGTTAAATGATATCGATATATTTTATCATATCAAACCTAGGCAATTAATCTATCTTCTATAATATAAAAATGAATCCCTAAATGTGTTGCTAAGCGCAAAACTCCAGAACGGCTGGACCGATTTTAATTCTGTCTTCACTCATGGACAGAGGGATAATCAGGGAAGGTTTTTACGTAAAAAAAATGCACCTCGGGCGAAGCCGGGAGCGGACCGCTAGTTCTGAATACAACCGTATTTATGTGTAGGCATTGGAAATTTTGGACACATGTTTACAAGAGTTATACCTACTCTGTTCATCAAACATAATAAAAAAATAAAAAATGTGTTGTCGTGAAGTATATAACACCTACTTACCATTAAGCAATTAACTATAAATTAAGTGATACGCTTTGTTCTTTCTCTTTCGATTTCCGCATCCTTCTTCTAGGTGGGCGTAGTAGGGCTTTTGATGAGTCCTCTCAGTCATTATATGTGAATTATGTTTCTATAACCCACGCGCGTCAACAAGGCCGGTACGTTGCGCAGTTGTCTTCGATGATTAATCAGTCTTTGGACGAACACTGCCGGACACACGCGAGAACCGACCGGCCGGCTCCTCTCAACAAATCCGTAGCACAGACTCGATATTTTTTAACGGAAATTTTCAAACGGGGATCAAATATTCGCTCGGAGTAAATTCGTTTCTGTTCATATTTCTATAGGGTAATATATCAACAATGTGTATATTAATTAAATCAATCAGTTATAACAGTTGAAGTTAAAAGTCGATATTAATATAGTCATTCTCGAAGCCATAACGTTATCTCCCACAGCAATTTGTGTGCCTACTCAAAGGTGTAACGGTAGGGCCTCGTGTTTTCCATTCAGTGGGAGTCTCCCACACTAACCACTTACATATATGATTTTATCAAATTCTGTCATATTTGAATATCAATATGAATATTTAGAAATATATTGTACTTATAAAATGTTCAGTGTATTTCAAACGGCTAGATTCAAAAATGTTTTACTATCATCTAGTTTCATTTTTGTTGGCACGTCTCTTTTAGCTTTATGTGTATGTTTTTTGTTGTCATAGACGGCAGTTCCTCGGACACTTTGAGGAAATTGAGCGACGACTCGTCCAGAAAACATTTATCAGGTGAGTTCCGTTTTGTCTTTGTTTGGGCACACAAAAGTCGATGGAAAAACCGTACACGCATGGATACGAAGATAGCGTTACACATTCTTTTGTAGCATGATATATGGAGTGGCATGCGCATTCCAAAGACTACAATCATACTCGTACTTCACATTTTCTGTACATATTGTTTATAAATGTTCACTTGTTCACGGCACGCTTGTATCGCACGCGACGCTTTACCAAGCAGACCTCATCGAAGCCGACGAGGACGGTGTATCGAGCTACTTGCCGGATAGACCACGTGCTAACCGCAAGGCATCCAGTAAGTGTTGGTCAATTATCATCATATAAGTTTAAAAAAAAACATCGCATCAAATCTGGTGTTGGCTGTGTGTAAAATCTTGGTGGCGGCTGTGGTAGATAATTTGTGAGTGGTGGCGGATTGCTTGTGCCTGTAGAAAATTAATATGTTTGTAGAATGTAAACTTATAGTTTAATGAAGCAAAAAGCGTATATAGAAAAAAATAAAACTTGTAACAGAGAGCATGCGTCCGGTTTATTGCGTATTTTAAAAACGAAACATTAACTCCCATGGTATAATATTATGTCGACGATAAAATGCATAACTGAGAATGTGATTAGTCGCCCCTAATCGGCGCTTATATAATTTTAATTTACTGACATTATAATTGATAACAAAGATTTTAATAGTGTTTTAAACGCCTCAATTCCGGTCCACTGTTTTAACTGCGCGTCAATTGACGGGCTCGCCTACGAACGCCATCAAATCTTAACCTCCGCAATTAGCCTCATTGTTTGACAACACGAAATTTTGACACTGATTGTTTCGTTACAATAAGTTTTGCTGTCATTTTACAGTGATCTCGTTTAACAGAACCAATGATTCATCGAGACAATTTTCAAGTGATGTCTTCACAGTGGACTGGACACTGGACTTGTTGCATGATTAACTTAATTAATATATAACGAACTGATTGATTAATAGCCTTAAAAGTTAATGTAAATAAATAACAAGGCCAATGAGTAAACATAATAAGAAACAATAACGAGAGACAGGTGTAATAATAGAAGTATGAGAGTTGGCGAACTAATTGCA
Source organism: Synanthedon andrenaeformis (assembly GCA_936446665.2). NCBI lineage: Eukaryota > Metazoa > Arthropoda > Insecta > Lepidoptera > Sesiidae > Synanthedon > Synanthedon andrenaeformis. Next base: position 11,345,774 of record OW387780.2, on the reverse strand, counting down.
ACGCATTAATGATTAAAGTTTTTGTATAAATTTTGAAGGAAAGAATGAAAGTAGTTTATTCCAGGAAACTTTTCATAGTTACAACTTGAATACACAGGCATAGTGCAAAATAAACGTCAGCCAATACATGCATGTTTGTGTTAGTGGTGCTAATGTGTGTGCGTGTCGCTTATATGTGGTCACAGCCAGCAGCACTTACAGCATCACATCGATGGAGGCGCTTTGGGAGAGACATCCGCGTCGCCTCAGCGAGGCCGGCCTCAGACGGTCCTCAGGTAACATTCCTCATAAATTTTCATTAAATGCTTCTAAATATTCCACGTCATTGTTGGTACCATTTAAGAGCCGTTTCATATTGGTTTGCAAAAAAAAAACCAAGATCTATATGACAAAATTTGGATAGTTATAAACTAAGGAATAAAACTTCAGTTATAAAATATTATTAATAACGTGGAGCCTATCAAGAATTTTTTGAAGAAAGATTGGATTTTTTTTCACTTTCTTGACGAAATATTTTCTTTGAATCTTAATTTCCTCAAAAAATCTTGAATAATTGAGTCTACACCTCTGTGATCGCTTGTCTTCGTTTCCTTTTTGTGAAATGGCTCTTAAGAACCTTATCATTCAGAAATCGTTAAGTGCCAGATAATTCATCTTCAAATTCTAATAACGTTACCTACGTTATTAGAATTTGAAGATGCTTGATATCGTTACGTGGAAATATTTAAGCGTTTACATACACCCGATTCACTTGGTTATGTTTTAGTATTTGTGTTGCAATAATAAGGTTGCAATACTTTCAACGTTCACTCTTGGTAGTTAATAGTCAATACATGCATCGTAGACATTAAAGCTTGTGTTTGTTGGTGATTGCTATGCACTGTTACACGAATAGCATGTTTTTATTGTAGGCTTAGATGTGATCCATTGAAGTCAAATGCAGTTTGAACTATTTGGTAGTAAGGTCAAGGTAATAAAAAATTATGTATGTAGCTGTAATGCAAAATGGAATGCAAATTGTTGTCGGCGGTGGCCGTTGCACTTGCATACAACGGTATTCGAGACGTGTACACATCATAAATGTGTTCAGAATAGGTGATATCGCTACATCAAGACTATCATGTCATCAAGGAGACACACTTTATGTTTGCTTTCCAATGAAGTAAAAAGGTAATGTCGACGCTTTTCCTGGTTTAATTGAAATCATATATTGCAGATCACAGCGTTGTATTAACAGAGGATACTGATAGCTTCATTATCGGCGAACGAGTATGGGTTGGAGGGACCAAGCCTGGACAGATCGCTTACATTGGCGAAACACAGTTCGCTCCAGGAGATTGGGCCGGCATTGTCCTCGACGAACCCATTGGTGAGATCCCATTTGTGTTACCTATGGTTCCTCTTGTATTATTTATGTTTAATCAATATGGAAATTCCCTATTAAACGTAAATGCGCACTTAGCGGCCAGGTCGCGGCGCCCATTGAGATCTTGCTTTAGTTTAGTCGGCTAATGAGAGATAAGTTAGTTGGGCCAATGAAGCCAATTAGGCTTTGCTGCGGCGATCTAGCCGCTAAGTGCGAATGCGCATGTACGCTGAATCTCCGCAAAGTTTGTGTCATTGAAAATTCTTTAACTTGAGAACTACTCTTTTTTTGTGTGAAAGTTCTGCAGACAGGCAGCCAAGTAGATCGTAGATGGTAACAATACAAGTAAAACCAGGAAAAGAAAGTGTGTCTGATTTTTTACCTGAAACGACTCTGATGTGATAAGGGGCAAAGTGAATAAGTACAGCTATTTCCACTCATACTAAGATCCCTGTTCAGGTAAAAACGACGGATCAGTGGCCGGCGTGCGTTACTTCCAATGTTCAGAGAAACGCGGCGTTTTCTCTCGGTTGACGCGTCTGACTCGCACTCCGCTGATCTCGCACGCGACTCACGACGCATCACCGGTCTCGGACGCCGGTAGCGTGTTCGAGAGACCACCCTCTGGCGCCGCTCGCCCCAGGCGTACCCTTTCACCCAATGGCAGTGTACGCAGCGTCCTCAGCAGCAAGATGAGTAAGTCTTACTTTATTGCCTAATATATCTACGTTACGACTAAATAGGTAAACACAAAACCTTTTCCTCGTCTGTTTGTCCACCGTAAACCTGTTTGTAGAAGTAGCTATTAAAAGACGTAGGAGTTATTAGAAAAAAAATTGGAAAAATTATTTATTTAAATTTGTAAATTAAATAATGGAGCTGTCGTCAGTTAAATATACTTTTCGACTTTTACACACTGCTTGAAACAGTTTCATAAAATTATCAATGGCATAATGGCATTAAATGGTGTGTGTGGCATAGCACATAAATATTTTTGACGAGTTAAGTTTGAGCATACCTTGATAATATGGCTATGAAGTGCAATTTATATTAAGAACTAGACCGACCCAATTGAGGGAGTTTGTGCACATAATATTCCTATGTTCATCCGGAATAGTTTCCATATGATTAAAGATTTTTCAAATTGTTTCAGTGTTTCCAAAGATTACACTCTAAATACACATGCAAACAAACTTACAAAAGCCACTTTCTCTTTTTAATATTGCCATAGATTAGTTAGATAGAATTGCAGGGCGCACCGTGTAATGGAAACAAGCTAACTCGCTTGTATCGTATATTATTAGTAGATATTATGTGTTATAGATTACAAGTTTTCTTTTTTTTTATGGCAGATGCATCTGTAGTGACGACGACCAGCGGTGAGCTCCGCATCGGCGATCGCGTGATAGTGTCGAGCAGTCGCGGCAGTAAAGCCGGCACTTTGAAATACGTCGGTGTGACAGACTTTGCGCCTGGGGTGTGGGGAGGTGTTGAGTTGGACGATCCACTTGGTAAAAATGACGGCTCCGTCGACGGAAAGAGGTTAGCAGAAGTAATCAACAGGGGCGAAATTGACAAGGGCCTTAACAGGCAACATCATCCGTCGACGATTTAATCGTTCTTCAAAAGTACGATATTAATGGGTCACTGAACTGAACTGATGTTCACGGAATCCTGCTCTTCTGTTCTGCTTACACTAATAACACCAGTTATAATTAAAATATAAACTATCCCCCGACTGCCTATTAGGCTCAAACACGCTATATCTACTGTAAGTTGCTGAGGAGTTGGCCAGATTCTTTTCTCTGCAAAAACACCACGTTTTTGCGTCGGGAGTTAAAAATACTCTACCAGCAAGATACTGTAGCTATCTCTGCCTGTATTCTTCGGAATGTAATAGTTGTGTTCTGATTGTGTGTACAGATACTTCGAGTGCGCACCGCGTTTCGGCCTGTTCGCTCCGATTGCGAAGGTGTCACGCTCACCGTCGAATCGCAAGCCGGGTGCTTGCGCTATCCACAGCAACGGGCGTGCTACTCCTATGCGCCGTTCCAACTCGCGCGACTCACTCACCTCACTCGGCACCTCGATAGCGTCCTCGCGCGCGGGGGTGAGGCTCGGGGTCACGTCGCTCGGCGCTCAGGTAGGCTAGCCCCGCGCGCGTTCCGCCCCGCCCCGCTCCCCGCATTCGCCCTTGCCCCAACGGGGAAGGGTGCACACCAGCGCCCCCAGCCTCTTCGACAAAACACTCCTCATCAAGCACGTGGAGTACGACCGATGCGCCATTTTAGCTCTGCCGCAACCGCGCGTCTACTACGACATAACGCCGCGAGGTCACACGCGCGAGGCGCTTATGATCCCGCGGCGCTCGACAAGTGAATCACTCCCGAAATCTTGGCGATGCACAGAGGGCACGGTGAGTGTTCGCTCATCGAGTGAGTCGTTTCGGAGTGAGTCGAAACGAGGGGGTGAGGTAGTGCGGTGGGCGGGGCGGCCGGCCGCAGTGACGAGGGCCAGCCGCGGGGTCGCCGCAGCTACGGAGATATATGTTGAGATGCCGCCACCGCGCACACACTTTTCAGGCTTCGGCAAGAGTTACCATTACTCCTGCGTGTCCCCCTTCCAGTTCACGTATCCGTATGTCGTCTACATATGATTCGGTTTGGCACCACAAAAACATCAAGTTCCTATCGCTAACCAAGTCGACTGTAGTCTGAAACATCTCATTTTAGTGCACCGCACACTACACTGGTAACCGGTGTGACCACGTGATTATCCCTATTATGCTACTGCAATGAAACCGTAAAGGGAAAATTCGTAAAAACAACGTATCCGAACAGACTTTTAAAGATATTTGTGGGCTGTCTTAATGGATAGATACCCGAAATGTGCTCACACAGAGAGCTATCTTCCTAGTAGGGGAACATGATTATAATCTATCAATACAACCAAAATCTGTGGAATAGCAATTTCATAAATTCATCTCGAGTCGTATAGTGTGAACGAGTTGCACAACGCGAGACTTTCTTGATTTCTTTCACACCTTTTCACAAGTAGGTAATACTATTTTTATTTGACCTGTTTCGTTGAATATTTTACTGGCTCTTTCAAGCAACTTCGTTTGTGTTATCCAAAAAATTCGAACTAAGTTGAACTATTGACTCACCAAATTTCATTGTCCTCGCAATGTGTGTATCCTATACTTCTTCAATCTCTCACATAACTTATTGATACGTACAAGTATAAATATTTTAGCGCAACAATTAAATCGCTTGTATCTCTAAATATACGGAAAACATATAAAACTGATACAAGTAAGTGGTCACGCAGATACTGAACTCCAATTCCTAATTAAAATTCCGTCCCAGTTTCAATAGAAATGCAAATAGCACTTATATATTCCATTCCATAGAATATCACTTGCACAAGTTCCTTCAAGTAAGCTTTAAAACTAGAAAGAAAGGGGGATTCGCCGGAAGAATGGTTACTATGTAGTGAGCGCTTGTCGTTTGCATGAGCATCAAATTTGTGTTTTTATTTTATTTTATCTGTAGCTGGCACCCCTTGGTTTGGCCCCTTTTCTCATACATTTTCATTTTTATCATTTTATTTTAATTTGGTTAAGCAAATTATTATCAGAGGCTCACTCTTTCAATTCATATACATATTAGGTTTGCTGAAATTCACATTTGAATACAAGACTTTCAATATGTACCATTTGTACATAATATTTTTTTCATCTGTGATATTATTAAGATGTCCACTTAAAGACTGTTCCACATATATACGATACATATATTGATATATACACAATGTATGTTTTTTTGTAGATAACTAATAAATTTGGCTACTAACAAAAGGACAGCTTTGAAAGTATTTTTATTATCGCACGTTTGTTTTAATATTGTTACATTGCCAAAAGCTCCAAAGATATTTTAGTTATGATGATCTCTTATTTCCAAATACATATTACACATTGAAATGTAAATGATCTGTTATTTCATGAAAACCATTCAATTTTATATAAGTTTATTTTATTTATTTTTTGAGCTTTTATTGATTTGCTGTAAATATATCCGGTGGACACTTTATCCGGTGGGATATAATGTTCACCGGTTAATTTACTCTGTATTTCTGAACTAATTGATATGTTAAAATATACGAATTGTTTGATTAGTTGGAAATACATAGTAAGTTAATTTGGCATTTCCTACACTTATTGTTTTGTCCCTTCATTGTATTATATTTTGATATGACGAAGTATGATACGCTGTTGGGATGAAAATGTGTTTCGAGACAATTAGAAAAATCAACACTGTTCTATTTAAATTATTAAAGTAATTTTATTTTATAGTTATAAAAGCCACAGCTACAGTAAACGGTGGACTTGTCCGTGAACAAGTCAGAATATAATGTACACGGCAAACAAAAGTCCGCAGACAAAAAGTCTCTCAGGAAACAAACTGATTTACACTTGTTGGCGCAATTCCGTCTGACAGAACGGCGGTCTTGAATTTAACTCGATTTGTCTGTGATCTTAGAGCTTCGCGGATTAAATGTCCGGTATATGAGTTGACTGTCAACATGGACAACAATTTTGGAAAGCGGACATTTCCATCAACAAGTCCGTCACTTTAATGTCAAACTTTCATTTTATTTGTATACTTGTCTGCAATGAAATTTGAGAAAATATTTTACTTCACATAAACAGGATTAATTTGATGTAAATACATTTTGAGGCTGTGGTTTTTATTTTCACATTAAGCTTTACGTGCACGAGTGCTTTTTATCACTCCCGAAGTCCTTAAATATGTATGAAGTGCACCAGTACGAGTCGCATCTCCATACATTTTCATTTAAGGGACAAGGGAGCATATAAAAAGCCATCCGTGGGCGCTAGCTCTCCTCGTGTTTGATAGTCGTCTCAAAACACTTTTGAGAGTATACATCGTGGCAGATAAAAAGAGCGCTAAACTCCTATAACGTCCTTTTTGTCCGCCGGGAGGTATACTTGCCGTGTAGCGATGGCCGTGTGTTTGCATTAACGCCTGTTGTTTTCCCCCATGTGTGGTCTGTGACTAATCGGCAGCGTGGGCCCCGTGCCTCTTCTACGCCCCTCTCCGCCAAGAACGCGCTCCAGGTACGGTACTACCCCAAAAGCGGCGTTGTCGCGCGGTAGACTATTTGGCCGAATGCCGTGTGTAACGTCACAACGTCACGTTAAACGTCATTTCCGCACGTCACTCCCCATTCGAACGTCTCCGCTTCCGTGTCGGAACTTTTAAATTTGGAATCTTCTTTGGCAAAGATTTGTAAAGATTTGAATCTGTCTACTTAATTGCGTATGAAAAACTTTAAAGTAATTGTTTTTGAAAAAAAAAAAAAACATTCGAACGAATTGATTTATCATTTGGAATCATTGTAATTTTCTTTTAAATTTTCGAATTGAATATTAAAAAGTACATACTTTTCTATAAGCGTGCAAGCACACTCTTCGGTTGTTCTCAACTAAAGTACGTGTAGTCTGTCCCATATTATGAAATGTTAAATTTAATGAATAAATATTTTTATAAAAAGTTTTTAAAAAAATTGCCAATTTTTTAATATACTTGTCTAATTATTGCATCTCTGCACTTTTTCTAAAATACATTTAAGTTGTTAATAAAAATCTAATTTCCTAATTTTCCGAAGTTCCAAGCTACACTCTTATTAAGTGAAGATTTTTCTATTAAAAGAACTAAACCTGTCTTTGATTGTCAAGGTTCGAATTGCGTAGTGGGTGAGCATGTTGCGTTAATAATGCGATTATACAGTTGTGACGTACTGCACACGCTTGGAAGTTAAATCTACCGTGTCGACAACACCTCGGGGCTTACATTTTCTCTTCGATAAATCCGAACGCTTAGTTTAAGATCGATTTTTTTTCATATTTTGTTTGATTTTTTAAGAAGCATGTAATTTACGAACTAATCGTTTGTTACAATCGATGAAATTGTTTTTTTGATTTTATGCCTTGTAATTACGAACTAAAATTCTAACACGACCATTGTTTTGTTTTATATTTTATAAATATTTCTACTATACCAATATGTTAATGCTAGGTAATGAGGTTAGTCGCCGCGCACTTTGAAGTACAAAAATTCAGTTGCCTAAAAATAAATACATGTTCCATGATAAAATACGTTAAGTACAAATTAAATGCATTCCTGTCATTGTAAAAAACCCTAGAAGGTTTATTGTCACAGAGAGATAACATTTTCCGCCTTCCATGTCCTTGTAGCCCTTTCACTTTATTTCTAGTGTATAAGGGATAAAGACTAATGGCTCAAAATGATTTTTCTCTTTTTTTTTTTAATAATCTTCCTGGTTTACACAATAAGCGCAGACGCCTTCCGCTTTTGCAATAAAAATAACTGTGATAATTTTTTCGTTTTTATTTTTTATTTATTTAAATCTTGAAATAATTACAAACAACGTTGTCTTTTTTTTTAATGTTCAATGCAATGTTTAAACTGTATATTTATTAATAACATAGATATTGTTACTTAGTCTAACTAAACTATCTACCAGTGCCTGTAAGTTACAATGATATTCATGAATTGTTAAGTACTCACTATGAATAAAGATCTTGATGCACTGCAAGCGTGGCGATTTCTTAGCGATAACATTGTTGTCTGCTCGTATGTTTGCATACACAACCAAAACGCGTATCAAGCGGTTAAGGGCCGACGCTGACTGACGGTAAGGTATGGAATTATTTTCAACTATATTGCAATGATTTTAGTACTCATGCTCCTTTACATGCCGCGACGTGCCAAATCATCACGTGGCATGACCCGGAACGCTACGGCCGCTTGGTATTGAAATAAAGGAGTGTGAGTGTCAATATTATTGCAATAAGTTTAAAAATAATATCTTAAGGAAAAATTCATTCGCTGTGCTGTGCTGACAGTCAACGCCGGCCCTTATGAATTGCACTAAACTCTAAACGCTTGCAGTGTGCCCAAGCTTTAAGCGTTAACTTGCTGTTAGGTATGTAGTTTTGATTATGTTTTAACAATTTAAATTATAATTTTTCTTGTAACTTATTAATATTTCTACGCTAAAACGTACTTTAGATTAGTTTTTAATTGTATAACTTAAGCGTGTATGGTTGATAATATTAAATAATAAAATGAATGACAAGTTAGTTTGAATAAAATTTATTATACGCATCGTGTATTTATTACCCTCTCCCGCATTCCCCGTTGACACCTATCTTGTGTAAATTGTTGAATAAAATATAATGGTTTGTGGATTGGTTTTGTTTTAATGCAGCTGTACATACTGCTTGCGATCTTTATTTAGGTTAATAAACCCTTTTTTAATGTGTTTAGCATGTTGTACCTATAAAGATATCCAATTTTGTCCTAAGTGAAACTTCAGAGATTCAGCATAAGGTAACAAAAAGAAGAAATTGATATTTTCGTTGCATCAAAAGTTTTTAACTATAAAGTTATATAAGTTACTCTATAATAAAGAAATCTATCAAAATTAAAACTTCTTAATAATAGTTAAGAACCACGGTAATAAAATAAATAAGTTGTGGACAATCTACCCCTGAAAATTTCTTTTACTGATAGCAAACAAATTAATTAAATAAAAACAGTTTTTTTTATTTATTAACAAAGAGAAAATTAAATGAAATATTTTATTATATCTTACTTAACAAATAATTGATTCCCCTTAGAAATATTTGCACACATAAACAAATCTGAAAAGTTGTTTTATATTGAAGCAATTCTTTTTTCCTTGTTTTTTTTTTCTTTATTTGTAAATAAATTGATTCTGAATAATTGATGTCAGTCGCGATACAGGCGTAGCCTAAATAGACGCTTTATTTCTATTTTCAGTGTCCTTAGCCTGTAATTTAATAAAAATGTAGTCGTAATAGTCGTCTCTATTTTAAACTCAATTGCATTTATGCATAAAATTTAATAACTATTCTCACATTTTGTGTCAAACAGTTTCCTCCGCTGTCTTTTTTGTCGAAACATGATGTTCATTTGAGAGCGCCCATTTTTAAAATCACTTGTTCTATCTACCTAGCTAGGTATTGTGAAGTCTTCCTAGTTTCCACTTCATTGTAGTGGTTGTAGTTACATCGCTTCTTATCTCTGTATGGTAGGTACATACTTGTACTTTTCCAAAATATGCCACAAAATATTGTTGCTTTATTAGGTACATGTATACAAACAAAGCGATGTCAGATAAGATAACGTTTTCTGAACAGTCATCAAATGCACGTTGCTTATCAGATTATGTTCAGCTAGAACTGCTTCATTCACAAGAAAGATCATAAATAATTTATTTTTCAATTAAATTCTACTAAAACGTGGCTCTCCAATTTTTAAATAAATCAAGCCATTATGGAGTTGTCTAGACTTCATGTTTGGCGAATTCCCAACTGTTTCTCCGCAGTCATTTTGCGGTATAAACTTGAATAGGGCAAGAAAGTCTTATGCACATGTTTAAGTAGTGTTAATTTTAAGGTAATTTTTGTTTTTTAATTTACCTTATATATTTTTATAAATGATGAAATATACTTTCTTCACCTTAATGAGTCTGACCGATAGGTTTGAAGATGACAATAAAACATACATAACATGAGAGCTATGGTTATGTAAATGTCAGTGGTTTTTGTTTCATCAAAATCGATGCAGTATTTCCAAAGTTATTAGCGCCGAAAGTGGCGGTCGTTATTTAAATTTTCAAGTACGCGCGCGCCAAGCGGATGACGTCACACATCGATAGCGGGCCGGTTTCGGAGACGCGCCGCGCGAAGTTTAGGTTTTTAGCGTTACTCTCACAACGATCGAGGCTCGCGCATCGCACGCACACACGTACGTATGCATAGAGCAAGAGCCCACGACGGCCAGATCTTCGTTATTTTATAAAAGCTAAAAGTTTCTAGGTGCATGTCCCCAACACAGGTATTAAAAACCAGCGAGGACCAGCAGACTCAGCCGGGTAGTGCTTGGGCTCATCGGGGACGTCTCCCCGAGATAAAAAATTTGACGCCCCCCTCGGACCCCCCCGGCCGTAACTCGGAAACGACGCGACGCAGTGGGGTCGTGTTTGTGCTCATCGGAGACGTCTCTCCGAGATAAAAAATTTGACGCCCCCCTCGGACCACTCCGGCCGTAACTCGGAAACGACGCGACGCAGTGGGGTCGTGTTTGTGCTCATCGGAGACGTCTCTCCGAGATAAAAAATTTGACGCCCCCCTCGGACCCCCCCGGCCGTAACTCGGAAATGACGCGACGCAGTGGGGTCGTGTTTGTGCTCATCGGAGACGTCTCTCCGAGATAAAAAATTTGACGCCCCCCTCGGACCCCCCGGCCGTAACTCGGAAACGACGCGACGCAATGGGGTCGTGTTTGTGATCATCGGAGACGTCTCTCCGATATAAAAAATTTGACGCCCCCTCGGACCCCCCCGGCCGTAACTCGGAAACGACGCGACGCAGTGGGGTCGTGTTTGTGCTCATTGGAGACGTCTCTCCGAGATAAAAAATTTGACGCCCCCCTCGGACCACTCCGGCCGTAACTCGGAAACGACGCGACGCAGTGGGGTCGTGTTTGGGCTCATCGGAGACGTCTCGACGAGATAAAAAATTTGACGCCCCCCTCGGACCCCCTCAGCCGTAACTCGGAAACGACGCGACGCAGTGGGGTCGTGTTTGGGCTCATCGGAGACGTCTCTCCGAGATAAAAAATTTGACGCCCCCCTCGGACCACCCGGCCGTAACTCGGAAACGACGCGACGCAATGGGGTCGTGTTTGTGATCATCGGAGACGTCTCTCCGATATAAAAAATTTGACGCCCCCTCGGACCCCCCCGGCCGTAACTCGGAAACGACGCGACGCAGTGGGGTCGTGTTTGTGCTCATTGGAGACGTCTCTCCGAGATAAAAAATTTGACGCCCCCCTCGGACCACTCCGGCCGTAACTCGGAAACGACGCGACGCAGTGGGGTCGTGTTTGGGCTCATCGGAGACGTCTCGACGAGATAAAAAATTTGACGCCCCCCTCGGACCCCCTCAGCCGTAACTCGGAAACGACGCGACGCAGTGGGGTCGTGTTTGGGCTCATCGGAGACGTCTCTCCGAGATAAAAAATTTGACGCCCCCCTCGGACCCCCCGGCCGTAACTCGGAAACGACGCGACGCAGTGTGGTCGTGTTTGTGCTCATTGGAGACGTCTCTCCGAGATAAAAAATTTGACGCCCCCTCGGACCCCCCCGGCCGTAACTTGGGAACGACGCGACGCAGTGGGGTCGTGTTTGTGCTCATCGGGGACGTCTCTGCGAGATAAAAAATTTGACACCCCCTCCAACCTCTCCGGCCGTAACTTGGAAATAGCGCGACGCACCCGGGTCGTGTTTGGAATCATCTAAGACGGCTCTCGGGAAGGCGAATTTTTTAGAGTAGACCAAATTTCAAATTTTGGCAGTTGCGGTCTACTCGTAGGACCATGGTCAACGGTTACAGGTAGACCCCCGTGTTGGGTATCATTTGAAAGGTCTCAACGAGGGTGATCAATTGAAACTAATCCCCTCTCCCTCCCCCTTTTAAGTAAAAGTCTCCTACCCCCAATTCTTTACGAATTACAAAACAAAGACCCTAAACCAAACCAAAACAATTAACTATAGCAAATGACAACACCCAACTCACAACCGCGTCCCCACGGACTACTTGCAGACCGCAGCAGCACGCACGATCTAGTATTTAAATAGCGTAGAACTAAACAAAATGCTCTTATTTATAAATTATGAGGAGACAAAGCACTAAATAGTATTTTGATCACTAAATAATAAAAATGACCAAATCCCATTTGCGTATAACGAAACGCATGATGGCGCATCTGTCAAACCTAATATCATTAGTGTCAAAAGATCACGCCAAATTTCAAATACCTATGTCGTCTTTGATCTTGAAATTATGATGTAAACTGCGCAACTAAAAAATTACTCCTCGGAACTATTTATCTCCGCAGCTAGAAACTTTACAGAAAGATTTCTATCAGGCCAGAAACCCACGGCATTCTCGGTGCATGCAAATACGAGATCCGCCTTATATTATTAAATCAATGGAAGAGAGGAAAGCAAGGGTGCAAAGCGCGTCGAAAGATTTGGAACCGAATGCAACTGATGAATAGAAGGTTTGTAAGGAACAGTATGCCATAAGTTCTAATCTAAGGAGATCCTAAGTTTTCTAGGAGTCAGATTTTTTTACATAATCATCATGGTAAATTTACTACATATGGAACGTTCTCGAAAGCCCGAGCGTAGCTCTGGGCGCAAGGAAAGTTCCACACACGTCCGCACTTTGAAGACGCAAAGCGTATAATGATTTTACGGCAAATTATACAAGCGTCCAATTAGTGACGACTTTTGGCAAGTTTTACGGTTTTATTGGAAAGTAAATCGTGTTCTTATACCCCTAAACGACATTTTAACTTACCCTGTGCATAACCATATCTATTCTGATTTATACAAACTCATGCTCAGGATCATATAATTGACTCCAGTTTGAAAATTAAAAATGCTTACAAACGTTTTCAGTACAATATATTATTTTTGTAATTGGGAATAACAATTTCATTTTGTATTGTGCAACTAAAATAATAATTATACACTAACTAGATCGTGCTTGCTACCGCGGTCTGCAAGCAGCCCGCAAGGGCGCGGTTGTGAGTTAGGTGTTGTCATTTGCCATAGTTAATTGTTTTGGTTTGGTTTTGGGTCTTTTTTGTAATTCGTGAAGAATTAGGGGTAAGTAAAAAGGGGGAGTAAAATTGGTCACCCTCGTTGAGACCTTTCAAATGATACCCAACACGCAACCGTTTATCTAAAACCGTTGACCATGGTCTACTGAGTAGACCGCAACTGTCAAAATTTGAAATTTGGTCTACTCTAAAAAATTCGTCTCCGAGATGTCCCCGATGAGCCCAAACACGACTTTGCTGCGTTGCGCCGTTTCCGAATTACAGCCGGGAGGGTCCGAGGGGGGCGTCAAATTTTTTATCTCGGAGAGACGTCTCCGATGAGCACAAACACGACCCCACTGCGTCGCGTCGTTTCCGAGTTACGGCTGAGGGGGTCCGAGGGGGGCGTCAAATTTTTTATCTCGTCGAGACGTCTCCGATGAGCCCAAACACGACCCCACTGCGTCGCGTCGTTTTCGAGTTACGGCTGAGGTGGTCCGAGGGGGGCGTCAATTTTTTTATCTCGTCGAGACGTCTCCGATGAGCCCAAACACGACCCCACTGCGTCGCGTCGTTTTCGAGTTACGGCTGAGGGGGTCCGAGGGGGGCGTCAAATTTTTTATCTCGTCGAGACGTCTCCGATGAGCCCAAACACGACCCCACTGCGTCGCGTCGTTTTCGAGTTACGGCTGAGGTGGTCCGAGGGGGGCGTCAATTTTTTTATCTCGTCGAGACGTCTCCGATGAGCCCAAACACGACCCCACTGCGTCGCGTCGTTTTCGAGTTACGGCTGAGGGGGTCCGAGGGGGGCGTCAAATTTTTTATCTCGTCGAGACGTCTCCGATGAGCCCAAACACGACCCCACTGCGTCGCGTCGTTTTCGAGTTACGGCTGAGGGGGTCCGAGGGGGGCGTCAAATTTTTTATCTCGTCGAGACGTCTCCGATGAGCCCAAACACGACCCCACTGCGTCGCGTCGTTTCCGAGTTACGGCTGAGGTGGTCCGAGGGGGGCGTCAAATTTTTTATCTCGTCGAGACGTCTCCGATGAGCCCAAACACGACCCCACTGCGTCGCGTCGTTTTCGAGTTACGGCTGAGGTGGTCCGAGGGGGGCGTCAATTTTTTTATCTCGTCGAGACGTCTCCGATGAGCCCAAACACGACCCGGCTGAGTCGCGCCGTTTCCGAGTTACGGCTGAGGGGGTCCGAGGGGGGGGGGGGGGTTCAAATTTTTTATCTCGTCGAGACGTCTCCGATGAGCCCAAACACGACTCGGCTGAGTCGCGCCGGACAGACAGGGCGGTTTAAGGGAGGGGGGAAGGGTTTTTCCAAAATTTTTGTTTTTTCGTTGCCCCGGTAGACCTTTACCGTCGTCTCTTATGTGGGTGGAAATCCTGCCATATATGGTCATACTGTAGGAAGGTCTGGCCTTGGGCTCTTGGGCTATAATTTCAACATCAAAGACGACATATTTGACATTTTTTGTGTAAGTACACGGTTTTATCACGAACTGTCAGTGCGGCGCAAAGCGACGTGCTCTCACTTCGGAGGCGCATGGCCGACTGAACCAGACTGAACCGTGGCCCGAGCGTGATTTCATAATAATAGCCTTCATAGTAATTTGTATGAAGATTTTGAGCGAAAAAATTGGGCAAGTTTGTGATTTTTTTACGCAAAATAGGAATATGTTTATTAAGAAATGAAGATTGCATCTATTTTTTTATAGTTTTAACTTTATTATTTGATAAAATTCATTTAATAATTCTTGATACTTACCGACACAATTGTAACAAAACGGGAGTGCGATTTACACGTTTTTAGTGATTTTCTGGATTTTTTTTACACTTATCCATAAGCATTATCTTAAATTCGAATGTTTCAGCAAAAAGTAACATTCATTGGCTAGCTGTGTTATTTTTTTCAAGGTTGTGGAGCATCGTTTACTATATAATTCTTTTACAATCCCGACCCTCGATTGCCGTAAGGGACCCTTAACCGTGTCGCCGGCTGTCGCTCGCTCTCGCTCTGTCGATTTGTGACGTCATCAACGCTCGCGAGTCAGTTTGAAAAATGTGGGCGGCGCGCTAACTTTGAACGCTTATAACTCTGTCATTTTTTAAGATATCAATGAAATAAAAACACTGTAGTAATATTCTAGTGACCAGTATTCTGGTGATATGTTTAACAAAACTCATTGGTCAGACTCATTGGTGAGCGAAAATTAATTTGGGAACCAAAATTAATTTGGAAGTCCTCCCAACCAAATCGCAGCGAACAAACAAAACAAGCACGAACCTTTTTATACTTTCTCTAAACTCAAAGTTTTCGTTGAACTTATATAATTTTAACACAGAGACACTAAATGTCAAACTGGAATCTGCATTTAAATTACTATGACATTTGAAACTGCGATTCAGTTCTCTAGACTAGCTATCTATTAATATAAGGAGTGTAAATTTGTCGTAGGTATCTTATCCTCGTAATATATAAGATATTTTTTTTATTTCAATTAATGCGTTATCGTCATAGGTTCAAGCCGAACCTATTTTAAAATAACCAGCTAAATTGAAGGTAACCTATTTGTAAAATAAGGTCAGATCCGATCCCAGGCCCGGGTGATAATTTCTTCTATAGGTAATATTATCACTTCAAATAGGCAGGTATCGCAAATACAATTTAAAAAATTATATAAATGAGTTAAACCATTTCTGAAGTCCAAAATCTTTAGGATCGTCAGAAAAGAGAAGATTTTAAAGCCTAGGATTAAAAAATGGTTCATTTTCTATCGGGATCTGAGTTCTCTCTCTCTCTCTCTCTCTCTCTCTCTCTCTCTGTGTGTGTGTGTGTCTCTCTCTCTCCCGTGTGCCTCTTCACTCCTGAAGGTTAGCCGTCAACTTCCTGAACCGGTCTCGTCAAGAGCATATTAAGTTAGGAATTGTTTTATTACTTAATCAAGCCCCCGTTCTCAAGTAATGAAAGCTACATTTAGAAAACGCTTGTAGAAATCCTATTTTTATATTTCACTAAATATGTAATATGAATACGCTCTTTAAAAATGCGGTTATGTTGAGTAGAAATTGAACAGCTTAGTTATTACCATACGGTTTACGTCATCTTTTTTAAAAAAACTATGAATACAAGCAGGTATCATGTTTGCGTTGAAAAGACACCTACGCACGATTATTAATTTAATATTAAATAAGTTCACAGTGAATGGAATAGTGATATAATGCAATTACATATTCAAATTCAAAACATTTTATTCGAAATAGGATTTACAAAATCGCTTTTCGACGTCAGAGAATGACACAGAGAATGATATAGGTATAATATATTCTTATATATACGTATTAGTGAGCAGGCAAAAGAGTTTTTACAGTTTTTGGCTGAATAGTTATGGTAGAGGGGCCCACGATGTTAATATCAGATTAAGAATCAGCACGATCAGGAATTCAAGCCGTCTGCATGATAATCTGACGCGCTGAAGTATTTCAAAATAGCAATCGCCAAAAATATTTTTGCATTTTCAAAAAGCTGCCACGAGCTTGTGTTACATCCGAATCGTCTGTATTTTAAATGGGAGCTTACTTTGTGTTCACTTAATATCTACTCAGAAAATCTGACGCGCTCGAGTAGTATTTAAATTTTTAGCCCAACCTGGGGGCCAGCCCCACCATCCAAACCGGCAGATTATCGGAGATACGTGGTGTTACATTGGCAACATCTGACGCGCTCGAGTATATTCCAAAATCCATTCTTGGGCTCCCCTACTATTAATATTAAGTACATAATGTTGTCGATACCTTGATATTTCTGCACTGCACGATACTGCACGCATCAGAGTCAGTTGCATACTTTTTAAGAAATAAAAGGCCAGAAATATTGTAGCTAATGACTTAATGACATTCATCATCTCAGCCGTAGTAGGACGCCCACCGCTGGACTTAGGTCTTCCCATAATTTATCAATAGGACCGTTCAGAAAGAGCCCGGAACACTTATTTGTATTGCTAAGAACAGCCATTGCTTAAAGACGTATCTTTAATCAATACTAATAATAAATCTGGTAAGGGTCGGTCATTGAGTAAGTTACTTTGTTTTCAGAGATATCGTGTTTATAGGCTCTATACATGATACTGAAACTAAATTGACGATTTTTAGATTTTTTCTGTATGCATGTATGTATGTATGTTCCTCCATAACTCTGAAACGAATTAACTGATTTTCATGAAACTTGGTAGATAAACATTTGGACGTACGGGACACAGGAAAGGCTACTAATTAATATTTTTCAACGCGGACGAAGTCGTGGGCACCAGCTAGTACCTAATATACTAAAGTACAGTGTTTTTTCAACACTATTAAGAGACTTTACCGATTCAATTATATGAATCTATGTCGTACCATAAATAGTGTGCGAAAACAACACCTAGGTACATATAGGTACAAAGAATTTAAATAAAGTTGACATAAATTAAATAAGTAACTAAATAAAGGTTAGCTTTTAGAGGTTTGTGGTTTAGAAGAAGTAAGCGGACAAACTGACGAGTTTACAGATACCTATAGGATACAAATTCAGTAATAAGTTATGGCAGCTAGGCCGCTCGCTATATATACAAAACTTTCAAATATTTTAATTGATATTTCAACAACATTATTCTTACAACATGAATAACGTTGTTGAAATATCAATTAAAGTGGATATCAATCAAAAAAGTTAGGCGATGATTGAGACGGGGCGGCAAGTTAATATGACAAACTATTTTTTTGTGTTAAAGGGAGGCTGACAGTCTGCCTTTGACTTGTCAAAAGATGTGTGAATAGGGCTGTCATCGAAATAATATCTTTGCAGTATTAGTATTTGTTGACTAACATTCATGGAATGTTTCTGCTATCTGCAATCCTGTAAAACTCTAGGCTACCTTCCTATAACGTAGGCATCAAGCGTGCTGCTCTACCACTATTGTCTTTTTTTTTGTTTAATCTTATATCAAAACGAGATACCTATACCAGTTATAATGCTAAAATCTTTTACGGCTAATACTTATTTGAGATTCCAATTCAGGTTTAGCCCTGATAAAGTCCGACTTGAAATTTGAAAAAAAAAAAAACGAAGTTTGTTTTTATACATGAAGTTGTTTTTACAAGCAAGTAGTAGGTACAATAAAGTAAGTACATGGCTCATCTTTCTCAATTAAAAAAAAAACTCAATTAATAAATACCCAAAAAAAAAAATTAACGATACAAGTTTGATTGATGTTTGATTGTAATTTTCTTGATATTGGACTTTTCTTGAATTTTATATTGGCTAAGTATATGTGTTTTTTTCTAGTATATTATCCCACTTCGTAATATTTTCTTTCAGGTCCAAGTTCAATTAGCTGTCTTCAGAAAACGTCGTCGTCTTCTGAATTCCGTAAACCACAGACTGCCAATCATCACAAGAGAAACTGACCTTATGTTTTAAGAAACATATGCTTCTTAATTATTTAGATATTATTTCTATTTATTTGTTTCAGTTTGCAAATAATTATAATATTAGTAATTACTATAGTAATTATTATAATATCTCGCTCAACTGTCTATTTTATCTAACTATATAAGTAAAAATATTTCAAATTAGATGCCTAGTATGTCATTGTGGAACATGTATTAGATTTTAAATACCTAGTCAATGTTAGGTATCATATATATTAATTTTGTTTATTTCCGTTATCTAAATTTTATGTAGATACGTAATTAGATAAATTAAATTTAGGGAATGTTTACCAAAGGTGACCTTGATATATGTGATAATTAATTACTTCGCCTGTCTATTAGTTTTCAAAACTATTTTCACAAGATTTATGAGAATAAATTTCAAAATTCCACCTGATCAAAAACGCAGGCTAAAGCTAGTGTTATACAGTGTGAGTTTGTAGTTATGATGACGTACATTGACAATATATTATGTACATTCGCATTATCTAGCCGAGAAGCTAGAAGCTCACCTTAAGCCACATTAAGGATGTATTGACGTCGATGTTTTATAACTAATTTTGTCGTGAATACTTTTTTATTTTAGAAGCTCTTTTTTTTAATTTTCATCCAAGATTACATTATAAAAATGATTGATATTGACTTAGAACAAAAAAAAACAGTATTGGAGTTTACATTCGTCGCTATTTGTACGTACATATAGTTGATACGGTCACTGAATAGTTTTATAAGACTAGAATTGTTGAAATATGTCTTTTTTTTAATATTTAAAGGAGTTGCTCCGCGAGAAGCAACATCATTTGGAGCGATTGATGCGTGAACGTGAATTGGAGCGAGCCGAAGTAGCCAAAGTGTCCTTACAAGCTGATAGAGCTGAAAGCGCGCTTTCGCAGGCTAAGAAAGAAGCTGAACAGGTATCGCTACCGCTATTATCTCTAATCATATTATTCGCTTATTTGAATAAGTTCCCATTTTGTATATTAGGACCCACTATGTACCGCAATCATTAAACATTCTTACAGAATACCATCAAATCTATTCAAATGGTTTATTTCTCAAAAATAGGATAACATGATCACCTTTTTGAAGTCAAAAATAAAAGTAATACCGTTAAATAAAATTACGTGAATAGTTATGTTATTTAACGAAATCAGTATATAATAAAATGTTGATTATTCTGCCAATTCTTATTTAAACCTATACGTTCTAACTAAAGTAACTGTCATGATGATGGCATGTGTAATCGGGTCCATACCACGTGTTAGTAAATAGCATGCCATCCACATCTTACTTTCTACGACTATGCTTTTACAACCAACATGTCTTTCCAGTTTCCACATCTTAAGGGATACCAGAGCTTATCCTCTATCCTCATCTTCTCTTTTTTGCGTAATCAACGATTCTATTACAACCCGCCTTTGAAAAATGCTGTCGTAATTATTGATTTTACCTTAGATTATTGATTTCAAAAGAGATTAGTATTAACTGGTCTAATAATGAATTATTTCTCAAAAAGAATAACTTTTTTTTAAACTCGCTTCATGCTGCCGAAGATCCTTCACACGGTGGTTCCATCTTGCTTGCCTTAGTGTATTGAAATTTACCTGATATTCAGTTTCTACTTGTCACAATACACTAATTCCCAGGGTAGCTCTACGATAGCTAAATTGTCATGGGTTAAAGTAACACCAGTTTTTTTTGTCTATTTTTAACACTGCACAAATTTTTAGACGAACGTGGAAAATGCAAAACTCAAATCTGAGTTGGACAAGCTCAACAAACTACTGGAAGATGAGAAACAGAAGGTCGAAGATCTTATGTTTAGGAGTGAGGAAGACAATATCAACAGAGAGGATTTCAATGTAAGTGTGGATGACAAAAAATAATACCTTATGGTATCAAGATAAAGAAACTGTTTTGGTATTTATCTAATGATGTTTTTCTTTTACAGAAATATAAGGAAACAATGGAGGTATGTATTTTTATTTTATTAAAAATACTAAATTAATTTTGGCTCATGAAATGTGAAAATTGAACTTTGCATCAAAACTTTAGAAATTGCTATGCATATTTGACTGACAAACGTCTTCAAATGAATCCTATTATTTCTTTTGAAAGAAACGACTTATAAGAATTCTGACCAACTTCCTTCATCTTTTAAATTAATCCTTTTCAAATGAACTCATTTGAAAAAAATTCAAATAAAATTAATTAATATCAAATTTATCTTTATCTTTTAAAAAAAATATTTAATTTTTAGTGTCGTACTTTCAGCAAGAAAAATACATCTAGTTGATTCAACGTAAATAGCCGCGAAACCTTCATAAAGAGAATTTCCTATTAACAGCAGTAGGGAGATATTGAGGAAGCTGGATCACAGGAGATCCATCATCCTCAATATCTCCCTACGCTTCGCAGTTGCTAATAGTGAATCTATTCATCACGTGTTAATCATCTTTACGGTTTTGATCCAGCTTCCTCAATATCTCCCTACTAACAGCATACGATTCTATTGCTTGAATCGTTGGTTTCCAAAGTGGTTCAAATGGACCCCCAGGAACTTAGCCGCAACGCAAATTTCCATAGTTAGATCTAATCTTCATATTTTTTGTCGACTTTTGGGAATATGGTAGAAATGATAAAGCTGCAGGTGGTCCACCGGAACCAGCTAAATTTTGAAAGTGGTCTATGAGAAAAAAAGTCTGGGAACCTCTGGCTTAAATCCTCTTTTAAAATGTCAATATTATATTACATAGAATGAAAAGACAGCGCGGGAACAACGCATTCGCGAGTTGGAAGCGGAGGCGGTGTTGCAAGCGGAACGGGCGAATACGACGGCGGCTGCTTTGCGAGCGATCGAGGAACAACGCGTTAGCGACATGAACGCCATCAGCGAACAACATAAGGAAGAGCTCGCGTTGGCTCAAAGTGAGATATTGTACCACAGCTACTTCCCATCATCTTAACTCATCCCCTATATGCTAACTCGGAAAAAAATTCAAAACTCTTGTAATCTACTTTTTAAATTCTTGTTTCTGTGCTGTTTCTCTCCTTTGGGGTACCAATGGATAATCTTGTATGACTATACTTATGTGGGTCTAGTCATATTACCTGTCCATCTCCATTTGAGTTTCTTTATAGTTTTAAAAAGGTACCCCAAAGGAGAGAAGCGAAAAGGAGGAAGACAGAACTGTGGGTGGGGAAATGATATAAGGAAGGTAGCAGGTGCAACATGAATTAGAAAAACACAGGATAGAAAAGAATGGAACAATTTAGAGGAGGCCTATGTCGTTTGACAAGCAAGCTAAAATAAAAATAATAAAAAGAGAATATGGTTCTATATTATATTATGTACTATAGCATGTTCTCTATACTATGATTCTTGAAATAAACTACGTTTAAAATTTAACTGCCATAGTTTAATAATTATATGAAGTTGTAATAACTAACTAATGCATTAATAGAATAAATACATTTATACTTATTTTATTTTCTTACAGCTTACACGGCAGAATTACAAAAACTGTTAAATGAAGCATATGCCCTTCTTAAGGAGAAGGAAAGCGAAAAGGACTCGCTGGGCAAAAGTATGTCAGAAGAATTGGCTAAAGTCAAGGTAGAATATGAAAAAGCTTTAAATGAAGCGAAAACCAAAATAACAATTTCTCAAACTGAATATGAAGCTCAACTTTCTGTACTGACAGCCAAGTTACAAATGGCAGAGTCAAAACTGGAGACTGAAAAACAGAATGTCGAAAAACTCAATAAAGAAAACAGTCAAACTATCTTAGACCTTAACACAAAGGTAGCACAGCTGCAAGCCGCTGTTGATGATAAAACACATGAATTGAACAAAGGTAAGTAAACGAGATACATTTGAAAAAATATTGTCTGACATTGTCTGATCATTATTAATTTTACTCTTTTCAGTAATGGGCTCGAGCAAAGAACACGATGTTAATCTCAATAAAGAAATCACGAAACTGAAAATGGAACTTAGTGCAAAAATATTAGATTTAGAACAAGAGCAAGAGTTCTCTAAAAAACAGGAAACAGTATGCAAGAATTTACAAGATGAAATCACCAAAGTTAAAGAAGATTATTCCATTAAAATGAATGAATACGAAAGCTTGTTGAATGAAGTATCTCAAGAGAATGAAAATAACAAGGCAGAGATACTAGAACTGCAGCAAAGTTTATCAACCAAAATTAAAGACTACGAAAAATTGTTGACCGAAAAATCTTCTGCCTCTGATTCAACTGAGAAATTGATAAATGAATATAAAGAAATAATCCATGAAAGAGATAAAGAAATTATAAAGCTCAAAGACGATTTTGAACAGGCAACAGCTAACTTCAATATTAAACACAGCAAAATAGCGGAAGAGCACAAAAAGGAAATTGAAAATCGCAACACTAGAATAGAACAACTAATGCAAGAAATAGAAAGCCACAAACAGACTTTAGATCAAAGTAAAATAGAGTTTGACACACTTAATTCCCAATATATAGTAAATGTGGATGAGCTGAAAGCCTTAAAAGAAGAAAATGAGAAGTTGAAGTTGTCAATAAGCGAGTTGACACATATGAATAATGAACATAAGGCGAAAATATCAGCAATGGAGTTGGAAATAGGTGAATTAAAACGTCAATACGATAGCACCACAGAAAAGTGTAATGAGTTGGAGAAGGCTAAAAATAAGATCGAAAATGAATATATGAATCTTAACGGACAAGCAACAGATTCGAATGAACAATTTAATAAATTATCACAACATTTGAAAGATACAGAAAAGGAACTGCAAGAGTTGAAGGATAAATATAGAGAAGCAGCTAACAATCATGGTAGAACAGAGCAAGAGTTGAAACAAAAAATATTTAAATTACAAGAAGACTTCTCCTTAGAACGCACCCAATTAACACAAACCGCAAATGAAAATATTGAGAAACTAAAATTATCACAAAACAAACTCCTTGAAATAGAGGCACATGCAACTGGGCTTAGTAATAGATTAAATGAACTAGAAACCAGTAACGATAAGTTAGTAGATGAGAATTCCATATTGAAGAGCGAAATTGAGTCTCTCAAAACGAAGGAATTAGAAATAGTTTCCGAATATGACACAATACGAAAGAAATTTGAAGGAGATATAGATAAATACAGAGAGGAAATAGCGATCCTCAAGGCTGAAGGTGCGACATCTGAAGTTAAGTTGATGGAAAAAGTAGATCAATTAACAGAAGCACAGAACGACTTGAACAACAAACTTGAAGAAGCGAGAAAACATGAAGATTCACTTCAAAAAATTGTTGATGATATGACTGCTCAGTTAAGCAATCAAAAGGCACAATATGACAAAGAAGTAGTACAAGTGCAATCGCAGTTGTCAACTATAAAAGAAGAACTAACAACAAGTAAGTCTGAAGAAAAGAAAATGAAAGATATTTTACTCGAAAAAGAAAATAATATCAAGGACTTGACGTTAAAATTGGAAATGATTGAAGTAGATTTAAAGTCTAATTTAGAAATTATGACGGAAAAAGAAAGGCAACTAACTCAGATAAACGAAGAACTAAATAGGACTTCAGACAGTAAAAAACAGTTAGAGGAAAAACTTAATTGCGTAACTTTGGAGACGTCTTCGTTAAAACAACAATATGAGGCTCTTATAACCAATTCATCGACTGAAGAATCTATTTTGAAAGAACAACTGGGACAATTGGAGACTTTGAAAAAAGAAATGGCTGTGCTAGTCCAAAACAATAACAATCTGGAAATAAAATATAAAGAAAACTCAAATAATTTGGAAAAGTTAGATAATGATTTCAAAGACAATGTTAAGAAATTGAAAGAAATAGAGAATGAGAACATTTTATTAAATAAGACATTAGCAGAAAAAGAAAATATGGTAAAATCTCAAAGTCAAAAGTATGATACTGAAATAAATAAGATGGTCATATTGGAAGAAGAGATTAAGAAGCTCAAACAAGACGTAATAGATAAGGATGCCGTATTATTTGAGAAAGAATCACAATTGGCTAAACTGAATGAGTCATTACAAACGGGCAACAATGCAGTACAAGAAGTAGTAGAAAAACTCCGGGCTGAAAATGACGCTTTAAAGAAACAGTATAAAGATGAAGTTGATAATTTAAACAATAAGGAAAAAGCGTTGCAGAGTCGCATTTCAGAACAAGAGAAACATTTGGAGGAATTAAAACAAAACAAAGAAAAAGTGTCTGAATTACAGCAACTGTTGGCTAATTCAGAGAGCGATATAAAACAACTGACGAATATTAATGAGGGGCAGAAATCTAATTATGAAGATTTAAATAAGCAATTACAAGAAAGATATGATGAATATAAAAGAGATAGCAAGCGGGTTAAGCATGAACTTAAAGCTAAGATAGACCAATATGAAAAGGAGTTAAGTGAAACCAAAGACAAAGTTAGAGTGGAAACAAAAAAACATACTGACTTGCAGAATAAACTTACGGAATATGAAGGCAAAGTGTTAGAGTTGTCAAATAAGTTGGAGTTATTAACGGTACAACAAAGTGGCGACGTAGACAAAGATGATAAATTAGAGAAATTGACAAGAGAATTGCAAAGTATACGAAAATCAAATTCTGACTTGTTGGCGAATAATGAGACTGTTGTCGGAAATTTGAAAGCAGATTTAGATAATAAAATGAAGGATTTAAAACAGAAGGATGAATTCATAGCGAAGACGCAGGAGGAACTAAAGGTAAAACTAATCTATATAATTAAAAAATGTATCGCCGCATGTTTGGAAGCTAATAGAACATCAGATTTTTTTAAATGTTAAACTCGACAGACAAGTTGACGGTCCACTTGTGGTGGTTACACTCAATTTTCGGTTTAGTTTTCTGCTAATAGAACCTTAGAAATGCTACATCAATTTGCCTGATTCTTGATCTTGTTCGTATTTTTTTTTCTTGCATATGGAGACAATGACAACGATACAAATTTGTCTTAAAGTATAAATCAATATAGTTTCTTTAGTCAATACATAAATAACATAATTTGGGGCGCGTCAGTTTAGTAGGTTATAAAAATGTGACTCTTCAATAATTTTATATTTACACATTATTTACATTATTTAAGTCCTTATTTTATGTCATTTGTTTTTAATTTTAGAATTTAAAAGCTAAAGTGGAAATAGCACAAAGAGAAAAGTCGTTACTTGAAAAAGAACTGGCGTCCAGACCAAAAGAAAACAAAGATAAAAACGATAATGCTATGGGCGTATTGGGGCAGGGCGACACACCAACTAGCAAGTAAGTAAAAGTATTGCATATAAGTAGGTACATTATTCCAAATGGACATAAGTAATGTCATAATTATTATGTATATTAAATTATTAAAAACGCCGGGCTCGACATTTCTTGTTTTGTCACCAGTAGAACTCTGGAATGGAGTAATGTGAACAATTTCTAAGTGTTTTGTTGACTAAATTGTTGATGAATTAGTTGTGAGATTGTTTATATACGTGTTTCAGTGCGGCCGAAGAGAAGGAAATGGTGGAAGGTCAGGTGAGCTTCCTGAACTCGGTGATTGTAGACATGCAACGGAAGAACGAACAGCTGCTGGCGCGACTGCAGGCGCTCGAAGGGGCCCACGTCACGACCGACTCCAACGCCATCTTGTAAGTGACGTCTAATCACTGTGCTGTTGTTGCTGTTGGAATCCGGCTATCCTCACTAATCCGGCACTCCTTTCTGTTGAAGTGCCGGATTAATGAAGTTACTACTCCCGCACTCCTTTCTGTCTTAAGTGCCGGGTTAATGAAATCTAATTCTAATTGCGAAAGCCCGCTGATGTGTATACTCTGTCCTAAAATGCAGCAACGGACGACGCGCCCGCGTGCCGCTCCCTCGGCTGTTCTGCGACATCTGCGACGTGTTCGACGCGCACGACACCGAGGACTGTCCTCGCCAGGCGACGGCGGACGACGCGCCTCCTCCCGCCACCCCGCGACGACCTCCCCCGCCCCCGCGACCCTACTGCGACATCTGCGAAGGTACTCACACTCTACCCTCATACACCTACACATCTACATTGGGGTCCTAGCCAAAGTAACAATTTAAAACGATAACGAAGTTCGAAAACAATAAAATGTATGGGATTGACATTATGCCGTCGCTAAATCACGTGATACATCCCATACGTTTTAAACTTCGTTATCGTTTTAAATTGTTACTTTGGCTAGGGCCCCAGGTGCCCTTAAGAAGTGATTCAATTGGCTTGCACAAAGTTGTAAGTTGAAACTAATTTGCACAATCTAAAACTGGTTAAGCATGTCCCGGTTAAATAATAAAATAGCACATGACGCTATTCGCGCCAGTTGTGTGCGCGCAGATTCCATTTGATTTCATTCATATTAGGGGTTAAAGTATGAAATTGCCGATTTGTACTGAAAAATAAAAATTCGTTTTTTTTTTAATTTAACAAATTTATTTAATCAAAATAATTACCATTATTATCTATACATTGCTGCCATCTAATAGGAAGCTCATTTATGCCTTTGCGATAGAACTCTGGTGATCTAGATTCGACAAACTGTGTGAAAGCATTTTGCACTGCCTCCTGAGAAGAAAACTTTTTATCACGCAGAAAATTGTCCAAATCACGAAAAAAATGGTAGTCCGTTGGAGCAAGGTCTGGCGAATACGGAGGGTGACGAATGGTTTCTAATTGCAGTTCCTGTAGAGTTAAAACGGTTTCTCGTGCTGTATGAGGTCTCGCGTTATCATGGAGCAATAATGGTGAAGATCGATTCATAAGTCGGGGCTGTTTCACTGCTAGTTTCGCTATCATTGTTCGGAGTTCGGCGCAGTAGACATCTGCCGTTATTGCTTGACCAGATCGGAGAAAGCTATAGTGAATAACACCACGCTGAGACCACCAAACAGTTACCATTACCTTTTTATTGGTAAGCTTTGCTTTAGGACACTGTTGCGGCGTTTGACCTGGGGTCAGCCATTGCATTTTCCGCTTACGATTATCGTAAAGAATCCATTTTTCATCACATGTCACAATTCGATCCAATATTCCTTCATTTCTGTATCGATTCAACAAGGCAACGCAAGTTTCAACACGCGTTTCTTTCTGCAGATCAGTCAAATCATGAGGCACCCATTTTTCATATTTTTTTATTTTATTGATTTGACGCAAATGAGTCAATATTGTTGGTAAGGTAACGTTAAACCATGCCGCTAATTCCTGGGTAGTTTGGCTCGGATCGGCTTCCACCATCTCTTTCAAATCATTGTTATTCACCTGTGTGGACGGTCTTCCACGTGGTTCGTTCTTCAAATCGAAGTTTCCATCACGAAAGCGTTTAAACCAAAATCGCACAGTGCGTTCATTAGCAGTCCCCTCTCCAAACGAAACATTAATATTGCGAGCTGTTTCTGCCGCGTTAGTTCCGCGTCGGAACTCGTATTCAAAAATCACAGGAATTTTCGAAGTATCCATCTTTATTGTCTAAGCTGAATAAAAAAAACAACTGAAAGTTGATAATCGAATGTTGCACATTTTTTAAAAGAAGAACTACATAGGTACCGTATGAAAAAAGTTTCACTCAAAAATCTCAAACCATGAAGGTTCTATGTCAATTCGAAGTACCTATTACAATAAAACGGCAATTTCATACTTTAACCCCTATTATGTACTTTGAATATGAGGTGTTCTTTGAATCAAATCTCTGACCCATTGCTCAGGCCTCTTGCGACGTTTTTTCTTGCCATTTAAAGCGTAAATAATCATTTCAACCTTACACCATAACGAAAAATCCACGTAAGCTACCGGCCCAATAGAATTGCGGCTTTTGTGTGCAGTTCATAGTGGCAGGACACACTGCAGTACGCAGTCATTTGTATAGATAGCCCGTCTGGCGGCAGTAACCACCCCCTTAAAGAAGGCTTTCTTGAATTGACAGCAAGTGCGCTGTTGTTTCAGTGAGTAAGGGATGCCCGAGCCCCTTTCTCTCAGTAGTAGAATGGTAATAGTCAGAAATAATGGACTTTCTCAACTAACTATATTTGTGTATTTTTATCTGTAGTAATATTACAAAGAGAGAAGATTTGTATTTTTGTATGTTTGTAATGAATAAACTCAAAACTACTAGGCCGATTTTAAAAGTTTTTTCACCTATAGAAATAGAAAGCTATATTTTATAAAGTTACGCGAAGTCGCCTGCAAGAGCTAGTTTATTTATTTTAAAACTACTTTTCTTATTTTCAGTGTTTGGGCATACAACAGAGAATTGTGATGAAGAGGAAACGTTTTAATAACAATTTGTTAAAAGTTTAGTTTTAATGTTAACATTGTTGATGTTTCTCATTTTTTTTACTTGGGTATAAATTATTTATTGTTTACCATTTTACGGTAGGAAGTGTTGTTTGTTCATCATCATGTAGAACATAATTATTTTTATATGTAAATAAGAATTCCGATAGTTTGACTTTTTTAAATGTTGTTCTCTACAATCTACAAGTTATTCTAGTGAGCTGTTACGTTTTATTTGTCGTGTCCATTGTCTGGATATAATGGACATTGAGAAATTAACGTTCACAGTATTGATATTTGATCACAATTTTAATGGTCTATTTACAAGTTTTAATTTTAAGTATTTTATGGCGATAAAATTATGGGTTAAATATGAATAACTAACGAACACCAAAACAACATTTTATACACCTAAGTAATAAAGTATTTGAATTATATATTTTTTGTTTTCTTTCCCTCGTTTTTAATTTATTATATTTTTGTATACAAAAATAATATGCCTAAGACAGGCCTATTATTTTTGTATAATAATACAAATAATAGGCGAAAGTTTGTGAGGATGGATGTTTGTTACTCTCTCACGCAAGATGAAATATGGTACACAGTTAGTTTATTACCTAGATTAACGTAAGGATACTTTTATCCTGGAAAAATGTTAGGTTCCCGAGGGGTCTAAAATAAAAATATAAAAAAATTATCTCAACTGACCTCGCAGCATTAAAGATTTTAATACATATAAATGGCTTTTAATACATACTTACATTTTTTCTAAGGTGGCATTAATTTATTTATTTTCCAATGCCATAAGTAACTTACTATATTATTATATTTTCAATTCAAAACTAGAGTTAGAAATCTAGTTATAAATATTTTTAAAAAGTTTGAGTATTTCCATTTGTACTACAACTTTGTTCTTTTAGTAGAACAAATTGGATTTTTCCCCCTTTTGTTCTTCCAGAGTTTTTTTATTCTATTACCGCCTTTACAATTAGTTCTCAAAAAAAAAAATAGTTAATTGATTGTATTGCTTTATTATTAGGAATTATAAAAAATATAAGTTATGATCATTTTATTTATTTAAGCTTAATCTAAACCATCTTTCTTCTCCTTAATTGCTTCCTGTAACAAACATAAATATAAATTAACTAAAGTGATTGTTGTGATTTAGACACCCAGTTCGGTTTGTACATTTTGGAACAAATAAATATAGGAAAACTACAAAAAATATTATAGAAATACAAGTAAATTCAACCAGAAATGAACCATTGGCTATTATAACTCAACAGAGATTCAACATAGTTCATCATTCAACTTAGTTCTGTACGAATTTTACAAGTAGGAATAGTCTGAAAATCCATTGCAAAATAATTCAAACAATTTCCAAGATTATTTTTAACAAAGATTACTGAAGGTGTGGCATTAGCATATCACCTTTAATAGATTAATGGATTTTTACACTGCATTTCGCAATCATTTGGGGAGCCCGTGTGGCGGCAGTAAGCACCCCGTCACAGAAAACCACTGTGAAATAACAGCACGTGTGCTATTGTGTTTCCGTGAGTAAGGAATAAGTATTGACTGGATTGTATGGTAGATGTGTTGAAATAACAAACATGCATAATATTGCGATACATATTTATTGAACTAAAATTTAATAAAGTTTGAAAATAAAACTCACTTTGAATCTTTCTTCAAAAAGCGATAACTCTGATGTTAAATCCGTAATCGCATTCATGAACGCTTCTTGAGGTGTGTAGTCTGATGTGGTTTGTATGCGGAGTACAAATTTGTGTTCTAACGGATGAGGTACTTTGTAGCCAGCGAATAACACTTTGGGATCTTTTAGAAGTTGGCTAAAACAGAAAACGAAACATATAAATGAATATATATAACACTGCATGGAATTAAAGTAAAAAAAATCCGAAATTTACTTACTGTCTAATCATATTTCCAAGTGTGTGATCTTCCTTGTTAACTGTAAATATTGCTGCATTAGTTACTTTAGTATCTTCCTCCTTTTGAACCCTGTAAAATAAGCACTTTTAAAAACAGTGTCACATAAGGGTAATTATTACAAAATTTGAAAAAAAAACTGTACTTTTTCTCTCCATCATATAAAAGAAACGATTCAAAGGTAGGTGGTGCATTCATGTTGTAACTAATTCAGTAATAATATATTTTTTTATCCAACCAAACCCTTATTTGACCATGTATTTTTAACTTAGATTTACTTACGTACCTATTGAGGCACAGTATTTATTTACAAATTTTGTTAATTGTTAATATTGTTATAGACAAAGGTTATAGACAAGGAACATATATATATACTCTTTAGCAAGAGGTTATAGACTATAGTATAGATAGACAAAATGCAAAAATCAGACATTGCATTTTTTTGTAAATTTTACGGCCTGGTAACTAGACCTTTAAGCCAATCAGACAATGCATTATTGCACTGACACCCCTAAGAATACATCTTTAACTAGCCTTTAGCAGTAGTTTAGCCAGACATTATAGTTTAGCAATGGTTTAGCAGTCTCCTATCTCTAAACATAGTCTAAACTCCGTTCCATAATTCGATGGATCCTGGGGGATACAAAAAGTGATGTGACCTAACCGAACTTATTAAAAAACTTACAGTTTTATAAAACCGTAATCAATGTTTTATAGAGAAATAATTACTCGTAGTTTAGAATTAATATTAATTATTATTTAATTATTTAAATTATATTTTTTGCAAAGTCCCTTCTATAAACTCGCAATTTATAATCTAGCAAACTACCCTGTCACATGCGTTAATAGATATTTATAAATCATATGCAAGAACTTGGGGCTTATTATTTATTGCATTGAAACAATAATTGTTCGATATAAGTATGACAATCGGAGTTACTAGCTTGTTAGGAAAAATCACTATAGTCACTAATTATAATATTAGTTACTATATACTTAGAGCATTAAACCAACCGGAGACGCCACTGCCAGGCGTTCCCCTCTGCCTTGGTACGAGACCGGCGGTCATACGGGTTTTATAAAACTAGTTTCCGCGCGACGCGTGCCATTCTATAAGTCATAGAGTAACTTATTATATACTGAGAACTATAAGTGACTACGCTCGCGGAACGACGTCAACTAAAAATGCCGAATTGCAGCGTGTTTTCGTGTAAAAAGAGATCAGAATCATCTAGTGTTCAAAAGGATAACGTTACTTTCCATCTGTAAGTATTATTTTATATAAATATTATCAAATAATGCCCAAAATTTCCAAATATCCAAAAAATATTATTAGTCCAAAAGTGTTGCCGTGTTATTGTACAAGATCTAATTCTGCATAATTTTAAAAGTTGAATGAACCAACATTTAATAAAAATTTTGTAATAGTTAATAATACCATTTAGTACTGCAAATCCGTAATCAATTAAGAATAGATTACTGTTTGCATACTTTTTTAATTTATTATTATTTACTTTTTTAATAATTTTTCACTGTGTTTTCACTACCATTTTTATTGTAAGATATTTACCGTAAGTGTCAGAATATTCAACTTATCAGAGAGATAATAATAAACTGAAGTCGTGACTTATTGCGAAAATAAAAACTAGGCAGTTTTTATATAAATACATTGGCAACACTGCAGCAAAGTTAGTGCTGGGTCAGAACAAAAACAAATATCGATATCGATGTGTTATTCTGGATATTATTTAGATTATCCGTATTAAATAAGTATCATGAAACTGTTAAGTTTTTCAGTTTCTGCTGGTTGGAGAAACATGTCAGTCAGTCAAGTTTATTTGTCTTCATATTATTAGGATACCCTTGAGTTTAAGAATTAACTATACTGTATTTACATCATAATGACATCAATCAAAAGTTCTGCCTTAACCATTAGGGAAAGGCTGAATTTAAAAAAAAATGTTTTGACTTTGTCATAATGATTGGAAGATTTCATCGACAATGAAATATCGATAGTGTCAAGCACTACCATTGTTTACTTAAAAATGACGTCATCTTATATACGGACAGGTAGTCAACTGTGTGAGAATGGATA
Organism: Synanthedon andrenaeformis; assembly: GCA_936446665.2. Lineage (NCBI taxonomy): Eukaryota > Metazoa > Arthropoda > Insecta > Lepidoptera > Sesiidae > Synanthedon > Synanthedon andrenaeformis. The sequence continues at coordinate 11,312,822 of OW387780.2, read as the reverse complement.
TGTGTGCGTAAAGTTTATGCTAGTGTTTAATAATATGGTCGTGTGCGTGCGTAGCGACGAGATCGAGAAATGCGTTAGTGTTAACAGTTTTTGTGTGAGATGCCTCGTCCCCGCGCAGAAAGTGACAGACTTCTTTGCATAGAATTTATTGCGCGTGACGTCTCCGGTTGGTTTAATGCTCTGACTATATAGTAACGGACTTTTCTGAAACCATAGATTATGCTCCGTGATGTAGACTCCAACAGATCTCCTCCTTATCACTAACATAATAGCTATATTAGGCCAAGTGAGGATCTCAATTCCTTGAGCCTTGGACCGGGCAAACTCCTCGTCAGCACAATTCTTGTCGATTATTATATTTTTTATAATGAGAATATTCTTATAGCTGATGATGCTATGGAATGCATTATTTATTTGATTTCACATATAAATTGTGAATTGTTTTTTTATTCATTCCAATCGACTTGGTCATTAGTAATCCCGCTTTAAACGAAATTCAGACCTTAAAATAACAATAATACGATTATTAAATCAATAAAACAATATCAAAAATATTTTGACCGTCAAATATCATAACTATTTAAGTAAACCGATATTAGTTGGCACTACGGAAAACATGCTGGTAACATTATTTTAAAATTTGACATTAGAATCTGTCAAATTACTCCATCGAATTATGGAACGGATGAACGCACAGACTATACATTGATGCTAGCATGCTAGCGCATGTTGATGAATGTATAATGTATGGGATATAGGATGAAGGGATAATAACCATTCGATTGCTAAACTAAAGAAAAATAAAACATGTTGGGCAAGCATAGACAAACATCAATAGTCATATTTGTCTTTGATATCTTCTAACCTTATTTATATTTTACTTTACTTATAGTTGGATATTGGATAGACCAAAGAGTATATAATCACTACGTTTTGATAGACCACAGATTATTATGTTGGGATGGACTGTGGTGGTTTAGGATAGGATTGCGGTGAATAAAAATTATAATTGAGTTCAGGCTGGCGCAACTCAAAGGAAAGAAAATGATGTATGAAACAGGTGGATTGGGTAATGCCGGAATAACCCGACTAAGTCAAGGCGATTGCGAAACCCATTAAGTTATTAGACATCACCGATTCTCTAATTTGGCCGTATTATACATCAAAACCACAATAAACCTGTATGTATAAGTTACTCTATGCAATAAACCATTGGCGGCCATATTGATGTGTTGCAATATGGCGTCTTTCATTTCAACTGCTTTGTTTGTTTGTTGTTTATTTTCGGATTTTTCGGCAAGCAGAGTATTGATTTTTATAAAACTTGCCAAAATTTTAGTGTTTAAATACTCTTTCTTCGTAGTGTTATATTTGGTGTATTGTGTTTAGTGTTCTAGATGCCGAAAGTAAGCTGCGAAATATGTGGCCTAAGAACGAGTCGCATTGATAATAAAAAACGAATATTTTTGGCCCAATTCCCGCTGGATGAAGATAGGTTAGTACATATTATATCTTGCTGCTGTTCTAAAACCATGTATAATATAGTTTATTGGGAGTTTAGTTCAAATTTTCGAATAAAATTGTGTTGCATATGTGTTGCATGTAAAATGTAAACAATAGTGCAGTGCCATTTTTTATCGACAATCGGCAAAAATTTCTTTTTGATTTTATTGCACTGAATGATAAGAAATGAACACATGCATACACCCCAATGTACCAATTGGTTTGTTTTAGTTTTATTTTGCCTTTCTTTTTTATTTATATGTATATTTAACTAAAAAATAACATTTATTATTCATTTACTTTCTAGGTGCAGGCAAGACTTTGAAAAGAAAAAAACAACAAATGAAATGCTGTTCCATGTATCGGAATCTCTGCCAATCCATTGAACGATGAAGTTTTCAGTGAACTCCCTCTCCATATTGCTAAAAATGCTGTAAGAGATGAACTCATGCATACACCCCAATGTACCATTTGGTTTGTTTTAGTTTTATTTTGCCTTTATTTTTTTATTTATATATTTAACTAAAAATAACATTCAATATTCATTTACTTTCTAGGTGCAGGCAAGACTGAAAAGAAAAAAAAACAGCTGTACATACAACAAATGAAATGCTGTTCCATGTATCGGAATCTCTGCCAATCCATTGAACGATGAAGTTTTCAGTGAACTCCCTCTCCATATTGCTAAAAATCCTGTACAAACAACAAATGAAATGCTGTTCCATGTATCGTTCCAATCCATTGAATTACTTTATGAAATTATTATTACGTTATACATGACATAATCCAATTTTTATGTGTGTTACAGAACCTTCAACGTCGACCTTGGATACTGCCGTAATTAACTTAAAAAATAAATAGATCCTGCAGTCCTCAAAGATTTTATGTGAAGTTACTCTTGTGGCTAGGGAGCTGGGTGCCAAAATTTCTATATGATTTGTTCGTGTTAGGATGATGTACCATAAAAAAACATTAAGGACCGCGTCTGCCACCATGACAGCCCTGCGTTGTCAATTGAACGACGAACTAATCTCCTGGTATCAGTAATCCGGTTGTTCACGTCACTCGAACTGTTGAGCCTCCTCTTGTATCAGTAGTTCGGCGCTGGTGCTTTGTTTTCTAAGGTACTGTATGTACACATAAGGCTCTTATAATAATATCAAGGAACTTCAATAAGTGTCCATTATTCAACCTCTTTATTTAATTAGCCACTTGTTATCAATGTATTTTGTAGAGATTCCTTGTGCATCAAATGCTCTAAGTTTGGCCATATCGATTGACAGTGTAACTCTTCCTAGCATTTGATTTACAATTTGATATATCTTTTTTATATTTTTAAAGTTATTATTAATATACATATTTATTCCTCTTATCTTACTTCGAAATGTAAAACAATCGTCATGTGTGTACATACATCAGTACTTTAGAAAACAAAAGTTTTTCACCAGCGCCGAACTACTGATACAAAAGGGGGCTCAACAGTCCGGGTGAGGTGTACAACCGTACTACTGATACCAGGCGGAACAAATCATATACCAAAATGGCACCCAGCTAACCATTGTTTTTTTCGTTCACTGCTTCTCTGCTACTCCGTCAGTCGGCGATAACCGTAAACTGTATGATAGTAATAAAGCGATGATTGTAATTATTTGTTTTTTTATTTGTCAATAAATAATATTTAAAATTATGTAAGGCCTTTTTTTGGGATTTTCATAAAACCATAGACTATAGAGTCAATTATACTATCGACCTTATTTATCGTAACAATAGCACATCCTTATTTTTATGTTCGTTATGTTGGCAGCATCGTACTTGTTAATTTTGGTTAAGTTGGTATTGGAGCAGTCCATCTTTGTCATAGAACAGTGGATTTCATTGTATGGGAGTCCCGTCTCTTAAAACGTAGTGATTATATACTCTTTGATTGAGTTTATGAATTGATTCTTTTTGTGTAATGTAAATATTATCATCGTAAACTTATTGCCGTTCGTGTTAAATAAAATTATCCAGCATCATTGTTTTAGCAACATGGCCACAATTTCGTATGCTAAAACTTTGGTTAACCCCGGTAAGACGACACAATTTTTTTTAAACCGGAATGTCTTGAAAACAATATTAATAATGTTTTAGAAAACATATACCTAGTATCTAAAATATATCTAGTAGTCACATATGCAATGATTCTTTTCTTTTGGTTTCCAATTTTAATAAGATCCTTCTTTTGCTTCAATCTCGAGTCTTACAATAAATGGGATAAATTTTAACTTGGGGAGCAGGTATTTGAGCGTGAGATTATTTAGGAATGGATGCTAGTTTTATAAAAAATATATAGTTTTGATTGTGAGGAAGAATTTTGATGGTGAAGAAAATGATTTCAGAACCTAACCTAACTGTTTTACAAATAAAATCTTTACATACCAGCTTTGTTAAAACTATCAGCGTCACTTAAAAAAATCAATGTCCAAAAGCCTGATCCCCAATACAAAACTTTTCAAATCATATTGAAAAGATTAAAGGCCTATTTAACTATCTTTTATGTATTTTTCAGTAATAAAATTGGTGTTGAAACAAAATCATCATTCACATTTTGGTAGAAGAACTACTTTTCCTAACTTAGTCCCATTGAACATCACACTACATAGGAATTATGCTGAAAAACAAGTGTTTGAGAGAACAAAGCCTCATTGCAATGTTGGTACTATTGGACATGTGGACCATGGAAAGACCACTTTAACTGCAGCCATTACAAAAGGTAATTATAATAAAAATATATAACTGAAACATTACTTGGGGAATGTAAATCTACTGCTACACAACAATGTTCTAGCTAAGTAAAGAAAGTTTTTTTTTTAATTGGACAATCTTGGGAATTTTGGAACCATCAAAGATATAGCATAGTAAACAAAAAACTAGTTTACTGTTAAAATTATTACATTCTGATTATAAATTTTGAGTTATTAATTAAATAAAAACCTTTGATATGAATAATCTAATTATAAGTAATAAGAAAAGTTAATATTTGCAAAATATTCCAAACATATATTTTACTTATTTGCAAGAAGTTACAAATTACTTTACTTTTCCAACTGGCTTTGGACAGTTTATTAATGTGTGCTTATAATTGTTGTATATTATGTAAATGATATATACAATAAATATATTACTGAAAATAATGTATTGCTGCCCAGTCTGTAAAGAAAGCAATTGTACGCCAAGTTGTATTGGAAGTGAAACAAGCCTTATTAAAACAACTGTTATCAAATGATATTTGTATGTATAATATTTTTCTTAAATTCTTAAGGAAATGGCAAAAAAATGGCATTAGAAACAAAATTTCATTAAACCACGTTTGCCATTTTGTAATATTGGGTTTTATTAATGTAATGAATCAAAAGTTTCTTATGCATTTCCAGTATTATCTGAGGCAAACTTGGCGCAAATGAGAAAATACACAGATATTGATAATGCTCCAGAGGAGAAAGCTCGCGGAATTACTATTAATGTGGCACATGTGGAATATCAAACAGAAAATAGACATTACAGTCATACAGATTGTCCGGGACACGCTGATTACATTAAGGTATTTTTGTTTTAGATGATGGTGTAAAGCCTTGATTACTTTCAGCATAGATCACAAATATTGGATTGTTTTTCTCCAGCTAATTGAAAATCAGGCTTTTTTTCATATATATTTTGCAATCAGTCTAATCGACCAAGAGCAAATGTGTTGAAAGATTGTGGCAGGTAGAGATGTGCCCCATCAAACGCACCACATTATGCATTAAGATGCCCATTACAACTAGTGTAGGATTTTACGCCTTTTGAGTCCTTTTGAGACTTTTGTTGTTTCTGCAGTCTTATGAAATAATTGTTTCCCTGTTTAGAACATGATAACGGGCACGACGCAGATGGACGGCGCAATCCTGGTGGTGGCCGCCACAGATGGAGTGATGCCTCAGACGCGCGAGCATCTACTGTTGGCGAAGCAGATTGGCATCGAGCACATCGTGGTGTTCATCAACAAGGTGGACGCCGCCGACGCTGAGATGATCGAATTGGTCGAGATGGAGATTCGCGAGCTCATGACCGAAATGGGCTATGACGGTGACAAAATCCCTGTCGTCAAAGGTACGTCTCAATTTGGCCTCCACTTTACCTCACCACAAAGAACACTTTCATACTAATTATGATTAGACTGTGGCATTATGTCCTTGCGTTTTTTGAGATGATCGTCTTGGTCGAGATGGAGATTCGCGAGCTCATGACCGAAATGAGCTACGACGGCGACAAAATCCATGTCGTCAAAGGTACATCTCACTCAAGCCTCCACTTTACTTCACCACAAGGACACTTTCATACTAATTATCATTAGACTATTGCGTATGACCATGACGCTTGTAGTGAGGGCACAGAGGCTGCGTCTGTCGAGATGCTATTAAGCGCAGACACGGCCAACTTGAAGGGAAAGCGAGCGAATGCCGCTGTCTCACAGCCTGCTATTTCAAACAAAGGCCAGACCATCTCAAGCCGAACCAACAGGCGATGGTAAAAGTTGCATCTGAAGAGGCTTGCAATGGCCTGCATTCGAAATGTTTTCCTAAACATTTCCATTGTACTTACATATTGTGGTTTAATTTTTTTAACTTGTCAATTTTACAGGATCAGCATTGAGTGCCCTGGATGGTAAGAATCCTGAAATAGGGGCCGAAGCTATAACTCAACTGCTGAAAGAAGTGGATGCCTTCATTCCGAACCCTGTCCGAGAGCTGGACAAGCCTTTCCTTTTGCCCATTGAAAGTACCCACCAAATACCTGGCCGAGGCACAGTTATCACTGGATGTTTGCAGAGAGGTAATTTTATTCAATTTGTTATTATATTGATAATGTTGTAGCCTAAACATACAAAAGTTAGACAATAAGCCATGTTAAAGTGGTTGCCGTGTTGATTATTTAATTTATAATAAGTAGTTACCAAAAACCAAAAAAAACATACAAACTGGTTGATTTAATGGGATATGATTGAGTTGTGTCACGTTTTTAACCGTCTTTTTAAACCTTAAAAACACTTACATCGTTTTCAAATTTTTGAAAAAGACTTACATTTTGTGGCCTCCATTAGAGAACTCGTCTATTATAATCGCAAATCTTTTCGGGCTCTGACCTTGAGCATGCATCTTTTCTTTGTGTTATTATTGCGTGACAAGTGTTATCCTGCTCGAAATCCCTCACAAACAGAATCAAAATCAGTTTTTGCGCGCATATTTGACCTGGGCTATCGCCCAGAGCCTAAGACGATTTGCGATTCAAATATGAATCCTACAACCTAGAAAACCAGCCATCGTTGCCAACCAATCTTTTAGTTGCCAAAAGTACTCACTGCCCAGTTTAAATGTCTAAAATTTTATGTTTTTAGGGGTACTGAAGAAAGGCACCGAATGCGAAATAGTCGGCTACGGTAAAACCATGAAGACCACCGTGACTGGTGTGGAGATGTACCACAAGACGTTGGAGGAGGCGCGCGCCGGGGATCAAATGGGCGCTTTGGTCAGGGCGGTCAAGAGGGAGCAGTTGAAACGCGGGATGGTGTTGGCCAAGCCGGGCACCGTCAAGGCGCACGACGACATCGAAGCGGCCGTCTACATCCTCAGCAAGGAGGAGGGGGGCAGAGCGAGGCCCTTCACCTCCTTCATCCAATTGAAAATGTTTTCCATGACGTGGGATTGCACGGCGCAAGTGGTCATCCCGGACAAGGAAATGGCGATGCCCGGTGAAGATGTCACGTGAGTCATACAATTTGGTCTTGTATCATATCATTTTATAGATAGATAGATAAATGTGACATTTTGTATCTGTCTGACGCCCGCGACTTCGTACGCGTTGAAAAAGAAAATATATGACTAATGAAATAACGCCTGATATCGTTATCACTGTGACGACGGTGGCGCTCAATTCTTTATATTTTTAGACGATTACTCGGGAACAGTACTTTTTTTCTGGATGAAAGGTACCCTATGGCCTTTCTTGTATCCCTGACAACGTGTATGCAAAATTTCATAATGATCGGTTGAGTAGTTAAGGCGTGAAAAGGTAACAGACAGACAGACAGAGTCACTTTCGCATTTATAATATTAGTATGGATTAAATGAAACGACGTGCTCATTTGAACGGAACTGACTAAACTGGACAGAACCTTTTATTAATACATAAGCGAGTGTTATATTTTAAATTTATCAATTATTTCATCAAAATGTGAAATTATCCTTATTTGCATATTATTATAAAATTGACATTATAAATGCAGCTCATGCATTTCTGAGTAAATTTTGATTTCATATGTGGATTAGATTAGAAATATAATATAACAACGAGGAATATAATATAAAATAAACCAAAATGTCCTTAAAAACTAGCAACCTTCACAGTCATTTTTGATATTGCATTTATGTGCAATTGAATTGAAAATGTCATCTTTCTCTTTTGCAGATTAAAATTAAAATTAGTGAAACCAATGGTTTGTGAACAAGGACAGAAGTTCACGCTGCGTCTCACCAATTTCACCTTGGGAACTGGTGTTATCACAAAAATAAACAAAAACTTATCTGAAGATGAAAGAATCAAACTGTTGGAGGGAAAGAAAGCCAGAGAAAAAGCTGAAGCCAAAAAAATCTAAATAAGATTATTTTTAGTTTTGTAGTTTAGTGTTAAATGCATTTTACAATGTAAAACTGTGACTTAATAATAAAGAAAAAAGGCTAATGGTTGTTTTCTTTGTTTTGAGTTAGCAATTTTTACATTACCTTTAAGCAGGAACTGCTATTTTATGATTTATATAACTGACCAGATAGTTTTCTGATGATTATTCATAATAAAACAGTCATGCTACAGCTCTTACGTGCTACACCAAAACCGCTCTCCAGGAAAGTCGACCTATACTGTCCCTAAGGATATAAATTTATGTACAATCTCACTTTGAGAGTAAATGCATTGCGTCTAAAAATATGTGAGCTTTTTAGTTTTTTCAAAAAATGGCGGGTTAAAAAAGTTTAAAAAAAAAAACTTTATGGCGACTTAAAAACTTAAAACAAATGGCGGATTTGGACTTCACCACAGTCAGGTAGAAGTTGCTAGAAGGCCCCCTCAACAAAATTTGATACAAGGCCCGATCTAGGGCAAGCTACGTCACATCCCATCCATATATTCCTACAATTTTTTTTTTCATGTTAAGATCGTCAGGCTGACGGTCAACTTAATGCTACATGGTTACCGTCGCCTATAACACAAGCAACGCCATATATGCTGCAAGTGCACTGTCGACTTTAGTGGGAATATGGATTGGGAGGAAATATAGTGGCATCTTCTACTACTACTTACCGAAACACACAACAGCACGCATGTTATTTCACGGTGGTCTTCGGTAAGGGGGTAGTTACTGCCTAGAGACGGGCTGCCCAAATGAATGCGAACCACTACTTTCCAGATCCAACTTTGGAAATTAGAATATTCGGTTTTAGAACTATTGAAGTCCAGACCTTATTAGCCTGAAAAGTAGCGGGAATTGTCCCTAAATTGCACACTTCACGGTTATTTGAGTTCAAAAAAAGCGACAGCCCCATTTCGATAAGATATATTCTTATAACAGGGGGGTAACATGCAGGGCCGTCTTTACCCGGGGGTGCAAGGGGTGCGGTGCACCCGGGCGCAGAGCGCCCGGGGGCGCCTTGCCGAACCCTGAATATTTAGATATTTCATTGAATTTAACGCCATTGCACAGTTTAATATACTTGTTACGACAAATACGTATGCCCAAAAGTAAATATAAAAAAAATAGTCATCAAAAATAATCATTGTTTTACTTTTATTACGCTTTCGGCGCTTGTCATACCGCTCATGATGTGCAAGCTAAAATGACTCTTATTACTACACAAATAAAAATTTTATTTAATACAACACGCGCGCGGCAAAATCTCTAATCCAAAGAGAGTGTATAAAACTTGGCACATTGCCGCCCGGTCGCCCGCACTTGAAGCAAAATGATCTCTAAGTCAATAAAGTGTGAGTTCATTTGAAATGGGCGCACGGCGGCTTTTTATATTTTTATATTTTTAATATAAAAATAAATGATTTAATTAAAATCTTTGCCGACTCAAAAGCAAGAAAAATTGAGTTTGTTTGATGTATGTACATACAATAAATAGATATTTAGCAATTAAATAATAATATAAACGAGAGTTGGAACTTGGATTGCTGGTGTTTTTCGCCATTACAATCACTGTTAATTGTAATTAACTCATAATTCTATTGATTTCTCAACTAACAGGTTCCTTCTTTTCTTTGTTTTTGCATCATGTTCTTTTTCATGTTAAAATAAAAGTATAATTCTTCACTTTTTTGAAAAAGTAGGTACCTTTTCTAGAGTGTTAATTCCAGAAACTGGACATAATGTCTCGAATGGAGAATAGTTTTGTTTTTTATTTGTATAATTGGGTTTAATTTGTATAATTTAAGTTTAATTTTAGTTTTGTATTTTAGAAAAATAAACAAATTATCAAAATTACGTGTATTGTGTTTTCTTGGTTGACTAGGACCCCTTTCATACTGCAGTGTGTCGTCGGTCGCGTGCCACGCTGCAGTGTAAAAGAAAACGAGGGCGCAGGCTGAGCCCCGCACCCCGGCGCCGAATAGACTTAAGACGGCACTGGTAACATGCAATGCGTTGAGTCTGACCAATGAGTTTTGTTAAACATATCACCAGAATACTGGTCACTAGAATATTACTACAGTGTTTTTATTTCATTGATATCTTAAAAAATGACAGTTATAAGCGTTCAAAGTTAGCGCGCCGCGCCGCCCACATTTTTCAAACTGACTCGCGAGCGTAGATGACGTCACAAATCGACAGAGCGAGAAGTCGCGCGCGCGAGGCACGACGTACCTACTTCGTCAGTTCTGTGCTCCTATCGATGTGTGACGTCATCCGCTTGACGCGCGCGTACTTGAAAATTTAAATAACGACGCCACTTTCGGCGCTAATAACTTTGGAAATACTGCATCGATTTTGATGAAACAAAAACCACTGACATTTACATAACCATAGCTCTCATGTTATGTATGTTTTATTGTCATCTTCAAACCTATCGGTCAGACTCATTGACGAACCTATAACGCACTACTAGCTAACAGTAGGCTAGTTATCTATTTTAATCAAATTTCAATATGAAATTGCAACTGAAAATTGGACCGGGCTGGGATCTGTGCCAGTTGAGTATTGCAGAGCGCTGGCCACACCCTCTCTAACGCATATTGGCCACATTGCATCACTACATCTACTATCTCGAAATTGTCATGGATTTCAATACTGATAATTCGTTTTAGAAGCCAAATATTTTTCTCATCTTTATGGAATAGCAAATGCGCCGATTGTGCCTATAGAAACACCTTGAACGCCTGTTTAATTTAACAATGTAAAAGAAATAATCCGTAACTACCATAACGGGTATATATTGTTTGTCATGCCAACAATGTTTTGTTAGGCATCATTAGAAGTTTTGAAATCATTGAAAAAAAAAAGGAAGTATAATGTATATACGTTTTATTACAAATAAAATAATTTGCATGACAGAAATTTCTTTGCAAACTGTTTGTTATTGTATTTTTACCATAACAAGTGGCCTTATTTTAATGAAATATACCGACTACCTACTTTAAAAGGCAACATGGTAAGCTGTAATATTTCCATTTGGATTTCAACATTTCCGTCATTTCTTCATTTTCATCCCAGTCACAAATATTATTAGGAATTATTACTCAATAAAATAGAAATTATTTTCAAAAGTTTATTTGAAAAGTAGTATCACCACAATTTAAATATTGTATTGTCAGTTCTTAATTAAATAATAAAAACACTTTTCAAGTCGTTTTAGTAATCAAAGAGAAATTATCAAAATCTCCAACACTGAAAACGCAACGAACAATTAGGAACAATTAGAAATAAGAACAAAAATACTTTTACATACAAAAAAATATATTATTTAACTAAGAAATGCAACAACAAAAAAAAGTTTATTTAGCTAACACATGTGTTATTGAGTAAATGTACTTATTGTGATCATTGGGATCCTAATGGAATGAAATTATAAAATTAATACAGAACGTGAAATTTTTATGGTCTTCCAATCACATTTTTTCCATTGATTCAAATAAAACTTAAAATTACAGATCTTCATCGTCCTCGGGAAGAGCTGTGTCTTGAGCTTCCTTGAGATCCTTCTCAATTTGGTTCTGCCATTGCGGGTCCATGGTGACCTCCGGTGGGACCAGGGCTGGCATAGCAACAAATTCTAAGTTGCCATCACCAATTAACTTCCTCGCTAACCACAGGAAAGGCTTCTCAAAGTTGTAATTTGATTTAGCGGAAATGTCGTAATACTGAAATTAAAAAACCATGTTACTAATGATGCAAAAGGCAAAAATTATCTTGTTGTTGCCTCTTTACTCAAGCAAAGATAAACGATAAATAGTGAAATGGGCTTTGAAATCATCCTTTACTCTCACACATCTTAAAATCTCTAAAAGTTGGTGATATTCATCATCAACAGCCTGTGTCTTTCCACTGTTGGATATAGGCCTCCCCTAAAGCCTGGTTTCCTCCGCGAAAGGGCAATGAGCGGGAAATGGCTAAGCGGAACAGACTCATTTTAAGTGAAATAGGTTTACATTTACACTAACAGAGTTTTGTTTGTTGATTTCCACTGCAAAAGGGGAATGAGACTTTTTTTAAGATAAATGAGTTTCCAAAGTGGTCAACATAGAGACCTGGACTAATATAACCTAAGAGAGTTGGAGGTGTATGTGAATGGCAAAGAGCTGGGATCAGTTGCACTCAAAAATATTCAACAGTGAACATTTGCAGGCTGATAATGATGACATTCCCTTTCTGAGTTACTGAAATACAGCAGTATAAGCTTTAAGGCCTGTGCAATTTATGACTGTAAAATGCAACTGTCTGTCTGTACTAAATTAAATATCTAATTGTATAGGACTGATTATAAAGACCACTGCATAATGTCAGATCATGTTCTAGTGCTGTTTTGTTACTACTGACTATAAAACTCAATGAGAAAGAAGCAGAATGTAAAAGGGTCAACGTGATAAGGTAAAAACTAACCTGTAAGTTCTTTTTTCTGTGAAAGACGATCGCTTTGGCTTTAACTTTCCTGTCCTTGATATCGACTTTGTTGCCACACAGCACGATAGGTATACCTTCGCAAACCCTCACCAAGTCTCTGTGCCAATTTGGAACGTTTTTGTACGTAACACGGGAGGTCACATCAAACATAATGATGGCACATTGACCCTGAATGTAATAGCCATCTCTGAGACCTCCAAATTTCTCCTGACCAGCGGTGTCCCAAACGTTAAATCTTATGGGGCCACGGTTCGTGTGAAACACTAAAGGATGCACTTCAACTCCTAATGTCGCAACATATTTCTTCTCGAACTCTCCAGTCAAGTGACGTTTAACAAATGTAGTCTTTCCAGTGCCGCCGTCTCCAACGAGGACACATTTGAATGTGGGCATACCCTCCTCTGCCATTTTTCCTTTTGTTTCTTGCTACTTTTTGAAAAATATTTCTGAAATAAAGCGAGTTGTTATCGTTAAAATTTTCTATGACATCACAGTGAAAATGAAAGCAAGCTCAGTACTTTGTTTTAGATAATTCGTTTACTAATTTTAGTTAAATTAATAATATGTTGCACAGGCATGTAGGCACATGTTCACGCAATAAACAACAAAACGTTATAAACGGACAGCTTGAATTTGTTCAAAGTCTTCGTCAAATGGCGCTCAATAACCCTCACAGGAATTTAGCTCGGTGGTACCGAACATAACTCACATTTATGGCAAAACTACAAAAACAATTCACTAAATACAATAATGGAAACAAAGCTGAAGATATATAGAATCAAACAGTATAACACAATTAAACAAATTAATTTGATTACCTAAGAAAATTAAGATTTAACTCCGTGCTTGTAGAAGTCGTTACGGCTCACAATGGCGTCACTTTGAAAACGGAAGTAGAACTTTTGACAACTCTTTGGCGCAAAGTAAGCGAATGTCACTCTTTAGTCAAGTACATGCTTTTTCAAAAGTCAAATTAAATAATAACAACACTCACACCCACAGCTGCCACTATATTTAGTAATTTTATATTTTTTATTTTTTAATTTGATTATAATATGGCAAATATCTATTTTTCTTTACACTGTAGAAATAATTAGTACTTATATTGATAATTTGTTTTACCGACCCTGTATGACGTCATATTATTTTTTGAACCTGCCACAAAGGCGCCATCTGTAATGTGGTTTAGTAAAATAAAATAAGTAGAGTATTGTCTATATTCGGTTCTCGGTTGGACGTTGGACGGATGGTAGTGAAGTTTCCTTTGGTGTGTATCGATTTTTGAGTGAAATGAACGTAGTGTTCGTGTCCTTTTAGTTTAGTGACGTTCGGTAGAAAAAATTCTGTGAATGGGATTGTGTAACAAGATAAAACGTTTATTTGGTGTGTGATTTTCCGTAAAGGATGACGAAGGACAGGTTAGCGGCGCTTCAAGCGGTAAGTAGTTCCTTCACTCCTCGGCTCGTAATGTAACCAAAAGGTCTCTCGTGATGTCCTCGAGTTCTGTGAGAATAGAAGCGAGACTTCTAGGTCATACCTGCATATTACTGGACGAATTTTGTAAAAATATTTATGCATACAGATCCTATGATACTTTTTGTCGCCCCACCCCTGACTTGACACTGTTAAGTGTAAGTGCTGGCTGAACTGCCTAATTTATCTTCGATGCCAAATAGTTAACCTCCCTAACTATAACTATAGTACATTATTAGAAAAATATTAACTGTTCTCATTTGTAATACCTGGGTATTCAATTACACAATACGAATTGGCAGAGAATTATTTTTAGGGTTATTTAACAAATTGATAAATTATGCTGACAGAAATTAAAACATTTGGATTATATATTTTTATATAATGAGGAGTAAAATAGTAAAATAAAAATAAGAGTAAAATATATAGCTTCAATTAAGTTTCATTTTCAATTTTAAGTCAATATTAAAATAACAATTGATGACAGATATATTATTCTCAATTAACTTTATCAAACTTCTTATTGTTTCAAAAGGAAAATAAAATTGTATATTTTATATATTGTCCTCTAGTTGCCGTTATTTTTAAATATAATTTAATGTACTTTATAAATTTTGTTTTATCTCTGTTTCAACAATTTAATTTGTCACATCATACAGCTATTAATCCCAAACATATTATTCAATTATCATTCATCTTCAGTTTTATCATGATTTAAAAAGATATTGAAAAATGTGTATTAATAGTTATTATAGAATGACATCTCCACTAAATGTTTATCTATCTCCTATTTATGGCATTAGAAAATTAAATTTTATTTAGCAATAAACAAAATGTTTTAGCAGCAAGCACTAAATGTGTTGCTAGTGCAAAATTCAAGAATGGCTTTATTTTATTTTAGATTATTATGGTTATGACACCTACCTTTTAAATAATAATATAACTAACTAGGTAGTACCTCTTTCCATTATCATCATCATCATCATCATGATCAGCTGTTAATATAAGCCCACTGCTAGTATTACTATAGTCAGGCAGCTGTAAGAATGCACATTAATTGACAGTTTGTGACAGACGTCTGAGATAACTGAAGCGGCGAGCTCATTACAATGAAAATATTTCAAGTTTACATTTTTCAATAATAAAACAAAATGTGATATAAGTAGTTACATAGTTTTACAATAAATGTATACACTTTTAACTCTTAAACTGTTATTTAATAATTAAAATTGCACTATTTTTTGTGATTTTTCAAATCCTTACTACGATGTTACAAGGTTATGCCAGGAGCCTATTTTTGTAGATCTAGTGATGTGCCATGAAAATATTATAATCTGTTGATTAAATGTGTTTAAACAACACCTACAACATAAGTGTTGGTTTTAAGTGAAATACATACTATGAGTTAAAAAACTATGTTAACCATAAATAGTTAATAATTTCTAGTCAAATTGTAAATAAACATTTTTCATTTTTTTTTTCATTTTTAGTGGTAGGTACCAATTTTGAATTTTGTCATCACTTTTGAGGATGTTGGCAAGGGTTTTTGAAATTCCTTAGTATTCCCTATGTAAAAACATTTAATCCACAGACCATACAAAATACAATTTGCATAGTGGTAAAAATATTGACCATATGAATTGATTAAATGTTGTTGGTTTGTGTATGCTTCAAAAACTCGAAAAATCGGTAGACCATTTTTAATTCAGTTAACTATCACATATGGGATAGTGGGATAAACAGGGAAGATTTTTATATATAAAAATTGCAACCCATGTGAAGCCAGGTGCAGGTCACTAGTAAATGATATTCTGAATTATAAAAAAATTAACTAAATGGATTTATTTAATGCAAATAATAAACTGTAACATATAAAACAACTTACTTTAAATAATTTTAACAGTTCACTTAAAACTTTATGTTAATGTTCATTTTAAATTGATAAAACTGTTATCAATTGTGGAGTGAAGGCCATAATATTAATTGTGTACAATGTAGTAATACAATATTATTTTAGGTTTTTTTTAATGACATATAATATTCATCAATGCCTCAAGTCGTGAATGAATATTTTTGGGGCAACAGGGGAATTAAAAACAATAGTCCTTAAACATTGAATTCACTGTCACTTTCCTTCACAAGTCGCTGGTATCAATGAAAATTGCCTTGGCCAGTCACAATATTAATCAACTTCATTACTGAACTGAACACATACAATTTCGTGAATATTTTGTATATCTAGGTATATAGCTTTAGTCAAGTCATAACTTACGCGAGCTTGGATTATGTAATAGAAAGTTGGCCAAAAATACAAGTATAATAATATTGATTATTTCGATTTTGCTTTGACTCTTTTTCTTTGAGTTTATTAAACACATTTAACTATTTTCTTGAAGATTTATTAAACAGCTAGTGTTTAATAAATCTTCAAGAAAATAGTTCAAGAAAAAGAAAATAGTGCCCGCGACTTCATACGCGCAGTAATTCGTTTTTTGAAATTCCCACAGTAACCTAGCATTATTCCAGGTACAAACAATAGAATAATCCTATATGTTAATCCGTTAGCCGTTTTTGCATGATTGAGTAACAAACATCTAAACTTTCGCAAATATAATATTATTAGTGTCTTGTAACTGCATCAATTTTGACAACTAAATTTCAAAGAAAATTAAGTGTTTTATAATACTTGGTAAACAAATAGTTGCGACTTCACTTAATAACCCGGACTTTTCTATGGTGAATATGGTTTCACATTTATTTAAGTTAAAAGGAAGGTTGATTTGCATACTTATTTTAAGTACTGTTATCAAAGGCCGATGATGGCTGGCGTCCGGAAAACGGCCTTCATTGCAGTTGACTCATAAAAAAAACAACCGTCATACTTGCATCATCAATCTTGATAGTATAATACTTCAGACGTAAACAATAGTTGTAAGTTTTTTATATATCTATATATAGAAATTATATTTATATATATATAAATAAAATTCGTGTCACATGTTTGTTTGCGGTGAACTCCTAAACTACTGAACCGACTTTGATAAAACTTCGTATATTGAACGCAAACGCTTCTGGCACACTGATCCATAAATCATTCAATCGTTCATGTTCCGCACGCATTGTCGATACTTTGTGTGTTGCTAAGAGATATATATATTTTTTAATTTAATCCACAATCAGTTGTAAGACTAATTGGAAATGTGCAATTGAAATTTGTTGCAGGTGGAATTGATTGTAAGCATGTTGATTTTTCTTCGTTTTTAGTATTTATTTATTTATTTAAGTATTTATTTACAAGAAGAACATAAATCAGCAAAGTTTCCACTAAATTACTAAAACATATTATAAAGAACAAGTCACTACAGAATATTGGAGCTGGGAGAAAACACAAAAAAGGCAAGAACCAGTTAACAAATACCATATAATATACAAAATAAACAAATAAACTGGCCATAACAAAAAGGAGACATAGTATGAATATAATGTTTCATATTTTAAATTGTCTATGATTTTAGGCTGTGGATTTTGTTAAGTAAATAATAAATATGATTAAAAAATAATAAAATATATTTGTAATAAAAAGCAAGTTTTATTTACATAATCGATAGTGATACGCTTATCATCACTATTCCGATGGCGAAGCTGCTGCAACGTTTTATAGCCCCGTGTGCCAGGCCCGTGTGTTCACTATGTCAAACTATGTGTAATTTGGTCCAACTTAAAAGATTTGATACGTTAATAGCCATAACGTCCCGCGAAAGGTCCAATAAGGGCCTGTACAGACGAGGCACCTTTGTTCGCGAAACATAAAAACCCTCAGTGTGATTTTAAAAAGGAGCCCGTGACTTCATCCGCATTGAAAAAGAAAATATATAATTATAACGCTTGACATCTTTATCGCTGTGACGAGAGTGGCGCTGAATTTTTTATATTTTTAGACGATGCGTCTGGAACCTAACATTTTACCTGATTTACCTGATTCACTATATGGCTGAAAAATTACGACAAATCAAGATGTAGTTATCGGCGTGCATTCGCGTAATTCTTTTGACCAAAATAATTTTTAATATTTTTATCCTTAATATTGTGTATGATTGTTTTTATAGTTTTCTTTAATTAAATAAATATACTTATGGTTTTTATTAATATAAAAGACCACTAATTTTTTGAACTGCGAACTTGCTGTATTATAAAAAAGACCTTATAATGTAACTAGCTTAACTGCGGCGTGCGCGTGAGGCGCCCACCTTCTTTGACAAAAACCGTGATAACTAAGACGACAAATATGAAAATAAGATATTCATAAGTCGCACATAAGAATCTCAAGCCACAATCTTAAGAAATTCCTCTTTCCACCGATACAGTCAAGAACAAAATCCGTTATAACTCCGAGATTAGCGCATGCTTAGAGACACAGACTACAGAGAAAAAGGAGGGGCATTACTTTAACACCTTTTTCAGTAACACTCCGTGATAAGTTTGTAATGTAGCATGACCAACGTCATACCGACTTAAGCCACACAGCTGATTCACTTTGAATAGCTGTTTTGTGTCTATATTTAGCAATGTTTTCACGGGCCTCTGCCTCCATTCAATGCTTCCAATCCAATACATAAAACTTAGTTGAAGTATCCTTTCGCTTTTCATCTCAAACTCTAGAGAGGCGTTAATGGTTCTTTTTGCTGCTCATTATGCCGCTTAAAATCCAAAATTTATTGTAAGAAAACGTTTTTCTCTCGCCCGCTATTACTTTACTGATTTTATTCTTTAGTTATGAGACTTTTTTTTTGTGAAGTGTGAGGCGAGCTATCACGTTTTTTTTTCCTGTGAGATCATATCCTATCACTGATATAATACGTCTATATTTCATTTCTTGAAATTTATTTGAAGTGAAGGACAGTGGAGATAGGTGGAAAGTATTAGAAAAATTAACGCACTTTACGAGAACAGTAACATTGGATTCCTTTTTTGACATAAAAACCATATTAACGAAATTTTAGTCGTTGATTTAATTTCATTAATATTCACCTATTTTTAATATATCTTCTAATATAATTCCTCACACAGTGATACACAGGCCTACATTTTATTTATTCATGAAAAAGTGTTTGAAGTCTGATTGGTGTATTATAGTAATTGGTGTATGCTGATCACGAATCTGTGCTTAGTTTTTTTCCTAGCACGTAAGGTTTTCAAGAAAAGTGTATAAATTTTATTTTGTAATTTTTCATAGAAGTACTGAGGAAATATATGATAAAACAATGATATATACATCTAAAAATGCATTTCGAAATAGTTGTATTGTGTACATAATTGCCGATAATATTTCGTCATACGTTATTTTCTTTAGTAACAGCTAAAGATTTTCATATTATTATGTTTCTTTGAGACACGGAGTGAGCAACAGGCACCGAAGCATATGCAGACCGTTACCGTTGCACACTCTTCAAGCTACTTTTCAAAGAGTCAATGAATAACCTCCATGATGTGGAATCGTATTTGTCAGCTCCCAATTTTATTAACAATTCAGAAATATTATTGCAATACACCAGTGAGACTTCTCGTGAAAAATATTTAGTTGTATGTACGTTCTTCGTCGGATTTTCATCTGATGTTTCTAGGGTAAACTGAACAAAAGGTGAAGGAATGGGAATACTAGGTCCATGAAGAACAGGTCTTCTAGCAGATGGTATATCAGGATATTGAATAGTAAGGTAAAGTCGCCAAATAACGTCCCCTTTTTGTAAAAATAAAAAAATGAAAAAAGTATCACGAGTAGAGTAATAAATAAAACATCGAAGTTTAGGTAAACATTCCTTTATTATTTTAAATAGTCAAAAACTAAAATTAACTTTCTCACTTTTTCTACAAAAACAGCTTTAACAAAAGTTGAAAATATAAGTTCTTTTTTTTTGGGCTCCTAATTACGTCCCGGGGACGATATTGAGATCACAATAATCAGTACGTAAACTTAAATTGTATTTCTAACAATAATTATTGGTAATCATTATTATAATATTTAATCAGACTTTTATTAATCATTGGTTTAGTTTAAGTAATTTTAATTCTCAAAACAAGTCTTGGAACATTAAATAATTTAACTGCCTTTTTATAACCCATTTCTTTAGTTCGGACAGCTTCAACAGCTTTTTTCATTGCTTCAACATCCCATAACTTTCTCTTTGGCATCTAAAAATAAAATAAATAAATATAAAAAACAATCACAAATAGTGCACGACAGTGAATGACGAAGTGATCTAAATATCGTCCCCGGGGCGATATTAGGCTCACGCTAGGGGACGATATTAAGAATTTGCCAATTTTGTTGTTATCCTCCATTTAACCAAAACACATGTCATAACCTAAATTAAATTATAATCGATTTAAATCTAAACGATAAGAACAATTTTTGACAAAAATTTCATTTTAATAAGTCAAACACATCCATATTTAAACTGTACACATAATATTTCAATTAAAAACTCACCTTGAACAGTTTTTTCTTTTTTTAAATATCTTAACACAGGAGCTACATTCCACCGCCAAACTTTTGCAATGGCCGACTGACGTAAGTAACTTTAGATTTGAAGTATTTAAACTAGATGGCGTTCGTTAGAAAAAGAGAAACCGATGGGGACGAAATTAGGCTTGGGGACGAAATTTGGCGACTTTACCTTATACCTATTATCCTACAGTATTAATTCTTTCGACGTACTTAATATTACGAAGAAAATTGTATGCAATTTAACAGAATTAAGGAATTTTCAGCAAGTTAGTATTTTGTATAAGTTTTTCTATATTTCGTGAAAAATCCTGACGTGATGAATTCAAACCGAATTCGTATTCGGAATCAGCGTGCCCAAATTAGTAAAGAACACTAGTCAAAGTCAAAACACCAAAAATCATGTCGGCCTGTGAATCAAAGTGTTTTAGCACTTATGGAATTAAGACGTAATAATGGTAGGTGTGTACAACTACATAAATATCTATTTTCATTTAAGTGAAAATGGCTGTGTAATGAGACTCCATGTTTAACACGATTAACAAGTTTCATTTACTCTAACCAACATAGTTACGTCAAGTTTAAATCGGGGAACCCCAAACGAGTTTAACATGCACGATAAAGTATATTGTTACTGGCTGCCGTCCAATTCGAACCTTCAATCAGTTAGTCTTTTAGGTTAGCAACCTATTTTGCCAAATTATTTTTTATTATTCTCCAACTGCATTAGTATGCAACGACCTTGTGCAAATAATATCTTTCTTCTGTCTCTCTCTCCCTCAATTATATGCTTTCAGCCGCCATTGTTATCCGAGCGTGCATCTGCATGTTAAACTAAATTATTAGCACTAGCTTTTGTCTGTGGCTTCGCCTAAACGGCTATTAACAGGCAAGCGAATACCATCAGGTAATATTTAGGTCAATCGCTTTCCCGTATATGTAGTTAGCTACAAATAAAAAAAGCTGTCGGTCCTTGATATTAGGTTAGGTTAGTGCCGCCCATTAACACAAGCAACGTAATAGGGGTTGCAAATGCACTGACGACCTCGACAGGATAAAGGATAAGAAATGGGGAAATGAGCTCTGTCTTTTGTCTCTCATAGAAACAATAGCACATGTGTCTTCATTTCATGGTGGTCTTTTGCGAGAGGTTAGTTTCTGTCGCCAAATGGACTGATGAGTTACTAATAAATATTAGTCGAAACTTTATGTAATCTTAAATAGATCTCATGATTAAAAGGAGAAAAACATATAAAGATATGTCATGTATATTCTTGATGAATATTTTATGTAATGTCATAATCAAATTTCATTAGTTAGTACAATAAAGGAAACGAAATGATAGTCGATATATTTGAATGACGTAGGGCAGAGGAGGAGTTTATAGAGTTATCTTGTAATATTTGTATTCATTTCCGTAGAGCTCCACATTCCAATTGGTTTATGTAGGCTGACATTTAGCATGTTGTGTACAATATTTCAAAATTAGGTCACTGCATCGGATGTTCGGACCAAATGTCACTAAAATTTTGACAATCACCTTCTACTCCAGAGCTTTATAAAAACACTTTATTAAACGTCATGATAATAATATAATGTTATGCTTACGTTCTAATCTATACTAATATTATATTTCACGAAAACTGAACCTTTTTTTTCCAGTACAATGTAACTGATATTGTCTTCAACACAATACGGGAATTGTTGCCAATTATCATGGTTAATAGTGAATTTCTGGAGCAATTGTTCCTGACTGCTGTGGATTCATATAATAAAATGCTTCCTTTGGTGCCGTTATGACGGGGGAGGTTTTCTAGATGTATTAATTGTGAATATTATATGCAATAACCTACATACAATAAGTAGTTACTTAAACTCTTAACGGTAACAGCGAATTAATGTTTATCAGATGTAGATATTGTCCCGATGTTTTCTTATCAGAAATGATACTGAGAACATTCTGCGATAACACTTATCAAACTCTCACACTGTTTTCAAATAAACAGTAAATTTGATTACAATATTGGATTGTATACGACGTATATACCTACATACACACGAGGAAACTCGCGGTAAATTCAGTACCAACAAGCACTTTTTCCTAACGAGTTGTTGCAACGTTATTGCTTACTTTTTAAATAGGTTTTCCAGTTTCATTGCGGTGACTCTCTTGAACCGCCAGTTATTACTTATACCTAGCATATTTTCGCTATATTTTTCACATAAAACTGTAAGGCATTTAAACATCTAAACTGATGAATATTATAAGGTATGAAAAATACTGTTTCACAGATTGCAATTTTTCTAATTGGATGTAAAAATCAACATTTATTTATTCTATATTACGTATATATTTATCGTAATCGGCCGTCAGTCCATCATAGCATCCGCCCGCCCGCATGCAACTAACCGCTTTTTGAGGACATTGATTACTGTTCAAAAACATTCTTCACTTAGTATTATCGTTTCTGAGGGCTGTGAGTTCTTTTACTTGCATTTCTACACATCACTATCTTCACATCGTAAGCACGCGCTATTGAACGCGCTATTTGCAAGTCTTTGTGTTTGCATTTTTTATCTTTTTATGTAACTGTCGTCGGACAGGCTGACGGTCCACTTGATGGTAGTTAGTTATCGTCGCCTATTAACACAAGCAACGTCATAGGTGCTGCAAGTGCGCTGTCGACTTTAATAGGATAAAGGTTAAAGGATATTAGGAGGAATAGGAAATGGGCTCTGGTATCTCTTACCAACCGAAACACATCACATCAGCACACGTGAAGTTATTTTAAGGGTGGTTACTGCCGCCAAACGGGACACCCAACGGGATGGGAGTGAAATACAGTGTGCCTTGTCTGTCACTATGAATATTGGGATTTATAATTATGGAATAAAACTCTTGTCATGAAGTAGGTGTACACAGGTCTATTTTTGTCACTTCTTTTTTGGGGGCGTCATGAAGTAGGTGTACACAGGTCTCTTTTTGTCACTTCTTTTTTGGGGGCACGCTAATTCTCGAAAGTTGTAAGTCCATAATTTTTTGTACCCCCCTCCCCAAATCAAAAATCGGATACCAAATTGATTTTTTTTTTCAAATTATTTCATTTTTTTCAGTTTTTATCGCAATTTTTCGATATTTTCGAAATTTCCTTTGGGTGCATTGCATACCCCCACGTGCCCCCACAAAAAAGCCCTGGGTGTACATAATATGTTTATGTGACGAGTATTTCAACAGCGATTTACAATTGAAACAAGGGTTGTAAGAGACGAGTATCTTGGCAATAAATTAGCAACGTTACTAGTCAAATGTGGATTCGTTGTTGTGTTATTCTGTGCCTCAAGTTCGTTCAAGTTGTTATCGCTCAAGTAATCTCGGGTGGTTTCGTACTTCTCGCCGCGTGATGCCATTACATAACCACGAAATTACTGGAGGTTAACATCACTATAAACCACGTAGCAACAAAAAAATCGAATACCAACTAAGTTTTATTTAGTTAACGCTTTAAGGCTTATCCTTCCAAAAAATTAAATTTTTGCAACATTTTGTAACAGTTTTATTCATTATATATACGCCTTTTCTTCAGCGAAAAAAATATATGTTTATCTACAAGATATGAGGAATGATTTGTTGGGATTAAAATTTTTATTTTATTGAAATTGATTCAGGAAAAAAAATCTAAACTCACCCCTTTTATTTTCAGTTATAACAATCTCACTTCTACAATATTTATCAAAAGATTATGAAATTTTGTACACTTATGAAGATAACAATGTAGCATGATTTGTTGAAAGCGCTTTTTGAAAATTCGTAAAATTGAATTTTATATAATGTTTTTATCAAAAATATTTCCCCACTTACTCAGCGCTAGCCCGTTCTCGTCCATAAAATCAGTGCGGGGCGAGTCGTGATGCTGGACGGACCTGTGCCGCGTTGCGCTTCATCAAATTATTAATTTTTACGTAATAAACAAAGAATAAACATTTTAGTGGCAGAACAGACAGTGCATGATAGTGTATATAATACTTTAATAGGTTTTCTTTTTTGTCTTTTTAATTAAATCTTTAAAAAACTAAATATAAATTATGTTGTAATATAATATTCAATTTATTAATAATCTGAAATATTCAATTTGAATATTCAATTAATAATTCATCTGTATATATACTTGTTATCTAAATTTAATAAAGATAGGAAGTAAGCAAAGGAGGCAAAAGCGTAATATATCAAAAATAAACCAAAAGAGGAAGGAAAGTTTTCATGATAATTAATTAATTAATTAATTAATTAAATTAATTAATATTAATAATGATTAATTCTTAATTAATACATATAAATTAATAAGCCTAATAAATAAATAATAAAGCCACTATAAAGCCGGATTCCCACTCACGTATCTAGTGACTCATCGAATTGTTCTCCTAGAAGGAGCGGTGGGGGGTTTCCCTATTGTAGGTGGTCGTGTAGGGGACGCCCCCGTGACCTCCAGAAAAATCCGATATCCTCGGTACACCGTTCTGGTAAAAAGTTGGTGAGCGGTTCTCGGAAACTATGAGGGATAGAAGGGTGGCGTTTGCGGAAGGTCATAGAGGGTGATCGGTAGTCACCAAGGAAAGTGTCATCCGGTCTACCGGGGCACCAAAAAAAGCGTGATTTTTGACAGCCCCCTCCTTGGACCCCCCCCCCCCCCCGACCGTAACTCGGAAACGGCGCGTCACAGCCGTGTCGTGTTTGGGCTCATCGGGGACGTCTCGACGAGATAAAAAATTTGACACCCCCTCGGATCCCCCCGACGGTAACTCGGAAACGGCGCGTCACAGCCGGGTCGTGTTTGGGTTCATCGGAGACGTCTCGACGAGATAAAAAATTTGACGTAACCATGGTCAACGGTTACAAATAGACCCCCATGTTAGGTATCATTTGAAAGGATGAGGGTAATCTATCAACACCATCCTCCCAGCCTCCCTCCGCTCCCCCGTTACTCCCCCCCCCCCCCTTTAAAATTACACAATTAATAATAATAAGACCAAAACCAAACCAAAACAATTAGACATGGCAAAAGACAAGACAAAACGAAAACAAAATGAAAACGTGAATAAATTTTCTACAAGGATTTGTTTTTTTTTTTAAATTCTATTGACATGAATTTTAAAAATTATAAAAAAGGGCTTTTGATAGCTTTTAGAAAAATCAAGCGCTGAATCAAAAATATGGAGAAAATAATAAATGTTAAGTGTGCCTTTTACAGTTCAATATACCCTAAAAAGCCCCACAGAGTTTCCATTTAATCCACTCAGCCGCTTTTTTGTCCCACTCGATAGATTTTTTGAAAAAATTGAAGA
The DNA here is from genome assembly GCA_936446665.2 of Synanthedon andrenaeformis. NCBI lineage: Eukaryota > Metazoa > Arthropoda > Insecta > Lepidoptera > Sesiidae > Synanthedon > Synanthedon andrenaeformis. The sequence goes on along the minus strand of OW387780.2, from coordinate 11,286,819 downwards.
AGCAAGATTCTCGCTCTAAAAAGTTCGTAATCTTTATCAAAATGAAAAAAAAAACCACTTTTTGTTTCAATTTATTGTCACTTCACTCACTTGGTGAATTTGAAAAAAAAATATCAAAATTAAAAAAAAAAATTATTACCGCCGGCATTAGCGTTACCCAAACAAAACGTACCACGCGAAGCTTGCACGGTTGGTGCAAAAACTCAATTGTTTTTAGTGAAAATTAAAAAATTTGTTAGTTTTGATAAAAACTTTTGTTTGGCTCTTTTACCATATATTTTATATTCGTATAAAGAAATATACATACATCTATACATATAAAGAAAATTGGAGTGTCTGTTTGTAATATTGAAATAACCGTTTTTTACTACATGCATATGATTATATATACGTACATACACCATATATGAGTACATACACCAAAATAAACCAACCACATAACCAAACCAAATTTTTGTCTGTCTGGGTGTCTGTTTGTTTCGGCTAATCTCTGAAATGGCTGAACCGATTTTGACGGGACTTTTATTGGCAGGTAGCTGATTTAATAAGGAGTAACTTAGGCTACGTTTATTTTAGAAAAAATCCAAAATAACATCCAAAATAACATTTTTTACAATTTTTGTCTGTCTGTCTGTTTGTTTGTTCCGGCTAATCTCTGAAATGGCTGGACCGATTTTGACGGGACTTTTATTGGCAGGTAGCTGATGTAATAAGGAGTAACTTAGGCTACGTTTATTTTAGAAAAAATACACCCCGGGCCAAGCCGGGAGCGCGCCGCTAGCGAGCTCTAAAAACATAACCCTCGTTGTGGCGCAGACGGGTAAAAATTTTTACTAGGTAACATAATTTACTACCTAAATAACAAAACACGCTTCATTGTTACTGAATTATCCCTCTACATTGTAAATAATTATAAATTTGTAGTATGTATTTGCAGTAAAGTAGGCTCAGTCGACTATGTCGTGCCTTTGTCGTCTAGTCTCCATACTACTCTTTGCCATCTCTGTGCGGTCGATCTCTTATAGAGGGTGGCGCGGGGAAATCAGCCTAATAATTCAAGGCCAAATCGGCGTTATACACCTTAATATTAGCGTCAATGGAGGAACTAACTAAACAATTTAATATTTTGTTCATAACTATGCTTAAATAAACACAAAAATAAATCTATAAGATAATCCAGAAGTATTCAGAAAGTATTGTAAGCATTAAATATAATATTGCAGCATATTATGTGTTAATACATAATATTCATACGGGTTTATTTTGTTCACTTAGTTATTGACTATTTATCTATTGCCTTTTACGTTACCTACCATTTCAGTACCAAGTCTTCGACAGATTTTGATGAAATGTGGTGTGGAGGTAGATTGAACCCTAAAATATTTATTTTTGTTTTTACTCCATAAAGTAAATATGAAAAATATAAAAAATATAGCAAAAAGTGAATTTAAAGTTTTTTTTTTTAAATGAGCAAAGATGGAAATGTAGTGTCATTCTTTATAAATATTTTGTTAACATTTGCTATATATATAATGTAATATAAAGTGGGTTGTTTGTAATTCAGCGTTTCACTGCAGAAAGCCAATCCCGTTATTAGGGTCGAGTATTGGGGATTCAGAAGACGCGTGGCGGGTAGCGAAGGGTCCCTCCCTGCCCGCATCATTTGTCGCAGGTGATAACCGGCTTGAATCCGTTGTCAGATTGGGTTGCGTCATTCGCTGACATCTTTCTAGTCTCTCTAGGTGTATAGGATATTTTGTTGTCGTTGTTTTTTTGCGTTAATGCCGTATTTCATATTTTTAACACACCGTACAAACATTTTCCCTAATAATATTACAACGAATGAATAATAGTTAATAGGTTTTGCCCGCGACTTCGTCCGCGTTCGATCGCTACCAAACTTCACAGGATTTTCCACTTGACTAATCTGAAGATTGTCTGAAAATTTCATCAAAATCGGTTCAGCGGTTTTGGAGTTCACATTCAGCGGTTTTGGAGTTCATATATATACAATATATGTTATAATTTACGTTAGTCAATAATTGTAAAAATATTTTTTATTAGTGACTCTCTCCCAGCTTCGCTCGGGGTACAACTTTTATACATACAAACATCGACACTCCAACCCAAATAGACGCCTAATAGTCTTAAAATGTCCATGCATACAAACCTTCCCTGTTTATCCCTCTTTCTTTTAGTGAAAACCGAATTAAAATCGGTATAGGTATTTCTTGAATTTTTGCGAGACTAAAGCACGGCGATTGATTTTTAATATAATTATATGAAGATTTAGAATAGAAAGGAATCACTGTAAAGTTTTAAATTACAGTTAATGATACATCAAACGATTGAAAGAATCGGTAAATTTCGTATGAGCTAAATTGACAAATATAAATAAGCTGGTAATTTAGGTACGAGAGATAAGCGGATTATTTAAATGAGACTCGTACTTAATTAGCGCAGACTTTAAATGAATTACAGCGAGAAATTTTACAGACGTTTTTATAACAACACAAAATTGCACAGATATTTACGGCAGCATTTATGTAAGTATTTCTATGAAAAGTTGAAAGTAAAGAGGAACTGCATTTTTATTTTCCTAATACTTACTTCTTTAGTCGCAGATTTGTTAGGGATGAATTTAAACATTTTTAAACGCTCAAAAAATTTGATTCACCAACAAATGAGATAATAGGAATTGAGCTGTTTTATGTTTACCTGTTTATATGTAGATAACTGAAAAAATCATTTTGTTCTGCTATTTTCAAACTCAATCGGGCCTTTTGAAAGCTTTTAAAATTATACGACTAAATCTTTTCTGAAGTAATAGTCATTTTTTAATAGAAAGAACCTAACTAATAAAAAAACCGCAATATTAGACTGTTTATAAATGGCAAAGGCATGTTATGTTAGCCTTGAATTGATAATACTTTTTTATTTTATATTATATGAATTAAAAGTAAGTGCCCATCGTAATGATTGTGATATTACTTTTAAATTTTTTGTGTGCCCGACGGCTTTGGAAGTATCGAGGCGGCTGGGGCTGGGGACCGATTACATAAGATCTGCAGTAATATTGTACGCCTACCGTTTTCCGAGCTTCCAGTGAATAAGTATGGCGGTAGTTTTCAATGAGACGATATATTTTTGTAATTATTTTCCAACTATATTATTCTTTTAACGTTTGGGCATTATAGTTAGTGTACCGTATAGTATTCAACAGACTAATTTATAACTTATAATATTCACTTTATAATATACTAGTTTTGACTGTGCGTTAATAGTCATAGACAGGCAGGACAAACGATTTTATAAGTATATATTATAAATTTTACTAGCTTTGTCCATTGCCACTAGATTGGCTCTTTGTCTGGGTATGACGATTTTCATTTTCACCTTAAAGTGTCACAATGTTTCTATTTTGAATATAGGCGTATCTGTGTTTGTTGTCGAAAGGGTTCTACATTATCTACACTCCCTGTTCACGTTTGGCGACGAGGCGAATCGAATCGCGCGGCTGTGACATTTTGTAGCGGTCTGACCGTTCGTTCGCAGCGCCTAAAGAAAATGTCATTTGTCGGCTTAAATATGATTGATAACATAATACCATCATTGCATCTAAAACACATATTTATTAGGTAGTACTATCAGCTCAAGAACTTTGATGTCTTTATTGTCGAGTCAAGTTGAAGAGGGATGGGATTACCTAATACCTTCCATCCAAGCTCTTAGTTTAGGGCCGTAAATAAACGTATGTGCGAGGCAGCGGTTTCAACCGTCCGTCCTTCGCTGCGCCGCCTTTACGACTACCCGCGACCCGCCGTTTAACTAGCCAGCCAGCTTTAATCGCGTGAAACCGAAACCAGGTCTTTGTTGTATTTTCTTTCTTGGCGAAACGCATCACGCAATAAAGTAGGTTACGTGTGTTTTTCTTATAAGGAGTTACATACATCTACTAAATCGACATCGATTAAGTCTGCCCTAATTTTTGTTTTCTTATTCAACAATGAGCATTAAAATACATTTTATTCCAGTAAAAATAAAACAATATGTGTATTTCTATTATTAAAACTGTCCATGCGAGATGTTGCTCGGCTGCGGAAACGTTAAGTGCAGGTTCTAATACCGATCGGGCCAGTGCTTTGTTTTTCATGAGTTAGTATTCACGAGGAAATGAGGATCATCATCAGTTTTCAATTTCAGTATTATCATTCGTCTTCTATTATCAGAATAATACATAACATAAATGTTCCCTTTCAAGTAAAACGATAAAAAGGTAGAGATATTAATCTTTCGGAAGGTCTAGTTAGTATGTTGTTTGTATGTAGATATGCTACGCTGGCAAAGTCATAAATTATTGTATCCGTAATCGAAGTTGTCGGAATAAAGTTTAGAACCCGTGCAACAATTTGTTTAATACCAACCGAACGTATTGGAGCGATTCGTATACAATCCTATTTATTTGTGTATACTTATCTAGCAGACTTGTTGTATTATGCATAATGTAACTATAGATATTTTTTGATAAACTTTGTATGCAATCTAATATTTTAGCATAGTAGTATAAAATTGGATTCGAAAAACGTCGAAAATTGTTGATTTTAATGTTCACCTTATTAAATTTGACAAGATTCTCAAAAATTACATATTTTGCAATAGGTGGCGTGATTTAAAATTTAATAATATTATAATGATAGGACAAACGTAATGGAAGAAGACACTCATATAGATCAAGGATTACCACTTTTGTTTGTAAAAAATATTTAATTTGCTCTGATGGCGAGACTACAGAAACACATGTTTAAACCGTACAGTATAAGAATTGCTAAACACACCATCTTTGTTCATTTACATTGTTTTGCAACATCTATAACAAAAATAAACTATAAGTATTATACGTTTTTTAATAGTTACATTAATAAGTAGATGTGTCATTAATTACTTTAATTGTGAGTGGAGTGTCTAGTTTTAAATTCCTCGTAGAAGCACGTTTTGTTGTTAAAGATTTCTTATTTAAAATTTTCATTAAGCCTATCGACATAAACTCGGGTTTCAAGGTCCGAGGTAGTCATTCTAACCTTGCTTGGGGTTGGACAAACGACTCCCGAGAGGCTATAAAAATGTCGGCGTCTAGCTAGTTTCGCTGCTAAAAAAGGGTCAAAGATAACTCGCCTTACCTCTACTGATTTAAATTTGGACACAAGTCGTACTACAAGCAATTTCTACCGTTCATAATACTATCTGCAGCCATTAGCATTTTAGTAACTGTAAAAAGTTATTTAGGGCTTAAGAAGGTTTTTGAAGTTTTTGCATTTCGGAGCTTGTATTGGCTTCCATTAATTATCTTTTAATTTCTATTGATATGTAATACTTACAAATAATAATATACCTTCAAATTGTTCACACTTTGGGCATTATACTATAAATTTTAGAATAATTCTGAAATCGATAAAAAATTAAAGTCCTATTTTGTAATTACGTTATTACGTTATGTATTATGCTAACAATTATAATAAATGCAAAATTGAATTTGTTACTTTTTTTAATTGTTTGTTACGCTTTGACACCTTGATTACTCGACCAATGATCATGAAATTTTGCATTGACGTTTTCAGAGGTACAGAAAAGTACAATGAATATCAACACTGAAAATCATTCAGAAAAAAAAATTACTGTTAGCGAGGGTCACGGACGAACTTGCGGGAAAAAGCTAGTAAAAATGTGTAAATGTTGATATTGCAGCAGCGATAGATGACCGTGACGAACGCTAGTCTGTCGACACTTCAGATTCGAAACCCGGTAACTAGTTTACAATTTAATTCATGGATTACAAATTTAGATCATTTCCTTTGACAATACAAAAACTTTGTTCAGAGAACAATGTCCGGGAGTCTGGCAATTTTCAAAGACAGGTAAGCAATGACTTTAATCCGCAGTATAGACTAGTTGTATAGAGCTGACCCATACTAATCTCTAGTGGACATGAACTCACAAAGGTCAGTAGAATAATTGCCGAGAATACCCTGCGGGAAATAAAAATAGACAGAAGTGTCGTGTATCTAAAAGTTGCTTGAGTGAATGGAAAATAGTTTGTCTTTAACTAGTTATTTGAATCGTTGAGATTCTCTAGCAGCAAATAGAGCGGGTCAAAAAGCTGAGCGCCGCATAAGTGTCGAGACGATCTAGACGAGCGGAGGGTTTACAGCTCCAGTAATTATATGCCGAGAGTGGGGGAAGGCTTTAGGATGTTGCAACCTAACCAAATTGACCCAGATCAGCGTAATCCTCTCGCGTCACACTCGCACTCCTTGTATAGAGCGAACTTTTCCTCTTGTTTTTATAGCTTTTGTTCGCATGTGCCGTTCACATTTTACAATTTACTAGAGTTAGCTGAGCTTGCTGCTTTGACCGCTTGTAATTTGGTTTGTGATGATTTTTTTCATAAGGATGAATGATGAAAGTATTTTTAAAATATATCAATAGTTTTACTTAATAAATGAAGCTTCACATTGCTATCTTCCAAAATTATGTATTTGTTATTATTTTTGAATATTTGTACCTATTCCAAATATAAACGTAAATTTCAAATTTTTGCCTTCCAGAATTGTTAGTCAGAATAAATAAACAGAGTGGCCTGCATTTCCCCTACACAAATCAACACAATTCTCGGATATTTCTCTTCGAGAAAAATATACAAATATAACTGCCAATATAATATGCAATATAACGCCTTACATATTCATTGCGTTGCATTTCTACGGTGTCCAGATATGAAGCTATCACCACACCGAGTTTCATCTAAATCGGTACAGCGGCTTGACCGTAAAATATGCACATAAAAGTCTTAGATTTTTTCGCATTTATAAGCATGGACTAATATGGATCGGTAAGAGCGAAATTATTACAAAAGGGAACAACTCGGTCGCTCTGTTAATAAATGACTAGCGCCAATCTAGTGAAGGTCGCGTTGCAATATCAATTCCGCTTTCCTCTTTCATAGATTTTACGTCATCTCATCTGACTACGCACTTGTATTTATGCAAGATTAATTTAGAAACTTAAATATATAACTTCATTTTAATTTTATCTCTGTTGATTGTTGAACGAGTTGAAAATCGGTTAAAGTGCTATAGGGGACATAGAGAGTAAAATGTTAGAAATTTATGTTAAACCAAAATTAAAATAGAGATAAATTTGCGTAATGCAAACATTCTCCCCAGGGAATCCCTACCGACCGAGCACATTTACTAAGGTGAAGGCCTCTTTGTTCGTTGCGTATAACGATTATATTCACGCCACACCAATTGCTTATTACAATAAATTTAATGAGGTGCGTTTATTTCATTTATTTTTAAATACCTAATATTCGGTGAATACTGTGGGCTATTTGCATTGCAACATTTTCAGAGAGAGAAAAAATAAAACATTCACCTTAACCTTATCGTACCTATTTATAGGTATTGTTATTACTCTTTCTTCCTTTCTCGGAGCCCGCGAGTAGTCTAATAACCAGGGCTCGAATACCGTTATTTTTTTAGAAACGTTTTCGACTTTAATACCTAAAGAACGGTTTAATTTGTTTTCGTTCGAACGGAACATTAAAAAAAACGTTTTTAGGCATGAACAAAATTTCAATCGTTTTCGTTTCAAATAACGTTTTCGAACGTTTTAAAACGTTTTTTGCCATTTTTTCTCGGCAGCTACGAATAATAATACCAATTTTATTGAGGTTTTGGCTTTACCAGTGCAGTTCAGTGCGTGCCACACGTTGACCAAGGTCGCGTCCACTGGATTAAACCGTTTTTTGAAAATGTTCCTATTTCGTTTTCGTTCCGAACGTAAAGTTGCGAACCAAACTAAAAGAACCGTTTAGAACGTTTTGAAAACGTTATTTTAAATAACGTTTCCAGGCCCTGCTAATAACTCCGTAAATGTCGCAATACACCTTGCAGTTGTCATTTACCCCAGAAAACCGGCTGTCATCTATTTGTTTTCCTTTAAAAGAAATCATTTAAAGATATGTTTCTGCTTTAAGACAACCAAGAAAATAGAGCTGAAAATCAAAATGTACCTAGCCAACGTTCTTCCTCTGAGGTGAAGTTATCACCCACATCAAATTTCAACCAAATTGGTTTAGCGGTGAAGAAGTGAAAATGCATTTTCAAAATGGATTTCGATTTTGGAAATGACTATTTGAAAGATTCGTTACATCTGTTTTTTCTTGAAATATATATAATACACAAGGTACTAACAAATGATATTTTTATGAATTTGTGACTTGTACGAACCATCTCAGCTCGTCTGACGTTACAGGAAATGGTTCGATTGAAATACGTGACTAGCGTCCTAAAGCATGCTGCCTCTATATTTCATAGACTGGAACTGAGACTGGCTTGTACTGTATTATAAAATTTAACATTTTCACCGAGTAAAATTATCTCATAAATTATACATGAATTATAGAGAGAGAAAGTAGATTTTGTAAGTTTGTTAACATGTGGAGGGTACGAGTATAATCTCTTCAGAGACTGTACTCATTTGAAAGGTACATTGTTCCAGAATTATGTAAATTATTTACACTGACTCCCCCAATTGCACCCGGGCGGACACGGAACGCGGCGTAGTTCAAAATATATGTGTAATCAACAAATTGCATTTAAATACTTAACGTTAAAAACATCACACTTAAAATTTTTAATCCTCATTATTTCAAACACGCACAATCAGTCCAATCCAATTAGAAGTTTTATTATCATTGAAACCTAAATTTATTTTAGATAAATTTAAACCTGATATTACGAAACGTTGGCATTGGCATATTGACTTTCCCCTCAATAAGGTCAATGTTGTCGAGGTAAAAATACTCCTCTAAAAATAAACAGAAGCTATTGTGTTCCTCTTAGGAAAAACATGTATATCAAGTATAAACTGCGTTCATTTTAAAAGCGCCGCTGAGATTCATAGATTTAATGACAATATTAAAATTGAAATATCTAATGTTTGGTGTTTTCGTTGCGCTTGGTCGGGTTGTTTTGAAGTGATTGATCATTCCATTGTTTTCTTGTCACCGTCTGCGGACGAAACTGCTACAATGGTTGGCGCTAATTACAATGAAGTGTTTCTAATTACGCGGCTCTGCTAATGGAGGTGACTGTGTTTTATTCGGAACGCTGTTCCCTTGAATCAACTTTTCGGTGTGTTACCATCAGGCGTAGCCGTGACCCACATTCGATCGCTCCCTGAAACAAAGAACCGGTCGTTGGATAGTGCACGCGTTTCCTTACGAATTTATCTTAGTTATGTAAATTTTTTTAACTCTTGACTACATTTCTGCGACATTCTGCTGCATGCAGCGATAGACGATATTTATGTTTTTGAAATGAAAACTTCTTTAGGCGCGTTGGGCATTTTTGAGATGAGATAATATCATTGAACTCGCGACAGTGTCATGTTACGTTACGTAACCGAAATTGACAGCCCTGTATATAAGTACTAACCCTTTTTGAGATGGGGTAAAATCATTGAACTCGTCATTTTACCGTTACATAAATTGACAGCAACTGTACTAAGTACTAAGCAGATAACTGCATATGAAAGTAAACTTATTAGATATGATAACAAGGATCAATATGGTGTCATATATATATTTTCTCTTGTATTTCTTGCGATCAATAATTTTGCGAAGCTGTTTTCACCTATGACGTGCAGTCCAACGACTGACATGTTTTTTTTTAAAGATCGTCAAACAGGCTAACGGTCCACTTGATGGTACCTAGGTGGCTAAAGTCGCCTATAACAAACACAAGCAACGCCACAGGTGCTGCAAATGCGCGCTACCGTAGTAGGATTGAGGAAAAGGGATTCGGAAGGAATAGGATAATGGGTTCTGGCATCTCTTACTCAATCACCTAAATACACCTTCTGTACTGTAAAAGGCTATAAATTCGATCAAATTATAAATTAGATAAATTATTGATACTGCAAAAAATAATTCAATGAATATTATATAAAGTAAAGCATATTTGCGATAAACGCTGTCATTGATGTGTTAATGGTAATTAACATGTTTATAACACCAAAAGATGTATTCTTAATATCTTGTATATTTTCATTAAGTATTTATTTATGGTCGTGACTATGAAAGCGTCTCATTAGATGACTTGCTTTAGGTTAGTAATATTTGTCATAATTACGTGAAGAAAATAATTCTGCGTTGCAAGTATTGAATTTGAACAAGGAGACATTTTGTGCCAAACATGAAATGAGGGATGCTTGCTTCCTGTTCCAACCTTCAACACACCGCACCGTAGCCGGGGAGGCCTTTGTGACTTTCCGCGTAAATTGAATAATGGGCTTGCACGACTAAGTGGATTCTATTTTGCTTTACGTGCGCTATCCAACGTCGGGTCCAACTAATATACGAATTACGAAAGTTGCGAACGACCCAGTCGCTATCACTATTATGAAATTTCCCACTCAATGTTACGAATAATGTTCAAAATAATATTTTGAATTAATTATATTTTGAATACGTTGCCGTTCAAAATGTTTGAAATAACTAATTGAAGTTATTGTATTTTTGTTTCAGGCGCAAAGCGACGATGACGATGTTGGGCCTGACGATGTCAACGTCGCTGTCGAAGGAGGCTTCATGGATGAATTCTTTAGTGACGTAAGTGATTTTTTATTTATGAGTTTTTTAAATTTATTTTTTATGTTAAAGTCGGCAGACATGCTGACGGTCCACTTGGTGGAAGGTGGACTTCCATCAAGTGATGGACTAATCACTCACCAAAACCGCGAACAGCACACGTGATGTTATTTTACGGGGGTCTTCTGTAAGGGGGGTGGTTACTGTCGCCAGATGAGCTGCCAAAATGACTTCCCAACGTAGTGTGCACTAGACTACTAATTATTAGTTATTATTACAGTTATTCTTCTAGCGCTGTCGAGGGTATTATTGTACTAAAGCAACTCGTTTGTAAAAGTTGGCAAAAATTTAATAAAGCTTGCTGCACGAGTTGGAATACATTGTATAACTGAACTGAAAACATATAGTTACGTGTTCCCGGTGTTATCTGCTGTAAACTTTGTTAGTAGCGACGTTGCTACCTATAAGTCAAAGCGACTACGTAGGTATGTAGATCGGTGCATAATATTAGGGGTTATTACTATGATACGCCGTTTCGTATTGAAAAATCAAAACATGAATTTTTGTAGGTTAAAATTGAGGTTAAAATACATATATTTATTTCATTAAAGTATTTACCCTCGTTGTCTATACATTCCTGCCATCTAATCAGAAGTACATTTAAACCTTTGCGATAGATATCTGGAGACCTGGATTCCACAAACTGTGTGAAGGCATTTTGACCTGCTTCGTGGGAAGAATTTTTTTTAGTGCAAAAATTGTCCAAATGTCGGAAAAATTGGTAGTCTGTATGGAGGATGGAGGTTGGAGAGAGGTCTGTATGGAGGATAGCGGATGATTATTGAACATTAGTTATTTACTTACAATTAGACTATATATTTTTTTATTTTATAATACCTACCGTAACAGAGAAAGTTGCTTTGTCCTTTCACTCAGCTAAACTGAACAACAGATTGACATGATTTTTTGCACAGACATAGTTTGTGGAGCGGAAAAAGACATAAACTACAATTTAACGTCGAAAAAATCCATCTTTGCCGTTGGATATATACATGTGCACCCGGGAAATGAGAAAGGACTCTGCCACACTTTAAAAAAAGTAAATGAAAATCTGTTTTGATCCCTAGTAGGCCACATTGAACGTGTCATTTACGGATGATTTAGCATATACATTGACTTCGCACTTTTTGTAGGCCCCCGAAGGTTGTCGGGGCCTTTCTCGTAGAGAGAATCTGTTCATAAATCAAAGAGACGAGCCTCACGTACACACCTACTAGGAAGATAATAAATGATTGAAATATTATATATGGGGTTTAGGTTTTCATTTGGATGGGTGCGCAATTTTATAACATTTCTTTGTATTAGTATAGTACATAAAATTGTATCAGTATGTCAGTCGGTACTACATATCCTTAAGATCTTTTTTTTATTAATATTGGTATTTTATTTTATTCTCTATATTGATGGTTGTTTCTAAAAAATACAAAGTTTGTAGCTCCTTTGAAAATTGAGGTCTCTTATTTGATTAAATTGAAACAAAAAAATGACCTAACTATTTATATTAATACATATACTCGTAGTTTCAGTAATGAATTGTGAAATTGTTATCGATGGAAATTGTAAATTAAAACCTCCTCATCGTCGTCTTCAGTAAAAAAGTACAAATTTCATTTTTATTATAACTGAAAAAGACGCTTGGCATTCTCTGACAAATACTTGTAACTGTCGAACTTGTAAAAGTATAATAGAAAGTTTTCACCCTCTCTAAGTTTGAATATTTTTCTATTGTCGTCTCGTTTCATATTTCGCGGCTCTGAAAGTCTTTTGTGTTTTGTAAAGCTTCGTGTATTTTTATTAGTTCATATCTGCTGATATTTCAGTGTATCCATTCTCTGTAGTTGGTATAATAATAGATTTCAAGTTCGTCACTTCTACTACAATCCTTATTGAATCGACCACAATCTTAGTTACAAAGATCTATGAAGACTTTTTTTGTTTAAAATATCTTGTACTGTCGCTAGCAGCTTTTGTCTTCGATCGAGAAAACCTTGTCTGAGGTCTGGAATTGGGGTCGAACGAATCTTGTGCAGTTCAACCGCAACAAAGACGTGGTTTTTTTTTTAACTTTTTATCACTATAATCCAGGTTTTTGCGGCGTCTAATACTCTTCTTAAAATATCTGAAAGTGTTGGTATATCCACATTGTTAGTCGACATTTCAAGCAAGGTACGATTTAGTTAGACCTTCAAGCGAATTCTCCTACTAATTGAGAAATCTTTCACCCAAAAAAATACTGCTTATTTATATGTAACTACAGTATTATATTTCATAAATCAGAATAACACATAGTATGAACTATAATTAACAAAGATACGCAAACGAAGTCCCGGGCAGAAGCCATTCATTCAAAAATACTTCAGTATTAATGACTCGCATATCTGTATTGTGGAACATTATCACAAATCTAAATATTTAATATATATCTACTTTAAAGATAAAAGTTTTTACATGTTTTTGTAGTTAGTTATCCGATCAACTTCGATTTCTTAACTTAAAGTAACTAATCTATATCCAGTTATAAAAGTAGACCAAGGATTATGTCAACTTTAATGAAGGAGAACCGCGTTCAAAGGAAGAAATAAATTATTTATATTCTTTATTAAAATATATTAATTCAATTCCCATGTTTTCGACTGGCTTAACTATTAGAACCACGTTTACAAACAATACTATATTATTTTATACTATATTCTTTATGTTTCTATATTGTATATTGACCTTTTGACTTGGTAATAATGTTTATTATATATTCCGTGCAATATATTTAGTGAAGGGGCACACACATCGCTGCTTAAATTCAAAAGTAGCAAAAATAAAAAAAAAAACAAAAATGTTTTATTGCTAAAATACAATCGCAATCCATCATATTGTATGTTGCAAAAAGACTTATAAGTAGTTGTTTTATTCCATATTTAGTATATTTTGATCATTTTTTTATATATTCAAAAGTAACATATGCTTATATCTCCTCTAGTGTTCAATTTATTATAAAAGTACTTAAAACATTTAATGCTACTTAAAAATACGATATATAATACGCATATATTTTATATATATATCTAATAATGAAAAAATAGACAAAAAATAATTTAATTTTTTTCGGTTAGCTTTAAATTAAAATTTTAAAGCTAACCGTACTAATTTAAATTAGTAGGTTTTGAGATTATAAAGTTTTAATGCGAAAAGACGACATGTCATAAGTCACAAGGCACAGTCATAAGTCGATCGATATCATGCACGTCCGACAAACCGGCCGAAACTATCCCTTTTTTAAGACTTGGCGAAAAAACATGTCATTTACTATGTATAAGAAAGAGAAAACTGAATCTTTTGCCCTTATTTTCTCTCCTAGTCAAACAATCCTAGTCTCGTCTCTTCACTTGGTAACTTGGATATTGGATTTTTACGTTTTCAATATACTTTTTGTTTGTTTACCACTATATTGGAATTTCATTTAAGTGTTTGTATAACTTTATTCTAAACCTCGCTAACTCTTGTAGTTTCAGTTGCTATTAAAGTCAATTTGTATCTACTAAACTTAATGATATTTCATGCATTGTTTCATTATTTTGCCGTCCTCATATTATAATGAATGTGAAAGTAACTGTCTGTCTGTTACCTTTTTAAACGATCATTATATTTTACCATATACACGTTGTCTATGATACAGAAAGAAGTAGGGTACCTTTTATACATAAAAAAGTTAGGTTCCTAAGAGATCATCTACAAATAGAAATCAAACGTCTGGCAAAAGCATAACAGCAATGAATATTGCCAGGCGTTATATTGCTCATAAATTTTTGCTAGTTATTTTTTTTATTTTTCAACGTGTATGAAGTCGCGGGCACAAGTTAATTGACTATATATTACAAATTAACATTTGTGTACCTACTTGTGTACTACGTTTAGGTTAGTTAGAGGGTACGTCAAGCTGAATTTAAGAAGGGTACAATCTTTATTATTTACGCACACAATACGAGAGCAACCGTCCTTAAAGATGGCGACTGTACGTGTCACGAATATATATCTATTAAGTGGATTTCGATTGTCGTCTCCTTTTTTCCCAACAGTAGGTAATAAGTTATACGTCTATTTCCTTTATATTGCGTCATGCTCATGTATTAGTTCACCGAGTCTCCAACCGTAGCTGCTGATTTACGACATCACTGCATTAATAAATATTCTAGTAATGTTCGCATTATTATCATACAATTCATCTACATAATTATTATTATGAGATATATGCTAACGCGAGCCACGGCCTCATACACATTTGAATATGCCAGGGAGCTTTGACTGTGTGCCCCATTTTCAACTTCGCACTCCAACCGACTTTGCAATGTTCACTGGCTACAATACCTAACCGTCGAATTTATCTTTTATACCCTACCTCGGTTAGGTTATATATTCCGGCTCAACGAATCCCACATTCAAAAAGGTTCATATTAGTCGGTTTTAATAGATATATCAATTGCAAAAACTATTTGCACTCTTCTACTCTTATAAAGATGAATACCCTCGATTTATTGCTTATTTTGTTATCCGATGTGTTGAGGAATTTCATTAACTCTGACGTATTAAATGTAGATATGAAAATAGCTAAGCGAGCTGATAAACAAATTTAGCCAAATACTTCTCACGCGTTACTTTTACCAGCGTTACCGTATCGAGTACCCTTATTTACGTCATCCCTATAAATAAAACTTCGTCATGGATTTTTATGGCGTGACTCGTGGCTCCGAAGGAGATTGTAAACAGACCCGGGATTTCCTTAACAACTTATAAAACATTTCTTGATATTCCAACTGAAGTGACACATAAGGGGCGTTATGTATTGTTTTAATGTGCGAAACAATGTAATACATTCATCCTCTTTTGTGTCGCTAAGTAACGATTTATCTTTGTCAACTTAGAGGTCCTTCGCGAAAGAAGGCTAAAAATATAGAAACGCAAATGTACACATGCGATGCTGTTACTATGCTACACTACTTTGGAATTCGCACATTTAAATGAATGCTGATGAATATTTAAATGCTTTATTATCTTACTTAGACGTTTCATGTACAAAAGCTTGCGTCATTTTTTATGCAGAAGGCTATTTTGTTATGCCCATTAGAAAATCATTTATATCATCTTTCTAATTTTGTTTAGTGTATTTATGAACTTATTCATTTTAACAATAAAGTGGCTTGTTTGACTAAGCTTCATGTACAACCCTAATATATTATATTGTATTTAGAGGTACATAATATGTCTCTAAATAAAATAAAAGAAATTCCAAGTTACAAGCTGTAAACAAATTTATGCAGGTTCGACAGCGCACCTGAGCCTGCGTCCTATGGTATGCTTGTGTTTTTAAGTGACGGTAGCCACTTACCATTAAGATGACCGTCATCTTTCCTAATACCTTTTTTAATGTATATAAAAAAATCTTTATTCAAAATATTATTATTAAATTCCAACTTCATTGGATTCCTATAGAAAATACCTCTAGTGGAGTGAAAAACTTCAATTTTCCAATGCCTGAACGAGTTACAGTAAGCTACATATGTATTGCCTCCAAACCACGACTAGAAATGCTTGACACGATGTCGAATAGCGAATAGCCTCACATAACACTCCGTTACTACACACGTACGTTTTAGTTTTAACCCATTTTCATTAGTGTGCATTTGCTCGATTTATAATATTATTAAACCGATGCGGTCACATTGTTGACTCACTCAATCTAGGATTTTTACTGACCGCATATGACTGTGTTTGTTATCTGTCATGCCGACAATTATCCCACGTGGCGTGTTTATCGTTCTTATAATTTATTTGATTTAAGCAATGTTTTATAAAGTGTATTTTATTTGATTAGATTATTAAACAGATTAGGTATATACCTACAATTTGTTGTATTACTATTATCAAACTAGTGTCACAAATTACAAAGCGGTTATGATACTTAGTTTTTGAAAATATGAGTGAATTTGTTGCAGTTCTGTCACATACACCTCAGAGGTTTCAACCTCTTTTCAAAAGGTGAACACTGTGTTATTTTAATATATAATATACATTTTAATGTGTGTATTTTGATATAATTGCTTTTAATGTATAAAATAAAAATAATTATCTGAGATTATATTAGACTTTGAAATTGGAAGGAATTATTAGTTAATAGTGCAAAAAAAAACTCATAGGGCTTAGCAACGAGTCGGACGTCCTATTGTTAAATTGTGAGTAAGCGATGACGGCGGAGGCAGCGCACAGCGGTCGGCCGATAGCGGTTATCGCCATAATCTGATTAATTGGTGACTCATAACCGAGGTACAGTGCCGCGCCACTGGCCTATCAACTCGAACCTCTCGCATATTATCTCAACCGTGAACTTGACTGGTGAAATATATTTATAATATTTCACTTAATAAAAACACCGACGACTTCTCAACTTTGGCATGCATATTGATTGAAAAATTTAGCTACCTTTTACTTTGACGTTGGATTTCTGCCAGCAGTCCTTTAAACCTAGTCTAATGGAAAATTTAGCTTTGAAAACTCACTGTTAGGCTTTGTATTGCCAAGAAAAAGATATATACACACATTTTAGTTGTTTACTTAAATGATAAGTGATACGGCGTGGTAATAGCATTAATTCTAGCATTGTTTTTTTTTCTTGTGAAAAATCTTGTAACTTGAGTACGTACACGCGAGGTCAGAGTGGCTGCGTTTGGCTGGCTCAAAGCCAGACAAAGAAGTATAAATTTAAAAGTCGTCGCGAATATATGATCCAAAGATAAGTAGCGAGTATATATCGCCTTATGAAGTAAGTTGATTAAGACCAGGCCCTGTGAACCTAAGGGAACTTTAAATAAATGTGCTGAGTCAACCACATATCTGATCAATGTGGAATTTACATATATATATTTTGAGACCTTTATCTGTAGATTATCAAGTCAGAAACATAATTAGGTGATTTTCATTCGATACATTTTTTGATCGAAATCGGCGCCTTTTCCGGAGAATATTACATTTTTCTACTAAACGGCTTGAGTTATATCGCCAAAAAACTGCTCGTAGCAAGGAAACATTGTTTACCAGTGATTGTCAAAATAAAATAAACTTAGGTTTATTTTTACTCCTATAATTAACGAAAACAATTTTGAGACTTACGTTGTTTAGTTCCGAGCTAGTGCATACCAAATCATGCTTCAAATAATGTACGCAATATTCAACCTTACGTAAGCTGTATCTTGCGATATATTAAAAAAATTCTAGAGAGCCGCCGAGCAACTTGTAACTCTCGGGTGGCGGGACGTGGGCGGAGCGAGCATAGGAATTTTTTTCGTGGGGCCTGCTCTTAATGAATTTATGTGTTCTCGAGTGCGCAAAACAGTTTAAGATAATAATAACTAAGTACCTATTTTTTTGCCATAGAGCTTTAACTTTGTAATTAAAGAACAATAAAATCGCCTCCTCCATATAGCAAAATGTTATCTATGCAAAATACTTGACCTGATGTATAATAATCGATACACCATTTGGCAAACTCGCACCCACCACATTTGAATTTCTATGCGAGATTTCAGCGTCCATAAAGAACGAATGAAATTGTAACATACGACATGCTGTAAATAAAATTTCCCTATGCCCGAGGATTTATTTATTTGTGTTATAAATTGGCTCTACATTGCTTGTACCCACGATGTAATATGTACCACGAAATGCTAAAAAATGACATCAGAGAAGAAAAGTATGCATGGCGTGTGCATAATAGTGATTCATTTTTAAAAACAAGTAAGTAATGTCGGAAGCCCTTTTACTTCATTACATTAATAAACAGCGTCAGTATAAAGTGTTTTTAATGATTGTATGTATCTTAAGTGAGTTTATGAACGTTTGTGAATCAATGCTTCGAATAGATCGTTTGAATTTACCTGATGTCCTGAAGGTCTTTCTTTAGCTAAAATATATTGGAATGTAAAGTGAGAAAGATTAAACTTGTTACTTAACGGAGAATATTTATTGTGAATTTCTGATCTGCCCTGGTTTTATATGATCTTACATAAAGTAGCCCAATTATAATGTTAGAATTGTTAGCGACTGCTATTTATGTCGACTGAAGTTGATTGAAAAGTGCTCTGTGACGTTTCAAAAGAGGTGTTCATTCATGCGAATTCACTCATTTGTTCATTCATTCAATCTCATTCGATGGTAGGATATAAAAAGGGTCACTCAGTCATCTCAGTATAACGAACGCGTTCGCAAAGAGAGATCGATGTCTTATGATAATTAATGTACCCGAAGTAGAGGGTGCTAACAGAATGTATGTAAACGCAAAAGTTACATAAACAATAGAATATAACATGCGCCAACAAGGACTTATTCCTGAAAAATAATTTCTAACCTTTGAGGAACTGTGAGAAATATAGTAAAAATTAGAATTATTTTTCAGAACCGTTTAGAAATCGATGAACCATGAAAGTAAAATAAATGAGAAAACTTTTACACGTACAATTACATAAAGTTTTCCAACAAACTTGATATAAATGTGTTCAATTTGCCTTTTTACAGGTGGAAGAGATACGAGAGATGATAGATAAGATTCAGGCGAACGTCGAAGAAGTAAAGAAGAAGCACAGTGCCATCCTGTCAGCGCCGCAGTCAGACGAAAGTGAGTAAATCTTACTTCGAGCCAGTTTTACAATTTTACGGTTAAAAATATGTAGCTACGAAATAGTGTATTACTGCAGAGTCCGGGAAGTGACGGATTGCCGGACGAAGTGGTTTTAAGGCCGAGCTTTAGCGAGGCCTTGACAAAGAACTGAGTCCGGCAATCCTCATTCCGGTCGAGGCTGGTATAGTGCTTTTCTTAATAAATGTGAGGAAATAATCAAACACGTGATACAAAAAAAAAAGTATAATATGAAAAAATTATTAAAAAATTAATTTAGGTAGGTACTGAAAAAAAGTCTGCTTTCCCACTTTTTTTATTTTAATGAGTGCAAAGAAAACAGCGCCATACAGCCCAGTCATCAAATGAGCATGCGCTCGCCGCGGCCTACTAGATTTCATCGGGCTGAGCAGCGGCCAGTAATGAATTTTCATACAACATTCTTGACCTAGGCCGAGAAAGAAATGCATGAGCCAAGAATTACAAACTTCGCGGCTTGTTTTTAGTACAAGAATGCCTACATTTCCGAGCATGTTTGAGAAAGAATTCTTTCCTCTTATTCGACACTCGAGATTATAGCCTAGAGCTCTGGCGAATTTTTAGTACATATTCCTTAAATTGATACTTTCGCCTCGGGAGATATAAAGACGATATTGTTGCTTATTTCGCAAAGCATTGCTGTAAATGTATTTTTCTATCTTCCAAATATCTATTTTAGGTCCGATACTTGTAACGAATGTTAGTTTATATAATAGATTTATTAACAGGTATTACTGTGAACCGTGATTCAACCTAATACAATCTAAATAAACCCTTAGTAATCTTTATAATAAGGTCGAATGGCGAGGAAAAAAATCACTTTTTCTTATTAACTTTCTGATCATAGTGTTGAACAGGAAGTGAAATTCATCTTTTGGTACGAGAGCTCGCAACGTCACGAAAAAGTTCATTTTAGGTCGATTAGTTTTTCTATATTTCTCATTCATACTGACGGTCGGTAAGAATGCAGTACGTCTGGCACCTGGAAGCGGTTGCGTTTACCAGTGCGCATCTCATATGTACAGGGAAAATTGTGCATTTTGAAATTATTTTAAGACAAATTTTATTTTTTTTGTATAATTTTATATGCCTCTTTAGCAATATAAATTTATAATTGCCAGACATTTTTGTCGTTGCTAACATTGCCCCAGATACAATTTTAATCATAAAAAATGATAATTTTCAAACATTTTTAGTATGTCTGTAATTTTAATATAATATAGTTATATAATCAAAGAAGAATATAATATTAATTTGCCAGATAGAAATTCCGTTGCTTAATTAGAATTCAGATCAGTTTAAGTATCGGGGAGAATAGGTGAGTTAGAAGAGTGTGGCAACTGATTCGTACATTAAACATTAAAAATACATGAAAAACAAAATGTTATTTTTAATTAATAATTGCTTCGCAATGAAATCCTGCATCAAAATCGTCACTGTCATCGTTGTCATCATTATTTATATCATCATCATCATTGTTTGTATCAAATGTATCGTCGGTTTCTAGGACCTGAGTATCTGTAAAAAAATATAATTTATTAAAGATTAGTAATTTTTTATGCGTTTGTTGAGAATTTTTAATTTTTTAATCTATTAATATTTACCTTGAAGTATAATATCAGCAACCAGTGATGGTAATTGGTCACCGACAAACCAGACAAAATCGTAGTTATTATTTTTCATGGTCCAACCACAAGCTTCTGGAGATAACGACGATGGATATTTCAAATGAGCATTACTCCAAAATTTTGCAATATAACGGACTCGTAATAAATGTTGACGTAGCTCAGCTTTACATGGAGGTAGATTTGATGGGTCGAAATTCCTAAAAAAAATTTCGTAGTTGTCGTATGCATTTTTGGTCTGATTTTTGACACACGAATTTTTCTAAGGTAGCAAATGCATTTTCTAGTATGTCATCGTTATCAGTACCAAGATTTTGAAATGCTAATTGATAATCTTCCGATTCTGTTAATGATGATGATGATGATGATGATGAGTATAGCATACAGTTCATTGATGTTGATATATCTCTGTCGCAACTGTCTCTGTCACACAACCTACGAATCAGTTGCCGCACTCTTCTAACTTACCTATTCTCCCCGATACTTAAATTGATCTGAATTCTAATTAAGCAACGGAATTTCTATCTGGCAAATTAATATTATATTCTTTGATTATATAACTATATTATATTAAAATTACAGACATACTAAAAATGTTTGAAAATTATCATTTTTTAATGATTAAAATTGTATCTGGGGCAATGTTAGCAACGACAAAAATGTCTGGCAACTATAAACTTATATTGCTAAAGAGGCATATATAATTATAAAGAAAATAAAATTTGTCTTAAAATAATTTCAAAATGCACAATTTTCCATGTACAGATGGGATGCGCACTGGTAAACGCAACCGCTTCCAGGTGCCAGACGTATTGCATTCTTACCGATCGACAGTATGAATGAGAAATATAGAAAAACTAATCGACCTAAAATGCATTCTCAAAAACGTTGCTAGCTCTTATACTATTTAATAATATGAGCTGTAAATGACTTTTTGGTGTTTGGTTAATTTGTAATTAATTAAGTTATTGTTAAAGTTTAGGGCGAATCCAACATTGATTTATTAAATTACTTTTTATCGCATTTCGGAATACTGATATTGTTTCTTGTTAACAAGAATTTAAAAGATAAAACAATTACTGTAAACTTTTCGATTAATTTTTCGATGATTGAAAAATTTCTACAGATGCTTTGGACATATGATGTGTCTTTATATTTTCTTCGCTTCAGTCATCAAAGAATCGTAAAACTGTTCCTAATTAAAAGTAGGTATATTCGTGATTAAATTGCATTAAATCGAAGTAAGTAACTATACCAGAATTGCATTATTTATTACCGAGAAAATTGTTCTATTATTGCTGGCGATGGTGAAGGTAGATGTGAGGTAGATCGATAAAATTTCCATTCTGGTATATTATCGCTCGCAGCTAAAATTAGTAGTAGCAAATTACAATTTATGCAACAATATTATCGAAACGCTAAGAATTAATATTTCTGCGTACCTACGTAAATACATAGTAGGCGTTACTGGGGGCGTCACGTCGTCTCGTCGCGAAGGCAGCGCTCTAAGCCGATGACGCATGTCTCCTGATTTGGGCTTCATTATTCATCAATGCGAGAGGAAATCTTAAATGGAAATAGATCGCATCTCCTTGGTAACTATTCTGTATGGTTATTAAAAGAAATTAGTTACTAAAAGCAATTTTCCTTTCCAATATTCACGTGGGAGTTTTGTAAGAATCGTCAGTATTGAATTATCAGCAATTCTGCGATTGTGTTTAGTGTGTAATGAGTTTTTAATGTGAAGTTGTAATGGTATGTAACAACATAGAAATCGAAATGCCTCAGGTGCCTCATGTGTAACGCAAAATGACGAGGATGGGGGAATTAGATTGGCTCTGTTATCGCCATTCCAAACTGCAGAATTCGGTCTGTTATTTTTACCGGTATTTTTACCCGGTATAAAATGTCCACAAAATGTCAGTGCTTCATAGTGTAGCCAACTTTACAGCTACACTCGCAACAATTTTATGAGTAATGAAACCTGGCTTTGTTGAAGCCGATTTTGACGCGAGATTAGTTCGAATTAACGAAAGCCACCCACCCTTTCCGAAAACACCCTCCGCATCGTTCCCTTTCTGCCCCGCCTCATAACCGAGTGGCTTCGCGTTCATTACAAGAAATATGGGTTTTGTGTAACTTAATAACACCATACACTTTATACACAAAATAATGTGAATTATGAGTTAATTTTAACCCTGTTCCGTTTCGAGTTCTTGTTTTATAATATTAATTTACGTTATTTAAAACTTCTGTTGCCCGAGAACTCGGCAAGCAATTCTTGAAGAAATTAAACTTAACCCTCACTTGGTAATATACGCAACACTTGGTCTACTAACGGTCGGCCCTTACCAAGAGCGTCACGGCTCACGATTAGCCATTGACCCGACCTAAATTGCCTCGAATAAGCCATCGTTGCTGTCATTATATCGAACAAGCTGACGATAAAATTTTATACGGCTGCTATTGTAATAAAAAGGCTGGAAATGTATACTTAATGCTCGTTAATTATTGTCGTATATGTTATTTGTGTTCGTGTCGATATATTGTTAACATTAATTAGCGTCATTTTCGGCTCAGTTTCATAATCTCCTCTATTGATTGCAATATGCACAATCATTTCAAACTATATATTGTGTCTTTTTTTAAAGCCCATGTTATTTTCCTTACAAAATTATCCGAAGTTAATCAGATTCCGTTCACAGATTCAGTTTTGAAAACATAACAAATGAAGAGTTAAGAAATATGTAGTGGCATGGCATAGCTGGTCTGGCGACAGTAACCACTTTCTTACAGAAATCCATCGTGACATAACATTACGTATAAAAAACCTACGTACACCCACGCATTGAATGCTTCGATGCGGTCAAAAATGTCAGCTCACATTCCCTATCCTTAGCGTGTCCTACCAAGGTCGACTGCATATTTGAACCCAATGGGGTTAATACTGTTCGTCTTGATCGCATGATGTTAGGACTACCTCCTACCATCAAGAAGGCAGTTTGCTGCATTTAGCACTCAAATAAAATGTTTTTATGAAGAATTATATCTTTAATCTGAGCTGTTTAGCAATCCATATAAATACTAATATTTCATTTTTAAAATCTAACAAACGAACATTAAGTTTTTATCTATAAATAAAAATTTATTTTTCTTTAGTTTAAAACCGCAAATATCCGAAAAAAGCTTTAAGAGATCATGAAATTTGGCATACACGTTATATGCAACGTCTAAGAAAAATGGGCGCGGACGAAGTTGAGGATAAAAGTTAGTATAATATAAAAAAGACATTCTCAGAGATGGATACAAAATTCATTATTGCATTTGCTGATTTCCCCGAGGAAGAGACGTTGCGAAATATGATACTATATCGTGAACTGTTCGTTGCTCATAGTGGATTGATCTCCAAATACTATTATTTTTAATGAAATAAATAAGGGAATAAGAGATAAATTTATCTCTTCTCGTGAGAAAAGTTCTTCTACGAAGAAAATGTTTATATTGCTTTGCATCTCTCTTGACCCTAAAAGTTACTGGGCGTGTTATAGCAAAAGTTTGACTTTGCGTGACGCTGACGAAGAAGTAAGGAAGTTAGTTTGTACTTCAACAAAAAATAAATGCAGTTTTTGTATGTGAAACGGATACTGAACATTTTCATACAAAATACCTTTGTAAAATAATACTATCTCTATTCCCCCACTCAACACTTCCATCCTCCAAGGGTTATATTCTCTTTTATATATATACGTGTATGTAGCCACTCACATTGATGTGATATTAAAAAACATGATACGTTGATAAGTATTCTGCAATAAGTTAAGAAGGTTTTCAAACAAAATATTTTTATGATTTCAATAGGCCTTAAAATTTTGTACAAGATGTTGCGTGCGTGGTGCGTACACCGGCAATAGATGATGAAAATTGCTCTGATTGAATAGTAAGTGTTGAACGGTGCCGACGATCGCTTTGTGGATGAAAGGTGATTGCCGATGTTTGATATTGTAACCTGATACGACACGTTTGACTGCCGGTAATGTCGATAACGTTCGAGTATTTTATTCCATTGTGCACGGTATGGATGTGGATCCCTTTAACGACATCCTTCCTTAAGAAATTATTGAATTAAACCGTATTGGCAGAACGATGCGAGTGTCAAAAATCAAACACATTCCTTGTCAGCACACATATTTTTAGATAATAAAAAACTTATATTTAAGTATTGTCTAATTAAAGTATATTATACGACCACTGTTCCAATGTCATAATACCCACAGAATAGTTCAATGCAAAGATATACCAACGAATTGATTGACGATGTTTATTATTTAAAAACATCAAGCAAGACTACTTAATTTTTAAACATTTTAAATCCTAAAAACATATTTTTAGGCTGATCGTATTCACAATTATTGGAATAGTTTGATAAATTTGCATTTGGGCTGAGTAAGGAATAATCAGAGGATGAAAATGGGATAAAATAAAAATTTAAGATCAAATAATTGCTATGGGCTGAGTAAGAAATACAAATAGGCCGAGTTGGGAAAAATATAATAATGGGACGACTTGTCGTAGGATGAGAACGGAATAACCCTTCACATGTTTTTGCATTAGGAACCATTATAAAAATAATAAATTATCCCAGCCCTTCGTGGTCACAGGGACCTCTTTAATAGCTTTGTGGAACCCATACGTCGTTGCTTTTAGTGAATCGTATTCGAATAAGAAGTTTTCTGGCCTTGACTGTTTGCTGGATATGTCTACAATTCTACTTTTCAGATCTTTAATGGACAAGCAGTCATTAACATACCAATGTCCTGATTTGCCGAAAAGAGAAAAAAAATCTTTCTAGTGCTCCAATTTTTTTAACTTTCGTCATGCCATGCCGACTAGACCTTTCACAAAATCTATACATATTGTAAAATAAAGTCTCTTTCCGCCTTTGTCTGTTTCCCGCCAACTTGTACCACCCAACGGATTTTGATACGGTTTTCACTAATGGAAGGGGCGCTCGATAGGCTTGTGAATATAAATTGCTGAAAGAAAATGCATCCGTGCGAAGCTGGGAGGGGGTCGGGTTGCTAGTTATAATCAACAAACGCTCTCCTAATTAAGTCACAACTAAAATTTTGAGTTGAATCCATCTTCAACACACCACAATAAAAAAA
The DNA here is from genome assembly GCA_936446665.2 of Synanthedon andrenaeformis. NCBI lineage: Eukaryota > Metazoa > Arthropoda > Insecta > Lepidoptera > Sesiidae > Synanthedon > Synanthedon andrenaeformis. The sequence goes on along the minus strand of OW387780.2, from coordinate 11,260,623 downwards.
AACGACAGTCACGCAAATATAAAAGTGTATCATTTCCAGATTTTCCAATCTTATAAATGGCCGACTCCAAAAACTTTTAGTATGTTATTAATCATGTCAATAATCGTTAACAGTAAAAAGTACGTTTATTTTTGCTGGATACTGAATGACACCCTCAGGAGACCCCACTTACATTTTATTCCAAGTTTGGAACCACTCAGTTTAGAATTCGCAAAAGGTAATTATTTTTTTAACGCAAAATAGTAGCAGTAAAGGCATCTAAGAGAATAAAACGAACGCGACTAAACGAGTGTCCTCAGAGAAGCTGGAAAGACCTTTTTATTCTCCACATATTGCAATCCGCGCTCGTTGTGAAAAGCTTTCTTTGTCAGTCGTATTTCATCTGCATTTGAATACTTTAAACTAGAACAGCACCTGTAGATTGTGCTATACCGTATGAGAAAATATCGCAAGTTTTCTTTATTTTACTTTAAACATGCAACCCGGTGCTGGCTTTGTACGGTCGCTATTTACTCAAGCCTAAATTTCAAATTCTCAATCTAATAAATGTTTGGTCAGCATCAAGCCATGCAGTGTGAGCGCTTGAAAATTGTTTATTTTTCTGGACAAAACAGCAAAGTGTGTGACTAAGTGAAGCAAGGATTTGATGTTATCCCGCGACATTTACTATAATGTCGGACCATTTATTATTATTACATTGTAACAACAATCGCGTTGACTGGGGGGAAATCTAAATCTGTAAGAGATAAGAAGATCTTGCAATAAGAGGCAATTTCCCCATTTCATATTAATCTGATGATTGCCACCGTTGACCCATTTGTATGGGAGACTAACTATGAGGGTATATATATTTTGCAAACATATTTCGTTTATATCTATTCAAGGTATTCAAGGTACGATATTTACAGCCTTACCTATAAATGTTACTTAAATTTTAAGTAATACTTAGGAACCACTTAAGAAATTTTTTTACTTATAAACGTTGCTTAACTTTAATTTGTTGCTTAGCAATGTCTTAATGAACTGTCAAATTAAGTAGCGGTAGACCCTTGTTTAGCACGGTTAAATAACAAGATGGCGGTCATTTAACACCTGATTTGTGTCAGCTTATGTCAGTTTCAGTCTTGCTTGTGTATTAATGAAAATATTTGCTTTGTGATTGGATTGTCTTTAACGTTTTCTGAAATGGATAATTTTGATGATAATATAATACGTACGTTTCGTAATGAAATCGGCGAAATAAGAAGCTTCAGGCGTAGACGAGGAATATCGGAGTTCACTAGGCGGCCAAAATTTTATAAAACAAGAGTGAATCCAATGCAAAATTTAAGTGATAGCGATTTTAAACAAAGGTATAGATTTACCAAAGAAAATATGCAGAAAATAATTGAACTTGTATGATTTGATGTACGCACTCTTTTCTTCGTAGATTCTTCCATATTTCTTTAGTTAAAATGGGCGTCCCTCAAGGCTCGATTCTCGGTCCGTTTTTGTTCCTAGTTTATATTAATGATTTACCTCATTCTGTGAATAAGCACAGTATTGTCTTGTTTGCTGATGACACTTCATTAATATTTAAGATTAAAAGGCAACTTGGGTGCTTTAATGAGATAAATTATGCACTTTCTAACGTAGTGCATTGGTTTAGTGTTAATAATCTCCTTTTAAATGCCACAAAAACTAAACTTGTTAAATTCAGTACCCCGAACGTTAAAAATATTGGAACGAATGTGATTTTGGGTAGTGAAAAATTGGAGCCTGTGGAATCAACAGTATTTTTAGGTATTACCGTAGAAATTACAGCTAGGATTGTCTATTTTAGTTACTTCCACAGTATAATGTGTTATGGGATTCTTCTTTGGGGTAGCGCTGCGGACATAAATACTATTTTTATTTTACAAAAAAGGGCCATTAGAGCCATCTATCAACTAGATCCGCAGTGTTCTCTCAGAGAAAAGTTCAAAGAAATAAAGATTTTAACTGTTACATGTCAGTATATTTATGAAAATTTAATTTACGCGCATAAAAATATTAGCCAGTTTAATAAAAAAATGTGATGTACACAATATAAATACTAGGTTCAAAAATAATTTAGATTTTTACATAAGACGCGACTCCACAAGATAAGTAATTCTTTTATGGGTCAATGTATACGGTTTTATAATAAACTACCTGAGATGATAAGAGCCTTATCTATAAATAAATTTAAAGGTGTCATTAAAGCCAAACTCCTCTCGAAAGGCTACTATAAGGTCACTGATTATTTAAGTGACAATGAAGCCTGGATTTAGAGCTTGGATCCGGAGCTCATACTATGTTTTGCTTAGTATTGTTATGAACTTTATGTTTGTATTAAGTGTACTTAATTGTAATTTTTATATTTTAAAGATGACAAAAAGAATAGTATCCTGAGTTTCTTTCGGGGTTTCTTCTCAGGATCGTCATCTTGGCTTTTTTTCCGAAACCCTAGTAAATTTAAATTTATAATAACGATCATAAGAGTTTCGTGAGAAACCTAATTGATAAATAAATATTTTGATTTTGATTTGATTTTGATTCCATATTTCATAAATAAATATCAACACGTTTTGTAGGTGACAGTGACAGCTGAACTTTTTATTAAGTTGCCATTTTACAACGATTTTACGGTATAAAATCATTGTAAAATATTTTATGCTGTCAACATTTCACCAGTGTTGAGAGAGTAAAATATTTTTTGTGTTATTATCTCTTCCTTAGTTAAGAAACGCTTAACCAATGTTTATAAGTAAAGAATATTTAAACACTACTTAAGAAGATAAGTAGTGATTAGTTAATACGATGCTAAGAAGACGATTAGATGATTTTTATAAGTAAGACAGTTTGCTTAACCGTAACTTAAAGTAAAGGCAGACTTGAAATTTTTACGGCTTGCAGTGGATCTACCTCACTTTATAGTTTTGTATTTCTGATTTTTCATTAATTTAAATTCATTTGGAAATTATTCCGCGGTGCTACGGCGTAGCATATAAAAGGAAGCTACGTTTATAATAACTGCGAAACTTCCGGAGATGAATGTGGTGACAGCTTTTTCATATAACTATAAATTCATTTGTTCGTGTAAAAAGCGATTTCATGTTAATAATTTGTTTTTGATTTTATTTTTAACGCCCGACGCAATAACGTGTGGTGTTATGTTTTACGTATGTCTGTCTGTGTCGTAGCTCTCAAACGGATGGACCGACTTTGATCCGTTTCTTTTGTGTGATAGCTGACGTAATCGGAATCGTTCTTAGCTATAATTTATGAAGATCTGTTCAGGCGTTTGAAATTTTGAATTTCTACCATCATCCCATTTCCTAGTTGACAAAGGGATTTCACTAACTTCCACAAACATGTTCGATTGATTGATTTTGAATGCTGTTACTTCGGTGGTGTTTCCATGACATGGTAACCAGCATCAAGTAGTCTGAAGTAAAAAAGAACAGATTCGTACGAAAATAATTATATGTATGTATTGTATATTGTATATACACACATTCATATATGAAATGACATCCTCAAAGATCGGTATCGTAGATTTTGATAAATATTCAAATTGTTTTTTTATGTGCCCGATACAAATTTTATTTAATAATCTAATGAATTAGTTGTACAACAGAAGAGTCCATTATATAGAATAATGGAGTCAAAGTTCGCGTGATCGTGTTACGGTCACGTCATTACCACAATTGCTATTAATTTATATCATGAATATCGTAGGGTTGTCGTTTTTGACAAAACATAAATATGTGTGTAATGTACTTAAATATAGACAATATATGTATATATGAACAATTTCTTAAATATAGACTATATCACTATTTAACACTTAGTTTAAAGCTAGCACAACAAATCACGAAATCACTTTTTGGTAATACCTGTGAAATCGATAATAAATAACTGTAAAAATAGTTTTATAGTTATCTATACTAATCGTCGACTAGGGGTTTTCTTTATTCATTTTTTTCTTCTTTTCATGAATGTTAGATCTTGTTTAAAAGGCTTTTATTTGAATAGCTTTCTAATTGTTGCATAAACAAAAAATTATGACAAAAGGAAATAACTTTAATAATAAATTCATCCATTAAAAGACATCGCGTGTTAATATTATAATGATTAAATCAATTCGGAGGGTAACCACGTATACACCACAACTCTAGTTGGAGTGTTTAAGGTAACAAGGTTATTATTTTCATTTAAGTCGTCGTCCCGACTTTATATATAGTCTGTTTTTGTATGAATTTAACTCTGAATAATAAATAGGCACTAAGTAGTGAACCCTTGCGAACGCGACTCTTTATTCTAATTGATGTCAATTATACATTTACAACTGGATTTTGTACGTTGATTGTTTTAACTTAGTTTCCTCTCCCGTGTTGTTATTGTTGTTGTTATAATGATAAAGGACCGACTGACAGTTGTAATTTGCTAATGAAACTGGTTTTTAGCGATGTCATTTTGTAGCCTCAACATTTTCTGAAAATTAACACTAAACAAAATAAGGTGTAGATTCCTTTGAAGACTTTTAAAAAGACTTTAAAACATATTATGTACCTTAAACACAAAGTCAGATCATTATATAAATACATATCTTACTTTAATAAAGGGTCAAACTACGGCTTGTGATCCGTTGCCATAAGGAAAACTAATATTTTTTTAAATACCTACAAAGAATTCACTTTGGAAAAATAGTAGCAAATATTACCCAATCAACACTTTTTGATTAACCAAAATATAGATTAATACAATATGACAAATACAATATTACCAAAACGATATCTAAAACTACGATTGAAGTTATAAAAAGAAAGCTTAATTCTAAAACAAAAGTCTAAATAAATATGACATAATTTTATTATTATCGCCATCTGTCATACTCTGGTTTTTATACAAAATATGAAAGGAGTAAACCCACTATTTTGTTGTACATTGTTCTGTAGTCTTAACGCTACAAATAGAGTTACGCTACGCGAATCTTACGCTACAATAGTACTAATATCCTATATATTAGTACACATATTTAATGAATTTCTAAGTTGCTCCAGTTCGGGGATAGTTGTGATTGATCTTTTACGGAGCAGCCCTATTCTCATTAGTTGGTCAGGGAAATTTTATAAAATTAGTTTTGCATGGATTGTGTATAAAATTCCGTCTCATTTAGCTCGTTGAAAGTTTTAATGAACATCCACCGCTTCCTGAGGTTCGGATTAATGCTTGTTTGAACCCTCTTTTCGATGGGATTCCGGATACGCAAGTCATGCGTTTATACTTTGCTCTTTAATGCGATAATGCCTTGTATTGAAAGTTGATATGTTAGTTTTTGATTCTGCTATTATTTAGAAAAAACCTTTATCAAAATTTGTTGTAGATGTCATCGTAAATAAACCACGTTTAGATTTCAGTATTGAATTGAATGAACCAATTAACACCTTCAATTGACAAAATCATTGATGGCTGAGGTCTTACATTTAACATTTTAGTAGCCTTAGAATTCATAATAATTTAATTGAACAGGAAAACAATCACAAATTCCTCGATGGCCCCAATTGTCAAAAATGTCATTAAGGACATTTTTCAAAGCTATTCATTCGGACGTCTTAACAATATTTTTCGGATTTTTACGACACGAGTTATAGTTGAAATAATCTCCATCAATTTTGATAAACACTATTTAAATAACCATTATTGTTAACAAACATAAAGTTTAAAATATTCATTCTACTTAAAATAATATAAAGGTAAAGGCTTTTTTCCTCGTATTACCTGGTAGTTGTTTCATTGAAATCGAAAACCGCCTAATCGGCTTATTATTAACAATCTTCCTTCACATCTTTAACGCGTCATATTTTAGCCAAGAATTGAAATTATTTAAATCTTGCACTGTATTTATTAAAACTGTAGTGCCAGGGCTTTATGTGCTTACAACTGGGGCAATTCGTCTGCTGACTGAAACCACTCAATCACAGAAGACCTCTGTGAAATAAATTCACGAGCTATAGTGTTTAGGTGCGTGGGCAAGGGGATACAAAGCATATTCTGCCTGCCCACTCCTTGTTGTTCTTTACTCGTTTACCCTATCAGGGTCGGCGGCACATTTGCATCACCCTGGTATTGCTTGTGTTTTTAAGTTCCAGTAGCCCACCGTAATGTAAAAACACATGATCTATACTTTTGATTTGGTGCGTGAATAAGTATTGTCTTTACGTTATCTGACAGCAAACTTTTGTTAAATTTGGAAATGGAGTTTTGCTATTTGATTAATATTAAATTAAAACTGATTCATCGATTTTATATTATAACACACATATATACACAGTTTAGGCTAATATCGTTTATCAATAAATTGACGGTTAATAGTTACAAGATATTAAACCAAGAACACGTACGCCGAGCCGCGTGTTCACGTCGTTCTTGAACGGCAAAGTGAATGACCCGAATTTCGAGCATAAGCAGGGCAACTCGGCGCATGTTAACTACCAAAGTATGCTTTCGGGCGATAATGTGTCACCAGGGATCAATTTGCTGCTTGCCTAACAATTTACTGCACGCGATATGCATAATGCAATTTTTATTAAAATTATGTAAGAAACATTTACAATTTACTTAGTTACGCTTACTCAAACTCGATTATATGTGGTGTCTCAGAGTCGTAGCACAAACATTACCTATAAGAGGCTCGATCTTGTATCAAAAACTTCGTTCATTTCTATAATCAAATAGTTATTCACAATCATCATATTTAAGTTTATCAACGTGATATGTATTTTTGGAAACGCTTAAAAGATTCTCGGTTGGCCGACGGGAGCTTAAACATTTATTTGGTCTACTCATTGTATGCACCGAACCCCAACTTAGTTTATGTAAAACGGATCGGGTCGAATAAAACTGATGGACGACCGAAAGGCGGTCCTTTACCCGTTTGCCGACGGCCGTCCGTGTGGAGCTTACAAAACAAACCCACGACCCTATTTTAAAACAATCAATTACCGAGCGTACGTACGTAGGAGCAACATTAAATCGTTTACTTGTAGGGGAAATGCAATTTTCATGTTTCGCTGTGGGACGGGAAAACAGATTTTGTGGCCAACTTTGAAGTGAGACACAACTTGCGATCGGAATGAACTTTTATACAATCATTGGACGAAGTTTAATTTTGTGCAATTCTCTGTTTTCTCACTTCTTTTCATTTTGATGATTGCACATTGATATTGTACAACTAAAAGAAAACATGCCATCATGGGTTCGCACATTCTCAGACCACCCAATTGGAATATCTTAAACTGCATTAGAGAACGTTGGTAAAACGAAGTGTATTTTTTAGACCCAATTGTCTAAATTATATCGTCGTCTAACAAATTAGAACGTAAAATACAAAATAACACATTGGATTGGGTTTCGAATGCCTATTAATAGTAACTAATTGGCAACATACACCGAGCGAACAATCTAAAACTAAAATCTATACGGTCAATTCTGAAATCTAAAGATAATGTCTACAGGTAAAAGAGTTTGCAATGTTTTAACAGCTCAAAATTGATTATTTGGAGCTAGAAGAAATACTAGAAATTTGGAAGCTGTCTTAACACAATTACACTACTTAAAAAATATAATGCAAAATACATTGAAATAACTAATTTGGAAAATGAGTACAATTTCGAACAGTAATTACTTCATTAACATGATACATCGGCACAATATGACCATTATGACCCACATTGTAATAGGTAATTATTTTAAGAATTATGATTACCTGTAATTTGTACAGATTTGACTGGGTTCGATTCATGTTTTTGTACTTTAGAAAAGTTTAGATCACTTTAGTTATTATTTATTGCAAAGCAAAAGGAGGTATTATTATCGTATTGATTGTAGGTGTAAATTCAAATAACAAGCGAATAGAGGATTCATTTAATAGCATGCAATGGTACAAAACAAGGCACAGTAAGCTACGGTAATCCGATTACAACATGTCAGCTTCGGTCTAAAAAGGCTGTTAGTTATGTATGTAGATGCAGTTGTTTCGGAGGGTTCGCGGCGCGGCAGCATGAACTCGCGACTAATCAATATTGCGTGATTTGAAATTTGAACGTGCGGACGGAATATCTGCCAGGAAAAATTCAATTATTGCCGCATAGCTCCGCACCTGCTCACAAAACAATACAAACAGCTTATCAGTGACGCAAACAGAGGCATCGGTTATTGTCATAATTAGCGCTTCATTGGTATTGAAATTTTACGTGATTCAGCATTAAATTACAGCGTCACAATATGCTTATTAACATTTTGCGGAACGCTTTTTACTGCCCGTTTGTTTATCATATCAGAGGTAGGACTTCCTCATATTTTTCTCTTTGGGCCGATCAGAAACAGGCTGGATCCTTATCGATAATCTTGTGTGAACGACCTACACTACTCTTGCCAATCCATGTACTACCCGGGCCTATCAGCCATCTATCTCGTACTTCGTTTGGATATTTATGAAGTACTACAACGAAGCACCCGTCCCGTTGTGGACTATATACATAGAGTATAGCTGAGCTAGGTTCTTCTAGATTAATGAAGATCTTTTAAGATTTTCTAACCTTTTTAATCTTCATCTGGTGCAATGGTTAGACATAATTGCACCAGATGATGAAGATAAGATTAGTATTACTTAGAGTCTTCATTTTTAGAACTTGTCAACAATGTAACATATTTTTCATTTGTAGTTTTCAATAGTTCCCATCACTAGTTTTTTGATCCAACCATTGACAAAGCTAATATGGCGGATTGTTTACATTATCGACAAGTTCTAAAAATAAAGACTATACTTAGATGGGATTTTTTTGGTTAACCAACCACAATTATAAAATTCTGAAATATTTTGGTGGAATATTTATAACCTAAAATATCTTCAATTAAAAAAAAAAACTCTAAAATACTAAATAATACTCGTTCTAAAGCTCACAACTTTTTGGCAAGCACATTCTAGAAAAAGGTTTCGTCCATTTTCCCCCAAGTCTTGAACTACCACGTGTTCTGTTCATTATCTTGCGCTAACCTTATACATTCAGTGAATTTATAGGTACGTAAGATATAAAATGAAGAGAGATTGGCTAAGGAATAAGCAATTTTTCCCTCATTTACCGTTATCGTTGTGAAGCACCGCCTGGTGTTGACGCTGAGATTTATCTTTGGTGAAATAAATAAGCGTCCATCTTATAATATTGGCGAATGAACGGCTCCAAATAAAAATGGACCGCCAAGTTTATTGAAGTGATTAATGAATTCAATTTATTTTTATAATGATTAATAATAATTTTTGTAACAAACATAATATAAGAATTTTTTTACATAATCATTTTGGCTTGAAGTTTGCATGGGTTTATAATAATATTATGTTGATATGTTGATGTTGACCTGTTCTTCACACAGATTTTGGTGGAATGTATATTACAAAGTTAGTCCATCATTATAATTATAGTAATATAGCCTCAGTGCTTCAGCAGATTGTTTTTAAGGAAGGTAAGTGCACGATGAGGGGATGCATAAGGAGGGAATAGAGACATGGGCTCAAACTGTATACTAATTCAGTCTTTTCTTTAACTGTATTTTGAATAAACTACAACTTACATATGTTCACTTGTTTCAGAAACAAAACACGAATTAGAAGATCTCATGGCCGATGTTAAGAAAACTGCCAACAAAGTAAGAGGAAAGTTAAAACGTAAGTCCACACACGAACTTATCTTGTTAAACTAAAACTGTCTCAGGAAATAATCAGATTGTTGCAAGGTGGTTCAATTTAACAATTTACAAATCCCCCACAGTTAAACATCAATAAACCTTTTTCTTGGCCTCCTTGTTGCCTTTACTGAATTTGTATTATCCGTTTTTATATAATATCACTTAATGGGCTCGCTCTGTCTCTTTACAAAGTCGACCTTTATACTTATTTAATTTCATAAAGCTGATAGACCTCTTTTACATCACAATCAAATAACTGAAAAATAACTTAGACGATTTTTAGATATTTGCTCAGAGTTGCTTTATTTTCTATTGATTTCCATTTTCATTAAAATGTTATCATTGGCTATAAAAAAAGTTGAAAACAAAAAAGGGATTCACAAATGCAGTCAAGGTATTTTCTCTGGATAACATTACAATTGAATGAATTCACAGACATAGAACAGAACATCGAACAAGAGGAGCACTCGAATAAATCATCGGCGGACCTGAGGATAAGAAAGACACAGCACTCGACGCTGTCGCGCAAGTTCGTCGAGGTGATGACCGAATACAACCGCACCCAGACCGATTACAGGGACCGGTGCAAAAACAGGATACTGCGGCAGCTGGAGATCACGGGCCGCGCCACCACCGACGATGAACTCGAGGCCATGCTCGAGCAAGACAATCCGGCCGTCTTCACCCAAGGGGTAAGTAGTATACCATCAAATCTCATATGTAAGAAAGTACTAATCTATGTTAATCCATCTAAGTAAGTACTCCTATGGAGTTAGTACCATCAAATCGCAACTTCTGAACGGAAGTAGTAATGGGGTATCTCTTCTGCCCGAAGTCTTCTTAATCTATTTATATAAATAAAATCAATTTAAATCGGCACTACCGATTTAGCTGATTTTTGTTTTATTGTGTTTGTAATTGTCAGGACAAGGTTTGTATAACATTTTTTTTTGGACAAGCCACGGGAATAGTCATCAATAGTCGGAACTTTGGATTGTATTTTTATATGAAAATGATCATGTAACTAGTTTTAAATTTAGAAGGCAACTACTAAACTAAACAAGTTTAAAATAAAAAGTAAACCTTCACGTTTTTTATCTAATGTTTTTGTTTAGATTCATGACATGACTAGAGTTGCTGTTGTTTAAAACACAGATTACTACACGTATATTTTACCAGGTTAATGTTACTATTTTAAAAAATAAACTGCATCTAATCTATCTTAAAAATCATCTGATTTTAGTCAAATCAACATTATTTGTTATTTATCTTGTAATTATAATATTAAACGATATTTTACCATGGCGCAACATACTAAAATATGACATAAAACTTAGAAGGAAAATGAGATATCAATTCGGTGAATTGCTGTTGTTGTTTTAGCAGAGAATAATTTAGTTCACGGACCGCCCACATACATAAATTCATTGTCAAAGTATTTTCAGGCTCGGGACCCATAATTGGAATGTTTTTATACGCTACATTACTTTGTTACTAAACCCAACATGTACAAAAATAAGCAGTGTAGAGTGTGGGATGTCTCGCATTTTAGACGCTACATTTAAATATATTATGCCTACGTTGGAAACTTTTTGTCACGTTATTAAGCGATGTTATTTATTTCTTCAAACAGTATCATAATCGGTAGCCTTTTAATATCAGCTTTGTACCCTAAATAAGTATTAGTCCAAATTAAAACTAATACGTAAATATAATGAATTTGTAATATTTAAGTGCCTGTAAAACTTTTTACAGGCCGTTCAGTAATTTCTGTTTGCATACAGAAACCAAAGACAGAATTTCCTTAACGCGAGTCAGTCTACGCACATTGATTACGAAGAAAGGTTGTTGAGAATTTTTGTCATAATCATATTGAGGCCAATATTGCGGTTGTCTTCTTAACAATTGGGGAAATATTAAAATTTAGCCAATAATAACTTGAGATATTCAATATAGAGGACTTAAACATATTCAAAAATCACGCATTCCTTTTATTTTGCTGTATATAAATATTGATTATAATAAATGCCAATTATAACATTCTGCCACACTGCAAAATGCTAATACTAAATCTATCGCAACTGTCGCCAAATATACGTATTGTATGTATGAGTTTCATTGTAGGCCGAGTTAATGCTACACAAAACCAGTGGTCATTATCGCGTAGGTAATTATTATTGTGTAGATTTATTTGACGAATATTATAGTTGTACAATTGAATATTTTCCAGATAATAATGGAGACCCAGCAAGCGAAGCAGACGCTGGCCGACATCGAGGCGCGACACGCTGACATCATCAAACTGGAGACGTCCATTCGCGAACTCCACGACATGTTCATGGACATGGCGATGCTCGTAGAGAGTCAGGTCACATACTTTCTATTATTGATTTTTATTCCAGTACAAAACATTTTGTCTGCGGAAGATATCTGTTGTGTCAGATTTTCAAAGCTATACATATCTAGTCCAATATTTTTAGCCTCTCCAATTTGAACTTTGTTTCGAAAGCTTCCTCAGCGAGGTTTCGAAAGCTCTAAATAGAAATATGTTTGTTCTCAACAAACATTAAGTCTTTAAATAAATAAAATTTGGATTGACATTTAAAAATATATAAGTCGACTCCATATAACAATTCAGAATTGCAATGAACATTATAGACAGACATTTAAAACTACATATACACTGTAATTATTTGTTTCGCCTACAAATCACTCATTAATCCAGAGAGAGATTCGGTTTGATTGTACTATGTAAATAGTAACTACAGCAAACGAGGTGAGTTGAAAACAATAAACATCAACTAACACGAAATCCATATTTAATTACATTATTAAAAAATAGCTACTAACGTTCAGTGTCTACTTTCCATAAGAGACTTTCTAGGAAGTAGCCACTTGAAGAATTTGTTATAACTACACACTGATCTCTAAAGAAAAAGTCTAATTTACTATTAATGGCAGTTTTGTTAACAATTCCTCTTATCACTTTAAAACTAGCAATTTGTTAAACGTGCGGAACTCTTGACATAAATTCAACACCCGCAAACTCATCAATTCAATCTCATAAATAAGCAAAGTGAAAGAGGCCTCGAATATGAATCGGAAGGTGTAGCGCGGGCGATAAATAAATTTACTAGATTTAGATAGATTATATTTAAAACGCCATCAATGGTCTGCTCTTTAGTCTATAACGCATTGCAGTAACAAGTTCAGTCCAAGTATTCTTAAAATATTTTTACTCATGGCCTATGCCCAAAGTTCGAACTATAGACTTTAATTTGGAAAATAAGGCTCTTAAGGAACTCAGGTTCCTATAACGAGCATTATAAATAACTAAAAATAAACGAGGTTCTCTGGGTGCAGGGTGAGATGATCGACCGCATTGAGTATCATGTAGAACATGCCGTGGACTATGTCCAAACTGCCACGCAAGACACAAAGAAGGCCCTAAAATATCAGAGCAAAGCTCGACGGGTGAGTTGCCTTCATATCGGTGTTGTTTCATTCGTTGCTAATGCGTTTTTGTTTTGTCCGCCCTCGATCCGACCCCGTCGCGTCCTAATCCCGATCCCGACCCTGTTATGTCACATTGTCTATGGTTCTATTCATTTTATTCCTGCATTTTTATTTTACATTGTTCGGTGATTGGTTCACTTTGTGTATTCATTTATTTATTTTACTCGCATCTAACGTTTGCTTTGACCGTATTGTTATTTACATGATGAATATTCGTATCGCTCCAACTAATATTGGATGGATTTGGGCTTCTTAAAACTTTAACCTGATTTCGTGTATCACTAATGTTTTTTATAAACTCTGGTTTGGTGTGTGCGTAATTTGCCTTCGGTATATGGTGGTATTTTGTTTCTATAAACTGTAAGTGACGCTTAAACTGTATATGTATCTATATTAATTTCGTTTATGTATTAACTGTCTTATATAACTGTCTCTATTAATAAGTTAACACTCGATGTCATCACTATAACCACACGTTTGCGCTCAATGTTGTTGTGTATCGTTACTTGTAACACTTGAATATTATTATACCTACTCTAGGAATACATTAACATTATGGTGTATAGTTTCGTTTCGGTCGGCTCCTGTAACACGACTTACCATTGAACCAATCGGCCGCAAAGTAGTCGCGTCCCGTTCCCTCCGCCCTTCACCTTAGCGCGAACAGGGTGAGCTGGTTGATCGCATCGAGCACCAGGTCACACAGACCACAGACTACATAGAGGGCGGCCGCGGACAGCTCGACCAAGCGTACAAGTGGGCCGTCAAAGCGCGGAAGGTAAACGCACAGGGGGCTCTCTCTCTCTTTCTCTCAGTATCTCTCTGTCTAACTGGGGACATGCAACGTAACATTTTGCCTGTTATAAGAAGGCGGAAAAACGGGACATTGACCCTTAAAGATCGCAGGAGAGCCAAACATTTTCTTACATGTTAATTTTTGCTACTAAAGTTTTTTTTTTATTAAAGTATGTCTATTTATACCATATGAGTTTAGGTTTCATATTTAATTTTAATATTGTTTCAAAACATAACATAATTATCAAAATTCTGTGTGTTAAGAAAATTAACAAACATCCATGAATATTATGATTGTGAATATCACGCGATTAAGCTTGTGTAGTTAAAGTAAAAGCTAGTTGTTTTTCGCATTTTATAATTTTTTCAATGTTATAACAAAAATAAGCCAAAACTTATGTCTTATACACTACTTTAATCTAGGACCCGTACCAGTATGAATTTGTGTTACTTTGCTACGATTTGTTTAATTTTACTGGAATGATTTTCGTTTAACGCAATTTCAGAAAAATATCAGCGTATTATAGATATCAAAATTAAAATTAGCTCAACTCACTTCGTTGAAACGCTATATCGTTTCCGTTCCATGGAGCAATGTCCTGTTTTCCTGCTGCTCTAAAAACAGATTATAACTTCACACTAATATGATACGGGGATTATTATTATTGTTATTGACAACACTTATTTTATTTAATCATTTTTAATTTCCTAAAAAAGTATCGTACTCATTACTTTTAATTTGATATAGTATATTTTTCTCTTCTCATATATTTGGTTTAATTTATAACAGGTCGACACAAAATAATATACAATATTACACTTTATACTAAAATCTACATGGTGACAAAGCTGCATTGAAACTTTTGTTTCACACACTTCAGGTTTTATATAATAATAAAAAATATAAAATGTAAAGTTTGATGTAGTGTATGTGTGTGTGTAAATGTAGTGTGTGTGTGCAAGGGGAGGAAGTGTTTTTGTGCAAGGGGGTGTGATATATATGCCTTAATTGGAACTGGGTGTTAAAGTAATTGTCTTATCTGTAAACTGTGTGAACGTGTATGAATGTTGGGTGTTTGCTTCTAGTAGGTGTACACGGAGCAGATGTGAGATGAACGAATTTTGTATAATAATTTTTGATATAAAGTTTTTGTGTATTGCTTGCTCATTTCAGTATTTTCTTAGGTATTTCTTACCTGATCCTGATCTCAGGCGATGTATGTAAAAAAATCCTTAACCTATGCATTTTGAAAGTTGATTATTTCTCTTAAGGCCAGATCTAATTAAAAACGTAAAGGTGTAAATAAAATTTATTTGAAATTAATATTTTACCAAATACGATTCTCTATTTAAATAAATTTTGGAGAGATCGAGTGGCTCACGGTTACTCATTTTCATACAATATTTTAATTAATTAAATACAGTAATCACTGTAGTGGTCATTTAATTAATTAATGTAATTTTAACGATTTTAATTTATGCGAGTTAAAAAAGTGGCCGTGATTTTTTTTTTTAATATAAAATTTGTAAAACAATATATTTTTATTTAAAAGAAATTAAATAATTAATGTATATATACAGCTTCATATCTAATAATCTAATATAAAATCCATGTGTTTTTCCTCAATTTGCATAGCTTCGATATTTGCATATTGCATGCAGCATTATGTTAACGTATCGTGAAAATGCAACATAAATGCATATCGGCCTGTTGGTGCCTTAAACATGTTTTCGACACAGTGAAAATTGTAATACATATTACATGTCATGTATTTTTATTTATTTTATTTCCTTTTCAACTATCGTTGGATGATATTATATTATTAATTTTTTGGCATAACAAGTAATTTACTTCCATCAAAAATTGTAGATGTTACCCCACAACATCATCCTCTTGTCTTAAATAACATAATATAGACTTATAGAGGGTATGCTTCTAGTTTCTCATATGTAGTATCGTGTTTGCCATAATCGTTCAAATGAAATATGTTTCTAAGATTAATAATCATGAACATATTAAGACACCCGCGTTTATCGAATTAATAAGATCGAAATAAGGCAAACGCCGATTAATGCTCTGTTTTTACGGTAATTCTTTTTGAGCGTCAACAAAATCTACATAGTATGTTTGATCGAAGACCAATACACATATAAAAGTATATGCACACGCAGTCTACAAGCACCCAATAACTTGAGCTTAAAAGCCTAATATTTTAAGTAAACTTGCTAGCATGAAACAGCCTTTACTCAATATATTGTATTTAAGTAAGTATTGTGTGTACAATTTCATGTTGCTTTAACTAGCTTTTGTGATTTTGTGTCGGTGTCGGCATTCAAGTTTTCTCTTGTACAATTTGACAAGGTATTTACCATTTTATGTATTTTTTTTTGCAAATGTAAAAAAGAGCCCTTTTTTTTTTTTAATTTTTTATTATTATTATTATGAGCAGTTTTAGTATGTAAAGCTTTTTGTGAAGGCTTTTTATTTTAAAATTCAATGCATTGTCACACTGGTCGAGTCACGCTAGTTTTGCTAATATTTCAGAACATTTTTTTTTTCTAGTAAAATCTATAATTGCCAAAATCAAAAGTTCTGAAAAGTAAAAAAAAAATAATTTGCCTATTCCAAAATGGATGTTACCTTGTCACTGTGATAAGTTTACTATAATTTTTTTAAAATTCTTGCTATACCCATAATATATAAAAAAAATCATTATACACTATGACACATATACTCGTTATCAGACATTTTATTTAGTTTTTGTTTCTCCATTTTTTATTTCAGAAAAAAATCTTCATCATAATATGCCTGTCAGTTACGGTGGTAATATTGATAATAATACTTGCTGTGGCCCTCACATAGACTACGATAGAAGATGGCCTCACTGAATCACATTTCAAGGATATTTTCCGCTATAAAGCAAAATTATATTTTTACGCATCACTAGCACACGCGTGCTGTTTTTTCCGCATAATTACAGCCCACGAAAGATTAACACGAAGTGTACATTCAATTTATTACCTTTAAATAGATTTGTGCAGAAGGAACCGCAATGTGTCGAAGAAAAACAGATTATTAAACAATTATCTTGTAAACAAGATCAACATTAATTATTATCGTGTATACCAAACATGTATGTTTACATGTGAACACTATGTACGTTTGTTATTTTTCACATTAAGTAGACTTGGGCTGAGAATTATTTAATTAAAAAATACGCTTTACGAAATTATATTTGGCCCTTGTAAACTATTTTAAGGCGGGCGTCCGAAATATGTATATGGACATTTTTTCCGCAACTTGTTTAAATTCTTTTTGGCTGTTATTTAATCTATCGCCAAACTAAAATTACTTAATCAATAAATGATTGATCAACTAAGAAACCTGTTTGGTCAGCCAAAAAAAAAAATGCTGTCCGAGTAGACATTTTGCTGATCAAAATATTTATTACTAATTTTTTTTATTGCGTCTCTCAGGTGCCTCGTTTCAGTCATAAAAGTAGTCAATGCGAAAACAAAATCCAAGTTGCTAAAAATGTATATTTTTCAAGATGAGAACAATTTTTTGTAACTTTATAAACCTTGGCCAGATCTAAAAGTGATTTCTTTAATAAAATATGCATAGTATTAAGCGCCATGTTATGGCACGAAGGAATTATTTAATAGCGGACTGAGTAGATTGGTCTAGGTTAGATTTTGTGGTAAAATAACACTGCCTTCGATTTAGTGACTGTCGAAGGATATTGCCGTCGCGGTAGATTGGTTCCAGACAATATTAGCAAAGTGCAATAAGAAGATTGTGCTTTAATATTTTAAGTGCTTCGGGGTGAAACAGTAGCAAATATTGACTTTACAAAATGATATAATATCTATTTAATAGAGGGTCTTAAAGTCGTATTTGTTTAATAAACCTAACTACACTTTTCAGTTATAAGTCCATTATAGAATGACATCGATAACAACCTTCCATCTGTTTTACAAGGACACTTAAAAATTTCATGAACTCAAAATGGTACTTGTCCAGGATAGAATCGAAAATTGACCCAATGAAAATGTAAAAGAAAATTATTTTTATGTTGCATTGTTTTATTTTTATTAAAAAAAAATATGAATAAATCTATAAATACTGAAACTGGTTCAGCAGATATATTGTATCAATTTTACCCAGTTACAATGAAGATGTTTGTTTTCAATTTTAGTATTGCCAATATATTCCCCTTCAACCATTTCAATATGATTCATTTAGTTTTCAAATGTTACTTTATTTTATTATTATTATTATTTTTATTTGCTACGGTTTCACCCTGTATTAAATGATGCTTTCCTGGTGTTACCAGATTAATTTAGTATTTAAAAACTTATTATCTGTATATAAACATAGTTTAAGATAATGATTGAGGACATCACATTATGTAGAGTATAAAATTATTATTGTTAAACTATTTGAGTGTTTGTACGTCTGTTTCTGTGTTTAAATTGAAATTTGCCCAAAATACATATATAAAATTTTTGTTAAGTTTGTCGGGCAAGCGTTTTTTAATGAGTTTCGTTTTGCTGTTAATTTTTTTCTGATATATTTACTAGTGAAGTTTACCTAAACATGAGATTTGTTTTCGTTAAATTAATGACAGTACAATATATTGTTCTTCCATTATAAATAGAACATTTGTTTGATCAGTATTCAAAGTCTAGTTTTAATTTTGCACAATGTAACAATTAATATCTACATACTTATTATCCGATAGGTGTATGAAATCAACCGAGCTATTATATTTTAGAGTAATTCAAATGTAAAGTCTTTAATCGTAATAATAAAATTGTGAAGAGTAAAAACATTAATTTAAACCAATATGAAAAAATTCTCGACTTATGGACTAATAATATATTAAGTTCTACATAAGTCTGAAATAATCCACGAAAATTGATGATTTCTAAACTTCGTAGGTTATATTGTTGCTTTTTTGCTTTTGACGTGATTTCTCTTTCCATAGTGGGAGGCAATACAGAAAACTGGGATACAGTTTGATGCTGTAGCCTACATATATGTACATATCATCTACATCCAAAATTTAATTACTTTACTAGATAGCTAAAGGATCAAATTTCGAATTCGTTGGATATATACATATAATAGGCTCAAAGAGAAAAAAATAATTCGTAACGTAGGTACGCGTATTCACGTAAAACACGGCCGTGTCAACGACACACATACACCCACTCCATTTTTTTTATCTCAACACAATATCCATGCATTGAAATTACATATAATATAATAGCTCACACTGCTAGAGTTGATATTAGTTGAAAATTTGTTTTATAATAATATTTTTTTCTTCCACAATGATTTGTGGAAAAAAATTCATATTTCTTCTCTCGAAGAGACATGTATGAATCTGCTCTTTAAGGTTGAGGTTACATAAAGAGCGGAGCGGGGCGGGCGCCCACTCGCAGTGTCTCCGTTCCAAGCTCCAAGCTCCAAACTTTAGGTTCATATAAATATTTGTATAACGGCGATCTTTTCATAATCGCAGCCTAAAAGTGTATAACTAATAGTTTTTCATTTGTTGAATTGTGGAATGAAAAAATATGAATTTTAATGAAACCATTTTGTTTAAATTTCTAAATGTTTATTATAGAGATCATGTCACAAAATTTATGTGAAATATTATATATAATACTGCTGGCATATAAAAATTAATCATATAACATTTTGTTAACAGATTCTATCTTAAATGAGTATTAATAAGCAAAGTATTTGTACTTCCTTTTGAATGTTTTTTTATTTTATTTGTTTTTTATTTTTTTCTCAGTGTTGCATTTAAAAAAGCATTTCAATTTACTAATTCAGATTTCTTTTTTTTTAAGTCTGTTAGAGGAAATTTTGTGAAGTTTTCATGTTTGTGCACTAATATTGCAAAAAAAAAGACTGTGAATCATAATATTATGCCATTTTCATTTTTACTTAAAAACTTTAGAACATTTCGTTATGTATTAACGATAATCGAATTAGTTAGTTACTCGTGATTTTTAAATGAGTATAATAACATATTATTTACTCAAAGTGTAAATATGTTGATAATGTTTAAAATTATACTTATTTATTTTATTTTTATTTATTTTATTTTCTTTTCAACCCTTTTCGTAGAAGTGAGCTTTTATAAACCCATAAGCGTCAGTTTACGCCGAAACGCGACGCGCTCATTTTAAGGTAGCATTACAATATATAACTTATTTATTACACGAAAACATTACGTAGTTTAGTGAGTACGCGAAAGTCGCGCGAGATGCATCGCGTACTCACTGAATATTTATACCTGTCTGTGTATTAGTTTTATATTGAATTGCTACTTTAAACCATTCACACATGAACCCACATCGAGACCTTTAATGGGTTAAAATGTGCGCGCATCGACGCGTTTCGGTGTGAACTGACCCTAAGATTTAATAAATACAACATCAACTACATAAATAGACAGCACCATTGCTTTCTATAAGATAAGCAAACTTTTCTTGTGCGACGATATTTTCTGTATGGGATATTTTGTACAGATAAACTTATATAAGAGTCTAGACATTCGATATGGGCAAAAACTGTGCAGAATTGTTTATATTGTATTTGATAAAAAATTTATAAAGAGTAAAACGAAAGGCAAATGACGCACCCACCGTTACTTGAGTTGAAGCGCGAACCCGGCACACGTATAAAGCGTACTGTTACATGGTCGCCACCGGCAGAAGAAGATCATGATCCTAGTGTGTCTGCTGATACTGGGCCTCGTGGTGGTCGGCTACGTGTCGAGTTACTTCATGTGAGCGCTGCGCCGTCGCTACGAATGCTCAAAGGTAAGCGGACTCGCAGGCGAGCGAAGGCGATTAAAAGCCCGAGCTCGCACCGCCATTGCCCCCCAACTAATGCGTGTTGTGTTTGTCCCTTCTGCAGAAGAAGATTATGATTATGGTGTGTCTCCTCGTGCTCGGCTTGATCGCGACCGGCTACGTGTATAACACATTCTTCTAAACAGTCGGCCCCGGGGGCAGGTTTGACGAGACTATTTCTGGGCTATATCATAATTAAACAATATATAGAACATTAATATGCCTAATTAATTATGTAGTTAGTTGTTCATACTTCAATTTAAGGCGCTATGTTTATAGGTCCGAATGGAGGAATCAAATTGGAAAATAAAAAATTGCTTTGACGTTTTTAGGTGAAGTTAATTTTAATTCAAATTGCATTAATGTGTTCATTGAAATAATTATTGTTAGTTTCGATGAAAATTACTTTAATATTATTAAAATATATTTTGGTCTGGTTCAAACAGAGCTTTGTTTAATGGCGTTAAGTTAATTGGTAAGTATGCGAAATCTACTTAGGACTTCAATAAAAATTCCTCAAATGTCTGCTAGGGCCCAATCGAATAAAGAAAGGGGTGTAACAGAAATATAAAATCTTTTCGTCAGAATTAAATATGTATTCATTAACATATACTGACAATGAAGATAAAAATGTACAATTTTATCGTTAATATGTGGATAAAAAAAAAAATCGTTTTCCCAGTTTAATAATTGAATACAATAATAATTAAACCTGAAAATAGTTGTATATTTGCGAATTTATATTAAGGTTGTAGGTTCAATGAAACATTTTTCAACATAGCGCCTTAAACCTTCTCTGCACCGGTTGCAGAGATTGATTTGATCTTGATGCCATTAGTTGCGAGATGAGATTTAAAGTAGACGCTGTATGGTTTGGCAATACGACTAAGTCGGTGCAATTGGTACGAAAGTGACGGGCTTAGTGTCCGATGGATTGGAACATCAAATTTGCATGAATCAGCTGCATATCGTATCCTATAGGAATAATGGTTTACGAATCCCGTACTTACTCGGAGGTCTTATAAATTAAAAATAAAATTATTTTTTGCAAACCTAAAGCATATTTATAAGACTTCTTTTTCATACAGTTTTTTTTAGACTTGCTCTGATTTCATGCTTTGTAATGCACAACATAATATTTTATACAGTTACCACTACCGGCCAACCCCGATTTTTATATTAATCACCAAAGCTAAAATATATATATTGGTGCTTGTAATTTTTAAAGCAAGTTTTTTTTGGGACCCCAAAAACAACAACAAACGGAGTTTGGTCGGTAAACAACTTGATACTAACATAACACTTACATATTTATATGTAATTATTAATGTAAATTATTAATTTTATCGATCAGTTATGTAGAATTTAGTAGTGATAGGATTGATACTCTAGCACAAATACTTTCTTGCACTTTTTTTCTCTAATAAGTTCTTCTTTATTTTTTTGTTTTTCTAAATACTTGCGCCTTTTTACCTAAATTACTATTAAATCCAATAATAAATAATACAAATAGTTACGTACAACAGAAAAACACTGGAAACTTATTAAAACACATAAAACATCTCCAGGTTTACAAGTACATACCTACTTAAAGTATACTATTTTGAAGCAAAATTTATATAAGATATTGAACAATATATAATCTTTTTTTTTTAATAACCTACCCACGATTTTCGGTTAGTATTTTGACAAATGTTTACACCATGAAATGGCAATAAACATGTGTGTTTTTTTTTCAAAATAAATATAATTGAACTTGCCTAATCCAAAGAAATATGCATTGATTCGTGAAAATTTATTGTCCCCCACGGTGTTTTAAAGTATGTATCATCAATTTTTATTGTACTTCTCGTAAATACAATGTATCTATTGTACAATTTCCAGGATCGCAAGGCGAAGAAACCATTATCGCTGTATTCAGTGCCTGCAACCCGCCTGGCATACAAAAGCAGTCGTCATTGCGTCCCAATATTCACAATACCTACATTATCACACATAACATTCTTTTATGTCACTAGAAGTCGCATGTAACGATCTAATTGTGTATTCGTGTAACGTGGTATTTGCCATCATTCGTGTCTAACCATTCATGTATTCATGTAAAAGAGTTTTTACTCATTCGACCCAGAATACAGAACTTGCGTACGCGCAGAAAACTAAGGTATAAGAGACTAAATATTATTTAGTTAATAATCTTAGTTCCACTAAGATCTAGTTAATAATTCTGATAATATAGTCAATAATTCCTAGTTGCAACTGTGCAATTTTATGCCTTGTATTATTCGGACGCGTAAAATGCACCCAAACCTGCAAAGGATTTGGATGAATATTCTTTTTATATATTATGCCTTAAGTAGTCTATTCGTATGTCTAATTGTGGTTCTATTGATTTTTGCTATTGATGGCATATTGTTCTCGTAAATGATCCGTCAATTTTGCTTTTCTATGATGAACGCCCCCTTACGGCTTGTTTTGTATTCTGAGTCGAGACTTGAAAACAGTATGACAAAAACCCATGAAAACTTAGATAATTTAAAAAAACTTACAATTAAAGCTTGGCAATAAAATTAAGCATGATTTTTCTGCATTAAAAATGCCAACATGTTTTGATCATAGAAACAGCGTGCTTTTTATTGCTATAGCGCTAGAACACAAGTTTAGAATAATGTAATTATATCATTTTATTATTAATTTCTGATTTGAAGCAATAATCAATAGTTACTTACGTAGTTTTTCTACGAGGATTAAAATTTTTATGTTACGGTCACTGCCCGAAGTAATAAATTTTTAAAGTATTATTTACGGAAACTAGACACAAACAAATCTCTTTTGTCTATGTATCTCCAAGATTTATTAGTCAAAACTAACTCCTAAACTGGGTACCCCGTACGGAGAATCAATCAAACCCTTACACTGGGTAATAATACGGTGCTATAGTAGCCCATTCATTCTCTTGTCCTTTACCTACTTTTTTTTTTCATTTCTGATCGATCATTTGCTTCTGGCTTTGACTTTTACAGAGGTTTATTAACTATTTAATGCTTTGTTTTGTTGGTTCATTAGATGAAAAACAATTTTAATACTAGAAGTGATTTAAAAACAACACTGTTAAATTTGTGGCAACAGTCAATTTCTGTGATGGTGTCATTTTAGGTGCATATTTTGACTTCCTTGAATATGAACATGAATATTCTATTGTATAATTTTTAAGAGATATTTGAATTATTTTGTTTTTAATTTCACGTGCCTATTTTTTATAGTATAAATTAGTTTAATAAAATTTTAAAAGTGACTAGTTAATGATGTCCGGGGTTAGCTTACATTCGCACTAGGCTGCCACTAGGAGCCGCCGCGACTTTGCTGTCTAGTGTGCGCGTACGCTTAGGGTCAGTTCACACCGGAGAGTACGTTTTAGTGTAGCAAACAAGTTCTATATTCTATTGCTATCTTTAAAAAGTGCTCATCGGTGTGAGCTTTAGACCCTAGAGTTAGAGTAAATGTTAGAGAATCACAACAGAATATATATATCAAAAATACAGAGTGTATGACTTGCCTTTACCACCAACTATGAATATACGATATATATGACAGAATCACAACAGAATATATATTGTTCACTGTTCACTTAGCGTCTATTCGACTGGAGAGTTGTATAAATACAGTAATTCTTACTTTATAAAAGGATACACTACTTTTTTACTAACGAAATATTTTATTATATATGTTAGACATTTATTGAATCAGTGAGATGGTTAACTCTACCCCGGACTGAACGTTTATTCTCTATATTCTATCTTATATTGTTTTGTTAGACACTACTCAACTTGAAAACACTCAGTTTACGACTAAATATAATAGTGATTGATTAACTGTCTAAAAATCCTACGACGATGAAAGATAATGTATAAAATCGAAAAGTTGTAGATATGGTAAAATTAGCAGACGTGAAAGATAGAAAAGAGCAAACTATTCAAGATAGAATAAAGAAAATAATCGTACTAATACCGATCAACACCTTATTTGGCAAAAGTGTCTGTAAATCATGTGCAAAGTTGATTTAATTTAAATTTATATCAATACACCTGTGAATCAACTATCAATGATAATTATATATTTGTTGTTTAATGTATTATATAATATTACGTATGATATAATATAGTTTGTGTATGTTTACATTGTCGTGTACAAATTATTAGAAACTATTTAATACTTGTCACAATTTTTAATGGACGTGAGTTCCAAAGTTGAACCACATTTATCTAATTCTAAGACGTTTAGTTGAAGGGCAACTGAATTAATATGCGAAAGTGTTCAACAATACGATGTTATATGTATACATACATAAACTACAAATGTTTAAGTAAAAAAAAATAGGCTGTTTGACTGCATTTAACTTTTTTGTGGCGAATTCCTGCCACAAAACTAGCCAGAGCCATTATTGCTTTAAAAGCTACCAAATTTGTTCAACCGGACCCTATCAATATCGAAGATATTGTAGGGTAATATTTAAATATTAAAAGTAATAAATAAATTTTGTAGAGTAACTCATCCGCGTTTCAACCAAAAGTCAACAATCACTATTTCTACACAGATCAGATAAAAATGTTGCCATTATTGGTATGTACCTACATGATTTTTGGGAGTATATTTAAAAGTAGACGCATTATGATTTTCATTGATTTACACACAATTGAGCATAGGCTCGATTGAATTCGATCATAGTTTATATCGCAGGTGATTTTTAAAAATGAGTGTTGACTTAGTTCTTCGGTATACTAACGAGTTAACACCAAATTGTTCTCACAGTAAAGAGTTATCTAAGAGTATGAATGGTTGAGGTGTGGCAGCAGTCGAACAGCCTTTCGCGGAAGTGCGGTGAGGGATAAGGGATAGGGGATGAGGGATAAGAGATAGGGGATAAGGGATAAGGGATGGGGATGAGGGGATTGGCAACTAGAGCATATCGCGCCGGCGAACGTCATCGCCGTAGCAATAATTCGATTAAAAATTGTTTTAATCTTTCGAATGTGTGATAGTAGATGCAGTTGTTGTTTAGTTAACATTAAAAACATAATTTGTAATTGATAAAAAAAATGAATTGTTATTGTGAGTGTAACATTAATCGGTACTTTAAGTATTTTAAAATTTTCAAAAGTACTTAGTCTCGTATCCTTACATTACATTACATTGGTATAAAATTTTTGGCGCTTCTCGAAACGTAGTTAAATGAAGTATTTATAACATTGATTTCGTATTGAACAAGACGTTCTTCTGTGTACAGTATAACTACATACATAATTGTAGCTACTTAGTTAGCTAGGATAAAATTTCAAATAATTAACAATATAATACAAAATCTTGAGCAATATGCGATATACATATATACACTATATCTTGTCGGGCAGTGTTTTCAGTTTTTTTAATTAAATAATTATAAACATCTCGTAGTAGACGATACCACTCAATAATTGAGCACCAAATTAACTTAAAAGGAGGTAAGTCGAATAAGTACTTACTTATAGTTTTAATGTAACATAAGGGTTGAAAAGATCGCAGTTGGAATGTTATGGGACGAAGTGTAGAGGATGACACAGCAAGGATAACGGCACTAAGCACTATGTCCCGTCGACCACCGGTATCCCATCCCGTCTGATGCTCGATATATGAAGCAATGTTAATTTTAACATTTCTAGAATATAATTATAGACTTTTATTATCCTTAAGGTGTAGGATTTCATCTAGTTGCCTTCGTAATAGTAGAGGAATTAGATTATTCTTTTCTCTCGATAGCTTCGTTTTTTTTTTGTATTGAGGCCAGTCGCCAGTCAATTGTCCCGCTTGTCCTGACGTCCACATGTTTTTTTTTTTTTGGTGAATTTCAATAGAAAATAAGTTGATATTTAAATAATATATATACCTACCCAACGACAGAAACGTATGTGCTGTCTGTGTTCGTAACGTTTTAATAAATAGATACCCTCTATTTCCCGAAACGACGATTTGAATAATAGCCGCGTGTCATTCGGTGGACGGCAGTCAAACGGGCAGGTCGTTCCGCCGCGCACTCTGCCGCGTCTTCAACGTTGCGCTGCCTCTAGCTAGAAAACATCTAATCTTCATTTGTTATATAATTAATTATTATATATAAATAAATATATAGTAAGTAAAAAAATTGTTGGTCTCGTGACGAGATCGCGTACCTGACACCAATCTTAAAAATAAATTGTAGTGAATTAGCAGTGAGTGCGCCGCCGCCGGTAAACGTATTCGCACAAGTCTCACGCTGCGCGGGAGTCAGTCGAACGCTGACGCAAATTAAGAGAAAATTGTTAGAGTAGACGTAGAGAATGCAATCCCTTAACATCCACAAACCAGTGAACACTTACACTGAATGAACCAGTAAGTTTTTGAAAATAAGCATAAAATTGAAACTACCTATAGTTTTTACGTGAAATAATCTTCTAGTTGTCCCAACCCTGTCGTATATATATACTGGAAATTATTAAAACAATAATCCGTACATTTGAACTGTAATCCTGGTATTGCATTCCCTAAGTAGGCGTAACCGGACTACTAGTCGGCTTTCGATATATGTATATTGTTCTGATCTTATTCTAATCTTAACCATTACATTCTTCGGTTATATATAATACCTAGTGTACATAAGTGTAAGCGACGTTCTCGTGTTCAAGTGACGTCTAAGTTCACGACACGACGCGCCGTGTCGTGTCGTGTCGTGTCGCGACGCATCTGTTTAATATCTTTCATTCTTATAAAATAAAAAGTATTTTCATAAACAATAGTATTCGTATTGTTGATTGGATTGCTAATATTTTGTAATAAGTACACAATTAGTATAGTTTATATATACTTATGTGTCAATTCATATAGCGTTTTATTACATCAAAGGTTAGTTAGTAAGTGTTAATAAAAGTAACCGAAAAAAAAATTATATAATAATAATTACAGTGATGTTTATTAAGCTTGTTCGACAGTTAGCGCTGAACAAAGTGAACCTTGTACCTAATATTTACATAATAATAATAATTAGATACTTATATTAACTTATTATTCACAAGTTTATCATTTAGGTATCTGTAAAGCACAGCAATAGACATGATATTATAATCAAACCGTGACCTCTCGTTCGAGTAGCTACTTTTCAATTAATCTGACTCGTACATATACCTAACTTACTTAAGTAAATATACTTTACTTACTTACTCAAAAAACCTTCTCTTCACTTAAATTTAAGACAACGAAACTTTCTTGCAAACAAGTTAAAAGATTTAACGCTCTGCAGTGAAAATTTCTGTTTTTGGAATGCAATTTTTTTTTTTTTTATAACATAAAGGTGGCAGACAGGCAGGCGGCCCACTTGATGGTAGGTGGTTACCGTCGCCTAAGGACACAAGCAACACCAAGGGGAGTGCTAGTGCGCTGCCTACCCTGAAGATATTTGTTAACCCCTCGCTTGAAGAAGCCCATATTGTAGCTAGGTGGAAACACCTAGCTACAATATGGCTTACAATAGAAGGGAATCGCGTAAATTAATATTTGCAAAACTTAATTACTTTCTCGGAATGATAAATATTTGATCTCAATTATTGTACAATGATCTTAAGTGCAGTATTTGTTACTTATATGTAATACTAGCTTACCCGGCGTACTTCGTAACGCCTCAGAATTGAAACCCTTTCCATACAAAATGAATGAGAAAAATAATTTTATTCACAAATTATTTTTCATGAATATTTCAGATGTTTTCATAGTTATTCTGCTATTCGGGTCGGTTTATTTTATTCTAATAATGCTAATTATTTATTTAAATTTAACAAATTCAATTATCATGAAAATCGATTCAACCGTTCTCGAGTTATAAATGGTGTAACTAAACACGACTTTCTTTTATATATAACTAGCTGACCCGGCGAACTCCGTTTCGCCACCAGATGGCTTCGTTCGTTCGGAAATTTTTCCTGAATTTTCTTTGCTATAAACCTCACGGAGCCCGAGACCTTTCCAACGAATGCAAAACCGTGGAAATCGGTTCGTGCGTTCTGGAGTTATAGCGTCAGGAAGGAAAACCCGACTTATTTTTATATAGTTATATAATATATTATAGAAGATTTTTTTTTGTTAATATTGGCATTAGAAACTACGCGTCCCAATTTTATCGTTAATATAAAGAAGAATTTAATTAAAAATTCTTTAAATTGTCAATCGGCGGTAAATGTTAAATCGATAAGAGTATTTGTTTATTAATGATATTGATTGTAGAGTCGCTAGACTTGAATTTGTAGTGACATTTTCACAAAAATTCATAATCCATAAAAAAAAATTTATCGACTTGTGCTTCGTTCTCTGACTATATTTGATGTTGCTTGGCGTTGAATGATGTGAAACATTGAAAATATTAGAGTTTATAATTTATTTTAAGTCATGTTATTTTTATACTTAGTTTAGTGAAACTGTTGAAATAGAATAGTCTCCTTTTACTGAAGTTCTTGTATCTAAATAAGGTATATTTCAGAATTTATATTAAAAATTGTATTCCTCTTTATGATAAAGTCGTCTTGTAATCTTCTTGTAAAGGAACACACTGACTACCTACTACAATACTTGTATTACGAATTATCGGTG
Source organism: Synanthedon andrenaeformis (assembly GCA_936446665.2). Classification (NCBI taxonomy): domain Eukaryota; kingdom Metazoa; phylum Arthropoda; class Insecta; order Lepidoptera; family Sesiidae; genus Synanthedon; species Synanthedon andrenaeformis. The sequence goes on along the minus strand of OW387780.2, from coordinate 11,231,046 downwards.
AAATACATAACACATTGTAAAATTCAAGTTATATAGATTGGTTTTTATAGTCATATTCTGTATGTAGGTTATCAATCTGAAATTCTCTCATAATTATAAAATAAACGGTGTTTTCTGCTGCTTTTGAATTTTATTTTTAATCATCCTTTTCCTTTAAGGGTCTTTTGTAGAAGTCCCACCGAACAATCGTCCGTGTTTTTTATTGGATACGCAATGTTGTATGCCCTACTATGAGGAGATCGTTTATTCCCACTAGTTCTGTGCTGTAGAGTACACGGAACTAGTGAGACTTTTGTCTCATTAGTTCTTGTGGTAAACCTGGAGATCTATCTGAAGCTGACTGAAGAGAAAATTGACTTAAAACTCTTTTGGGGGATCCAAAGTGCATGAAGTGTCTTAAAATTCATAATTTGGAATTGTCTGGCATAATGGACTCATATGTACTAGGAGCCATTGCAATAGAATCCAAGTGGACGGAGCGGAAAATGGGCTCTGGCATCCTGCACTCCCTCAAAACAGTGACGATTTGAAACTGATGTTATGGGACCAAACCATCGAAACAACAGCACACATGATATTATTTCACTGTGGTCTTTTGAAAGGGGGTGGTTACTGCCGCCAGACGGGCTGCCCAGATGACTGCAAAACGCAGTGTGCTCGCCACTACGTAAACATATTCCAGTTGCAACAACCACAATTTTACTCGTTTAAATAGTAATGATTAAGGCCAAATTGGATAGTACTCAGTTTAATTCAACAAATATAAGATTCTGGATTCTTGTATATGTATAAGTTGTAGGCTAGCTAAGGCTTAGGCTTATGTATAAGGCTTAGCTCTGCAGCTTATGCAGTTAAACAGATTCGACGTCTAACAGATGTCGATACAGCTAGGATTGTCTATTTTAGTTACTTCCACAGTATAATGTGTTATGGGATTCTTCTTTGGGGTAGCGCTGCGGACATAAATACTATTTTTATTTTACAAAAAAGGGCCATTAGAGCCATCTATCAACTAGATCCGCAGTGTTCTCTCAGAGAAAAGTTCAAAGAAATAAAGATTTTAACTGTTACATGTCAGTATATTTATGAAAATTTAATTTACGCTCATAAAAATATTAGTCAGTTTAATAAAAAATGTGATGTACACAATATAAATACTAGGTTCAAAAATAATTTAGATTTACATAAGACGCGACTCCACAAGATAAGTAATTCTTTTATGGGTCAATGTATACGGTTTTATAATAAACTACCTGAGATGATAAGAGCCTTATCTATAAATAAATTTAAAGGTGTCATTAAAGCCAAACTCCTCTCGAAAGGCTACTATAAGGTCACTGATTATTTAAGTGACAATGAAGCCTGGATTTAGAGCTTGGATCCGGAGCTCATACTATGTTTTGCTTAGTATTGTATATGAACTTTATGTTTGTATTAAGTGTACTTAATTGTAATTTTTATATTTTAAAGATGACAAAAAGAATAGTATCCTGAGTTTCTTTCGGGGTTTCTTCGCAGGATCGTCATCTTGGCTTTTTTTCCGAAACCCTAGTAAATTTAAATTTATAATAACGATCATAAGAGTTTCGTGAGAAACCTAATTGATAAATAAATATTTTGATTTGATTTTGTATATGTGTTATATACAACTTCATCTATTACCTATACAAAATACTTACTAAAATGACAAGACTCTTACTTCTGCGTGTGCACAACGACAATGGGTATTCTAAAAGATTAAACCAACTAAAATAAAACAACAATTGACGAAGTATTGATGTAATTAACTCATAATTTTACATTTAAAATGCATTAAGACTATACTAAAAACTAATTTTGTACCTATACTTATAATTTACTTTCCAGCTGCCTTTTCTCTGGCTTTCTTTCCTTCGGTCAGTTTAAGTCTCTCTTCTTCCACTAGGTTGTTGTTTATTTTTGTGATGACACCAGTTCCTAATGTCAAACCGGTGAAACGCAATGTGAACCTCTGTCCTTGTTCGCAGACCATTGGTTTAAATAATTTTAATTTTAACCTAGAAAAATAAGACATCAACGATTCATCTACCCTAAAATATTCAGGATAGAGAAGTGAGCATTAGGGATTCTTAGAAATACTACTTATGCGAAGTTTGTGAGAATGGACGTATGGTCCGATTTTATTTTGATAAAAATGGTAAACAAATATGAGGTCGCCAGGGTCACTGACCTGTTTTAGAGATGGGATTTGTACAATAGGCATATCAAAGAGAGTTGACTCAGTGAGTAACTCATTCGCAGCCATGGCAACACTGCATTTTGCACCTCCGTAAAAACCAAAACTGAATAAAATGTTATTATTAATAAGAATAATAAATAAAAACGAATTATTAGTTTAGTGGTAATTTTAAGTAATCTATTTTATTAATGCCATTTAATCAAAAATAATTTCATAAAGTGTTTTCGTTTACGGTTATGAATTATGATAAACTAAAACTTTAAAAATGTATATAGAATTGTGAACTTGATAATTTATGTACGAATCAAAACCTCATGTGACTCCAAATGACTTAGGTCGTGTACATGTCCCGTCTCTAAAACCATAGACAAAATCTCTGTGACGTCTATTGGTATTGCAGGTTATGTGACGATTTTATCGAGTTTTTTTGCATTTTCCTCTGAAAATATGCAATAATTTTGGATACATATCGTAAAGAATATTATGTTTAGTGAGTGTAAATGAATTCGTGTACATATGAATGTGTAATTAAGGTTAAAACTCGAAAACTATATGTCGGGAATTGTTTGTTTACCTTTTTTATCAAAAGAATAAATTCGGACCTTATGTTTTAACGCAAAAACTACTGTACAGATTATAATATAGCTTAACCAGTTTTTGCCCAAAGGTTTTAAAACACATTTATTCAATCTTTATTCCTCTTTCTAAGTCGTGAAAACCGTATTAAAGTCTATTTTTTGGTTTAGAAGTAGTAAGCAGAGAAATAGGACAGTCGCTTACAGTTTCGGCAATTGGTTGTAAAATATTATTGTTTTTCTAGATATAAATCTCACATAATTTTCAGGGAGATATAAATCTTGCCTGAAAAGTTATCCGATTGATAAAACCGCATTAAAATCTGTTACGTTGATTGGGAGGAGTCAGCGGCTATACAGACAGACAAACAGATACTTAGGATATATAATTGGCAAAAATATGCTGGCAACTCACGTGACGTCTTCACCGGGCATCGCCATTTCCTTGTCCGGGATGATGACTTGCGCAGCGCAATCCCACGTCATGGAGAACATTTGCAGTTGGATGTAGGAGGTGAAGGGCCTCGGCCTGCCCCCCTCCTCCTTGCTGAGGATGTAGACGGCCGCTTCGAGGTTGTCGTGCGCCTTGACGGTGCCCGGCTTGGCCAACACCATCCCTCGCTTCACCTGATCCCTCTTCACAGCCCTCACCAAAGCGCCCATCGAGTCTCCGGCGTGCGCCTCGTCCAACGTCTTGTGGAACATCTCCACTCCGGTCACGGTGGTCTTCATGGATTTGCCGTAACCGACTATTTCGCATTCGCTCCCCTTCTTTAGTACACCTTAAAGCGACAAAAAAAAATCCGTTTAAATAATGTGTAATGGTAGGGGTATTACTGCTTTCAGCAGTCATAAACTTGACGAGCTCGTTGGATGAGTGGTTGGGGTGCATTCCAGGGCATGTACAACTTTGGAGATGAACTTTTCAAAGTTGGCTCTGGTCTAGATCTCTGGATGGTGGTGGCGGGACGTAGTGCGTTTGAGGCGAAACAAAATCGCCCGGAGATGGGTTCGTAGAAACTAGTGATGTCGCACACTCCCCCGTCGACGAGACGAGTAGGGGTTTATTTTTTTGTTTCCCCTACTAAAAAATAAAAATAAATGCGTTTCGCAGTCATTTGGGCAGCCCGTTTGGCGGCAATAACCAACCTCTTACATAATGCCACCATGAAGTAAAAGCACATATTGCATTGTATAATACCTCTGTGTAAACATCCAGTGATTACTGTGCCTCGGCCAGGTATTGAATAAGTGGCTTCAATGGGCATAAGGAAAGGCTTGTCCAGCTCTCGGACAGGGGTCGGGATGAAGGTGTCCACTTCTTTCAGCAGCTGAGTGACAGCTTCGGCGCCTATTTCAGGATTCTTGCCATCCAGGGCACTCAATGCTGATCCTGTAAAAAGTAAGAAAAATGAAACATCCACAAGAAATAGCTCCAAAATAAATAAACAGAAGAGAAAATTCTACACAAAAGGATTAATTATTGTAGTTTCTATAATGATAGAAATAATAAGTTTAGGATCTGTTACAGATCTTTATCTTGACTAATTCGATACAATTTGTCGAGATGAAAATCTAAGCTGCAATAGACTGCATGTCATGGAGCCCTTGTGCCCTAAGTACAACCGTCTGTGGTCATACACCACAGTCTAATGATAATTAGTATGAAAGTGTCCTTGTAGTGAGGTAAAGTGGAGGCTTGAGTGAGACGTACCTTTGACGACAGGGATTTTGTCGCCGTCGTAGCCCATTTCGGTCATGAGCTCGCGAATCTCCATCTCGACCAATTCGATCATCTCAGCGTCGGCGGCGTCCACCTTGTTGATGAACACCACGATATGCTCGATGCCAATCTGCTTCGCCAACAACAGATGCTCGCGCGTCTGAGGCATCACTCCGTCTGTGGCGGCCACCACCAGGATTGCGCCATCCATCTGCGTCGTGCCCGTTATCATGTTCTAAACAGAGAAACAATTATTTCATAAGCCTAGTTTTCAATTAGCTGGAGAAAAAACAATTCAATATTTGTGATCTATGCTGAAAGTAATCAAGGCTTTACACCATCAACTAAAACAAAAATACCTTAATGTAATCAGCGTGTCCTGGACAATCTGTGTGACTGTAATGTCTATTTTCTGTCTGATATTCTACATGAGCAATATTGATGGTGATGCCTCGAGCTTTCTCCTCAGGAGCATTGTCAATATCTGCATATTTCTTCAGTTGTGCCATGTCGGCATCTGATAAAACTGTAAAAATAATAAATATTACATTAATGTCTACTTCAGAGTTACCTCATAAGGTGTATAATACGTATACACTTTAATGTTATGATGGCTCAAAATTAAAAAGAGTGTGGTGCTTAAAATTTCTTACTCGTATTTTTTTATTATTATAGCTAAATAATAATTCTACTAATGTTATAATTGAGTTACAAAAGATTTGTGTGATTTATTTTTTATGTTATGGAGAACAATTTCGCACAACTAAATCCGTTAAACTACAATCGCTGAAAAAAGGATAATTAAATTAAAATTCAAATGAAAATACAATTATTAATAAAATATTAGCTGAACCCAGCCAAGCTGCAATATACTCATGAATTGTACACATAAACCATCTTCAGAAATTTCTATTTCCAACTTTACAATCAGAAACAAAATCCATTGACAACTTTCTGAAATTAGTGCCATACATAAAGAGAGATAGAGAAAAAGAGTACTTTATACTATGTACTGATTTTCTTCAGATTACATAAAACATAGGGAAAAAAATGTTCCAAAACTTTTATTGATTTTACTAAAGCTTGTGTCACTAACTCTAAAAACCGGCAATTGGTTGACAAAACACATTTTTGTTGTCTTAAATTACTCATTTAAACAAAAATACCTTTTGTAATGGCAGCAGTTAATGTAGTCTTTCCATGATCCACATGGCCAATGGTACCAACATTGCAATGGGGTTTTGTTCTCTCAAACACTTGTTTTTCAGCATAATTTCTTTGTAGTATGATGTTCAATGGCGCCAAGCGAGGTGAGGCAGTTGCCCGACTAATATGGTTTTGCTTTAACACCAGCTTCAACACTGAAAAAATTAAGTGTAATGTGTGTAGCTTTTGCGGCAACCGTTTGGTAAATATGTAGGTAAAGAAAAACTATAATAAAGGTTCATTATTTTATTTATATAACCTATAAATATATAACTAAAAAAATTATATATAATACATTGATTCTTTATAGACCTTATTTAATGTCCTTCTAGCTCTGTTAATCGAGATTAATTTGAATTGCAATTTCTTATCATTAATATAATAAAGTAGCCTTACCTGGGTTAACCAAATTTCTTGCGATCGAAATTGTGGCCATTGCTGCGGGCCTCAATAAAATTTGGGCCGGACAATTTCGTAAACGTTTATACGTTCAGAAATTAATAACTAATGCGTTAATAATATTTATACGGCTACGGTCACTATAATATGTTCTTAAATTCTAGAACCTATCAGAGTATGTATGTAATCACTACGTTTTATATGGAATTGGAACCTATCATACGCCTATCATCATGATCAGATCAATCAATGTCAGTTTGCATGTGGTATATACTACTCTATAGAAAGAGGTACAGATTACTAATTATATATACTTTATTATCCTATCATAGGATAAATTATAATATAGTTCGCCCGTGATGCAATTTTTTATATACACGAATCTTCCTCGTTTATCCCTTTATTATATAGTAAATATCTGAGTAGTTAGCGGAGAAACAGACAGTTGCGGAGATTTTGACGTTTCTTTTCTACTTGTATAAAAACTTAATTAAATTTTATTATTTACAAATTACCTAATAACCGATGGTGAAAATCGCATCAAAATCCGTTGCGTAGTTTGATAGGAGTTAACGGATATACAGATGCAGACGCAAAATGCGACTTCAATTTACACTATGTAAAGAATGTAGAATTCTTTTGTACTTACTGTTAAAATATTTTATTCATTCGGAGAGGAAATTATAAATAAAACCAAGTATAATACGGAAAACCATTTATTGTAAGTAACAAAGAATTTTTGAGAAAATAGTTAAGTACTACAAATATTATGTATTTCCGTGTAGGTAACATAGCATAAATTTAACTACATACCTAGAAACGAGAATCAAGTCATTTTTAATAACCAAAAAAATTCCGAAAAATTAGTTACCAAAGAATAATAATTAGGTATGTACCTGAGTACCCAGTTTAACAAATTATAAATATTATCAAATTATATATAACATATAAGTAACATAAAACATAAATTTAAATAAAATGGTTGAAACGAGAATCAATTCATTTTAAATAACAAAAAAAAATTCCGAAAAATTAGTTACTAAAGAATAATAATTAGGTATGTACCTGAGTACCCAGTTTAACAAATTATAAATATTATCAAATTATATATAATATATAAGTAACATAAGAAAACATAAATTTATATAAAATGGTTGAAACGAGAATAAATTCATTTTAAATAACTAAAAAAAAAATTCCGAAAAATTAGTTAGGTACTAAAGAATAATAATTAGGTATGTACCTGAGTACCCAGTTTAACAAATTACAAATATTATCAAATTATAACATATACCTACCTAAAACATAAATTTAAATAAGATGGTTGAAACGAGAATCAATTCATTTTAAATAACAAAAAAAAAACAAATTCTAAGTAAGGCTTCTCTTACTATCACGTGCATAAGAACCCGTTTTAAAAATATTAGTACATCTGTACCTCTGAATTAACCAAATAAAATAAAGAAAGATGCATTAAAATTCGAAATCAATGCTTTCTGTAGACATGCGAGCTTTACGGGCTTCCGAGCTAAGTCCGGTTTGTGTTAAAATAGTTTTTGAAGAATCTGTAAATAAAATGTAGTATTAATTTTACAGAGGCAATAGATCTATAAATCCTATCCCTACAAGGGGGATACTTAGAAGGGATAGGTGGATATATTTTTAACTAGCTGTCAACTAAATGCGTGGTATTCGGAACAAGGAACATATATACTCTTTAGCAAGAGATTCGGAATCATGGAGAATAAAAATTCGAGGAACATTAGAAAATGTCCATTGACCACCACTGAATAGTGAGGCGCTGTAGTAGCATTGGGGCGTGGCGCTCTAGTAGCATTTTATTTATCATATCAATTCCCCAATGCTACATAAGCGCCGCCTAATTGAGCGTATTCGACGGACACTTTTTCATGTCCTCCTTTACCTCTACTACGCTAAATGTTACGGAAAACTTGCTACAAAACATAAGTGAAAACCGCATTCAAATCGGTTTAGCTGTTTCTGAGATTAGCCTTCATTAAAGCACAAATAGACCACTATTTTCTTGACATTAGTTAATTTAAAACATAACTTTACTGTTACTTACCATTATTTGTAAAATCATTAGAGGATTCACTAAGCTCAGTAGCTATCAAAGTTTTTGGCGATTTAAAGACATTCTTCTTCTTAGATTTATCATACCGATTACCCATAACAGTTTCTTTTGACTTATTTGGAGTGTTATTCTCCGAAATATTTTTTCTCGGAGCTTTATTCGAATTAGCGGGAGTAAGGGGTTTATCATCTTCGGAATCGCTTGAACTTTCAAGAGGAAATTCAATATTGAATTTCCTCTCCACGTGACTCTTGAACTTCTGCAATTGATGCCTGCTTGGCTTCTTTGGAGTATTTATGTTTCCTTTGTATCGCGCAATGAAACTGTAATTCTCCAAGCGTTTTGCCAAAGGCATTCTCAAAGCATCGGTTGCTTGTTTTAAGGCTTCTTCTGCTCTTACTTTGTCGTATGTCATCATGCTTTCCCGACATACTTTATCATTGCGTGCGAAAGGTCTTAAATTTTGTATTGGAATCCAAGCTCTTGTAACGTCTTTGACGTCGAAGAATACAACGTGGTATTCCTCCTGAAAAATATTTATTATACTACATATTATTAAAAACTATCCACCCGCTCTTTGCACCCGCTCTCGGCTTCGTAAGGGGGGGGATGTTTTTTTCTGAAAACTATATAAAAACCTTTTTCGGTTAACGCTCTTTCCGTTAGTGAAAACCGCATGATAATCTGTTCAATATTTTTTGAGATCATCGCGAACATACAGACGCGACGGGGGACTTTTTCTTACAATATTGAAACATCGAATGTAAAATCAATGCCAAAGCCCATTTCCTTATCCCTACCTTCCACCTCATCTTTTATCCTAAAGGATTTAGAAGCGCATGTGCAACCCCTTGAATGTGGCCTGTTTCAAAAACATGAAATTCCCATCCGCGGAAGTTGAAAATTCTTCATCCGCAAAAGACTTATTTATTTTACTGTAACATCCTCATTATGTCAGATTGTATAAATTAAATTCCTATAAAGGTCTTATGAGCAAGTACTAACAGGTGTTTCGGAGAAACCGTCGAGCCAATAGAACTGTTCTGTATCAGGGCAGTCGTCGACCATTGCAGGCCACCAAGGCCAACCGGGTATGCGAGCCCACACTAAAGAGCCAGCCGAGTATTCATTGTAAATTAATTCCTCTTGTTCACGGAGACTCAAAGTTTTCTCCGGTGCTGAACATTTAGCCAGACTTGTGTCTGTAAAAAAAATTATCACTCCGTATAAATAAGCTAATGAGCTGAAAACACACTATATCTGCTATAAGTTGCAAAGGAGTTGGGTGTCCCGCAGACTATAGGTTACTTGTTCCTGCAGCATCAGCTCAAGGTTACCGTGTTATGGGAATACCACTGAAGTAAATTGAACATGTACAATTTAGTAGAAATCCCTTCGTCAACTAGGAAACGGGATGATAGTCATTAAAGCTTGTTTGACAAAAATGTTTTGTTGTAAATTTTTGCGAACAGTTTAATAGCAGAAAGACGTTGCTCAAGGCTAAGGTCTATACGGTCATATAAAATGAGGGACTGGTGTTCAATTATTTGCAATAAAAAAAATCTCTAGTCCTACCTGATTGATTGTACCTAAAAGTTATGCCTGATTGTGCGTTTTTTTTCACTCCATACAAATTTCGTCAATAAATTGTGCACTGCACATATCGCCAGCGGCCTTTTTACATGATGGAAACACAACTTAACTTGTTGAGTTGTTATAGGTATCTCAGAAAGGGACTTTTCTTAGGAATATAAGTGTAGGTACCTAAGTACAATTTTCATAGACAACTAGCGACCCGCTCCCAGTTTCGCCTGAGGTGCAATTTTTTTGTATAATATAAAAACCTCCCCTGTTTATTCCTCTTTCCATATGTGAAAACCGTTAAAATTGATCTGCCCATTCTCGAGTTTTTGAAGCGTACACAAACCAATTTAATATTTAAAATATTAGTTATAATCGTAATCTTTCTCAACTACTTTTATGATAAAACTTACCGTTTGGCTGAAAAATGCAAGAAACGCATATATGCAAACGTTCACCGGGTTTTTTTTTTACAATTTGGGATCGATGGGGACTTTTCACTTACACCTATTTTCAGCTGTAAACTTTGTAACCAGAATTTGTAACCTTGAATGTCTATTTTGACTGGACCATGCCAGGCGTATAATCAGCAATATAATAGCAGCTCATTTATATTTTTCATAGCAGACGAAGTCGCGGGCCAGCTAGTATAAATAAATTTTACAATTTCCTTCTAATCTGGACCTGTTGAAATTAAGGCTAACTTCTCGATCGTATTAAACCTATCAAGTGGTGCAACCCTTATAAAACTCCACCAAACACGTCTTGAATATTACCACAGTTTTATAATCCATTACAATGCATCTAACCTACAGGTACTTACTTACAATAATTAGCTGTAGATTTTGCATTCTTTTTTATCCTGGAAAAATGTTAGATTCCTGTGGAATTTTCAAAAAAACGAACTACAGTGCGTAAAAAGTCCAAGCACAGCTATAGTACAAATCTTTGGCTAGTACCTAGTTTCTATTCTACTACTACTACGACTCTCTACTTTGTCTTACCTGGATTCATTTTACAATACCATTTTTTTGGCAACTCATGTCTCTCCTCAATATGAGGCATGTGACGCCATTTTTGGCAATTGTCGCACTGAACCCAGAGGCCAGACACACGGCGCTTCTGAATCCAAATCATCCTTTCGCGATGACTCATATTATGAGAAGGCAAACTTAAGACTTCTTTGTATGAACTGTGAAATATTTATTTATTTTAAATTCCACTTTCGAATCTATTATATGACTTGTATCAATACTAATATAGGTAATAAATATGAAAGTAACTTTGTCTGTCTGTTAGCTTTTCACGTCTAAACTACTCAACCAATCATCGTGAAATTTTGCATACGTTGTCAAGGAAAGGACATAGGGTACAGACCTCCTCTTATTATGAGGACCCCTCTCAGCTTCTATCAGGAGAAATGAGTTTTATTCACATAATATGTCTTCAAAAGATTGCTAGTTTTCTTCGTAAAAGTTTTTCATTCAGTGTTGATGCAGTGATTATTACTTCTAATCTTAATAAAAAATAGATAAGAACACCCAAGAGGTGCTAGCCCACTGTGATTCAAATGATCCATTACTTAGGAAAGTCATTGTCCTAGAAAATATATTTTAGCTTAGGTAGTCCTAGAAAATTTACCCAGGATAATTACTAGGAAATCAAGTTAGTAATTTAGATATAGGGAGTCTTCATAAACTAAGTACTTATATTTTAAAATTCCGTTTTTATATTACCTACAATGGCTCAATTGTCGTACCAAAATAAAAGAAATTATATGATGTTGTTTTTTAAGTGTAAATGTTATAAAATATGTACTACCAACCAGCTACTTCAAAAAGATGTAAAAAAAAATTTGTGAAAATTATATACACAAACATTTCTCATTTATTAAGTATCTCTTTACATTAGTGAAACCCGTCGGGTGGTTTAAAATTTAGCAAAGAAACAAAAAGAGTTGAACAGTGAGTTTATTTTATAACATGTATAGATATACATTATTAGAAATTAAAATAGTTTGTGTTAAATGTTTATGAATGGAGGATATTCATAAACACTTTGTCAATCTAATTTTTAAATGAGTATATATATAAAAAAAGTGTGTAAAATTTTAATTTTTTATTAATACTAGCTACATAAATGTTTTTATACTTAGGTAAATTATATATCCTATTAACAGTCATAATGATCCAACCCCATTTTATAATATTCTATATATTGTCAATTAACGCCAATTTAGTAGTGGCAAGGCACACTGTGTTTCGCAGTCATTTGGACAGCCTGACTGTTGGCTCTAACCACCCTCTAACAGAAGACCACTGGGAAATAGCATCTGTGCTGTTGTGTATCAGTGAGTAAGGGATATTGCTTGAGCCTATTTCCATTTTAATTCAATTTAATTCATTTATTGCTAAACCATAATGTATATGTTAAAAATATATAAAAGACCAGTATTATGGGCCCTGTCGTGCATGCAACGTAAGGGACTAGGAGAGAGGAAGCGTAAAATATATATATAAAAATTATTTTATTTTATTTAAATTAAATTTTAGAATAAAAATAAATAATATTTACATATATTTACATTAAATAATTATATGATCTATAAAATATTCATTAGTATTATAGTAACATTTACTATTTAGGATTTTTTTCAATTTTTTTATAAATATGATATTATTGTTTTCTTTTCTTAAATTATCTGGTAATTTATTATATATTTTTATTGAAGAACTGAAGGTATTTGAAGAATTTAGTTCTAATCGTGATGTTGGTAATATTAAATCATTTTTATGTCGTAGTGTATACTTGTATGGTAAGTCTTCACGTTTTGTATAAAATTGTTTATATTTTCGGACAAATTTACACATCTCCAAAATATATAAGCTGGGCAGAGTTAATATTTTATATTCGAGAAAGTATGGTCTACAGCTATCAATCTGTTCTATATTTGCTATGATTCTGATTAACTTTTTTTGAAGGGTGAATAAAGAGGCTACATCTGTACTGTTATCTTATCCTTAATACTATTATGTTCGGCAGCACACTTGCAGCACCTATGGCATTGCTTGTATAAGTGTCGATAGCCACCTACCATCATCAAGTAGACCGTCAGCCTGTCTGTCGACTTTAACATAAAAAATATTATTCCTGAACAGAAAAATAAGGTTTTCCAATCAAATAAATTAGTTACAACCCCACACCTGACACCGTGTTGTAGTTTTAAATTGTTAATTATATTTTAAATAATATTCACGAGCTGTCATGACAAACTTTATTTATTAACTAGTTATCAAAATTGTACGACAGGTATCTTAATATGTATTCTATTTTAAGTAAATATAAAATTACCTTAAATTCAATAACAATCACAACATTACTTAAGTATATTATACCTTTAATTAGCTAAGTACAGCAGATAATTTTTTAAGAAATATCCGACGCTAGTTTAGTAATAACAAACTCGGTGTTAGGGACCATTTATAAATATGGAGAAAAACATGTCCCAATGTTTATTTTTTTTACCTGAGTGCTAGATATGTAGGTACAATAAATTACCTAGGTATATTCAGAGGCATTTAGGATATAGTGGATGGGTACACTCACCTTGTAATCTGAGTCTGCTGAGAAAAGCCACCTTCATTTCCTACAGCTGTTTCATCAAAATCAATTTTTTGGTTTTTCTTTCTTTTAACCTGTTTGTTTTTATTTTAATAAATATAGTACATTGAAAAATAATTTAAAAAACAAAGCAAAAACTTATAAATCTTCGATATAGATTACCTACTCTTAACTCATAGGTAACAAGAAATAAATCATTTTTTATCGTTTTCCAGGTTGGTTTTTGTAATCATAGAAGATTCCTAAAATCATCATCATCATCCGTAGGACGTCAACTGCTGTACATAGGCCTCCCCTATTGCGTATTACCGTTTCCTTGTTTAATAGGAGGAAGCGCAAGCTCGAAATCAACAAGGGTTTGTATGCACATTTCTATCAACAAACTCTTGTTGATTTCAAGCCACCGAGACCCGAATTGAACAAGGATATGTAGTGATCGCACGCGTAAAATATATATGCAATAAAAGGCACTAATACGTTTCCTCGTTCGTTTGACTTACAATATGTTTTAACATTTGAAGTACACAAAATGTTAAGTGTTGAATTTAGATAAAATAAGAACTATTTGGTCTTATTATACCAATTATGTATATCTAACAACCAAAATAAGGAAAATATGGCCGCCGGCTTAACAATCGTGTGAGGACACCAAAGTTGAAATTTAGTCGAAATACAAAATGATCTCTGCCTTTCTTAAATAAATCATGCTGAATTCAGCAGGTCATAGCAAAATTGAAAAAAGGGTACACAATTACCGATAATGTAGCTCCTTCTTCAGGCTCAGCAGCAGCAGCAGCTTTCTTGGTGGGCTTATCGGCTTTTTTCATTGTTATTATTTTATTAGTCTTCTATGCAAAATACTTATTAGTTTATATATCAGCTAGAGCTAGGTATATTGTTGCTTAAATACTTTAATCAGTGAGCTTTGGTAAATTAATTTAACTACAATGACTTACACGTTGCAACTTCTAGAAGTAGAAACTAAACTAACTCTCTCTTTTCTCAATTCTCAATTTCTCAACGCCGCATCGAGCGCCAAAGCGAAAACGTCACTAAACTACTATCTTTCCCGCCAAAAATTGTTGCCATGGCGAAGGCACACAGATCACTATATATACTCCAAAGAGTTCCTATTTTGGCCGACCATCCATCTTTATGGTTACTCTCCTAGCACGTCGCCATCCATCCATCTATGGTTATCTCCGTAGAGGGGGTTATCCTCCCTCTACGGTTATCTCTTTCTTATATCTATGGTTTATCTTTTTTTTTTAAAACTTTTGGCCACAGTTTCGAGTAATAAAATCTACCCTCGAATAAGTACATAAAGGTTTTTTTATTTATCAAAAATTGAACCACTTTTTGTTTATCATTATTGTTTTCTTCATTAATATGTATTTTTTTATTATTTAATATGTATTTTTTTTACAATCAAAAATAATCAACATAACTTCTTAATAAATTGAGGAATTATAAATATCTATTAAAACTTATTTGAAACCTCTTTTATATTTTACATTTTTTTTAAATTAAAACTGATACAAGACGTTTTAATTTTTTTATTCATTTTATGTACCGTTTGCGGAAGTGCGCATCAACAAAATAATATTTTCATCGGGCTGGTCGCCATATTGCGGCGAGCAAGGTTTTTAATTTCTTCTAAGGTTCTCGTCGTTATCGGCGAAAGGGAGTAGATTCTACTCCCTTTTTTTGTGTTTTAAAGTTCTTCTAATCTTTATTTACCTCTAGGTAAAGTTTATAAATAAGGAAATTGCTATATTTCTTTGTTTTGAATTATAAACATGGCTTTCTAAAATGTGGGCCTGTTACGCAAAATCGTCTCCTCGCGGAGTGACCCGCTCAAATAGTGTTGTGAATGTTGGAGGAATCAAAAATGGAAAAGAAAATACAAAATCGATCATCCCAATCACAGTCGAGGTCTTCGGCCGTCGACTGTAAAAAACCTGCTGGTGAGTTCTATTCCTAGGTCATAAGACTTAGACACACTGACATTTTGTTGTTTATTTTTAGAAACATAAATGTTTTGTGTTTGTAGAATTACCGCATAAACCTTGGCCACGAAATCCTAAAAAACGCGAAGGACCCAGTAATAATGTTTCTAAGAATGTTCCATTGCAAAAGGGCAGAGGCCCAAATGATCGCCGTCCGCGCCCTCGCGGAAATTTTAATGTGGGTGGAACAGCGAACACCGGGTATGGAGTGTACACCTTTTGTGTTTCTTAACAATAATTTGGTCACATTTTATTGTTCGATTTAAATTACAGGATAGAGGAAGATGAAGAGCCGGAAATCGGCTCGGTGTTTTTGTCTGGAAGCAAAAAACAAAGCTTGAATCATTTGTTGAATTTCAACTATGAACGGAGGGACATCAGAGATCGCCGTGGGCCAGGGATACCACAAAGACGTCAAACGCAACGTCCTTTCCATCGACATGAGCACGATCTTTATCTTAGATCATAGTAAGTTTATGCTATTTGTTGATCGGAGTTATTATTTTTGGGATTTGTGACATGTACCTTAATTATTAATAATATTTTAAATTATTTTCAGTTGTCAGTTTGTGGTGAAGGCAGATGGGAAATTTGATTCAAACTTGCTAAATCCTGATGTACCTCTCAATTGGGAACAAATTGAGGAAGTTGTGAGTTTCAATTATTCTTTATACTTTTTTGTTTTCTTCCTTTTCTGTTTGCTTAAAATGTACATTTAAAATCAATGTCTTATGTAATCTTCTAATTGTGTTTTTGATATGAGGTTACAGTGATATTTTTCACAACAGCAAAGCAAAAAAGTGTTTATCATATCTTGCTTTTAAAATGACCTTGAGTTAAAAATTATTAGAACATACTAGTGTGGGTTTACTGTATAGGCATAGATGTTATAATTCTTTTCTAATACAATGAGCACCTATAAACAACCAAGTATAGGCCACCTATAGCTTTTAAAGCTGTTTTTCACAAAATCTGACATTTCATAAATAAATTGATAAAAGTATAATGTCAGCTATTACATTGATTTTAGTCAATACACTATCTTGTTGATCTTTGTAAGCAAAAAATGCAGTATGCCCGAATCCTATTATACCCAAAAGTAATTTCAAATAGATAAGCAGTCAATTATCTCACTGTTTATTTTGCATTTTACATATTTGTAAAAGGTTGAAAGCACCATGAAAAATACCATGCTTATGTCTCTTTCGCTTCGTTACTTCACTCGCTTGCAAATAAGTTATGGAGAATTTCTGCAATGCACAGTTTTTGTGTTCCACTCAAAAGAGTAGTATATAAAAGTAATTAATTTTAAATATAGAAACACTACAGCGGCATTATTACAGTACTTTTAATTGATTGTATAGGTGGTAAGAAGCAGTGGTCGGTCAGAGTGTCCTATATGTTTGGGAACACCTTCGGCGGGTCGCATTGGTCTCTGTGGTCACGTGTATTGCTGGGCATGTGCGCTACATTACGCTGCCACTCATGACAAACAACCTCCACCATGTCCAGTATGTGCTACACCGCTCAACGTCAAGGATATGAAGCCGGCGAGGACTGTGCAGTGGAAATCAACAACTGAAGAGGTATTACTGTAGTCCACCTAATTATCCGTGCTTTTTCTCTTATGTTTGTGCAAACTATATCAACATTTGTTACTCTTGAAAACAAGCAAGCATATTCTTGGCACTTTTTCAACTACTTATAGTGCCAATGGCCAGTGTTTGGGTAAAAATGAGAACTTATCTATGGCTGCTCTCTGTCACTATGTACATCCAAAGTCTATAGAAATTGAAAAATATTACTTGAATGATTGTTTGATTTTTGTGTGTGTTTGAGTGGACTCTTAAGCTTTTCAGACAAGAGAGAAGAGAGATTAAATTACCAGATTGTCTTTACTTACAATCTTTGTTTGAGTTACTATTTGTCAGATAAGGATAATAAAAAAAATTCCATGCACTCCAAAATAACATAGTTTGAAGTATATAATAAAATTGCACTCTTATATTGTATGATATTATATTGTATTATAATATTTTACATTTTCTTATTAATACACGTTTATTATACGTCCTGAAAAGATATCCTAACAAAGCGATGCATACATCCTTTAACTAAAAACGTGACAACTGCTTCTTTTATTGCGTCAATAGATGGCGCTGCACAGATTATGACTTGACTTGCATTTCCAAAGAAAATTCATGGATTTTATTACAATCTTATATAATATATATATATAATTATAAGTAACAAAATTACAACAAATAAATTATATTTTAGGATGTAATTTGTCTTATCCAAATTTATCATATAGTGACTAATCTATGGTGATTATAATTAATAATGATGTCAGGTTACAATGCGACTTGTGCGTCGTTTGCGAGGCTCCACAGTAGTGGAGGTGGCTCCGCCTCGTGGAAATGCAGCGAACAAGGAAGCCCTTTCAGTCTTGCCGTTGGATAATATTAATAATGCACCATACTCCAAACTTTTTGCAGCTACATCAAAACAAGTGAGACCTGTTTCATCTACTTTTACTATAAATAGTGATTTAAACCATCACCCAATTAATATTATATACTTTGACCAAATTATTAACATTTCTTTAAAATAATAGATTAGGATTATGGATAATGGGAAAAGGAAAAGGGGGGAAAGATTAGGAAAAGTGTTCTTAAATCTTTTACTCATTTGTGGAAGAACAAGAGCAGAAACTGCCACCATACCCTAAAATTTGCCAATTTGTGCCATTACCAAAATTATATTATTATTTTTATCTTTTTATTTATCTTAAAATTTATATGAAAATTAATCAAATGAAACTATTTTTTGACACTAAAACTAAAGCTTTGTCGATCAGTTTAGTTGAATGAGAACGTAATGTTAAATTACAGGTACTTGATATACTAGACAGGGAGCGTAAAGAGATTAAGAATCAGATAATGGAAGAAGTGGACACAACTGAATATGTTTACTTGCAACAAGCATTAGATTTACTTGAACAAAAGGAGAAACAAATCAATATGTTCCTTGACATACCCAAAGTCGACAAGAATATCTCTACAAACCAAGAGCTGCCTCACACTGTTGTAGAGAATTATGAAATCAATGAAAATAAACTTGATTGGTTTGATGTGACTGATGATGGTGCCGCTTGTGTTGAAATCTTGAAAGACAAAATGGAAGATTTAAACATAACTAATGTTGAGTCCACATTGAATCCAGACGCTCCAGAATTCATGAAAATAGATTCAAACGATAATTTTGATGAAGAGTTTCCATTAACTGAATGCACTTCGCCGCAGGACGTAGAAAAAACGGACGACCCTGTTTTCATTTCTGACATTGACAAGGATAATCAGGCGAAATACTTTTATTTTTATCAAGGTATGTAAAACTTGTTGTTCTAACTAAAGTGTCACTGAATGTGTGAAGTCACTGATATGAAATAGTTTGTACCTCTTGCCAAGCCATTTTATTATTGAGTCAATTAACTTTGAAGCTTATATCAATATAATTTATATTTAACTATAATTAAATCTATAATGAATTTACGGTTCTCCAGCGGATGACGGACAGCAGATATTCCTGAACAGTCTTAACGTGCGGCTGCTGAACGCTTCGTGGGGCGCTTTAGTGGCTGCGCCGCAAGTGATACGCGGTCGCGTCTTGCACTGCGAGACGCAATCTCTTACCGAACAGGTGATACACATTTAGTGGATTGAAACCATAGAGCAGGGTTCCCCAAACTATTTTGGACAAGTGACCCCTTTTCAACAATGAACTGTTACCTCAGACCCCCATGGTCAAATTACCTACTTTTAAGACCAACCCCCTTATTCATAATGGTCCGCTAACTTAAAGCAGCTATCTATCTTAGTCTATCTTTAGTTTTTTCCTATTGGTACAAAATACCTAGGTACTAAGGTGCCAATTAGAAAACTTTGCACTTGGTTAAGTGAGTGAAGTTGATTTCATTTTCTCGTCAAAATTTAACAAAATAAAAAGACAATCCAATTCAGTAAATATCAAGTTTAATTTATAATTATTACAAATTAATACATAAAGCATCTTAAGTTGGTAGGAAATTATATTTTAAAAACTATTAATTCGCAAAGAGAAAATAAAACATTCAGTGCGATGGATGAACCTGGTGACTATCTACCAATCTAGCTACATCCGGTTCAATATTAGTGAGTTGCAGCCTTAAATCTCCACGTTCGTTGATTTTCAAACGGTTTCTTTGTTTTGTCAAAATGTTTGTTACCACACTGAAGCTTTTTTCAACTAGATATGATGATGGAAAAGCGATAAGGTATTTTTCAGCAATGTTCCACAATGTAGGATACTGTGTTTCAATTTTGCGTTGCAACCAGAACTTCTGATAGCCTTGGTTGAACTTTTGCTTAAGCTCTTCGTCTGTGCTGATGGTAATCAACTCTTCTTGCATTATCACATTGGCTTCTTCTATGGCTGTGGTGTTATACGGATTTATTATCCATTGAGGAATTTGTAAATTTAAAAGATCATCAAACCTCTCCGTAAAATCCTTGTGTAATGCGTCCAAGTGAGTAACATATAATAAAATGTCATCATCTTGAAGCATTTTTGGTAATTTTGACAAATGCGGAAACTGCGAATATTCTTTTCTGCCTAAATTTTGTTTATAAAGAACTAGTTTACCCACGAAGGCCGATATTATTGATTTTGTTTTAATCAAGTTAAGATCATCACCCTGTAGTTGCAAATTAACTTTGTTGAACATTCCAAAGATATCAGTCAAGTAATAAATATCTGTTTTACAATTGTTCAGATTTTCTTTCAAATTCGGATCTTTTTCTTGTAAAAACTCCAACACAGATTCAAAAAGGGCTGAAAATCTTTCTAAGCAAGAGCCTCTTGATAGCCAGCGAACTTCAGTGTGCAGAAGTAACCGAGTAAAGACTTCGTCGTTTTCGTCACATAGTTGAGCAAATAACCGAGAGTTCAAAGAATTGCTTCGAATCTTGTTGATAGCATTTATTACATATTGTAAAGACTTATGCAATCTAGGACTCAGCTTTTTTGCTGCTAAATGCTGCCTGTGAATCACACAGTGAATAACCAGTACATCAGGCAGTTGTCGCTTTAAGTGAGCTATAAAGCCACGATGACGACCAACCATAGACGGTGCACCATCAGTCGCAACAGAAACAATATTCTTCCATGGAATAGCTTTATCAGTAAAAAAATGTTCCACGGCCTGAAAAATCGATTCTCCTCTAGTATCAGTCTCTAAATATGCAGCAAAAATCAGTTCTTGGCACATATTTTCATCTTTGATAAATCGAACATATCCTAACAATAGAGCTTCATTGCCGGGTAATGTAGACTCGTCCAACTGGAGAGAGAATCTGCGGGTCTGTAAGAACTTGCATAAAATGTTTTCCACATCGCGTCCCATCTCATCTATGCGTCTCTGAACGGTGTTGTTGCTCAAAGGTATTCTCTTTAAAATATCATGTGCGGGTTTGTGCAATACATTGTTAAGGACCTCCGCAATGGCTGGTAAGATAAGCTGCTCTCCAATTGTATGGGGTTTCCCCGACTTCGCTATTAGTAAAGATATATTATAGGACGCTCGTAAACCATCATTGTCTCGAATAGATGATGACGCAAACATCGATCCTATGGATGGCCTTTTGTCTAGTTTTTCTTTCAGTGCTTGAAAATATGACAAGGGCTTACTTTTTTTGTTAGCATGTACTCTTGATAAGTGGTCATCCATTTTTGAAGGCTTCATGGCATCGTTACTAAATACTTTTTCACATATGAGACACATCGGGAAGTGTTGATTTGATGGAGATGCAATAAATCCGAACTTCAAGTAGTCCAAACTGTATTGTCTGCATTTTTTTTTCGTGTCCGCCATCATAAAACTTTCAGTAATTCTGCAAACAAAAAAATAAGGAACCTAAATAAAAAACAATAATAAACTGTTAAATTTGCACACTATCTTATTTTTATCACACTCAGTTAATGGATTCTTGTTAAGTATTACTGACTTACTCTTTGATAAACTTTGATACCTATATTGGGAAGTAACTACAGTAGGTAATTAGGTATAGAAACTTCGTATTAGGTAATTAGGTAGAATAAGAACGAAAACCAAAGACTTAAGTGTTAGTAATTTTTACAAATACAATTATACATACCTATTTAAAATATGTTGTATGTTGTGTTTAACACTTTTTCAGTCACTTTACTTCACTTAATTTAGCTTTGTAATAAGTTTGTAATCTCTTGAAATAAATGAGTACTTAGCTATATGAGTTTTTATCGTTCAAGCTCCAACGAATTTCAAAACGCAAATGAACTTTCAACCTAAATGCAAGCTCGTTAAATAGTAAAATATCAGGAACATGTTTGGACTTGATCATGAATTCGTTCGTCTTAATTCGCGTAAAGCCGCTATCACACTATTCAATTTGAACGATTCCAATTTAGGAAATCGGAAGGTGTGATCGCAGTTAGAACAGATTGGATTCAATTAAGAGTTTATCCATTTTCAACTCTATATCTTCGATTTAGAAATCAATTTAGCGTAGTGTGATCACGAGCTCACTACTTAGATTCCTAAATAGGAATCGTTCAAATTGAATAGTGTGATAAGCACTTTATCGTCAAATAGAGAGCAAGTCAAAACGCCGCTGAAAGACGTACGCTCCAACTCAATCTTGCACAAACTTGTCCACATAGACTTGCCGAGTTTTTCATCTTGTACGAACTTGAAACTTTACATTCCTGGAACATTATTTCCTACAAAAATATTAATTATTCTTAGTACACGTAACACAACATAAACAATACAGTAACTACCTACTTACCTATCTTGAAAGTTTTAAATAAGAACTTGTGTTAATATAATAGGGGTCGATTTTTAGACCTCGTCGACCCCCAAAATCACTTTTCGTTTATGTCGACCCCTAGGAAACCGATATCGACCCCAAGGGGTCGATATCGACCACTTTGGGAATCCCTGCCATAGAGCAAAGAATCGCCGCGCCGCCTCCAACTAGAGACGGCATTTCTATCGCTTTTTTTTTTATCATGTTTACTCCATAAAATCGGCGGCCAAAATTTGCCTTGAGTTGCGCTCAGCGCAATTAGGGCGGCGCGGCCTTTGCTCTATGGGTGAAACATTTACCCATGAGATTTGTATAATTTGATATTTTCACCCAGTGGCCAATTGGATAAAATAATAATGAAGTCCCAATAGTGTCTAGTGGCGATATTTCTCTTTATATTTTTAATACTATATGAGCAATAATAAATTCTGAATATGTACTTTTCTTTGCTTATTTGTAGTAAAGGATTTAAAAAGACACTGTGATGCCAAATCAAGTTGACATCTTTTATTCTAAACAGTGATGTTCTAATGATGATGATGACATTCTAATAATGACAATGTTTCTAATGATGTATGCAGACAAGATTGTGTAATTAAAGTGACTATAATTTTTTTAAATTTGTGTCAAAACAAATTGCTAAAAATTATTTATAACTGCAGTTGCAACTTTGTAAACTCAAAACATCATTCTGCTTACAAGCAGAAGATCTGAGGAAACATTTCAATTGTATAAGTATCTAAAAAAATGTATTTTTATATTGTGGATTTTGCTCCAGACAAGAAAACACATGCCCTATACTGCCCATCTGCCATTACATTGTTCGTTTGATATTGTGGAATTGGATTTACAACCGCCCTATGTAACTCCTGGAGCTCTTAACTGCTTCGCAAGTAAGTTTTTTGTAAATATAATTAAATTTAATATTAATTATTATAAACCTACCTTATGAATAGTCCATATTTCAATATCTTTGGCAGTCATAAACATTTAAAATTTCATCGAAACCAAAACAAATTTCGGTCTCTGTTATTTTTAACCCTCGCCCGACGCAAAAACGGAGTGTTATAAGTTTGACGTTTGTGTCTGTGAACTCGTAGCTCCCAAAGTGGTGGACTGATTTTAATCCTTTTTTTTTTATTATTATTGAAAACTGACGTAAACGGATTAGTTATTAGCTATAATTTATAAAGATCTGTTCAGGCGTTTGAAGACCATCAATCAGCCCATTTCCTAGTTGACGTAGGGATTTCACTAACTAACACAATATGTTTGATTGATGTGAAATTTGGTATACTCTACTGACATGATAACCCTGACCCCTGTTGCTCTAGCTAGAGCATCAATTAGTCTGTGGGACACCCAACTCCTTAGCAACTTACAGCAAATATAGTTTATAATGTGTATGATCAGACGAGTTGGAGCGACGCGTGAGAGCGCGCGCGCGTCGCGAACGCGACGAGAAGCGTCGCGAACGCGCCTACAGACGCGCCATGACCAGTCCCCCGAGGCCCGACGTCTCCTCGGAGCTCATGTTCCCGGTGCCCGCATACAACAGTCCGCCGCTCCCTGAACCCACGTTCGGCCCCTTCACATCCGGATCGCCCGACACATCCGCGACACCAACACCGGCCGCGTCTTCGTCAGGACTTTCCTTTGCTAAGGTAATCTATATTCTATAATATAAAAATGAATCCCTAAATGTGTTGCTAAGCGCAAAACTCGAGAACGGGTGGACCGATTTTAATTCTGTCTTCACTCATGGATAGAGGGATAATCAGGGAGGGTTTTTACGTAAAAAAAATGCACCCCGGGCGAAGCCGGGAGCGGACCGCTAGTATTTAAATAAGTACAGCTGTAGCAAGTTTACAAATCACTGACTGGGTTAAGTAATAAGTTATTTTGGACAGTAATTTATTACTTGATTTATTTTATAAGAAATTAGATTTTTTTGTATAAATATAAATCTTGCAGGATTAAATTAAAAAATGATAATAGTCTACTAGCTCCTGCACGCGACTTCGCCCGCTTAACTTTATAAAATATAACTTATGTTACTCGTTGATAATGTAGCTTTATATAGGTGAAAAAATTTTTAAAATCGGCCCAGTAATTTTTGGGTTTATTCATTACAAACATAATCTTCTTTCTTTATATAGATATAAACTATTATTTCTTTATATTCTTAAGAATATTCTTTCTTTCTTTATATAGATATATAGCATAGATTATGCACTGCACCTTCGTCTGAACTCTCTTTTGCTAAAGTAATATTTCAATAAGTACAGTAGCGAATTGAGAAATCACTCAGTTTAAGTAATAAAGTAATAATTTTTTTGGGCACAGTAATTTACTAGTTTTAAAATTTCATTTTACTCTAAGGCCCACTTGCGCCAGGCTGAGTTATCCTGATTAACTCTGAGTTAGTTCTTAACCTGGGGTTAAATTATAATTACGCCTTGCACCACCAAGGGTTAGTGGGTAACCTATAGTTAAACTTTTAAATTTTTAACCCATCTATGTGGGTGGGTTAAGTCACTAATTCCGGGTTAGTACTAATGTCAAATTGATTCTACCTAATTTCAGTGCTTGGAATAATGAAAATCATAAATCATGCATATTATTCATACTTACTCGGTATACTCATTTTCGCATCAGAAGCAGATTTTTTAATTTTTTTCTTCAAATTTTTGTAGTTTTGTTGTAGACTTTCTAGACTACGTTTTGAACCAGTAGTCGAAGAGTTATATAATTCGACCACCTCTTGCCAGGCTTTCTGTTTTTCCTGGAGATTGACTCCGTCCGTTTTTTTATTTTCTATTATATGTTTAAACCTACTAATTACGTCACACAACAATATGCTATCACTCTTTGTGAAATTAGGCCCTCGTAAGCGGTTTTTCTTTTCCATGTTTCAATACAATCTTTTGTTGTTTGGATGGCGTCCCCAAAATCCAAATTGACAGATTGAAGAATGAATGATATCAAACAACAAGCGTTCAAAACGAAAAGTCGTTGTCAAAATAAAACAATGCGACAGCCATATACAATGTACTGTAGTGCAAAAGAGAGGTGTATACTTGTTACGCTCATCATTCGCTCTTTTTTATTTCTGTCGGTTTACCTAACCGAATGAATACTTTGTAGTAAAATAAAAATCTACGAGGTTAGTTAACTCTGAGTTAGTTTTCATTGGCGCAACACAATGTTCGGGTTTAAATTGTTACACTTTAACCCGGAGCTACTAAACTCGGAGTTACGCAATTTAACCCAGCTTTTGGCGCAAGTGGCCCTAAGAAGTCAATTTAGGCGACGAAAGTAACGGAACTCTTTTCTACCTGAGTCCTCGTCTTAAATTAATCACTCGCTCGAGTTACATCCTAGCGTGAGTTGTTGTTGATCTATGTATTGTATTTGGATTTTATCAGATGGCGAGTGCTAGCGGCACGTGGCGCGTGCGAAAGACGTCGGAACCTCCGCCGGCGCCATCTGTCGACGAAGAAGAGGCGCCTGCGCCTCGAAAGCTGGTATTAAGCGATGCCATTGAGGCCGCACTACAACACGCCTCCTTGCCGCCCGCCGCCACCACATCCAAGAAGAACAAGAAGACGAAGCACAAGATGTTATTTGCCACCAGCATGCAACGCGCCGGTTGACCTCACTTCGTTTCCCGCCACCTCGAAATTTTACTTTCACTTTTTATTCCACTTGTGTATGTACATTTATACAACTAGCTTTTATCCGCGATTTCTCGTCCGCGCACTTTTTTCTTATCAAATTTCAAAATATAATCCGCTAATATGAAGTTTGCCTGAAAATTTCTTCAAAATTGGTTGAATTGTTTTGGGAGTCCATAATGAACATATACCATATATAAAATATACTATACTAAGACCACAGTTGCCTCTTTTAATGGTTCATAAACTTTTGTGACTTTAATACGTAAACTTTGCAAATGAAATAATCAAATTTATTGTATCATAAATTACAATAAATAATTTATTGTAAACTTACTTTATATTGTATTTGGCCCATAGAACATTTATAAGACTTGCCGAGTACTAACAAGCAATAGTATATTTAATGTAATTTTCACTTCTCAATGGACACTTTATACTTGCAGAGAATGAAATTTAATTCCCAAAAAGTCGTGTAATTACTAACAAGTAACATCACTTAATTTAATAATAAACAAGGCAAATAACAAAAATTGTACATACTTATCTGTTCATTAATAAATTAAAAATTGTCAATGAAATGAAAAAAAAAAAGAAAAATCACAAATATGAATAATAACAACATACTAAAAATATAGTAATTTTTGAATAACTCCGAAAAAAAAATTAAAAAAAAAGAAACAAAAGATTTTTAACCGATGGTGAAAGCCGAATCAAAATATCCGTTGCGTGGTTTAGGAGGAGTTGGCGAATGTACAGACAGACAGACAAAAATAATGAATAGACAGTATACACTGCTTTGTGTTGAAGGCACTATTATGGAGGAATATAATATATTATTGAATTATTTTAGGAAAATGTATTTTATTATATATGCGTGAATATAACATAAATTTGGTAATAATTACTGAGTAATAAATATAAAATTGCACTTTGGATTATTATTAATAATAATAAATTTATTCATTAATAGTATTAATAAAATGTTAAAAAAATATTTATTTTTCAATATTTACTTTGACATACCTGTTAAAAGGTACATAATTTATATATATATAAAAAAAAATTGTTTTGCCATAATATAAAACAGAATATTGTAGTTAGTGAAAAGTAACTTTTCGAGGTAGCGCTTTAATGTTATAATGGTTTCATGCCATTTCTTAATTTTCAATTTATTTTACGCATATTTTGACTTGTTAAACTATCGTGTTAGAGAATCTATTGCAATGAATCCAAAAATATATAAACATAGTGATATAGTTTGCTTTTTTTTTTGTGTAATCTGAATTTATTGATTAGTGTTCAGACATGTCAAGCGTAAGAAATTTAAACATTATATATATTTTATTTTGCCTGCCTATATTGTATGGGTTGATTATGGATAAAAATGTCGGTGACAGATGTTTTGTTTTATTTATTAGAAAGACCTCAATTCTTTTTTAGGAAATGCTACTACAGCGCCTCCTATTTAATGGTAGGATTTATTTATTAAGATATCACACTTTCTTAATTCGGTCCATTCCCGGTAGTCTGGTTCACCGAACTAGTGAGAATTTTCGTCCCATTCCTCAAACTACTACAACACGGAATCCGCGTGCCATACTAAACACTACGTCACTACGCACTTTATGGAACATTTAAAAGTAAAATATGCGTAGAGCTTGAACTGCCATTTAAACAACCAAACAATGTCATAGAAAATGTGACTTTACGTCAACATATTGGGGTTTAAAATCAATAGTAGAAGTTGGTCGTTACTACCTTTTACCATTGACGCCCGAAGGCAAGAGTCCGCCATGATTCTGTTAAAGGCGTTCTTTTTATGTGCCGCTTTGGCATTTGTGACGCAAATTCCATTGTAGTATTTCGATGGTCACATTATTAATTAGTACATACTAAACTCCGTTCCATAATTCGATGAAAACGTAGTGATTATATTCTCTTTGATTCGATTGAGTAATTTGACAAGCCCTAATGTCAAATTTTAAAATAATGTTACCAGCGTTTTTTCCGTAGTGCTGCAATAATATCGGTTTTAATTAAATAGTTATAATATTATACGGTAAAAATATTTTTAATTTTGCTTTATTGATTTAACATTCGTATTATTGTTATTTTAAGGTTTGAATTTCGTTTAAAGCAGGATTACTAATGAGCAAGTCGATTTGGAATGAATAAAATAAACAATTCACAATTTATATGTGAAACCAAATAAATAAAAATAGTATAATGCATTACATAGCTATTATTTGGTGATAATTTTATGTCATTTATAAAAACATTGTTATTATAAAAATTATAATAATCGAAACGAAAAGTACTTTGCAAAAAATATAATTTAAACAATTAAATAATAATTAATGTTAATTCTAATCTAATTAATGTTCTATAAAGCATTGATTACAGTTTTATAAAACCGGAAGTTTTTTAATAAGTTCGATTAGGTCACATCACTATTTTTGTATGGTCAAAAACTTACAACCCAGGAAATGTCAAATTACTCCATCGAATTATGGAATGGATATATACACCATAGACACAATTATACTACGTAATATTGTAACGTTGACAGTGCAGTGGGGTGACCTCAAGTTCAAGAAACCACCGTAAATAAAATTTTACTAGAGCGCCACGCTCCAATTCTACTACAGCGCCGCCCAAATGAGAGTATTCGACGGACACTTTCTCACAGTGTTGGGCCTCCTTACCTCTAGTCTCCATGGTAACGATCTTACGATTGAATGAAGCTTGGCTGAGGTTTGGAGTGGAGGTTTGACGTAACCATAGTGGTTTTTGGCTAAGAACAAAATTGAGAATAAGGAAGGAACATGTTTTTGACATATTAAGCTGTCATTGTCATTTGTCATTGAAACAATTGACAATTGACATGACATGACAATAATTATCCAAGTTGCAACCGCAAGAAAAAAATAAAATGTGAATTATTTAAGACTATAAATGAACTAATATAAACAAAGCTGTCATTGTTTCTATTTCTTGTAAACAGAAGATATTTAAAATGACCCCTAAAATATTTATAACATTTTAATAGTGTTAATTTCACAATCATTGTACGTACTAAGAAATGACTTCCAATAGCAGTATGGTTTCAACAAGAAATAATTTCGTTTTTCAACCCTACAAGGTTATCGAAGTTAAGTGTCGCGGTTTTGAGAGTCCGAGACCCCGTAGCGGACATAGGATTGTTTGTGACGATGTAAATATATATTGCTTTGGTGGTTATAATCCATCTTTACCAATAACTCGTGCTCGACGCGGTGACCCTACGTGGAGCCCACAGCGTCCACTTTTCAGGGAGCTTTGGAGTTTTTCAATAGCTAGTCGCAGATGGAAACAGCATAGAGTTGTGGAGAATATGCCGGATGAACTAGCGTCTAATGCAATGTGTATGAGTGGGCGGTACTTAATGGTAAGTACTAAGTATTGACTTATTTAAATTTGAGTAAATACATGTATAGATAACGTGACCTTGCGTCCCGGATGGTTCGGGACTGTCCCGGATTTAAGATGTCTGTCCCGGTGTCCCGAGTGAACAGAAAAGTAATAAATAAAATTACTATTTATAAATTATTTAACTGTTCACTTGCTGATGCTATGTTATGTATCCATTATAGTCATAATTTCTGCCACCCTGCATAATTTAGATGACTGAACTAAAAATAATTTAGTGTGTAAATAATTTTTGCAGGTTTTCGGTGGCACTGGTGCTCCATTTGGGAACCGATGTAGTAATGATGTAATAATGTGGCGTACCTCTTCCGGAGATGCTAAATTGCAAATTCTGGAAGCGATTGGTAATAGGCCACCTGGACAGTATGGTCAAGCTGTAATGTGCCATGAAGGGTATTTTTATACCATAGGTGGAACGAATGGATTTGCTTACAATTGTGATATTTATAGGCAAGTATGAAAAGCATATTATGACATATCTAAACTTAAGGCAAATGTGAAAATGCCTTGTTACATATTCCTCTATTACAGATAAAGATCGCCTTTATTTCTAGGAATCCTAATTACATAAATTCATGCTAAATATATAATAATAAAAAAAAAACTTTAATTGTTATTATTTTTCCTAGTTTGTACAGCAAAGCCTTCTTTCTAAGTTTTTCCACTGTATTCTATTAGCTGTTCTCAAATGAATGCACATGCAGCATTCACCAGTGATAAAATTTGACTCCCACCCTAGAGTTTAAACTAGGTACATTGAATAAATGTTAATAATGTAAGTGCCTGGCCTATTAAAAAACCTTTTGAGAATTCAGTACATTAAAGATCTTTTCATTGTGTCTATTCCTGAAGTATTTTAGATATCTTCATAACTATTAAATGCTCTAGCTTTCATCAATGGAAAGAGTGTTAAGGGAGGAAGGTTTATATAAATTGCAGTGTGAAGCCGGGGTCAGCACCACTAGTGTTAAATATATAATTTAGTTTAATCTTAAGGTGACCTGTTTGTTTACAGATTAGATTTACGGACTCTAATGTGGGAACCAATTTATATAGAGACTGGCCAAGACGGGGAGCCTGTGGGCAGATATCGACACGAAATAGCAAGGCTGAACAACAAATTGTATATCATTGGGGGCGGAACCGGCGATTGGGCGTTCGAATTGATGGAGATACCGGAGTTTGACCTCGACACTAGAACGTGGAAGTTGCTTATACCAAAATTAGATGACTCACAGAAAAACAGCGTTGCTCCATTGCCTAGGAAGTGTCACAGTGCTGTTCAAATTAACACACAAAATGGTGTTCAGGTGTTTGTTGCAGGCGGATCCGATGGGAATTCTGTGTTTGAAGATATATGGAGGTTGTCGATTCCCGAGTTGCAATGGACTCTGATGAGGAAGACTGTTCTACCGCATCCTCTATACTTTCATTCGTCGACTATTACTTCACAGGGTTGCATGTACGTGTTTGGTGGTATTGAGCCGAAAGAAGAGGGCAGTTGTAGGAATAATATCTTGTACAAAGTGTGGTTGTGTATTCCAAAGCTGAGTGAGATTTGTTGGGAGGCTTTATTGCATTTTCATCCTAATTTGGATCAAATGGAAAGAAAGAAATTATTACACCTCGGGATACCGATGGACTATGTGGACAAATTAAAGCCATTGTAAAAAAAATACATTAGTTTGTATTTTTTGTGAATTATAACGTTTGTTTTGAAATTTGGTTTATACCCTGAAGATGATTTTGTGGTGATTTTTAATAGCACATAAAAATACAACTCACTTGGTTTGACTCCAACTAAAGCAAGGCCACAGAGACAACGAAAAGAATGTATACAAATAATTAACAAACACGTATTACTTGTAAATCAACAGCTATACACAGTATGAGTCTTTATATTGCTTACTCTATAGGCACACGAGCTCAGTGCGGTAAGAAAGAGATAGAGGAGAGAAAGAGAGCGAGAGAGAGAGAGCCGCTTCTGACATTTTTACGTGCGAGAGGAAAGGACAGAGATACAATATAACTAGATGTTTTAAAACTCAGTATGGGTCAGTGTTTGCATTGTCTTTGTGGCTTTTCTTTAGTAATTATGTTATGTAGTTGCGAACTTGTAATACTTGGAATGTACTGATATTTACTAAATTCGCCGTCGGAGCCCATGTGTTTGGCACTCAGAGCTATATAACTTTTTAAACTAAAATTAAGTAGGTAGATAGTAATTTTCATATTAAAAGGTTGACATCTAACCTTAACTATATGATGAGGTTGATTGCTTCTGATGTGCAATTGGTATTTTTAATGTGCAGTTAAATACTACCCCTATTTATATGTTATCATGTTTCACTATTAATGAATAAAATTATTTTTACATTTCTATCGTTGTGTGACAGTTGAAATATTTTTTTGTTAAACTTTTTGTGCATTTATAGATTTTTTTCTCGATTTTAATAAGTGGGCGGACCAGGCTCCAAATCTTTTAGTTGATCGAAGCATTATGATGTTTGAAATTGTAAAAATATAATATCGTCGTTGCCAAACCAAAATCTGCTATGCGCAAAAAGAATACTTTTGAGATATTGACAAAAAGATTTTCTAAAAAAAATTACATAAAAAAAAATTATTCGAAACTAGGGTTGTTATACATAAACTTATTTGTCTATTTGATAATAGAGTAAATTTTGCACATAACAGATTCTAGCACATAGCATATTTTTTTAAGACGTCCTAGTTCTCATAAGCATTTAGCAGTTTTTTTATACAATAGATAAGGCAGTGATTTATTCACTAAAGTCAAAATGTTATAATCTCAAAAAAGTGCACATAGCAAACTTTGTTTTGACAACGACGATATATGTGTTTTTAACAGATTGTTATTAATTTAACATCCCTAAATGTTTGATGTTAATGGTGTTTGGCTCGTAAGGAAACTGTGATTATTTTCTAATCTATTCTGTGACAGCTGCGTTCGGATGGATAAATCATGATGAGTAGAAGTAAGGAGGGCTAACTTATATGCATAGCAGTTAGTTAACTAGTAATCAATTAACGAAAACGTTAATCTGTTATAGAAATTGCATGTTTTATGTAGTTGCGTTAGTGATCTACTTATAAAAACGAAACAAAACACTCATCACCATCGAACTCTAATGCTTATTATAGTTCGATGCTCGTCACTCTCAGCGCTAAATGAACATATGACATTTTTTAAAGTTAACTTAAAAGTTAATCCGTTAGCCGAAATGTTAACTTCGTTAATCAACGGATTAACGATCTTGTGCCCAGCTATGCTTATATGGGTGTTCATAAAATGTCTAGATTGACCCTTGATTGGTGATAATGATGGTATAATATGGTGATAATGGTGATGATGATAGTTTCACATGTATTCTCATGTGAGTTAGCTCTTCTACTTCTTATTCTCCATGTGATAAATATTATGCCCTGTATATTCGAAAATCAAGTCAAAAATACAAAGAGTACGATCTGTTGTAAACCGTACATAATATTTTGCATAGAGAGTTTAAAATATATTTCCTAATGTATAATATAATTTTAGTATTTATAATTCTATATACATTGACCTATGAAATGTTGCATTGGCCTTTTCTTAAATGACTATTTTTTTAATGGTTTTAAAAATTACTTGTAATGACAATATAAAATACAGTTGACGCCCTACTTGGATTCACAAAAATCGCTTTAGCAAAACATTAAATTATGTAAATATTAAAAGCTTTAAGGCCACTTACCATCAAGAAAATAGTCAAACTGCCTGCCGGCCTCACCCGTGATATAATTATATTTCGAAAATAGTGTTCTTTTTAAACTTGGTTCCATTGTGTTCTTTAGTTTAGTTACTAAAAATTGAGAATATTGGTAGTGGCATTGCCCACTGCGTTTCGCCGTCATTAAAACAACCCGTCTGGTGACGGTAACCACGCCTTACAGACACCCCCATGAAATACCAGCATGTGTGCTTTTGTGTTTCGGTGAGTAATTGATCCCAGAACCCATTTTCCCTATCCCTTCCTAATCCCTTATCCATAAATGGTCGGCAGCGCACTTGCAAGTGGATCGTCAGCCTTACGTAGACTTTGACATAAAAATAATAACAATAATAAAGGAACTCGTCTCCTAGTATTTATTTGCATGTTTTGCTAATGCGATCAGCCCTACATTTTTTGTTAGCATTTTCTTGTTTTCTTGCTTAAAATTGAATTTGCCCATATTGCAGTGTTCTAATGGGGTATTAGAAAATAAAATACCAAACTGTTTCTGCAAAATTCATTGTATAAAATATAATAAATTTTTATTCTGTAAAGTATTTTTGTTTTAAATGTGTAGTCGCCACACAATCAATAATTGTTAATAGCACTTGAGGAACCTTTATAGACAGGCATAGATAGAAATGTGCGTAATTTTTCAGTATAGTAATAAAATGAAATAAAACTGTATAAAGGTCAGTCGTAGGACTGCACGCCAGAAGTGAAAACTACGCCATCTGTCAACATCTTAAACTATTATATTAACGAAGTTAAGCTCTTTGGACTTGACCTGACTGCTTTAGACTTGACGGACCTGTTTTGGAAAACTAGAAAAATTAGACTTGACTTGACTGACTTGTCTCGGGATCTGCTACTTTTGATTTTAATTTCAATTTTGCCTTTTTTTATTTAAAAAAGGCTATTACAAATTGCTATTTTTTACTAATGACACTGGCAAAATCATCGGAGAAGATCTGATGGAGCCAAGACATTAAAAGAGAAGAAGTTAAGCTCATTATGAACTAAGAAGTATGTACTAATTCGGGTAGAAGGAATTTGGTATCCGCAGAGTACCTACTCGATGCTGCGGCATCAAGTCAAGGTTACCTGTCATGAAAATTCCACTGAAGTAAGAGTACATCAAATTTCAAATCAATCGATCTTATGGAAGTATAAGATCCCTTCGTCAACTAGGAAATGAGTTGATGATCTTCAAACGCCTCAACAGATCTTCATAAATTATACCTAAGAACCATCTTGATCACGACATCTTTCTGTTTTATTTATTTATTAAAAAATCCACTGTTCTTAATACTTAATTGACGAAAAATACATACGCACAACACACATACATGATGTTTGGAAGGTGGATACAAAGAGTAAAGGGGATGGATGACAGCTTAGATTAGACCATTTAGAATTTTCTAAGTCATATTTGTAATAGACGAAGTCTGGTTATTTTCACTTTATAATTTTTAAATATAAAAGTGTTATGAAATGTTTCTGTTTTACGTTTTGTATGCAACAAGTTCACGTCACGTAATGACGCGACGGAAGGGCGGGCGGAGTCTAGTGTCCAGCGTTGTAGCGTCGGCGTACGTAGGACTCGCGCGTCCCGAATTATGGCGACGCGTCACTTGGTGGTTGAGCGCCAACCGTCTAATATCGCGGCCGCAGTTACTGGAAGCGCGTCTCGCGGTCGGGACACGTAACTAACGCACACACTACCGCGTCCAAGTCCAACTATTGCATCAACTCGTACTTCGCGGCTCTGTTTCATAACAATTTCCCTATCCCCACCACACATACATTCCTAAAATGACTAAACTTTTCCACACACTTCCCTTTCCTTGAAAACTGTTAAGTTTAGTTTTAGAGATGCCACTGCAAACCCAAATAAGTTCTAAAGGGTTTGCGGTCTGATTTTAAATAAATTATTAACAAAATGACATTAAACCGTGTGTCGCTAAACATTGTATTGTTATTGAAATTGGTGATTTATAAACACGTGTCCGTTCTTTGTGGATATGAGTGAGGATATAATAACAGAGGTGACGACTACCGCCTCTACGGCACCGCACCGTTCGGCAACACCAGAATTGCACGCGGCATACACGACACTTGAGATTATCGTGGCCATAGTCGCGGTGATAGGCAATGCTATGGTGATTCATGTGTTCAGACAAGACCGAAGATTAAGGCGTCGCACGAACTATTATATAGTGTCGTTGGCTGTAGCGGATTTGTTGGTCGGATTGTTGGGTATCCCGTTTGCGATCTTGGCCTCGGTCGGTCTACCGAGGAACCTACACGCCTGCCTCTTCACAGTGTCGTTGCTTGTGATGTTGTGCACCATTAGTATCTTCTGTTTGGTTGCTGTCTCCGTGGATCGCTATTGGGCAATACTACACCCAATGTGTTATTCCAGAAACGTGCGGACTAGAACAGCTATCGGTGAGTTTATTTTATTGTTTATATTTTCATGTGTAAAACGCAAATATTTATTTTATGTTGTGGCAGTGTCGAAAAGAAGACATTGTTTACAATGTCCAAATAAGTCAGGAAATGAACGAAATTAAACAAATGTTTTAGTGCATTATTTCGATCCATTTATTATTTAAAAACGTCAAATAAATAATTTATTTTTCACTTCATTGTTACTTTTCTTAAATATTTCCACAATTTCTCTATGCCATCAATTTAAAGACAGAATTTTTTTCTATAGTGTATATATTGACGATTTTTCAGTAAAACGGTTGTAGCATATAAAACATTACCTATTTGCTGAGTGGTAATTGATTTGTTTATATTTTAAAAAACTGTGCAAATAAATACATATTTTTGAGATAAAGTCAAAAAAAGACCGAAAGACTGCACGACTGCCCAAAGTGCCCAAGTAGTTGTGTGCACTATACGATTAGACGCCATTGAAGATATGCAATTTTAAAACCTGAATACAGAATATAAAACAACCAAAATAGTAATGTTAATAAAACAATATCTGTTAAAAAAGTTACTGAGCGAATTTAAATAATGTGTGTGTAATAATTATAAAAATAATAATTAAAAAATGTGTGTGTAATAATTATTACACACATAGGTATTATTTAATCACGATAGTGAGACAAGGCGGCCAAGAGGGTCTTGTTATACAATTTTTATAATAAACGTTTGAATAAATACCCAAAAGGAATGGAAACATGATTGTAATAACAATAATTTATTAACTACTAGCTGGCGCCCGCGACTTCGTCCGCGTTGAAAAAGAAAAAAGTAGCCTATCTTGTGTCATGTACGTCTAAATGTTTATCTACCAAGTTTCATGAAAATCAGTTAATTCGTTTAAGAGTTATGGAGGAACATACATACAATACCTACACTTACAGATTTATTATCAGTATTGATTGATGATGATTCTCCATCTATTAGATAAATACATAAATATAAATACATTCGGTCTACGACAGAAAGAACTGTTTTTAATCATGCAAATAACTATACTGTCATATTTTTTTAACCAACACATTATTTTTATTGGGTAATAAATAGTGTAGATAAATGATTTAGCGTTTTATAATATATTTCTTTTATTACGCATAAATACAATAAATCAAAATTTAAATTTACGAATCATAGAACAGTTAGTTCCAGAGCAGCTGTCAAAAGTTAAATAAATGATTGGATGAAATATAAATAAAGACTTTTCGTTTTCATTGTCTTTGAAATGAAACGTCATTTTATTCTTTATACTTCCTAGTAATAAATATTATAAATGTGAAAGTTTGTGATTATGTTGGTATGGATGTATGGATGTTTCTTACTTTTTCACGCAAGAACAGCTAAACGGATTTGAATAAAATTTGGCACACAGATACTTTATTACCTGGATTAACATATAGGATACTTTTTATCCTGAAAAAAAAAAAAGGTTTCCGAGGGATTCGCTCCCGGCTTCGCCCGGGGTGTATTTTTTTTACATAAAAAACCTTCCCTGATTATCCCTCTACCCATGAGTGAAGACAGGATTAAAATCGGTCCAGCCGTTCTCGAGTTTTGCGCTTAGCAACACATTTAGGGATTCATTTTTATATTATAGATAATTAGCACCACTGTCGCCGTGGCGGCGCGACCGTCATCACAGCGATAATTAGATGTCATATATTTTCTCAGGTGTTTTATATTTAATTTTTTCAATTAGGACGAAGTCGCGGGCACCATATAAGTAAGTACCTAATAAGTTTTACTCTGTGTATATGTACACACTACTTTTATTCAATAATGAGATAATTAAAATTCATATCTACCTACTATCAGAATTTAATGGTATCAAAACGTTTGGCTGCAATTTTAACTAAAGATCCATTCTATAATTTAACTGTCTATTGTTTGAATAGGTACATGTCTTTATGATTTTATTAGTTACATCGTTGAATAACTTATGTCACAGTAACGATTTATTTGCACTGTTCATGAATAACTATTGCTGTTGTTGTTATGTTCTCTTAATTAAATAAAATTATACTTAGATAAATGTCTATTAGTTACTTCTACAAATAATAACATAAGTAGAGTAAATGAGTAAACCTTGAGCGAAGCCGGGAGCGGGTTGCTAGTTTACATATAAATGTAAATATGAAAGGTTGTTGTTTACAACATTTCCACATGTTTCACACATCACACATACAATTTATTTTGGTTTAACTATAGTATTAGAAACTGTTACTACTTGTGTTCCTATTCCTATTTCTACGAGTTTAACGCATAGGTAAAATACTTTTTATCTCCGTAACACGTTCCGATGGTAAAAAGTTAGTTGTTAACTCATTTAATAGATGGCGTAAACGAGGCCATTTTGTGTATTAATTTACTTCAGGGGGTACTTAATGCGAAAAGAAAAACCTATTATAGCCCTGTACATATATAATTGCATGTAAGTCGTATTTAACAAATAATTTTCCTAAGTCAAATTTTCCAGTTCAAACACAAAATTAATGAAAAATCCTTGGGCACACCGATGGCGTTTATGGAAGTTCTTAATAACTAGCTTAACGTTTATTAATAAACTAATATTATTAAATTAGCTGTTTCCTGTGGCTTCACTTAATAATGGGATAACAAACTAAGTAATCATTACAACTAGGTAGTTAAAATTATAAACTAATTGACTTTCTATTGAGCCCAAACTATCTGCTGTAAGTTGTTAATTATTAACTCTTTTTTTGTTTGGATGCTTGTTAAACCATCTGCGATAAAATTCAGTGAAAAGTTGAAAACATTTTTCGACAAATGTATAGTGGAGAATTCAAGAATGATCTGGTTCCATTCAAATAAGGATGGCCATTGATTGGATGGAGGATCTATTAATGTCGCTTGTAATAGCATATGCGAGGTTTCCCACTGTTACGCATAATTACAACTTGATTGGAAATGCTTAAAGTTAGACGCCCCATTTATTGTCTCGTGTTGTCATTAGACGGAAATACAAACAGATTTAAATTACGCCATTTTGAAAATTATGTTTTCAAGTTAGGATCAAAATAAATGAATAAATCGACGAGACCAAATACACCAGTTGCATAGACCCCAAAGTAAGCAATTTCAGGCTTGTGTTATGGGATG
Source organism: Synanthedon andrenaeformis (assembly GCA_936446665.2). Lineage (NCBI taxonomy): Eukaryota > Metazoa > Arthropoda > Insecta > Lepidoptera > Sesiidae > Synanthedon > Synanthedon andrenaeformis. The sequence continues at coordinate 11,192,195 of OW387780.2, read as the reverse complement.
CGATAACAACAGATACGACAGGGGCGAACACAAGCAGACCAGTCGTTTTTTTTTAAAATTTTAAATATTTTTTTAAAAACTTGCAAAATGGCCCTGGCGGGAATTGAATCTGAGACCCCTAAGTTATAGGCGTTAAGACGACTTCAACCACTAGACCAATGGGTCGTCAGTTATCACTAATTTTCAGAAAGTTATCCAGCTATTATAGGATTCTATGGGTTCGGGTCCATGTAAAGTAGGTTCCACATTCTACGTTTGTCATATACTCGTAAGAAAAAAAAGTTTATATAATTGTAACATATGTACTTACACATAGTACGGAGAGCCTGCTACCGTTGGGGCCGGAAGGAGACCACGGACAATCAAGCGCAGCGTAGTAGGTATGTTAATCCACAATATGGACAGACGACCTACAAGGATTCGCGGGTCGACGCTGCATTCAGGCTGCTTCTGACAGGTTCTACTGAAAAATTATTGAGGGAGGCTTATGCTCCGCAGCAGCAGACGTTTACGGAGAGATGTTGATAATATAGAATCTATATGTTCATATATTATTATTACCTCATGACAAAAAGAATGGTATCCTGAGTTTCTTGCGGGACTTCTTCACAGAATTAATTGTTAATATTTTTAAGTTTGGCACAATTGTTATTTAATAATAAGAAGAGCGATTGCTGGAGTCTCTTTCGCCGTTTCTTATCTTCTAGAATGCCATTTTGTTTCCGAAACGGTAGTTTCGGTATAGTAGTTTTTCGACTTTTTCATTTTAAAAATAACAGATTTGATTTAATAATGTGTAAGATTTTTTAAACTAACATGTTTTAGTTAGATATACCTAGTTTAGGTGTGACAACCTTATCCATCTAATGGAATAGTGAACAGCGTTAAAGAAGTATGTATTGTCAGTTATCACGACTACAAAACCCCCCTCGACGCTCGTCCACAGGTTGAACACACTCGTAGATTCAATTTATTGTCTTCAAGCTCATTCCAAATGTAGAGAACGTTGTTTTATACAATTTAGAAGGTTAAAAAACTGTATATATATTGCGATATAATATATAGTGTTCCAGTAACTATTAATTCCTACTAATATAATAAATGCGAAAGTTTGTTAGGATAATATGTACGTTTGTTACTCTTTCACACAAAAATGGCTAAACGGATTTGAATGAAATTTGGCAGACAGATAGTTTATTACCTAAATTAATATATAGGATACTTTTTATTTTATTCTGAAAAAATATATATAAAAAAATTGGGCACCACCGTCGTAACCACGATAAAGATGTCAGATATTTTATCAGGTGTTAAGTATATTTTTAAATTTTTCAACGTGGGCAGGGCTTGGTCACCAGCTCAGCATCACTATTACAATATGATCTAATCACCTTCATTTTTTCCTATAACTGTACATAATTTTAATTCGATTTCAAAGAGCTGCAATAAAGGAACGCAGGTGAAGTTTATTTGCTCAAGGTGAATTTTAAAAACAATTATACCACACAACATTAAAAGACAACTTAATGACAACGATAAAACAATATTTGAACTTTGTAAAATTATTCCGGTCCATAGAAAGGTACAGCTAACACTATTATTAGAAGAATACTTCAACAACGAACTGAAAAACGCTAAAATAACTAATCCAAACAAAATAAATACACGCAGCAGCAAATATCAAAAACTAGAACTGCCAAAATATAATAACTTATATGGCAAACGCAGATTGGGTTTTTTAGTGCCTTACCTTATTAATAATCTGCCAACAGATTTAAAAAATAATTTAAACATAAAAAATATTAAATATAAATTAAAAGAATATTTTATCCGTAATATGTAATATAACGCAACTATATATTTTTATGTGTATGCATGTGTGTGTATATGTATGTATGTGTATGTATGTATGTATGTATGTATGTATGTATGTATGTATGTATGTATGTATGTATGTATGTATGTATGTATGTATGTATGTATGTATGTATGTATGTATGTATGTATGTATGTATGTATAATATATATATAATTAATAATAATAAATATAACTAATATAATATAATATATCTATAGTGTAAATAATTTCATACTAAGATATAAGATAAATAAAGATAATATAACTAATACTAAGAAATTAAAAATATAATACCTAATTTATACATCATTTATTAAGATAAAATTTAGTAAAATTAAAACACCCCGTAGATAGTGTGCATTCTTGTTGTCAACAAGGATGCGCTTATATGATTCAGCTGCATGTAAGAGTGGGACAGGCAGGTTCGTTGTATCAAAGCGTATTAAAATTGTATCTACCTACAAATATCGATACTTTTTCAAATTCAAATTCAAAGCATTTTATTCGAAATAAGATTTACAAAATCGCTTTTCGACTTCTTTTATTTGTTTGTAGCAATGTTTATGTTTTATATTTTTGTTATTGTGGACAACTCAGGTGTACGCTAAAAACCTAATTGAGTTTATAGTACACCTAAACTGTGTACCACCATTGTATTTTTGTTTTGTGTGTAAATAAATAAAATAAAAAAAAGGGTGTTGGTTACTTTCCTGTTTTATTTGATTACAACGAGTACCGAGTTAATAACGTTTTTAGCGGTTTTCTTTTTGTTACGGCGCTGGTGAATTCATTGCTACAAATTATATTTAGGTTTTCCCAATTAGCTGAGTCAGGGGATGAAATAAGGATTTAGGATCAAATAAATAAGGAATAAGGAAATACAAAGAGGCCTAGTTAGGCAAAAATATAATAGTGTGATGATGGGATAATGTTGTAGGATGAGTACAAAACAACCCAATTTATCTTTTCCTAACTAAGCTTCTAATGCAGATAGGTAAAGGAGAAATTGTCTAAAAAAATATCTACAACATAATTGTAAAAAAGAATTTTTTTCCTCAAGGATTCCTTTTTGCCTTAAAAGACTTTGGACCAATCAATTTTGTAACGTCTATTCTATAAGTAAAATACTCACAGTAACTTCCTGGGAACGATCGAGGGGCTTACAAAGGAATGTGCACTTTAATTAAAACAAGAATTTGGTGAATTTTTTTCCCAACCAGTAAATATAAAACGTTTCGGAAACCACCAAAGTTAGAAATGAATTAAACCGCTAAATTGAATATGTATAATAAAACCGTTTTTTAATTTTTTTAAATGTTAAAGTCAGACAAGCTGACGGCCAATAAATATTACGGTGATCGGCTTTATCGATCACCGTAATATTTATTGATAAAATAATGTTTTATAACACTATTATTTTTCATATAGCATGGGTACGGTGACATTTGATTTCATACATTTCACGCATGTTATTTTAAAAAAAAATACAATACACAATAATTTATAGATAAACAACATTTTTTTAATTCAAAATCAAATCAAAATCAAAATATTTATTTATCAATTAGGTTTCTCACGAAACTCTTATGATCGTTGTTATAAATTTAAATGTACTAGGGTTTCGGAAAAAAAGCCAAGATGACGATTCTATTCATCAATTTCGATTAATTCAATTTCTAGTCTTACCCATGCTATATGTATGCTATTTTCTTTACCCATACTCTATGTATATTATTATGTAAAAATATAATATGTAGTATAATAGATATTGTGAATCACCTCACTTTCTGTTATGATTAGCTTTCGGTTTTATGTATCGTCAAAATAGTCATTTCCTTAATTGAAACGGCGTCACCCCAATCTAACTAAGTCTTTTTGTTTACTTGTGCCACTTAGATACAATACTAAAATGTTAATAATCGATTGTATTCACACACCTACCCTAAATATTAGGTCCAAGTCAGGAATTCACAATTTTTTTTAGTAATTGCAAGTTAAAACAATAACTTTTAATGTAAGGCGAGGATTTATTTTGCTTAATTTGACTTCTTGGCGTAAAATTTAAACTTAGACAAATCGGACAGATTTATACAAAAAAATTATATTTTCTGCTATACATACAAACTTTACCTAATCTTATATTTCTATATAGAACTAGGTAAAGTTTGTATGTGACCAAATACGAATGTACCTACCTCAGTTATAACTCACAAACCTTTTTTATAATATAGATAAAATTATAGGCAGACAGGTTCATCGCCCCAACGTCATTATTATTATTAGGTATTATAATTTAATAATTCAGTAAAATATATTAATAATTCGACCCAAAATCTCATTATTTTATACATTACACACTATTTTGACATATTAGATTTTAACAATTAATTAATTAAACAATTAATTAAAACTATTAACAAGAAAAAAATAGAACCTTATTTTTTTTCTTGTTAATAGTTTAATATTTAAAAAAAGTTACAAGTTTGCTCCTAATAGTTTATTGATAGTGTCGTTTCGTAGTGAAAATATTTTCTAATTTTAATATTATATATGAAAATTAGTCTATACTAACAATAAGTAGTGAAAAAATAGTATGAAATTACATTTTTTTTGTATGAGTAGTTCATTCAGACATAATCATCTTCATCTCAGTTGTAGGACGCCAACTGCTGGACATTGACCTCCCCCATAATTTATCTAATATACAAATTTATAAATAACTAGGTAGCTGTTGCACGCGACTTCGCCCGCGTAACTTTATAAAATATAGCCTATGTTACTCGCTGATAACGTAGCTTTCTATAGGTGAAAGAATTTTTAAAATTGATTCAGTAGTTTTTGAGTTTATTACAAACATACAAATTTACAAATCTTATAGATTTTCCATAATAATAATTTTCTAATAAGACCGGTCCAATTAGGTCAACGATGGACCCACTGTCGACCTGTCGCCAGTCGCCATAATACAGTCGACGTATCAGATCGCCTGTCCACCTTGTGGGTGGACGTCCTACGCTGCGCTTGTTGGTCCGTAGCCTCCACTTAAGAACCATCAGGCCTCAAACCGGCAGTATCTGTACTATTTGCCCTGCCCGCTGCCACTTTAGCTTACTAATCCGCCGTGTTATGTCGGTAACTTTCTTTTGTCTACGGATCTCCTTATATCTGATTCAATCTCGTTGACTATCCTGAGAATTATCCTCTCCATAGCTCGTTGAAACACGTTGAGCTTTCTTACGAGGTCCATAGTTAGAGACAACGTTTCAGCGCCATTATATGGCGATGACATATTATGTTATGGCTGGAAACACACACTAATTATTCGTAGGAATAGTCCTATTAAAATACTATTTTTTTTTTCACCTGTAACAAAATTGTTCTCTTAAAAATCTTGTAACTGTGGACACAGTGTAGTAACTGTAATATTAATTGAACCTTTATTCTACTTTGTTTTTTATTCTTTGGTTGTAAATTATGTGTGTAGGAGGACAAGGTCAAATTTTCGGGTGGTTGTTACGAGTAGGCTTCATGTTTCTCTTTATCACTTAAAATAAGGGTTTCAGTAGTAATGGCAAAGGGAAGCTTCGTTTTATAACACTTGACCTTGTTTTCGATGAACGGAAGTTCGTTATTCGATGGTCTCTTATAGATATTATACTAGCCTTGCCCGCGACTTTGTACGCGTGGTTCTAGAATAGCGCGTATTATTTCAATTAACTTAACTTTTTTTTTTGTAAACCGCTTGGAATGAAACAAACATTTAATGTTACGGGAAGCTTAATACAACGTTCAGGGAAAACCGTATTTAAATAGGTTAAGCCGTTAAGCAGAAAAAAATTCTAAAAACTAATTTTTTGATCTCGATAACAACGCGTACAAATTCCTTTTATGAAAAAAAAAACAAATTAAAAAATGAATGTGTACGAAATTGTTAGAAAAAATCTCATCTGAGCTAATCTAAGAAGTGTCTGTCTGAAGCTTACGTCTCACATAGATGTCATAGTCAAGAAAGTAGCTCGCTTGATGGGGTTCATAAAACGCAATACAAAGGGATTAAAATAAAAACAATAATTCTATTATACAACGCTTTAATTCGTAGTCACATGGAATACGCTAGTGTCGTCTGGAACCCGTTTTATGCTACGCATACCCAAAGACTAGAGGGCATACAGCGTGCCTTCACAAGGCACCTAGCTTATATATCCCAAGGCTTCTCGCATAGACAGCCATATAGTCAGCGACTTAGGTTTCTCAAAATGGTGTCTTTGTATGATCGCAGGAAACTCTCTCCTATACAAGATTCTGCATGGATTGGCAGACTCGCCGTCACTCCTATCGGAACTTGGCTTTTGTGTTCCACGAAGGGTTTCTAGAAATCCCGTGTTCAAAGTGTTTGCATATCCAACTTGCAAAACAAATATTGGCCGTAATGCTCCTATCATTAGAATAAAAAATCAATTTAACTCAATTTGTAAACATAATCCTCAAATTGATATAAACCACGACAGTTTGGCAAGCTTTCATCGTAAAATACGGAAATGTCTACCGTCTTTCGGAAATGTCAAATAGTCTTTTTGGCCACATGTCGCCTAATTTGTCTTGTGCCTAATTTGTATGTATGTATCTCTATGTATGTGTGTGTATGTATGTATATTGTATATAATGTATGTGTGGATGCGTGTGTGTAGCATGATATTTTATAACGTCTTACACGCAGCATCTACAAGTATGTTATGACTCGTGTGTGCTTGTAAATATAGTGGTGAAAATTTTGGAACTTTGTATAAGAATTTTCTATAATATCAAGGGTCGATAATGATGGTAAATGTTGTGTATACCTGTCATTGGAATTCACATCAGACCATGACCGAATGTATAATTGTATTATTGTTTTGTATTGTCGTGTCTTCTGTTGGTGTACCTTAATAAATAAATAAAAAGTACCTCAGAAACCGGGCATTAATCGTTCTCTCACAAAAACAACAAAATATTTCCTATACTACCAAGAAACTCGGCATATAACAATATGGCTTCACCGATCACGCTTTGGTAAAGTCATGTTAGTCATGAAGTCAGCAAAGAGTGTTGCCAAAAAGATACCATTTATCTCTTTTTTCTTATTCAACTGTCACCTAGTTAAAATGAGACAAAATTCTTTTTGACATTAACGTATCGATATAACAGATATTTATATCGGCTACGGTTCATATAGGTTATTTATTACTCATTGACATCATCATATTGGAGTTTAAAATTAAAAGCAGAACTTGTACGTTACTACCTTTTACCATCGACGCGAGAAAGGCAAGATTTCTCCATGATTCTGTTTTTTTAATGTGCCGCTTTGGCATTTGTGACGCAAAATCCATAGTTGTAGTAGATTGATGCAGAAACCGCTAAACCGATTTGAATGACTTGTTTCTACGAGTATGACGGATTTGCGCATTTCAAATTATATCTCCTTTGTTCCATCGGACATTTAGACGTACGGCTGGTTACCATCCTCGTGTTGTCGAAATCCATCTTTTTCGGATCTGAGCTTTAAAACATCCGTTATAATGCGCACTGCCAAGCATTGGAACTCCCTTCTGGCGTCTGTGTTTCCGAGCTCATACAACCCAAATCTTTTCAAAGTTCGAGTGAATAGGTATCTACCGGGTGAGCTCGCACCATCATCGGCCTCGTCTTATACACGGCTAGATGCTGGCCAAGATGGGTTTCTTTAATAAAAATAAATAAATAAATTCTTCAGAGAAATGCAGAGTATTGTACTATCCATAATTCGCTGTGCGACTTGCAATTTGTTTTTAATATAAAATAAATTAAATATTAAGGTACCTGATGTAATATACTTATATAATTAGCTATATTATATTATTTAGTAATTAGTTATATGGGTATTAACAATTTATATTTAAAAACAAAAAACCGTCTAGAAGCAATAAAATAAGTAAGATTTGTATGAAGCTCTGTATAATATTGTGTAAACGAGCTTGGATGAGATCATTTAAAACGGTTTACTTAAGAGACGTTACGATTGAATTAATATTTATTCAAGCTTCTTTCGTAATCAGAATTAAATGCCGGAATATTTATTTTTTAAGAAGCCCACATGTTACTCGGCTTTCGATTTAATAAGCAGAATATCTATTTTCGCTAATGTGTGTAAAGGTCAGTATACCAGCTTATTCCTGAAGTATGTTTCTATTGCCTATATTGTATGGTTGCACCGAAAGCGTTTCAGTTATTTATAAATTTATGGATTTAGGATATGATTTACAAAGTTGGTAGGAATTTATTCAGAACAGTTTCGTTTGTTGTTGTTAGGCCCTATGTGTTTCCAACGTTTTATTATATTCGCATTATACATAACACAGAATTTTGTAAATAAAAAATAGCAACCTTCCTCGTTTATCCATTAGTCAAAACTGTATCGAATATCGTTGACTGATTAGCGTTGAAAGAAGTTAGCGCAGAAAAAGAGAAGCGGATATTTAAAAAAATAATAAAAATGTGACAGATCCTTTTGACCCACTTTTGAGTGTACGTTTTCGTACAAAATAAAATCGTGCAAAATAACAAATAAACTGTTCGCCGACCCACTACGGATGAAAACAGTATTTTATCAAGATTATTTATTTATTTTTGTGCCTTTCTAACCATAATATTATATCCACTCGTAGATATTATACAAATTGTACTTAAACAAAAAAAAAAGAAGAAAAAATCTCTTTCAGTTGATTAAATCTTAAATTCCGAATTACAACAACAACAGATTACAACAAACAATATTGATGAATGCTATAGAAGTAGTATTTCCACAAAAAAAGCAAAAAAGGTAAATATTATAAGAGAAAAGTTGCTTTTGACTGAGAAAAGCGACTTTTCTTCTTCTTAATCCCTTTCTTTAATCAGTTCCATGGATGTTATAGAAGATTGTCCTAGCGATGAAGCTATAGAAACATTTAACAAATATTTTATTCATCAATAGCTGAAAATAGAAAATTTTATACAAAAAAGGAGTTTCTATGACGAAAAAAGAACCAATAATAGTCTGGTCTGGTTAAGGTTCTGGACCTGGCAGGCCTAAGACCTGCAGAAGACTATTTACCGATTTATTAGTACAGTACTCTTACTAGATTCTTACCACCAGTGAGACCTCAATGGAAACATTTGAAATCTTAATGAAACTATGTTGAACCTGACTCGATAGTTGTGTTGAAGTAAGAGAAACATCTCAAGGATCAGTGGCGACAACAATGCTCCGGAAATTGACCATAATGCGACCGTACGCTCGGTATTGACAGGAAGCGTACGAGCATTTGCTTTGTGCGCGGGCGTGGTACGTTCAAGAGAAATCGGACGACATTTATACTGGCCTGGAATGAGTGACGTAAGCGCATGACACGTCCTCATCAGGACAAATGTGACATTGCTGCTTTAGCAGAACAGGTAGAGTCATCATACAGACTGAGATTATTCTTAAGAAGTAATGTGTTGATTCAAACTATTTAGCTATGTTGTCTGTTGATAAAAAACCAACTAAAAACTATCACTTATTTTAATAGACTAGAATATTTTTTTGTAATAATTAATGTTTTCTTTGATTGGAATAAAGCCTGAATATATTAGAAAAAAAAGTGTTAAAACATAAATGAAAATACAATAAAAATAAATAAAATCAAAGTATTTTAGTGAAAACCGAACTAAAGAGATTTTGGTAGATCTGTTTAATTTCAATATTAACTTTTAGGTAATATAACAATATTAAGTAATATACTTCTCAAAGGTACAATACAATTATCTACCTAAAGCGTAAGTATACATTAGTATATAATGAATGTGTGCGAATAAAGGCATGCGAACAATCGACATTTCCACTATTTGTAACAAATTGCAATATAAATTAAAATTGCACAATTATAATTATCTATCAAATTAAAATTGCGATTTCTATAAATTGTTTATTTTTTTTTCGTATATTTTTATATGATATTTATTTATATAAAGTTTTATAAAAAAAGATTAAAACGATTTTTCCAAATTTATTTTACACTATCTATATATTGACCATATCGGTTCATATATTCATAATTGTTGCGCTTATAAAGCAAGATCATTTCATTTTTATTAACATAGCTTGCAATGGTAACTTGATAAATGAAATGGTGATTATGTGTGAAAAGGGAAGTTGTACCTTAACAAAATTAAACATAATTTACTATAGTTTGTAAAAATGCGTTTAGGGTAAGTTGTTCTTTATTTTTGCAATCGTCTGGGGTGAATTGAGGGGCGGCAATTGGCGCCAGAGAGTCTGTCCTGGCGCCAAGCGAACTCAAGTCCCGAACTACGACGCCAGTCGCGCGCCGGGAACCGCCCCTTGCGCTGCACCATGAAGCTATCGCACTGTGTTACTATCCACTTTTACATAATAATAAACATTACTTTTACATGTGCTAAAATTAACGGTGGACCTCGTGGACGCTTCAGTAAAGATTTCAGTCGTAAGCCAACAGTCAATCACCACGTTAGCGCACGGCATGCGCATTTCTCCTATCATCCACCGAGCCATATATCTTTCGTTTGCCGCTATTGTTCTCATCCTCACGCCTATCCGGTATACCACGGTCAACCGCCATCCTACGTGTACAAATATCGGGAATCTGGGAGCAGATTTGGCGATTTACTCACTGGCCTGGCGCTATACAATTTGGGAAGATCAGCTTTAGACCACGGACACACGTCTCACTATCATGAACAACGGATCGACGAAGTTTGCTCCCTACAAGTTATCGATCCGAATCGTTTCGAAGAAACGTCCATTCCATGTTTCATGATATCGTCTTTTATGGATAAATCTGAACGTATACCTGTGGGCGAATCACATACTGTCGACATTATGGGCTCTCATATAGAAGTGAAATCTTTTATAGATAGCACAGGAATGCCTCCCATAGAAGTGACAAGAAATCAGGAGTGTGTTATATGGCATAATGCGACAGTGCATAAAGAGAGGAACAATATACAGTGCGCTCTGCTAAAGGAATATGCTAATACGATGAAACCATCAGGAGTTCCAGTCTACATTTGGCTCCCAGTGACTGTTTCTGTAGTAGTCACCATTTCTATTTGTTGTCAGGTTTGCTGTAAGAAAAGGAAAGAGTTTAAAGAAATAGCACCTCTGAATGACACACAAGTCATAGGTTATTGCTCTAACTATAAATAAATTCTAAAATTATGAATTTCAAAAGCTTTGGTATGTAATCTCTAGTTCTAAAACCAAGGCCGGGGTGTTAACATCTATACTATATCGCTTAAAATATAATAATTTTGTGGCCTAATATCAGGTTTTAGGATATAATTTTACTCTACAATTAATATTAAAATGTATTGTTGTAAAATAGAATAGTAAAATATCGTCTTAAAAAAATGTAATTGCTTAAAACATATCGATTACACAGTTGTTCGTCTGAGGAATCGAATCCATGACCTTTATGGCTATAACCGTTCAACTAAAAGGGTGCAGACTAAGAAGAAAAAATATTGCTTTATATAATAACAAGTTAAAAGCAGTGCTATTCACCATTCCAAAAAAAAAATTCACTTCAACATTAAGCGTCACTGAGCGTGACGGCGCGAATCCGGTGTTTTTTCACCATACCAAAAGTGCTCAACGCCTCTAAAGAATTTTTCACTTCAAAAATTCCACATATCCTATTTGGATGTATTCATGTGGTACCTAATTGGCTTTTATAATAATGAACTAGTTGTGTGCTGCGATTTCACCCGTTGTTTAATTTAAATTGACAAAGGCATGCACATTAATTTCGGCTCTTGACGGCAATGCTCTTTTCTACTCGTAGTTCGCCCGCACGTGCTATTAGTTTGTTTTCGCTTAATGTTCTTTCTGACTATTTTTCATTTTGCTCTGCGGGCCATAGCGTGAAAATAATTATAAGATAAAGCCATAGCCTATCTGAAAAAAAAAAACTAAAAACAATAAAAAAATTAATCCCACTAGTTTTTTTTAATATTAGTTCAGATTTCATAGACTATGAATTTTTACGTGAGCTGTTAAGAGCGTTACAGAATCAGAAATTTATGATTCTCGGCGGATCATAATGCCATGATGTGTTTAGTTTGCAGATAAGATATTAACGTCATATTATTTGTAGTTTTATAATCTAGATAATGTCTGAAAAATATTTTAAAATATTGGGATAATTTTCTCATTAGATCAGTTTTTAAAGAGCCCTTTTTTGAAACTAGCGGTCGACGGTCTACGCAGAAGCGAGATATTCGTAAAATTATATGCGACAAATTTATAGAAATATTGATTTCCAAAAATCCATATAATTTATTAGATAATTGTCGAAAAAAACATACGATTTCTGTAAATTTTGATTCAAGAAAAGTATAATCAAAAGTGTCACTCTTAGTAATTTTTCGTGATATTAAACGTGTTATTTTACGATCAAATTTGAGATATTTCTATTTTCTTGCACCTAGTATGTGAAGTCATTAATGTTCTAAAAGATTGTGTTATAATTTTTTTAATAACTTGTATATTTATCTGCGTAGGCCGTCGACCGCTAGTTTAAAAAAAGGACTGTTTAAAAATGTTCTAATGAAAATTCACTTTAAAATATTTTTCAGCTATTTACTTGATTATACAACTACAAATAATATGACGTTAACATCTTATCTGCAAACTAAAACATCTGAAACTACTGAAATCATAAATTTTGTCTCCAGCGTGATTCTAATTGATGAATGCTCTTAAAACCTCCAAAATATGTTTTGCCATAACTATATGTAAAAAAAATATTATTTATTTATATTTTAACAAGTAAAAAAATAATAATAATATATTAAGTTGTATGTTTTGTAATATTTAAAAATAAAAATGCTTCAGGCATTCAGACAGGAATTAGACAGCAGCATGTAACTAAGTACGTACCTATATACATATAGAAATGTGCTCAATGTGCCTGTGTTTTTTATACATAAAAGAAATAAATGTAATCTTTGCAAAAAATGTTTTAATTTTGTCCTTCAACATAAGTGAGTATATTTAATTTTGAACTAGTTGTTTTTTAAGTGGAAATTATTATTATTAGGACAATTTTGATAGGAATTCTGTCATGAAAGAAATTAAATTTTTTTTTTTTTTTTAAGTAGAGATGGGTTTGCTCTTGGCCAACATCCAGGTGTGTAGCGAAGATGAGGCCTATGATGGAGCGAGCTCACCCAGAAGGTGCCTATTCACTCGAACTTTGAATAGATTCAGGTTATATGTGCTCGGAAATACAGACGCCGGCAGGGAGTTCCAAACCTTGGCAGTGCGCATTATAAAGGATGTTTTAAAGCGCTTGGTCCGAAATAGAGGGATATCGACAAGATGAGGATGGTAACCAGCCGTATGTCTGTATGTCCGATGGAAGATACAGACATACAAATAGTCTGCAGTGACATTTAAAAAAGATAGAAAACTTCTCAGTTTATTCTACAGTTATGAAACTGTTCTTTTGAAAGTGGAGCCAAGTATTAAACCACTTTAATTAGACCTATTCTTTAAATTAGATAATAGTACTTAGTAACAAGTTGAGCCTTAAACGAGGCTGGTTGCGCAGTTTCTTTCTACCCTTGTAACAGGAGACAGTTGCCTTGTTAGTTTGTTCTCTAAACAATCGTTTATATATAACTAGAGGCTTAAATATTTCTGCAAATTAGGTATATACTCGTACACAAACCTCCCTCGTTTATCGCTTTTTCCATTATTAAAAATACACATACATCTATCGTAATATACGTCTAATCGACAAGTAGTTTTATTTATTTATTTATTTATTTATTTATTTATTTATTTATTTATTTATTTATTTATTTATTTATTTATTTATTTATTTATTTATTTATTTATTTATTTATTTATTTATTTATTTATTTATTTATTTATTTATTTATTTATTTATTTATTTATTTATTTATTTATTTATTTATTTATTTATTTATTTATTTATTTATTTATTTATTTATTTATTAGCCTTTATTAGCCAACTTTTCTTACAATAATTATTATACATTATATAGGTAGGTAACAATTAAAAGTTATTTTTAGTCGGCGTGTCTTTGCGACACGAAGGCCTCCTCCAGCAGCTTCCAATCATCCCTCAGTAGAGCTTTTCGGTGCCATAACGGGCCCGCAATCTTTTTGATGTCGTCAGACCAACGTTTTCTTTGCCTTCCTCTTTTTCTTTTTGTTTGAAATCTAGGGGTCCACTCTGTTATGTCTTTAGTCCATTTATTTTTATTGTCCCTGAGCATGTGACCCACCCACTTCCACTTGAGCTTTTTAGTTTTAGTTACAACATCTTCCACTCTTGTCGTTTGTCTTATTTCCGTGGCCTTTTTTCTATCTCTTCGTACATAGCCCAGCATGCTTCTTTCCATGGCTCTCTGACATGTGATAAGTTTTTGTTGTTGTTTTTGTGTATTTGCCCAAGTCTGGCACCCATAGGTTAAAATAGGTAACACACGTGTTGAATATTTTCCTTTTCATAGCAATGCTATATTGTTTACTTTTCATTATTTCTTTGAACGACCAATACCTTTTCCATGAGTTGGCAACCCGTCTCTCTATCTCTAACTCCATTTGGTCGCTGAAGGCTGTTAGCTGACCCAAATATATATAGGTGTTGACATATTCTATTTCTGCCTCGTCTACTTTGATCTCTTTTTGGGATCTATTTGTTAGTATTTTAGTTTTGCTTTTGTTCATTGTTAGACCCACCTTTTTACTTTCATATGATAGATCTTGAAGCATGGTTTGAAGGCTTTCAGGGTTATCTGCTATGAGGATTATGTCATCTGCAAACCTTAGATGATTTAGGGGTGTACCATTGACGCTAATTCCAAACATGTCCCATTCCATCTTCCTGAACACTTCTTCCAGCACCGATGAGAAAAGTTTTGGTGAGAGTGGGTCTCCTTGTCTAACTCCTCTTCGAATTGGGAATGATTCCCCCTCGATTTCTAGCTTTATTTTCGCTGTGCTGTTTGAGTATACATTTTTTATTATTCTTATATATTTCTTTTCAATTCCTTGATTTTTCAGGGCTTTCCAAATATAGTGATGTTCTAAGGAGTGGAATGCTTTGTTGTAGTCTACAAATGCCATATAATATAATGGGTAGTTGTATTCTTGGCACTTTTCGATAAGCTGGTTTATCACATGTATGTGGTCTATTGTAGAAAATCCAGATCTAAATCCAGCCTGTTCTCTAGATTGATGTTCGTCTAGTTTTTTTGTAATGCGATTGAGTATTACTTTAGAAAAGATCTTGTATATGTTAGACATTAGGCTTATTGGGCGATAGTTGCCTATTTCATGTCTGTCTCCTTTCTTGTAAATAAGAGTTATGAGGCTTGTTTTCCATTGTGCTGGTATTTTTTCAGATGTTAAAATAAGGTTAAATAGGTTTGTCAGCATTGAAGTTGATTCTGGCAGTGTTGTTTTCAACATCTCGTTGGTTACGTAATCTGGTCCAGGAGCTTTCTGGTTTTTCTGTGTCTTTATAGCATGCTGAACTTCCGCTTCGAGGATTTGGGGTATTTCTTCAGATAACAATCTTTGAGATCAATATTACTTTCATAGTTGTTTTCGGTAGTGTATAATTTGCGATAGTAGTTCGTTGCGATCCTTAAGATAGTCTGTCTCTTTGTTTTTTGTTTGTTATTAGTGTTTTTTATTTTTGGTATCCACACCTTCTCCTCTTTTAGTTCTTTTAACGCTTTATTTATGCCTCCTGTTTTGGTTATGTGTTGTTCGATGCATTTGATTCTCTTGCTTGCTTTGTCCTGTCTTATGCTGTGGCTTATTTCTTTACTCAGTTTAATTATTTCTTGTAGTGTGGCTTTATCTCTTCTGTTTTTAAGCAGTTGTTGTTGTGTATAACGCTTATTATTATTTTCTATATATTTATGTACGTCGGCCGCCGGCATTCAGTCTGAAATAAACTGTGAAACCAATCAAACGTATTTTCATGTTTTCGCAATCAAACCAGGCAATATCAATCCTAAGTGCATCAAGATAAAGCACATAATGGCCTGCATCGAGCCGGATACGATTTCAATGCGGGAACAATAGAACTCGAACAATAGACGCAAAAAACAGCCGCTGAGTGAAATAATAACTTATTTATTTTAAATAAGTAGGTAGATGGTGTTAACAATTTACATTTCATCGGTGAAAAATACAATTTCAAGATACAGAAAATTATCACGAACAATAATATAACGTCATATTACCTGAAATTTCACTGTTGTTCTACAAATACGATAAATAACCATGGAAACGGTTGAACAAGTGCTGAATGAGTTAGAAGATTTACACAATAACATAGTAAGAAGTCAAGAAAACTTTAAGAAATGTCCAAAGCCGCGGTTGACTAGAGGTTATTTGGAATCGAAAATACAATGCCTAGAAGATTACTGGAATTCCTTTAAGTTGGCGCATAGAAATTTATTAAAATTAGTACCTAATAAGGACCAACGAAGGCAATTGGACTACTTTAGTAAAGATGTTTTCTTCTCATGTGAAGAACGGTACACAGTAACGAAGGCTGACATGAAAGATGTTTTGGATTTATCGACGATGCCCACTGTAAGACCACTTGACACCACATCTACGAGTTTCATCCAACAGAATCCAGAACCTCAAATCAAGCTGCCTATCATTCAAATACCTGTGTTTTCCGGCAGTTACGAAGATTGGCCTACTTTTCAGGATATGTTTTTATCTCTCGTACACCAAAACACATCACTCAGTAGCGTGCAAAAGCTACAATATCTAAAGTCATGCGTCACAGGCGAAGCCGAAACTTTACTCAAAAACATTCAAGTAACTGAGAAAAATTATGAACTAGCATGGGAAACATTAAAAGGACGCTATAACAATAAGCGGAGTATATCAACCTCCATCATGAAACGTCTTTTTAACCAAAAAAGGGTGCAAATTCAAACGGCGGCAAATATTAAATCACTGCACGACGTCACTAACGAGTGTATAAACAGTTTAAAAAATTTGGACATAAATGCAGATTCTTGCGACTCTTTCGTAATATACCTCATAGCACAAAAGTTAGACACAGACACGCATAAAGAGTGGGAAGAGCACGTAAGCAAGGAAGTCGGCGACGATCTACCGAAATTATCCACGTTAATGACGTTTTTGAAAACTAAATTTCGCACACTCGAGCTAATTTCGCCATCAACATCATCAATCAGGGACAAGCCAACAATGCGTTCATTTCATGTCTCAACCAATCAAAAGGTATGCACCCTATGCAAAGAAAGCCATGCACTTTACCACTGTAAAGAATTCGGAAAAATGCAAGAAAAACAAAGAGGTGAATTCGTAAAGGACAATCAGATATGTTTTAACTGCCTTTGTCCCGGACATTCTGTAAAAGCGTGTCGATTGTCAACCTCTTGCAAAAGATGTAAAAAACGTCACCATACTCTTCTCCATCAATCAAGCAACAGAGGCACCCAAGGTCAACCAAGCAGCGAAACACAACCAAGGGTACAAACCAATGGAGAAGAGACAGAATTACGAATCAACACAATGATGACGCCACAAACATACAAACAGACTAATACAATAGCACTGCTGGGAACAGCAGTCATCAAAGTTCGAAGCGAGAACGGAGATACTACAGTCCTACGAGCTCTTGTCGACCCAGGGTCACAAGGCTGTCTAATAAGTGAACGAGCTACACAAGCACTGAAGGCTAGACGTTACCCAACAAAGGGGAACATCATCGGCGTCGGAACTCATGTCTCAACAATTAAGCAAGCAGTTCAGATTGAAATTGTATCAAGATACAAAAACAACTTCAGTCTCAAAGTGAGGGCGTATGTAATATCGAAACAACTGACAAGTAAACTACCAACCAAAACAATATCATCACACAACTGGCCTCACACAAAAGGACTTTTTCTGGCAGATCCCAATTTTTATTGACATTCTTTTAGGCGTCGACGAGTACGCACAAATTCTCGAAAATGATGTTATCAAGGGACCCACCGGTACGCCTTGTGCACAAAAAAGCAGTTTAGGATGGCTTCTATTCGGAGAAGTATACAATAATGAAGAAGACTCTTCCATCGTCATAATGCACCAGCAAATAGAAGTCAAAGACATGTTGAAGACACTTTGGGAAGTTGAAACTGATTTTACACGCAAACATACCAAAGATGAAGAAGAATGCGAAAAATTCTATGACCGGACACATTCACGAAACAAAGATGGCAAATACGTTGTAAAATTGCCATTTAATACAAATAAACCACAATCGACAGAAGGAAACAGCAGAGAAATTGCGCTAAAAAGACTACAACAACTAGAGAGAAGGCTAGATAGGCTACCTGAACTGAAGAGCGCTTATGAAATGGTCTTAGAAGAATACGTAAATTTGAATCATATGGAAGTCGTGCCAGAGAATGAGATCCACTGTCCCTCGGTATACTTACCTCATCACGCTGTTTTGCGAGCCGACAAAGATACGTCTAAAGTCCGAGTTGTATTTGACGCTTCTTGCAAGAATGCGAATGGCATATCTCTCAATGATGAACTTTTAGTAGGCCCAGTTCTACAAGAGGATTTGAGAAGTATCATAATGCGATGGCGTACACACAAAATCTGTTTCGCAAGCGACATCGAAAAGATGTACAGAATGGTTCTTGTCCACAAAGCCGATACAGATTATCAGCGAATATTATGGCATCAACGCACCATAAACGGCACTGAAGTCAAGGATTTTAGATTGTTAACAGTTACGTTTGGTACTGCTTCAGCCCCATACCTGGCAGTCAAAACTCTAATGCAAATCGCAACTGATGAAGGTGAAGCATATCCAATAGCAGCAAGAATGATACGACAGGACTTTTACATCGACGATCTGATGTCTGGTTGTGACACTGTTGAAGAAGCAATCGAAGCCAGCAAACAACTAAAAACCATTTTAAAAAAGGGAGGAATGTCGCTGTTGAAATGGTCCTCTAATAGCCAAGAATTCTTGAGAAACATTGAACCTAATGAAAGATCAGTCAGAGCCAACATTAAGATAAAATTGGATGGTACAGTCAAAGCCCTAGGTCTCTCTTGGAATTTAGAAGAAGATGCCTTTCAATACAAGATATCATTACCAACTATCTCAAATCAGTTAACGAAACGAACCATTTTATCAGATCTGCAAAAATTGTTCGATCCATTGGGATGGATTGCACCGGTAATCATTCAAGCCAAAATATTTATTCAAAGGTTGTGGTTGGCTGGAGTTCAATGGGATGAGAGCATAGATGACACATTAACAGAAGAGTGGATGAAAATTCGTCATGACTTGAAAAACGTAGACAACATTAAGGTCAAACGCTGGGTTGGAACACTCAATTCTAATAAAGACCATATATTTTTGCATGGTTTTAGTGATGCGTCCATTCGAGCAATCGCTGCCGTAGTCTACTGTCGCTCAAGACAAGCAGATGGCACATATGAAACGAGCATAATAGCCGCCAGAACAAAGGTAGCTCCTGTAAAAACTGTATCACTTCCACGTCTCGAATTGTGCGGTGCGGTACTCTTATCAAAACTGTTACGGCATGTAGCTCAAGCTATGCGAATACCATCACATCAAGTATACGCCTGGACCGACTCGACGATAGTCTTATCCTGGTTGTTCGGAGAACCAAATAGATGGAAACCATTTATAGCTAATCGTGTCGTAGAGATATTAGAGAACGTCAGCAGTTGTCAATGGTACCACGTACAATCCGAACATAATCCAGCAGATATCGCGTCTCGGGGAACAACAATAACTGAGCTCAATACAAACTACTTGTGGTGGAGAGGACCATCATGGCTCTCAGACGAGAAAATTAATTTTGAAAGACCAATTATCCTACCAACGCAACTAGAAAAAAGAAAAATAATACAAGTAAATTTAAACATCAACGAGAGAGAAGAAAATTGTTTCTTGAACTTCGAAAATTTTGAATCTCTAAAAGAATTGAAGAAAATCATAATAATTGGCAAAAGAGCATTAAACTTTAAAAAGTACGAAAACAACAAAATCAATTTTATTACTACGGAAGAATTGGAAGACGCATTAAGTATTTGCATTAAAAAGGCACAAAGAGAAGACTACACCGAAGAAATTACAACAATCAAGAATGAAGGTCGTGTAAAAAGAAACAGCGAATTAAAATCATTAAACCCATATATAGATCAACAAGGAATTTTAAAAGTAGGTGGGAGATTACGCCATTCTAACATGACGGAAGAAAGCAAGCACCCTATCATTTTGAAAAGCAATAATTCCTTGACCAAGTTGATAGTAGCGGAAGCTCATTTGAAAACTTTACATGGGGGACTTCAACTGATGTTATCCTATCTAAGGACTCGCTACTGGATTATAAGAGCTAAGAATGTCATTAAACAGCACATTCACAAATGTTTGATTTGTGCAAAGGTCAAAGCAAAGGCGAGGTCTCAGATTATGGCCGACCTACCAGCATTCAGAGTTAACCCATCACGTCCTTTTCTACACAGCGGTGTGGACTTTGCCGGACCATACCAGATTCTCATGACAAAGGGAAGAGGAATACGTACCAGCAAGGCATATATCGCCATCTTCATATGTATGGCCACCAAGGCCATCCACCTCGAACTTGTTAGCGACCTTACTTCGGAAGCTTTCCTCGCTGCATTCAAACGCTTCGTTGCACGACGGGGAAGATGCTCGCATCTATATAGTGACCAAGGAAGAAATTTCGTTGCTGCCAACAAAGAGTTAATAGACGCATGGAACGAAGCCAACTTGACCCTCAGTAATGATGTAGCTGGCACTCTCGCAAACGATGGAACTCAATGGCATTTCATCCCACCATATAGTCCAAATTTCGGCGGCCTTTGGGAGGCAGGTGTTAAATCCATGAAAGGACATTTGAAACGCATTTTGCAGACACATCTTACCTACGAAGAATTTACGACATTGTTATGCCAGGTGGAATCTTGTCTCAATTCACGCCCACTAAGCCCAATTGATGACACTGATGCAGACAACCTAAGTCCTCTAACACCGGGACACTTTCTCATCGGTGAAGTTCCTGTCACAGTTCCTGCACCAGATTTGAGACAGTATAAAATTGGTCATCTCGCCCGCTGGCAACACGCTCAAAAACTTCTTCGAGACTTCTGGCATAAGTGGCAACAAGAGTATCTTTCAAGACTCCAACAACGGCCAAAGTGGCTCAAGAAAGAGAGTGAGTTCGAAGTCGGTGAAATCGTCCTCATCAAACAAGACAACCTTCCGCCAGGGAAGTGGTTGATGGGACGGATACTCAACAAACACCCGGGTCCAGATGGAGTTACACGTGTGTATACAATTAAAAGTGGTGACAATGTTTCAAAACGATGTGTTAGTAAATTGTGTCCTTTGCCCATTGACTATCAATTAGAATAATGTTTGTTTTAAAGCATTCACAACTTAAGTACTGTATTCATGCAATTATTAAAATCATTTTGTGTTATTTATAAGTTGTTAAATTCATAAATCTAAGCATTTAACACAATTTCTATTTAAAAAAAAGGGTTCAAAGCCTTTTTTGGCTGGCGGCATGTTGTTGTGTATAACGCTTATTATTATTTTCTATATATTTATGTACGTCGGCCGCCGGCATTCAGTCTGAAATAAACTGTGAAACCAATCAAACGTATTTTCATGTTTTCGCAATCAAACCAGGCAATATCAATCCTAAGTGCATCAAGATAAAGCACAGCAGTATTTTCCTCTTTTGTATGAGGTCTATTGTCTTAGGGGTTAGTATACATTTATTTCGTTTTACCTTACGTTTCATTGTATATAGATTGTTTATAACTGTGTCATAAAGTTCTTGTGTTTTATTTATTTCTTTCGTTGTTATGTTCCTCTCTGATGATGTGCAAGTTGTCGATATAGTATTTTTCAAGTTGAAGTGTCTCCTCTGTTTCTTTTGTTGTTTATAGGATAAGATTGCTCTGACCATGCGGTGGTTGGTATTAAAATTGAAATCATTTATTAAACTGACATCTTGGAATGACTTGGGTTGATTGCTTGTTATAAAATCAATTTCATTTCGGTATCTCCCGTCGGGCGATATCCAGGTCCATTTTTTAGTCAGCTTCTTTTTGAAAAGGCTGTTTATAATAGTTGAGTTATTTTCTAGGACCATGTTTACGATTCTTTTTCCATTTTTGCTTCGTTCTCCTATGCCATATTTTCCAATTACAGACTCTTCACTTTGTTTCTGTTTACCTATCTTTCCATTGAAGTCTCCCATGACAATGATATTCTTATGGGCTGTCTCTAGTGTAGTGGAAAGTTGGTTGTAAAATTCATCTTTTGTAGTTTCATCTGCTGTTTCAGTTGGTGCATAGCATTGCACTATGGTCCAATTATCTTTATAGCTCTGTAGATATATATTTAGTACAGCTATTCTTTCAGATATGCCTTTGAACTCCAGAATTTGTTTTTTTAGATGTTTTCTCACCATGAATCCTACACCGTATTGCCCCTTTGTTTCACCTATATAGTAAAGGATGTATTCGCCGTGTTCTTCTATTTGGTTTCCTATTCGTCTTACTTCGCTTATACCGAGAATGTCCCATTTAATGTTTTCTAAAGCTGTTTCTAATTCGAGAAGTTTCTCATCTGTTCGTAATGAAAGTAGGTTTAAGGTAGCTATGTAAATATTGTTTGATTTTTGTTTGGATATCTTGTTTGCTGAAGGGTATTGGTCATCTTCCCCCACGGTGACCAACCGGCTTGGGGTGTAGTGTTTAGTAGTTAATTTAAATAAAGTTGTAGTATGTTTATTTATTCGATTCTGGTTGCCGGTTGTTGTTATAAGTTTTTTGGGGTTTCAGATAATGAAGCTGATCTGTTTCGGTTAACGTAGTTAAGTATATTCGGTTTAATAATTTCTTTAGCTGCGCCCTTGACAAATGGAGGTGTTGTATTGTCTTTTGTGTGAATTTTATTCTGAGTTGATGAGTTGGGCGAGCTTGAATCTTCCCTTTTCCTTTTATCTCTGGTATGGTTTGTTGGTTTCTTCACTATAAGTCTATCATACTTTAAGAACGCCAAGTTTCCTTTTTTCCTTTCTTCTTCCACTTGTGATTGTAATTGCTTACGCTTTTCGAGAACTTCTTTAGGATAATCTTCTTTAACATATATACCTGGGGGTAGTTTAGACTTGTTTTTCAGTATTGTGTGTTTTTTCCATGTGGACGTGAGGGAGACAACGACAGGTCGATTTTTATTGTTATTGTTCTTGCCAATTCTATATAAATTGCTGATTTCGTGGTTATCAAGATGTGTGCCAGTTTCTCTTATTGTTTCTTTAATGTAGTTCAGCAACTCTGTTTCTGATTTTCCAATCTCGTTAACTCCAAAAAACACCAGGTTGTATTTTCTTTTTTCTTTTTCTATTGTATTAAGTTTATGTTCTAGTGTAGATATTTTGTCTTTAAGTGTAGTGTTTTCTTCGCTTATAATTTTTATTTTCTCATTGAACGCTTCCATAACATTTTTTGTCACTGATTCGGTAATGAGTTTAGTCTGTGTGTTTAATTTTTCCTCTAATTTTGAAAGTAACAATTCCATGCTTTTTTCCATTGTTCTGTGGTATTCCTTTTTTTTTAAATGGCAATATTGGTTTAATAATATTTATAATGTATTGATGTGGGTACACTGCAAATTTTTCAATGGTTAGGTTGGTAGCACTGTTAACGATATAAAAATTTCACTTTCAGTTTATTTCGAGGAAAAAGTTATTTCAGTTTTAATTTCAATCCAAATGTCTTTTGAACTATAATCACTTTCGATTCTTGTTTTTATTATTTACTTTATTAGATTTTGCTTTTTGGTAAGTTTAATTGACACTATTTACACTGATATAGATTTATTATTTGCGGAGAGCATTGACGTACGTGTTTACAAAACAATGACTGTTATAAATATTTCTGCAAATTAGGTATATACTCGTACACAAACCTCCCTCGTTTATCGCTTTTTCCATTATTAAAAATACACATACATCTATCGTAATATACGTCTAATCGACAAGTAGTAAGTAGGTACTAAAGACGAATTGAAATTATATGGACAAAAATACATTATGAACACAATATATTGAAGTAGGTACGAGTTGTTAGTCTATAATCCGAAAACGCCACACGATAGTTCGATCAATGATTGATAAATAATCCTTTGCACACGTATGGAGTCATTTTATCGCATTAATATTGTTTAGTCTGATGGCGCGATCAATACTTACATGCAGCCAGGTGCTGATTATTTTTTATTGAAAAAAATAACACTTGACTTTCTTTGGTCACGCCAAATATGTTTGATAATAAGTGCTGTATTTTTCTTTATGGTGCGTGCAATCAAAGGGCAAGGAAGAGATTTTGATCGGGACATGCAACACCTACCTCGTATGCCGCCGGTAGCTTATGTTATGCAGATCCTCCAGGCCGATGGAGATGGGGGCGGGCCCGCCACACTCACGTTCTGGTGTCCAAACTGTCCTTTTTCACCTCAACTGCACTCGCGGGGCATGAACATTTGTTAAATTATACAAGCACAATGCTTCAGCGTTGCGATGTGGGAATAATCGGATTTATTATAATTATAAATCCGCGCGGCGCGATACACGTATTTTAATTTTCTTTTCTCACCGGGTTCACAAGCCGAGCGTTGCGTTTTTCCAAGTCACTCGGCGTGTACGGTGTTTGCTGGCGTGAAATCGAGGAATTTGGAACGCACCATAGTCAATTAATTATTTGCCGCCACCAGACTTCATTGAGGAACGTGTTAACAAACCTCTGAGCGAGTAAGAAAATATCTTTATAATATTAAATCCAGTATTATGAATTAATTATCATTAATTAATAATCATTAATCAGAGAAGTGGCACGCTGACAAGAAAGAATAATCATTATTTAATTAATTATTAATTGTTTTTTTTTGAACCACGTATAGCTTTAGGAATCATAATCATCCCCAGTCTCGACCTTAGGACGTCAACTGTGTTAGACACAGGCCTACATTACGACTATTCAATAGGACCGGTCAGAAGCAGCCTAGATCCACCGTCCTATGGTCTGTCCTACAAAGTGTTGGCGGTCCGTGGCCTTCACTCGTTAACCTTCCGGCCTCATCGGTCGTTGGCTCTTCGTACTATGTGTCCTGTCCTCTGTCACTTCAAATTAGTGATTCGTCGAATTAAGTTTGTAACTTTCCTTTGTCGACGGATCTCTTTATATCTGATTTGATCTTCTCGCAGTATAACCCCGAGCACCCTCTCCACAGCTCGTTGAGCGCTGACGTTGTATTTTATAGTGGCAGACATCTACGTCATAAAGGGATATCCCTGATATATTATAATGATTTATTATGTAAAACGTCATCCTGTCTGCTACTTCTTTTTTATGTAAAAAATAAAAATAGATTACATTGTATTTTAATTGACAAAAAAAAACCGTTAATAGGTATATAACTATGGTTATAGTTATGTATATTAAAATACTATTTTATTAAGCTGGTGGGATATTTAAAATAAAGTGTTTATAATAGTATATGCTTTTAATTAATAATAAGTAATACAGTGTAAGTAGGGCACAGACTAACCATTTCACACTTAAGACGTCCTTCGAGTTTCTTAATTAGCTACTTAAATTAGCATATTCCTGCGGTTACAACTAGACAAGTGGTAAGTAGCAACAATATACCTATAGCAACAATTCTAAGTGTAGTTTTGTAATATATCTGTTGTACGAAGAGGTCAAGTTTAAAGAAGATTTAAATAGGACTTTTTTTATGTAAAGAATATAATAGGTATTAGTACAATATATTTACTAATATTATAAAGAGGTAAGGTTTGTATGTATGTGGGAGGTAATCTACGAAATTACTCAACCGATTTAATAAATTCTTTTACAACTAGTTAGAAAAGAATTTCAGGATGAACACAGGCTAAATATTCCACCACGGGCACCAGCTATTTAAAAATAAAGATCCAAAGCTTGGCATAACTATAATGTCAGCCGTCAATCTTTTATTTTTCAACTTGTGCGAAGTAGCGGGCACCAGCTAGTTATAAAACATCTTACAATAATTTATCTTCTATTTTTGCACATAATCCTTCATTTTAGTCTTAATATTTCATATTATTTTCATAAAATCGAACAGGCTTGACCGTATTCGAATCTTGTTTTGAATATTTGAGCTTATAACTAACTGGGCTATCACCGCTGTAGCAATTCATAAAGTCAGTTTTACTTCAAGCCACAATCCACTATAAAGATTAATTTCAACAGAATTTTCGCTCATACGAAAATGCCTATAAGTAACCAAAATTTATTTAATCCTCATCTGATTTGGTAAGATCAAAAACTGAATAATGAAGGCGAGGTCTCATTGTGTATGCATTAAGAATTTCATGTTGGCGATATCGAAGTATTTGATGCAAACAAAATGAGCCTGTGCCAAAAAATACTTTCACTTTAGTTTTACGAGTGTTACGCATGATAAGGAAGACATATTTTCTTATAATATTATGTGGTATATTTTTTTATTTATAATTACATATTACTAATATAATAAATGAGAAAGGCAGTTTGTTGTTTCCTCAACCGATCGTCATAAAATTTCGTATAAATGTATTTTATGTATATTTCTAAAGGGATAAAGAAAATATTATTAGAAAAGGAGATTCCTATCCAGAAAAAAAGTATTGTTCCCTAGTGATTATTTAAAAATAAAAATAAGAAATTCAAAGCCTTACAAAAATATGTAGGTACATATTATATGACAAATAATTTCTTTCCACTTAAGAAAAAGGGGCGCGGACGAAGTCGCGGGCTAAAGCTGATCTATGCTAATATTATAAAGAGAGATTATTTGTATGTTTGTAATGAATAAACTCAAAAACTACTCGATAGTATTTGAAAATTCTTTCACCTATAGAAAGCTACATTATCAACGAGTAACATGGGGTATATTTTATAAAGGCGAAGTCGCGTGCGCTAGTACAGTATACAGTAAAGGATGTTGCCAAAAGTAGTAATTGTATTGGAGGCGTTGACTCATTGTATTGGATACTCCAAGACGGAGGAACATTCAATTTAAAAAAAATATGACTCAGAATATAATACTCATCAAGTAAGGTGTTGTACACACACCGGCATATTTAGCGGAACATAAAATAAAGGTTTGATATCAGTATCATATAAGGTTGCTGGCTGGTTTATACGTCATTTAATTTAAAAAGAAATATTTTCAAATTAAGAAAACAACTGAACATCACATTTTATGCAATTGTTTTAATTTTATTCAAATACACCTTATCTGGAGCGAACTTCGAGTATTTCTTCCTTCTGAGTTTGATTTAAAATTTCATTGAAATACTGTTTTTTGTTAGTTTTTTTTAATCGCGTATCTTTCTGGAGTTGAGGACTGAATTATGCCTGACTTAGCCCCAACGGAGATTGCCAGGGCACTCGAAATGCGAAGAAATGGTCAAACCTACAGAGTGATATCCAGAGATCTTCGTCGACCAGTTTCAACGATCCATCGCAGTATTCAACGGTTCAGGAAGACCGGTACTTATGTGAGAAGAGCAGGAGAAGGCAGAAAAAGACGCACTTCGAGTAGGGATGATCGTTTCATTCATTCGGCTTCGTGTACCTAGGAACCCCCGTTTGACGGCCGTCCAAGCCCGACATGAGTTAGAAGCAGTGCGGGGTGTAACCGTAAGTGAGCGTACGGTACGAAGAAGGTTCGAAGAAGCTGGTTTTTGGTTCATTTGTGCCCGCCAAGGCTCCAAGGCTCGAGGTAAATCATCGTAGAAACAGGTTAACTTTTGCTCAGGAACATCGACTTTGGAACGCGGACCAATGGAGTAAGGTATTGTTTAGTGATGAGTGCAGAATTCTCTTAAATCAAATTGACGGCAGGCAAAGAATATACAGACGCAAAGGAGAACGATACATTCAGACAAATTTTGAAACTACAGTTGCATACGGTGGTGGATCAATAATGGTTTGGGCGGGCATTTGTTTGGGAGCTCGCACAGACTTGGTAGTGATTGACAGAGGGAGTCTGACTGCAGACCGCTATATCAGAGAAGTTTTAGAAGAAAATGTCGTACCGTTTGCCCCATATATCGGTGACGATTTTGTTTTTATGCAGGATAATGCTCGGCGGCATACCGCTCGGGTAACTCAAGCTTATCTTAATGATATGAATATCACTGTTATGGGGTGGCCGGCGAGATCACCGGATATGAACCCAATAGAGCACGTTTGGGACTTGCTGAAAAGAAAAGTTAAGTCCAGAATTCCAGCTCCTGCCAACGTGGGTGAACTGCGAATCGCCGTAGTTGAGGAATGGCGGAGACTATCCCAGGACCCAAGGACTGAGAATGATGTTATCGCAGGATAACATCATTCTCAGTATGCCTAGACGGGTAGAAACTTTAATAAGAGCACGTGGAGGAAATACGCGATATTAATCACCATTTTTCTAATTGAATTAATTGTTATTTTAATATTAATTTTCACTTTTCCCGGTTACATGAAAAGTTCAAAAATGTACCATTTTTCACAAATAGCCTTTACTCGCAAAATCTGTTCTTAATGTAGATCAGATCACATCTTAAGTTTTTAAGTAAAACAAATGAAACTTTAAATAACAAAAGAAGTGTAGTAAGTAGATTTTAAAATAAAACCATATTTTTTTAATTATGGACCTCTTTTTTGTGTTCCGCTAAATATGCCGGTGTGTTTAGTTAAAATTTCTCAGAACAAATAAACGTAATCGGGAATAAAATGTATATATTCATTGAGTAGGAGGAGTGAGTAGTAAATAATGGATTATCTTGGACACCTATGGCGTTTTGAATGGACTATAAATTTCAGAGGCGTTTAAACTGGCGCCGACACAGAAGTGAACTCTGGTGACATTGTCGTTATTGTATTGAACAATATATTCAGTGATATCGATACAGATACATAACCGCTTTTGGAAATAGTTCTATTGAACTGATGTAGGTAGCTCCGCACAGTTAAAGCCTTAAAATTTTTAGGGCTATTGAAACATTAACTTTTATCTACAAAACTTAAGGTATTTCGTAATAAATAGTTTTAAAAAGCTATTTGTTGTTCTTTTTTTTTTGTTAAAATTGTGATAGACCCCGGAGAGAGTTTAATTAGTCTTCTGAATATTCAAAACATAATTCTAAATAAATAAAAAATAATCAACATAAATCTAATTATTATATGATATAGCCTATCATATAATTAGATTAGATAGCTAGTTGGCTAAAGTTTATAGCTAACTAGCTGTTTGCATGCGACTTCGCCCGCGTAGCTCTATAAAATTTGAATCTGATGAGGATCATCGCCGCCACGAAGGCCTACTTTGCTGACATCGAGAAAACGTATTTTTCAGACGAGTTAAAGAAGTTGGAGCACGCTGGGTCAAGTGTATCGAACTAAAAGGAGACTATATTGAGAAATAAATCGACACTTTTCCAAAATTTTCGTCTTTCTTTTGTAGACTTATCGTACCACCCTCGTAGATAGAAGTATAGATTAATTATATAAAGCATAAATTTTTACCTGCGAAAGTTATATTATCTCTTACTTTTAATCCTTTACATTACGTTGTCATACTTGACAAATATGAGAATAGGGGTTTCACGGTATTCTTCACGGGAAACCTGTTAGATTGCCGTTTATGACTACGGAATGAACTGAAAATATATTGTAATCCTATTGTATTTAAAAATGTGGCATGATGCGAACGCCCACCTGACTATAATAGTCAGTAGACTGACTGACCTTGCCTGGCTCTTCAACTTCCACAACACAGCTGTTTAGGAAGAGTGACATTAAACGTTTGAAGATGAATTCGAATTACTTATTGTGTCGTTAGTGCGTCGTATTGTGTGACTATGTACCGACGTTAACTCGCGTCTGTCTTTTATGGACCGTATCTATTTACGATGCTTGTAAATGCGTATGCAACATAATTCAATTTGGTACAGAAAACAACAAATAAATTTTAAAAATTCGAAATAATAAAATAGAAAAAAAAATGTAAACAAAATTAACACAAACAAAAAATTAGAATACAATGTCAAATGTTAAAAAAAATATCAAAAGTACAAAATCAAAAGTTAAAAAATTAAAAATTAAAAAAGTCAAATGTTAAAAATCACTCAAAAACTTCTTCATTGCTGAAGGTCGTGCCGCTCTGGCATCGAACACCAGCTGTTTCCATTCCACCCTGTCCTCAGCCTTGCCTGTCCTCAGCCTACCAGAGTGGAGTATTAAAGTAAGTTGGTTGGCCTCTCAATTAACCGCGCCAAGACAAGCCGCCAGACGGGTTGCCCAAATGACTGCGAAACACTTTGTGCCATTATTATTATTTTCATTAAAGTCACCGACATAACCCGACAGATTAGTAAGTAGAAATGGCAATGGGTAGGATATATAGTACAGAGAACCGTTTTTGAGTGAAGACCACGCACTGGCAAGCGTCGCGTAGGACATCCACTAACACGGTGTACTGACGACTTAATTACTGATACTGAGATCCTACTGTTTAGCGATCTGATCGGTCCTATTGGAAAATTATGGGGTTGATGATGAGTGGACGAGGGTAAAGGTTTTTTTAAAGAAAATTGTTTTAATCCAAAAATTAAACGAAATTCTGTAATATTTTTGGTCAATTATGTGTAATGATTTTAATAACATAATATACTATATTAGTATAATAATAAACAAGAAATTGTAAAGTTAACCTTTCCGTGTCAGCTATATTTTATAACATTAATCTCTTATATTTTATGGTGCATGACTACACCTTTATAGCGACCCTCACTGGATACACACAGGTGCAATTAATTAGAGGAAAAATTCAATTTATACTCAATGCCCCAGGTAATTGTCAAAGCTAGGTCCTAGCTTGGTAGCGTAGGTGTCTAAACCACGTATTAACGCCGGAAAAAACGGTTGAAACCCGTTTGAAATGTGTACAACAAAACTAAAAGCAATCTTCTTAGACTAAAATTAACTTGACTCGTACATACATTATCTAAATCTTCGGCTTCGCACGGATGCAGTTGTTTTTTCTTGTTGTGTTGTGTACACAAAACTTCGTCATTGATCGCTCTTTCAATTTATTAAAAGAAATGGTTAGTGTGAGTGAACCGTGAGTAAATGAGGGAACTTGGAGTGAACCGATATATTATTCTCTAATACATAATTTTATGTATCTCTTAAGGTTTAACCTAATTAAACCATTAAATTGATTTTTGGCAATTTGGTTGCAAATGTTAACTTTACTTCATCATCATCATCAACATCTCAGCCGCAGGGTGTCCACTGCTGGACATAGGCCTCTATTATCATTTTCGAATATGACCGGTGAGAAGCAGCCTGGATCCACCGTCGACCCGCGGCCCTTATCAGGCCGTCCCGTCCACCTTCCGCTGGGGCCGGAAGGTTCCCCGTCCTGTACTGGAGAACTTTCTGGTCCCAGCGGCCGTCGTCCGTACTATGTGTCCTGCCCACTCCACTTCAACTTATCGATCCGCAGGCTTATGTCGGTAACTTTCGTACATCTATTGATCTCCTCATTTCTGATTAGATCACGCATTCTAACCCCGAGCATAGTCCTCTACATAGCTTGTTGAGCGACGTTGATATTTCTTACGAGGTCCTTAGTAAGAGACTGGTAACACACATTGGTCGATAACTTGTCTTGAGTTTTTAAGTGGTTTAGCTCCTGTGAACAGTTGACCACGTTCATCATGACTCAAGTGTGAAATTGCTATATTATTAGAAAATTACACTAAAGTCAAGTAGGTGGGCGGAGTCGGCGTCAATAGTTGAGGTTCGTAGACCCGAAGTAATGCAAAGAACTGACTCGTCTACGACTAGAGATCGTAGTGGGCTCTACGGCGCTACGACGATCTATGAATTTCTATCCATTGACATATGAATAAAATTCGTCAATTGAATGGACTATGAAAGAACGAAACTCATAATTATATCAAAAGAAATATTACATTCTCTGGCCAGTTTTATAAACGACATACCTTTTACCTGTTCGTTACAGTGCTGGTAACGAACGGTTAACGGTCCATCAATAACGTTTACTGACGGTGGTTCTATAAAAGAAATTAAACATTCGGTAGCTATCCGTAAAAATACGCCGAAGTTTATGAATATTATATTGTCGACGGTTTCGTTGTAGTCTGTCAAGAACTGTCAAGTTTCGCGTCGCAAACACATTTATTTACAAATATAACAAAATAAACGATACGTAAGATAAACCAACCCTATCATAGTCAGTAACGAGCCAGTAAACGCTAGCTGTCAAATTATACTGTTGACTTACGAATATATTGTTATAATACACTATATTATACCATTAGATCATTTTTTCGTCTATTTGATATAAAACTTAACTAACGGATTGTTATAAAACTGGCCCGAGAATGTCTTTAAAAGTACGTCACGAACGGCAATAAACAAGTTTCAACGTCATATTGGAGTTTGTTTGAGATAAAACAATAAAGTTGGTGGATCAGATAATATGTTTTCTTCAAAAAATGCTTCGACATTGAGATAAATGCGGTTTGCTACATTTGTAATAACATATTGCTTTTATATTATTTATACAGTCGCGACAACATCGGAAAAATATAATGTTGGTTATTTCTCTTCTTTCATAATACTGATTTTTTTTTCAGTATTATAGAAAATGTTTAGGTGCTGTTGTAAAATTTTAAATAACAGAATTACATTTTGAAATAAATTCAATAAATATACATAAATTAAAGTAAACATTTCATTACTCAATTTGAATTAAGCATTTTTAATTATGAATTAATTTGAATTAATTTTTTTCGCAGTCGTCTGGAGGCAGTAACGACCCCTTTTAGGAAGACCACCGTGAAATAACAGTACGTATGCTGTTGTGTTTCGGTGAGTGAGTAAGTTACGCCAGAGCCCGTTTCCCTATCCCTTCCCAATCCCCTATTCTTAATCCTACACGAGTCGGCAGAGCATTTGCAACCCTACCATCAAGTGGACCTTAACATAAAAAGTGATCTTGTGCTGTTCGTTAAGCGAGAAATTTTAGTGTGACTGGATGAGGGAAAATAGTGAAGGATACCTTTACTTTCTTTTACCCTTTATGATCCTCATCTTATACCATAATCTTATGACTCTTTGATCTTTACCTTGACTTAAGAATTTTAAAACTTTCGGACTATTCGGAAATTGGAGTGAAGGCGTAATCTTAGTTTAACTGTTACTGATAAATTGGGCATAGGTTTTTCCACAGTGAAAGAAGGCTTTGACTACCACACTAACCCATAGCAAAATAATAACGCTTCACGTATATCTGAAAATAGAATATTTTTTTAATTTTATTTCATTTTATGTTCTATTATATCGCTAATTTTCTTAGACGCCCAGTTTTCACCTTTAGCTGAAGTGAATATTATTTAAGGCTCGACCAGGATTCGAAACTGCGTGTGCTGATTATTCGATGCACTCAGTTACTGTTGCTTTATAAGCATACATATTATAATGAATGAAGATAGCAAAACTTTTAATATGGTACAATATTATACTTGAATAAAAAGCGTCTTGCATCACAATTTTATATTTCTGTTTGTTTGATAAATGAGCTTGTTCAACTTTGCATAAATTGAACTTTGCGTAGTTGATATATAATTTAAATTTATATTCGTACTAATGATCCAGCCTAAATGTCTAATCGGCATGATACGATTGGCTTGACTAAGCCAATTTGACGTATATTAATTTTGGATGATAGCCACATTGTCTTATGTATGGCTGGCATTAGCCCTCTGTAGTGAAGTGCATTAATCGTTTTTTTTTAATAATAATGGGTTTGCTCTTGGCCAGCAATCAGCATCTAGCCATGCAGGAAAGACAAGGCCGACGATGGAGCGAACTAATCCAAAAAATGCCTATTAACTCGAACTTTAAAAATTATTTTATTTCCATATTATTTTAAGAAACAATTACTATAATTTTTACTTATTCCCTTAATAAAAATAACTTTTAATAAACATAATTAATAACATTTAATAACAAACGATAGTAGGTATATCAAGTGAATTAAGTAAGCATCAAGTTTATTAAAAGTTTAAAAGGAAATAAAAATGTAAGTAACTTGGAAAAGAAAAAAATTTATCCGTTATGTTGTCTTGTCACAAAGTTGGAAAACAATGAGAGACGTGATATGGCCAGGAATTAGGTACTCTTATTCGTGGCCGAAATAATAATTATAATAAACACTTTCCCACGAATTTCATTGTACCTCTGTATTATAATGGAATTTCTCAGCACTTTTACTCTTATATAGCTTCAAATGTACATAGATACTAATAAATAAAATTGAAGTCTGTTTGTAATGTCACGATAACTGCATTTTAACAGCAAGAGAGGACTGACTGAGAATTTTATTATTGTCGCAGTTGGATGTCATAACAGCCCTATTAGTTGCACTAATTAAGTTAGCAGCCGAATAATAGCCATAAATTCAGATTTTAATTTTAGCAAGAAGAAAGGCTAATAATCCAAGATAAGCGCTTTTTATTTCGGAAAATAAATTGGACCCACATTGTTGGTGACATTTGCGGACTATGCGAAGACGTTCAAGGTTTCACAAATTACACGAATTCCACTCAAAAATTAAGAAATACCAAATCATTGTACGGTAATATATGACCTTTCTAAATATACTTTGCTTTCTTAATTCATCCATAGCGATTTCTTTATATGCAATTTTATTGTTTTTTTTTTAACTTGAACTTTTGAGTTGCAACTTTTGAACTATAACCATATTATCCTCAATAACGAAGTTCAATGTTAATACTTCCGGTGCCTGCCTCAGTCGGCTCTCCTTTCTATATGTCCTGACCATTGCCACTTCAACTTACTGATCCTCTGGCTTATAACTTTCGTTACCGATGGATTTCCTCATTCCTGATTCGATTTTGCAGAGTAACCCCGAACATAGTTCTCTCTATAGCTCCTTACTAGGCCTATAGTTAGAGACCACGTTTCAGCGTCATATGACATCCCCGGAAACCTGCTGCCAACACATATTGTTAGAAACAATCCAATCTGGATTCGGCGATAATAATAATATAAAGAATACACGATATGAGGAACTAATTTGGATATTAGTTGGATATTTTAAAAGACTATTTGCTTTTATCTGTGGATTAAAAATAGTGATCAGTTGCTCTACCAGGAAATAAAAAACACGTATACTAGGAAAAACGAAAAGGTTTAAATTGACTTTTTCAATTTGTCTCTTCAGTTACTTTTTTCATTTTAACTGACAACTAACTAACTATACGCTTTTTTAATTAGAATCCATACCCACTGGCCTGATAAAAAAATATATTAAAAACATATATAAAATAGGAACAGGGAATTTATTTTAAAATATGTTCGCATAATAAAAAATAAAAATACATAAAACAGTTTAATTTTGAAGTGTTATTGTTTCTTTGCTTTTTTTATATTTTCAGCAAGTTTAATGTGTCTCGGTCGTCGCAGCTGTCTGTTTACAAGTGACATTTGTAAATCGTCTTTGACGTTTATGTCGCTCGCTAACAAGTCTCTCGCATCCGTACACATCTCTTTAAAAAGAATCATGGGAAAATCACGCTATAAAATTATTTAGGTTATTTTATTTATAGAATATAGAATTATTATTTTTACTATGGAATTTTATACATTTAATTATTATATGCACTTTTAGATATTTTGTTAAGAATAACCATGGTCAATGAATTAAGATCAAGACTACTTTTAATTGCTAATAATGAAGGTAGGTTTTAAGTTTAAGGTTGGACTGCACTATATGCTCGGTTAAGGTTAACTTTAATAACTATAACATTTACAATGCCAGTAGAATCTAACGTAGGTAGGTATACGTGTTGCACCATAACATTATTTGTCAATTTCAAAGTTATAATTTGCGTTAGTTTAGCGTTTTCATAATTGATATGTGTATAATGATAATGTGTATATGATTCTGCCACAACTTCTCAAAGTACGAACTTTCTTTTCCCTCATCCTATTTTTCCCTAAGTAGCATCGTTATTACTATATACATCTATGTATATATAACCCTATTACAATTAATTTCTTATACTTATACTTGTGGCCCACTCCTGGCTTCGCACGGGAGAAATCTGTTAGAATGTGTTACACCGCCATCTGTTAGATTGTCATGGAACTCACAGATAATTCTAACAAATAAATGCTGGATTGAATAGGTATCAACAGATAATATTATATAATATGTTAATAATATTATATAATTTGCAAAAAAATAATAAACAAAATGAGATATAAACTATCCTATCTTTTGAGTTGGACCAAATTACATATAGTTACAAAATTTTATCAAAATCGGTTCAGTAGTTTGGGAGTTGATCGCGGACAAACAACGTGACACGAAATTTTTATATATATAGATAAGGATTTAGCGACAGCGGCCTCCGTAAATAAATATTCGTAAATATATTAAAATATATTTTCACTCTTTTCTCACTTTACTGAAAATGTCCACGAAATATTACTGATCGTAATATTTCAATTTTCATTGCTCTTTAAGCAATTTTAGTTCGTAACGAGTGGTTTTTGCATGTGCGGTCGTAATTTATAAAATAAAATGCGTGAGAACTGCTATCAGGCACGTGTTAAAATGAAGTTAATCCCTTTGGTATGCGATGTAGGAAACATCTCGTCATATACTCTCGAACGACAGGAACCAACGCACCGAGATTTGTTGTGATTCGTATTCTCGCAAATATTTTGAGCGACGAAAAAGATTCACTGCTTATTGATAGCACGTTCGATTTTTATACGCAAAATATATTCGATTTTATCTTTAGCTTTATGTATTGTTAAGTTATAGAGGTATTTATTTAAATAATTTTTTAAATGAGAAGACCGTGCTGACGGTGTCTGTTTTTTTTATCCTACTTCTTATCCTTTGCCCATGATTTTTTAAGATTAGACAGCGTATCTGTTTCACAGTTGCTTGTTATTTATTGGCGACTGTATCCTCATCAATGTTTATCATAAAAAAGGCTCACTTTTTTATGTTAAGGTCGGCAGACAGGCTAACGGTCCACTTGATCGTAGGTATCGTAGGTGGTTACCGATGCCTGTAACATAAGCAACGCCGCATCAGTCGCTGCAAGTGCGTTGCCAACTACAGTAAGATTAAGGGTAAGGGATTGAGAAGGTATAGGGAAATGGACACTGGCATCCCTTACTTAATCACCGAAAACACCGGCACACGTGCTGTTATTTCACTGTCAATAAAAGCGGCTCTTGCAACCATTATAGCATTGTTTGTAATAATATAGGTGACGGTAACCACCTATCATCTAGTTGACCTTCAGTCAACGTTTAAACCTTTACATTTTAAACACGCTTTAAAAGTTAAATGAAGATTGGTAGTTAAGCAAAACTTAATGTATTTCTAAAGAACGCCACTTAACTGGTGGCAATTGTACGCGCTTAGAGAGAATGTGTATTATTAGCTAACACTGAAAGTGTTGATAAGTCTTAATAGTGTTTTCAAATAGCTACTCAGTTGGAAGCGACAAGAAACTGCACTTTAGTTAAATATCAGAAAATAATGTTATGAGTGAATTAAGTTTTTGTTAAAAAAAAAAACAAAAACTTAATTTTGTATTTAATTTATGTGGGGGGAGTAAATACTCAACTGAGTGAAGCTGATTTTAGGTTAAAGGTAATCTACATATATATTTATAGTCTCGGTTTCGCTTTGGAAAAAATTAAATTAGTTTTTAATTTTATAGAAATCTACATTATCACTGATATTGTTAATGTTAATCATAGGCTATATTGTTAATCGAGTTAAAGTAGAGATCCCTACTAAAACTCCTTTTAATTCCTTCACCTATAGAAAGCTACATTATCATCGAATAACATGAGCCTATATATACCTACTATATATATTATGTAAATGTTGAGATGGTTTGCCTATACTTCAAAAACTTGAGAGTGGGTTGACCGATTTTAATTCGGTTTTCACATATGGAAACAGGGATAAACGGGGAAAAATTTTATATATAAAAATTTGTACCCCGGGCGAAGCCGGGAGCGGGTCGCTAGTATTTTATAAAGTTACTCGGATGAATTCGCATACAAAAGCTAGTGTTTTATTAAATCATTAACTATAATATCAACCATATTGTTGTCAGTTTAGTTGTTATTCGCTTAGTACGCGATTGAGGCGTTCATACCGTTTCAATTCCGTTCTACGGTAGGATCGTGCGTGAGCGGAATTGTTGAGCAATTGACCTAACTCTAGAAAAATTACTTAATACATAACTATAACAACTACCTTGCTGTAACTTCGGTCCATTTACGACAAACAAGTAACCTTTGTAGTGTTCATCAAGTAAAAGAATTTACTGAAATGACTTCCCTACATTTTAACACCTTTATATTATATCACCTTAAATTTTTTTTTTGGCTTGTAATGAAATATTAATATACTAAAGTGCATTAAAATTATGGTAAATGTGCCTCCCGGTTTCACCTCGGTTAAACAAAAAAAATTTAGCTTTATGATATTAGTAGGTAAAGATTATTATTTAATCATTATATTATCATTATTGTATACCACTGCTTGCCATGTTCAAGTAATCTTCCATCTTTAAGCGATATGACAAAAGTTTTTGTCTAGAAAAATTCTAACATTAATCAATTACACACGTCAATTACTTATGGAAAAATTTATAGACATACACAATAGAATAATCACTAATACCTATTTCTATCGAGACTTTATATAGATAAATACCCTCTCGTGTTCAGCTTATAAGAGCGATAAAATACTTTTTACTGCACTCTGAAAATGTATATTTCAGATTAAATTTCAAATTAATTGTCGAGCCTTTTAAGCCGACACATTATCGAGCAAAGATTGGAAGATCAGTGATAGATGGGATTATAAAATGTAATAATTTCAGCTCGAAATTGATAATTATTCTATCGTTTATTTGTTACCCTTATTTTTTTTAAATATACCATTCCACTCGTTTGGGCTTGTGCTATGAATTGAACAACTTTACGAAAAATTAATTAACGAAATAACCTTTCCGAAGATTTTGATACGAATTAGTACGATTGAGTATACGATTTACAAATTCGGGGGACGTCACCAGCAGTTGATCGTATTTTTATCATTCCAAACAATAGTTTTATGAAACTACGTAGGTATTTGTTCGTGCCGTTTCGTATTATCTTTTGAACGAAACTTTATCAAGCCGACTTTAATAAAGGTTATTTTGGTCAACAACAGAACTTGCTCACTGGGTTAACAAGTTTCGTCCTTGGGAAGCACGTGGCGTTTTATTAGTTGCCAAAACTAACGGCATTGGGTGCGAAGCATACTCGTAGTAATGAAACCGCAAACGTGTGCCAATTGGAGCTGAATGTCACCAGGGCCCTAATTCTCTAACACCACTTGGCGATTCCTTACTTCGAAACCACGTAAATTCCTTAAATTGTTACGATAAATGCTAGAAAGTTATTCTCTTACATACATATAAATGCCACGATAAGACATTGATGTGTTTTGGCAAGGTAAGACAAAAGCGTGAAATCATAATTGTCATACAGAATCAGGGCCCAGAGATATAT
Source organism: Synanthedon andrenaeformis (assembly GCA_936446665.2). Taxonomy (NCBI): domain Eukaryota; kingdom Metazoa; phylum Arthropoda; class Insecta; order Lepidoptera; family Sesiidae; genus Synanthedon; species Synanthedon andrenaeformis. Next base: position 11,152,476 of record OW387780.2, on the reverse strand, counting down.
ATGAAACCATGTTGGTTGGAAATCTGGTGCATTTGCTGTTTCGAGGCTAAATTTAAACAGTCTAAAATATGGTACAGTTTTTATTAAACGTATGTAAATATGTAATGTCACTTTAGCTCTATTTAACTTGCATAGATTTGTAATTAATTGACACAGTACTACGGACAGTCTAGCTTGAAAATCAGTAAAATGGAGTTTCAAACTACATCTTCTTTTTAATATTACATGAGCCAAAATAATTTTCGATTTTATATTAGGAAAGGATTAAAAATAGTGACTCAATTCAGGTCATATGAAAAATTTGGTAAAATAATAAGTATTTTGCGGAGTTGTGTCAAAGCGCCGAGGAAGAAATGCAACAGTCTAGTTCGAATAAAATATCGGGAAACTTGACCCATTTGAATGTCATATATAAACCAATTTACGAGATCCGAAAATAACAAGCGCCTAGTCGTCGTCAAACGCCGACGACATATTTACATGTACCGCTATGTGTAATGCTTTTCATTTTCTCTGATATATTTTTTTGTGTTCAATAATTATGTGCAATGTTACATGTTGTAAATTTTCACTTGTCATAACAAGTGTAACGCTGTCACAATCACAATAACGCTTGAAAAAGTTTCAAATTTTTATTGTGTTGCAAAAGAAACAGTGACAAGTTGGTAACGAATTACTGCGAGTTTTGGCAATAAATTAATATGTACTTAATGCTAGGAGGAACATACTCTGTTTTTTTTTTTAATATGAACTCTTAATAGGATTTAAGTTAATACATACAGAGTTCAAGCTATCTCGGTACCGAATTTAAAAAAAAATACTAGTTGACAGAGATTCAAAATATTCCTAATATGGTAGTGGGTATAGCAATGGATTAAAAACAAAACCAAAATAAATATTCTTTAAAGATGTATGTAAATTTTAAAAATACATATTTAAGTACAATTGAAGAGAGTTTATTATAAGTCAGCCTATCTGATGACCATTACAGAAAAAATAAAAAGAGAATTGATAAAATACTCTAGGATCCCATTGGAGCCAAAAAGCAAAAGAATTAAGTATCCTAGAATCCTATGGGATCCTAGATCTTAGCCAAGTGGAGGGAGGCAACTTATTACGATATTCAGCATGCGGCCCTTGTTAGGTTTTTGTTTAGAATTCACACACGTTAGTCTTCTTTCAGCACTGTTCGTAAACTACCAATTTAAAAATATAAAATTCCACATCGCACAGAAACAAAGTGTGAAGACGATAGCGAAATTTAAATAAAAATGACAATACGAACTAAAAGCAAAATTTAACTTTACACTTTTTTATGTGAGAATTTTTCTCATATATTTTTTATGTGAAGACATGCTGATGGTATACTTGATGGGGGGTGACTACAGTCGCCCATAAAGCTGCTCTGGCATCCCTGGCACTCACACAAACACAACTCTGTTATTTCACGGCGGTCTTCTGTAAGACTGCCTCCAGACGGGCTGCCTCAATGACTGCGAAACGCAGTGTGCCTCGCCACTGCTACTTATACTAATAAGTAATATTAGTGAACTAATAATTCTAACATACTTAGTGTTAAAATATTGAGACCCTTAAATATCTATCAACTCCTTGCTATATACATTATTTGTTAAGAATGTTTGGAATTTCATTTTTGAATGGTTTTTATGTGTGTCACACAAATACACAAATGCAAATGGATTCGCCAACATGTTGATGATATTTGGATGATATATTGACATTACGATTGGATGTCGGGAATAAATCAGTTTAGTTCAAAGCTTGTAAGCAAATAGCAAAATTTGCTCGTAAACATTGAACTACATTTCCTTTTATCGCTATTTGTATGCGAGACATTTCATCTTATGCAACGGGAAAACTGTTTATACATTCTAGAAATTGGAGGTCACTGTGTAAATTGGATATGCCCATCTTGCGATTTTAGAATGCCTCAATTTCGTAGATAGTGTAACTGGAAAAGGTCAGCATGTATTTCATAATCATTTTCAGTTCTGTACTATACTACTACAATAAAGCTGAAAAGTGTTTGTTTGCTTATTATGTTTTCATGCCTTAACTACTCAGCCAATTACCATGAAATTTTGGATACACGTTGTTGGGGGCACAGAAAAGGACACATGGTGGATTCTCTCGATCATCTAAAAATAGTGGGGATAAGTGGAAAAGTATCCTTACTGGTGGGAAAATATATGTGGAGAAAAATTCCACTTATCCTTACCAAAGGGGATACTTTAGTAGGGATAGGTGGAAAATTCAACGATTTAAGGGTGGCTTCAAATTAGATAACATGTTAAGTAGCTTCGTCACGTTATTTAACATTATTGTTATAATAGAAACATTCTGGATGTAAAATGAATTATAATGTTTTATGATTCTTTCTTATATTTTATTTTCAACGGCCCACTAATGGTTTCGCGACATAAAATTTTATGATATTTGCACTACCTACGTTAGTAATAGGTAATTCTATTGTTATGTGTCATCTTTTTTGCGATAAAGTTCTGAGATTTCTTTTGACGTCGTGTTTCTTATATATTTTAATTTTGAAAGCAACAAAATATTCTTACTGATATTGTGTAACTACAAAAGTAAGGAATACCTTTTTTTAATTTTTTTATTTGTTTTGTCAAAGGATGGTAGGTGGGATGGGATACCCTTATCAATAATAGTCTCGGAGATAAATCCCACTAAACAAATAAAAATTACATTTTTAATTTAAAAAATAAATGTTCAGGTGGTTTAGACATTTAATTTAATTTTGTTATTTCTTGTAGTGGCGGGAACACACTGCGTTTCGCAGACATTTGGCGGCAGTAATCACCCGCTTATAGAAGAGACCACTTTAAATTATGTGCTGCTATTTTTCGGTGAGTGAGTAAGGGATGTCAGAGCCCTGTTCCCTATCCCTTCCTTATCCTCTTATCCTTAATCATATGGTCAGTAGTTGCACTTGCTGCATTCCACCACCTACAATCGAGTGGTCAGTCAGCCTGTCTGATGAAATTTACACAAAAAAAAAAATTATACTGTGGTTATTACAAAAGTAAATTTGTTTATCATTTCAATAAAATAATTGTTTACTGGCTAAAAAGTTGACGCTTTAGAAAATAATTAATACTGCGCGAACAAGTAAGTACATGAAAATTTATTAAGGCCCGTGTAAACATTGTAAAAGGCCGCGTGAACAAATTGTTTGTGGCCTCTCCCCCATACATATTCATAAGCACGGTCTCAAGGAGCATTATCTGATTTAAGAGGTCTCTGTGTTATCTACAATTTACCTTGCGTGATGTCTCGAAATGTTCTCACAGACTTCACCGAGTCATATTACTTAGTCCGATAGTATTTCTCACTTTTCCGTGGAGATAGTAAAAATTTTATATCCAAGGCCCACCCGGGCCCTTTTATTTTTTGCACGCAGGGAAGTGTGAATTTTTTAGATTATTTTTAACTAACGAGCCGCCCCCGGTTTCGCACAGATGCAATATTTTTCTGCAAACTATATAGAAAACATTCATTTATTGCTCTTCCTATTAGTGAAACAAGATATATAAGAAGTTTCACAAAGTTGTTAAGAGGGTCTTGACTTTCGGAACAATTCAACGTGTTTGTGTATGTTCCAGATATCACATAAATATAACATTAAACAACAGAGTAGTTGTGCCCGCTGCTTCTCCCGCGTAGCATCTCTTTAACCATACGTCAAAAACATATGCAGTAAAAAGCTAAAATCACGTGTACTTTGAGGATAAACTTTCAGATTTTCATAAGGATTCATAATTTTGTTGATATGACCAATAAACATCATAACTGTTTTAATATATTTTTTTAATACAAAGAAGTAGTTTTTGGGGCTTAAATAAACAAAAGTTAGACATAATATCTGATGCTGACTTTTTTGTAGCTATTTTCAAGTAAGTACATATTTTCACGATCTTAAACTTTTCTATAAAAATCAATCATGGTTTTTCATCGACTTACTTTGCAAATTTGATTACTCTAATATTACATATAGACTATGTCCATCCCAAAATTACATTCTAACTATTGGTGAAAGATTTTTATTTAAATCGGATAAGTAGTTTCAATGATTACCTTCTGCGTACATATAAACAACAAACATACAAAATTTACCTCTATATTATTATTAGTATATACTAGCATAGATCAGTGGCCTACAGAGTACAGATTAACATGGCCCACAAGTCAGTAGGTACTGAACTCTCTCTCCATAAGCTATCGGACCTATGGACGTTTAGACGTAGACCAGAGTAATATTAAAAGCCTAACATACTTTTTTTTAGGACTTTTAAAAAATTTTATATTAAAAGTAAGATAAAGTGAAAGAAGCTTCTGAAACGACAAGTCCTTTTCACGCGCAACCTCAGTTTCGATGTGTCGTAGCCCGTAGGTACTTGCTCTACTTTTTTACCCACGACGACCTTGCGCTTGCGACAACTTTGCGGTCTCCAAGTACACGATTTTCACTATGTTCAGGAATAATCATTTCCACAACTTTATATTCACTTCATTACGTGACAAGTTTTGAAGGACATGGATGTTATTGAGTTCTTAGAAGTTTAATTAGTTTTGTTAATAATCCGAGTCCACAGTCTAATTGGATAACTGGCATTTTGTTAGTTGATCGCAAAGACATTGCGAAATGTCAGGGGCGATAGTTTATTAAAAACTTATTTTATAAAGTTCTTAGCAATTTTATAAGACCGAATTTTTGAAAATAAAACAGACGACAATAAAAGAAAACATGTTTCGTGCTACAATTTAGTAATATTTTTTATTATTTTTCATTATGTAAATTAATTTTAATTAATTAATTAACGTGAAAGTCAATGAAGTGAAGACATTAATTTGAATATTTGTAAATCTCTACTATATATGTTTTTACTGTACATTACATTATTTTTACTGTGCGCAATAAGTTTAAAATAAAACTGGCCTACACGATATAATAGTTTAATAACAATGTCACTGTCGCATTACTTATCCTTTAAAATTATGAACAGAAAATGTTGCCTGCAGTTCCGTATGTGCAATGTTTCGGGAAATTTCTGAACTATATGTTTTCCCATGAGAAAGAACTTTTAGAATCCCATCTTTTTTTCCAAATGATACCCATACATAATTATATATGACTTTTATTATTACAGTAAAGCATGTTGTAAAACTCGTGTTACACATGTAATGAAAAACCGCCCTTGGTCTACGTTACGGACCACAATAACTTCGTCCCTCAGGTACGAAAATTCCCAGTAGGAAGTACACGCAGACACATGTTGACTAGAGTGCTGTGACATAATGGCCTGAGTGATTAAACAACAATTAATTAAAGCTCTCTAATGATTGTTTTCTATCTGATAGTATCTTAGGGGGCTTACACACTCGTTCATGTACAGTGTACCTATGTTGATGTTAATGTTAATAATGTTAATAATCGTTAATGTTGTTAGAGTTACAGGGTATGTTGTAGGATAGTTTTCATCCACAAAGTACTGTTCCCGAGGGATCATCTAAGAATAAAAATAAAAAATTCAACGCCTTACAGAAATATATGAGCAATAAAGTTTGAATACATAAATGTTTCCACGCCTAAGAAAAAAGGGCGTCTTGGACAAAGTCCCGAGCAAAAGGTAGTTGTTAATAATAAATAAAATGATAATAAATATTGATTTGTTGTTGATAATAAACATTATCAACAACTACCTTTTGCTCGGGTAGGCAGTTGTTGAACTGCTGGCGATCGACCTCAAATTGTTAGTAAGGGTGTATCATGTCGTAGTTAGGTCATAGGTGTATGTTAAGTTTCTACACCTATGAGCAGAAATTTTCAGAAGTTTCAAAAACAATCGTCAGGAATCAAAGGCTCCATCAAATCGTTACTTGCCGCCTTTCGCAGCCAGCAGGGGGTTATTATATTAAGATATGAAAAAGTAATAGGGATTCTGGCTTCAATGTGAACAAAAATTGTATCTGCCAAGCATTTTTTGTCGTAGATTAATCTGCAAGAAATAAAAAATCGGTAATTTAAAGGATACTAAAAAACTTTCTACTTAAAAGATACTCTAGTTTAAAGGATAGCTTATATATATATTCCCTTCAATATCTACTGTGAAATGACCTTGTTTTGAACCGAGAAGGACACTGCAGAGATATATTTTTTCCTGTTATACGTAGGTACTCTTGCTTACCCACTAATAAAAAGTAATTTGAATTGAAGAGATATAGTTTAATTAACATAACCGTAATTCAGTTACGGTTATTCAGTGTAATTGGCTATAAAATAAACTCTGAATAAGAAACAGTCTTACATAACAATGTATTAGTAGAGTTAGTCAACAATGTATTGAACGCGGAGACTTGTCGCCATAGTTCCCTTAGTAAATATAGCCTAATCTTCCGATTGTGTGTCTTGAATATGATATCAGAAGAACATAATATACCTTGTCATAAATTTATTTGTATTTACCATATATCACGTTACGCAAATGACGTATTTATTAGGTTGCTTTTGAAATTGCACAGAATAATAAAATTATAGTAACTCTAAATGGCTTTTGGAAAAAGCTGTTCAAAATGACATTTCTTTTTTGCATAAAATATTCACCTACTTCTATGTCTATCTCAAAAAAGTTTACATTAAAGTTACCTAATAAAAATGCAACGTTTGTACTTACATTATATTTTATATATCTAATTTATACCAATATTATTAATGTGAAAGTAACTCTGTCTGTCTGCCTTTTCACGGCTTAACTACTTTTGAATTTTGATTATCATGAAATTTTGAATACCTACACGTTGTCAGGGATACAGAAACGGACATAGGGTACCTTTCAATCAGAAAAAAGAACTGTTTCCGAGGGACCATATAAAAATAAAAATCTAACGCCTGTGGCAAAAGTATAACAGCAATAAAGATTAATTCTTTTATTTCTTCATATATTTTATCGGAGTTATATTTTTTATTTTTCAACGAGGACAAAGTAATTATATGAGAGTCATTATATGAAAAGAAGTCGCTGTCCGATTTTGAATTTGAATTTTGAACTGATGGAAAGAGCGATAAAGTTTGCGAATATAATTTGTTGACAAAAATTGCATCCACGAGAAGCCGGGAGCGGTTCGTCTGTGTATAAACATTAGAGAATATTATATTATATTTTAAAACAATTTAGTAAAATATTTGACCTCTTTATACATTTTACCCTGATCAATAAACACACGTCTGTCACTTTGAAATGTTTTAATTATGTTCCAACAGGAATGTTTTATTGAATCAACGCAAGCTTCTTACTTACGTAAGAAATGTCTATTTGCTCTACACATTTTTTTTGTTTAATCATGTTAGTTTTTGTTTATAAAATTATATGGCTCAAAACCACGAAGGTGGCGAATTCCGTTTGGAAGCTCGTAAAATAAAATATACGAATGAATAACAGTAAATAAGAATTCAATACTATTGAGATCAATTAGATGTATCTATACCTAAAATTTATGATTTGAAAAATAAGTAATTTTAAATAATTTAACAAGAAATATGTGTAAAAAGTCAGTTCGGGAACGCGTCCAAAACAAAAACTTCAAACTTCAACTTACGTTAACAAATAGTAAAATCATACTTTATATATTCTCAATGTTCATTAGAGTTTGTTTGTTTCCTAAACAATTATTATTCTAAGCCAAAATATAGAAAATAAAATAATTTTAAACACGGCATTTGTCAAAAGTTTGTCCGAGAAATCAAACGTCATATCCGTGAACGAAGCATTAGGTAGTGAAAACTTTTATTCTTGAACGCGACTTGCGGCGCTAGTGTGCTTTAGTGGCGAGCAAGAGTGTTGTGAGGCGGGCGTCATTTGTTTTGTGCGTAAATTAATAACAATTTAAGTGGTAAGTACTGTTATGTTCATATATTTTTTACCGTACCTTAATTATACGTCATCACGGGAATGGGTGGAATAGTAAATTATTTTAAAATAACAATTAGTTAATAAGTATTCTGTAAAACTATCATTGTTTACTTCACAATAACCTAGAAATAATATGTCTAAGATGGCGACCATCGGAATTGTAGGCGAGAAATTTCAAAAACGTCATTTCGGGAACAGTCATTAAGGGAACGTTCCCGGACATAATGACGCGTTCCCGGCTTAACATAGTGGCTTCTGACATGACTTATTATTGGTGAATTAATATTTAATAAATATTTTGTTGAAATTCAAAGATCTTCTTTTGTTTTCAGTAAAAATGGAACCAAACGAAAATGAGAAAAAGGAAGAAAACTAAAAAAATTCTTTAAAAAATAACTGCAAAGATATTTCAGCTAGACCCAAAAAAAGTGTCTTATGTGACATTTGAACAAATTATAGAGATAACACCTACACCGTCACTGAAAGTTGAAAAGAATCGCGAGTATTACCATTTTAAGTCTAATGTTGATATATTTGAGAAATGTTTATTATTTTATTTTCTTGGGGCTATTTTTATTATTGAAAAAAAAAAGAAAAATTTGTTTATTTTTATTTTATGCGATTGCATTAACTATATTTTTTAATTTATTGCGTTAGTTCAAAGTGCAATACTTAATTTGATTATTTTTCATGAGACTACAATTAGAGACTGATTAAAATTAAAGACGCTAGGCATAGTTTAAACTAGTTCAAAGTTGATTTTGTGAAAATTTTTGTTTGTAAAAGTAAGTAAAGTATTAAGAAGAGTTTTGTTACCAGTTTTGTTTGTATAATTTTCGAATTCCATGTTGTCTGATTATAATATTATAACAAATAATATTTATAAACAAGATTAAAGAAATTACAAAAGTTAATTTTCTCATTTATTACTCAAAAATACCTTTACCTGTAAGAAAATCCCAACTGCATCATTCAGTGAACACCTTAGTCATTCCGGGAACTCTACTTTTATTAGCCTTTATAATACTAATTTCAAATATTATTGAACATGTAAATATGCACATACAAACATAATAAAGTTATTATTATAGTAATATCTAATTTTACTCTTTAAGTCATCTATATTTTGTTATATTTTGAATTTGGTGCTTGAAATTTGAAACTTAGCTACTTTTTAATTTTCAATTTGATGATTTTTATAAATATCCATGTCTATTCACCAAATTTCCATTTGTTTTAAAAAAAATATAGTAGAATGCTATTAAAAATAATAATATTTTATTGTTTTCTATAAACATTATATTTAAAAATAAATATTTAGTTACGTTCCCGAAATGACGATTTTTTCTGTCGAGTTACCTTAAAATCGCTGTAATTTGAAAAATTGTGAAATCTGTGCGCGCCCCTTTTAAATATATTAAGTTTAATAACAAACCAATCATTTATACTTCTTTATTTGGCTATTGCTTTTAACATTTTATGCTCAAATTGCAAACGTGAAATTCGCCACCTTCGTGGTTTTGAGCCATATATGCGTATTTTTTTATTAGGTAGTATACATAAAATGTTAAGTTCAAAAACTTTTGCGCTTCAAAAACGCAAAAAGTTCTGTATTGATTTTAATTCGGATTTCACTTATGGAAAGAGGGATAAACGAGGAAGCTTTGTCTATATAAAAATTGCATCACGGGCGAAGCCGGGAGCAGGTCTCGAGTATTTTATAAAGATACGCCTACGAAAAGCTAGTATACAAATACATAATGCTATAAATGAAAATCTTCCTTTAATCTCGGATAGTTTTTTCGGATGTATTCTGAGTAGTTTTATTTCAATTGACCGTAAAAGTTAATTATCTGTCATTAGTGATGGTTTCTCCTTTGTCTATGATTATCTCCTTGTAGTTCAGAAGATATTAGCAGTATAAATAGAAAGAAAAGCTTCTTTATTTTTATAATATGTATATAATGTAACTTGTAAACTATAACAAGGTCCGTAAAAACAAACCTACAACGTAAGATGCACGAACAAGATTCGACTTTAATGTCATCGGAACTTATTACGCCTTACATTATGTATATAGCAAAATTTTATACATTGATGTTTATTTGCAGTCTCAAAAATAAAATAATACACTTTGTAGATACTTTTTTTAACATTAGGAAATCCTAATGGGTAGGCAGAGGGACGATGGCGGGTTATGCCGGATTCCTGATGGTAGGGGATCCCACGATGCTAAATGTGGTTACTCGAGCGTCGTCGAGACCTATTGGATTTTGAAGATTAGATGGTAAGAAAAAAAAAGTTATATGATGTTTTTCTTTTTAACGGTGGGGTGAGCGTCTACAGGCGTTCAAGAGTTTGTAGACGCTGTATTAAAAAAAATCCTCCAAATAATCGTCAGATTAAGAATCAGCACGATCAGGAATTCAGGCTGAAGCGTCTGTATGAAAATCTGACGCTCTCGAGTATTACAAAAATGGCAATCGCCAAAAATCTTTTTTGCATTTTCAAAAAGCTGCCACGAGCTTGCGTTACATCCGAATCATCTGTATTTTAAATGGGAGCTTAGTTTGGGTTCCCCCAACTTAACATCCCCTCTGAAAATCTGACGCGCTCGAGTTGTATTTAAATTTTTATCCCAACCCCCACCAACCCCACCAACCAAACCGGAAGATTAATACATATCCGTTATCGGAGACATGTAGGGAATATACATTGGCAATATCTGACGCGCTCGAGTAAATCCCAAAATCCCTTCTTGGGCTCCCCTACTATAACGGCTAAAATTGAATGACTTCCTAGCGCGGCCGTAGATGGGCGGAGTCGTGGGAATGTTGTGACACGACATCCCAGCCCCGCCACGGCTGTCCAGCGCGGTGAGAATCATATCTTACCCTAGACAAGTACCCTTGTTACCCAGAACGTGGTGAGATATAAGTATGAGTTCCATATTCTATGTCTATGTGATCTAAGAAAATGTGTTACGATAATTAGTTACGGCAAGTATGCCTTGCCGGATAATAACCATAAATGTGTGAGTATAAATAATTGTACCTACTACCAGAAAACAATCAATCCATCAAAGATTGGAATGAGTCACTGTTTGACGTGCTAAGTAAATTTTTGTAGCTAAATCTCACTTGAATGAGTATATTTTTTACGTGGTGACGTCAGGAATTATCGCTCAATAGAAAGCGACTTAGACAAGCGATAATGTTTCGTATTTTCGTTAAAATAAAATATCGAAAAAGATCATTTCTTTATGTTCCAAAAATCGAAATTAGAAAATAATAATTTATAGTCTACAGATAAATTATAATAAACTTCTATCATGACATCATATAATTTTAGTTATAAAGTTTATGTTATAAACTGATGTAGGTATTAAATTTTTTTGTTAGAAAAAGGTCCTCGAACTAGGAAAAGGTCGCATCAGGTCAAGACATACAATTGTAAAAGATTATGCTTTCTCGTATATTGTATGAAAGCGCCAGTGAAAGTGAGCATTAGGTGTGTATTTCTTCGTGAAATTTTTCTGCCAAATAAACAACCTTTTATTTATTAGATTATTTAATAACTTCAATGTTCAATAAATGACAATTAATGTTCAATAACGAGCCCATTGGATGAGTGGTAAGGGTGCTCGCCTAACGTCTCAGGGCCCCCGGGTTCGATTCCCTGCTGGGTCAATTTTGGAAATGAACTTTTCAAAGTTGGCTCTGGTCTGAAATTGGAAGGTAGTGGTAAGGCACACTGCATGTTGCAGTAATCTGGGCATCCCGTCTGGCGGCAGTAGCCACCCCGTCACAGAAAACCACTGTGAAATAACAGCATACGTGCTGTTGTTTCGGTGTTCCTTATCCCTTATCCTTAATCCTTCTATGGTCGGCAGCACACTTGCAGCACCTATGGCGTTGCTTGTGTAGACGACAGTAGCCACATACCATCAATTAGTGGATACGTATTAAGTAGTCTTGATACGACTCAACGTTTCAATTTTCACTGAAAAACGACATGACCGAATCGCACCGAGATTAGAGACCGTCATGTCGTATGATTGTTGATTCACTCATGCCGCACAAAAAAAGTTGCATTTTATGAATGACGTACTTTAATGAGTGACGAACAAAGTGACGTTGATTAATCGTAACCTATTTATTTACTTTTTATTAGGTAATATTTTATCCAATGACGTTACAGAAGTGTGTATAAATTTCAATAAATGAAAATTATTAAGTTAAACTTACTTTTCACAATTACTTAGTACTTAACTAATTTCACGGAACTGTCGATACGGATTGTTATAATGCTTAAAAAACTGTACTCATATGGTTACTTTTATCATCACTTTTAAGTGAGTGTTATGAGTATAAGAGTAACACATCATGGGTATAAGAGTAACAAGAGCTTCGGAGATGGACAATACAAGAAGTTTGAAGAACACTTATCGCTCTTCTTTGACAGTTCTTTTGGATTTTTCAGCCAAACTACATGACATCCTCACTACAGCTGTTTACAACATTACAGTTGCTAAACCAAGAATTACATTTGATTATAATACAAACAAGACTATACGTTACTGATAAAGAAAATCAGATCAGATATCTACAGGGATCTTTTCACCCACAGGGTTTTACATGGTCTTTTTTGGGCAGAAATTTATTGTTATTTTTCTCAGAAAATAGAATTTTCTGTATAAATCTGCCAGATTCAAACTTTTTAAATAAGGCCTATTATGCACTGTATTTAAATTTTACTCTAAGAAGTCAAATTGGGCGACGAAAATAACGCTTTTCTACTAAGTCCTCGCTTTAATACAGAAATTCAAGTGAAGCTCGTGGTTACTAGCCAAATTGAATCAGGAATGAGGACGCCATACACTAAAAATAAATAAATAAAACAGTTAAAAATATAAAGTTACTGACTTAACCCAGCGGATTATTAAGTTGAAGTGACAAAGGGAAACATATTACGGCTGATGGTTGCTGGGGTCGGAAGGTTCTCGAGTAGAGACCACGGACGGGCAAGCGCAGCATAGCACGTCTAGCACGCATCGAAGACTGATGATTTTATAGCAGTGATTAGTATTTACAGCTGAAATGATAATGATGATAGCGGCAGTAGTTAAAGATTCTTCTGACTCTTGGATCATTACGGAAAAAATATTCGAATTGGGCCAATTTGACCCTATAATATTTTATTTCCTTTAGTCGCTTCTTTGAAGAAAAAACTGATAGCTTTTTCCTTATTCATTCTAAGTATATCTGTGCATAGTATATGCAGGTATTTAATTAGTTAAAATGAGCAATAATATATCTGGTATGAGCATGAGAGATATATAATATAGTTCGAACATGCTCATTACAGAAAACAGTAATATTCATCCACGTGAAATAGAGGACAATGGCAATAGCAAATGCAAAAGAAGTGAAGCAATTTTTTTCTGTTAACAATACAAATTGTACAAAAAGTGAATCAATTGGAACTAATTGTTGTCAGTGCGACCTTCACTTCACTAGATACCAACCTCTTTTGTTAGTGCATTTAAACAGAGAATTATCTTTGCTTAGTATACCTACACAAACAAGATTGTTCAAAAATATAAGCAGGATTTATGGAAATACAGCGTTCATTGATTAATACACAATTATATCTTTGGCTAATATTTCATATATTGCTTCGTTGTTTTTAACATAATATAAATAAATTAATAATAATATAAGAATTAGTATCACAAAACAAACACAAGGAAAATAGATGCGAATGCGATTAGATTTAGATGCGCCCGGGAAATAACGGATCCACTCATACGACTATTGATAAAATACAATATTTTTTCACAGTCCACCTTATAATTTGACATCCCATCTCTAGTATACATAATTAGTCTACAGTCAGCTTTGAGGCTTACGTATAATCTCATGCGGGTCACAGGGTCCAACACTGTTGTCACCCTCCAATCTTTTATACCCTTAAAATCAGTGTCAGACGATTGGGTCAACACATACTCGTCTTGATTCCTTGGTTGTTCGCTCCATAGACTTACTTCGACGCCATCTTCAGTCAGTTTCCTCGAGTTGTAGTCGTGGATGTAGTTCTTGAGGAATCCGTGAGCCAGATAGCAGTATGTGCTTAAGGTTTCCGTTAGCTCTTCATCCTCTATCCGTAGCCAGCACTGTTCAGAACGATCGTTCCGATTGGGTAATTCGAAAGGCACTGGAAACGCCAAGTAACGTTTCACTGTGCCGTTCTCTTGTACACAAAACACTTTTGATAACGATATTAGTATCAACACTCGGAGTAACATTTTAAATGTGCTGTTGGTGCGACGTCATCATGGGAACTAACCGATTGCGGTGACTTTTGACTAGCGACAAAACGAACGGCTAACTCTGCTGAGACTTGCCTTCAGAGAAGTGATTACAGGTTGAAAGGATGATTAGATTGTAATTTAGTGCTCATTGTTTTACACGCGACGACCTATTCAATACCATAACATTTATTACATTTGGATCTTTTGTTTTATCGTTTAACTTTTGTTTCGCTGATTTTTTTTGTTAATGTGATTAGGTAATAAACCATTTAAAATACTATTATCATGGAAAATTTAAATGTTTGTTTTGAGTCACTGATTTATTCTATGTGCAGTGCGACGAGATATGGGCTCAAGTCCAATGCAATTTTTTTGTCAATAAAGCAATCCGAAATTTATTTGTCTGGAGAGATTTCGAAATCGGAGAAAGTGATAAATGAAATATGAAAACTGAGGGTTAAAATATGAAAAGTTAGATTCAATTTAACACTTATACATGAAATCTAAGAGGCCGAGAGGTTTCACAGACTAACAGGATTCGAAGTTATGTTTGCGTGTCGATGGCCGGGCGTTCATCCCCCTGGGATATCAATCTAAGTTTATAAATTCTACTAAGTTATTTTATAGATGTGAAAGTTTATGGGGATGAATGTTTAGACGCTTGTTATTCTTTCACGGAAAAAACTTCCAAATAGATTTAGATACCTTACAAAAAATAAGTAACCCACGAATGATAAAGCTATAGTTTAAAAAATGGCAAGAAATCTGATATACGAAAGAAGTTGCGGGTAAAATATAGTATATTTATAAATTTTGTAATTACATATTGTATTAGAAGGAAACAGATCGAAGCGATGGAATAGAAACGGGAATCAAGAAATTATTTTCTTAAGACGATTTTTCAATAGCTATTTAATTGTATGGTTTATTATATTGCTTAATTTATTGTATTTTACTTAATTTATTTTCATAAATAAATAAGTTAGTTCTTATTCTCAAGTATTTTTTTTATTGTTCTTAAAGGAACATATTCGCTAAAAACTTGCAAAAATACTCTGTTTCATCTAACCGAATGAAAAACTTCAATATAGGTGTACGGTTAAAGATTATTTTAATTTAAGATATATGTACATAAAATTTATTAAAAAAATAGTTTTAATTCATCAGGACGATTTTTGAGCAATATTAAGAGCAAAGACAATTTAAATCTAACACAAACTGGTTTTATTATACTTAGGTTTGTTTAATTTGTATTTTTGCACTAATGAAAATAGAATATTCGAAAATTGGTTAGAATATACATTATTATTATATTGTAGTGTAGTGATATTTTTAAATATCACCACACTACAATGTAGTCAATCTATTAATATGTATTTGGTTGTTTAAAAAGAAATTAAAAAAAAAAGTTTTAAGAAATAGATACGTACTAAGGTTTTAAGAAATAGTTGAAGGACAAAAATATTTTTTTTTTATGTTAAGGTCGACGGACAGGCTGACGGACAACTTGATTGTAGGCCATCGCCTATAACACAAGCAATGCCATAGGTGTTTCCGACTGGGATAAGGTAATGGACCCTTGGATCCCTTATTCGCTCACCGAAATACAACAGCGCGTATGCTGCGGTACTTATGTAAGGGGGTGGTTACTGCCCCCAGACGAGCTGCCAAAATGACTGAGAAACGCCGTGTGCCCTGTCACTACTTTCCAAATCCTGACTAGAGCAAACTTAGAAAAGTTCATTTCCAAAGTTGACCCCGCCGTGAATCGAACCCGGGGCCCCTGGGACATTAGGCAAGCACCACTCATCTAACGGGTTCATTTGGACAGGATCCTAACAAATTTATTGAGTTGAAGTTGGTTGAAGTCACTGCACTAATTTCAATGTTTTGGAAGTTTCTTGTGTTTTGCAAAACTCTGCTTCCATTAGAACAGCTCGTGTTATTATCTCTGGTCTCAGGTACCTACCTTGGTAACTAGGAAAATTACATTTTAACAATAACATATACCTAATATAATGAAATCGTAAACGAGCCGTGTCTGTAGGTAAATTAAAAAGATAAAAAAATAACAATTTTACACGTTGTGATTATGTTAACGAAGTGAAAAAATAGTTTTTCGAGTTTTGATCTGCTTGACGTTAGCCAGCATGTAGCTAGTTAATTAATATTTTGTCTTAATTTGACCACAACTGTATAATATTATTGTTTGTTTACCTAATAATAACCTTGAAAAATACATTCGACCACATTAGATAACTGCAATAAAAACAAACGCACCAATTGTATACAAAAACTCGGCCAGCAATTAATAACAGCATCGCGCTACAGGCTAGAAAAAGATAACACTATACCAGACGATACAGAGTTCTCGGTAACGGAGAGCAATGATGTCATTTCCGAGCAATTTAAATATTTCGAAAACAGAATTGGATGGGATACATCGTATACGCATCAGTCAGACGCGCAGTGTTGCTATGAAAAGTCGTATTTTTCTATTTTTTCTAACACTAACGTGTTTGGCACTGGTTTTAGAAGAATGTAGTGCTAAAGGCGGACGCAGCGGCGGTAGTCGTGGTGGAGGCAGTCACGGTCACAGTTACCATAGTGGAGGCACTAGAAGCAGCGGATCCAGTTGGGGAAGAAGTGGAGGTTCAAGTTCGCACACTTATCCTTCATCCAAGACCGGACTATCAGGTTCATCATCGGGCGGAAGTCACTCGTACCCACCATCTCCGAGCTTATCAGGATCGGGATCTTCAAGTAATACTTACTATGGCCATGGAAGTTACGGATCTCATTACAACACGCCAACATATCACACAGCGCCCCAACACGTTTATATTACGGAATATAGATCATCAGACAGCCGATACAGTGACGTATTGAACGGTCTCACATTATACAATTTAGGTCGCTCGCACAGTCACTATCACAATAATTATTATTATGATGACTATTATAGGACGCGATATAATGGCCAGTCATCAAGTTATAGTTCAGACAGCAGCAATTTGGAGGCTGCCACGTGCAAACTGATTATGAAAGGAGACGGTAAAAAGGAGGAACTTAAAATTCCATGTGAAATAGTGTCGACATTTACAGAAGGAAGCCATAATCAAACTGTCAGTACGGAAACTAAGAACGAAACAGTTTGCGTTACAAAAACTGCAACGACTCAGCCTAGTGACCCAACACTTGTTACCGACGTTACAAACGCAACAATGGTTAATATTACTACATGCAAAACAGTTTCAAACGTCACAGATCCTCTAACAGTGAAAGGTCCTAAAGTTGATGCATCTAATATGGAGTGCAGTGTAGAAATTAAAATAAAGAGTACCTATTTGGTTAACAAGGTGAGCTGCAAGACTTTGATGGAATATTCGAAGTTGAAGGAACCACCTAAAAATGAAGGGTCGATGCCTTCAAGAGCAAAATTGAAATCGTGGTTAGCAAACCCACCTTGGTGGATGTCGATGCTGATTGCTGTATAAATTTTGTATGTCTATTTGGGGTATTTTGTTAGTGTAAGACCGTAATTATGTTAAAATAAAATGCATTTTCTTTAACAATACTTGTAATAGATTTGCTGGAATCACTAATGAATCAGTGTTCATAAAGAATTTATGATAAAGTTTATAATGAATATTTCTTTCGTAAACGTTCAGGAATTTATAAGTACATTATTTGAGGCTTAAAATTGTATAGGGCAATTTAATAAAATAATAGTTTAAGTGGCCATATTTACAGTGTACACACTATACTGCATTTATTTTTCTTATTATAATATAGGATTATTATTTTTCAATAAAGAATTGTAGTTATTGTGTTGTTCACTTAATGTAACATTTTGTATATTATACTAAATAGTTTTTTCAATTTATATTTTTTTAGTATAATTTTTTTTAAAAGATGAAGACATTTAAAAATGACATTCAATATAAATAGTTCAAAAGACCAAGGGTTATCACAACAAAGATATTCCGTAGTATAAGTAAAACATTATCTCTTTACAAGTTTAAAGAGTTTAAGTAAATAATATATTCGTTTGTTAGACATTTTATTCATTTAAATGAGCTGACTTGAATAGGCAAAATTATCACAAGTAAATACACTAAATAATAGTAATAACGAAGCCATTTTCTTAGCAAGCAATTCCTGGCAGCAACGTCCACCTCACAGAAGATCACCGGGAAATAACAGCATATATGTGCTGTTGTGTTTCGGTGAGTGAGTAAGGGATGCCAGAGCCTGTTACCCCAGCCTTTCCTTATCCCTTATCCTTAATCCTTCTATGGTCGGCAGCGTTCTTTCAGCACCTACTATGGCGTTGCTTGTGTTATAGGCAACGGTAGCCCCACACCACCATGTCTGTCGAACTTAACATAAAAAAAATGTAAACTTAAATGATAGTGTGTATAATTTTAATCCCATATAATGTCAAAGGTCATTATTTTGTATTCATTTGTTATACAAATAAATTTTTACCAAGAATTGAGCACAGCTTTCACCTTGACTTCTGGCAAAATCAAAATGATACATAATAACTAACTGTGACAGCTTACAAAAGTTATTGACACTGTTGACCCAACTTCATCTCAATACTCACTCAAACTCATTTATTTTGTTAAAAAAGCGGTACAATTGATTTAATTAAATAATACAGTTCGCGTTTTTCACCAGCATGCAAAATTACTTATAATTGAGTAGCAGTTATAAACAATAATCAAATATGTGAAATTAATACAATTAATATAACTAATGTCAATCAATTAATAAAAAAATTCAAAGCATATTCCATGTAGAATATAAAAAATAGGCACAAAAAAAATATTTATAAAAAATTGGGTTACAACACCTAGCCGAAATATTCAAAATACTCTTGGGACAGACTAAAAACTATTCATGATTAGCCAACCTTTTAGTTTGGCCTCGAATAGCTTTATGGGTAGATCTCTCATTTGACTATAATCTTTTAAAAATGTTTAGCGCCATGCACAGCGCATTTCTGCCGTACAGAGATGTAGTTCTCACAGGCGCCACAAGCCTACGAGGATGCCTTGTGTTAAAACTGCATAACTCCCATTTTTCTCTGAAGAGGTGACAGTGTGTCTTTACAAATATGCAAATTTCGAAAATGTATAGGTAATCAAGGGACAGTTAGTAATTTCAGCAATTATGTTTCCAAAGCTTTTCATGAAGGAGAGCAACGACAAAAAGAACAAATCTACCAAGGAAAATTTGTCATTGTACGATTTCTGAAGACGGCGTAAGACTGATTTCAGAGCATAATTTATGTGGTCAAACTTACAGTTAAAAGGTCTTGAGCATATGGTTCGGACCGCTGAAGCTCACAAATTTCATGTATTATCTACCAGCTCAGTGCTGTCAACCATGCCATTGCAAATTTTGTACAAGAAAATCATTTCTAGGACAGAACTTCTAACCTGAACTACCTGAAGTGAGATTAATTGGTACAATATGGGCCACTTCAAGCGAGCTGTGAACAAATTCCTACAGGGTAGGCAGCGCACTAGCCAATAGCACTCCCCTTGGTGTTGCTTGTGTCCTTAGGCGACGGTAACCACCTACCATCAAGTGAGCCGCCGGCCTGTCTGCCACCTTTATGTTATAAAAAAAACATGTATGAGAAACTTACGATGTATTTTCTCTATGCTATGTGTATGTGAAACATAAAGGGTTCCAGATTCTATAATACCTACTCCTTATTCCTACTACAATACTTCTTACTTATATCAGTGTAGATAACTGTGAATTTTACTATTGATTACTGATTTTTGATTTTATGTTGTCATTATTGGCCTATTAATTTTGTATACAAATTACAAACCTAAATTCTATTAAATAAAAGTTCCATACATAATTACTAGAGGTCGCCACATGCCTTAATACTAAAATTACCATTGTACTTTTTATATATATGCATATGGAGAATTTGCCGACATACCATATTAAAATATACACAAAAACATCTTTAGCATACCCAATTACACAATTGTGAAGAGTAGTATATACACAACTAGCTGTTGCACGCGACTTCGCCCGCGCCGCGTACTTTTTTAGCTCTGAATATACCAGACCAGTTTTTTTTTCTCAATTTGAGTGCCCTAATCTTGAGGTCTTCTCTATAGATTTTATCAAATAGGTCTTATTTAATGATCATCGCGCTTCGGACCCTTAAAAGCCGAGGCGGGTGAAACCGCGAAGCAACTAGTACCTACTTTATAACAGGAAAGGATAATTATTATGGAATTTTTAAGTGTGTGCACACGAAAAATTAAAAGCAACTTTCGGTTGTACATAATTAGTGTTATTTCTTTGGCACAAACCACTAATTATTTCATCTCGCTATTTTATTATTATGAAAATATATGGTCGAAATAAAAAAATATAAAAAAATTCAAAAGTACTTTTAAAATTGTCATTATCATCATTTTAGCCGCAGGAGGTCTATTGTTGGACATAGGCCTCCCATGGGCCTCCCTTATTTAAATTTCCAATAGGACCGGTCAAAAAATAAATGAAATAAATATGTATTTTAAATAAGTATAAGTAGGTATTTAATCCTTTTTTTTTATAATGGAAAATAAAATTAATATGTAGGAAATTAAATAATAGAGTTTATTGATAGTTTAATAAAACACACAAATTGCGTAACAAAATATTTATATGGTAGGTACTTACATAGGTACCTATTTATATTTTATAAAGTAAAGTAAGTAACTTAGTACTTCTAAATATTTATTAAGCGTTGACTAATATTATAGCGCTAGCTAATGATTGTGTCAGGAAATATTGTTGGTAACAAAAGAAACCATAAACAGTCATCAAGTGACGCGAATGTTTCCCCTCCCCTTCCTTTGAAAGCATGCACATTTGCACAATATGGCATCAGCTGTTTTTCGTTTGTTTGTACAATAACTCCATTTTACTGTTGCAATGTTATAAAAATCTACCAATTGTGGTATTTTAATAAATTATTATTTTCGATATACAAATATATATTTACTGTGGAAAGAAATTATGCATTAGGCATTTAGGAAACTACCAATTAATGAGATATATGACCAGAAGAAATATAATAAGTAGAATTTGTTGCAACACTAAGTTAGATTCTATATTATTTTCGTTTGTTGTTAATAAAATATGATTTATTTATTTTCTTTACTCAAAAGAAGATAAATAAAATAAAATAAAATGTCAAAAAAGAAAAGTTTTCTATGTAAGTACATTAAGAAGATTAATAATCTAATAATTACAATAATTACCTAATCACATTGAAAATTAGTTCAACGGCTGAATTTTAGCACTTTAAAGATACGTTCTTTTTAATTAAATTTAAGTTAAATCACACTACAATGATTTATCATAAGAGTTAAATATAGTACAACAATTTAGTTAATTTGGGTGCAACATAATTACAACCTTCATTTACATTTACTGGGGTGAAATCGTAGGTAGTGTTTTCAGTTTTTCTAATGGCAACACTGATATTAGTGTTCTCTCGTTTATGCATGATGTTACACTCTTTGCTCTCGTGTATGTCGAAGAGAGAAAGAGAGAGTCGATCGATAGCCTGTCTCGAAATAATGTTCAAGAGAGAGACGGAAGATAGACGCGGTACGGCGGTCGGCGGTCGGCGGTATGCATGCAGTCACCAGTCAGTCGCGCACGCACGGCAACCAGCGCCAAACCAGCCAATGTAAATAGTTTCTTTTTTATTTCCATTTTCCATTCCATCCAGTTCAGTCAGTTCGGCTCTCTCAGTGCGCGTGAGCATCGGCTATTTCGTTCGTCGCGATCTTATCGCATGATAGTGAATGTGTTATGTTGCAAAACAAATAACTCTTCAACATGTTTCGCTATAATATTGTTTTTCTCACCGCGCTTCTAGTGCTTTCTATTATACCAAGTGACGCAAAAAAGACTTACGGTGGGGGTAGCGGAAGACATAGCTATCCTAGCTCTAGAAGTGGACTTTCTGGAGGCGGTAATGGTTACTCGTCGAGCGGAAACCACGGGTATCCTCCATCTGGAGGACTATCTGGAAACAATCAAGGGCATGCATACCCGTCATCGGGCGGTAGTCACGGATACCCTTCATCCGGTGGTATGTCCGGTGGTATGTCTGGTGGTAACCACGGATACCCATCTGGAGGCTCCGCATATCCTTCTAACACTCATCACAGTAATAATCACGGGTATCCAGCTAGTAAGGGATTATCAGGAAACTCTCCTAGCAGTGGTACGGGATCGAGCAATGTTCACTACCATTACCACTACAGCCCTCCGCAGCAAATAAGGTATACGCCTGCTCATGGCGGACCACCTGTTTCATATCCGGTTTATCGTGGTGCTCCGCCTACGTATGTCTACCAATACAAAGACTCTGGAAGCAAATACGGCACCCTACTGGCCGGATTAGCTCTGTTGAACCTTGGTACTTTAGCTGGAGGAATATACGCAGCATCGCACCACGGCAGTGGCAGCAGTAGCGGTTCTTCTTACAAAGGTCAACCAGGAGAAATATGCAAATTTGGCGTTAGGAAAGATAACGGAGATTACGAGGAGACCAGAATAGATTGTCAATTAATCAGCAGCTTTATCTACGAGGAACAAGCTAAGGCACAAACTGGAGGCAATAATATAACGACCATAACGACCACAATGAATACAACTACTATAGTGAACGGCACAGGAGAGGCACAACCAGCGAACATTGAACCGAAGTACGTCATGCTACCTAATGGTACCCTAGTGCCGATGAATATATCGATAGTGAACGCGACCTCTGAAGGGTCGCCTGCTAATAATTCAATGACGTCAACGGTAACAGTCACGACAGTCACGAATACAACGGTGACCAACGCACTAGATGCGAAGGGAAAGCCGGTGGAAGTGACGCCTGGCATGAAATGCTACGTCATTAGAAACAGTCCAACGTCCAACATGAGGAGGAGCGTGCCGTGCGGCCTATTGCAAACGTACGCCGAGCAATCATTGAAAAAGAATTCTGCATCACGCGATATGCCCGCGTTCACGATATTGACCGCGATTTGCGCTGCACTTATTTTGTATTAATCTATTTTTAAATTATTCTAACCGACTGATTTTTAAGGCAGTCTGTGAAGTATTATTTTGTTAAAGATCTTTGTACATGATTGTGAAAATAATTTGTAAAAACTAAATTTAACAGAGATCCCTCGTTCATTCCATATTTATTATGTTAATGTTTAATAATTTAAGTTAATAATGATCTAAAACATGTACATGTAAAAATAGGTATATCTATTATAAATGTAACGATTTTTCTACGTAATATAAAAAATAATGAAAAAATAGGATTACCTACATAGGACTTTTAAAATCTTACGTAACTTGAAAATGTGATAACTTAAACATCACACTGTTCTTATGAGTCCAAGGTAGCTAAATATTGTTTTTATAAATTCAAATACCTATTCAACAATCACATAAATGTTCTTTTCTTCTTACAGGATAATTGATTAAAATCGTCAATTGTAGATAAGTTTTCCATAAATAAGTTTCTAATATTGTGATATTTGTTTAAAAATATAATGTTGCCTATGGAAACCTTTTTTTAATAGAAAATCTAGATACCCCATTTGAGTTCAAAGGTCAACGTCATAGTTGCCTACTGGAGTGGAAAACTTCCGGTTTCAACTATACATTTGGAAATACGTGGGGGATTTATTACAGTGGTTACGCTATAAAATTATAGGTATGTTATAAATTTCAGCTTTCTAAACTTAGTACTTTTGGTTGATAGTTCAAACGATTTTGTAAGTATAGGTTATTTAGATAACATACATGCAAATTTAAAATTAGTTGAAAGTTTTACAAAGAAATTAAAGTAATGTAGAAAATAATTGTTCAATAATTGTAGAAGTAACTCAGTAGTGGCACATTTAAATATTATTTTGAAGGCTTTTCCTTAGTCTTATTCTTTCGGCATACAGTTAATATTTGCACAAGTGTGATTTTTTGTCATCTTTCAAAAATTTTTCGTCAAGCAAGCGTCTTGTTAATTAACCTTCAAACGTGTTCAGCAAACATATCCTTTTTTGCAGAAACATGTTTTGTTCAAACTTTTAAGTTTCACTAGCTTTTGCCCGCGACTTTGTCCGCGTCCCTTTTCCCTAAGTGTTAAACACTAGGTTAACACAGGTATTTTTGTTAAGCGATAAATATTTTATCGCTTAACAGTACTTTTTTCTTGATCGAAGGTGTGTAGGTAGTGTAGGTACCTGGGTTCTTAACGTGTATGCAAGATTTCATTATGATCAGTTGAGTAGGAGGATTATTAGGATATTAGGAGGATTTAGGAGGATATTAGGATTCATATTAGGATTCAATATTAAGAAGATTCGTTGAATTTCAGAGCATGTAACTACTGGTTTTTTACGCTATGTCTATACATTTATGTTGGTAAAATATTTCAATACTGGTTACGGTTGTAAGTTGGAAATCTCGGAAGTTTTCTATTCTTTATTCCATTTTGATTTGTTCGGAGCAACGTGCGGTGACACGCGAATATTACGCCACCCTCATCTAAGTTGACACATCTTATTCTATTCTCAACATGGCTAAAATATCTAACGGTACGTTTTATTTACTTGTTATTTTTAAAAGCAATGTGGTATCGAACAAATTCACATTTACGCACTAAAGTCGTCATTTTCGCCCGTTCCACCTAACTATCTATTAAGGTAGTTAGAAGTAGCAGGCACTAGTCTACTTCTACTTCTCCCTACCAGTAGGGATACTTCTCAACATATCTCCACTGTTCGAAAATTCAAAAAATATTATACAATCGCATTGATAAATGCCCATATTATATATCCAATTATTCTATACATATTATTTTGTAAATTTCTTTATATCACTTTTGTAATCTATGCTTATAAGGCCGGCCGCACATTGTAAGAAATTTCTGTTAGAAAAATTCTGACCGGTCGTCCGCTTCTGATGCACGCCGGACATTATAGTTCTGTCTTCCTCTTTACATTCGTTTATCAGTAATTCCGTCTCTCTCACACAGCTCTCGCAGAGTCAAACATCCGGCGAGCGTCAGAATTTTTCTAACAGAAATTTCTTACAATGTGCGGCCGGCCTAAAATTGTTGGTCCTGCTTGACTAACAACGCACAGCTAAAACTACTGAGTCTAGGAAGGGGAAATTTGGAACATAGGTTTATTTTATATAACTACATCCTTTTAAGAAATGATTTGATATGTTTGAATGTTTCATGTGCGTAAAATTAGCACCGCTTACGATTTTTTACATAAAGGTCAGCAGAATAGCTGACTGAATCAAGTCCACTTGATAACAGGTGGCAACTGTTATCAAGTGTTTAAATTTAAGCAATGTAATACAGGTTTCAAGTGCGCTGCCGACCTCGATAGGGTAAAGCATAATGTCTAGTCTTACCTATTGTCAAATAGGCAAGTTACGATTGGCTTGATCAAGTCAATTTATGTCATTTTGCATGACAACCATCTCGTATTGTACAAAGGCAAAAATGAGCTTTGGCGTTAATTACTCATCAACTGAAACACAACAGCGCAAGTGTTTTTAGTTTATGATAAAGGAAAGAATGTCCTGAATATAATTGATACGCACTGCCGATGTAATGTTAATGAAATGCTGATTCTATGAGGAAAATTACATCAAAAAATCAGATAGGTATATGTCTTTCAGTTAAGTTCAATTTATTTTCAATTTGAAAATCAATTTGTGAAGTGGCCATACTGGAAACAGTAAAATGATAATAATTGGTAAACAATGATTATGTATAACTAACCATCTTGTAACAAAACGTTGTTTTGTTATGACTAACGTCCGATATAAAATGGTGATGTTACATCAATATAACATACGAGCTCGTGTTCACATTCACCCATAGTTTTGTAGGTACCTACATTAATTTATTTTTAAATTTCTTTGCTACAAATTATTTTCAATATAATAATAAATGTCATATACTTAGGTAGGCATTTCATATTTTTCTGCAGACATGAAAATTGTACTTTATAAATATTTTATTATTCACACCACTTGTTTAAATAATAAAATGTGATAAAGAAAAGACAGTGGTATTTTAGTGCAAATATTAAACGTAGGTAGGTAGGTATATGTAGGTGCTCAGACTGCTCAGTATGAAAGAGATTTTAAAACAACTGAATCATTTTGTTAATAGAAAGAAACAAACCGACCTCACCTCACCTAATTGAATTAGTGATTAATTCTCAAACCGGCTCAACTATTATTTCTATTAGGCGTAGGTATTGAAAACTAAATGCCATAATCATGAAGGCGTAAAATTGAATATTTTATGAAAATAATATAGGTAAGTAAAATAATTCATAAATGTAATTTCATTATATTAACTAGCTGCGGTTATGGACACTGCTATAATAATATTGTAATACTAATATTTCCACCCCATTTCTCCCGTTTGGAGTTGAATTTCCATAAACGACGAATGTATTCATTTTTGCTGAGAACTGTCGGTTGGTAAGTACCTAAAATTTCATTCTTCTTACCTACTTCAAAAGTGACGGACTCCTCAAATGTAAACTTTCAACCTCCATTTCACCCTCTTAGGGGATAGGACGCTGAAATACGTATTTATTTATTTCTAACAAGCACAAGCTGTGCTTATAACTTTGAAAATGACTGGTTTCCATATAACCGTTCATGGAGTGGAATTTCCAAAAAAAATAAATCAAAAAATTCCAAATAACTAGTACCATTAATAGTACTAGTGATACTACTTGCCAGTACATTTAAAAAAAAGCTAGTTAAAATATCCATACTTTACTTGCTGAACAACAAATAATAGGCGAAAGGTAAAATATTTTACTAACGTCAAATAACTGAGATATGATCCATTTCCCGCAACTACATAGTACGAAATTATGTCAAGTGTGTTTGATTAGAGAGAGAGATAAAACCTTTTTAAATTCCCTAACTCTGAACCATTCTGAGCAAGCAATTGTTTAATTGAAATGAGTTAAGAAAATTGTTACTGTTAATGCCCAGTCTCATTCATTTTTAGGGCGATGCCACTAACAAAAAAACCATGCATCATCGTGCCCATTGGGGTACTATTAAATCGTCCATCAAATTATTTATTATGATAATGATATCGGTTGACAGTAGGTAGGGTATGGTTTCTCTTGATTATGATTTCTTAGTCGTGATAAAATTGATTATACATACTTTTTATCGAGATTCTTTATGTTTATCGTTACTGTATTAGAATTATTTAATTATATACAGTATGTTATTTATGTCAATGTGTGATCGACACTTCGACAGACACCATTAAATGGAGTGTCAAGTATAACAATATTAATATTTTGGTTTTGAATGAGAAATTGTATTTTAAAATACAATTTTAAATTCTTAAAATAGTCAGCCATTTTAGCCTTATTACCTACTTATTTACGTGACTGAAATTCGGTCAGAAATATTTTAAAAAAAATCTGACTTAAAGTTGATTCATTTTATAAAATGAAATTTCTAGTTTTTGTTCAATTTTGAGAAATTTATAAAAATTACTGAAAAGTACTTAATTTTGTTCAATTAAATAGTACCATGCACTCTTTAAAAACATTAAAAGAAAACACTTTGGAAATATTTCTTCTTTTGTGGGAAACGACATGTAAATAAGTAATAAAGGGTGTCGACTTTCCAAAAAAACATGATGCCATATTCTGGTTTATTATGTAGGTGAGTTATATGTCATCTTTGTTTCCAAGTTTATCGGCCATTGTATACACAACAGTATTGGCTGAAATTCCATTCTATGACTCTTGAAATATATATTGCAAGGTGCGTAATATATAAAATAAATTATTATTCTTTTGTTAATGTTGAATTATTGAATATTTGAGTCATAGCATAATATAAAACGGGTTCAGCTGAACAATCAAATGATGCGACATCATTAACGAATCTAACTAACTTTCAATACTGTAACATTATTAGGATTATAAATTTCAATTCAATATTTCTTAAAAAAAAAAAAAATTTTTTTTTGTTAAAAAATACTATGTGAGGAATTGTGTATTTTTTGTTGTGAATGATTGTATACGCGAGTGAGAAAACTGGGGATTTTTAGAAAAAGTTGTAACAGACCTAAGGGAAAGCCTTGTCATTAAATTGGAAAAAATTGTTTATTTTACTAACTTAATAAAATTACAAAAAATTAAAAAATATGTTAGGCACATAAGATATGTAATAATAAATAAGTAAAAAAGAAATTAGCTATTAGTCTACAAAATGTTTACAGCAATGTGATAAAATTGAAAAAATATTTAGCACGTGTGCTGTTCGGTTCGGTGAATGAGTAAGGGATGCCTACAATGGTCGGCAGCACACTTTCAGCACATGTGGCGTTGCTTGTGTTTTAGGCGACGGAAGTCACCTACCATCAAGTGTACCGTCAGCTGTCTTTCAATCTAAAATCGATAATGTCGGCCAAGTTTTTTCTAATACTTGGATATTTTCTGGGAATATGTTATTACATAATCTTTATAAATAAAAATGAATCCCTAAATGTGTTGCTAAGCGCAAAACTCGAGAACAGCTGGACAGATTTTGACGGAAAACTGGCAGATAGTTGATGTTATGAATTATAACTTAGGCTACTTATCTTTAAAAAAAATAAAAAATAAGGGTGATTCGGAAGGGCGATAAAAATCGGATGTCCGGACAGTAAAATTCCTTGTAGTGCAATATCGCCCTAAGGCCTAGAGCTCGCTGAAGTCCGGAATTCGACCTTCGGACTCTTAATCCATGACTAAAAATGACCGAATCTTAAACTTTATTTTTCGACTTGATCAGCTTTTTGGGATTTAGTTACATATTATGTAACAGCTAAAATAATATTATATTATTTTGCAGACATTACACATTTACTCTGCTCTGGGCTGTTGAAAATGTTTTCTTTATATATTACTAATGGACACTTCGACAGACCCGACGATAATTTATCAAAGTGATGTGTGAAGTAACCGAATCTCTCTTTGATCCCGTATTAGCTCTTTGTTTCAACCACAAATAAGCTGAAAATTTCTGTAACGGAAAATAGCTCCTGTAAAAGTGGAAAACATCTTTTGATGTTTTCAAGTTCAAATAAGATAGGAATTAAGGCTCTCGGGTTGCTAGCTATTATTTCACGATGGTCTTGGGTAAGGGGGTGGTTACTGCCGCCAGACGGGCGCTTCCCAAATTACGGCGTAATGCAGCGTCCCCTTTTTTTGCATGGGAAAATCTGCAATCCAGATCCCCACCGACCATCGCGTCGCCTGCTATTAAATATCATAGCCAATCAATAAAACTAATGGTGTTAACCCACTCTTGTCTATTACAGATAACAGTTCGTTAATGATAGTGCTATCTTAACAATATCAATTTGATATTGTACTTATAATGTTTAATAACCCAAAATAGGAGGAAAAGCTGTATTTAGGTCAATATCAGATCTTACCTTAGAGCATTTTAGGCAACAAGTACATTTGGTTTTACATCACTTGCCTTAATATCATACTAGTTGCCCGTCCCTGGCTCAACCAACCATCAAGTGGACTGTCAGCTTGTCTGACGACTTTTCACATTAAAAAGATTAAAGAAAGCGAACGCGGTAGGTGTGTTGGTGAACTAGTTTATGCGGAAAACGATAACTAAGTATGTTGACGACGACTAATTTTATTGAGGATGCAGTTTAAAACATTTGAAGAATATAATGACTCATAGCTTTGTATTGTTTGTTGTCTAAGATCTTTGACGTGAAGGAACGGGACAGTCCCAGCCGAACGTACGAGTTCCATAATAATCTACTATATTCTTAACATTTTTTAAATTTAAAATTCGCTGAACCATACGTATTTGTAGGTTTGAAATTGTGTGTAGATACTGAATTGTTTACATTAATTCAATTCAAATTCATTTACTTGTTATACACAATTATTAGAATCATTGTAAAGTATAGAATCATTCACATCCACATTCCATAATAAATATCCTGCATACATTTAGGTACCTAAGTAAGTACATATGTACTCATACATATGTACTTACTATGTCCCATACAAAATTTACCGGTAAAAACAACTGTAAACTGTAAAGTGTCTTTTGTTTTAGCAAAGCGTTTTTGCTGAAACAATGGGTCAGTTTTTGTAAACAAAACCAGTCCATATTTATTACCTGTGTTGTGTGCACAAAGGGTGACACAAAATCGAAAGAACGAAGTGAAATAAACATGAAAAACATTTTGTTGTTTTAATATATAAATAATGTAAACGATGGGCCCAGTTGCCTGAAAATAAATTAATTTGACTTGACTCTTGTTGATTCGGCAAATTGAACAATTTACGACTTTTTCCATTGCAGACAGTATAAATGTAGACCTGATTGTAATTAAAGATCATCATTATCAGCATTTATGATTATGACATCTATCAACATTTTTATATTACAAAAGTACAAAATGTGCTGTATTATTCTTTTGAGCACAAGAACGTGAAGATTCTTCAAGTCTTCCATAATAATATGGACCGCGAGCCAGCAACAGATTTTCATGACCAATTAGTTCTCGGTCTATACTCGTCAGATGCTCTAGTCTAGACTCTAGAGAGTTGTATCATGAAGCACTGTGGGTGGGTTCAGCAGCGGTACCCTCCCAAACTTGAAAAAGAATGTCATCGAGATACACCAGCTGTCATTCTTATTTATTCATAATAGCATGATACAACTTTCTCAAGCATCTGACGAGTTAACGCTGGAGAGGAAATGACTGACGAAATTTGTGCCTGGCTCGTGGACCAATAGGAGTATATTACGCATCGATAATAATTTTAATATTATAAAAAAAATAATTCTTATTCGTTGGATTTCACTTGATAACATTTCTTTATACTATTGTTACAAACACGAGTATGCCTATGGAAATAATATAAAGTATGCGTGAATTTTTACATTTCTGCGCACTTTGATAACAGTGTATATTTTTAATGAATATCAGATGAATATAGTAAAAAAATAATATTTTGGGTTACAAAAAAATTTAAGATTTTTTTATTTCATTTTCAAATCTATGCATAGGTTAGGTATTATAAAATGAAGTCACTGTCTGTCCGCTTTTCTCTGTTTCTCAGCTAACCTCTTCTAAACCACTAATGTATTTTAATACGATGTTTACTAATGAAAAGAATGATTAACGATGAAGATTTGTGTAAGTATATAATTTGCAAAAAGTGCATAATTTAATAGAAAGTTGAGGGTTATACTTTCGAGGTCGAGGTTTATAATTTTAATTATATAGATTCTTATTGCTAGTGTTGCTATGAAATTGTTCTCTGATATTTACAAGTTTACTCACATAATATGGAAGTCAATAATGAAAAATATTTACTTATAGTTAGAAATGTATTGTTATCTAATTTTCCATTCCATGAACTAGATCAATTTGTGGTCAGTTAACGGTAGCTAATGACATGGGCACCAGGCTATTCATTGTCGAGTGCGTAACGATTTATTTGTTTTGTTACAGTAATTATCTCTGTTTGCTGGGTGACCGGAACCGGTGTCGGGTTCCTGCCTCTCTTCGGTTGGCATGCAGCCGTCGACTCTGCTCCAGACTGCTACTTTGTCGAAGTGATGGACTACAATTTCCTTCTGTTCCTCTACTTCGCCACAATAATCACGCCAAGCGTATTACTGGCTGCGTTTTATGCGCACATCTATCGCGTTGTGGTGAAACAGGTAAACATTTGTGTCTACGAGGAAAACCTTGACTCGGAATTACCAATTGACTTTCTATTCAGGTTTGCGTAATGCTTACAATAGCATTTTGCATTTCGGACGAACCTATTTCGATTAAATATTAATAAATTTATCATTATTCGAATCTAAGTATATTTTATGTTAGATACAATTTCCTTATCTAAGGTTCTTATGAAGAGGAAAATTGGAAAAATAAACCGGTTTTTTTTTCGTTAAAATTAAACATCAGCTGGACTATGCATAGAACGTCGTCTGTCGGGTCAGCTAAATCAAAATAAAAAAAATATATCACACATTTCGTAAATAATCTTGCCCTAGGCAAGTACAATAAATATCCATTCACATATATAAAAAAAACGTTATTTATATTTTCATGTCACTTTTTTAATGACTTAAAAAAAATAGAAAAAAGTTTTCTGTTTGAAGTGACTTAAAAATAAAAATAAAACACTGTTTTTGGTTAATAAGCGGTAACCCATTGAGCTTCTTGACCAACGTTGAGTTCGTTGTAATATTAATTTTCCTTTAATCGACTTGCATGCAATGTATCATTCGCATAAGCGTATACCTAAGATATTGAAATACAAAACCATGAATGAACCATAATAATATGTCATGAGAGATGACAGAGTAATATGTAGACGTCATGATTGTCTTTACTGCAATTCCAACTCGTCACTTCCGTTGACAGCACACTATACCTGATTTTTGCTGCAGTTTATAAACGAACTGTTTATTTTTGTGATATTTTACAATTAGAGAAAATTACCGGAAAAAGGAAGAAAGACAGAAAAAAGAAGACAGCTGGAAAACAGAACTAGGTACAAGTTGTTTGTTTGTTGTTGCGTTTTTTTTTTGTTTGAAAGCTGATGTGATCGAGATGGTTTTTAGCAATAGTTTATGAAGATCTGTTTAGGCGTTTGAAGACCTTCAGCCCATTTCCTAGTTGACAAAGGGTACTGTTACTTCGGTGGTGTTTCAATGAGATGGTAATTTTGATGACTGCAGCATCAAGTTATTTGCGGTACAAACAAACTCCTCAGCAACTTACAGCAGATATAGCGTGTTTGGGCTCAATAAAAGTCGGACGTTGGTTTATAATTTTAATCATAGCTTGTAATAATTGGGATTATATTAACTTTAATGTTTATATTACATTTCAGATGAGCCAAGTGATGATCGTAGAAGCAGGACACGGCCGAGTGTCAGGCGGTACAATGCTACGAGTACTGGGAGCGGCGCAGAAACGCGAAGTCAAAGCAACACAAAATCTAGCAGTCATAGTCTTCTTTTTCATGGTCTGCTGGATACCTCTGTACACGCTTAACGCCGCACAGGCTTTTATGCCTCATTTAGACATTCCAAACTTACTCACTTGTTTCTGTATTATACTCTCTCATTTGAACTCTGCTATAAATCCACTATTATACGCTTATCATTTGAAAGATTTTCGAGCGGCGCTTAAGGGGCTCATATGTTCAGTCATCGGGCGAGGAGTGCCGATTCCTGCTGCGTATAGGCCCCCTATGCCAATGAGACGACCGGCCTTGGAAAGGTGTAACGCTTTAAGAGAAAGACCAAGAGTATACGTAACTTCACCGGTGTGGTTAAGACAGAAGGCAGCAGAGATGGCGGCAGCCGAAGAAAGGAATAGAGCTGTCGTCGCTTCTTCCCCAACAGTGATAGATGTTCAACCGTTCTTGAATAGATCAGGTGGTGACGGGTCCAGCGGTCGTCATACACCGGAGGGTCGCGAGACAAATAACGGACCGTACCTCATAGACTCAGATCAAGGCCATCATCATAGTCCGTATAAGAAAGTTGAAGAATTGCTTCGCAGGGTGCGCAGTGTCAGCGGTGATCACAGCAGCTGACATGAGTCTTGCCGGAGCGCGCCGGCAAATGAATATTAAAGCTTTAATTCACGTTAGTCGTATTCCAAAAAACGATATCCTACCTACACCTATTCCGAGATTGCGATAAAAAACGAGGCTTAGATAGTTTAAATATTTACTTTAGATAATTTTATTAAGTGAATATATATTTAAGATGTTTCCAAATGAATATTTTTAGAAATATCTATATTATCATACTTCTATACTATTATAGAGTAAACGTATGATGTTCTAAAAGTACCGTGTAATATTGATGTTATTGTAAGTCATGAATTTGTGTGTTATCCAGTAAGTACTTGTGAGTGCTTCCTTCAGGATGAGACGGTCAATTGATGCTCCGAAAATATATATGCACAAAGATATTTTGTCTTATTTGATAATTTTGAAGTGTTGTATGTTGTATCCGTTGAAAATTGGTTTCAAGGCTAACCAATATCATACAGCACATTGTATCCATACTTTGTCATTAAAATATCAAGTGCCTAACATTGTTGTACACGAATGAATATAAAAACTAGTTTTTGGTGTCGTAGTAAATGAGGATGACCTTACTTTACCATTACTCATGTGATCAAATTTCGTACCATAAATATCTCGAATAAAATACTGTTACGAAAGAGCGACATCTGTGGGAAACGCTTTAAAGTTTTTGCTCATATACTTGTAGCGACATCTCTTGGGAAATATAAGAAATGCTTGCGTTGTTATCTTGATTTATAATGTTTTGGTAAGATGTCGCTTATTTGAAAACGTTCTCTAATGTATATTCATTTTATAATGAGCCTTTTTCCTCTGAAGATTTAAAAAAATTCACCAAAGACAGCACTAGTAGGGGGTACACATGTTTTGATTTCTCTATTGACAGTAACGTTAAACGTACGCCTTATTATTATTAAAATAAATAAATACTGTGAATAAAAAATAATCTTGCCCATTAAACATTGTGCATTCCTCGTGCATTCGCAAATTCCATTTTAATAAAGTATGTTTAAAATCAATAGAGAAATCAAAACACGTGTACCCCCCACTAGTGCTGCCTCTGGTGAATCTTTTTTAAATCTTCCGAGGAAACAGGGCTATGCGCAATGTTTAAGTGGACTTATTTATTTCTAATTTTTTTTATTCACAGTTTTTATTTATTTTAATAATAATAAGACGTACGTTTAACGTTACTGTCATTAGAGAAATCAAAACATGTGTACCGTGTATACCCCCACTAGTCTGGTGGATCTTTTTTAAATCTTCAGAGGAAACAGGCTCATTGAATAAAATATCGTGAAGCAAAATAAAAATTTAAGTCGCTGCTTAAATTCAAAAGTAGCACATTATTTTTGTCTATTTTTTTCTTATTTATATATAAGTTGCATATGCATATTATACATAGTTAGAAGCGTATTTTGAAGTAGCATTAAATGTTTTAAGTGCTGTTATAATAAACTGAATACTAGAGGAGATATAAGCATATAGGTTACTTTTGAATATAATTTTTTTTATCAAAATATACTAAATATGGAATAAAACAACCATAAATCTTTTTGCAACATACAATATGAAGGGTTGTGATTGTATTTTTGCAATAAAAACATTTTTGGTATTTTTTGATTTGTGGTACTTTTGAATTTAAGCAGCGAAGTGTCAGCCATATTTATTACTTTTCAAGAATATTGTAATTTTTTCCAAAATATTTAATTATGTGAAATGAAATACCTATTTATTATAGGCAAAGGTGTGATCGGCGACATTTCATTGTATAATTATAATATTGATAATTGAACGTTGTTTTAATTAATATCTACGATATAATTATAACCATAGATTTAGATTATATAACCCAAGGCGTTTCAGACAGTAATTTTTTTAATTATTTTAAATTTTAGGTCTAGAAAAATTTACATAGGAAAAAGGTTTATAACAAATCCGATACATAGGTATATTCTTTTTAATAGGTAGGTAAAATAAGGTGGCAAGAAAGCTGACGCGCCATTTGATGGTAATCAGCACTGGCTACCATCGCCTCGAGACACAAGTAACATCTGGTGAATGCATGGCTTCTGCCGACTCTGATGAGAGAAAGGGACAGGAAAGTATATCAGAATGTATCCTACTTTATTCATCAATACACAACAGAAATCGTTCTATAATTTCTGAGAAAACTTCCTAAGGGGTCGATTTATTGGCGTCAGAAGGTTTGTTCACTTAAAGCGAACATAACTTTGGCATAGTAGGTATATACCCTATCCTCACTGGATACGTCAACTGTTGGACATAGGTTTCGTTCAAAAGAAAGTACTGTTCTCGAGGGACCATTTAAAAATAAAATGCAATGCCTGGCGAAGCTATAATAGGAATATTATGTCAGTTGTTATATTTTTAACTAGCTGTAATCGCGACTTCGTACGCGCTGTAGTCCATTTTTTTGAAAATTTCACAATAATCTAACATTTTTCCTAGATAAAAATTTAAACTATTTGTTAATTCAGGTATTAAACTACCTGTGTGCCAAATTTATTCCCAATCCGTTAAGCCGTTTTAGAGATAAGCGTGCACAAACGCATAGACAAACAGACCAAAATTCTTAAAACTATTTTTTGACCTCAGTAACATAAGTATAATGTGTACATTTTTTTTTTGAAAAAATATTTATATACAGGCTCGTTTAAGATTTTATTATATGTAATAGATTTTTCAACGCGGACGAAGTAACGGTCACCGGTTAGTTTTAAATAAGTACGTACACAAACACATAAAAATAATTTATAAATCAATACTATAAAAATAATAACTGAGTGGCATACTATGATTAACTTAAATTAGTAATAATAAGCACTGGCCATCAGCCAGCCTACAATTATTTAGTATCCACTGTGTCAAACATGTATAATTTTTTTTATTAATCTTTCGTACTAGCTATAGCTAGTACGAAAGATTATTGTTTCGTTTAAGAATACGTTTCGCATAATTTATTGTTAAGTAAGAAGGAAATATTAAAATGAAATTCTT
Source organism: Synanthedon andrenaeformis (assembly GCA_936446665.2). Lineage (NCBI taxonomy): Eukaryota > Metazoa > Arthropoda > Insecta > Lepidoptera > Sesiidae > Synanthedon > Synanthedon andrenaeformis. The sequence continues at coordinate 11,115,481 of OW387780.2, read as the reverse complement.
GGAAAACATTAAAGGATCGTTTAAAAACGTGAAAAGGCGACTTAAGGAAAATAGTTTTGATAATGTTCTGTGGATTGTAAATGTTGTTCCCAAATTGGCGGGATTTTCCTTAGAGAAAGATACTGTATCAGGTTTGTATTCAATTTACCTAAATATGTTTAGACGAGCAAAGCCAGCTAAAGGTAAGCTTTGATAACCTACAGCTCAAAAAGCCTTATATTTTTGGAATAGTACACCTCAGGAGTTTGCGAATGTTCCTGTGAATCCTGTTCCTGTTAAATACTTACTTTCAGGTTTATCGGCATTAGTTGAGGGTTTTCCGATATTTTTTTAATGTTAAGGTTAACAAGTTCACTTGATGGCAAGTGGTTACCGAAGCCTATAACTTCACAGGTGCTGCAAGTTTGCTGCCGATTACAGTAGACAGTACACCGAAACCCAACCGTATACAATGTTTTGTAATTTCACGGTGGTCTTCTATACAGAGGGGTGGTTACTGCCACCAGACGGCTGCCCAAGTGACTGCGAAACGCAGTACCTATACCCTGCCACTACTTTGCACATCCAGACCAGAGCGAACTTTGAAAAGTTCACTTCCGAAGTTGAGCCTGTCTGGAATTGAACTCGGCCATGACAAGCACCCTAAATACTTATCCAAGGTAGTCAGGGTATAGTTAGTTTGGAATAAACGTATATTATATCTTTTTCAGCATGGTTTTGGTCGATTCACTTTTTCTTGCTTGTCTACATTTACGCTGCAGGGAGTATTTCATATCAAATGAATTACGCCAAGGAAGCTATTGACTTTTTCAAGAGTTATGTGAACGTCAGCCTTTTGGCTTTGATAGCTACTAATAGTTATTGGTGGATTCGTTACAGGTAATATATTGTATTAAGATGGATACATAAAACAATAATAATAATAAATAAAACTCTTTTTTTAATCATAGACACTGAAATTTCATTTATAAATTTGTATTGAAGATGTATAGATAAAATCGTTTACAAATCTCTATCAGGAAGTTGTTGAGAAATGTTCTTAAGAAGATGAAAGACAGCGACCAACAAGCAATAAGATGTCCCTCCCTGAAGGAAAAATACGCACAGATGTTGAGTACAGTAAAGAAGATTGCTCTTCTGTTTTACGCATGTAATGTAACTAATGCATACGTAACATATATTCCGGATCGTATGAATTCTTCACCTGATGCGATGTCGATGGTCCCTTGTCCGGGTGAGTGCTAGAGCGTTTTATAATATAATTATAATCATACTTCTCACAAAAAATATTTAAAAAATCATTCTTAAAAAATAATTCTTCTTTCAATTCTTAACACTATTTTCAATTCTTTAAAACTATTTTATAGTAAGGAAACGAAAAATATTAAAAACATTTTTTAAAAATTGCATTTTAGACATTTCCATGAATATAAGTTTCTTGTTTAAAAAACACCCACTTTTGTACTAAGCTGAGTTTTGGTATAAAGAAGCAGCTATAAATGTATACTATAACTGGTTGCGCCGTGATCGAATAGTTGGCTGTCAAGTCCTTTCTTTCTTTCACCTATTACCCACCTTCCCAATAATTGTGGCCCTCACATTTTCTCCTTTACCCGCTTACCAAAAAATAATGCATTGCTACCGATGACCGCGCCGCGAGAAGAAGAAGTAAAAAAAGACACGCGCCAGCGCTTGAGCTGTGTTTCCGCGCCTACAAGGAGTTTATCCGCGCCTTAACTCGATCTCGGAAGTGAAGTGAATTAATCCGCGCCTTATCGCTGAACATTTGAAATACTATATGTGAACAGTGTCTGCCAGTTGGACATTTAGAAGATCCTGCAGGAGAGCGCACCAGAGCACCGGTATAAGGTACGTGCATTTCCTTCTGCTACCTATCCTGTCCTTCAAACGGTCATACTGTTCGCTTATAGCCGCAACCAGATACAGTCCACTAAATCGCAAATAGGGATTCATGGCGTGATTCTGTCGCAATCCCGCCGCAACGAAATTTAGATTTCGTCAACCCCTTTAGGGGTTTTCACCGCGCCTTCAATAACTTAAATGGTCTGTAATATTTTCAGGGTTAGAATCGTTGTCACAGAGTCCCAATAAGTACATCTGTAATACCGCAATAACATTACTGGAAACATGCGTCATGATTGCAAACCTCAACTACCAAGTCCTTACCATGGTTCTAATAAGTCACACGGCGATCATGTATCGACTTCTTTCTAAGGAAATTATGATGTTCAACGTGGATCACAAAAAAACTAATATCAACGATTTGGTAAAGGATAAACTGCCTACAATTATAAGACGCCATGAATTAATCTTGCTCACGGTAGACGATCTTAAGAATCTTTACAGTGCATCTATAGGAGTTAATTTTGGATCAAACGCTCTATGCATGTGTTTCTACTTCTTTTTCGAAATGGAGACTGCTATTAAGTTTATACCGGTGTTGGTCTACTGTTTCCTGGTCTTCTTCTTCAACTGTTTACTATGTCAACAATTGACAAACGCTTCTGAGGAGTTCGAGAGATCTGTATATTCGTGTGGGTGGGAAAATTTCAAAGGCGAAGATCAAAAGACGATTTATGTAATGCTGTTACAGTCACAGAGGAAAATAGAGGTGTTAGCTGCAGATATAATACCGGTTAATATATATACGTTTGCAACTACGATTCAGTGGATTTATAAATTTGTTACCGTTGTGAAGTTTTAATTAAAGCAAAAAAATATAGTCAAAATTGTATTTCATGTTGTCATTAATTTTATGCGCGTCACCAGTGGCGTTACCAGTGGAGTTTCCTATAAAATAAAGAATAAATAAATATTTCACTGGATTGCACTTTCGTTTTTAGAGGCAATAACAACCTAGAAATTACATTTCTTAACATGCTTAATGCAACTGTGATGGTTGAATAATTTTATTGCGTGAGTATGGAAGGGTTTAGAATGAAAAATGCCCATTTTTCATAGAAATTATTCAAAACGATATAAAATATTAGAGGCTGGGATCAGAAAATCTATGAGGCTATCGGATTTAAAGTATTTAAGTAGGCATTGAGACGAAATACTTTAAGTAGATAAGAAGGAAGATCAAATCTGAATCAAATAGTCTGTTTTTTAAATTTATTGATCTACTTCTAAACTATATAAAAAAAAAAACTAACCTATAAGCTCCCTAAAATCAGCCCGATTAGTTTAAGCTACTCGACAATTGTTTTGGATGTGGTTTTGGGCAAATTATCAAAAGCTGATGAATGCAATGTTGACTGTAGGTTTTGTGCTGACTTGGTTCATTGGACAAATCTAAAAGTATTTCGGTAAATTATATTCTTATATTTTTATATTTATTTGGCATTTATGATATAAAATTTTAACTGTAGTTGATGTATTATAAATAAAAATATAATAATAAAAACTAAAAAAAGATATTCTTATAATGTCTTAGTCAAACAAATCACAATGTATGCCACTGAGTTCAAACTGTGGTTAACATGTTGATTTCAAGTGTTATGTAAAGTAACCTGTGATTTTTTGTAACTGAAACTCATGTTGTAAAACTGTGTCAAATTTCCATTGAAATGCTAGCTTTACAGTAGCGCGCTCCAATTGGGAGTATATACCTTCGTTTTGTTGCTTGGTGTTACTTTGTCAGTACATTTTTGAACGTCAATGCGCACACGCACCTTTTCCGTCGCGGCTATGTGTATCTTCGAGAAATTATTATTTTATACTTTTATAAGTAAAAGTTGATTGCGCTAGTTGACCAAATTGAGATACCAAATCTATTCATTGACGAATTACTAAATGAACAGTAATTCTTGTGACCATGAAGTCAATGATTTGTAGTTTGGTTATTTTTGCTAACATTAGTAATAACATTAAAGCCTCTATAGACAGCATTATACCAACAAATGCGAATATCCTTTTGGAAGATAATATAAGAAATTCAGGTATGTTCACTAAAATATCATTGACAGTGTACAATTGGAGATTAAATAAAGTGTATTAACATTAATAAAAGTTGCAGATCAATCGTGTAATCGTCCTTGTAAATTCAATGTGAAACCAAGATTATGCATTTTTAATTTTAAAATTGAACCATTAGTGCAAGAAAACGGAAAGCCAATTATTGCAATTAATGGAATATCACCAGGGCCACCAATACACGTTTGCGTAAACGATATTATTGTTGTCGAAGTGCATAATAAAATTCCCGATGAAGATATAGCCATTCATTGGCACGGCATTGAACAGAAAGGGACGCCATATATGGATGGAGTGCCAATGGTGACACAATGTCCTATCGGTTATGGTTCCAGATACAGATATGCATTTAAGGCATCGTCCCCAGGCACATATTTTTACCATAGCGACTCAGGTATAAATCTACCTTAATCTATCTAAATATAAAAATAATAAATTCAACGCCTGACATAAATATCGTATATGAGCAATAAAGATTGAAAAAAAAAAGCGCCTTAAAAAAGGCTCAGGCTCACACGAAATCGCGGGCAAAAGCCTAGCTCTTATAAAAGGGCACAAAATGTGTTGAAAGTGCTCTAACTACACGGTTTTATTTTTGCTGCTATATTTTTTTAAATTATTTTTTTAGTTTCGCAACAGAGTGACGGAGTTTTCGGTGTTTTGACAGTCAATCAACCTCAACCTTTAGATCCAAATTCAAATTTATACGACTACGATAGAACAATGGAAAATACGTTACTTGTATCTGCTAGTTTTCCAAAACTTTTAACAGGCAATCTAGGTGATTCAACTTCATTAAAACCGATATCTATCGAAATCAACGGCGAAACAAATAATTTCAAGTAAGTTTTTTATTATTAAATAACATGTTTTTACTTTCGATTTCTCACCTTTCGCTTTACTATAGATAACGTCGAATTTATACAAAGTTTTTCTTATGGGAGAAATTTCACTTCAGACTTTCATTTTAACAGCAATACGTAATGTCTGTTTACGTACATCATATTGTTACGTACATGCGCCAATAATCGTATCATAAGAATTTATCGTCTCATGATCATGAGAACTTTATCTTTTGTAATTACAGGATGTTCGTAATGCCAGGATTTGCTTATCGGTTGAGATTAATAAATGCAATCGGGGTGGAATGTCCTATAGTTGTTTATATAGACGAACACGAGCTGGTGGTCATATCCACAGATGGAAAACCTGTCAAACCTGTGTCTGCAAGGAAAGTGAAACTTTATCCAGGTAATAAATACCGGCTACTGATTGGCTCAATAATAGTAAATTTAAGCAATACCACTTACTTACTTCGTACATGTAGAAGACATATTTGTTTGAATAATAAAGTAAACATTGAAACCAGATATGGTCACAATAATTTTCGCGTATTAGGTAAGCGGTACAGACGAAGAAAAGTATGTGCTTATTAAAAAGTTTTATTATTATTACATAATTACATAAAACAATTTGCTTTATGTAATTATATAATTAGTTATCTTAACATTAAAAAAAATCACTTGTCGCGATATTCGATCCCGCTAATCTCCGAAACCGCCAAACCGATATTAATGAATTGTTACGACAAACATGTCTATATATGCATATATCCATATATGTATAGGAAAAAATAGGACATCTATGTTTGCATGTACATGTACAAAAATATTATAAAATAAATTCGCCGTCCACCTCTGCCTGTTTCTCCGCTAAACTAAATTCTTCTTAACAACCACAAACAACCCACCTGGTTTTGATCCGATTATCACTAGTGCAAAGAGCGATAAACGAGGAAGGTTGGTGTTTATGATTTGTAGAAAAAATTTCATTCGTGCGATCCGCAGAGGAAGTCGCGAGCGTAAGATGTTGTTAATAAATGTTGAGAGAAAGTTTAAAATGACCCTAATAAAAGACCAATTAACAATTCCAGTGCCTATAAAACGATGTGCGTTCATTTTAATATTATTTTTACTGCGGAAGTAGACAAGAATGACGCAATCATAGGGCACAGTACTCTTAAAAATAACTTTATCTGATGGATCATAAAGCAAAAAATGCAAACGAGTAAAGAAGTATAAGTGCATAAGACTTCCGGTTTTAATTATGTGGTAAGCCAAAAAATGAAATGAAAACATGTTTCGTTTTCACTGCATCCGAAGTCAAGTGAGAGTAGAAAGGTGTTCAGTCAGTGAACTGAGAGTTTAAGGTCATTGCAACCGGTTGTGATTGTTTACATCTCACTTTCTTTAGTTTTGTGGTTTAAGGCCACGCGCTGTCCTGTCACGTTTGCATTGGATACCATTACCTAGATACCTAATTTCAATGCAGAACCTTAGACAAAGTCAAAATTGCCATTACAATCGCTAACCTCCGATAGAAGATGGCACTTTGGGAAGAAGTATTCAGAACCGAGGCAGCTAACACATTTAAAATTTATTACTTCATTTTGCAGGAGAACGGATGGACGTAGTAGTGCGTGCTTCTCAGAAAAGTGGTGGCTATTGGTTGAGATTGATAGGGGAAGATTTTTGTGAAGGATTGAGTACCAGCGCGATGTTCCTCTATTCGGGTTTTAATTACACATCTATGCTGGATCAGGAAGAGGTAAACTTTTTTTATTAGAAGGATAACCAATAACCAGTTTATTTATGTCAATTTATGACCGACTGCTATGAGGTTGACTGCAAACGTATATTAAAACCTATCTACCCAGGGTTGCAGTGGTACCGCTACTACTCATGGTAAAGAGGTGTAGAGAGGGAATAAAGGTATGCGTGAACATGACCGTAAGGGTTTGGATACTGAAATCATTTAGATTAGACACGTATATAAGTCAGTTGTTCAATAATTTAACAAAATTGATTCAATAATTACCTCTACATCTATGGCAACTTTTACAGAAAAAAATTGTGGACGCCGAATTTGATTCAGATACAGTTTATGGACAAATCCTTGAGTCACTTCAAGATGTATCGTTTAACACAGAAACCCAAAAAGAATATTTAGGTGTTGACAGGAATATAGTACCATTCAAAGAAGATGACAACGACTTTAGATATACTATTGATGCAATGAAAAAGAAACCATTTTTTCCGTCGTTTTTAGGTACAGTCAATTATTCGTTTTCCTAATATGTTATATAAACTCTATGTAAATGTTAACTTGATGATTTCTGTAATAATTGTTATAATTATCATAATACTCATGGTAGGTATATATCCAAAATATAAGGGCCACTCGAAAAATTCATGGATAAAAGCATACTCCAACGTATTTTATAGGCACATTTATAGTTAACACTGCTATAATTATGGCATTAATAAAAATTCACTTTTTAAAATATATAATTATATTAAACAAAATGTAAATTAATTTCAGAAACACAAGGAAATGGCGTAGTTCAAGTAAATGCCAAGAATTTTCTTTACCCTAATAGTCCTTTACTTCTAATGTCAGATCAATTGCAGAACAAGTGTAATGTGGGTGAAGAAGATGAGAAACATGATCTACAATGTGTTCAGGTGCTGAACACAGACAAAGGAAAAGTAGTAGAAATCGCTCTAGTCAATGAAGGTTAGATATTCTTAAATGAAATACATTTTTTAGGAAAAGTTAATTTTTTGTACAAAAGTTAAATAAGTAATTGGCTTTATATAGGTTTCGGCAGTAACGATTCTTATACATTCCACATGCATGGATATAGTATGCAAGTGGTCTCTACATGGAAAAATCCCAAAAATAAGCCAATCTCAAGACAACAATTCCATGAAATGGACAGAAATGGAAAAGTTAAAAGGTAAAATGTTTAATGCAAAAACATATTGTATAAGTACTGGTATTAAAATGCATCGTATTCGTCTTATCAGTGATATAATCAAATCTTCGTCCAATAAGGTGAATTTACCAAGATAGACTTTTACTTAGTGAGGTGGAGGGAAGTGAGATGTCTTGAAACATGAATGGTTGTGCCAGATTAGATCCTGTATATTTTTATACGTTTCCTATTATTTTTGTCTCACTACAAACTGATCGCCAATTTAACCAACTTAAAGATTTATTATCGCTATAAAATGTGACCTATATCCAAGGTCTATACTGAAATTTATCAAAATTGGTTCAGTGATTTAGGCTTGAAAATTCAACTGACAGAGTGAAAAAAGTGAAAGTGGAAGTGAAAATAATGTGAAATAACAAATATGTCATTTTGGGTTTGCATTTCTAATTATAAATCTTGAATACTCTCCATTGCCTTATATGAGGTTTAATAGGCTGACATGAATAGTCTCGATTTTTTGATTCTAAGCAAATTTGTTATTATTTAGCTTGATTTGTTTAATTTCAAAGTTTTGAATTTACAAAATTTATTTGGACTTTTCAGAAATCTTCAAAATCCTGTTTCAAAAGATACCGTGAACATCCCTAACAAAGGTTTTACGATAGTTCGTATCAGAGCGGACAACGGAGGAAGTTGGATACTAGAATGTAGATCATGTGGTCTATTTTCTTTACCTGCAGCAATAATTATAGACGTTCCTCAATTTATACCTCACGCTATTATAACATCTTTACCAAAATGTGGCAATTACAAACCACCAGATGTATTGTTGAACTGATTATTTTAAAAGTCTGATTATATTTATATGTGCATTTAATTTAATTCATTTATGTAAATACTCATTCATTAAGTTTAAGAGGTGCTTGTACTATTGTTCTTGATATATTGTTTTTGAAGAAGGAGCTACAAAAATGTAACACCATAGCCCATACTCATACTACCATAATGAAATTATAATACCATAATGAATACTCATAGAAAAAAAATTCATACATCAATTCAATATGAATAAAGTACATTAATTATTTATACTGAAATAATACTTTCTATTCACTTCATTCCACATTGCCCTTTGCTTCAGTTTGATTTAAATGGGATACTGACCATTTGCGACTGACTATTCCAAAAAAGTTAAAATTGTAGCATATAAACCTTTTTTCGGATGTCTCTCAGTTCATTAATTTAAATGTCAATTTCATTCACCACAATTAGATAAACTAGGTTAGTTAATCATAATAAGATCTACAGCGCACTTGCAGCACCTGTAGCATTTCACAAGAAACGACGAGGGGTTTCCTCTATTTGCATGAAAATACAAAATGGAAATAGTGGGACTAGCGACTTTTCCGTATTGACCACCTTTAATATATGAAAAACTATATTAATAAGTAGCATAAGCTAAAATGTTAATAAATAAATCAAAAGTTGTGGTAATTACTTTTTTTATTTTAAGTGTATATGTGTTCATTAATAAAATCGACGTAATTTGATACTCGCGTGTATACTGTTGGAGCACCCTTGTCTCCACAGGGCGACATACCCCACGACACAATTCCTACAATTACCGGAACTATGTCTTCATCTCCACTTTGTTTTGTTTTAGCATATCTTATTTCATATTCATAATCTTTATTATCAATTATCTCATTATCGAAATCATCAGTAACACCAGCGTCATTGTATGTGTCATTAGAATTGATTTCAGATGTTTCGTCTTCGTATACTGGATCATTGCTAATTTCAATTACTTCGGGATTGATGTATTCGACAAGTGGTCCACCTGAATCGCCATTACACGCTGCTGTTCCACCAGTCAATGGTCCTGTGCAAATATTAGCATTTTCATCTAGCGTGTTTATTTCATCATCGTCTTTTAACTCTTCGACTGCTTTATAACAATCTGGAAAAAATAAATACACTTTTAGGTGTCTGTAATTACTGGAAGGCTTCTAAATAGTTGTTTTTGCATTTTTTAAAATGTTAAGTTCGGCAGATAGACTGACGGTCTACTTGATAGTAGGTGGCTACCGTCGCCCATGACACAATCAACGCCACAGATGCTGCAAGTGCGCTAGCGACTACAGTAAGATTAAGGATCAAGGATTTTAAAAGAATAGGAAAATGGGCTCTGGAAACCCTTACTAACTCACCAAAACACAATAGCACAAGTGCTACTATTTCACGGGGGTCTTCTGTAAGGTGGTTACAGCCGCCAGACGGGCTGCAAAATGTCCTACCACTACTTAAATAAATAATTAAATACATAATTTGGTTTAAATATTCTTAAAAAAAATATAATAATAAAAGATAGATTGTATGTACCTTTATAGGGGACGTAGGTTACTTTGACTTCTTGTAGATTGCTAGGCAGATCAGGAATAAAATATGTAGTTCTTAAAGCGCCCCAGCCAGGTAGTGTGAACTCTTCGTAATTAGCTTTATTTCCAGTTGGCAAATAGATTGGTTGGACTTCTCTATTTAAGTTAAAAGGTGTTTCTGTTTTCATTAAAGCTATGTCATTGGGTCCCACACCTCTGAAAAATTTCCATAGGTATTTATAAAAATAATCTTGAATTTTACTGTATTTTTTTACACTAAAACAAATTATTTGTAGAACTAAAAACAATTTTACCCATCATAGAGAGGATGTTTATATTTTCCTTCAATATTTCTAATTTGACCCTTAGAACCAAAGTTATCTACATCATGTATTCCTGCGATAGCATCTAGTGGGAGCCAATTTGTCACCCAGGATTCTGTCATGCAGTGGGCAGCAGTTAATACCTTTGAATATAAAATGTAAAATTGAAGACTTTTTTAAGATCGTCTTAAGATAGCAGTATGTGCGTCGACTAGACTAGACTAGGCTATAACAATAACGACTGTCATTGTTAGTAATAAAAATAATGTCAGCAGAAATCGCCCATAGATATCTGTAGCTCTGATCGATTTAATTTTGGTTTTTGTAGGAGAGACGAGATTAAAGCAGGAAATAATTAACAACATTAATTTTATCCATATAAATTTCTATCAATATAATTCAGCTTCTGTATGTATGCCCACAAAATACAAAAACTAGTAGATGGATTTTGACTTGAAATTTTTACCGAACATTGAATTTCAACTGAAAGCAAAAGCCGTTACCTACAATATAAAGAATACCTATATAAAATATATTTCTATTACTTTACTATTTCTATGATATTTTAATTAGTTCTTGATAAACAAATATTTTTCTTTTAGATACTATTTTATGTCCCTCCACATTACCACATATTGAAGAATAGTTAAAATTCAAGAATTTTATTGTAATTTTTTTTTCTACAAAACTGTATCATAAAAAAAAACAAAAAAGGTTATACATACCCATCTATCATTAAGGATTGATCCGCCACATATATGCATTCGTACCCAGAGGAATCTTATTTGCAAAGATACTATATAGGGATGACTATGAGGCTTTGCTTCTTGACCACCCACGATTCTTCCTGTACTTTCTTGCATATTTCCATAGTGTGAGATTGCTGTACATTAGCCAGAATAAAAATTTCATCAGTGAAAAGTGATTTAAATAAATTTATACAATTTAAATTTACCTGTAAAAACTATTGCAGTTTTGCTCAAAATAAGCAAACATATTTTTAATATCATGTTTCTCTATTTGACTTAATGCAACAGGATCGTGACTTATTATATAACATTTACATTAAGATGCGTTATCTACCGTGTTGTCAGATGTTACGAATATTTTTACAAATTATTATACTCACGAATTTTGTAATATGTTTTTATATAATACTAGCGAACCGCCCCCGTCTTTGCACTGTTGTCCTTATTTATTTAGAAAACCTAAAATAGGATAGAGCTTGAATGGGCAAAACAAAATAAACTTCATACAAAAAATATATATAAAGAAACCTTACGAAGGAAAACTATCTTGTAATTTATGAGCAGGTTACAATAGCAATATGATAAAAAGTCTGTAACGCAGAAAAATTACTTAATCGTTTCAAAGATATTTTCTTCCATGATAAAAAGTAGCGGGAAGAATGAAGGTTGTCTTAATCGTAGGCGAATACAATCCAAACTACAGGAGAAGCAAGAACGCTGCAGACCCTAATAGAATACGGGATAAGTTTTAGGGAGGACACCTTACTTATGTACAAACCTTAATTATGTCGTAGCAGAAGTAGAACGCTGGACAGACAGCACTGTTGTACGGAATCAACATTTAATTTCGTGTCTCGATTAGAAATCTCTTAGTCTAATAGTAAAAAAAACATCTTGATGGAAAACAGCTTGTATGATAATTCAAGTTTTGAACATACGTGAAGCCTTGTCAACCAGCATAGTATGATCGTTGACAACATAGTAAGACTGAGAGAGACTCATGTGCCAAAACGAAAATACCCTCATTTTAAAGTTTTCTTTTGATTACTGCCACCATACGCATTGCTCAGTTTATGACATCGAAATGCCGTAACGTGCGGTTTTAACAGCGGAAAGTTGTTTAAGTGTGGTAAAGCCACAAGAGCCACAGTGGTAAGCCACTTTCAGATTAACATTGTGGAAAAAGTCCCTTCGGCCTAGCTGGCAGAAGAGTTGCCGGTCGCAGATGTAACTCGTGATTGCGTAACATCCGAGAATGGAACGGGATGAGAAATGCCACTGAGATGTTTTGTACTACGAAGGCCCGGGACGAATTTGAATATCAGACTGCCAACTTTCACTTGGAGAGGCACTTGAAGATGTACAAGTGTGATGGTGGAGTCTTAATAACACTAATAGAGATTTAATTAAGTATGTACATATGTAAAGGTTGTCGATTTTACATTCCATAGTTTAAATAGAGAGACGCGGAATGATTGTTTGTCTCTTGGCAGAGTAACTGATTAGTAATCTGCTCATTATTTCATTAGCTAATTAGCAGCCGCCCCTACCTTCTGATCTCAGATTAATCTGCCCGTTAAAATGTTAACTGTTACATTTTATAATTAATTTTAAATAAAAATGTTTTCAACATCTGCTGACATAATAAACACTAGATAATTCCAGGTCATATTTTTGTAGATTGTTAAGGTACTTCCATACAGAATAGTGGTGATTTAGTCAATTGAAGATAGGTCTACTTTTATATGAGTCAGTATTAGCAAACAAATACAAAAATTGTATTCTTCGATATGTTGACTTTCGATATGAAATGGCTTTCTTTTTATGACATTTTTCCAGCATGCGTATTTAGTAAAATGAAAGTTTGGATAACAGATATAAATTGGCCTTATGTATCTCATTTTTATTGATTCATTAACAAAATAATGCTTGTCTAATAGCTCTAACTATATTTTTTACCTTGAGCCATTAACTAATAAATGTAAGTAACTAACTTTAACTATAAAATTATTTTACCATTAAACTTTCCTTTTATATTTTTTTTTACAAATTTTTACATGCTTGTCTGGAGATAATTTTATAACCAACATACATAATAATGCGGGTTATTAAAATATGGGAGCAGGTCAAGCCTTTCAAACGGGAATTCCATACAGATAATTATAATTAGTAATAAAACAAAATTGTTGAAGTTTCATGTTTTTATTAGGCACTATGTACTCGATAAGGTACATTTTTTTGTATTCATTTACATAATTCTACCTAATTTTGATGATTCAGTTGTTTGCCAGTAAAAGACATCGCGACAACTTCATTTAAAATTATTACTACATTGTAACAGTAAAAAGATGCAACATTACAGAGGCAATTAGGTAAATAACACTTTTAATTTATATGAGACGAGGCCACCACAGGTGTATATTTAGTAAAAAATGTTACCCTGTGTCAAATATTTCTAGTTCACTCCAAGCTGGATATTTACTCAAAGTAAACTAAAATTAAGTATTTAAGATAATATTAATTAATTTTTTTAAAGAGAACGTAGAAAGAGATTTAAATAATTGAGAAGTTAAAAACAGAGTACTACATAAGAAGAAGTTAAGAAGGAAAATTAAAAGAAAAAGTTAACAGTAGTTAGTATTAGTATTAAAGATTGAGATAGAAATAAAATATTATGAGAATGGATGATTATTAGTAAATTAATAATTAATAATTTATAATTATAATTTCATAATGACTACTGGAAAAAATTAGGGGTAGAAAATTTTTTGTAATTTTTTTGGGATTTTTGAAATGCTCTCAGTGAAAAATAGTATCGAGATAATAAAAAAAACTGTAACTAAATAAACAAGCTATCTGGCACTGGTTTAACCGTTTTTTTTTCAAACTCCGGGTTTCGAAAATAATATTAATAAAATTTTATTTTTGCGTTATTTCTTACGATTGCATGACAATAGCTGATAAAATTTATTGGCCAAAATATCTTAAAACTAAAACAAAGTTTCAAAATGTTCTTTTTTTTATCTGAATAAGACCATTTTACACTGAGATAGAGCATTTAAAAATCACTAAAAAAATTAGGAATTTTTTTATCCCTTATTTTTTTTCAATAGTGTATTATTTATATATTAATATTTGTAATAATAAAATTAAGTACTACAGATGAAATTATGAAGTGTTGTCTATACGAAAGATGTTTTATTTTGTGTAAAACTCCAGCTTGCAGTACTTTTCTTCATTCACGTTAGAACGATTGAAGATGTTTGAGAACAGAAACAGTATTATAATAACAGTTAAACATAACGATTTGAAACGAAATAATAAAAAGTTTAGGCCCGTAACTGATCATTACGGTCTCAAGTCACGTGAACTTGAGGTGGCTGAAGAGAAAACTAAATAAAAAATAAAATAAAAACAAAGAAACGTACATATTGTAATCTTTCACTCCACACAACATTTTTTTAAATTAATTATAAAAATGTAACATACACTATTCCGTATAAATACAATCGGAACTGGTAATGTTTACAAAATATATTTTAATATATATTTTTTTATGTCGTAATAGTTGTTATTGTGTATTCGGAATTTAATGTAAAGATTTACAAATTTTTATTTACAAAAATATAAAACGAGTAACAAAAAATAAAAATAAAAACCTTACAAAATAATTCTTTGAAATGGCATCAGTTTCAAGCAGTGTCTCTAATGAGTAATTTGAAAAAAAAAAAAAATATATATATTTCATTAGCTTAATTTTTTAGCTTTTCATACTATGTCACTTACATTAATATTTAATAAAAAAAAATCTCATCAAAACTAATACAATATACCTAATAATGTACTAAATAAAAATAAACATTGCTAGTACTATCGGATATAAAAAAAAAAACAAAAAAAAAAAACAAAAGAGACACAACTTAACCCGCCATAATAAAAGCACCGATCACAAAGATTACTTTAACATCCTATAAATACATGTTAACCGCATCGATTAAACTTTGGTCATACGCGTAACGTGATATCATTATTATGGTTATTTAATTCGCCTAAAATAGCACCATTAATTTACATTTACCTATTCGACAACAATCGTATACGAAGTCAGTTTTATTCACTAGTTGCTCGTTGGCAACTGAATAAAATATGGCATAGATAGTTTATTTCACTTCGGTTGTAATCGCGTTTAGTTCCCTTGGAACAATTTGAACGATTTGAGAGATCGAAATTGCCAGATTTTTGTTTATCTGGCATCAGTGTATAGGGTAGTATGGTGGAGTAATTGTCGGCAGATGGTGACCGCATCTGGGGAAGTTCGGCGGCACAGGGGGGAGGTCTCCTTGGGTGCCTATGTGTAAGATCAGGCCCATTCCGATGACAATGTGGTAGATAAAGTGGCAATGGAACAACCAGTAACCTGAAATTTATATAATAATATGCACATGAATCAAATAGTCAGGGGTTTATTAAAAGACTAGCTGGTGACTGCAACTTCGTACGCGGTGTAGTTGTTTTTTTTTTAAATCCTAACATTTTTGGAGGATAAAAAGTATCCTATATGATAATCCAGGTAATAAACTATCTATGTACAAAATTTCATCCAAATCCAGTCAGCCGCTTTTGCGTGACTGAGTAACAAATATCTAAACATCCAAAATCACCAACTTTCGCATATATAATACTAGCTCTTGGACGGGACTTCGCCCGCATAACATTATAAAATATAAAATATGTTACTCGCTGAGAATGTAGCTTTCTCTAGGTGAAAGAATTTTCAAAATCTGTCCAGTAGTTTTTGAGTTTATTCATTACAAGCATACAAAAATACAAATCTTCTCTCTTTACAATATTAGTATAGATTAATGATTGACTTTTTGTCTAGAAAAAAGGATACGGGTTTTATATATTTTATATAATATTAGGGGTTAAAGTATGAAATTACCGATTTGTACTGAAAAATAAAAATTCGTTTTTTTTTAATTTAACATATTTATTTAATCAAAATAATTACCATTATTATCTATACATTGCTGCCATCTAATAGGAAGCTCATTTATGCCTTTGCGATAGAACTCTGGTGATCTAGATTCGACAAACTGTGTGAAAGCATTTTGCACTGCCTCCTGAGAAGAAAAATTTTTATCACGCAGAAAATTGTCCAAATCACGAAAAAAATGGTAGTCCGTTGGAGCAAGGTCTGGCGAATACGGAGGGTGACGAATGGTTTCTAATTGCAGTTCCTGTAGAGTTAAAACGGTTTCTCGTGCTGTATGAGGTCTCGCGTTATCATGGAGCAATAATGGTGAAGATCGATTCATAAGTCGGGGCTGTTTCACTGCTAGTTTCGCTATCATTGTTCGGAGTTCGGCGCAGTAGACATCTGCCGTTATTGCTTGACCAGATCGGAGAAAGCTATAGTGAATAACACCACGCTGAGACCACCAAACAGTTACCATTACCTTTTTATTGGTAAGCTTTACTTTAGGACACTGTTGCGGCGTTTGACCTGGGGTCAGCCATTGCATTTTCCGCTTACGATTATCGTAAAGAATCCATTTTTCATCACATGTCACAATTCGATCCAATATTCCTTCATTTCTGTATCGATTCAACAAGGCAACGCAAGTTTCAACACGCGTTTCTTTCTGCAGATCAGTCAAATCATGAGGCACCCATTTTTCATATTTTTTTATTTTATTGATTTGACGCAAATGAGTCAATATTGTTGGTAAGGTAACGTTAAACCATGCCGCTAATTCCTGGGTAGTTTGGCTCGGATCGGCTTCCACCATCTCTTTCAAATCATTGTTATTCACCTGTGTGGGCGGTCTTCCACGTGGTTCGTTCTTCAAATCGAAGTTTCCATCACGAAAGCGTTTAAACCAAAATCGCACAGTGCGTTCATTAGCAGTCCCCTCTCCAAACGCAACATTAATATTGCGAGCTGTTTCTGCCGCGTTAGTTCCGCGTCGGAACTCGTATTCAAAAATCACACGAATTTTCGAAGTATCCATCTTTATTGTCTAAGCTGAATAAAAAAAACAACTGAAAGTTGATAATCGAATGTTGCACATTTTTTAAAAGAAGAACTACATAGGTACCGTATGAAAAAAGTTTCACTCAAAAATCTCAAACTATGAAGGTTCTATGTCAATTCGAAGTACCTATTACATTAAAACGGCAATTTCATACTTTAACCCCTATTATATTTATAACTGTACTGGGGTAACATTTAGTTTATTATTATGCACTTTAAAAAATGATTATTAAAGAAGCTATACGAACCTGGATTATCTGCCTTTAGCCTCAAAACAATGTAGCCGTTATTTGGTACAGCGAGGGTGTCCTTGAAAGGTGGAAGGTTGTACTGTCTGTGCAGTAAACCTTTTCTGTCTAAGTCCAAAGCATGTTTCAAGTTGATCTTCTTTATGTTCTTGTCCGGTGACCTTCCAATACCGATAACGTTATATGGAGTTCCATGAAGGTGGAATGGATGAGATAAATTTGGCGCTTGCACTGTGAATAATTTATTTTCTATTTTAATTTGAGAACAATACATTATTATAGATTTGTATATATTATACTAGCTGAACCGGCAAACGTTGTTTTGCCAAAAAAAAAAAAAATTGGGATGGACCACCCTTAACATTTAGGGGTATGGAAAATAAATGTTGGCCGATTCTCAAACCTACCCGATAAGCACACAAAATTTCATCAAAATCGGTCAAGCCATTTCGGAGGAGTTTGGCAACAAACACCGCGACATGAGAATTTTATATATTAGATTGGATTTATTTGTATATATTAATAAATTCTTGATGTTCTAAATTTGTATTTCTCTTTTAATGTTAACTAATAAATTATCTGAAAAATACAAAATTTATAAAAATTACAAAATTACAAAATCTGACCAGCCTGTTGGATGAGCGGTTAGGGTGCTTGAGTTAATTCTCTGTCCCAGGGGTCCCGTGTTCAAATCCCGGTAGGGTCAAATTTAGAAATAAACTTTTCAAGGTTGGCTCTGGTCTGGATCGCAGTCATTTTCGCAGTGTTATTTCACAGAGCATTGTGAAAAAAAACAGCATGTGTGCTGTTGTGTTTCGGTGAGACAGTAAGGGTTGTCAGAGTCCATTTCCCTATTCCTTCCAAATCCCATAATTTTAATCCTTGTTGCTTGTTTTATAGGCGCCACCTACCATCAATAGAACCGTCGCCTTGTCTGATGACCTTAATATAAAAATATCAAATGTTTAAGTGTTGCAGTATAATTATATGTGTACTGCTAATTATAAGAACTTCCTTAATGTTCTTTTTTAGTATTGCCTGGAAATAAAATGATATTTAAAAATCTTTATAATTAAAATGACTTTTGCTAAGTCAGCTGTTATTATGGCATTTATGGTAATCAAGGACAGGTTCTTTATGATTCGTTTTAGAATTAAATTTTAATGACAACCTGTCAGTGCGGGTTATTAATTATAGGTCGACCTGATTTTCATTTAATTATTAATAAATCAAATTGTTATTTGATTTATTTATGAATGTCTTTTTCACTAGGTCTCACGAGCTAGCAGATTGTCTTGTTAGTAACAATTTGACCAATATTTTCTAAGCACTCCTAAAATCATAGCTATTTTTTAATCCCTTATTTATTTAATTTGTGTTTTTTTTCTTCTTTTTTTTTATTTTTTTATTTTTTAATCTTCACACATTCCACACAGCACCATCTAGTTCCACACTAAGCAACTTAATGCTTGTATTATGGATACCAGACAGTTGATATAATACATAGATTACTTTTTTTTTTGTAAATACATACATATTATAAATACAAACATCCATGACTCAGGTACAAAGATAAATGTTAACACATAAACATTTGCCCCTAGCGGGATTCGAACCCGCGACCGTTTGGTTAACAGCTAGGGTTACTAGCCACTAGACCAAACGTGTCGTCTAAATATGCAATGTGTGCAAGAAAATATGCAATGTGTGATTACATATTTTCTTTAATAAACTGAATTCAGTGAATATTAATTTTTAAGTAGCTGGTGTGCGCGATTTTGTCCGCGTTAAAAAATTAAAAAATATATAACACCTGACAAAATATATGAGCAATTTTATGTGCTGTTATATTGCTGGTATAATTTTGCCAGGCATTGCATTTTTATTTTCATAATCCCTAGGAAACGGTACCTTTTATCGGAATAAAAGATACCCCTTGTCCTTAACTATAACCCTGACAATGCCCATGCAAAATTTCATGTTGATCACGTAAGTAATTAAGGCTAAAAATAGTAAGAATCAGACAGTTACTTTCATTTTTATAATGTAAGTACGGATATACCTTCATCAACAATGACGATTTCAACGATAGAGTTTAGAGGTACATCAATCATATGAGTGCAGCGGCAGTCAACGGGACACGTGGCTGGTCGGTTGTCTCCATTGCAGAACAACTCAGGGTTCAGTTCGTGCATTTGGGAGAGAGGTGGCGCGGGAGGCGATTTATACGAAATCTCATCGACCAAACTCAGCACGTGGTCACCTCCGGGAGCCACTGGAAGTAGACATAAAAATCGATTCAGATAATTAATTCAATGCGGAGAGTTACAGTACAGATTATTTTGCTAATCTCTAACATTGACCTCTTATATGGATTGTTCATATTCATATAGATTAGCAAGCTCTGGCATGCATTCGTATTTTAAGCAGTGTCTTTAAAAACTATGGACGCATAAATTGATTGGCTTTTCGAAATTCGAACATTGATTATCACATTTCAAGGATGGTGAAATGAGTAAGTAAGATCCCAGGGCCGACTTGTTTTCTTTTTGTGGGGAATCGAGTAGTATTGCTATGTATACTTTAAACGTATGCGCAAGCACATCTGCTAATTTGGGTAAACGGCCAATTTAGAGCTATCAGGCGAGAAAGGTAAGTAAAAATAGTACTAACTTCATTTATTTTCTAAAGGCTGATTTTTATAAAGGTTTTGTAGAATATTATCACAAAATAATATTCAGCACTGCTAGACAGATGCTTTATAGACCCTTAATTCTGAAGCGTGTCGCCGGTCGCGTGCGCACGCGATTATATTTGTGTGAAAGTGAAAATATACCTACCTAAGAAGTTCTTGTAAGTGTTCTCCTGGAACAGATCCTTTGGCTTGTAGACGTGGAAACGGAAAGGCAAGAAAATCTTGACGTCTGGTCTCTCTTGAAGGATCGCCTTGTCAACAGGTCGCGCCGATTTCAAATTACTAACGCACACTGCGTCATTACGTTTTACGTTACATATGGCGTCCAAGGGGTTCATGACCTAGAATATTATTGGAATTTAGAAGAGGCATGCATACGTGGAAGCTGAAAAGTATATTTGGCATTCATTTTTTTTTATAATATGTACAAGCAAAAAATAAAATAAAATTGTACAACCTGTGTTACTGTGCTCCTCGTGCGACTATCTACGTACTACAAACCACTGCTAAATTAGCAAAATCAATAATACTAAAAATTAACCCATAGTTTATCTACAGTTGTCTACGTTAATACATAATAAAGTATACACACTAATGGTAGTTATAATAATATAACAATAATCACAGTTGATAGTTATAATACACTAATCATAGGTCACCGTAAATCGCCACGTCGTCACGTGACCAAGAGTCACACAGGTAAATGAAATGGTTTATAATTTTTAATATTTTATTATAGATTATAAAATTTACACTTTCCTTCTTATAATATAATTAAAAAAAGAGGCTTATCTTTTGCTCAGTAATAGCATAGTCAAGATTATTACGGTTTTTTTTTATTTGAGATTTTTCGTTTTTTTAAATCTGAAGACTAGGATCGCCCAATTCATCCCCCTTATTAAATACAAAATCGTTATTGGCAGAACAGTATAGACTTGTGATATAAAACAGTTCCCCATCAAGTAAAAGATTAAGTAGTGGTAACACAGATATGGTAACATTATAAAGTGCAGATAATAATATTTTATTTTCTACATACAATTAGGTATATACAGTCTTCGTTGTTTATGGAATATGTGCATTACTAAATACGGTGTAATTATCGAAACGCATCCAAACTATTTCCGTGTATTTACAAGTACCTATTGCAGTTGTCTGTTATTTACATTACAAGGATCTATAAAAGTTCAAAATTGTATCGAAATGGGTTAGTAATTGGTAAAGATTCTTAAAAACTTATGACTATTTAATAAGTAAGATTTAAATATATACACGTAATAAATATCCTTGGTGAAAATAATAATGGCAAGTTGTTAGATACAGAACATGCGAGTTCTCAATGAGTTGGAAGAATATCTCTTAGGTAAAGATAATGTTATGAGCCTCGATATAATTTTAAAGCGACACATCAATACATCACCAAATATGGCATGACAATATGTAGATATGGAATTCAAAGAGAATGGTAATCGATAATCCAAACCACGAACAAACTCTTTAGAACAGTTCGTGAATAAAATTAAACACAATACGGTAGAACCGAGCACTTCGCATCTACCAGACAATACACACAATACAAACATTGATTTACACTTAGACAACATAAAATCAACTGCAGCAATTTTTCACATACGTAAACTGAAAACTAGGAACCGAACTAGTGAAGTGGGATTGGAGGCAGGTGGTCTCCACACGTGGGGAAGTTTGGAGGCACTGGGGGAAGGTCGGCTTGTGTGCCCACTTGGAGCACCACATTCATGCCGATGACGATGTGGAACAGGAAGTGACAGTGGAGCAGCCAGAAGCCAGGGTTGTTAGCTCTGAAGCGCAGAATGACGTAGCCATTATTAGGAACAGCAATTGTGTCCTTGGCCGGCGGTAGATCTCCTTGTTTAAGGTGACGTTCGAGTAGACCTCTTCTGTCGAGGTCGAGGGCGTGTTTCAAATTGATTTTCTTCACGTTCTGGTCGGGAGAGCGCCCAATACCAATCACGTTGTAAGCGTACCCGTGCAAGTGGAACGGATGAGATAAGTTTGTGATTTGAACTGAAAATGAAAATCGCATTAATTAGAACATGCATCCGTATAGTAATTAAGTATTGGAGCAACGTAAAGGAATTTAATTATTTACATAATGATGCATACCTTCGTCTACAAGTACAATTTCGACCACAGCATTGAGTGGTATATCTACTTTGTGGGTGCACATGCAGTTTTGTCCGCAGCCAGCTGGTCTGTTGTCTCCATTACAGAACTGTTCTGGGTTGATATCGTCATACTGACTGATCAAAGGCGCTGGTGGAGCCATGTACGATATCTCATCTATTAAACTGATTACGTGGTCTCCGGATGGGGCAACTGTAACATTAGCCCAGTTAGTCGAAGTAATTGTAATAAAACTGTCACATGTATGCATAAAGATGCAATAGAATCAAACCTTACCTAAGTATCTGTTGTATGTGTTCGGTTGGAACAATAACTCCGGTCTGTACGCGAAGAAGCGGAAAGGCAAGAAGATCTTAATATCTGGCCTCTCCTGCAATATCGCCGGATCAATGTTTCTAGCATTTTTCAGTTGGCTGACGCAAATAGCGTCGTTCCTTGGGTTTTTACATCTGGCATCCAAGGGGTTCATCACCTGGATAGTTAGTGGGGAAAAAGGTACGTGCAATTACTAATGATACGTGCATATCTATTCTACACTAGAATCTACTTCCTCAGTGTTTCTAATTACTACAAAACCAATTTATTTCTGCTAATAAATCAACCACGGGTGGCTAGAGTTAACAATTCTACAACAAAGTTACCGAAAAAAATATAAATCTATGTAGTTGCTAATTTTTTCATTATGGTGCTTTGTATATTTAGTAAATTGTACCTACTATTTTAAAAGGTAAGTCACTAGATTAAATTAAATTCTATATAAATATTATGTATAATGTCTATAGTTATGTTACACTACTATGCATCATTCATTTATAAGATAATTCGAAGCACGTAGCTAATGTGTGGAAACTTTAAATTATATGTATACAAAATATATACCTAGACATTACACTGTCCAATTATTATTTATTTCAATTTAGCTGATATTGAAGGTGTCCATTCAATTTGCTTTGGAATTTATTTTAAATATTGACTTGATAGTTAGTATTAATTAGGCTTAAGCAATATTCTGCAACTAGCGGACAGCTCCACTAAGTTTGATCGAGGTTTTCGTACCGGCTTCAAGAATTCAATGTGCAATATCCGCCGATTAATAACTAAACGAGTCTCGTGACACGTGTAAAATGTATATGGAGTAGATAGAGATCATTTTACAAGAAGGAAACATTTATCAAATATTTAGTGTAGAAAATATGTACAGAAACGACGATGTCATACTACAGGTCTAAATTTGCTTGTGCTACATTATTGTACAGGTATAATAAATTCATATATACAGGATTCCGTGTCCGAACTTACCACACCCTGGGGAACACCAATGTCGTATGTAGGCGCTTGTGTTGAAGGCTGATATGGGCCTCTAGCATATCGAAGGATAGCCAGCTGCTGGGCTCTTTTAACACCGCACTCACCGAGACCTCGCACTTGGATCCAATAGGCACCGGGAATATTGTTCGCCTCAATAACGAAGTCGTAACGTTCTCCTGCAAATTTAACAATGACGTTTTTGATTATCCAGAGCTTCACTACGCTCTAAAAAGTTAAAGAATGTTGTAAAAGAGGAAATAAGTGCAACAGTGTTATCCAATTTTCTCCGGTTGAGTTGGTGCACCACTTAAATGGATACATATTACGAAATGATAAAGGCGTGGTTTTTTTTTTCACTTACGCCCGTTTTAAGACTATAACATTGTTGTGTAATATCGACTTATAAGGTTCCGTAACCGGAGAGGTTAATGTTAGTCAAACAGAAACTTTATTTTAATAAAACAATTGGCTTTTAAACGAAGCAAAAAGTAAAGGCGCAGTTCTAATCATGTTGCAAAGCGGACGTTACTTAAAGGTTAATGGTGAAAACGGGTAATTTTATTGCTTCCTAGTGACATGCTTACCTGAGAACGAAATGATGGTGTTAACTTGTACTGGCTGTACAGGCTCACCGTCAGTCGCAATTACTGTTAAGTTGTGGCCTTCGAAAGTGACTTGCGCTGGACACACTGATGCAAAAGCATTTATCATTCTAAATCTGTATCTTCTTCCTGGCGTGATTGTGAATACTTCAAGCGGGGTGTTCGTCATGAAACCGGTGTTGGGATCTCTGAATTGTCCTTTGCCGTTAATGAGCACCGATTCAGGGTCTTGGCCGGTGTTGACAGCGAGACGTCCGGGATATCTCTCAGCAGCGTCTTCGTGAAGCCAATCACTGATAAGCATGACGTGCGTGGTCAGATCGTAATCGTACAAGTGACTGTTCGGGTCTTTGGAAGGAGGCTGACGGACGACAATGCTACCATATAAACCATCGAGTTTCTGAAGACCAGTGTGCGCGTGCCAGAAGTGAGTTCCTGCGTTACCTTGCCATTGATATCTGAAACCAATAAAACAATAAAACCGTGACATTATCCAATTAGTAAAAAAAACCTATAAGGTTGAAGGATGTACTTTACAACTGTGTAATATCAAAGTTTAATTGCAATAATAAAAAGTAAATTGGTTTAGAATAATTGGCTTCATGAATACAGAATAATTATTGCATATGTTTTACATATTAAGTGTGCTGATTGGATTTATTCAATTTTTACCTGAAAGTGTTTCCTTGCTGGATAGGACATTGCGTAACAAACGGAACACCATCATAGTATTGTGTTCCTCTCTGCCAGATACCGTGCCAATGAATTGTCACTTCCATGCCTTCCATGTGATTCTCAACATCAATTACCACTTTGTCGTTTTCGCAGACTTGAATAGAGGGACCGGGCAACATTCTGTTGGCTGTAAGGATACCTCTTTCGACACCATCGGCCAACACACATTGGCAGTGGGACCATACCACGTTGGTAGCGTTTGGTGTACATACTTGACATGCCCTAAAATAATGAAAAAGAAAATTACACATAAATATTTCAGTGGATATTATTTTTAATCGCGAAACTGCTTTGTTTTCATAACCAGTGTCAACACCTATTAATTACGTGTAATGCCAACGGAATTCGGTTCACTTGCTGCATAGGCGGCATTGAAATAAATTGAACAGTTTGTGTGAAACAAACCGTAAAGTGTGCGAAATGAAAAGTCGGTCGGTGGGTCGGTCGATGCGATTATGCCAAGTTTCTCGTAACATTTTGAGTATGTCGGGATCGTGCTGTAGATAACCCTGTCTCCGTGTTACACTTTAATGTGACTGAAGAATTACATAAGTTTTAAGCTTTTTATCGTGACATTCATGTGAATATACGAGCCATTTAGTTTTATGTGACGATCCCGCAGACTGTCAAACAGAATGGATTTTCCATTGATGTTATAGCACCGGAAAAGAAACCATATAATTTTCGTCACGTAAAATGAACGCTTTATCCAACGAGCAAATTAAATTCCGATAACAATTGTGAATAAGAGACAGTTGTGAATGCACTGATTTCTAATTTTATTGTAGCATTGAATAAGGTTGGTACTTACGCTCCGAGTACGGTGTATAATTCAAGAGTGAAATGGTAATAACAGATTCTAGGTGGTTCGTTTTCTCTGCAAGCTCTTGCGCACTCATCAGGCGCCGATAAAGCTGGATTTCTTCTGAGTTCAGCTGTCGCGCTGCTTGAGAAGTCTAAATGCTTCAAGCTAGTTCTGCCATTAGCATTTCTCGCCAGAGGAGGCAGAGGGTTGTTTCTGATACCACCACTGAGCGGGCCGCTGCCGCTTCCTTGGACAAATGGGTTTGATGAAGGTCCAATAGTGCTACCAATGCTTCCAAATGAACCGAACGGATCGTTGATTGTAGGATGTGTTTGCACCAGCCCATGAGTAGAGGAAAACGCGCTGCTGCTTGCACTATCCCGGAACGGTGTTGCTGTGCCAGCTTGCCACCATGACGCTGATGTGGATTGGTCGTCTACTATAGCTTCTGAAATCAAAATATTATCTTCATCAGTATGAATTCCGTTTTTTCTTATTTAATCTCTACGGATAGATCCACAAGCAGAACCAGTAGATAGCAGGGACTACTTCGATTCGTAAAAAGGTGTATAAAGGGAAAAACTTAGGGAACAATATGGGAATATGAGATTTCGGATATTCCTCCAGTTGTAAATGAACACTATAACATTATAACATAATATGAGTAAATAATTCATATTATATTATTCTTTCATATCATCTTATGCGTGAATAATGATATGTATGGGTACATTAGAATCAAATTAATTACATAAATTCATATGGGATATTATTTTTATATTTTCATTACTTTTTATGTAAAAGCAGACAGTGTGCTCTGCTGCAGCTAAACATTCTTCTGTCTTCTGTTTAATATGATCGTCTGTTAAGAGATGGTTACTGTCGGCCAGTATACGAGTGCAGAAAGTAGTGTGCAAAGCCACTTTAAACGTAAACGATTTATCACACCATTAGCTCATAATACTGTCATCACCCTCTGCAAGCGGCAGCAAACCAATTTATCCGCACGAAATATCTCAACTTAATCTCAACTATTTTCCCAAGGCATCTGTCTCAAGTCGAGTAATGTATTCGTGTGATAAGTTTATTAGATAAGCCAGCAGTCGGCAGGTGCGTTTAATGCAAATTTTCCACTAACTAGAACTCGCGCACGTGAAATAGCGACCAGTGTTAGTGTTGTCACGATTTCCTTTTCGTAAGACCGCTACGGTTCAATGTAGGGACTGTGTACTTAATTTAAAAGCAACGACTTTCCCGTTATTGCTTTGTATTGTACGACCAATGTACCGTACCTATCAAGTCTAGACTATTCAAATCACCTACACCGCTGACTTTTATTACAAGTAAATAGTTTCTCAATACATGTATCAATTGCTTTGTCGCTTTGTTATTTATAGAGCACTTGGGTCACCGTAGGGTTCAGGACCTTGAACAAAAATGACTTTTACTTCCTTATTGGTTTACTATTATTACATACTGGTAAGCTAGTATAATTCGGTACAGAAACTATTACATCTAGAGGCAAAGATATACGTAGTGTTTAGTGTTGCCCAAAAGTCTTGCAAGTCTTGCAGTCTTGGTCTTGTTCTTGCATTTTTGCAAGACCAAGACCAAGACCAAGACTGCCTAATTGTAGCAAGACCAAGACCAAGACTGACCCTGCAAGACTTAAGCAAGAACAAGACTAAGCCTGCAAGACTCTTGCGTCTTGCAATTTAAATCAAACCACTGAGTCCACGAGAGCGGAACCGCGGACTCAGCTAGTTCATTATACATCATAGGTATTGTTTTACTATATTTACATCCTGTAAATTGATAGGATGTCTTTATTTATTTGGGGTGTTGTATTGATTTATTTTTTATTATGTAAATTACTACTTAAATTATAATAAAGTATAATTTACGTAAATTTCTAGTAGAATTTTGCTCCGCCCCTTTAATTAATCATTTTTTTAATGAAATTATGAACTGAACTGTTATTGGTAACGAATTGTATTATTTGATAACTGAAAAGATAAAATATAACTACTGTGTACTGGAGATAAAATAAATAAAAGGCGACGATACGATAATGAATTTATTTGCTGACAGATCTACCATTTTTTTTTAGTACCTACGGAGCTATTATTTAAGGGACAAATCTATTATTTTCACAACAAAGTTTTATTCATAGGACAAACTACGATTTTTTTGATAAAACATTTATTATTTTAGATACATATTGACATTAATTTGTTAATTCATACCTGGCGACACATTTATTTAATTAACAATGGAAATATTTTGTGCCGACAGATCTTTTAATTAGATGATGGGTACAAGTTTATAACAAAATATAAATTTTGATGACGGAAAATACAGTTAAAAAAAAAATTTAGGTGCCGTCGATGAAGGAAATAATCTAGGGCCATTGAGAAGCGATACCAAATGTAAACAAAGTTACCGCAAGGTCATTTTTTTTATGCAGGGCTTTAGCGTGGCGATGTCCGGGTTGTCGAATTTTGGCGATGACCGAATTTTGAGATAAATACCGGAATTTTTTATGTATGTATTTCTTTGAAAGATCTAAAAAGACTAGCAAGAGTTTTTTTGTAAACAACCCTCGAGAAGGGGTGAAAAAATTCCTATACTTACCACAAATTTCGATTTAAAGCCTTATATGATTGGACTATAATAGTTGATTGCAAGACTTGCGAGAGTCTTGCTGCAAGACCAAGACCAAGACCAAGACTGTGAGCGCAATACCAAGACCAAGACCAAGACCAGGTATATTGATGCAAGAACAAGACCAAGACTGGCTAAGTCTCGTCTTGGTCTTGCATTTGGGCAACACTAGTAGTGTTGAAAATTTTGATAATTTTATTACATTAAGAAACACTAAACTACGTTTGAAATTGTGGAAAATGTATAGATATATTAATTATTACTATATTTTGCTTTATGAAGACAAAATAAACTTAAATTTAAATAACGACAAAATAATTTTGTTAGGTAAAGTTTTTTACAGTAACTTGTGAAATGCTTCTTTGAATCGGAAGCTGAAGATTTCAAAGATTCAAAGTTAATTAAAAAAAACGCTTCAATGTAAACTGTAATTGTTTTCAATTAAAATAGAGGCAAGACAAATTAATGAATTAAAAAATAGAGCACAAACCTAAATGGCTTTTAATTTTCGGGATTTTGCAGTTGATAGATATATTGCAATAAAAGTTTACGATTAAAAAAAAAAGAAAACAGACTTGATTAAATAAAACTTTGCACTACTGACAGATTGGCTAAAGTAAGTTTATGATTAAAATTAACATAAACCGCCCACTAAATTAGTAAAACGCCTATACCTTCGGGGCTTTTATCAATGATTTATTACGAAGTCCGTGTAATAAACTGGAACTAACCTAATCATAGATTACAATTAGAGCTGGAGGCGATTGCGGCGGTTATCGTGCGGTTTTTGTAATCTCGGGACAATTTCTTGTCTCTTCCTGCTCAACCGATTATTACGAATCCGTGTAATGTGTGATGTTTGTCGGCGTAACAATAAATGCGGAAAATCGTTACATTAATGAGAAAGTTCTATTAATGAGGTGGGAACTTGAAAATACACAGTTTCTGTATGCGACTATACCCGCGCTATGTGTAAAAATGTAGACATACTGTGTCTGTGACTTCGTACGCGCTTTAGTTCGTTTTTTGAAAATCTCACAGGAACTTTAGGATAAAGAGTATCCTATATGTTAATCCAGGGAATAAACTATTTCTGTCTTACTTATAAAAATCAACTAATCATCTTCTTAGCATCGTATTAACTAATCACTACTTATCTTCTTAAGTAGTGTTTGACAGTTCATTAAGACATTGCTAAGCAACAAATTAAAGTTAAGCAACGTTTATAAGTAAAAAAATTTCTTAAGTGGTTCCTAAGTATTACTTAAAATTTTAGTAACGTTTATAGGTAAGGCTGTTTGTGTACAAAGGATAATTTGTGAAAATTTGTTTCAAAATTTAAATAAATCTAGATACTTATCTATACTTTTATTTATATAAGAAATATATATGTTTATTTATGTTGTATGTTCCACAGTGAAAGTACTAGAAAGTATAGATGCCTGAAATTTTTATAATATGAGGGAGGAATCGTCTAAAAATATAAAAAAGTTGGGTCTAAAAATATAAAAAAACAGAATATATGATAATGCCATTTATCATATACTCTATTCGAGATAAAAAAAATGATAATTTAATATTACATCAATTACGAAATGTGCGTTCTAGACACCAGGTATCACTTTCGCTCGTTTTAAATCTCATTTCCGTATAACAATTAAAGTGTACAGCTCAATTAATAACAGGTAAACGGATTTTAAGCAAGATGGAATTTTAAATTTACAACATGCGTTTACTTTCAATTGATAACATCTGGTGTGCATTCTTTGTGAAAAAAACACAGTGTTCAGGTACAATATAAAATAATCAGCAAGATGTATGTAATTTATGGATATATGTACTAGTTTTTGCCCGCGACTTTGACCGTGCCTTTTTCTTGTTAAAATATTTATTCAGTGTTTATTGCTCATATGTTTTTCTCAGGCGTTAAATTTATTTATTTCTATTTTACGAAGAAAGGTACTTTATATCCAATTCTGTATTCCTGACAGGGGTGTGTGCAAAATTTCACGATGATCAGCTGAGCAGTTAAGGCGTGAAATCGTAACAAACACACGAACAAATAAACTCACTTTCGCATTTATATAATATCACTTGCAATATTTGCTAATAGACTAAGTTTGTGGTCGCGTAAGCTGATCCGAAGAAAGATAGAAGAAAAGAAAGTTTAATAATATGCAATGATTCCTTTACTTCTCATGACTTCATATGTGGTTTTTTATATTGATTTATTTTTGTATTTTACGTAAATAATAGAATAAAACAATATTTTTCTACTGTACTAGCTGTTGCACGCGGTCTCGTCTGCGTAACTTTATAAAATATAGCCTGTGTATAATATGCCTATGCGGTCTCTGGTAATGTAGCTTTCTATAGGTTCTATACCTAGGTTTTTAAATCGGTCCTATTGGAACGAGTTCATTACAAAAATTTTGATTTTATTCATTACAAACATAAAAATCTTCTCTATTTATAATATTGGTATAGATAAAGCTAGCAATTAATAATAATAATAATTGAAAGTTATTGTAATAATTTTAACTTATGAACATTCCAACGCCTGACATCAGCAATTGCTATTACATCTTTGCCAGGCGTTAGTTCTTATATTTTATTTTAGACTAGCTGGTGCCCACGACTTCGTCCGCGTTGAAAAATATTAAGTAGCCTATCCTGTGTCCCGTACGTCCAAATATTTATCTACCAAGTTTCATGAAAATCAGTTAATTCGTTTCAGAGTTATGGAGGAACATACATACATACATACATACAATACCTACACTTACAGATTTATTATTAGTATTGATATTGATATGATGATGATATGATGATCCCGCTGGAACAGTACTTTTTTTTGGATTAAAGGTACTCTATACAAGAAAGGACTTTCTTGTATCGCTTTCTGAATAAAAGGTACTCTATGTCCTTTCTTGTATCTGACAACGTGTATGCAAATTTTTTTGATGGTTGGTTGAGTAGAAGCGTGAAGAAGTAACAGACAGACAGAGTTACTTTCACATTTATAATATTAAAGTAGATATACAACAAAATTGAACAAAAATTAATGAAAATGATTATTAAGTAGTTAAAAAACGCAGCCTAATTATTATTATATTTTTTTTTTTATAATATAAAGGTGGCAGACAGGCAGGCGGCCCACTTTTTGTGTAGTAAAACTATGGCACAAATTTTGTTAATTTATGGCTTTTTCTATTAGTGAATAGATTAACAAAATCCTTTGGGTGGTTAAAACGAAAATAGCGGAACAACTTTTTTTAGTTGAAAGCAACTTTTTTTATGATAGGTATGTATAAAAAAATGGATATAGATATATAAATAGATATCAAAATAGATTACTAAGTAGATACAAATAGATAGCTAGATGTATATAGCTGTAGATAATTATGATAAAAAATTTTCTTAAAGCATTTGTTGAAATCCAAAATTATCGCTTGGAGAACCTTTATTGGATGATAACTATTTCTATGATAAATATGATATTAAGGATAATAATATGATAGGTTTAATAATGAGGTCTTGAAAGCCTTGTAATTTGATTAAATTGAAATTTGCACGTTTATCGTTTCGTCTTAGTGATTAAATTTGCGATTCGTTACTGCTATAAATATGTTTAGTCTTGTTAGTAATCGCAATCTGTGCATACTGATAGGAGAATCATGGTTCTGATTTCAATTTCTACCAATTTTGATCAATTGCTTTAAATTTTTGTTCAATTTGGTTGTATATTTACTTTAATATTATAAATGTGAAAGTAACTCTGTCTGTTACATTTTCACGCTTGTACTACTCAACCAACCATCATGAAATTTTGCATACACGTTCTCAGGAATACAAGAAAGGATCATCTAAAATAAAATATTAAAAAAAACTAACACCTGGCAAAAATGTAATAGCAATTGCAGATGTCTGGCGTTATATATTTTTTATTTATCAACGAGGGCGAAGTCGTGGGCACCAGCTCGTCTTGAATAATGTAAAACTTACTATTAGAATGTTCATAAGTTAAAACTATTACAATAACTTTCAATTATTATTATTGTGGTATCTATAATTTTAATTGCTAGCTTTATCTATACTAATATTATAAAGAGAGAAGATTTGTATGTTTGAATGAATTCATGTTTGAATTGTTGAAAGTTTGTTGAAGAATGAATAAACTCAAAAACTACTGAACCGGTTTTAAAAATTCTAAGTACGTATATTTTAACATAGGCTAAGTATATTTTATAAAAAAAATTACGCAGGCGAATTCGGGTGCAACAGCTAGTAAGTTATAAAAATACTATAGATTTATAAGTTATAAGTTAGAAGAAGAAAGAGTATACTTTTTACAGACAATGAAAATTTTTGCTAACCTTTTTATCAAAAGTTGGCATATTTTTGAGTAGATACACGCACAATGCATGGCCGATCATTATATAATTTGATTCGTATTAAATCATTGGCCACACGCAAGATTCGTGAGTCAAGAAAACGGCGCGGCGGTACGAACGTTTATAATAAACGAAAAAATTATATAGAAACACGACCTTGCACTGCAACAATAAATTATATTAATCTCAATCAAGTAGACAAGAAGGTCGTGTCAATTATCAATTGGCACCTTCTCAATTAGCATTGACAAAAAGTCATTAGACGGAGGTCGTTTTAGAAAATAAAACAGCCTACATACACTATACATAACAAGCCCACCTGTTGAATGTTGTATATTACAATACATTATGATGAATTACGCAATCCAGCTATCTAACACCATAACAATCGCTTAGATTGAGCGGAATGAATCAGCCTTCCATATCAAATATGCATGTAAAACGTACCAATATAATGTATACTAGCGACCCGCCCCCGACTTCGCAAGGAGTTGAAATTTTCAAAGATTCTTTCTTAGCGGTTATTCCCTTTACATAACATCATTATAATATAAATTGAAGTCACTTTCCGCATCTTTATGTCTGTAGGTATTCCCTACAGCCGCTAACTTCTGCTAAGCCGGCATCAAAATTAAAGAACTAGTTGTAAAATATAAAATTAACGACGGTGTTGTACTAAACAAGGAAGAAACTGATTTGGCTGTTCAAAATTATACTAAATTGATAATAGAGGCGTGTGACCACCCTACTCTGAAGAGAGGGTCGAAGGAGAGACTTGCGCTGCCATGGTGGTCCGAAGATGTGGCGATCATGAAGAAAGAGGTCGCCACCAGGAAAAACAGAATCAGGAATGTCGCTCCGATCCGGAGGTCGTGGGTCGTTGAGCAATATCTCGCAAAGAAAGAGGAGTACGAGAAGGCGGCGAGGCAGACTCAGACAGACTCCTGGAAGTCTTTTTGCGGAAGGCAGGACGGCGAGAGCGTCTGGCAGGGAATTTACAGAGTGATAGGCAGGACCACAGTCAGGGACGAGGACGCGCCACTAGAGAGGGATAAAAGGGTCCTTGATGCAAAGGGCTCAGTGGAGTGGCTTGCAGAGGCATTCTATCTGAAAGAGCTTCCCGATTCGGATGAAGAAGTTAACCGCCAAAACAGGAAAGCGGCGGACGAAGTGAATGTCGAAGAACAAGACTCTTCTTGGGACCCTTTCACTCTGACCGAGCTCGAGATGGCGGTGAGGTGCTTCAAACCGAAGAAGGCCCTCGGTGTCGATAGACTCACTGCTGATATTTGTTCCAGGTCCATCAGTTGTGACCCTAACGTATTTTTAAATTTAGTAAACAACTCATTTAGTATAATTCAGACGACCAGGTGAGATCTGTTTAAACTCAGTGTGACAAAACTCTTTTGAGGCCTTTTCAGCTATTTTTCAATGCGAAAATTATGATTAAATATTTAAAATGATTTAATTTACTCATGGAGCGAATTATCGAAATATCCTCCGAAAGGTATTGTACTAATTCTATTAAAATACAGACGGAAATTCGCAGACAGGCGGGCGGGGCTATACAAACACTTTAGCGTAACTTCCTTGAAGGTTACTGCAATTATATCAATCAGTGACTACATTTACATATTTGTATCTTCACTTGTTTTTTATTTGCATACAGTACAACAAACCTGATATAAGTTGAATGAACTTCTTAATATTGGATTGGATTTGAATAGTAGGTAATGAAATGGGAGCTACGCAGTTATAAATGGCGTTAGTATAACCACTCCTTCAAAGAAGACCGCCGTGAAATAACAATGCTGAAGTTTCAGATATTGCGCAATATCTCTGAAATTTCAGATATTGCGCCATCTAAACAATATTAAAAAAAGAACAAATGTTGTTCTTTCAGCGTGACCGAATTTTGAAAATTTAAATTTTATAAACTCCAGTCGTGTGTAGGAGCTGACACAGGACTCCTTTAGTGAAACCGAATTAAAATCCGTCGGGTGAGTTAGAAGAAGTTAGCGAAGAAACAAATTGAATCGGGCAGCGACTTTAGACATACGAGTTATAGATAAGTTATAGATGAAAATGTGTGTAAAACTCTGCACATATAAATCTTATTACCAAGCAAAATAGAGCAAAATGTAATATAATAGTGAAGACTGGTATTGTCACATAACTTTTCACGTGATTTACCTCCGAGTTTTGTATTTCAGAACGAGTTTGTGTTCCTAACACCACCTCTTTGTACCGGGCTACCGGTTAACGCTATAAATTATGCATGTGATCGAGTCATAAATAATGTTATTGTGGAGACCTGATATAAATTACATGCTCGGTCGGCGAACACTCTTTATTGAGAGTTTATGCTTCGACTGATTTGGAAACACAACTGGATTTAATCGATCCATTACGCTACAGGTGCGAAATTATTCATATTGTTAGCAGGAAGGCTAACGAGAAATATTTCTTTGACAAATTACAAAACTCATTAGCTTTTACTTTGTAAATTGTTTCCGTTTTTAACCACTCAGTACACTTATGTAGGAAGTGTGGATGTAACTAGCTGTTTGTAAGTAATGTTTGTCGTAATTGCATTAAGCACTTAGAAGTTAAGCATTTTGGATAATTTTAAAACATCGTCTTTGTCAAAACAAAATGTATAGCACAATTTGCAAAATAGTGCAAAAAATGCAAGAAGTTTAGATTTTTTTTTTATATGAAGGTTTATTAAAAAGAAAAAACTATTTTATTTGAAACTTAAGGTTGTTATACGTAAACTTGTTTGTCTTTTAAACTGCGTGGGTGGTAATGCCTTCAGAAATAGCGCAAGTGAGTAATTAATATAATTTAAAGAAAAGTATATTTGCCATTTTAAATTGATCAATAACTCAACATTAATATCTTTATACTAGCAACAATATATTTCTTTGCTATATTTAATCAGTATGCACTTGGTAGGCTAAACCGACGGGAATCCTTATTTAAAGTAGGCGAACTCGCGGGCCACATTAGTTATGTAAGTGGGCAACATAACTTTTCTTTGTATAAAAGAAATCAATTGTCGTTCGTTAGTCTTACAAAAACTCAAGAATGGGTACACCAATTTTAATTCGGTTATCACTTATGGAAAGAGTTTTAAACGGAGAAGGTTTGTAATATATAAAAATTGCACCCCGGGCGAAGCCGGGAGCGGGTCACTACTCTCATAAATATTACTGTGATTAAAAAAGGAGAAATCGGCACAGAACATGGCTCTGTATTGTGACAAATCAAATACAGCCAGTGCTACAAATTAATTATAAATGTAATTTAACGCATACTACCATGAAATTGGATTTTGAACAGAGAATGAGAATTTAAAAAGAGAAAGTTGTAATTTTTAGAAGAAGAATTCACAGATAGTCGAATACCTATAATATGCAATTTTTTTTCAGAAATCACACGCAATAAAAAATATGATTTTTCCTTTTTGTTCTTGATTATATTAAGGTCGTCAGAGAGATCGATGGTCCACTGTAATTGTCACTACCGTTGCCAACCACAGTAGGATTTGGAAGGTATAGGGAAATGGACTCTGGCATCCATATTCACTCACCAAACTAGGACAGAACACATGCTGTTATTTCACAGTGGTATTCTGTGAAGAGGTGGTTACTGCCGCCAGAAGGGCTGCCCAAATGACGCAGTTTGCCCTGCCACCACTTTTCAGATCCGGACCAGAGCCAACTTTGAAAAGTTTATTTCCAAAGTTGGCCCTGCCGTGAATCGAACCGGAACCGTGGAACGCGTTAAGACAAGAACCCTAACCACTCATCCAACGGGCTGTTCAAAATTGCTCGTGTTAATAGGCTGCGGTAGCCACCTATCATCACCATAAATTCAAATCTTTTTTTTTTAATACACTTAATAATTTTCTTTTGAATTCGAAAGTCATATATTCTTCATATACATGTATATCCTTTTTTTAGAGCACTTACATGATTGCGTCATGAATTGTTCATATGCCTATACGGTCCTTTTTTTAAAAACAAACCGTAGTTGGCTCTTTTTTTTTTTAATTAGAAAGTTGTTTTTGAAAGCGGCAGTAATAGATTGTTACGGCTTATAAGATCTTGAGCCTTGTTTTAAATTACATAATATATGTAAGTAACGCTAAATTTCTTTCGAAGCTTTATTTTAATATCACGCCGAAAGCATGACGGCATGACTTAGTTACACGAGAAAATTAGTAAAACTATATGCCAAAGTCAAAATATCATTCCAAAAAAATAGACACAAGGAATAGAATATATTTATTAGATACGAGTACCTGAATCCGCTTACTCTTCGTGTATAAGATATTCAGGAATTTATTATATATACAAATCATCCTCA
Source organism: Synanthedon andrenaeformis (assembly GCA_936446665.2). Lineage (NCBI taxonomy): Eukaryota > Metazoa > Arthropoda > Insecta > Lepidoptera > Sesiidae > Synanthedon > Synanthedon andrenaeformis. The sequence goes on along the minus strand of OW387780.2, from coordinate 11,078,229 downwards.
GAAATTTCTCTTTCTATAGATACAACAAAATCAGTTCACAATTTTCCGATATTTGTGCATACATACAGATATACAAAGAAAAAGGGAGATTACTAGATATTGATTTATAAAAAAAGGTTCGGGTGTTCACACTGGATCCAAGCTGCTTCGGATCGGTCTCAATGGAAAATTATGGAAAATTATGGAAAACTAGCGACCTGCTGCCAGCTTCGCCTGGGGTGCAATTTTTATATATAAAAATCTTCCCCTTTTATCCCTCTTTCCATACGTGAAAACCGAAAAAAAATCGGTAAACCCATTCTCGAGTTTTTAAAGCATACACAAACCAACTTAACATTTTTATATATAAAGATTGTTTCAATAGAGGAGATATTATGTGTTCAGCAATACAATGGCCGAGATGATGATGAAAATGATAAGGCAGAATGGTACAAATATAAACTCAATTGTTGTCATAATGCATTTCCATTTAGAGGTTAAAAGTTGAAAAGAGAGTAAGATGATTTCACCATGTGAGTTATTAAAGTTTAAAATAATTTCTGTAGTAATTTTAAAGCTTCGAAAATAACATTGATAGTTTTAACACATGAATGTAACCAAAAATTTTGAATTAGATTATAACATTAGAACATATTACTTATTAGAAATATAACATAATTATAGTAAAAATTATGTCGGGAAGAACATATTTATTTTGTATTGTAACCGATGATAATTATCATGATTAAGATCCTGTAGCAGTGTTTGTGGATTTTTTTTTTATTTTTTTTATTTTGGATATAGGCTACGCAATTTTGGATGTAGTCTTTCTAAAAATATAAATTTTAATGATAATACTACTTTAATTATATTATTTTAGTGATAGCAAGAACTCTTAGTGTAAATTTACAAGTGAGAGCTTTGTAGAGTGTTGACACGCAGACTACCCAAAGTGAAAAAGCTAGTTTAATTTTGTAAAATCAGCTTTTTTCTTTAGTACCTTACACTTTAGTATTAAAACTTACACAGCTCATCTTAAAATATAAAGTGTGCTAGGCTGTTGCTGAATTAAATTAACACTTGTCTTTCTGTCTTACTTTGCAATCAAGACTATATACTCTAACTAAGCCATATTTATACTTGTTCAAGTCTCAAACATGATTTATCAGTTTATCAAATCAGTTTTCGCCTTATTTCTATAATAATCGGGACCAGCTATATTTCAATCGCAATCAATTTCATCACACGCAATATATATTTAGTGCAACCATTAATTACTAATAAAATACTAATTTAGAGTTTGAGGAAACGTTTACAATGTCTATGGTTAAGTTTAATGAAAGGTTACAAGATTGTTTGATTTGTAATTTGATTCATGGACGATTGTTATATCAAAATATTAATTAATAATATTGTAAGGTGTGAATTTTGATCATAATATGTACTTCCGCATAGTTGTTGTTAAATAGGGCGTGTACGATTGGGCCTTTCAATTTTTTATGCCTTTACCTTTCACAAATTTGTATATCAAACTGATAGGCAGTTTCTGGGTTTGTTTAGCCTCTGGCTAGATATTAATTAGTTGAAATATTTTTATTTTTTATTTTTATTAGAGATGGGTTTGCACTTAGCCAACAACCAGCTGTGTAGCAAGGATTAATAGTTTGGTATTAAAATATTATATATTTAAATATAATTGAAATATTATAGTTAAAAATATTTAAATACCAAGGTTTTCGAAATAGTTAAGAGAATTAGCAAATTAAAGTGGCAATGGGCCGTACACGTCTATCGCAGAGCGTATAACCGATGGGGTAGAAAATTATACGAATGGAGGCCAAGAATTTAAAAGCACAGCGTGGAATCCTGCGGCCTGAAGCCTGAACGTGGACAGACGACCTGAACTGAAGAGCTTTCGCAGAAAGCGGCTGAATGGGAAGAACAGAAGACCGTGCGTTGTGGCGTTCCTTGGGAGAGGCCTACATCCAACAGTGGAGAAACACAGGCTGAAGATGATGATTTAAATAAAAAAAAACAGTAGCAAACAAATGGTGGCTGATTTGTGTGGGAAGAAAGACAAAATGCTTCACAAAAAATGACAGAATAAATAACTCGTTCGGAAAACAGAACGCTTAACGCATTCGGAAGACGTTCACGAACTAACTGACTGGGATTCATGAATTTGGTAATATATTGCCTATCATCATCAAATTGTATAGAACTAGCTGTTTTACGCGACTTCGTTCGCATTTATAAAATATAGCCTATGTTACTCGCTGATAATATAGCTTTCTATAGGTGAAAGAATTTTTAAAATCGGCCCATTATTTTTGAGTTTATTCATTACAAACATACAAAAATAATATACAAATCTTTTTTCTTTATAATATTAGTACAGATATATGAAACTAGTCCAGTAATATTTAGTTTAACGTAAGTACTCGTATAAGTTCTTGGTTTGGGTGTCGATCGAATTTCGAATTGCGTTCTCGTAACAATATGTTTGCGGAAATCGTACGAGGTATTGTACTTCCGTATTTTTTATTGAATAAACGCAATTAAAAACAAAAAAAACTTCTTAAATCCCAACTCCACTGATTCATAATTCTCACAGGATTGTTGGTTATTATTAGCTTACATATCACCTTAGGTTCCGCATTTAATTTAATTAAATTATATTACTACTTTTATCTTATATTCAACCGACAGGAGAGTACTTTACCTCACTTTATATGGTGTTTATCCATTAGTGGACTTTCTACGGCTGAATATTAACAATCTTTAATAAAAAAATGATTTCACAAAAATATTTTTGTGTGATTGTTACTTCTGAGGTTAAGTCATTCATTTTGCTATTCAAAATAGGATCTTGACAGACTTGAGTTTTTTTTTTTCTGTCTAAAGCAGATTAGCGCGTAATAAAAATCTTTGGATTTATTTATGGAAAAATGGAATAAGGGAAGAAGTTATAACCTGAAGCGTGACTTAATATTTACCAGTACCTACGTTTCGCAAAAGAGATCGCACATTTTGAAACTACTTACTGAGCTACTGTTTCCAATTATGGCAACGCTTTAATTAAGAACAGTGTGCTGACTAAACGCTCTAACTCACTGTGAATGGTTCGCTGTTTAATTAAAAGCAAATTTGGACATACGACTGCGTCTCGTGAGACTCGGTTGCATTTCATTTACCTGTGAACAAATACAAATATATATTACTATATTATTTTTCAAATTCATATGAATTTATTTTCTGAATATAAACAAGTTGTTATATTAAACCCACATGCGGTATGCAAATCTAAAAAAAAAAACAAACAATAAAATTTCTTCATATAATTAAAAAAAATGTTAACTTAGTTTGTATCGCTTGCATAGTGCAATATTAATTTAGTTTATTATATATGTGCTTATATTAATTTTTAGGAACACTTGAAGTGGATATTATTTGTTATCTAATAGAATTTAATACACACATTCGTCATTTTTCACTCTCTTAGTATTTTTTTACATTTATTCTCTCTTCTCTCTTGTTCTTCTCGATGTTCTTTTTGAAGTAAACATAATATGTTAGATTTTAAATATATATTTTTTTATAATAAAGAAGGAAAGGCAATAAGCAAATAAGGGAAGGCGGACGAAGTATACTTACTTGATGGTATAACCTATGAAAGAAACACGTGATATTGTTACATTTATGTGTTTGAAAAATTACCATCTTCAAAAAATGTCTGATTTTTGTAAATAATCATTTTTTAATTAATTGAATTTTCAATTAAAACATTATTTTTAAAAACTATTAAGCAACGTTAACATTATTAACGTGGTTGATCACGAAGGCAAAAATAATGAGTAAAACTTATAAACAAAATTTAGCTACAGCTTTGTATTGTAATAAATAGGTGTTTCATACTTAAATATATGTAATAGTAGGTACTGTAAATAAACAGCCTGTGGTCATTAACTTTAAATTACTGTGGGAAGATAAATACGTTTCAACTCGTATTATTAATAAAGCTATCAATCAATTTGGAGTTTCACAACTTTGTTGTAATAAATTCAGACGTAGCTACTTTCCTTAAATAGGTATAATTTTATTGCTACACTCATCAATTCTTTGATTGTATAACTTATTTTTTAGTTTTATTTTTAAATTGTTTTTTTTTTGGTACCAGAACCCTTCCTCTAGGACCCAAGCTAGATAAGATATAATGTATAAATGATTTTTGAATATTTTTTGAAAATAAATAATAATAAAATACTTTACGTTTAATGCTATAAATAACTAATATTATCTACTAAGTTATATTGAATCACATTAACAATATATTAAATATTAATAACAAATATAAATTAAATTTCATATTGTTTCTATCTACTATTTAGATATATCGAGTTCTAACCAGTATTTTCGATCGAAATATTAAGGCAATATAGGGCGTTGCAGTTTGCTAATTATTACTCGCATATGCAATAGCTAGACATATTATGACCGCGATATGTATCTACTGATGCCTTGTGGCCTGAATTACTATTAAGTTTCATATAACATTGCTTTGTGATCGCTACTTGCACGCACTGTTATGTTTAATAACTTGAAATGAATAAAGAATTTGTTTTCATTTTTGATGTATTTGTCACTGTGGACTGACAAAATACTTCTACATTTATCTCTATGTGGAAATTGGAATAATGTTTGCAAACTCAGGGGTTCGATTCTCGGCAGGGTCAACTTTGGATATGAACTTTTAAAAGTTGGCTCTGGTCTGGATTTGAAAAGTAGTGTCACGGCACGCTGCATTTCGCAGTCATTTTGGGCAGCCCGTATGAAGTCAGTAAATACGCCCAGACAGTAATTAAACAACCAGTGCCACAGACCACATACTTATCTATTTCTAATCTCTATCCTTAATCATACTATAGTCGGTAGCCTACTTGCAGCATCTGTGGCGTTGCTTGTGAGGCGATGATAGCCACCTACCATGAAGTTGACCGTCAGCCTGTATGTCGAGATTAACATTAAAAAAAAAGACTGGAGTTTACTCCTTACGAACTATTATAAAATTTAAATTTCCACAATTCGAACACGCCGAAAGAACAACATTATTCTTTTTTTAAATAATATTGTGTAGATGGCATGAAACTTCAGATATTCTAAAATATTCTAAAAATAGAACGAAACTATAACGCATAATTATAACGCATTACTGTATTTTCATTTCACTCCTATAAATTTTCATAGCAATCGATTTGCATAACGATTGGAGTAAACTCCAAAAAACAAACATTTGTTTACACATTGTTAAAAACTGTGACACGTCCTACTATCTATAGCGTTAAATAATGAACGCATCATTCTTTGTTATTTATGAACGCAGTAATGTCAATGTTCTGTCATTATTTAGTCTGTGCACTCACAAAGAAAAATTCCCTCCAAATATGTAAAGCGTGAAGGCGTGTGATAGATACGCAATGAATAAAAGAAGATATCCATTTTATTTAATCGGCCTCTGTTCCAATTTTAACATATGGAATAATAACAAGTAAACTTATATTACCAAAGATTTAAATAAAATGCTTTTGCTAATGCTTTTCCTGCATTTCAACTTCATTCAATTAAGATTTACTTAAGACTACGGTTACCATTTTACTAAGAGCGCCCACTAAATACTATTCGCACTCTGCAGTAGCTCAACCTATTTGGAAAATATTAGTAGAGCACATTTTTGGTTTCTTTGATGCCCACCCACATACTAGAAATGTTTAAAGGGGCTATTTCATACTTCAACTTTTCTAATGTAGATCAAGTTCAGCGGTAGCAGCACACGCAACCAAGTTAACGACATGTGTAATGAGCGGGTAATTACAGTTCGTATAATTTGTATTCACCGCATTGCCCCACGATACATTTTACTCATTTATATGATGTCCAAAATGTAAGCGGTTAGCATTTTTGTTTCTCTGTTAATAACAGCGCCTCTTACGAAAAGAAAGAAACTAAACATTTTAATAATAGTACACTAAACACAAATTAAACCAAATGTAAAAACCGCCCGGGCACAACGACGAGATCTGTGCGCTCGTCCAAACTACGCCCCAAACCATCACAGAGCCAACGAAATGGTGATTCGCCAGTAAAAAGCACTGGCCTCCAATGTCGAAGTTGCCAAATTAGCGTGATTTTGGGCCAACCGTCAGCGAGCTTTTCTATGTTGAATAGTTAGACGCACAGCCCGAACTGGTTGGCGTGATCTCAAATTGACTTCCATCAACCTATTTCTTACCGTCTGGTCGGATAATTCTACCTAGTCGTCCTTGGTTTATTTTGAAGATGTCTTGCAGTTGTGGTTCGGTTACGTAAAGCACAGTTGATGATGTAGCGATCTTGCAAATGTGTAGTTTTTCTCTTTTGACCTTGACCACGCCTTCGTGAGTATTCTCCCGTTTATATTGCTCCCAAAGTATGTAGATAACAGAAGGGGCTACTTCTAGATCATTTCCTACATAACACATAGTACGACCCTGTTCAAGCTAGCGATAGCTCGGGCAGCATGCAATTCAGTCAAATCTTGCATTATGACCTAAACGCACTTGCTTCAATGAATAAGAATAGTCAAAAGACTCACTTCAATCTCTATTAATACTCAAGACTTGAAAAACCACTTGAAATGTGTTTTCTGTGATTAGAAAGTAAAGAAACTCCAATGGTGTCACTTTGTTTTTTAGGTGTTTATAGAATCATGGCCACTTTATTGAGAACTACTAACAAAAATTCCGATGCTTTTTTGTTTTTTATATTCTTTGATAATGCCTCTACATTATTTAGTGGAAGAGTTAATTAAATCCTTAAGCAAAAATTTTAGTTCTACTTTAAAGTTTTGTTCCCCTAATTGTTTTGAGCAGTATATTTATCTCAGTATTCTCAGTAAGTACATTCTTTAACTAATAACTTCTAATTATCATCACTGGATATTTATACCAATTTCAAAGCCTCAAACTAAAGTCTAGTTCCATGATAAAGTGGGGTCAAAAAACATCGCAATTGAGACAAATTGAGACAAATTTTGAAAAGTTCGTTTCCTTAGTTCATGTAGCTCAAAGTTTAACTTCATAAATCATTAATTAAATAATTAAATATTTTATTTAACACCTTTATTTTCATGAAGACAAGCGAGGGGTGAATTTTCCGCTAAACGCTTGTATTTGGCACCATGTACTTAATTTAGTGTTCATAAACAAAGAACGGCACACTCTTTGGAAACGCATAAAGGGTATTCTTGCCTAATGATAACATTACAATATAATGTTTGGAATGCATCGTTCACTTTACTTATGGACGTTTCTGTGATAGTATTCTAAAGTTATTCAATGTTATTGTTTTGTTAACTGTTGCAATATCTCTATATTATGATTAAGTATGCTTTGTTTTCGCACAAAATTTCTCTATGAAGGTACTTATATTTAATTATTGTCTATCATTGTAAAAGTGTTATAAGTTTTTGAAGATGTGAAACAATTACAGTATAAATAATAATAATTCCAAGAAATTATTTTGCGTTCAAGATATATAGGATGTTGTAACGTTTTGACCCTCATTATGTATGTCTTAGACGATATTTTTTGTGTCACAGAAGAAATATGAAATTAGCGACACGTCTCGGGCTTGGCATTGATGTAATTTAGTTTTGCAGATTATACACTAGAACCTTCCCCGTTTATCGCTCTTTTTTATTAGTTCATATTTATCTTCTTGCATATTTATAATATGCAAGAAGATAAATATGAAGAATAGAAATATAGATACAAGTAGCCCAATGTAGGTATATCAAATCAAAAACAAATCTGAATTCCAATAAAATGTTTGCATGAACTTTTCAGGGACCAATGTTAGTAAAAATGACATCAAAAACAGTTACGGAGACAAACGTAGATGTCTTTAATTGCGATATTAAAATTACAAAAGAAACGCATTATACGCATGCTTGTTACTGTAATATGACTGTAACCGATACAGTCAAAACGATAGTTAATTATGATGATAGTCAAATGGTCAAGAATTCTTGAACGCAACAGTACTCAGGTATTAAATGGAGCGTGTTCGTTCAATGCGTTTAACATATAATTTGGCACTTATATCCATTCATACCCGTATTTGTTTTGTCATACTCACTAACTGTGTACAATTGTCCCGTTAAAAGTAAAATTATAATAATTATAGCTGAAACTGGCGAGCTACTTGAGGCCAACAACTTTTAACTACGAAAAAATAACACAAGATTTCACAAGTTAATCGCCACCGTCCTCAACCTTAATTTGGTATACATTTCTGTTTAGGGGGCACCTTTGTTTCCCAGAGATAACAATTGTTTAGCAAAATAGATCGTCACAATATTAATTATTATTTTGTATAATTTAATTTAAAATAATATATTTTATATAATATTTAAAACAATTTGAAATCTCAATGAAGTAAATCTTACCACTTGTTGGTAGGCAAATTAGTTCCGATATCAAATATTTCATGTTAAAGAAAATGTTGAGAGCAACCAACCATCTAAATTCTAATTGGTTGTCGATTTTCACTGTACTTCAGAAGCTTTTGAATATACGCAAAATGAAACAAGTGGCTCATTATAAGCGATATAAATCTGTTTGGAACTTTATTGAAGCGTTATTAAAGGAAAGAACATCTATGAGTAGCTTGAATGCAACATAACGGTAGCATCTATTGAAAAATATTGTAATTTTATTGTAGCCAATGAAACACTATGCTATAAAACCACATCTTTAGTGTGCAAGACAATTGTGTAAAATTAAGTGCCGCTAATCTCCACAACACAAAAGACAAACTAAACATAGCATTAAAAACTATACAAAATCAGAAAAAATGTACCGTGAACAAGTGTTTTCCCACACGTTAACAAATGCGCAGTCGTCGAAACAATGCAGATAATTCAGGGTCAGTTATTGGGGCAGAGATGCCAATCATTCATAATACAGTACTCGATTGTGGTTTATCAACGATGGGCCTTGACACCGCAGCCATTGAAACGCTTTCGTAACTCACTTGCTTGGGTATTTTTCGCCATTTTCTACCTATTAAACTCGGAAAAAAATACCCGACCTCCGAGCAAGAGTTCATGGTTACAAAAGCACTTAACTTGTTCATATTAATTACATCATTCTCCTGCACCTGATTCGAATGTTATTACAATTAATCGATCTGTCGAATCGAGTTCGTTATATCAATATGCATTATTAAAACTGTTTGCATTACTAATTACATAAATAAACTCTATTAAATGTTAAAGCTTATCAGAATTATCTACGTGGCCGTGTTCGGCATTTAAAATGTGGCCGTTTTGTTAGCGACCGGCGACACGCCTTAGAGCAAATCTAATACAGTCGTGATAAGTCGATTTCTTATTAACGTCACAATGTTCCTGTAGTGTACTATCGACATAAATTACGGTGTGGGTACGATAATAAAATAATATGGGGTTTTGTGTTCGTATAACAGCGTAATAGCATTGGGCGTCGTTTGTGCAGGACTGTCGGTTCACACGATTACGCCTTGCAGGCCTCTGGTGATTGCGAACTCAAATTTTCAACTTCAATGTAAAATTTGACAATGTGATTCATTGCTTTTAGAAAATTAAGGTTACAAGACGACGAAAATAACTTAGATGCGTTGGTTATACACATTAAGAGCTCAGGGTGAAATTCGGTAGACTCCAACTAAAATGAGTTTTCGATCTTAGGTGACAAAAGTTAATATATATATACTTACTTCTAAATAAGCGATTTATTAGTTCTACAAATACAACTTGAATGAAAACAGTTCATAGTGGAAGTGTTATTAATGGAAAAAGAAAGTCACTCGACTCCTCTACATCCCTTATTTCCATGTTATGTGACATTGTTGAATGTCTTATAAATTTATGTTTTTTTTTTACAATTTTTTTAATTATCAATACATAAGAATTTCCATACAATAAATATATATTATGGATAATTACTTCAATTTATTACTTAGCATTTTTTTGTCACAGAATCAATTGAAATTTATTGAGAACAAAATTAACTGTGATTTTGTCTTGACCACAATGTATAATTTTCAATGTAGTAATTACATATATTAGGCCCTAATACTAACAAATTGTTTTAATCCATTTTAAGTCACTTATAGAAGTAGGCTAATTCATCTCGAAGCGCCTAAGGTCACAGAAGTGGATCTAATAACAGGAAATGTGAAGTCATTTCCTCTTAAAAGAAGGTAAAAACTTGATTTAATAGGATTGCAGAATCCAAGGAGTTTCAAGATAATAATGTGTGCTGACATTGTGGCAGCGTGGATGGCTTAGGATCGTCTCGAGCTGCGGAAGTCTGACAACATTGTGGAGTAACTTATCGGTAATTGAAACTCATTTACGTGAGTTCACTTTTTGAATTGCTTTTCTAAATTTAAATGGTTATTTACTTTTAATCTATACTTTGTTTATCTGAAGACGTATAATATAACTACCTCTGACCCGCGGTTTAACCTGCCTCGGCTTCTAAGGGTCATAGCTTGATGATAAATAGCTTAGAACATTCCTAGAGTTCTCTTTTTATCTAAATATTAGTTCCAGAGTTTAAAGCTTTCAACTAAACAAACCAACAGACTCTTCAGCTTTATTATATAAGATTAGATGCCCTAGATACAACATTAAACGTTTTTTTTATTATTTGAGTGCGGTAAACGTGGTCAGTGGTAATATATTATTTTGAAAATCCTAGATGTTTGTTAGATCCATTATTATATAAATATATTTAGCGACAATAAAATGATTTTTATTTATACTCTCTCGTCGACCATGGGGTAAATAATTCCCCAATAAAATAAAATAATAATTGTGAACATTGGAAACAATAATCAAGTTGTGTTAGTTATTTAACAGGTAGCACCTGACATTTTCTTAACTATCAAGTAAATATTGCATTTATTGACTGCACCTTGAGAAGCACAATAACTTTTATTACGAAATGGTTTCACGTTTGTGTTGGTATTATGATATGAAATAACAAAGCGACCATAATTCGTTGAGTATGAAGGTCGAACTGTGAGGTCGGACTCCACTAGCCAATTTCAAAGGTGATGAAATGATTATAGTAATAAATAGAACTTAAACTTGGGATAAGATCGCTTTCATTCACAAATTCTTCAATGCAATTAAAAACTTCAATACTTAAAAAAATCTTCAATACTTAAAAAATTTGGCAAAACTATTGTCGTACGAATGATGGGAAAGTTTGCGTACTTCCCATGAATGACAATTTTATCAGTAAGTGGAGAAGGTTGTACCGTTCTGATTCATATCAAAGTTAATAGTGTTATCGACAACATTAAACGAGTGTCGTGCAAGATTACTACCGATAATGCCGGCACTGTATTACAATACCAACATTGACACGACTTCGTAAAGAATTAAGCAATAGTAACCAAAAAATAATTCTTAAGAATTGCAGACTTTGAAAGGAAATTTGACGAAGCATTAAATTTAATTTTCTGAAAAAAAAAAGTAGTATAACTTGGGTCTTTGATTTGTGTATATTAGTAAAAAATTGTAAAAAGAATTAGTACTTTCCAATTATGAAACTGAAAGGAGATTAACTGAAAAAATAGAAAATATTTTGACTTTGGTTTCAATAAACTTAAATATAAAAACGGGATTTTAGATTAGTACTATGAAATTGAGATGTAACTTGAAAAAAGAGAAAATTTCGTTTTCACCAGACACTTATACATCAAAGTTGAGTGATGGCTGTATAGTGGGTTAAGTTTTGCAGGGATAAACTTGATACTTAGATTGTTTGGCGACACTAACTGCTCCCTTTCGGAAGGGAATAGTTGTAAAGATTCTTCCATGTCCTTAGCATTTATCCTATAAAATCGGCAGCCTACTTAACAGATTGCTTGTAACCACCTTCAGCTAAGTGGACCCTCAGTTATTAATAATACAAAAACAGGGAAAACTTCTAAAACAGAAGCCTCGCCATTTTTCGAGTGTTTCTAATTAGATTTTTCGCAATTTTTAAACAGTGGTATTGCATAAAATTCAAGCTAACGAGCGTTAGACTAATCGGTTGCAACCGACATCACAATCTTTTATTTATAATTCTGTTCTGTATAGCAATTAATATTACTTAACTTGAAATAATGAACGTTTCACGCCTGAGTTGCTACACGACATCGTGGCACTGCTAAAATGTGCCTTTGTATCGCACCTTCTTGCAGAAAGACGTATCATTTAAACTAATTACTTTTTATTCTGTTATTAGGGCAGACCAATTATTCAGAAATTGAACTGAGATATGGTTTTCCTTTTGTTGCTTCGTGGTATATTTCATTACATCTTCACGTTCATTGTTACCATTTTGTAATTCTTTTTAAATATTTACTACATTATTATTATTTTTCTGCCTTCTCAATGATTCATTTAGGCACGTTTTAGGATTTACATACACGAGACCTATGAGGACTTCACGAGTGCCTACGTGACTAGTCAGTTAAGTATTGTTTAATTTGCGTTCGCGATTCGCGTTCACATTGTCAAGAGGTTTCACTGTCCAATAGACATTATTTTTGTATCTAGAGCGAGTATCAACTTTCGCTGAAAGTGATGTTTATTTTTATTTTCAATAGGCATTTCAATTCGGGCCATTTAGAAAATTGGCGTATAAACCTTCTAGTCCTCTTGTACGTTTTGCTATAATCGATCCATTCACTCTCCATTAGATATGAAGAGCAAGAATATCTCTATATTTATTAAATGAAACAGATCTCTCTCTAACCAATTAAAAGGAAAATCTTAAAGTGCTAATGTTATGTACTGTTGCTTAACAAGACCTGGTTTAATGATGTAAATTTATAATGAGCAGAAGAAAATCGTGTTGTGTGCTTGAATATTATTAGAAAATCGGAAGTGACAAGAAATACTCGATTATAAGAGAGTTTTATGCTAATACCAACAAGTTGATATCTCCTGATGGTGTTAGTTGAAACAAATAAGGAAGAATTTCGTTTTTTTTAGATTAAAAATACAGCATAAATACATTGTATTTTTTACGATCAATTCTGTACCAAATACAATTAGCAAACTATTTCGTTATAACGATAATAAATTTGCACTACCTACATCATAAGAATATTAAGTATTATTTAAGACACAGGGTACTCTGCGTTCGACAGTCATTAATTGTAAGTCCATCTGATGTATACATCCTGATGTCCTGATGTCATGTCATGATGTCTGATACGACTGGGGTATAATCCGCTTACAGTATCGTGATAGCCAATGTGATCTGCTATGAATTCATACCTTACCCTTGTCCTTTATAGTCCTTTCTTGTAAAATTAAGGATAAGAGATTAGGAAGGAATAGGGAAATAGATAGAGCTCATACTTATTCATCGAAACACAAAAGTACACATGCTGTTATTTCACGATAGTCTTCTGTAGGGGGGTGGTTACTGTCGCCAGATGGGCTACCCAAATGAATGCGAAACGTAGTGTACCCTTCGATTCAAACAATTAACTTCAATAACTTATAAACTTTAAATACTAGAAGGACTACTTACTGAATAACATGCCAACAGTTGTTGCGGCGCAATAAATACAAAGCGTCATTGAAAACAAAACAAAATAAACTAATTCAACGTCATAAGTTCTCACAAGTTATAATAAAGTAATAACAATTCTAGTCAGTCCCTCTTGTGTATATATTGAAATAATAATTAAAAATTTTTTTATGTAAGATTACAAGAAGATTATTCTTACGTATTTTTACAAGTCTGTGTTGTGTCATCACGATGTTACTGGCATAATACTGTTTTTGTAAAGTAATTCCATAAGCGATTCCCGCGGAAGTATTGTAAAGGTTTTTGGTGTGTTTACATAATTAACATCAAGTTACGTCACCATCGCGTGGTTCACTCGATTCACAACTTGTTCTTATAGAGAAGCGTCGGCGATTAAATCCGTTATCTTTTTTGCAGTAACGCTTACGGCTCTTTCTCATGAAGTAAAAGTGGTTCGTAAGAGGTTTTTGTTTTAGGAGGTTGACGAACGAGATGACAATTTATTGTTTTTTTTTTTTTTTTTTATTCGAGTAATTGCTCGTCGGGAGACATTTTGATGCGTTAGGCCGAACCAACCATGATGTTCATGATTTTAAATAATTTAAATGTAGAGCTAGTCCTGAAAGAAGTTGACTTACGTGATGACAGTGTTCTTTTTAACCGAGTAACCGGTTGGTTAAGATATTTGATGCGTTAAGTCAAATTAACCACGATGTTCCTGATTATGAACAATTTTTATTTGGAGATTGTCGAATTGTAATTGAATAAAGTAAGAGCTACCTTTTGCTCTTTTGTTGAAATCATTTCGGTTGTCTATTTTCATAGAAAGTTTCAACATGTCTCCGCATTGTTTGTGTGACAAGTTCACATCAACCCGAGAATGCTATTTTGACTGTCTCGAATCATGTCTGTTTAATGTCACAAGAATGTCAGTTTGTATACGTATAATTTTGCAACAATATCGGTGAAATCTGACATGGAATCTGCCGTGACTAGTATTGTTTGAATTTATTTAATACATTATTAACAGACCCGTTTCGGCTTCGCACGAGTGCATTAAGAGAAAATTTGATCAAAATTTAACTTGTTTGGACAAGACGCAAATTGCTTTCTTTATCTCTTTTATATCAAACAAATCAGACACACAGCCAGACACAGAGAGATTATGTTTTATAATATTTCGAATCCATAGTCGTACACTAGGCAGTTCGTTAAGTGGTATAACAACCCTTAGGCTGAACCCGCATTGCGATTTTTTCCGCGCGATTTTTTGGATGTGAAGTGCAGAGGACCGTGCGTGGTGGCGAGCCTACATCCGGCAGTCTAGAGACACGGGCAGATGATGATAATTCTTTATAGAAAAGCTATAGTAAGGTAAGGTAACAAGTCAAACATGCCTTAGGAATTGAAAAGCAATGTGAACGTAAACTGTGATCTGGTGGGCCGCGATCACGTTTTCGTGCAAATGTTCCGTTTCCATAATGAATCATTGTAATTAATACAGCCTCCGGTTTCCGAGACAATCGAGTTTTATCCTTGTGCAGATAACAACATTTACCTGTTGGTGTTGGTGTAAAATATTTATTACAACCACGAAGACAAAGACTAGAAATAATTATTGAATAATCTGTATTAAAAGTTACAATAAGTTATTGACAACCACTGATTAATGTTATCCAACTCTACAAAACTGTAACGGTTATATGAGTTATATGAGCTTTTGCTCACAAATTTATTGACGTATCTTTATAAATTATACTTAATCTATGTAATATTTTGATGTATGAACATTTCTGACAAATTTCATGAAAATACGTTGAATAGTTTTCCTGTGGAAGAGCAACAAACATATTGGTTTAATATATTTTGATATCAAAATAGTAGTCCTGGTCCAGTTAAATTATCTAACAGATGGTTTGAAATAATAAAAGGCTTATAAATACAAGCTGTTAAATATTTCAAAAATGAGTATTTATTGTGTTCATAAATATTTTGAAATTCAAAATGAGACGGTAATAAGAAAATGGACAGACGAAAAAAGCAAAGAGGAACTATAGTAACATTACTAAACACCAAATACGAATTAAATTCCCAAATGATTTAAAAGTGGTATGACTAATGATACTAAAGAAATATTTGAACTATGTAATAATGTAACATTAATTAATCAATCAGTATTGATCCGCTCCAATCAGTACCTTACAAGGGCGTTATTGATATCCGTTTCACGTTTGCATTCGTGATTTAAAATCAATTAGATCCGCTTATGAAATATTTGTCGTTTAATGCAAGGTTTAAACACCATTGCCGCGTTGATGTAATGTAAACTTTATCTTTATTGACTGAGTTGCGAAATTTCATTGGAATGTTTTTACAGAAGTCGACGCAGAGGTTAAAAAGGAACGCGATTGTCGTGAACCGAAGTGGTCGCATTCACGCTGTATGGCCTTGTAGACAATGATATATGCCTTTAATAGGCCGGAAATTATAAAGCCTTTTGTCACGCGTTCACGAGATTCGGTAAAATATGGATTGCTTTGCTGTACTGCGGTTAAGTGGACGGTCGTAATTGGATATGCTATTTCGTAACTGTTCAATGATATCAAACTCGGTTCGTATCTGTGCTTGTTACATCGTGTGTATAATTCTTACTTAATC
Organism: Synanthedon andrenaeformis; assembly: GCA_936446665.2. Taxonomy (NCBI): domain Eukaryota; kingdom Metazoa; phylum Arthropoda; class Insecta; order Lepidoptera; family Sesiidae; genus Synanthedon; species Synanthedon andrenaeformis. Next base: position 11,061,970 of record OW387780.2, on the reverse strand, counting down.
TCAATTAATTAGGAAAACATTTGATAAATTTGTTAAGTTGACGCACACTGAATACGTCCACTATGTTAATTTCTGATTGTTTTACTTAATTAGCAGAAATGATTACGTAATAGGTTTGTGCAATGTATTACTTTAAAGAGATGCTTGTTACATAAATGTCAGAAATTAGTCGGTGCTCGCTTTCGAAAAGTGTTTAGTTCAGTGGCTTCAGAATGAAAATGTAAATGCGCGTAGGACTAGTTTCCAAGTTATTTCTCAACCTTGTCACCAGTGCTCCAGTGGTCAGCGTAAACGAGTCTTACTACTATTCAGTGCGTTAACGCACGAGTTTGGCGAAAGTAAAAGTCGAATGCACTCATTCTTGGACCAGGTGGTTCGAGAATATTTCTTTCTTCAGTTAAGTTCTGTTCTTATTGAATTCTTTTAATTTTTATCAAAGTTCTATTAAATTGGTATTGATATTTTTTTTCTTATCATGGTTGTGAAAGTCGTGGTTGTAAAGGCTTCATTTTTTTATGTGGCTGTAATAATAATGATACTTCAATCTTCAGTTAAGGATTACTGTTTTTACTTTACTCTTAACACTTTTATCATTAACTTAGAATTCTATTAAATTGGTATTGATTTTTTTCTCTTATCAAGTCAGGTTGTGAAGGTTGCGTCTTCATCAAATGAAGCATCATATGCCACAACCACACGTGACAGAAGGTAACTTTTATTTTTGTCTGATGAACTGCTTGCCTCCCTTTTAAAAAAAAAGAGAATACAAACTATTTTACTCTCACAACACAATTCTCCAACAATTATCTCAATTAATAACTAATTCCTCAAACGCATGTATATTAAAACGTTTCACAATTCCAAAATTTCAAATTAAACAGTCAATTGAACTCTTGCGTATCTACAGTTTAAAATACGATCGATATGTATCTCTACCAGATTTCAAATTAGAAGTTTTAATTTCAAATTCAAGCAACGTTTTCTGCTTTAATGAAATACTAGAAACGGGTGTATTTGAATTATGATTAACAGCGTGTGGTTTGAAATTATGGAGCCGTTCTGGAACATATCAGCGGATAGAAAACTGTCATTGCCATATACGGAATAAAGCCACTGGACGACTCAATTAGCAACAACGTCCTTCTAATTATTGGGAGAGTAAATTTGGTTAAGTGAATGGTTAGGCTCAGTGAAAGGGATTTGTTAATTATCTTTCGAATATACGGTGGCCTTTGAGTTTTTATGCATACAATGTCACATGGACCAATTAGCGGATTAAGCAATTTGCTATAGTTTCTCTGGACATAAAATCTGATACAGAAACCTTCATGTATCTTAAATATAATTAAGCTTAAAGAGCTTAAGAGGCAAATAGGAAGTAAGTTATATAGTTTACTTTTTTCAGTTTTCACTTATTTATTATCTATCACACTTCTACAAGTGCTTATAGATCATCAATCACCAGTTTTCTGTTGCTGTTTCTACGGAGATTAAACCACCATGAATAATTCGTTTTTGCTCTTTTGAAATGAATCGTTTATTCATAAAAATAATAAATATTAAAAATATAATAGTCAATCCACATTTTTGTCTATGGCACACAATTTTTTTTGATATAAGATTTCAATTTAGTGTATATATGGTATATCATAATTATTGAACTTAACACGTAGACTTTCAATTACTCTACTCCACATATTTTCAAGGATTTCTATGAACGCAGGCTCATTCGCGACTTTTTCTTTAACGTTACTGTATGTGTAGGTAATTTCTAATAGACTCACAGGTGAACACCGCTCGGGATTCAAGTTTGAATTAGCAGAGTTTTTTACTACCACTGCTCGATTGATTGATTCTCAATCACTAAAACAAATACAATAACTTTTGCAAGTGTAAAGGCGTTACATAAGACATTGAACAGTGAAAGTGAAGAAACGGAGTTGTTCACTTAATAGGGGACATGCAAAACAACCAACGAATTGTTTCTAGCGTTTGTTACACATTTAATCGTATTTCACATTCAAGTAGCTTGTGGTTAGATACGATCTTTAGTTAATTTCAGCATCCATTATTCGGCTAAAGTGGATGTCGTTGAGATCAGTACATTTTGTGCAGATTTACTGAAGTTGTTGTTATGGGAACTGCTCTCGTTTACCAGCTGTTCGCGATACGGTGGTGCAAGTAAATCGCGTAATAAATACCAAATCACATTCTTGAATTCAATTATCGTCTTTTATGTTTTGCTTCATTTCGTGCGACCTACAAAATGATCTGTATCTGTGAACGTTCAAATACAATTGTGCTAGTTATTGCTGAGTAATTCGTTCTTAATGCTAAATATTAGTGCCTTGTAGTAAATGTTTTTGATCAGTTAAACGTAAAAACATAATGCCTATATTGATATAATTTACTTGTAAACTTAATAGTAAGATACAATTGGTTTAGTGGCAGTTATTGTTGTAGAAAGATTTTGAGTACCCAAATTGATGAGTGCGATTGTAGGAAGTTCGATTACATATTTGACATGTTTGAATAAATCACATATTTTTATTTGTTTAATCTTAAAATAAAATACGTAGGTATGTCTTTTTAATTTTGAAAATACTTAGTAAATTTGGCACGTAGTAAAATTAAAACTTAGTTTTTATTTTATCAAATCATAATTTATTAGATGAAACTCTAAATAAAGTAATTGACGAGTTCAAATTTGAGGGGAATTCCTAACACCTTTATTCTTCCGGAGATCTTAAAAAATATCGGGGCATTGTCTGGTTAATAAACTTCAAATTTGAAACTAAGGGTGATTTTAGTTGGTAAGAGTCCCAAATAAGCCCTATGCAGATTTGCATTGCATGCGATTTATGTTCGTAGGGTTTTTTCTCAAGAACCTCCAAGTAGGTAATAAAAAAAAATGGAGTAGTTTTTTTATGCCGCAAGAAATTTAAACCTAAAATAATTCGATTTGAATGCGAAGATATAGAGAAGACGTGAACTACGTCGAATTCGATGCCACGGCCAACCACCCGCTCTTGACCTAGGCCGTGTTGATGCGTTCGCGAGAAAAAAAAACACAGCAACTAAATCGATTATATTATTATGACGGAATCAATTGGCTTTGCTGGATCGATCTAGAAATTGTTACTTTCTAAAATTTCGAATGATGGAACCATTTCAAATTTGGAATTATTGCAACAGACATTTTATTCGAGAGTGATGCAAGTGGTTACAGGTATGTTGCGTGTGGTTTAATTTTTGTTGTTACGTTATTGCTTTGTGCATAAACGTATTTAAGCCTCTTAATCCTTACATTGCACTCTCACGTGACCCAAATTTTGAACAGGGTAATAATTACTTTTACTACTTAACGTAGGTAACGTTCAGTCTGAGAATTAATTAAAATAAATTACTCATTCAGATCACATACATTAATTTTTATGACTGAACATAAATAGAAGTATATGTCTCCCGATTGCGAAGTTTGCAGGAGCATAGATGTCCAACATTTGCACATGGATTGCGCTAGGTCCGAAAAGATGCACAAATATAACATCTTTATATAGTATAAAACAAAGTCGCTTCTCGCTGCCTGTCCCACTGTATGTACACTTAAAGGTTTTTATATATAAATTCAGGAAAAAATGCACCCATGCGAAGCTGGGAGCGGTTTGCTAGTATATTATATAAACAAAATATAGGTGTTGTTAGCGTTCTGTTAGCGGAGCTGCATAGTGATGCGGCAAATGACTTCATGCTATATGTTTTATGCTTCAATAAAAATATAATAGGTATATTTATGGAATTACCAAATCTAACTCTAGTTTAAAATGTTTAGGAATTTTATTTTTTTACCTATAACAAAAAAGTGACTAAAAATTGTAATTAAGAATCTTTAGCAGCGTCTTACTTCGGAAAAACGAAAACAGAAAATGACATTAAAAAGTCTATATACATCACGAATTCGCGTGGTGTGGTGACTATACACTCTTCATTTCTGTGATTCTCATGCCTATCTTACTAGTTCATACCTCGTTGTATTGTATCTTAAACTTGATATCTTATAAAAAAATCCATCTAATAATTATATCTTTTATATTTTCAGAAATATCTATAGCGATGAAAACCCTTGAATATGCTATGTAATTGTCTGCTAAAACGTGGCAATACAAAAGAATCAATGCTATTTATTTTCAACGAACGTACCAAAAGAAATACCCAAAGAATACGATAGAATAGAGTTTTCACAAGGAGTTTCCTCTAATTGTTCTATTTAGATAAAAAATGCGTTCAGATCATTGTCTGTTACATCACCGTCTCTTATTAAGCTCAATGAAGCGTCAAGTGTATAGAGGAAAGGGAAATCTGACCAACGGCAACTAGTTGTCGTCTCTTTAGTGAAAGTTTTAAATTATACATCGTACGTAAACTGGTAACATTGATGGCGACAACGCTGTGATAACTTTAACAGACGCGTGGTCGCTAGCCGGATATTACATTATTTATCTATTTACTATTTGTAACGTATAATCACTTTTGCGTCGACTATATTTCTTTTCTTTCTTTTTGTATCTGCTTCACCTACATGTTTCAATTAATTGTCAAGGGTCTCTTTTGTCTTTTTGACTGTCACTTCAGCCTACTAGGGACTGCTATGACGTCCTTAGTAATGTCTTTGAAGAATCTTTGAAGAAATGTCATTCTTTAAAGACATTAGCCTCTCCACTGCTGGACATATGCCTCCCCAGAGGACCGACCAGAAGCAGCCTGGATCCACCGTCATAATTGATTAATATATAAATATAAAAGTAATGTAAAATTTCACAAATTTTGATTTGTTTTGATTTTAATCCATTTCACAATTTTTTATTTATAAATAAAAACTTAAACATCGTTTCATCTGATTTAAATGTTACTGTATTCTTCATGATTACCTAGACTTTAAATGCTTCAACATTTTTCTTCCCGCAATATCTTCTGCTTACTCTTTCATTTAATCTTCCATTTTCTTATATCCATTTCTTTGAGCATTATAAAGAGAAATGATTTGTATTCTTGTATGTTTGTATTTTTGTTCATAATTAAAAGGCTCAAAAAGTACTATACCAATTTTAAAAATTCTTTCACATATAGAAAGCTACATTTATCAGCGAGTAATATAGGCTATCAATACTAATAATAAATCTGTAAGGGTCGGTCATGGAGTAAGTTACTTTGTTTTCAGAGATATCGTGTTTATAGGCTCTATACATGATACTGAAACTAAATTGACGATTTTTAGAATTTTTTTCTGTATGTATGTATGTATGTTCCTCCATAACTCTGAAATGAATTAACTGATTTTCATGAAACTTGGTAGATAAACATTTGGATGTACGGGACACAGGATAGGCTACTTAATATTTTTCAACGCGGACGAAGTCGTGGGCACCAGCTAGTATTTAATAAAGTTACGCGGAAGAGGTCACATGCAACAGCTAGTCATTTATATAATAAAGTTCAAATAAAATTATGTGCATTAAAAACTAAAAATGTGTAATAATTTTTAACCAAAGTCAAGTTCGTACTGGCCACTAATGCGTAACGCGAAAGTTGAAATTGATTATGCAATGTTACATTTTGCTTCAGAAATGTCGGTCCATCTGAGTTATGTTAATTAGTTGATTGTATATACATCCGAAACTAGTTCCTGCATAACTCTCGTTACGTTATGCAATTGCCAAATGAGGTTTTTTTTGAATACTTAAACTGATTTTTAAATCTACTTATTAAAAATCTTTCAATTCGAATTACATCCTTCACTGATTGTAATTGTTTTTTGAATTTGTTTGATTGTTTTCTTTTAACTATTTGTTTTTTTATTTGATATTGGCCATTCTGTAGAATGAGAAGATGATTGAACAACTGATTGAATCACGTCAATCAACTGTCAAAATGACATGTCCATGACGTTTTGGCGAAAGTTAAAATGGTCTGTGTTGCATTGCATTTAATTGTCAATTTACGTTATAGTAATTTCTTTTTTAAGTTTTCTTAAGAAGTAAAAGTGTCAGCTCTAACTTAGGATCAAATTTTGGAATGGTCTCATCTTTGCTACACAGCTGGCTGCTGGATGTTAGCCAAGAGCAAACCCATCTGTAATAATAATTTGAACCAATTCTATATGTAATCTTGTGCATATTATGTTATACGCACATTACCTACTATAAAAGTAAAAAAAAAAATGCAAATTTCAGAATTTCAGAATACCGGCCCGGCTACTTATACGGAAATTATTGAATCTTTTACTTTCGATATTTTATAAAAAAAAATATTCTTTTTTAAATAAATAATATTTATAAAAAAAATTAAATATACCTACAATGAATGACTGCGAGCGAATGAATGAAGTTAACGCCTTATAAGATATACATACATAGTTAAGCACAATTAAACTTTCATAGTACTCCATTCTTTAAAATAACTTACTTATAACATAAAAAGTGACTTCATAAATATCTATTAAAACTTACCAGAGACTGTTTATTTTATATAACCTAGCTGACTTTTTATATTATTAATATTTCGCGCTATAAATTTGTGTGTCATTAAAAAGTTGATGTTCCGTTTTTTTTAATCGCATAAAATGATCGGATAAAACTCTGTTATTGTAATGTTATCATAATATGTAAGTATATATTTCAAAAGATTTAAATTTTAATCTTCTTAATTACATATTTTTTAACATATTAGTTCTTATTGTTGTTGTTAAAAATGTTAAAAAACGGAAAAATCTAATCTGAGAGCGTTGGAATCTGGTCTTGATTTTGTTTAAAAATGGGTAATTCAAGCAAATGTGTATATAAAACCTTACTGTCTTACTTATAAAAATCAACTAATCATCTTCTTAGCATCGTATTAACTAATCACTACTTATCTTCTTAAGTAGTGTTTGACAGTTCATTAAGACATTGCTAAGCAACAAATTAAAGTTAAGCAACGTTTATAAGTAAAAAATTTTCTTAAGTGGTTCCTAAGTATTACTTAAAATTTAAGTAACGTTTATAGGTAAGGTTGTTAATGTTTATACCGTAAAGCAGTGAAATCCTTTTAAATGTAGCCATGAAAGTATGTACAGATATTTTCAGTGTTATTGATAACACGCTTCATTGAATTCGACTCTTTTAATACTATACGGGCGTTCGATAAACCAACTTTCTAATTTTGAAAGATTTAAATTTTCAAATTTAACGTCACTCAAATGATTTGAGAATATTTAACCCTCAGAACAATAACTGAAGATTTAACTAATTTTTAATTTTTCCTACAATGCCGAAATTCCTGTGGAAAAGATCCCGTGGAATTAAAAAAAAAAGAATTAAAGCGCGTTAGAAGTCGCGGGCACAGCTAGTGGAGATATTGAGAATTGTTGTAAAGCAATTTTAAAAAAGACAAACAATTCTCAACCTTACGAACATATGATTATAAATTGCATAATAATTATTAGGATACAAATAAACGCCCTTACTGTTTGTTTCAACGATGCTGTGGCATTATTATCATGATTACTTTACTGAGCTGACTATTGCGTAAAAGCCGGTTTGCTAGGGACACTCGTATGTAAGTACAGGTCACAATAAGACCTAGTTTCTGGCCGCAAATACCCGCAAAACAAGACTATTGTTCCATTCATTCGGTTTAAGTGTTAGACTGCAAGTACATATGTTATTAATACGTGAAGAGAGATAATACATATGTGTACTCCAATAGTAGACGTATAAAACTTATATAGGTATAAAGCAGTTGTGATTTAAAATTTTAATTAAAAATTAAAATAAGTTATTCTCCTAATAAAAAAAAAATAACAAATATGTAAAAATCAGTAAAAATAAGACTGAAAACCAAATAGAGTTCAGAAATTCTTATGAAATCGTAGAGATTTTGAAGGTGTGTTCCTAACTTTAAATTCGTTTTAGGAATCATATCTTTTTTCCGTCAATATATTATGTCGATACTAAATATGTTGTTATTATAAAGACTGAAAATTAATGATGTATAAATGAAATGACAAAATAGTAATTTACACAGCAATTTGTGTTCACTGGTCACAAAAATGACAGCCAGCCAGAAATACCGTAGATACCACCGAAAATACCATTAGATCAACAGAAGGATCGCATGAAATAAACAGAAAATAACAGTAAAACTTTGGTAGAAACCACCGAAAAACAGTATTTACTGTTTTTCTGTGGTTTCTTTGAAATAAATAACACACAGATGCCATGAAATTAATAACAGCACGTATGTTGTGTTTCAGTGACAAGTAAGAGATGTCAGAGCCTGTCCCCAATCTTGTACATTATAACCTATGTTACTTGTATTCCACAACCAAGCAACCATCAAGTTGACCGTTCTGCCAGGTCTGAACCATTCCAAAGCGTTTAGTAGGAGCAATCTGTGCCTGCTAACTAGGGCACTAACGGGGCACTGCTGCCTCAAAAGGCACCTTAAATAATTGGTCTCACCAGTACAGGAGAGTGTCGCTTCTGCCATGAGGCAGAAGAAACACCAATGCATATCCTGTGCGAGTGTGGCCCCTTGATGCACAAGCGCAGTAACATCCTAGGAAGCCACACAGTGGCTTGTGAAGATGTGAGGAATGCCTCTATCAAAAAAATACTACAGTTTCTAAACGCCGTAGGTATAGGTAGGGAGCTTTAGTTTGCGTGGCGATCACAATATTTCAGTAATGGACGAAGTGATACTGGCACTCTAGCAGACCAGAAATAGCCACTAAGAAGATAATAATAATAAGTTAACCGTCATATATATTGTATAAAACGTTTTACTTAGCGGCATAGAATTTAATCCAAGCATAAACAAGCCGACTATTTTTTATTATTTAGGTATTGCTTCAAAAATACACACGAGGATAGTTGTAGAATACAAAAATACACATTATCTATACTAATATTATAAAGAGGAAAGATTTGATTGTTTCTTTGTTTGCAATGAATAGGCTCCGAAACTACTGGACCGATTTGAAGAATTCTTTCACTGTTGGGAAGCTATATTATCAGCGAGTAACATAGGCTATATTTTATAAAGTTACGCGGGAGAAGCCGCGTGGAACAGCTAGTATATTATATAATAGTTAACATTACCTATTTGTATTATTAAAAAGTAAATACATATTAGCAATGATAACAAAATTAGGCATGCATGCAAGCAGATTCGTGTCAGCCAAACAGACCATGTTAAAACTTATTTGATTTACTTACTTATTAAACGATAATTATAAGTAAGTTACACTACACTGATAATATAATTCAAATATTTAATTGTTTCCTCATATTTGATTATCATCTGATTTTAAAGCCTCTTTAGATAACATAATTTATATTACCTATGTAAACATAACTAAGTACATTTCTACATATCCGCATTATGATAGGTTGTGGCAATGAAAAGATAAAATACTTAATTACAAGTTGGTAAAATAAACAAGATCTACTGGCAAACTATTAAAGAAATATTGTTTTTGTTTAATATTTAATGATAAAGTGGTACAGACAGACAGATGTTTTATTTTGATTGTAAGTATCTCCATTTGCGGTGTCAATTCTAATAGTATAAAGATTATATTGCATTATAGGAATCAATGCAATAATTAAATTGAAGTAATGATATTACTTAATGAGTCACTATTATATATTTAGTAGAAAGGTGCGTTGGTATTCTGTACTTAGATTTGGGACCCCAAAAAAACCAGAGGAGGAACCCGAGGAATCGTCTACAAATATAAAAAAATAATATGAAAAGTGGCGGCGCCACCGTCGTCGCAGAGATAAAGATGGCAGACAGTATAATTTTCATATTTCAATGCACACATATGAAGGCAGTGATAAATGTGTTTTTATGTGTTATTGATAAATAATATTGAATATTTTAATATTTGCAGTGACAATTTACACAAGTGTTACTTGAGTACAAATGTAACGTACAATGATGAAAGAAACACTTCTTATAATTGAACGTTATTTGATTTGAAAAAAAAAAAAAAAAAAAGGATATCGGACAGTGGACACGAGTACCTAGTATGTCGTAATTATTGTCTATTTTGAACTTGATATAGTATTATAATTTTATAAAGCACAAATAGTGTTTTGTTCTTCAATCGTTAGATTATAAATTAGTTGTTCTATGTTACATACCTACATTACAGTATGTGGCGTCAGAAACAATATGTGCAAACAAATATGCAAAAAAACAAACAATCTACGTCATTGTTATGTTACCTATCTTCATAAGATAGGCACAAAGAAGACATTTGATTTTTCAAACAATAAATTTAAAGTGCGGTGTAGTTGCAAAAGTTTAAAAAAAAACATTAATACGTAAAAACCCCAAGTTCCTAGATGTCATTTTAAACATTTCAATCAAAAACATCACATAGTGCAATCTTTAAAAAAATATGTTAAAGTAGACAGATAGGCTGACGGTCCACTTGATGCCAACCATAGAAGAATTAAGGATAAGGTATAAGGAAGGGCCCATCCCTTCCTATAAGGTAAGGTAAGGTATAATGGGCTCTGTAATGGCCAGTTCGAAGCTAGCCGCAGTTACTGTGCTAACTATACTATTTCAATGACAATAATTAGGTTAAATGCGCATTTAAACAAAAAACAAAAGGTTGTTTTTTTGAATACGGAATACGAATGAAAAATTTGAATATTTGTGAAAAAATATGCAACTCACATCGCCGTTAGCAGAGATTTGGTGAAATTAGCGAAAACGTATCATGTGATTAGAATTTCGTATTTAATCTATAGAAAGTGTATTTTTAATATATTAACTTGCAACATCATTAGAAATGCGTAGTAAAATTGTACGTTATATTGGTATTTTAGGCAAGTTTGCATTTTAAGCCCAAATGTAACGTAAAATTTGTAAATTTTACATGTTACTGGCTCGGCTTGGCCTGCCTTGAAATTGGAATGCAAAAAAACTTTCTCTATCAAAAGTCAATTATTCGTTTTTTTTACTACTTTATTACTAATCAAGTGGTAGTAGATGTCTACTGTTGCTTATTAAGGCTTGTAAGGTTTATCTTTATTTAAAATTTTTCGTCCTGACTGATTATCAATGAAACAGTCTAGAAAGCTGAAATTTATAATATTATTATAGGTTTATTTTATACAGTCGCTAAGAAAGGGTTTTTGAAAATTTCAATTCCATGAGAAGCCGGGGACAGGTCGAACGTTATGTCCTGTAATGATGTCCTGTCAGTACTAAGTTAATTCTAACTAATTACAGTATAGTTTTTATAATCTAATGGTGAAAGGGACAAGTCTCTTAAATGGTGACAATGAAGGAATTTGTTCTTGGTACTCATTAGCTGATGCAATTATATATATTTTTTCTTTATCGAAAAATATAACAATTAATTATTTAGAACGAAAAACAAAGTGTATATTATTAATACTAACAATAAGTATGGGGAGCATTTTCTCGAATTTCCTATTGATATAATATTACCTATAGACATTATTGTTATTTCCCTTTAATGTACCTTACACATTTATTATACCACTATAATGTACCTACCCTTAAATATTTATTAATTCCTTATAATTTACCAATATACATTTATTATTTTCCTATAAAGTACCCATAGATAATTTTTATTTCCCTATAATTTCCGTATAGATAATCATTATTTACCTATAACGTACCCATAGACATTTATTATTTCTTAAAATAAATATATAAGACTATAGATTTCATTCTATAGTCGACCTTACCAGGAATCGAACTCGAGATTACAAACGATAGTTCCAACGCTGACCGGATGGTTAGTAGATACGTAATACTAAGCACAATTAATTACTTAATTCTTAATGGGTTAATTGTTACCGAAGCTATTCGTAGTGTTTATATAAGATTTAACAATATAGCGTGGGCGTATACAGTTATATCAGATTTAATACATTAGTGTCGGCGTTAAACACCTATTGAAATGTGGTTTCACTGTACCTTTAGTGTAACGCAACGAACTTTTTTAATAGGTTGGCTAACATAGATTTGGTGCTGAAAATTATATACCAACTTTCCTCGTTTATCGCTTTTTCCATTAGTGAAAACCGTATTAAAATCAGATTAGTGGTTTAAAAGAAGTTACCGGAGTAACAGACAAAAGCTGACAGTAATTTTATTTTATAACCAATGACCCGCTCCCGGCTTTGCCCGGGGTGAAATTTTTATTTATGCAAACCTTCCCTGTTTATTCCTGTTTCCATTGATAAAAATCAAGTTAAAATAGGTCTAGCCATTCTTGAGTTTTTGCGAGACTAACGCACGGCGATTAATTTTTATATATAAAGAAAATTAAAAAAAAAAAAATGTGTAGATATAGATAGCGAAATGCTATCTCAAATTTTATTACAAATTTAGAGAAAAATGAATTATTAAAGTTTTCTAAAAATAAAATTAACGGAAGATTTGATTATACAGTAAAATGATATGCTCTAAAAATTATTGAATGTCATGCACTTTACTTGAATTTAATGAAATCATGAGCCCTCGAGTAAAAACCGTTATGAAAATTGCATATATTACCATCAGTTTTTTTCTCTCTCAGTAACCAGGTTATACTATTAAACAGCTTTAAAAATAGTAGTAAATAGTTCTTTTAAATATTTTATGACATTATTAATTTAACAACTTTTTAAGTGTCATAAACTACACTCTAAAAAGAGGGCTTTTATATGATTTTTTATGTGTGATAATAGCACTAAAAACTATTGAGGTATTGAGGCAAGGTACCCAACATGCTGGCTGCATTACCTCTCTGGATTGCTATACTTTTTTAAATTAATATACACATCCATACTAATATTTTAAAAAAAAAGAAGATTAGTATGTTTGTAATGAATAAACTCAAAAACTACAGTGCCGATTTAAAAAATTCTTTCACCTATACAAAGCTATGTTATCAGCGAGTAACATATATTTTATATTTTATAAAGTTACGTGGACGAAGTCGCGTGCAACATCTAGTTATAAAATAAAATCTCTGACCGCCTCTTTTTGTTTCTAATAAAAATGTAAAGAATTTTTATAGGATGTTATCTAATAAAAAGAACGATTTACGTTTATCGTGAGAGAGATTTGCGTATATGATTTATAGAAAAAATTGCATCCGCGCGAAGCCGTGCAAGAAGTGTTGTTCTAGTCGCAATTTTTTCATATACAGTGTGCTGAAATAAAATAATAAAGATTTTCTAATTTAAATAATTAGTTAAAGCGTTTGTGCAACTACATAATATATTATATGCAACCAAAAAAAAAAAAACATTAAGCTACAATTTCATAGCGAGACTGTCATGCCTACTTTAGCTGTTCAAAAAATACTTAGTGGCCAAAAGCCTTGCGGCTAACACTGTGTGCAAATAAACCTTTCGCTAATACTAATTTTGTGACCGCAATAAAGCAATTTGAATTAATAGATACATAAAAATTGGGTGAACCCATCGAGCGGTGAAGTAACGGAGGTTTTGATAAATTGAGAAGGTAGCACAAATACGGTCTAACTTTTTTTATTGTATTCAATGTCACCAAATTAAGTAGACGGTGACGCTTTTTTGTCATGCACGTGAATGACAAGCAGCCTGCACATGGTAATGTTACTGTGGTAGTGTCTGTTATAATAACCCAGTCTTAGTTGTGCCTTGCAGTAAGATCAGATTATTAAAAAAACTAGCTTGCTGAGACTTGAGAAAATATCTGACATCTTTATCGCTGTGACGACGGTGGCGCCGCTACGGCGACCTAATTATTTATATTTTTAAATTGAGTAGGTAAATGAAAATGTAATACTAAGAAAGTTGGTGAGTACGTCTACGCTCTGTTAAACAACAGAATAATACAAATAGGCTATATATACAAAAACCTATTAAAATGTAAGTCATGTAACACACGCCATTAATAAAAGTACTCAAAATAAGAAAAAAATATGTTTATTTAGCTTTTATGCGTCAAAGCATAATTTATTCTTTAATATCGATATCTTAATAAACTTTTAAGACAAACTCTGACGTTTATACCTCATAACAAACTGCCATAAAAATTTTAACTTTCCTTAGAACTATTTTCTAATGGCATTGCAGTAAAGACGTTGAACAACTTTTATGTGTCATCGTTGCACAAAATGAATAATGGTAGGGGAGCCCACGATGGTAAATGTGGAGTCACTCGAGCGTCGTCGGGACCTATTGGATTTTAAGGATTAGATGGGAGGAAGAAAGAAAAAAAGGTTATATGATATTTTCCTTTTTAACGGTGGGGTGAGCGTCTACAGGCGTTTAAATGTTCCTCCAAATAATCGTCAGATTAAGAATCAGCACGATCAGAAATTCAGGCTGAACCGTCTGTATGAAAATCTGAAGCGCTCGAGTATTTTAAAATAGCAAGCGCCAAAAATCTTTTTTCCATTTTCAAAAACTGCCACGAGCTTGGGTAACATCCGAATTGTCTGTACTTTATATGGGAGCTTAGTTTGGGTTCACTTAACATCCCCTCTGAATTTGTGACGCGCTCGAGTAGTATTTAAATTTTTACCCCAACTCCCATAAACCCTACCTTCCAAACCGGCAGATTAATAGATATCCCTTATCGGAGACACGTGGGGTGTATACATTGGCAATATCTGACGCGGTCGAGTAAATCCTAAAATCCCCTCTTGGGCTCCCCTACTATTGTATAAAGAATTCTTCAGGCGGCGACTTTAAAGCGTCAATGAGTCTTTTGTGACATGAATAATTAGAATAACGACTCTCGAATGCGAGTAACATAATATTGACATTTGTGCGTTAAACGGAATACTGACATTGATTGTGACATAACTACAAAACGTTTGAAAGTCACATGTGATACTCACTGTTATAGTTAAATATTCATGTGAAAAAAAAAGATAGTATCGTAAAATTACACAGACAGCCCTTACTATACTGCTGCATGTGTAGTGGCAGGGTATACTGCGTTTTGCAGTCATTTGGGCAGCCCATCTGGCAGCAGTAACCATGAGTTCGGTTCGGATACTTAATATTTAGAAGGAAGTTATTCAATCTCGCATTTACGCTTTCTTTAATGTGTCGTAAAATTGTCGTTAAGATTCGACGCTTTCCGTCTCAATTTTCACTCGTACCTGAATTTCTATAAAGCGGTTTATTATGTAACACTGTCTGGTTTATCTCATTTGGATAATCTCGTTTAAAAAACTAACTACCCCATGTTGAGAAAAAAGCGATTCTTTTTTGAAAATCCTTAATGAGTCCATATAAATACTAGAAATATCAGTAACAAACTGTCTTAAAAGTACACATAGTTATCTCGGATCTTGCTTGTTGAAATGTATGAAATTTGCACACAAATAGTTTATTACTTGGATTAACATATAGCATACTTTTTATCCTAGAAAAATCATAGGTTCTTGTGGGATTTTCCTATGTAATTTAAGTGTATGAAAAAGTGTATGTGAAAAATAAGCATTAAGAAGACGGCTTAACAAACCCCAGCCATTTAAAATAAAACTACTCTGTGTAAGAGTATTACGAAATAGATTATTATCGTCTCCTTTAGACCTATCAATAAACTTAGCCGCGGTAATAATATTTATAACTTTTCACTTTCCCTTTTCGCGTACTTCGTAACTGTAGGTACACGTGTTGTTTGACAAAACAGTTACAATTAAACAACTCATGATTTAACAGTTTTAATTTTAATTAGAAACTAGTTCAGTGCAATACAAAAAGTACAATGTCGATGTCACAGCTTTTTGTGTGTCTTTTTTATTGTTCATCTGACCTGTGACAGGAAGAGTTGGCAATAAATGTTTTAGATAAGGATTCTAAATGCTATTTTTGAACATTATTTTGATAGTTGAAATAGACATTACTTTTAGCAAACACCTTTAAATAGACTTTTTTATGTTAAAGTCCACAGAAAGGCTGGTGGTCTACTTGTTGGTAGGTGATGGCTACTGTCGTCTATAATATAGCAACGCCACATGTGCTGCAAGTGCCGACTATGGGAGGATTAAGGATAAGGGATTGGGAAGGGGTAGAGAAATGGGCATCCTTTACTCACTCATCGAAATATATACAACAGCAGACAGCACCCAAGCTGTGTAGTGTTTTCTGTAAAGGGGTCGTCGTAACTAAGTACTTTTTTAAATGAAAGGTAAGAATTCCCATTACTATGAGGATTTCATTTATTTCTTTCGATGATATAACCATTGCTTCGCTGTTTCTGTTGCGGACTGTACCTACATAATGAAAGAGCGTTTTAAATCCATCACATGTAATTTAGAAACACTTTAAGAGTCCACTTTAAGATGCAATTGAAGCTAATTATTTGGAAAACCGTTGACGAGAAGGTTTTCTGTCTCACGCGAAACCACCGACCGCGGTGCAAATTGTTACTTATTAACTGTTCAATCTTACTTTTTATTCTATAAATTAGATCGGTATGTATTGGTTACAGAATCTGAACTATTCATTCGTAATTCGCTTTATGTCTTAAGGCGACACAGTGCCTGAGAAAAATGTGGAAAATAAAATTAGAAAATAAGAATGTCAGTTTAAAACCGTCGGAAAATGCGAAATAATTTATTTATTACTTTATTCTTTTTATTTGTTAATTATTTTAGATTATTTGCTAGAAGAAGTTAGCAGAAGAAACAGACCAAGACGAACAACGAGTCATTTTATAATATGTAATGAATAGAATTGATATTAGATATATCTACATCTACATCAACAATAAAAGAAAAAAGGAACATTGATTTTTTTCTTTACTATATTACACGTAACATATATTTTTTCAGAATATTTGAACTGCTCGGTTAGGAGATCTATGCCTTCAATGATACGCCTCTTTAGCACTAATATGCGCCCTATAATAGCATCATTATATAAAAATTAAACATTCAATGAAATATTTGAACTAAGTACTGAGATAATAGTGTTATTGTAAATACTTAGTCAGCTAACAGCTTAAACAAACTTGGAAAAGAAATAAGTGTTAATGCACACAAAAGGACAAAAAGGACTTCTACCATTTCGCTTAAATAAACACGTGCCAGTGTGCAAATGCTATTTAAAAATAGAAAAAAAAAATGAGATAAAATTTAAAATTAGTACGTGTCAGAAGGTAATAAATATGTTACAGCATTATCCAAACGGCTGTTTCTATGTTGAATAATCTATATGTATTCAACTCATTGTAATGTCATAATTATTTATCTGTAAAATAAGTGGCAGCAACATTGAAGTCGTATAATCTATCGAAGTCTTTTATGTAGAGTAATAAATTTTTAATACCTTTATGGAAGAATATATTTCAATTGAATGTTAAGTTAGCCTGTTGGTTTCTCGTTAAGGTGTGAATGCACTTTTTTTTCTTTTTATTTTTTTTTAGCTGTAAAATAATTTGTCGAATATTTTTCAAAAAAAATATTTTAATAGCTACTTTACATTTTATGTGAACGGCTACGAAATGTGTAAGTTTCTGGCTGTGAAAAGTGAAGAAGTAATACTTAAACTTCTGTAATTAATTATTAATTAATTACCTGTATATTTGTAATTTTATTGTAAATTGCATTTTTTTTTCAAAATACTAGAGGATATTTTTTTTGGTTTGTTAAAGGCCGCTATTGAATGTACTTTTATTGACTTTTATATAACGTATACCCCAATAAAAAATGTATGAAATATATAAAGTTCCCATTGTAATAACTGTCAAATATTATTTACCTAAAAGAAAATTTATTTATCGGTTCAATTACTCTAATTTTATTTTAAATAAATAATTTTGTTTTCAAATGTCTTCTTTACTGAATTCGTTAAATCATACATAAGTTTGTAACTTATTGAGAATCGATTTGCATATATATATGTATAAGCCCGTGGTATGAAAATTTATAGGGGTAAAATCAAAATTGTTACGCGAATGCGTTATGTTATGCGTTATAGTTACGTTTCATTTTTTGAATATTTTATAATATCTGAAGTTTCAGATACACAATATTATTTAAAAAAAGAACAATGTTGTTCTTTCGGCGTGTTCGAATTGTGAAAATTTAAATTTTATAATCGTTCGTAAGGAGTAAACTCCAGTCGTGTGTCGGAGCTGACACAATTTTTTAATTTATATAAAGGTACAATTTTTATATAAAACCGTAAAATTCTTAAGTTTCGTAATGGTTTTCTTAAAAAGACAATTACGACCAAAATAGGACATAATACGACTAATTTCACATAAAAGTCACAATAAAATAAGCGATTGCAATAAAATTCCGGAAAACATTATTCTACACGACCTTTGAGCCTTAACTTTTTTTTCAAAAAGCCAAATAATTTATTTAAAATTTAAAATGTAATTTTCCTAAAATGTCAATTTGCAAATGCCCGCATAAATTTTTTTATTCATTTTATTTAGTCACAATACGTTCTTGGAGTCTTTATACTACTCTTATAAAACCTGTTTGTGGGTTAAAAAAACAAGCAACCAGCTGACTCGTGATCTGAGCAACGGTAAAAGCTTGATTATGCACACGAGTTGATACCAATAATACTGTCAATGTTACACTTTAATGTATGTAACCTAATCAATTATTAATTAATTATTAGTAATTATTTTTTTGAAATTAACGTGAGTTTTAAAATCGGGTCCTGTAACTGTAACGCAGACAAATTTTGTATGGTACAATTAAATTGTAACGGTCATCGCAATAAATAAGTGTTAACTAAGAATGGATGTAAAGGTTAATTTGTAACTTTCAGAGCATAACGCGTAAGTGTTTTTATATATGTATGTTTTTTTTTTTGTAAGATTCGCTGTGAAACTTTTAGGTAGGTACCTATATATATATACACCTACATATATATAAATGTCAGGTGTAAGTAAACCTTTAAGTTTTTATTACTGTATAAACATATATAACTTTTATGTATATATAAAATATTATTGTAATTAGGTATATATATATATTATAATTACCTTTCTTCCGCTTGGGCATGACTCTGACGGCAATAGAATGTTCAGTCACCAGGCATAAAGCCAGAGCTAGAAAACAGTATCTCGCACTGCACCCCATGTTAACACAAATGTTTTTTTTTTTAATTTTTTAAAGTTCGGATTTTTAATTTATTGCTATATCTATTTACGCACAGGATCGCGGTGCATTTGCCCGGTGGCACGATACGCGTTTAATCCAAGATTGCGTAAAACATTCGCGTAATTGCACCCACTTTTAGTGTATACGACAGAACCAACTCACGCCGGCTACTGCACGACGAACGAGTGAACCGCCCGACTACCCTATATTTTGACTTATACCAATTTGGCACTGCGAATTCCAGTTGTATATAAAACCTTTCGCCGGCTCGGGGCGGGCGGTTATTGGTTGTTGGCGGCGACTCACGGCGCGAAGGTGAAGGGAGCTGGAAGTGGAACCCCCTCCACTAGAGTAAGCGGGGCTGGGGGGGCGACCGATACGCCAGGGTCGGCAGACACTTTTGCTGTCGTCGAGACGCAAATATAGCTTGTGCATGCGACGCGCTGTAACAACGCGCTAAATTGCTCAGAGGAATGATAATAATGTAGCGTTCAACAGAAAAGATGAGAAGAAATTTTTTTTAGGAAATACATTTTTTTTAAATAGATGAATACTACTACTAGCTGTATAGCTTATATATAGCCGCTTCTAATAGCATCCTTTAATATATATTTAAGTTCAAAGAAAACACAAATTTTATGTATGTACATTATGAAATCATTTTTTTTTGTACAAAAGTTTGAATTATATATGACTGAAAAATATAGGTAACTGACTACACAAAAAAAAATATGAATTCCAACAACATGGTTTAACAATCTCATAACATAATAAAACATTGAAAATTTATTTAATTAAATTTGTTACGAAATAAAAGGCAATTAAATTATGTAAATTTTATTAATTTAACTGCTTAAGATTGAAAATTGTGACATTTTTTTGCACTATAATTATGTTCCTTATCCTACCTCGCAAGAACAGCTTCGTAAAGTAGACCAAATTTTAGTAACTTACAATAAGGTCACAATAAAAGGTCTGCAAATGCGCTGCGGACTATACTTCACCGAAACATCGACACATTCAACACCAACTCACCGGTGGTGTACAGTGGTGTACAGTTGTGTTTGTGTGTTCTACCGGCTGTACAATGGAGAGTGCTCTGATGAGTTGTTTCAACTAATGCCTACCCCAAGTTTTTACCACCATACTGCGCGTCACAGATGCGGAGTTCATCCGCATTACTTGGATAAGGTGTCACTACGCACAGTCCGGTTGAGTAGTAACTTTATCCCGCGCACGCGCGAGCTTTAGAACAATCTCCCTCCTGAGGTGTTTCCACCTAGCTACAATATGGGCTACTTCAAGCGAGCTGTAAACAAACTCCTACAGGGTAGGCAGCGCACTAGCACTCCCCTTGGTGTTGCTTGTGTCCTAAGGCGACGGTAACCACCTACCTTCAAGTGAGCCACCAGCCTGTCTGCCACCTTTATATTAAAAAAAAAACATGCTGTTATTTCACAGTGGTCTTTTGTAAGGGATCGCCTAATCGACTGCCCAAATGACTGCGAAAGTCTATGTGCCAACTTAGTACTCTATAGAACATATTTAATAAATGGAAGGTAACGAAATCATATAGCAGATACACGTGTCTCTACGAAGTAAAAAAAAATAAACTCGTAAATATTTGCATTACTAATAAAGAATATTTGTTTATGTAGCTGCTATGTCGCATATAACAGCTGTGTAGAGGTTATTCAGAAGTTAAATTAATTATTCAATATGTCATTAAATAATGGACGCTGTATATCATGTAAGAATCGATTAATTATAACGAATTGCAATGCTACTCTTAACTTAATCTAACTTTTAACTAATGAACCTAAATGCCCACAGTAAATTCTTGAAGTGTGTTATTTTGTAGGGTTCCGCGGCTTCATAGAAAAAGATCGCAAATGTGCGTCTGTTTATCTGTACATAGAGACGAATATAAACAATTTCATACAAAACGTGAATACTTACCATACAACTATACACTACGACATAAAAATAATTTAATATTACCAACATCCCGATTAAAACTAAATTCTTTAAATACCTTCATTTTTTTATAAAAATATATAACAAACTACCAGATATGTTAAAAAATGAAAACAACGATATATTTAGTAAATGTTATTATAACACTAATGTATATTTTATTGATAATATATAAGTGCTACGAAATGACAAATGTAAATATTATTTAAATATAAATAAAAAATCTTTTTATATAGTTTAATACGCTTCCTCTCTCCTAGTTGCATGCCCGACAGGGTCCATAACACTGGTCTTTTTAAATTTTGTAACATCTATTGCATTAAATGGCATTTAGGCATCCATGACGGTAACTACGGTGTGCCAACACCTTTTTCTTGTCCCTTTCTTATTTTTATTTTACCCTTAATCTAAGTTTCTTCCATAGCCTTTAACATACTTGTCTGATCTACGCCGCCCATTCGAACCTCCTGTTACAGCGCAAATTTCGTCATGTTAATTGTACAATACATGTTTACAGCGCAAATTTCGTCGAATAGTAATCACATATTAACATAAAAAAATGTCACAAAAATTTATGTCCACGATAGTTGTTATTGTACAGAAAACATTTTCTCTCAACTACAGTGTTAAATTTATCATGTACTTAGATATAATTTAATACGAAAGAAACCCAAATTCGTAGATATTTTGTATTCCTGTCAGTCAGAGACGTATAACGTCTTCTTAAGTGTTGCTTGTATTTATAAGTGTAGGCGACAGTAGTCACTTGCCATTAAGTAGACCGTCAGCCTGTCTGTCCCCCTTCTAATTAAAAAACTTAAAATTGCCAGGAACCCTCAAAGAGCCAGAGCCAAGCTTTACTCACATTTGACCGGTTTTTTTTTAACGAGTAAGTAACACCCATACCTTGTTAGCAAAAATTGTTGAAATGACCAAAGAAGGTATTTTTCGTTACGTCATAAGCAACTGAAGGCAATTTCGTTAATGAATTTTTTGTTCTATACATACACCATTGCTTTTGATAATGGACGAAGGCGCGTTTAACCGAACCAACACCGTGATAATTAAACTAGATAATAATACAGCCGGAGTTTAAATTAATGAATTACGCGTTACTTACTAAAAAAGATATTATGAGTACTTTAAGTTTGATTTGATGTGTAACATCTGTGTTACGATCTTTTCTCTTTTGAAACTACTCATCAAATTAAAAAAAATCCTATGGCGCGACGTCTCGCGTCTCCTTAAACTAGGAATTAGCCTTTCCTAGTTTTTGAGTATCTTATTTAGAAATAACCATCACTTGTATTAATGCTAAAGTATTCGTGTTTGTAAGAATACTAGCAATTTTTAATTTTGTGGACCATAGACATCTTGTGGTTTAAAAAGCCCTGTTACTCGAAGTAGAATCCAGCAATTGACTCATAAAGAAATACCTATACAAAACAAGTAGACGCAGATAAGCAAATTACAAAGAAATGTTATTATGATATTCATAAATTACGATAATGATATGTTTTTATCACATTTCCTGCCCAGAAGGTCGTCTGATTCAATTTTCACGATAAAAATATAAAGAAATGACACTTAGCATATTTTATCACGTTATCATTTATAGTTATTACCATCAATCAAAACAAAGTTGTTGATTTAAATGCGATACTAGTAATTAAAAGTCTGTCAAAACAAAGTTATTGTTTTAAATGCAATTCAAATGCAAACTGATAAAATTGAGATAAAATTGACTAACAATGGAAATGTTTCGAGCTCATATCTACTTACACTTAATTCTTATGTATTTCATGTTATTAATATTTACTTGGATATATGTATTTGTCTTTTGGATTTGTTTTTGTTTAATTTTGAAACAAAAACAAATGTAGTTGGTTCTTGTAATTCCCATAATATATGTATACATATTATAAAATAGTCATTCGCGATCATTTAAAAAAAAAACACTGAACAGATTTTCATGCAGTTTTCATCTATCATACTTTAATATTATAAATATTATAATATAGTCGCTAGTTTTGTTACTCTTTCACGCCGTAACTACTCTACCGATTATCATAAATGATTTTTTGTCAGGGGCACAGAAAAGACATAGGGATCCTTTCATCCAGAAAAAGTATGTCCCGAGAGATTAGTAGGAAAATGTAAAAATAAAATTAGTAAATTAATGAGCAATAAACATTTATTCAATGTTCTAATCTAATCTGATCTAATCTATTTTTACTTACTACATTAGAGAGAATTAGAATCTCATTCGCTGGACGCGAACGAAGTCGACGAATAAATTTCATATCTTGTTTCATGTAGTTATTTCAATTAAACTTAATGAAAATAAGTGATGTGCGTAACTTAGGTACTTTACAACCAAAACAATGTGATTTAAAAAAAGTGATTAAGTACAGATATATTTTTTAAAATCTAACAGTACATTTTTTTTCTCAATCAATCGGATAACATTTTATTTTTCATGTAGATATTTTAATTAATGTTAATGAAAATAGTTGATGTACATAATCTACTTCATTATAAAACACTGATTTAATAATTGATTGATTACGGATAACATTATTTTTCTCAATCAATCGGATAACATTTTTTTCATATATAGTTATTTCAGTTAATATTAATGAAAATAAGTGATGTGCGTAACTGAATGCGCACTTTAATGTGAATTAAAAAGTAAGTACGGATAACATTATTTTCTCAATCTAACTTCTTATAATTAAAGTGAAAAAAGAATATGACGTTTGCATAATGGACACGAAAAGTTCCATGTTAAATAAGCACAAACCGCATCCAGTGAGAATAAGACGTCGGTGAGACTTTGCTATTATGAATGTTAGAGCTTTCGTGGTCACAGGATCCGCCCATACTTCCCAAGAAGCGTCATAAGCGTCTCTGCTCAATTCTTCGCCAGCCTATAGACATAATATTAAATGTTTAGTATTTATAGTGTGAGGTTTTAAGAAGTATGCGTTCCTCTCGGCTTTGAACGGGTGGATTTTTTTCTGTATATCTAATATATAAAATTCTCGTGTCGCGGTGTTTATTGCCAAACTCCTCCGAAACGGCTGGACCGATTTTGAAGAAATTTTGTGTGCTTATCGGGTAGGGTGCTTTCCATACCCCTAAATGTTAAGGGTGGTCCACCCCAATTCTTTTTTTTTGGCAAAACAACGTTTGCCGGGGTCAGCTACTTTAAGTATATGTAAAAACCTTCCTCGTTTAACGCTTTTTGAAAACCGCCAAAAAATTCGTATGTATATGTATATATATATGTATATGTTTACTTACATGTATATGTATGTTCGACAATAATTTATGGCGTTTAAATAGTTATTTTTAAATATTAAGACGTCAGACAGGCTGACGGTCCAATGGACGTGTTACAATGACAGCTAGTTCACACTATACTAATAGTTCATAACAATATTGTAAGCCTTTAAGTACAATAGAGTTTAATTAACACAAATGAAAAACATTATTAGTTATATTATTATGTATATATAATAAAATAATATATAATACTATAAAATATTTTTTTATTATATTAACTTTCTGCCTTATATTTACTGCGACTTGATATCAGCATTAGATTCAACGAGTATAACAACGCTAGCCCCATTTTACAACATCCATAGTTTGACTACGTTCTAATATGATGTGGAATTTCCAATGTCCTAATAAAGGCCTTGAACTGACTAATTAATAGCCTTTTTTTTAGGAATTCATTGAGAGCTAGATTTTTGTAAGTTATAGGTATAAAATAATAATGAACAGAGTTGAGATATGTTTACATTATTTTAATTATTGTTATGTTGACCGGTTCTTGTCGTTAATATTTTACATTTTATGGTTGAAAATGTCTCCAAAGTTGTATAATCAATGGGCTAGTTCATTAGTCTTAATTGCCTTACTGGTCAGTTTTAATCAGACAAAATTAAAGAATTTCTCAAAAACAAACTTTTATGCTGCTTCAAAAACATTCAATAAAATAGCAAATATATATTTATTATGTTAATATAATAAGAATTAATCCGCAACTGTTATGCACCTATCAGAAAAATAGACTTCGTCCATTAATACCATTGTAAAATACCAAAGGAACAGACCAGAATTAACTTGTAGGTGCTTTATTATTTTTGTTGCAGCGAAACCACAATGGACGTTTCCAATTGAGGTCCACAATATCCTTGAGGTGTCTGCGTCAGTGGTAATCATAATAACATAATATTAGGCTAAATATACAAGAACATACACATATAGTTAATAACATAACATACGACGTATGTATAATTAATTATATGTTACTATACATACTGGTTTCTGTAATTATAATCTTTTGAATTAACCTACATCTATTGTACTCTCTCCTTGCGTCCCCGCCTGCTTTTCGAGTAAATTAGTCTACTAATGAGGATCAGTCCACTTGATGGGGTTAAGGATTGATTGATGGACGTCGCTGGTGGTTGCAGTAGCCATACCGTGACGGAAGCTCCTGAGTTAGCCTACGAGTTACCATCACGAAAAAACAGTCCACATCGCCATTCGCAAGAACCTATGTCACATAGATGCATACCACGTACGTCACCTTTTGCATACCACGTACAAATTTTAACAATACTCTTAAGAGATATCGCAGCAACACATACATATGGTAAGATATGAAACAGAAAGATTATATTTAATCTATACTTACGTCAATCAATTTAGTGGCGTAATAGCAAGGCGTGAACATGTGAAGAACACCGCTAAGTCCGAAAGTAATATACACGGGATCTATACGTTTCGTGACATAAATCTGGTATAAATTTAACGAAATCATGAATGTAGTCAAACAGAACACCATGAAGAGCCATGGTCCATAAATATCTTGTATTTGATCGTAAAAAAGCAGAGTTTCTTGGTGACTTTTCACTGCTTCTCCCAATCTTGTTCTTAATTCGAACCGATCTCTTGATTTTATAAATGATTTCTGTATTTGCAG
Organism: Synanthedon andrenaeformis; assembly: GCA_936446665.2. Taxonomy (NCBI): domain Eukaryota; kingdom Metazoa; phylum Arthropoda; class Insecta; order Lepidoptera; family Sesiidae; genus Synanthedon; species Synanthedon andrenaeformis. Next base: position 11,035,844 of record OW387780.2, on the reverse strand, counting down.
ACCCACCAGTTTCAATCTAAGTCTGAGGTGTGTGGTTACAATACAAAAGGATCCGTCGAAACCAATAAAAGATAGCGGTAAAGTGATACATTGAAACAGATTATAAGCAAATATAATCTCATAATATGGCGACGAGTATTGTTTGTCTTCTACGTATTTTAAATCAAGTTCATGAACCATATATCTTTTACCATAATCACTTTTTAGAGAGTTATATATCGTTAACGATGCTGCGTATATAGGAAATTCTGCACTCAATAAAATAGGTATTATCAACCAAATTGTTTGACCAAATTTTCCTTCTCCCACATATTTAACGTACAAATCTTGACAATCTTCGTCCAATTCGTTTCCTCTTAACAGATCTTTAGTGATTTTATGTAATAGGTCTTCGAAAATATCGTTTTTCATATTGACATATACGGTTTTGAATAGAAACAGAAACACTAAGACTCCCATAGTCACGTTTCTTGTTAAATTAAAAATGTCCATTGTAAATAACGTTTTGAATGTATAATGAAAGAACCAAAATATTTCGGGCCCGTTAATCAGCAGAACACAAACGAACACCATATATCTTAAACGTATTTTTTTCTTATTTGGATAAATCATACCCAAAGCTAATCCGAATGCACAATATTGGTATGTTTCATTGAATGACTTAAATTTATGTTCGATTTTATTCTTATTTAAAATTTTACTTTTTGAAGCCATCATGGCTATTATTGTTACCTATGAACGGATGAAGTCGTCAAGGGACTGTGAAGAAATCGGTAGCCTTTTAATGTTTTGCACTTTACCTGCATTAAAGGTAATCACGTGACAAATTACTAAGTAATTTTATCGCTATCAAACCACCACTTGTTCGTATAACACATTTATTTTTTACATGTTTCTTAGAAGTAACGAAATTAAGCCCTAAATTCACACACTCATCTATATATTATAATAAAATTAGTGATGTATATTTATACAATCGCTTTTTGCCTTGATATTTTGATAGAACGCGGCTGGCCCTTTAAAATTTTGATTTCATTCTCCTATGACGCCTAATCAGCAGAATCTAAATATTATAATAATATCATGATAATATTCACATTCTATTACTTTATTGTTATTTTTGTAAATAAATGTGTTTGTGACGCGACACTTGACAGTTCTTGACAGACTACAACGAAACCGTCGACAATATTCATAAACTGCGGCGTATTTTTACGGGCAGCTACCGAATGTTTAATTTCTTTTATAGAACCACCGTCAGTAAACGTTATTGACGGACCGTTAACTGTTCGCTTACCAGCACTGTAACGAACGTGAAAAAGGTATGTCGTTTATAAAACTGGCCCAAATATTTTATATATTAACTAGACACGAAGAAAAAAGAAATGGAAGGTGAATATTTGCAGCACTTCGTGAGCACATATTTATTTTTTTGTTTATTTATATATTTATTTATTGACACACCAGCAGTCACACATTATAATATGTATGTATATATACAATTAATTAGACCTATTGTACAAAATAGACACAGATATGCCATCCAATTACAAGTACGTTCATTGTTGAGCTAAATTACATTAGGACTATATAAAAGTGGTATATAATTAACAATTATACCTGTACATCCATAATAATTTAAGGTAACTCATTTTAAAAGACATTCTATTATACATATTATTATAAAAGTAGGTGTATTGTCAGTTCTAAAGTAGTATTTTTGATGAATCGTTATAGGAACCAACTCTGACTGAAATCAATTATTTATATAGATCAATGACAGCCAATCAAAGTCTGAGTGCGTAATAAATTAGGTCAGTACGCACACTGTTACGAATAAGTGAATGTAGTGAAGCCTGGTTTTACGACACTTGATCGTTAAACGCAGACTTTCGACGAGAGTGCTCGAGATTTTGCAGACCCCAGTTTTGAGACAGGAATTTTGTTACGACACACTTAACACGGCGACATTGCCAAAATTATAAAAATCAATCAAGCCTTGTTGTAACATTACATAACTTATAATATTACTGAAATAAATTGTTTCTTTCTACGTACTAAATTAAAACAAAAAATAACTAAGTAGATTAGTGTTCAAGATGTTGATATTGATTGAGAACTTTTCTAAAAAGTTTTAGTAGCAACAGATTTAATATCATCTTGATATTTAGATCCTTACCTACACAGAGCAGGCAAATTTAGTCTATGCAACTTCTTGTTCTTGTACTCCTTAATTACAATGTTAATTTCTGTGTTATATATATTAAAAACTTTAATCTTAGACACACTGGTTTTACATATTGTTTTCTAACACAGCCATTTATTTGTTTTCTTAAATTACAAAAATTATCACTAACTTATGACAAACTTTTGTTCATGGAATTGATTGCACTTATTTTTTAGCTATATCTGAAAGTGATCTTGTAATATTCTAAACGCGGAAATTCTGCGTGTAACAAGACTTTCAACAAAAATCTATACTAATATTATAAAGAGAAAAGATTTGTATATTTTTTTTGTAATGAATAAACTCAAAAACTACTGGACCGATTTAAAAAAATCACTTATAGAAAATTATATTATCAGCGAGTAGCATAAGCAATATTTCATAAAGTGATGCCGACGAAGTTGCGTGCAACAGCTAGTATTATAAAACGCATAGAGAACTAAGCAAGACAGAGAAAACAATGTTCAAATTAAATATAACTGAGTAATGTTGTGGCCTGGGCCTATCGTTGTCCCATTCCGGACAAAGGTATTATTGAATAATTTGCTATAATTCGCGACAACTACCTAATGGGTATTAAATTGTACACAGTTGTTTGTTACCGTTAAATTGCTACTAACAATCACCGAAAGGTAGCTCTTTTCAAATTATCGAAATGTAATTTACTGAAATTAGATAAAATAAGATATTGAGTATACTACTGCTGCTAATGGCAACTGTATTTTATTTTCAGTAGTTATAGTTTATATTCTACTTTTAAAATTGGTTTTTTTTTTCGTATTCAGTAAATTTTTCCCCACATAATTTGCTAGTGGAATTGGATAGAATCTCAGTTGGACACCCCTTATGGCCGTCCACCCATAATGCCGTAGAGATAAGCGGCCATACGAGCAGGGGTTTAACCAAGAGTTTCAGGTGGAAGCGGCCTCCGACTGCGATAGTTTGGACCGCAGAGGAGAGGTTATGGGGTGCTCCTTATGTGAAGCCCCTCGCTGACTGCCCGCTGCGAGAGGTGAATGCGGCTAGTGCTGATTCTGCTTGCTAAACTTAGGCGCAATTTCACTATACTCTTTTAGTATTTAACATCGCTGTTAAGTCATTTAGCGCTGTCACTCGCACACTGTAAACGTCTGTTAAATGACTTAACAGCGATGTCAAATACTTACAGAGTATGGTGAAATCGCACCTTAATAGTTTAGTAGTAGTAGTAGTATTAGTTAGTACAGAGATTGTACAGGTTGTTTAAAAGAGCCGCGTTTGTACATTAAATATTTATTAAAAAAAAAATTGTACACGTAGTACCTACCTACTTATGTTACCAAGGTCAAAAAATAGTTTTAAAATTTTCGTCTGTTTGTCAGTAGGTACGTTTATGCAGACTAATCTAAGAAACGGCTAAACGATTTTAATGCGGTTTTCACTTACAATTAGATAGCAATTAGTATTTGATTCATTCCAATCGGTTTAGATACAAAAAAGTAACCGAACAAGGAAATATCAAGAACACCGAATATCACCCGTTACGGGCAGTGCTAGTAAGTAAATAAAGATTAATTCACATACTCGTAAAAGTAAATGACATGTTATCGATATCTATTGATATTTCAATCGGCAAATTAATAAGTAATGAAATGGTAAATTGCGAATGTAATAATTGAATGATGATCCTTCACGAGGGCACGCAACTTCGCGTGCAATGCGTTCCGGTGGCGGCCCAGCCGACCGAGTGTTGACGGGCGGGTAGCCGACTTCTACTACAGCTAGTATGTTGAGCAACTAATAGGAAGCTATTTCATCTATTTTAACACGCCCGTCGATGATGGTCAAGTTAAACAGCGTCCAAGCAATCTAGGGTTCAGTATATTATAAAAATATCAATGAGCAACTTGGATGCTTGAACTTGGTGGTTAGGGCGCTTGACTTAAATAACTTCAACGCTCCGTTTCATGGTTCATTCCAGGGTTCGATACCGGCAGTGCAACATTCTAGTATTTTAATTTTTTTAAAAGGGTTATATGAGTGTAAAAATTTGGATCTTGATGAATGCATCTAGTAAGATATTTTTTCTCATTATATAGAGTTTCGAAAAATATAAAAAAAATTGGCACAATTGGTAAATCGTAAAGGTTTTTAATTATTTAAAAAATAAAGGTATAAAATATACTAGTTTAAATTGTGGAACCCTGCTACTTTTTTGCAGATTGGCGCTACCTCAAACGAAATAATCACGTAAGTTTTTAGCCTTTTTATCACAGTTTAATCGCCGATGCGTGCCCATTATTAAAATGTTGTAACGTAACAAAATGCTCTTTTATCGAATTTGCTCTTGATAAGATTTTTATAATTGCTGATTTGTGAATATAGAATTAAGGCGAGCGTTAAGGAACGCTCCGCCTCATGCTTTCCGGGTTCGATTCCTGGAAGGGTTAACTTTGGAAATGAACTGTTCAAATTAGATCTCGTCTGGATATGGAAAGTACTGACATGTGTTTCGCAGTCGTTTGGGCAGCCCATTTAGTGATAGTACCCACCCTCTTACAGAAGGCCGTGAAATAACATGTGCTGTTGTATTTCGAATGAGTTTGTGAGTGAGTAAGAAATGCCACAGCCCCATATCCATAATCCTGCTATGGTAGGCAGCGCATAACCCCGTGGCATTCTGGCAGTTATAGGCGACGGTGGTTACCTACCATTAAGTGGACCGTCAGCCTGACCTTAACCTTAAATTTAAAAAAAAACTATACAACCACCTATATACATATATAGGACGTATAGATTTTATGAATGGAATTACTAAGTAAATGCCGACATTAAAACAAAGGAAATTTGTTGGCATTCCAACACCTACACGTGTTTAATTCTACAAAATACAGTAATGTTTAAAGATAATTTTAAAGTGTTAATTAATTCAAACATTATTAATTGTACTTTGATGAATTTATAAGACAAAGTAAGAAGGGAAATGATTTTTTGTGTGGCTTCATGAAGGTTAGAGTGGTTCATTATAGCATGACATAGCGTAGGATGTTATTATGACTGTTATCTGATTATAGTTAGATATGCTTTTTAAGTTAATGTGTACTACGAACAGATATGGATAATTTATGGTTCATTTTTTAATTGGAATAATTGCTTAACACGAGATTGTGTAAAATAATCGTATTGTTTAATGGGACGAAGCGACAGTTGCGGCATGCCATGTCAGTATGCGTATCAACCTATTAATAAGCTTAAAAACAATTTTAATCGCTGTAAATTTTTACTACAGTGAAACAAAAGGTTTTTTTTTTGGGCAGCGATTGACTATTATTTTTTAAGAATTTTTTGTACATATCTGCCCGATTCAAACTTTATCTGTTATGCACTGTATTTTTATTTAAGTTTTAGTTTTACTTTAAGAAGTTAAATTTGGCGAGGAAAAATATGCTTTTCTGCTAAGTGCTCGCCTGAAGTCTGCCACGCTTGCCCAATAAGACTTTACCTACGCGATGTTGAATTATGCTACATCAGATCTTCCAGATACGTTGGCTTCTTGAACTATTTCTTCACAATTGAAAACAGCGATAATAGTTTCTTATACACACAAGAAATGTAAAATAGGTAAATTTTCAGGCATAATAGGTACATAAACCTGCGTTTACCGACATCATCCATTCCCATTCCGTTTCACAAGAAAATGTCACCGAGGCAGCATCGACCTGATTGCATTTAAACTAGCTATACACATTTGCAACCAAATAGTAGATTTTAACAAAAAAATAATGTGTTTTATTTATTTATTTTATTTTGCATAATACTCATATTCATCATATTCGTGTTGTTCATCATACTCGTATACATTCGTATTCGTATTCATTCGTGAATTATATGTATCTGACCCGGCGAACTTCGTACCGCCTCAAAATCAATAAAAGATGATGATGATGATGATGATGATTTAACGATGATGTGTCGGTTGTTCAGTAATTTGAAGCTTTAACCAGGCAGGCGCAACTCAAAGGAAAGAAAATGATGTATGAAACGGAGGAAATTTTTAATGGCGGAATAACCCGACTAAGTCAAGGCAATTGCGAAACCCATTGTTATTAAAGACATCGCCGATTCTCTAGTTTGGCCGTATTATACATCAAAACCACAAACAACCATCGGCGCCATATTGATGTGTATTGTGTTGCAATATGGCGTCTTTCATTTCAGCTGTGTTTGTTTGTTGTTTATTTTCGGATTTTTCGGCAAGCAGAGTATTGATTTTTATAAAACTTGCCAAAATTTTAGTGTTTAAATACTCTTTCTTCGTAGTGTTATATTTGGTGTATCGTGTTTAGTGTTCTAGATGCCGAAAGTAAGCTGCGAAATATGTGGCCTAAGAACGAGTCGCATTGATAATAAAAAACGAATATTTTTGGCCCAATTCCCGCTGGATGAAGATAGGTTAGTGCATATTATATCTTGCTGCTGTTCTAAAACCATGTATGATATAGTTTATTGGGACTTTAGTTCAAATTTTCGAATAAAATTGTGTTGCATATGTGTTGCATGTAAACAATAGTGCAGTGCAATTTTTTATCGACAATCGGCAAAAATTTCTTTTTTATTTTATTGCACTGAATGATAAGAAATGAACACATGCATACACCCTAATGTACCAATCTCTGCCAATCCATTGAACGATGAAGTTTTCAGTGAATTCCCGCTCCATATTGCTAAAAATGCTGTAAGAGATGTACACATGCATACACCCCAATGTACCAATTGGTTTGTTTTAGTTTTATTTTGCCTTTCTTTTTTATTTATATGTACATTTAACTAAAAATAACATTTATTATTCATTTACTTTCTAGGTGCAGACAAGACTGAAAAGAAAAAAAAAACAGCTGTACAAACAATAAATGAAATGCTGTTCCATGTATCGGGCCAATCCATTGAATTACTTTATGAATTTATTAATACGTTATAATAATCCAATTTTTATGTGTGTTACAGAACCTTCAACGTCGACCTTGGATACTGCCGTAATTAACTTAAAAAATAAATAGATCCTGCAGTCCTCAAAGATTTTATGTGAAGTTACTCTTGTGGCTAGGGAGCTGGGTGCCAATCGGCGATAACCGTAAACTGTATGATAGTAATAAAGCAATGATTGTAATTATTTGATTTTTTATTTGTCAGTAAATAATATTTAAAATTATGTAAGGGTTTTTTTTTGGGATTTTCATAAAACCATAGACTATAGAGTCAATTATACTATCGACCTCATGTATCGTAACAATAGCACATCCTTATTTTTTGTTCGTTATGTTGGCAGCATCGTACTTTTTAATTTTGGTTAGGTTGGTACTGGAGCACTTCCTCGTTTTCATAGAACAGTTAATTTCATTTTCATTGTATGGGCGTCCCGTCTCTTGTAACGTAGTGATTATATACTCTTTGGCTTTAACGGAAATTTTAACGGTGGATAAGTCTTTACGGCATCCCTCTATAGTTGTTCCAATAGTTTATTTAAGTTTTGACAGATCACGCACGTGAAGTTTTACAATAATTTTCGGTACAATGTCCACTTAGTGATGTGCGATTCGCAATGAATGACCACAGACTATAAAAACCGTAATGAAATTAATCGATGTAGACTGTTGTAGACGCTATTCCAGAAGAAGCAACTGCTACCACAATGTCAGATCTAGCACGAACAGTGGCTAAAATGCCAAATGAACATGAAGGATGTCTTCCCAGTTCCACCAGGGGCATTCAGGAAAAATATGCCACCATTTCCCGATTGCCTTCATTAATGTATCTAGACTTCCAGGCGTTTCTCCATTTCTCATTGCCAACCGAGCAGTTTCACGGGCTGCCTTTCTAGGCTCTCGTGTTTGAGAAACACAAAGTCGGGCAATACTAACGCGGCGCTCTTCTCGTGCGACAGTGGATTGATTCGCAATGTTCTGAAGCCTAATTGCATTACGACTTTGCAATTGTAATTAATTTTGAAATAATATTTATGTATATCACCTAAATTATATATATTTACACATTTTATATTATAAAGCATCGGTCCCTTTGGCAAGGTCCCAAGCATGCTGGCTGCATTACCTTATTTATTGCTGGCTGCATTAATGATCTGTTGAAAAAGGTAATAGCCAGCTCTAAAATCGCCGGTTATGTCAACCAAACACTTTGATAAAATGTTAAAGAAATTAAGAGCGTTGGGACCCCACGGACCCAGAGATTCGACACCGAAGGGAATGAATATGTAGCCGGTGCCGATATCACTGTATTTGTGAATTTTCCGCTTTTCGGCCTCCGCCTCCGCAGCAGCACCAGCTGTGGTCAGTGTTCATGAAGGTGCCACAGGTGGCATCCCACACTAGTGGACGACCCATCCTCCATAGAACTAGGGACATCCCATCAGGTCTCTTGCCATCATCACGTAAGATACCATTTGGTTCAAGAATCGAAGTTATATTAATGGTGGCAAGAGACCGATGTATGATGTCATTTATGCTGGCGTGCCTTGAAATACAGCCGGAGCTATTAATGCAGGAAAGTCTATCGATTAAGTATTGTAATTAATTTTGAAAGTGTCATAAACGTCAGACCAATCGAGCTGCGTAAATATTAACTGAATCAGACATGGTGGTATGTCCACCGCACAGCCGCTGGTAGCTTTTATATTTTCAAGGCAAATGGCCAAGTATTTGATCTCACGCTATAGATAGTTGACCACGGATCTAGTTGCGTGTTTTCGTTGTAACTGTCATTCATTGTTCACTCGCCAGCGTTATGATACTTAATCATAGTATGTCACTGTGAAAAAGTTTTTTCATGAACATATTTTGATAGAACAGCAATGCGTTTTAAGTTATTTATTTAATCATTGTATAAATTCTGTTTTGTTTGTCTGTAAACTCTTTGCTATAATTATTATACTTTTCGACAATTATATTGTTAGCTTATATATGTATGAGAAATTAGACAAAGATTTTCTCTAAAATATAAAAGTTTTTGAAGCAGTATTATTCTTACAATTATAGCTCCATTTAATGTAAACTTTGGCAGACAGTTGGTGGTGGGGGTTTACCGTCACCGGGACCCGGGCGGTGGTCTTGGGGGGAGACTGCCGTCCGTCGTAAGGTCCCCCGAGATGGCCGGCGTACCTCCATTTTCGGGTACGCCGAGGTTATGACATCGAGCGTAGGACTCCCCGCACTGGATAGCCGTGGCGGGGCACCGAAGTCGTGTAATAACGTCCCCGCGACCTTGCCCATCAACGGCCGCGCTAGAAAGTCGTTGGGTTTTAACCGGTATGAATCCGGCATAACTCCGCAGTATCCCTTACACTGCCGAGTATCCAAGAGGATTTCCCAGCGTTAAAATAAGGGGGTTTACCGTCACATATTAACACTATCAATGTCATATATGCTGCAAGTGCACTTACTTTGATGAAGGGTAAGGAATAAAGAAAGAATAGGAAAACGGGCTCTACTATCAATTAGTCCCTGATACACAACACAATACACGCTATTATATAATGGCAAACCTTTGTAAGGGGGTGGTTACTTTCACCAGATGAGAGACACGCGCATTATCTGCGTCTATGTAATTTAACGAAATCTGGAGACATATATGCATAGGTTATGTAGTTCAGCATTTTCGTTTTTTTCTCGTGTCGTGACGCGTCCGGTGTATGGAAACTGACACCAACCGACACGGAGCCGAATGTCGTGCTCCTAATTTCGGTAAGGTTACTAACACAATATCACAACAATTTGACGGCGTCTGTTGCGTGATATAGAACAATAGTCCGAAACAAAGGTCGCTTCTGTTCTTAGGTGCACAATTAATTTACTAAACTTTGATTAAGAATGCGTGTCGGCACTTACTAACTCAATAGATATTTTGGATGCGAGTTCATTAACACGTGATGACATACTAAAGTCAAGTTTAGGAATCTTTCTGTGCCTGCACATAACGCTGCACTATAATATATGTATAAATAGTAAGATTTTGTAAGTTTATTTTTATGCATACTTGTCAAGTAGTATTTATACTAAAGTAATTTAAGTAAAATATTTTTTACTTTCTTTTCGAGCCCGTTGGATGAGTGGTTAGGGTGCTTGCCTTAAAGCTCTGTCTCAGGGGTCCCGGGTTCGACCCCGGTCGGGTTTACTCAACTTTAGAAATGAACTTTTTAAAGTTCACTGGTCTGGATCTGGAAAATAATGGCAGAGCACGCTGCATTTAGCGGTCATTTATGCAGCCCGTCTGGCGGCAGTAACCACCGCCTTACATAAGACCACTGTGAAATAAAAGCATGTGTGCTTTTATGTTTCGTTGAGTGAGTAAGGGATGCCAAATCCCATTTCCCTATACATTCCTATCCTATACATGGTCGGCACCGCACTTCCAGCACGATTGGCGTTGCTTGGGTTATAGGCGAAGGTAACCACTTACTATCAAATGGACCGTGAGCCTGTATGGTATTGAAATTTTCAAAAATCCTCTCTTAGCAGATACTTAGGTTATAAAATAAACCTATGTTCCAAATTTTAGCTTTCTAAACATAGTAGTTTTATGTACGTTGATATTCAGTCGCTACAAACGTTTTTATATAGTGTTAATTTTTAAAAGGGAAATTTATGTTATTTAAAAATTACTTGGGAATTTATTTTGCATACGAATTCTTCAGTAACAATTCGTGATCTCTATTCTCAATAAAATGCTAAGTCACGCATATAGGACTAAACGTTTAATTGTTTTGACTAATACAATGCTTTGATATGTACTGACATACCTTAATAGGTATGTAAGGTTGTGGTAATTAGCTACAGATATATCTGATTTATACGCAGTCGTGATTTACAATTTAGAAATGTAATCGCGTGGGCGGTGCATCGCAAGTTGCGGGGCTTGCTTGAGGTATTGTAGCAGGTAGTAACTGCTTTTATCGTAATACTTCACTTAGCACTAAATAAACATTTTGTAATATTATGAGAAGTAAATATTTATATGCTTTACAGTCCAGCGTTTAATCGTAATATTATAAAATCACAATTTTCATACGAATTGTATAAAGGAGAGCGTGACCATTTTGTGTGAAAAATTCTTTAATAATAAATAAATTTATTATTATAATACACAATAAACAATGTTTAAATATATAATAATAAATAAAACTAAAGTGTCTGTTTGTAATGTCAAAATAACTGCTTTTTACTACATGTATATATATCAAAGTATCAATCAGACCTATATCAAAGTATATGCGGTACTTATAACAAAAAAATAAATTTGAAAACCTGAGTGTCTATTCGTTATTCAAATGAATAAATTTGATGAACTTTCATCATAATGATGAAAGTTCATCAGGCGACAAATATAGTCAAAAAATTTATCCTTTACAACGTTAGTAGGATATTAAATATTAGCTTATGAAATTATAACTACTGTAAGCTCTAAGAGATATGATCCAAATTACTATCATCGTTGTAATTATCAGTGAAGCGTTGAATGACGTCCTGACCAAGATTTCTAACAACAAGTGGATTTGAGAATGTAGTTTATAAGTTCCTAGGGAGTCCTTTAGAAGAGAAATACATCCAGCGATGATAAGAGTGGTATACTGATGACAGCGAGCTGCTGAGTGATGGCTATGAAGACAATTTAAACTAGTTTCCATAGATGCGTCGAATTGGATGTTATTCTTAGGCATTAATTCTGTGTACGCAAGAGTCCTTGAAATATACAAAATATTAGTATAGTGAATTTTACTAGTAGTAGTAGTTAAGGAAAAGAGTGGGTCTGTAAGTACATGATCGCAGAAGTAGGTTCGGACCGTGAGCGACCACCCAGAGTGCATGGTTCCTTGTTCTCAAGATCCTATCAATTTGTTGCCGGCTGCCTGCTGCGAGAGATTGTTACGTTCGTTGCTTTTGAGCTCCACTAACTGAATCCAAGATAACGTTATGTGAACACTTTCTCTGTAATAAGATTTTCGTTTTGAATGTTTACAACGCGAGTGGCGTATAATTTGTTTAAGGCTCCAGGATAATGTCTCAATGTTAGGCTGCATAATAGTTAGTACAGCTTTGTATTTCGAATGTGACATAAGTTTCATTGCATGAGTTAAGAAAGAGCCTGATTACTCAATAGTTGGAGTTCTGTATTCCAAATAAGCTCAAACTTTATTAGACCAAGGAATGAGGTCACAAATGGTAGGTATTCATATAACGGTATTACTATCTCTTAATATGTCTACCTCTACTTCTTTTACCGTTTAGTGGATACCATTCTCTAGACTTAAATATTAATAACAGGTATTAAATAGTTACATTAGTTAATGGGTATAATATAAACGACTATCTGGTGCCCGCGACTTCGTCTGCTTTGAAAAATAAAACATTAAAAAATATACATTATCCTTTTGCCAAGCGTTGGATCTTTATTTTCTGATATACTATGTTCATCCTGAAATTCTATTCTAATTATTGGTGAAAGATATTTTTTTTAAATCGGATGAGTAGTTTCGAAGATTACTTTTACATACAAACTTTACTTCTTTATAATATTAATAAAGTCATAATAAAGTAATTATGACATACTTGTTATATTAATACGATATAATTATTAATTATATTATTATTTATTTATTTATTATTACAAGGCATCTAAGTCTAGTAACACTTGGCGGATGCTACCGCAATTAATGAAGGCACAGACTGCACCAATTAAAGTTCTAAGTTACATCAAATGCAGTCAAATTGTTGAATAATTTTCAATTTTTATCGCTGACAAAGCAGCTTGATTTAAGTTCTGTTTGTGATGTAACATGCGCAAGAACACCGAAAAGTTAAAGAGTAAGTTTTTTCTCAAGAAACTAATGGAAATCGACTTGTATCAAACAAGTAAGTTACTTTTTAAACATGCAAATCTTTATTAAAATTGTTCAGATGCAAGCTTGAGCCGCCTGAACTGGATTTTGTAAAACGTTCGTGAGAAAAGTGAAAACTGTATCACATGGGAATAATAATTTCTTACTTACTATCTAAGGATACAGGTATAACTTCATGTCAACAACTTGTCATCACAATTCACCTTTAACTCAGATCGAAGATAAGGGAAAAAATGGTGAAATCATGAGTTTTTCATAAGAACGCTCAGAAGCGTTTCACATTATAAGTTGTATCGCAGATTTAAGTGAAAAGGTAATTATTATTAAATTTTGTTACAACGAAAACACAAAATACTTATTTTAATTTTATGATAGGATAAGAATCTGTAAAGAAAAAATATCAGAAAAAATCCCACTTACTTAGCTTAGGTTTAATACTCTAATGAAGGTATAGTTCCATCGTATCTTTTTTTTAAATTTAATATAAAAAAATTAAGATTTTGTAGGATTTTTCCTTAATTTATTCTCTTTATTTTACGTAACGAAGCAAAATTTTTATATATTATATAAAGAAATGAAGCACGCAAAAAGCAAAACGAATTAGAACACGTTATCTGAAGAAAAAATCTAAAGGTCTTTTCAAACACAATACTATTTTGTCTTGAAGCATCTACAGATTCAAGTGTGATAAAATTATATTTTCTCTTAATTTCTCAAATAATTAATTAATTAAGTACACACTCAAATTATGATGTTCGCACTTAATTAGTAAAAATAAAAACAAAGGGGAAACCAACATAAATTGTCACACAATTAGTGGTGCCACAGAAAAATGCGTGTTTATTTTATTAAACAAAGTGTCCCACGGAGTAAAAGTGTTTCGTTATTTTTTTACACTCGTTATAACTTAAATTTTACCATTGATTCATGTGGGATACCTACGTTCATCTCTCACAAAACAATGTACCTTTGTCCAAACATTATAATTGCTGTGTTGAATTCGTAATTATGAACACAAGACAGACATGTTTAATTTTGATAAAAAGTCACTTTCTTTGAAAGAGAAATTGCATTCTTTTTTTTTAAAATAATTACAGAAATTGCAAATTTTTTGGTGAGAAAAGAGGTAAGTATGTACCTAAGTGAATTTCTATGTCGACATTGTGTAGTGCGGCCGCTGTTGAATTTTATTTAATAAGCCTAATTGCCAAGTCTCAATATTGCCTGCCTTAAAATTATAGTATGTGGACAATTAAGTTTTTAATTATTATTATGTTAAAGTCAACATACAGGCTGACGGTCCACTTGATGGTAGATGGCTACCGTCGCCTGATAACACAAACAACGCCATATGTGCTGCAAGTTTGCTGCCGACTATAGAAGGATTAAAGATAGGGGATAAAGAAAGGGATGGGGTAATGGGCTCTGGCATCCCTTACTCACTCACCGGAACACAACAGCACACATGCTGTTATTTCACGGTGGTCTTCTCTAAGGGGGTGGTTACTGCCGCCAGACGGGCTGCACAAATGACTGCGAAACAGTGTGCCTTGCCACTAATACATCTTTGATTGCTACTACTGCATTCGACATACATCTTATCGTTGCATTATTTAACTTCACTCTACATGCATTATTTATTTATACTCATAACCCAATCAGATTATTACAGTAAAAAGCAAGGAACTGAACTGCAAACCACTCACATTATTTCATTATTATCGAATGACATAGCAGGTTTGATTGCATAAAAAATAAACTCATTAAATTGTACTTTAAAAGTAGAAACTTGTTTAATAACATAGGCGTAGGTTCAAGTTACAAGGCACCCCATTATGTAATTACATGTCTAAAGGAGAAAAATGTTATATGCCTACAATTTTTAATGCCCTTGTGATGTTGATTAACATATAGTTTGAACCACTCTATTGTGAAATATGTAACAAATGATATCTGTCAATCTTTTATAATTAACCCTGGCTTATTATTTCGATCTGAAATATATACTACATCCTCAGATATGAACACATCACCATTATTTTCATTTTCTTGTAATATTAAGTATTATTTTATGTGATATTTTATATTTATATGAAATATTTTTTTAATTACATTTCCATAATAATATCTATAAATATTATAAAATGAAGTCGATGTCCGCTTCTGTCTGCTTCTCCGATAACTAGATCACGGATATTAATAAGGTTTCCACTAATAGATAAAACGATAAACGACGAAGGTTTGTGTGTGTACACAATTTGCAAATAAAAATTGCATCTCTTCGAAGCCGGGGTCGGGTCACTAGTTTGACTAAATACGTTAATGGAATATTATTAACGTTATATAATCCGTTTACAATTATATAACGGAATACAATAATAAAGGCGAGTAAGGTCGATTGGGTTTATGGTAATAAAAGCAACCGTTACAATCACTGTGACAGCCGCAAGATAAATCTTTGTACGAAAGAGATTGGAATAATTAAGTTTGTCGACCGCTTTGCAGTTAAAGGTTGAGCTTTTTGCGCTGTAAAGCTATATTATAATAACCCATGTATTTTTTTTTAACGTAAGGTTTGTTCGTTTTGTTGAACACTTATTACGTAGGGTATAGAAACAATACTTGATAGACTTGACAGTCCAAGGACATTGGGAGAGTTTACTTAAGGTAATTTTAGGTCATAATTAATACTCAATGAGAAAATGTAACACGGAATTATTATAATAACTAATAATATTATGAATAAATTAATAATGAATGAATAGGAACTAGAATGAGAATGGAGAAAAACCGGACGCCTTAGATGAGTGGTTTAACGCTTTGCCTTCGTTCGGCCCTGGTTCGGCTCTCGGCTTTGGAAATGAACTTTTTAAAGTTGTTTCTGGGCTGGATGTAATTGAACTACTGCGACGAAAAAATCCCAATAGTCCCAATTGAACTAGTGGGAATAGTTTTACAATCATTTGAGCGGCCCGTCTAGCGGCAATACCTAACCCTTACAGAAGACCACCGTAAATTTACAGCATGTGTGCTGTTGCGTTTAGGTGAGTGAGTAATAGATGCTATTCCATATCCCTTTTCCTTCCTAATCCCTTATTTCTACTATGGTGGGCAGCGCACATGGAGCACCTATGACGTTGCTCGTATTATACGCGACGGTTGCCACCTACCATCAAGTGGACCGTCAGCCTGTTAGACGAGCTTCAAATTAAAAAATAATATTATGCTATATGTAAACAATTTGAAATATTTTCTTAAAATCTGTTTAATACCCAAAGGCATTTAATTATAATGAGCATTTTTATAAGCGCCGATATACATTAAAAAGTGGACGTCAGCCTGTCTGCATAACTTTTTCATTAAAAACTGATGGCGACCTCGATATATTATGATGGAAGACATATACATGTTATATCTATATCTTAGTAAAATGACGGTAATGGAATGGCTGATGGCAGAATCTGGAGGTACACCTATTCACAATGAAGGCTATCGCTTCGGACAACCGCAAAGTGGAAAATTAGAGTTGTCTTGACTCTCAACCGACCTCTGAATAGTAGATCAATGATTAAACATACAATTTGTCAAATAACCAGCAAATAACAGGTAATGTGTCGTCGACAGTTTGAAAAGTTGCTATACCCCGTTTTAATAATTTTAAATGACGACAAGTTTCGTTTGTGTAGGATAACCATGTTGAGCTAAATGCTTAGTAACTTTACTTATTAATTAATTATTTATTTTATTTATTACTAGCGATCCGTTCCCGGCTTCGCACGGGTGCAATTTTTTTCTGCAAATTAAACGTAGAAACCTTCCTCGTTTAACGCTCTTCCCATTAATGAAAACAGAATAAAAATCCGTTCGGTAGTTTTTGAGAATCGCAAACATATAGACAGACAGACGCAGCGGGGGGACTTTGTTTTATAATATTAAAAAACGTAAATTTAATAATGTTGTCTTCGTGAGCGAATTGATTTTTGTTTAATTGTGCGTAACTTTGGCTTTTTCCTGTGTATATTAGTTCCACTGAGATAAGAGAACGCAGTTCGGCGAAATATGGGTAAATTCTATCTCAAAACTTTGATGATGAATACTAAAGCTGTCTATCAAGCTGATAGTGATGATCGTTAGGCAGAAAAGATAAATGTTTCAACTTATTCGTGTACATAGACTTTTCGAGTTTAATGAGAATGATGCTTATGCATTAAGATAGCCTCACTCTACTTCCTTCGAAATAAATATAACAAATCACCCATCAGGTTTAACAAATTTTTAAATTTCTAAAAATTTTGACGATGTTCTGAAATTTCAAAAAATCTTATTAAATTATCTGAAAAAGTGAAGAAAGTTTTCATAGAATTTTCTAGAAACTTCTGGAATTTTCTAGAAACTTCTGAAAATTTTCGAGAAACTTCTAGAATTTTCTAAAAACTTCTAGAATTTTCTATAAACATCTAGAATTTTCTAGAATGTTAGCGAAAAAAAATCCGTTCCTATTAATAATACATAATGAGCGACTCAGCCAAAGAAAAGATATGCCGCAAGGAGAACTCATCGTATTGCATGAACCTTCGTTTCAGTTGTTAACAACAAATGCAATTGTTATGAACGAAAAAATTCTTTTTTTTATTGTCACAGGGTTAGTAACTTTTTTCAGTAAAAGAAAAAATATCGCGTTTGAAAAAATCGAATATATTGCATAGATCCCGTTTTTTATTGTTTATGACGCTTGGAGAACCCTCTGGAAACTAAAGGAAGGGCGAAGAATGGAAGCAAACAAACAATCTGTGCGAGCAAATTCTAGAACACCTTTTTTAACACGTGTACATAGACTTTTCGAGTTTAATGAGAATAATGCTTATGCATTAAGATAGCCTTACTCTACTTCCTTCGAAATAAATATAATAAATCACCCATCAGGTTTAACAAATTTTTAAATTTCTAAAAATTTTGACGATGTTCTGTAATTTCAAAAAATCTTATTAAATTATCTGAAAAAGTGAAGAAAGTTTTCATATATGCGAGAATTTTCTAGAAACTTCTGAAATTTTCGAGAAACTTATAGAATTTTCGAGAAACTTCTAGAATTTTCTATAAAATTTACATAAACAAAAAGTAGCCTATGTTACTCCTGACGACCCCCTCTTCATGTCTGCAAAGTTTCATCAAAATCGCTTCAGCCGTTTCTGAGATTACCCCGAACAGACAGACAGACAGACAGACAGACAGACAGACAGACAGACAACAATTCTAAAAAAAGTTATTTACGTTTTAACAGCATGCGAATGACTCTCTAAGCTTAGTTTGAGGCAGTTTTTCGCAAATCACAGACAGACACTCTGATTTTATTTATATAGACTAGCGGTCCGCTCCCGGCTTCGCCCGAGGTGCATTTTTTTTAACGTAAAAACCTTCCCTGATTATCCCTCTGTCCATGAGTGAAGACAGAATTAAAATCGGTCCACCCGTTCTCGAGTTTTGCGCTTAGCAATACATTTAGCGGCCCGCTCCCGGCTTCGTCCGAGGTGTATTTTTTCTAAAATAAAGGTAGCCTAAGTTACTCCTTATTACATCAGCTACCTGCCAATAAAAGTCCCGTAAAAATCGGTCCAGCTATTTCTGAGATTAGCCGGAACAAACAGACAGACAGACAAAAATTGTAAAAAATGTTATTTTGGTGTATGTACCGCAATTTACATAAACAAAAAGTAGCCTATGTTACTCCTGACGACCCCCTCTTCATGTCTGCAAAGTTTCATCGAAATCGCTTCAGCCGTTTCTGAGATTACCCCGAACAGACAGACAGACAGACAGACAGACAGACAGACAGACAACAATTCTAAAAAAAGTTATTTACGTTTTAACAGCATGCGAATGACTCTCTAAGCTTAGTTTGAGGCAGTTTTTCGCAAATCACAGACAGACACTCTGATTTTATTTATATAGATAACCAGTGATGACATATGGCGCTGAAACGCGATCTCTATAACTATGGGCCTCGCAAAAATGTTCAACGTCGCTCAACGACCTTTGAACTATATCGGGATTACATTGCGAGATCGAATAACCCTGCGGATTAGTAAATCGAAGTGGAATTGGGAAGATTTTCAAGTGGAGGCCACGAGCCGTCAAGTACAGCGTAGGACGTCCCACCCACAAGGTGGACAGACAATCTGATAAGGGCTAAGGCTCGACGGCGGAACCAGACTGCTTCTGACCGGTCCTATTGGAAATTTATGGCGGAGGCCTAAATCCAGCAGTGAACGTCCTACATCTGAGATAACGATGATGATAACGTAAATGTCGACAAGCAGTCTAATGGTCCATTTAATGGCAGGTGGCTACATCGTCGCCTATTAACACAAGCAACGCCATAACTCTTTTATGTCTATACTATTGCTAATTCATTGCATGATACGATAAATAATAAATAATAATAAATAATGTAATGATGTATAATGTATGTTATTGTAAATAAATAAATAAAAAATAAAATAAAAGAGTAGTCTTCAAGGGCTGGCGGTGCCCTAGCTACTAAATACATTAAATTAATTATATGTAAATGAAAAGAAAGTAATTTGTACATCTTTGTTGCTCCTAAAAACAAAATTTTTGTTAACATGATATTAGCAAAAAACTGACCTTAATCTAGCATATATTAGCATGTTTTATATTGTTAGTTAGTTTTGGTCGGCAATTATTTTCGCAAATTACATACATAAACATTCGTGTATGTACTTATCGCTTTTTTCATTAATGAAAATCTTGCCATAATCCGTTAAGTGGTTTAAAAACAGATAGCAACTTTATTTTATAATATGTATCGGAAAAAGAATATGTATAATATGTAGAAGAATGTATTAATGCCCTTCAGAGACTAAAATAAATTAGTATAAATAACAGTAAAAAAAAAATATTGCACGATCAAAATTTAGTTCTTAAATATATCCATAGTTATTCCTAAATTAATATTATGGTACTTTTAAGTATTAATTAACTTTTGACAGTCCCAAAAAAAAAGTACTTCTTGAAAGGCATACTTTGTTACTTTTTTTTCTGTCAAATGATGCGTATGCGAGTTGCTTCTCACTAAGAAGTTAAAAAGTTTAAAATAAGCCGCAGGCAAAGGACAGTATAATAATCATCTTCGTACATTATTAAAACTTCCTGATGTCTTCTTTGAATAACACTACAATAAAAGTATTTATAAATAATTGTTAGTATGTGAAAATGTATGTTTGATTTTTTTTAAAATAAGCAATTTATATTATAAAAATAAATGAGTATTTATATAATATTTTTTACTCTTATTCATTTATTTATACTGTACATAGAATAACTTTATACCTTCTTTTTAGATTAGATATTTGTGTGTATTGTATTTTTGTCATCTTTATAATAAAAATAATTTTATATAATTATCCGCAGAGAAATTGTAGAAAATCTACATTACTAATCTAAGAAAATTAATATTATTCCACTTATTTAAAAACAGACCAAGACGTGGAATTTTACTTAACTTTTTAAGTCATCCTCTTTAAACAGATAATTACTGTAATTCACCTGCTACCAGAGAAACTGTACTATACAATTTACTTATTATTTTTAATTTTTATTTTTACTTAACATTGCCAAGGCATCAGTGTTAAACATTGTCTACCTGTATTCGTTGTTGAATCCAAATTCATAACTGATTTTACGTGATAATTCGATTTTCTACTCATTATTTTCTAAAAGTGTTGGATGTAGCGTATAGATTACACCCAGCACTTATAAAATATAGAGTAAATATGACATATTTATTGCTGTGACGATGGTGACGACGAAGGATCCCTCAGGAACAGTATTTTTTTTTTTGGATTAGATACCTATGTCCTTTCCTGTATCCCTGACAACGTTTATGAAAAATTTCATAATGATCACTTGAGTAATTAAGTCTAAAAAGTTATTATAAATGTGAAAGTAACTGTCTGTCTGTTACCTTTTCACGCCTTAACTATCGTATTCAACCGATCATCATGAAATTTTGTATACACTTCGTCAGGGATACAGAAAAGAACATGGGGTACCTTTTATCCAGAAATACAGGACTGTCCTTGAGGGATCATCTAAAATATAATAAAAATAAAATAAAATAAATTAAATAAATAAAATAAAATAAAATAAAATAAAAATAAATTAAAAATTAATAAAAATAAAATAAAAATAAATTAAAAATTAATAAAAATAAAATAAAATTAAATAACGCCTGGCCAAAATGTCAAGCGTTATATTGCTTATATATTTTTTATTTTTCAACGCGGACGAAGTCGCCGGCACCAGCTAGTTATTTATAAATTTTTGTATGAAAAACAAAATACATTAATATAATAAAAAACTAAAATTTTGGTAACCCCACACACCACCAGTAAACGTACACTATTTACCAATCAATAAGTGCGTGTAATTATATTATCTGGTGTCGACAAAATGCATTGCTTGCATTACAAAATGACTCTTTATTGATCATAATATAGTAGATACTTCTATTAAAATATCTTGTAACACTTTGTGTCCACGTTTTTACTTGTAATAATAGTTTTCGTACAATTGGTTATTTCGTAACGTATTTGAAGAAAAAATAAAAAATTAGGTGTGGCTGTGTCTTGAGCCGTGTGTTTTTGTTACATGTAATATTTTCTTTGAGTGTATAGTAGCAGAAACTATACAGAACAAAAATACCATAAAAGGTTATCACGACTCACGCTTCATCTGTCAAAAAATCCATAGACAAAAAAGTACCTCTAAATGAATCACCCGTTATATGTATATATCCAACGAATTCGAATATACTATATATACCAAAAAAAATCTTTGATCCTTTAGCTATCCAGTGGTGTGATTAAATTTTGGATGTTGATGATTATGTATTATGTAACTATAGCATCAAACTGTACGTACACCCAGATTTTATCGGCAGCACACTTGCAGTAGTGGCGTTGTTTGTGTGGCGACGATAGCCACCTACCATCAAGGGATCTATCTGTTTGACGACCATTACATTTAAAAAAAAATGGAATACCTATTTGATTTAAATTTGTATATTCGCCAAAAAATTGGAATTATCGTGAATAAAATGAGGCAAAAAAAAGCGTAACCAATGGGTTACGCTTGGATACTTCCTGTGGTTTTGGGCTTTCCCGTGTTCAGTTTCACTGTAGCTTTTTATTTAGCTTCTAGTACTTAGTGTTCCTTTTTCCCATGAACGAACCTTTTATGTGTTTAAAAAGAATTTTTTCATTATTTATAATTTTTTATACTTAGTTATTACTTGTGAAATTTATATTAAACAGTTCTCTTCTAAATTTGTCTCATATCCATTAACCTACTAAGGTTGGCAGCTTGGCGGTCATCTACCCTCAAGTGGACCTTCAGCCTACCAACCGATTTTAATTATGAAAAAATTCTGTAAAATTGACATCATGTCACTTTTACATGAGGATCATCGTAGGACGTCCACTATTGGACATATGCCTCCAAAATCATTTTCCAATGGGACCGGTCAGAAGCAGCCTGGATCCAGCATCGAGTTGAGGCCCTTATTAGGTCATCTGTCCATATTTTAAGTGGAAGTCCTTACACTGCATTTACAATCCTTGTACCAATCAAGTATTTTCTTAATATTTTTTTCTGTGTTTAGTTTAGGGTCATCGGCCGTTCGACTGTTTACTGCGTAGGTGAGTTTTGGGAACCGATTCTCTTAAAAACTCACACGCAACTTTCTCGCCGAGGCTTATGTAACTATTGCCACAGTTTTTAGTCGAATCCGCCTTTATTATATCGGCCTTGATACGCTTTGTGTACGCGACACGAAAGTATGCGACACAAGACCGCGAAATCATATTTGACGAAACGTACCAATGTGGACCGCAGTCGACTACCTAAGAAATTAATTTTTTTTTCACGGCTCCTCTTTAGTCATGCTTATGACACAATTTGTGAAAGCAAGTTTCTATTAATAATAGGTCAAGTATGCAATAGTAAGCAGCTCCCAAAAGGGAGGCAGTGTTTTTCTTCATCTGTCGTCTGCTATTGTTGAAATAAATCGATTTGTGAGACTGTAAGAGATTTTTTAACGATTAGGTTTTGAATTGAGAAATTTTTGCAACAAATAATTTTTACTTATTGACAACTAAGTATTTTGTATGTACCTCTTATGGCTGGACTCGTTAAGAGGATCATTAGCAATGAAACTAGAATTGCAAATCAGGTTTTTAGAATAAAAGATGAGATTATTCAGTAGAGCACATAATATTACAAAACGAAGTCGCTGTCCGCTTATTTCTGTTCAAACTTCTATAACACCCAACTGATTTTGATACGGTTATCATTAGTGGAAAGAGCGATAAACGAGGGATAATGTATATAAATTGCAGGAAAAAACCGCAGGGGACCGCACCGTGTGGCTTGGCCCTTACTATAAAACAATTGAAAATAGATTTAAGCTTAAAAATGTGTTTTTTATATATTTTATATTTATATATGTTTTTTTAATATTTTACTAAATATTAAACCAAGTACTAGAGACTTAACTATTACTTCACAGCATATTACATCTATCCTTTCAGGCAATTAGTCGTAAATTTTTTTTTAACTAATATCACATTTGAGTTACAACTTTAGTGCAAGATAAACGCGAAAATTCAACATTGTTTTTATTATTTTGGACGGTTTGATTTTGGCAGTTGAATTGACTCTAAATTGATGGGCATTATGATGTGTCCATCTGTAATCTTACTTTAGATCTATTAAATGGAGGAAGGCAAGGTACATTAATTCTTGTGATTAACAAAGAACAAAATCCAAAGACGTGTGTTTATTACGACAGTGCTATGTTGTTCAAGATAGAAAAAACCCCACATATTAGTAGGTTGCATAAAAACACAAAAACATTTCGAAGTTTTTAAGTAGAAATCCAAGAAACCTAATGAGTCACAGCGGCGGCGACCTTGGTGTTTAGTTATTCTGGTCGTAATTTTAAATTGGATGAGTCCGAAGATAATTATAGATTCGTTTTAGAAAATGTTAGTCGAACATTTATAAGCAATTCTCTAACCTCTTTCCTTTTAAAAACATTGTGTCAAAACACCTGCTTATCATCACCTTATGATTTATTGTTTAAAACATGAATAATAATCGCGTTTTTTTGATGAGCTCATTGGACGAATGAGTCTAGGTTCTTGCCTCAACGCTCTGCCTCAAAGGAAGGGTATCTAGTTAATTTTTGCATACATAACTATCAGAAATATAATTTTTATTTTTCTGTAATCGCATATATGAGTATGCTTTAATCTGTTTTCTTTCGAAGCAATTATTGAAGTTTACTCCTTAAGATATTAAATAAGCCCGCGGTATGAAAATTTATGGGAGTAAAATCAAAATTGTCACACAAATGCGAGCACGAATGCGTTATGTTATGGGTTATAGTTACGTTCTATTTTTTTGAATATTTTATCTTCAGACATATTACGCCATCTACACAATATTATTTAAAAAAAGAACAATGTTGTTCTTTCGGCGTGTTCGAATTGTGAAAATTTAAATTTTATAATCTTTTTTAAGGAGTAAACTCCAGTCGCTGACACACACAAATTTTTCGGCAGACAGGCTGACGGTCCACTTGATGGTAGGTGGTTACCATCGCCTATACCACAAGCAACGCCACAGAGGTTGCAAGTGCGTTGCTGACTACAGTAGAATTAAGGATAAGGGATTGAGTACTTAACAAACATCCATAAGTACATGGATGGATGTACTTACCTATGCATGTTTTTAAGTACCCAGACAATTTCGTGTTTATAATTTTAATAGGACTATAGCATTTTAATCTTAATAAAATTTAATTATTAATTTTAATTAATTTTTATTATACTCATTATTAAATTTTTTACGTATTTTTTTCGCCATAGTTATTAATTTCTTCACAAATGCTTGTGTATTTAAACGAATAGTTGCGTGTATCTATCAATTATTTCAATATAACATTGGAGTCGGTCAAAGCAAAGTTCAAATGTCAAGTATTTGATCGACTTAATACCCTCGATGTATATCGGCACGAATGTATTTATTCGTAATCAAACTGTCTATCGTTTGTCGGTGCAACACAAAGAGAGGTTATGTGAGTCATAACAAATTCACTTTGCGTATTGTTTCGGTACAAATGAAAAAATGTTCCCACGCACACCACTGCCGTGTTGGCAACGTCATACTAATAATGATTTATAATGATTAATATATAAAACAAACACATGTTTAAAAGCACTTTCATTTTTTGATGAACTAAACACTTTTCCTTAAAGATTTTCCCATTAGATACTCTACTTACTACATTGCTTATTTCAGTTTATGTATTTATATCTGTTTTGAAATTAGCAGTTAAACTATGATATGTCTAACGATCAAATATATGTAAAGAATTATATTTCTACTAATAATATAAATGCGAAACTTTGTGATGATATTATAAGGGATATTGATGATGTTGATTTAATTTTCGTAAAATATACTGAACAATGTATTGTCACTCTTTCATATAAAAATTACTTAAACTAAGTCGATGAAATTTTACAGTAATATTGTATAATAAAATAAATACATCAAAATGACACATCCACACTAGTATTATCAATGTGAAAATAACTCTGTCTATGTGTCTGTTTCCTTTTTACATCTTAACTACTCAAGCGATCATCATGAAATACAATTTGTCAGGCATACAGAAAAGGACATAGAGATCATCCAAAATAAAGGTACTGTTCCAGAGTTGTCATCCAAAAATAATAATCAAACGCATGGCAAAAGTATAACAGCAATAAATATATCAGGTATTTTATATATTTTTTTCAACTCTAGGATATAATTTATAAAAATACAGGAGAAAATTCGGAGGCAAAACATTAAAAATATTATGAGGAAGAATGTGTGTGTTTGTTATTACACGCATGGACGCGTTTTGATGAAACTTTACAGTAATATAGTTTATAAATCAGTAAAGCACATATGTAGAATATAATGTATAAAAATACGCGTGCGAAATCGCAGCTAAAATCTAGTAAATAATAAAGACAGCACTTGACACGACTGAGAATAATATTTTCGGTAATCTATAAGTATCGGTTGTGATGATGACCATACTGCTTTAAAAATGTTTTTTTTTTTAAATTATCGGATACGTAATAACATATACCATGTTCATGTATTACCTCGTTCTGATTCTTAATAAGGAGTGCAAATTTTAATGATTAATATCGTTTAAAGTCAAGGCACCAATTTGTTCGTAAGTCTTCAATAATATTGAATTACTGTGTATGGCTTGCGAAGTTCTTTTGAAACGTTTCGTTAATTTTTCGATAGCTAGAACAAGCTGATTTATTTTTAACCCACGATGCCCGACGCGAAAACGGGGTGTCTCTGTGTTTCTGTTTGAAAGCTGACGTGATCAGAATCTTTTCTAGATATAATTTATGAAGATCGTTCAGAAGTTTGAAGATCATCACGCCATTTCTTAGTTAACGAAGGAATTCACTAACTTCCATATTCCATTTGGCTTCTTCGACGATTCATTTTTTAATAGTCCCTTCATAAAAGTTTCAGTTTCTTAATATTTATTGTATTTTATAATTTACTATATAACATTATTTATTTTACTAAGACTAGTATATATATTTTTAACCTAACCGACGTGATGTTGCAATGAGCGGTTTCCCTGCGGATTCAATGTTTTCCTTTTATGGAAATGGCGAAATTCAAGTAATTAAACGTAATTATTTCAATTAATTTAGTCACAACAATTACAAAGGATTAGGTACACTAATTACAAAACATATTATCCATTGTTGGTTTATATGAAGGAATACCAAAAGTTCTTTTATTTAAATTTAAACGCCACAGAAGCTGCAAGTGCGCTGCTCTGGGGATAGTGAAATAGGCTCTGGTATCCGCTTCCGTATATTCAGCACCGTAAATAACAGCATCTGTGCTGTTATTTCCCGGTGGTCTTCTGTGAGTGTGTGTGGTTACAGGCGCAAGACGGGTCGCCAAATGACTATGAAACAGTGTGTCCTGCCACTACTACGTTCCAGATCCAGACTAGAGCCAACTTTGAAAATTTCATTTCTAAAGTTCACCTAACCGGGAACCGAACCCGTGAGCCCCGAAACAGAGTATCAAGGCAAGCACCCTAACCACTCATCCAACTGGCTCGTCAAAATATAAGTACTTATATAGATTAATACTTTAGGTATCGGAAACCATTATTAATCTCTGTGACCAATACTGATAGGACTACAGTTACAAATATTATTTATATTCAACGTAGTTTGCTAATAAAAATTCTAGTAATAATACGGAAGGTATATAAAATTATACACGCACCTATAATGTAGGTCGTTGTTGAAGTCGTTGAACGGTACAGTTTTGCAATAATCTCAATGGCTGTGTAGTCGTACAATTTAAATAACTATACCGCGGCAATGATAAATTTCTTACTTACTACTAGTGTGTAGACTGAATCTATTAATTGCCTCAGTCGCGGTGATTCTAAATTCCAATGATGAATGGGCTACCGTAAATATGTGTTAATCGTAACTTCGTTTCTGCCATCATTGAATGAGAGATTTATTTAAATAATTTGTGATACTTGTTGATTACTAATATTCACTTATTACGTAAGAAGTTACATTAAGTATGTACAGGAAATTACTTTTGAGGTTGCATCAAATTTTACAACGGATTTTGACAACTTCTTTTAGCATGTAAAAAAATCAAAGTGTATTTTGGTATGTTAAAAATTGCAAGCGTCGATGTAAGGCAGCATGGAGGCAACTTCGAATGAGATTTTACATATCATTTTCACATTTTCTTTTTATACACATCATTTTCTTAGTATATTAATTATATTATCATGGGAGAAAACTTTTTCCCGCTGTGGACTCCCTGCAGCTGAGATAATAGTGATAGTGATATTATTATAAAAGTATTTTATATACATGAAGTTATAAGAACTATAGACAGAATTTTCCGGACAACGTAATGAAGCCGGTGTTAAATGTGATTTAATCCTACTTTTTTTTTTAAACTAATTTCTACACCCTTACACTACGCAATTCGGAATTTTCACTAGTAAATATTTTAATAACGCGAGGCGTTTATTTACATTTGAGCTGGTTGATGGGACCTTTCTAGGAGGCTGTAAATAAATTGTTGGAGCTGTTGGGTCTTCAGCATACTTAAATATCTGCGTGTAGATTTTTGTACCTAAATGTCAGAAGCTTACAACCAAGTAAATCAGTCTTGATATAACAAGCTTTTATAATATATCTCATAAACGTATGTT
This sequence comes from Synanthedon andrenaeformis, assembly GCA_936446665.2. NCBI lineage: Eukaryota > Metazoa > Arthropoda > Insecta > Lepidoptera > Sesiidae > Synanthedon > Synanthedon andrenaeformis. The sequence goes on along the minus strand of OW387780.2, from coordinate 11,007,356 downwards.
ATCGTACCATCGTAACATCATCTCGTATGTATATAGGTAAACTAAATGTTGCATTAGGTGCATGCATATAGGTAAACTAACACTTGCAAAATAAAGAAAAGGTACTGCAAAATTTTCCGTTTAAAAATTTAGAGTTAGTAGCGACAAAGGCCTTGTTATATTAATGTCAATAAAAAAAAATATCTACAGTACTTATAACACAAGTAATTTTTGTGAGTAAATGTCCGGGTGACCTCCAGGCGGCCTTGTCCCGCGGACACTTTCTACCAGCCGACACCATTCAAGCCTCAGGCATACCCAAGCACCAAGTGGAATAGGCTCAGTTGACATAATGTGGGTACGTAATCTGCACATTTATCAACACGCCACCAAGTGTGTAAGACACTGTGATTGATTGTACTTCAAAAACTGTTTCAAAAACAATGCCACTTGTTTGATACTTCGCTTTAAAAACCAGGAATACACATACGGAAAATGCGTAGGACTCTTGTCTTTGGATGATTAGATCAAGTGGTTAATTTATCGAACATGTTTACTTGTAAAATCAAAATTGTAAATCTTATCATTAGGCATTCATAATAAGCTAGCTAGGCATTCCTTAGCTACCTGCAATAACCAAATGATTAATTTTGACCATGTGTCAATCTCATGTTGAAAACTGGCTGAAACACGCTTTAGGAAATAAAGAAATTATAGATTACAAAACATCAGAAATGGTAGCAGTGATACTGAGCCCACAAAGCTTGCAATGCCCCTGACTTATATATACTATGACTTACTTATACGAGTACCTAAATAGAATAGACATATTTTTTTAAAATAATTGAACCCTCATGGCATCTTTTAGGCATCATATATACTTATTTTATTTGAATTAATAAAGAAAGTTTATTGCAACGTAACAAGTAAGTAGGTTACGATAAATTATGTTACTGAAGTTAAACCAATTAATGATATATAACGAGTTTACTTGAAATTTCGTCCAATTATCAATTTATCAGACATCGAGTGACTGCGTGTAACCTTGACCTAACTTTCTTCTAGTAATTACGACAAATTACGAAAAGGGCCTTAAATTAATGAATCGATTAAAATATGAAGCAATAGTTTGTACGGAACGATTTTGTTTTACACAAGTTGTAGTGCCGCGTATTGCAATGATTAATTATTATAATTAGTTTAATTTTATCAGTCGAAGCCGGAGCTATTTTGACAACGTGTGGACTGCATGATCTATGACCTACAACTAATCAAACGTCATGTCCGGTTCCGCCATTGTCGCGAGATTTTTTTCTCAATGGAAATACTCAATAGATTAGTTAGTGTAAAATTACTGCGATTAACAAGGTCTTTTTTAAAATCTGAATCAAATTAGACTGAATTTGTAACTTGAATTTTAACTAAGTAGTTCTACTAATGTAATCTATGCGAAAATTTGTAAGAATGTAGTTGTTGAAGTTTGTAAAATGTTAGGTTCCCGAGGGATCGTGATAATATAATGAACTGGACGCCACTGTCGCCGTGGTGGCGCCACCGTCGTTACAGCTACAAAGATGTCAGGCGTTATTTAAGTATTTGAGAATTATGGTCAATATAGTCAATTAGAGACAGTTATAACGATTGATTATATTGAGTTGTAATTAAAAATAATAATTTATCAACTAACTTTAATTTTGCACCCATTTCCAATATACACCTACACATTACAAGCAATAAAAAATTAATAAGGCAAATAATATAGTAAGCGATAAACAAGGTTTTATTTCTCATTTGCATTAAGTATATATATATGTATATATAAACTTCGACACAGAAATTCTCGCTATAGTGACAATTTGTTATTAATGAACTAGTTTATTGTGCGGACTATAAAAAAACATTTTTTTAAATAAAATTTAGTAGCAGGCCATCTGATAGTTTATTTAAAGGTGTGACTTGAAGATGAAATGTAATAAGGGGAACACATGTGCGCTGCAATTACTTCAAGAACTTTTTTAAGAACGGTATAATGTGCCATATACGTATTATAATTTAATGAATATGAAAATTAATGAATTTAATGAAAATCAATTCTAATTTTTGTTTAATTCAGTTATATTATTACTCTTGCCCAACCTCTTAGGCACTTTTGTAAAGTTTTGAGAGAACTCACAAGAGTACGGTGTTTACAAGTACCGGCATTTATCGATATACACTTAATATTTAATTGTTCTAATGTTAATAAAATTTCTCGAACTTCATTAACATGAAAACATTATTAGTATAGATTTTTCATATAACATAAAAATCAAATACATGTTATATAAGTTCAGGGTCGCCAGCGCATCCGCACCCCCATGGTGTTGCTTGTGTCCTTAGGCGACGGTAACCATTTACCATTAAGTGGATCCTGTCTACCTTTGTAATATAATAAAAAGTTTACTTTCCAAAAAATATAATATTTCTTTAGAAAATAAAAAAACGTAATTTTTGCACATGAGACCATGCAAATGCACATGATCTATGCATTGTGTGTAAATAAAGAAATGGATACGATGTTATCGCAGATATTTTAAAAACAAAGACAGCTCTTTACGTTACGTTCATACATCATTGTATTCAAATTCTAAAACGCCCTCGGCTAGTGTTGCGAGATGCTTACAGATAATCTATCGATAACATCAAAGATCATGTAAGACCTTGAAATGTCGTTTGTCGTATATAAGATCACATATAAGACTAGCGACAAAACAGACCCCGACTTACCTACTTATTCGGAAATATTTTTTGGCGACATAGCCCTAGAGGTTTAAATAAAGTTGAAATAAAAGTGATATAAGGTTCAAATTACTTTGAATATGGTTTCTTTAACTTGCCAAACATGTTTTAGATCGACATTTGATAAATAATTCTTAATTTTTCTCATAATATTAAAGTAAAACAGCGTCATATAACAATTAGTTTAAAATATTTAATAAAATGATTGCTTTCTTCTTACAAGACGCTTTTTCTTCTCAATAATAATATACCATAGTCTCGCAATGGCTTACAGTAGGTACCTAACAATTGTTCTATTATGGATGATTGTTTGTAAATCTTAAGCTCCAATCTATAGTTTTGCTGTAATTTTCTTGGTGTGAAACAGTAGGCAGTAAGCTCTAAGTATTCAAAAGTAAACTAGATTTTAAAATAGATCTAAAATCTTTATCTAAGTATTACCCGAAAGAATTTGCCTAATTGAATTCAAAGATTCATTTTTTAAAGTTTTTTTTAAGTGTAGTCGAAGTTATTAATAATAATTTGAAAAATCTTAAACACATTACCTTCAAGTAGACCTCGGCCTTACTATATGACCTTATAGACCTAAGAAAAAGTCGACATACTAAAATGTTTCTAAAACCTGCTATTAAGATAATAATAAAATGTCAACTTTATCCACATCACGATTAATGTAACCGATAAAGTTGATACTGACACATTACAAATTTATTTCAGATAATATCTATCGACATTTAGCACAACACTACGAAAACGCAATGTCTTTATTTAGAGTTAGAGAAATTTCAATCTTTCAATTTACACTCTAACAAATGATTACGATATTTCAATCTGTTGTTCCTAAATATTATCACAATATCTGAAAGTTTAATTTAAATAAGTACTGACCAACATTTAGTTGTGTAAGGCAAGTTCGTCAAAAAATATAATCTAGACGTCAAGAATTTTTTACGTCACTGGTCGAACATATGTGGAGCGATTGGAACAAATTACGCAAGTGCAAGGTAAGGTTGGAGGTATTTTTATAGTGTTCAATAATAGTTTAATGACAAAATGTGGGTAAAGATTGATTGCCTCTTAGAGGACTTTTGATATTCATATTGTGACTCTTTTATTATTAGTCTTATTGTTAGCACTAGTCTTAGTAAAGACTATTTATTATTTATTTATTTAGTCTTAGTAAGACTAACACTTCTTTATTGTTAATTTAAAGATAATAAATATAAAATAAATAGGTCAGTAGGACGGTCGACTTAATGGTAAATGGCTACCGTAGCCTATTAACACAAGCAACGCCATAATTGCTACATAATGCACTGAAGACCACAGTGGAATTAATGGGTGATAAACCAGAGAGTAGGAAGATATAGAGAAATGGACTGACATCCCTCACCGAAACACAACCGCATACGTGGTGTTATTACGTTATAAGTTATACATATTACGTATATGTGTAGGGTGTATTGTAAGGGGGTAGATACTGTCACCAGACGAGCTAATGCATTTTATTTTTAGAAATATATTACGAATATTCACTCTCTTTATACAGTGTGTATGGATATTTATATATTTTATTTAGATTTCATTGACAAACATTTGCGACCAAGTGCTATGTCACAAATTAAAATTAAATTTTACCGTACTTTGTAATTTTGTATCAAACTTTATTAATTACGTAAATTATATTTTCAACAGCTGGGCATAATAATATACCTCAATTCCTTGTAAGATATGGGGAGTACACAATTAACTAAACCTTTACATATCATCTCTTACGAGCAAGTTTACTCGTCATGTTTTCTTTTACGTTATCATGAGCAAGTAACCATTATATCTAAGCTACACACTATATGTGTTAATTTATTAATTAATTAAAAATGTAGTAGTACATATGGGTCAATATAATCGCGTGTCTCCTCTGCGCAAAATAATCTTTGTTAAGGCCGCGCGGTCGGTACCCTGTTGCCTGGGCGCATGTCATAATACGCATGCGAACCGCACGAGTACCCTTGAAAATAAGCGGAAAAGGTACATAACCGCTTTTAAATTGTATCACATTCCAAAATTAAATAAACCAAAATAACCAATTAAAAAACCGATTCGAAGTTTCCTATTTACACTTATTTATATATTCTTAATTCCAACTATAATTAATTTTTAAATATTTTATATTGTTTCCACTAAAAAAAATATTTACAAAAATGAGACTACAAAAAACTTAAAATTTAAATTTTTAAAATTTAAATTTCTGTATTATGCAAACAAAATTAAGGGACGCGGTTCTAGAGGTCGCTTCTATCCGGCCATACTGAAAAATTAGGAGGAAGGTCTATGTCCAGCAGTGGAAGTCCTACTAATTAAGAGGCCATGTCACCAGATGAGGACATAGGTAATTTGGTTCGAAGCAGTAAGGTTTTTTTTATTTAAAGTGACTATCTGCATGTGGTGCATGAAATCGCTCACTTAAATTGTCTTGCATGGCGCACAATGCTGCAAAGAAATTTTGTCTTTAATAATAAGCATTTTAAAAGTATACCACAAGAACCGATGGCGCCTAAACAGAAATTACGCACAAAGACCACTTTAATGAAATTTGATTAATTCAGAAATTTTAAAATAAAAAAATCCATATAAACTAAGCAATTTAATTGTATAATGCATCTAAGTTTCGAAAATATGCAACCACATTTTCACTTTCTAAAATTTAAAACAAGTGTGACTTAACTGGTCAGAAATTATTAGGTCCTTACATATGAAATTGGCGTTTTGTCGTACTGGCCACTTTGATCTCAAATATCTCCTCTTTGGTTAGGAATTCTAATTTCAAATTTATACAGTTCTTTACTCATGCTTTTGTGTTTTGAAAACCGTAATTCATTTGTTTTTTCCTCTTTTGGTTTTTTCTTTGTGTCACTCAGTTTACAAAATGGAAAACTTGAAATATCGCGTTATTTACGAGTACGAGTTCCATCGTGGCACCAGTGCTGCAGAAACGGCTCGAAGGATTAATGATGTGTATGGCGGGCGGCGGTCTCGCAAAAGAAAACACAGTACGTTTTTGGTTCCAACGTTTTCGTTCTGGAAATTTCGACCTGCAGAACAAGCCCCGTGGACGGCCGGAGACCAAAGTTGATAATGAAGAATTGCAGGCTATTGTGGAAGCGGATCCATCGCAAACCACGTCCGAGTTAGCTGCAGGCTGCGGTGTTAGTGATAAAACTGTTTTAATCCACTTGAAGCTAAACTGGGAAGGTGAAAAAGCTTGAAAGGGTACCTCACGAATTGAGTGCAGCAAACCGACAAACGCGCGTCGACTGCTGCGTTACATTACTCAACCGGCACAATAATGAAGGGATTTTAAATCGAATCATTACCTGTGATGAAAAGTAGATCCTGTACGATAATCGGAAACGCTCATCGCAATGGCTGAACCCTGGCGAACTAGCCAAATCCTGCCCCAAGCGAAAATTGACTCAAAAAAAATTACTTGTGAGCGTTTGGTGGACTAGTGCCGGTGTCGTTCACTACAGCTTTCTTAAATCTTGCTAGACGATTACGGCGGATGTCTATTGTCAGCAACTGCAAACCATGATGGAAAAGCTAGCTGCTAAACAACCGAGGCTGGTCAATCGCTCTAGGCCACTGCTGCTTCAGGACAACGCTAGACCACACACTGCACAACAGACGGCTACCAAATTAGAGGAGCTTCAATTGGAATGTTTAAGACATCCACCGTACTCCCCGGACCTTGCTCCAACAGATTACCATTTTTTTCTAAATTTGGATAACTTTTTGCAAGGGAAAAAATTCAACTCCAATGGGGCAGTCCAAAGCGCCTTCAAAGATTTTATTGATTCCGGTCCGAATAGTTTTTTTTAGTACAGGGATCAATGAACTACCTATGAGATGGCAAAAGTGCATAGATAGCAATAGTACATACTTTGATTAAATAAATATATTATATTTAAAAAAAATCGATTTTATGTTCCTCCCTTACAAAACGCCAATTTCATTTGTAATGACTTAATATTCAACATTGATTCAAATTTGTTATTCAAAATTATTATGTCATGACATTAAATTATTGAATTTGAACATGTCATCAATTGTATAAATAAATATAATTATATGATTATAATTATATAAATAAATTAGAAATTAGAATAATTTAACGAGTCCATTAGTCGAGTGGTTATGATCTCGGTTCCTCGGTTCTCTAACGCCAAGATCAACTATGAAAACGAACCACCTCCGTGAATATTTTTGTATATTGAAAATTTGTAAATATTGTTTTGAAAAAGTTAAATTATTTCTTCATTAAATGGTTATGATGTCTCCCACAGCTTTAAGGTATAAAACCATTCTTGGCATTAGAGTAGTTTTTTGAATTCGTTTTCCAATCCAAATAAATGCTGTAGTAAATGCAAAGTACATCCTAATTAGCTTCCTTTTTGTAAATGTATGTTACAATAAGCTTCAGGTCTGGTTTTCATTATACATAACATACACAACCTGTATATAATTTATATTATTTACTCATATAAATAATATAAAATTATTGCGTAAACTTATATTATACAATAGGTACTGCAATAAGGACGCGCCCCAAATTTCTGAAAATTATATATTATACACAAAACTCGTTTATTTTCCTGGGAACCAAATAGGAAGAAATTATTACTAAAGAATGTGTTGGTTTTCTGGAAGGAACGAATGATTCCTTCTACCTAACCAAGTAATTTGCGAGGATTTTTTGTTTCTGCTTCAATTATCTGAAGTCGGCATGAATTAAATAACCTTGGTTTGATTATAAGCTGTGATTGGTTTGATTAATCCTATTATTACTATGTAAAAGTCCTCAGACTGGCTGATGGTAGGTTAACGTTGTTTATAACACAACCAACGCCATAGGTGAGGCAAGTGGGCTGCCGATCATATATATAATTAAGAAAAATAAGATGTTCTAAATCCTCTTAAGGAATTAACTCTTTTCAATTAGAAGTTATAATGAAAGAAGTTTAATATTTTTTCTATGCATAACTCTTTTTAAAAGTACGTACCGTAAACATAATGAGAGTTGTTAATTGCCAAAACTCCGGAAACTTGTTTGTGTAATAAACTAATTGGAATACGAGTAGGTATTAACATTTGTTCAGTGACGTGATTTATTACAGCCCGTATCACAGCAATCAACACTTTTAACTGTCCCCCAATTTATATTGTATCATGTCAATATAATATATCAATCTTTCTTACCTTTTGTACCGCGGATATCGCGAGACATAATCTTAGGCCTTGGATTATTGTTTTTTCTACATTAAACTAAATTGATATTATCATGTTGCAGGAAGTTTCGGAGATAGAATGGAAACAGGTGTTTTTGTTCTAACAAGTAAAAGGCAGTGTTGTGAACTGATATTGGGAACCATAAAATTACACTTGTGCTGCCGTGTTTTGGTAAGTGAGAAACGGATGCCAGATCTTATTCCCCATGTCTCCACCTTATCTTTTTAATCCTCGATCTTTTTAATACTTCGGTCGTATGACATAGCAACCTTGATCTGATACTGCAGCATCTAGCAGTCTGCAAGACTCCCAACTTTTCAGCAACTTACAGCAGATATAGCGAGCGACAATAGCAGCAGATATAACTAATTTTTAAATATAGTTTGTATAATAAAATATCAAAGAGAGGTTGTAAAAGGAAATTATGAAACACGTAGGAAACTATTAGGTGCAGGAGATAAAACTGCCGAGTTTTATAGTTCTTGCGTTCTAATGAGATTGCATGAACCTTATGAAAATTGCATTCGCATCGAATTTATTTTTGTTGCTGTTTTTAAATGTGCAAGTTTTGTAAATTGAGAGTTTATTTTTTTTTAAGTTGCTTTAATTAACATAGTTTCTAAGACAACCACTGATGGTAGTAATGCGAAAAGATGTTTTCTATGAGCTACCATTATACTCGCAAAGCTTTTAAAGGGTAAATAGGTTTTAAACCTCTATTATATAGAGGTGCTGACTAAACTTGCAACCAAAATCAATATAAAAGATCTTCAAGAACGTTAACAGAATTCTTAAAATAAATGTATTATATCTTAAATTAAATGTTGGAAACAATAACAAGGTATAGCCATAAAAATAAAGAACAAGAAGTTTTGCCATCATATTTATACTTTCATACTCACGCATTATAACATACATTTCTGGTTATACCCTATTTGACAATAAAATTCCTGAAAATATTGTCCTCAACTTAATTTCTCAACTAAATGCTCATAATGCTAACAAAAATGTCTTGATACTAATTCAGATATTAACTTACATATAATTACATCTTATTTATTTGTATACCTAATACAATTTTTCGTTCTGGAATATCATAAGGGACATTGTTTAGAAGCTTCATTGTCTCCCCTTTATGAAAATTATTAACAATGAAATTGAACAAACAAAGTTACAATTATTACGTAAATCAGTGCCATATGAGATTGTTTAGATATTTGCGCAAGTTGACTTGTTGACCGCAGAAAATTTGAAAGTGTAGGAAGTAGTTACAAGGTCACCTATGAATTAAATTGTTCGAAAAATGTACCAAGCATTATGACAAAGTTCTTGCCATGACTTAAATATCTGTTACGACCATCTATAAACCTAACATGAATTTGACTGTACTGAGAGAAAATTATATTCCCATATCTTTAAATGTTTACATTTCAATTGTAATTCAATCTAAAAATATACATTCAATTCATTAAAGTTTAGTGTAATTATTTTGCCCCTCATTACGTGCTCGAAATATTTAGCTTTTTCTCCATTTATCGTACTTCCATTCCCTATCTGCTTCAACAGATATAGAAAAATATGAAAAGCTATAGCCTGTAAATCCACAATTGGGATTTACTGGGATCCAAAACTGCGACTTTGTAATAAATTTACTACATCAATGTATCATATTAATACGCCGTTTCATGTTGATAACCTTCTTTGTCTACGATCTTCTCATTCCCTTTTCGATTTTACAGAGTAACCCCGAGATAGAGCAACATAGTTCATAGAGCCACATCGAGCTTTTTATAAGAACCAATTTTATTGTTTTTAAATGATGATCGAGTGCTATGCGTTACCATTGGCAACTGATCAAAGAAAGACCTTCGTTTTTGAGATGTACGAATAAAACGCAATGTGCTCAGAACTGTTTTTCTTTCCTATAACATATATCGATTTTACATTACATACATTCGTCCCCGAAAATTATGCAGGTTATACACTGTACGATTATTTTATATTTATTCAATTCAAACAAGGTAACCTAAGAAAATTAATTAGGTAGTAATTAAAAAATAATTAAATACAAATAATAAGAACTTTGTATCGTTAATAGGCATGGTGTATGAATACGTATACGTTGAATAATATGATGATGAATAAGAAAATATAATGTCCCGAACGCTGCCTAGTTCGTGGTCTATTGACAGCAAAACATCAACGTATAATTTAGTCTTTCGTCCTATGAACAATAACAATGATTATTACGAAAATATTTTTTTCAATTAGGTACTTATTTTAAGTATTTTAGGTTTATGGAGCCTTCCCTAATCCAACTGTGGTGTTGGCAACACACTTGCAGCACCAATAGCGCTGCTTGTACAAAAGGCTATTATTGTATTACCTACATAAAAAAAATCATGATTATGTTCTTTAGATACTGAATAATAACATTTTTGGTTTAACTATTCTAACTTAAAAATATATTAGGTAACTAAAACATTCTGAAAATTTGTTAGTACACATTGAAATAAACTTAAATACAAGCTTGTTTCTGGCTTGTTTTGCCATTAGCTAGTTTTAACAAATTCTCTTGCTCCAATTTAGAAAGGTGTAATACGTTTAGCTTCCCTTAAAAGCGGCGAGCTAAGTATTTGGCGGCTATGAAATTTTTGTTAATAAAAACCTTTCAAATACCTTTGACATGTTAGTGATTAAACAAATATTTCCGAGTAGTAATTAACTATTTATAATTTCATAAGTTTTTCTCGTTTGCGTATAAAATATTTTTCTGCCACTTGCTTGGAAACGCCTTCATTATTTATAAAAAAAATCATTATTAAAAAAAAAAATACGTCAAACTATAGACAATACCTAATAGAAATAGATTACAGTCGGGAGCAACTAGATTAGAAAAAGACAGGCGCCATTTTGATTTTTTAATATTGTCAATTCTATTCTGAATTTACGTACCAACTAAACAACTAATTGTAAGATAAACTTTATTAATGTTTATCACGGCATTATTTCTTTTATGTTCTAGTTATATTGGATATTTCTTTTCCTTATTTAAAGTCTTTCTAGACAATTTCAAATCTGAAATTACAAACTTGTTTGAATTACAAATGAACGGAGAAAGTGATTTAAAGACTTAATTAAATGCAGTCTAAACTTTTTTACGAGTACTTTTTCCAATGCAATTTCAATATCCCGCTGGCACCGAAAGTCCATTAGTATCGTGGACACTTAATTGCTCGTATTACTTAAATAAAAAACAAAAAAAAAAAACAAATAACTTTCATGACATCAGCATGCGTTGGTACTGAGAACAATTTCTAATCAATAGGCGATGGCGTGCTCGACATTCAGAAGCGATTCAAACGAAAGTGCCTGCGGATCTAGATTTAAGGCTTAGGCACATATCCGACGGGTGAGACAGTTGGACGATCGCTACGCGTTGCTGGTTGCTGTAGTGTAGGGCTGCATAAGAAATGGTTCACACACATTTTTAAAGAGGTTTTCAAATAGGCTGACTGTCCACTTGATGGTAATCAGGGTTGTTACAGCCGCCAGACTGGTTGCATAATTTATGACTGAGAAATGCAGAGTAGGTACCTGCCAAATACTAATTCTTTACATATTTTGACTATATATGTCGAAATATGTAAAGACTTTCATCGTCCTACATTGAATGCAATATTTTTCTAATAAAACAAAATGCAATTTACAATATATCTATAAATTAATAGATAGGCATTAAATTAGATTATTTTGTAGATTAAATTTTCAGCTAAAGTGTGCGGCACATATCTGACAGGTTATGGTGTCGCGTCGTTACGTACGACGAATACAAGTCGTTTGTAGTTCAGCAAACTATAATAACATTATTATCAGCACTCCGTCGTTTCCGCAACACTGTACCGTCGCGTCGGATATGTGTTGAAAGTTTTAAACATGTTCGCGAACCACGTATGCGGATAGAATATCACATGCAAATTGTGAGCGAAATTATAGGGCGTCAGTCGGTGAGAACTATGTAAAAATGTTGCACAACACAGCACGTGCTAGACGACGATCCGAGCGATTTAAATTTCAATGTGTTACACATACATACTTCGAGAAAGATTAAAGACTTGCGTGTATTGTATTGTAATGTTAAGGAACACCTTTCTTCTATATTAAACGATGATCTAATTTTTCATTGGCAAATCACACCAGCTAACTATCTAAACATGACTTAGTCCTGATAATACGCCGAGGTCCCGAATGCTTCGTTTTATCTGCACTTTGTCACACAGAGGTGCTTCGTTACCAGAAGACCAATCTAGTATTTAATACTAGAGCGACCTGAGAATATTTTTATACCTGAATTCCTCCTACAAATATATTATTTTCTTGTTCTTTCAAATCATACCTCGTTTATTGCTCTTTCCATTAGTAAAAATCATTTCAAGATCAATTTGTATATAGTATAAAAATATATATTAGATACAGATAATAATTATTACCCCTTCATCCACATTCATAACCAGCTACGAAAACGGAAACGGAACTAGTTATTAAACAAGGATTATTTTTGCATTTCATAATTTTATGTATACCTAACCATTTAAATTTTCTGCAGCTATGGATAATTCAATCGAAACATGGGCAGTACTCGAGGCTATGTTATACAGTTTTTTTAAATATAGAGTATAGGTAGGTACTCTTGAATATGAAAAAGTAGGTTTTATTGTATTATGTTGTTGTTTTTTTTTTTTTTTTCTTTTTTTTTCTATAAGGATTGTAAAATGCTTTTGCGCCATCTAAAATAGATCTTTCAACTTATAGAAATATTAGGCAATAAACAGAAATAGTGACATCTAGATAGGTTTACAAATACGCAATATGAGGCCCTAGCTTTAGAATAAATTTAGATTTCAACACTTCGATAGATTTTCAAATCTATTGTCAGATCTGAATATCAAAATGTTACGTAATTCGTCCTCCTTTTGCTGCAGTAAAGATACGAGATACGCTTTCAAAGGAATTTCCTACTAAACTTCAGCACTAAGTAACTTAGTTACTTATTGCTGTACTTAAGTAACTTAAGTCTTTTGTAACTAATACATAATATTTAATTAAATAACGAATCGTTTAACAAAAGCAGCTCATATGTTACTGCGATAACATCTCACGGATACTTAAACAAAAGGCGTGCTTTTGAATTATCATTTAAACAACATTAACTTTAAATGGCGCACAATTATTCTATTTAAACATAGAATTTTGCAATTTGTTATAAATATGAATAAAAGCGTAGATATTTATATCAACCTTTCTAACTAAAACAGTCTACTCTAATTATTTTTCTAAAGAAAAATAATTATTAATCCATTGGCTAATTTTCTTCAACTATGTCACGAGATTAGTTAGGGTTAAGAAAGAGGAAATCACTAGAATTTCTCTGAAACATATCTATCATTTTCTCTGATTGGTCTCAATTATGCGTGCTCTGATTTAAATTTTAACATAATGATGCCATTTAACCAAAACGATTTTGCATCGAACGTGGAATAATTTTGTCGGTTGTAAGAAAAGTGTGATGCAATAGATACTTGCACTGGTTTTATGTGAAAGTGATATATTTGCATACATTACATTGGATTTAGAAATTGCTCACATATAAGTATTATACTCGTACTATATCTCAATCACGCAAAAACGGCTGAACAGATTTAGATGAAATTTGGCACACATATATTTTTTATGACCTCAATATAGGATATTTTGACTCGACTAGCGGCGTCATAGTCGTTACAACGATAAAGATTCCGGGAGAGATAACTCATATATTTTCGTTTTTCAATGCGTACGAAGCCGCGGGCACTAGCTAGTATATTATAAACGCGAAAGTCACTTCGTTTATCTTAATATTCCTTACCTTAATTCCACCGCCATAAACCGGGCAGCTAACTAGCTGTTATGAATGTCCAGCATAAATTTGACAGTCATTACAGGGCCTTACAAAAGACCACTGACGAATAACAGCTCGTGTTTCGGAGGGATTTAAAAGATACCAGACCCCTATCTCCTCATTATACATATATGTATCCTTTACTTTATATCCTTGATAAAATAAGGATCTTCCTTATTTTAGATACGGCAGATCTAAGACACATAGAAAGAACGCAATAAGGAGCTATTTAGTCATCTTAAATATAAAAGGCAATGTGTGTATGTATGTTCCCTCAATGTGTGTATGTATGTTCCTTATGGACTCCAAAACCGCTGAACCGAACCGCTAAAAATGATGAAATTTTCAGGCAACCTTCAGATTAGTCCAGCAGGTAATCCTGTGAAGTTTGGTAGCGATCGGACGCATACGAAGTCACGGGCACCCACTAGTATCCTATATAATTATACTTAATAGGAATAGTCCGTCTTAGTCTTAGTCTTAGAATACTTAGTCCGTAATAAGACGCGAAATAATTGAGGTGGTTTCACATTAGCGTTTAGTTTGAACATAACACATTTATGTAGTTACAATAAGGTTGTCCTTGGACTAATTGCAACGGAAACTAAACGAAAGTTCACCGCAATATTAGTTGTGGTAGAAACAACAATAAATTATTACAAGATATCGTTTGTCGGCACGGTCCCGGCTATTGTTCCCTGCTGACCATTTTGTAAACTGCACTGTGTAGTAACAGTACTAAGAACAACAGTATATCAGCTAGCGAACTACTATATTTAAAAAATTGTTTTAATTTTTTTTTCTAAATTATAATAAAAATTGAAATGACGCAGTAATAAGCAGTAACAGCAAGTGTGCTGTAAAACCTGTTATACTTTTTTGGATTTTTAAAATAAATATTTGCAGTTTATAGTTGGTTTTATGATATTTGGTAGTATCATTCTTTATCATAATAAAATTTCCATGTAATAAAAAAAATTCTGCATGTCAGCTCCTACGCACGACTGAAGTTTACTCCTTACGAACGACAAATAAATAATTTATTATACGAACGAACGAATAAATACGATTATTATTGAACGCAAGAAATATAAGAGATAGTATATGACACTGACACACAATGACAATTAAATAGAACATAATTATTTAACATAAACTTCATAATGACAGACCATTAATAAATGCACCTTACGAACCATTATAAAATACATTCTAAAATGAGAGATATTCTAAAATCCGTGTAACAATTTTGATTTTACTCCCATAAATGTTCATCCCATAAATCGATTCTTAAGGAGTAAACTCCAAAAATTAAAGAAATATTTTCCATGTGTAGACATAAAATATGTATTATAAAAATGTTTTTTATTATGTTATTTTATTTCTGTTTATCTGCTAACTTGTTCTAAACCTCCAATTAGATTTTCACTAATGGGAAGACCGATAAGCTAGGAAGGTAGTACGGGTCGCTAGTATTCAATATTTAAGGAAATTCCTTACCTACTGTTATTTAACTATACTGCAGTGTCATTACTCTATCATTTGACATTTGTTCCGGACATTGCGATAGTTTGTGCTTTGACATATTGCTGTAACGTAACTCATTTGTTTTATACCATATTACAGATTTGGTATTACGAATTCGGTTTTATTACCTACTTATAAACTAATCAGTGTCCAAAATGTCTGCAAAATTTACGGTTACCTGGTTAGGGACTAACTATCTTAAAAGTAATACCTATAGGTATGTGAACATTCCAGGGGCCATTTTTACTGAAAGCCCGCTTATTGATGGTTGCTTCCGCTTTCTGGGAACACCAAGAAACGAAAGTATTATACTGACCCTGATAAGATAAACTGTAGGGACCCAGGGGAATTGGTTCTAACATACTGCAGCACATTGTTATTTCACATAAGACTTGAGCAGTCCAAATGTCCTGCGCTGCGCTTATCGGTCCGTGGCCTCCACTCCAGAACCTTCCGGCCCCAGCGGCCGTCGTCATTCCGTACTATGTGTCTAAAAGGAAAGGGGTTTGATTGTTTTGATAAGGTAAGCACCCCCTCCCTACCGCTATCCCACTATTTTGGATGTAGATTTTGGATTTTTTTTTTATGTATGGATATGTAGTTACAGCATCAAACTATATCCCCCGATTTTGTTATCATCACAGTTTTCTGAATTGCCTTCGACTATGGAAGCAAAATTTAACATATTCACGTCAAAAGCAATATTGGATCCTTAGTCTGTTGGTTCCCACAAAACAAGACTTCATAATTTGTTCTCATATGAGTGATCATCTGTCAATTTTTAATAGTTTAATATATTACATTAAATAAATCGCTGTACATTTTTTCCGGGTACCTATATAGAATATTAAAATTGTGAAAATATGTATAATTAACAATTTCTTACCTCGATATTTACAAACTTCTTTAATGGTACGATGTCGTGTGTTAATTAAAACAAGTTCGCGAGACCCTTAAAACGAGTGGACTGAATATTTATTATAGCTAGAAGGTAAATAAATTCATATAAAAGACATTGCAGCCTTCTATGTGCAATGACCTTGGCGGGAATTCTATGATTTACCTAAAATACGCAATGAAATATTCTGAATTTAAAAACTACTGTTTATTGAATAACAATCGGTGTAGCCAAGCCAATAGAACCGGCTGAAGTTTTGTAATCCTATTTTGTATACCCTAGAAGATATATAGTTACTTGTCGGACCTCTAAGCTAAAACATTGTTATTTAGACAATGTTAGACTTGCTATGACAATGTTTGTTTAGACTAAGAGCTTAGTTAGACTAAAAATTATTTGATAATGACATAACCGCGAGATGCTTGCCAGATCGGTACTTTCTTAATTGACCGATAATAATCAATTTAAAAAAATCTAGCTTTTTGCCAAACTGGTTACTCGGATGGTTCTAGCTCTCCTACCACTATGTGTATGAGTATGAGTTAAGTGAGTACTCTACTAATTCGGTTTTCATTTATGGAAATAGGGATACACGGGAAAGGTTTGTTTATATAAAAATTGCACCCCGGGCGAAGCCAGGAGCGGGTCACTAATAAATAATATAATCATAATAACAGCACATATTTTCATTTAGTTATTAATAAACCTTAATATAACAGGTATGAAATCAATTAAGTACACAAGTAATAATAAAATATATAAACCAGAGGTCATCATCACTACAGCTACTTCAGACAGATTATCTTTGCAGACACCTATATCAGTTCTCTCAGCGAGCTTCACAGAAACAAAGATTTCCTAATAATCTTGTAAGTGAAAAATTTGAGAGATACATAATTATAACATTTTTAAAAATTCTGTTTAATAAGTGCATTTTTTTTGTTTCCGTTTCCTATCGTAAGTTGGCTATCATCATGTATAACAAAACATTCGAGGCAGCAGCCTAAAATAGCGATCTATTATTACTCCGATCATATCATTAAGGGAGATTTTTGAAAGTAGGAGTACCTACGTCGTCTGCAAGGAAATGTATAGAACTTCAATAATCGCCAATTTCTTATAGGATATAGCTTATAGTAAGCTGTTTGCGTGAATTTACTTAAAAATAACAGTTTTACATTCAATTTCATTTCACATTATTGTACAAAACAGCCTCCAGCAAAGTGGCACCTGTCGAATTGTTCTGATAATTCATACAAGTCGGTCAACCAGCGGATTGTGTAATTGCAAATATCGATGAAGTATATCACGCCGGGTCGCCTACCACGAGTTTAATATCTTTTCTTTCTCAATGAGACTCGAAAATATACATACATATATGAAATATGAAAACTATTTTTTATTAGGTATAATGTAATACAATGAATGCAAATTTCGGTCAGAACAAAATAGAGGTAGGTAGCTTTTTATACAAAATTCTTCAATGGCAGACTAAGCGAAGCTATAGTAATTGTATGCCCAAGTTTGTAAGTTTATCTACCCTTTTGTACTATGTGGTATTAATAATTTTATTATTCCTGGGTGGTAATATTCTGTAAGAATAAGGTGAAAGCAATTTAATCACTTTACTAGAAACCTACGAAAAGGCTATAATACTTAAAATATCTCCATTGGAATGATAGTTGAATTTCATAATGTTGAATTCATAAATCTAAATGTTCATATCTAATCTAAATGTTCATAATCTAATTTAAATGTAATTCAATAATTGTTCAACAATTCAATAAAGATAAGTGGAATAAGAGAACCTTTATATAGAAAAAAAAAAACTTAAATTGGACAAATAATATTTTTTTACACAATAAGTAGATGATAACAAACAATAATAAAAGATGATAAATAACAAAAGACCTGTTCTGTGCTAATGACAGAAATATGAGATATTAATTTATTGAGATTGTAATTATATTTACATTTAAACAAAATATTAAATATTTCTATAACAAACTATAATCATAATAAAATTACCTCTTATTATGCGCCCCTGAAAATGTTAATTTTCTCTTATAACATTTATTTTCATGGGATTGCTTAAGGTTGACCTTTAGCAGTTTTTTAATTTCACGATAAAAATATATTTATAAATTAACAATTCCTAGTTGCTCCAACTAAGTTTGTATTCATTCATAATAATAAACGAGACGAACAAATCAACAACTTAATATTCTATTATGCCTTACTGAGATTGTAATAGTAAGGCCATCGAAATAATATATACTTGCAAGCACATAAATTGAATCAAGCAAAACTAATACAGGATATTGGAAATGAGCCTTTATATGCCTAATAAGCTGTTACAAATTATTTGCATTATATCTGATAACGATATGCTTTTCATATTTTTTAGTTTTTTCTTACGCCAAATATAGTGTTAACTATGCATTATGCTTGTCAAGTATACTAAGTTAATGTCTGCATTTTTTCACCAATCACCTATCCTTATATGAGAAAATTTATTTTCGCACAACACGGTCAATTGATAATTTACTTCAGTAGTTTTCTATTTATATAACAATCGTAAATTTCTGTACTCGTATATGGAACGAGGACAATAGTTAGGTAGGTATATAGATTCTCAGTATTTTTTTTGTAATAGCATGGCATTCCGTTGAAGAGTAATTACACTTTCTGACTGTTGATTTCAAAGATTATATTGAAAGACTATCACTAATGAAATGTCTTGACACTCAAGTCGACTGCGGAACGCAATGTGATTTGCTATTCCAAACTAAAATACAATATAAAGCTGAATATGTTATTTTGCACATTTGCTTTATTAAGATTGTATTTCACAAGAAAATCATTATTACTTTATTAATGTTATAAAAAGTTCACGCAGGCGGACGGTTATTATTACACCGGCGTTTATAAACACAAGCTACGCCATATGAGGTTAAAAGATATGGAAGGGATATTTGCGATAGGGATATTGCGCCAGGATGAGCTGTCTGCCAACGCAGTATGCTCTGCCACTATGCTGCTCTCCTTTTCATCATATGTTTAGAATTATTTTGTATTAATACATAACTACATAACATAGTTTTCTGTCTTTATGACAGAAAACGGCATGTTTTACGTAAACTCAAGAGCATTTATGGAAAAAGCTTAGTAACTTGTATCATTCGCTGTATTCGTAAATTATCATCGTCTGTATCTGTATCTGTACTTGTACATATAATAAAATAAAGTCGCTTTCCGCCTCTATATATTTTCCGTTAGTTTATTCTAAACCACCCAACGGATTTTCATGCAGTTTTCACTAATGGAAAAAGCGTAAGCGTGGAAGGCGTGTTCATATAAATTGACAAAAGTTGCTGCGGCGCAACTTCTCCTATAGCGGACGCGGAGGTCGCCAAGAGGTTTATAGTCGGTAGGTCTACCCTACTATCATCTCGGGGTAGGAGTCCAACATAACCCACCGGTCTGTCCCCAGGCCATGATCCATGATGGATTCCTCTTGTAAAACCAAAGGATTCCTCTTGTAACAACTCTTGTGGGTTCCTAGTAAAACATATTTCATTAATACACATAGTAAAAATATGAGACTCTACATTGGATTGAAGCAATTAAATGCCTATACGGACCGTGAGAACTTATTGCAATGTTGAATTACATTTGCAACTTTGTAGCAGAATTAATTTCAACTGTTTCGATAGTATCACATTCAAACCATATTGTGCCACTACGTAACGCATGCGTGATTCATATTCACCCGACTAAATGTATGAATGAACTCATGTGTTAGCAAAAACACGTAGTAAGAGAAGTGAAGTGACGCAGGGTCCGAGCCAGATTATGTCGACGATTTTGCAATGGCCATTCCAAAACGGACCGTGTTAGGGCACGATCGATAGGGAAGCACGGTCTAATTGTGCTATAGTATTGGTATAAAGCGATTGCAAAGTCATGCGGTTTCTGATTCAGTATGAATAAGTAAGTGGTATTTGGGGTAAACGCGAACCGTCACCGTGAGATACAGTTTTAATTGTGTTGTAAAAATAAATTGCTTTTGGATTAATGTGCGTCTCTTTTCTGTTTTCTTCTTTTGTTTTGTTCTGTAATGTGTAAGCAACACTGTTTTGTTTGGACATGCTGTGTACACGTGTTTTGGGCCTTTGTCAAGTTCACTTCAATGTAATTATATGTATTCAATGTATTTAATGTCAGTATCCTGTTTTGTGTACCTTATTAAAAAAAGTGGGACGAATGCTCGTATTGCTACTACTTGTAGCAAAATTACTTATTCTGTGGTATTGCTGTCATTTGGATAGCCCATCTGGCGGCAGTAACCATCCCCTCACAGAAGACCACCGTGAAATAACAGCATATGTGCCGTTGCGTTTCAGTGAGTGCGTAAGGGATGTCAGACCCCATTTCCCTATCCCTTCGTAATCCTTTATCCATAATTCTTCTATGGTCGGCAGCACACTAGCAACACCAGTGGCGTTTCTTGTGTTATAGGCGACGGTAGCCACCTATCATCTAGTGGACAGTCAGCTTGCCTGTCGAGTTTATTAGTCAGGTATTGGCTTGACATGAATGTTATGCAATTTAGAAATGCAAACTTTTGCACATACTTTCGATAACAGCAAGGACAAATTATTATAATCATAATTGATCGGTTGCAGCAACAAAACCAGTCATATAATTACTTCATACTATTCGGTGATAATTTATTTTTTGTTACATTTTTTTTTTAGAGAGCATTGTTAATTATAGTTTAAATCATAGCGATGTGTATGGATTGATATATGATTAAAAATAATCAGATTTTCATGTTATAAAATACTAGAATGACGTGGTCTCTAATGGGGAACTTAGTATACATATACTATACCTACTATACTTGCAAAGATATATTATTTCGATGCTATACCTACACATCTGGAATATGATGTAGGTACAACCAAAGTTGTGAAAGATTTGTTTAAGAAGGTGCAATTTTTTTCGGCCAGAGATTATCTTACCTAATTTTCTCTTAAATTAAAAAATACACGAACCTTTTTTGTAAAATGAAACAAATTCTAGCTAAAGTTAAAGCCTGAAAATTAACACAATTGTTTTTTTTTTTTTTTAATAAAATAAATAAATAAAGAAAACATCTATAAGTCGTTGTCTTTTAAAATTTAATTCAACGTAACTGTTTCATTATACCGCCTTAATTGAATTTTCTGTAAAATACGATCAAAGTAAATAATTCATAAAGAATCGGCTTCTTTTTGTACATTATTTTTATTTTACGTAGGAATCATGTTTAATTTATGGATCACCGTGTGGGAAATAAAAAAATTCTGTAACATGTTACAGATACATGTTACATGGAGCAGTTAGCTGGTTAACCAGTAATTATTGCCTCATATACACTTGCTCGTTGACACTGTCATAGATTTAGCAAGGTCTGTGGCAGTGCCCCTCCCTGTCACACATCACGACGGACATTTTTGGTCAATGACCATAAGAATTTTTATTGCATATTTCTCCTTCTACTAAGTAGGCTCAATTCTGAGAATGTTTGTTATACTTAGTGAATTAGTCTTGGGCGCGGTTTCTGTTCAATATAACTGTGTGTAGCAGAGATAGCCCAGTGAGTCTATCGCGCAGCTGCAAAATCAGCTGTCGCAAGTTCAAATTCCGGTTGGGCCTGCACTTGTTTAAATTTTTGATCTACACACCTTATGACTATGAAATAGTGATCGAATACTGTAAATGTGAAAAAAATAATTTTATTTCTCATGTAAAGAACATGCATTAAGGCTGACGGTCAACGGTTGAAGTCAGGAGAACCGACCAAATCCTGCCCTAAACCAGAAAACCAGAAGAAGGTTAGTGTTTGGTGTATCAGTGCTGGTGTTATTATGATGGATGATGGAGAAGACAACCAAGTCTTCTCTTCTCGTCACTGCCGCAATGTCTGAAGACCAAGGTATATATAATCAGTGCGTTCTGCTAGTAATGTCGTGTGGTGCCGAAACGTGGTCTCACATGGGCAGGACTGGTCCATAAGTTTCCCTATGAGACCGCGTGGTCCGACTGCTTCGTCCGACTGATCGTTAAAGTGCTCATCGAGCTATGCTTGGAGTTACTTTGGTAGAAAGGATCAGAAATACACGTAAAAAGCAAAGATGTCGAGCGGAAAGTATCAGCAAGCTTAAAGAAAGATTAAATTAGTTTTGATATATCAATAAAAATAAATACTAATATATAGTTCACGTACTGAATTTTAAACCAATATAATTATTTTTAACTATTTCATATAGTTAAATGTGTTTTTGTACATTTTCTTGAAGACAAATTAATTACACGCGTTCATGTTAAGTACATAGTTGATCCAAATATAAAGTCCATAGAAAATTGTAAATGTCTACGGATCTACATACATTTACGAGTTCTAATATGGATTTGTGTATAAAAACAGAATTAGCCAAATAGGCCATGAGGTGTACATAAGATTTATACCGCCACAGAACAGATGTTATCTTGACTAATCAGAAAATCGATCGATATCACCTAACTAAATCTATACACTCGCCAGATGTTTAAAAAATCCTTTTATTTTTTAAATACCCACACAATACAATTGCCAAAGTAACGAAGTGATTTTGCTATTGATTTAAGGAAACTGGATAAAAATTTAACATAGGTAACATATTTCCAGTAATTATTCTAAATAATTAAACAATTATACATCGGAATTTATACTTGTTTGGTTGGTTGAACGCGTTTATCTCAGGAACTACTGGTTCGAAAAGAAAAATTCTTTTTGGGTTGGATAGTCCATTTATCGAGAAAGGCTTTAGGCTATATAACATCACACTGCGACCAATAGGAGCGGAGCGTCAATGGAAAATGTTGCAAAAACTGGGAAGATGATTTCTTTTTGAGAGCTTCCGTTGCGTGCGCTGCATAAACGGCTTAAGTTACATCAAATCATTTATGATGGAATTGTTCCAATTAAAACTTCTAAAAAAAGTTCGCGACAGCATATGTCTATCTTTTAAGATTGACTCACTAACCTTTTTCATGGTAATAAAATTTGATCGAAATTAATGCATTATTTGCGAAGGTGTTTTATCAACATGATATTAATCCTTATCCAAATAAATACGTTATTCATCACAAGCCCTTGACATCACTTGATTTCAGTCAACATATTAGGAGATATCATAATTTTAAAATAACTCCGCAACGCACGGCTCAGACGCGTGGTTGGCTCCCTACGGAACGGTTGTGCTCAGCGAACTAATTATTTAAATTTGTTTTTGCGACATCTCATCGTATAATAAAATTACTCATACATTTTCTTTTTGAACGCGGACGAAGTCGCGGGTCTAGCTAGTAGTATATACACCGACAAGGTGAAATGTGCAAGACAACACAAAATACATAATTTACGATCCCTAATAAACATAGGGATGAAAAATATATAGACGATCATAAATACATAAATTTGTTGACACAATATAGCACACTATATATAAACAAAGCAAGCTCAGATAAATGAAATAGATTTGGTAAATAAGGTTCTTTTGACTGTAATGGAAAAGAAGGATGGAAAATGATGCAATATTATACATATTTAATCTTCAGAGGCCTAACAAAAAGCTATGTTATTTGAAGCATGTGCATGAAAGAATTTGAAATAAAGCTAAATCTCCGAAAAAGGAAGGTTTTTTTTTATTCCATTTATTATCAAAAACTAGAATACAAATTAGAATACAAAAATAGAATATAAGAAAAACGTTTAAAGATAAGACAGGTATAGTCTAATTTAATAAACTCTGATCAAAGACTTAAATGTTTTACGATAATCGATAATCAAACATTAAACAAATATATGCACATTAACATTCTCTGGGATCAAGTTTTTTGCACTGATTAACATAGTGGCTAATTACCTGACCCGACGGCCTTGCCCCTCAATCATTACTGTCTTTCTATTAAATTTTATTAGGGACACTAAAATAAAAGCTATAATAAAAACAATATAACAATAAATCACTTGATGATCCGGGTCGACCATCTCCACATCGTTAAAGTGACGTACTGTTTCTATGTGAATTCTAAGGACGTTGTGATAAATCTTACATAGAATGACGATCAAATTAATGATTGTAAAGTTCCAGATTTTTAATGAAGCATAAGACTTGAAAAAAACGAGGATTGGTAAGCTATTTGACTGTCTATTTTATGGTAGGTTAAAAACACAGCCTTAAGCGGCCGACGCTGGCTGACTCGTGACGGTATGGCATGGCACACAATTTTCCGATGGTTTATTCACTCACACTAATGAATTATTTCAATACCAAGAAGACGTAGCGTCTCACGGGATGCCGCGGCATTTCTTCCGTACCAAGTGATATCATCACTCAATAATAGTGATGCAATGCTATCTTAAAAGAATATTATATTAAAAAAAACTTGAATATTTTTCGGCAAGACATTGTTTCGACGACGTGCGGAAGCCGATCGTCCAATCGGCTTGATACGATTGACTGTAGCATAATTTGGTTTGATAACAATACTTACCTTATCATTCACAACCATACACTGAGAGAGAGCGCTGCAAGCACCTTAACTACTAAACCAAGGGGTTCGTCATCAATTGTTAGTCTTGCTTACCCATTTAAGAAGCTGTAAAGCAGTGTACCCTACTTACATTAGACAGGGCTAATAAAAATATGAGTGTGAGAAAAATGTGACACCATAAAGTGTAACGGCGACCATCGTAATACAATTTCATAATATTATTCATTTGTTTTGTAATACAGATAAAAGAGTTTTGGTAGGTACTTGTATATTTAGACATCCAAGTAACATTATATCCGGACCTGTAACAATCATTAAGGCGAGTGTAATAAATCAACATCATCGTTTGGTAAACCATTCACGCAAGTGACTATATTAAATGGGATGGTTTTACGGTTGTCTATTGCGAAAGCATTATCTATTATTGCATCGATTTGATAATATAAGGGGTTACTCCCATGTAATTAATAGTTACTTTCAAAGAAAGCCTTCACTGAATCATCAATTGATGATTTTGACGGTCAATCAGACTGCAATTGACAGTTCAAAGCACTTCATATACGAAGACTTTTTCCGATTCCAATTCTCAATTATCTTTTAGAATTATAAATTGTATTGTATAAAATCATATCATACATTTAAATCAGTATAAGTACCCGAACTTTGATCTGAAATAATTTTAGCAATATCACACATATTATTAAAATAAGTTTCATCATTACATAATTATTCATATTTATTTAATTAAATTTGCATATTATTTACCAATTTATATCAGACACCTTTAGGCAGGTTTCCACGCAAGCTGACCACATTTTCTAGTACTATAATCGAGGTAATAGCCAGCTCTGTGGTCAGTAATAGACAAAATGTTCAAAAATGTAAGCACGTTGGGACGCCACGGACTCAAAATTCGACACCGAATGGAATTCTAATGTACTCGTAGCTGGCCTTCGATCCTGTGATAACTGTTCGATCACAGCACCAGCTGTTATAACTGTTCTATGAAGACGAGACGGTGCCAATGTATCGACTCAGATTGCATCCTAATTTTGTATATCTTGAATATCGGTAAATAGATTTCCAAGAAACTCTTTTAATATTGATGATTATATGTGTCTTACCACAGTTTCGTTAAAAAAATAGCCAAGACGATGACGATCTGAGGATTACCATTATTTTTGTCATCTTTATAATTTGATATTCTATACAATTCACATCTATAAAATACAATCTAATGAAATATTTGTACTATTTTGAGACATTAGCTAGTATTTTATAATAGTTATTTTAAAAGAAAGCTTGTCCTAAATACTCATAACAAGTAAATGGTATGTGGCAGTAAGTAAAAGCGTTTTTAATGAGATTCTTATCCGTGCCAGGCATATTTTTCATAATGAAGCGCAACAACAATTAGTTTACTTAATCGCCATTCGTAGCTCGTTTTGCATCAATGTAGTTACTGATATTATCTAATACAGTTGCTTCATCTTAATTGAAATTTCTATTGGTATAGTCGTTATTTAGAGCTAAATAACTAGTGTTTCAATAAAAATTAAATAGCTAGTTATTTATCAGCATTCTTATGGGAAAGCTCTTTGTGTAATAATGTATTACATAATATTGTTATCCTATTAATTACATTGTATTAAATCGTTGCTAATCGTTTATTAACCATAATATTCGTGTTGTAAATATCAACCTATAAGTAGGGATGATGTTTTCTTCTTCTTAACGTACCGCTTCTCTATATGAAGGTTGGCGACCATTATGGCTATTTTGACCTTGGAAGCTGCTGCGAAAGAGGGAGCAAGTGCTTAAGGATATTTAAAAGTTTAAAATTAGTTAGAAGTCAAATATTGAAATGTTTAGAGAAAATATGTAGCAGTAGTCCTGGGCTTGGTTGTAGCCCCGTGGGGAAGTTTGAGTATGGAGATTGTTTTTTTTTTCAGGTTAGTTTAGTAGGCGTCTTAGTAAGTTTTTTTTTTCTTGGGGCATATTCGCCACCTGGTAAATTTTCCAGTTATGACATCCATTATGACGTCTTATCCTCAATTATTTCTCTTATCAAGCTGGCCGGTACACTAGCATTCACTCTTGGTGTTTCTTAATTTTATAACCTATTTAGCCACATACGAAGCTAACTTGTACGATGAATTAATTTAAAAAAGTCACAGTCATAAAAAAAATCACAACAATACTAGGTATTGTTGTGATGACAGAGAAGTCGACGCAGTTCCATCTATAACACACAAAACCATAATATATGGACTCATAAAGCTTGGGAGAGCGAATCTAAAGAGGTATAATAAGATAATTAATTATTACTGTAATGTTGTCGACACGTCACGCGACAAGGCGTGAACTAATTATGACAAACCTAATAAAGGTTTACAGAATTTTTTATCAAAATATAAAGAATTAATTGTTAGTTAATAAATAAATAAATAAGAGCATTTGTAATTACAAAAGCCATTATTGAAAAGATTAAAAATACACAATAAATTTCGTTTTCTACTTTTAAATAAGGTTATGATGGTAAATAGAAATGCAGTTGAGGATAAATAGATATAGGCTTAAATTTTATGCAATTTAATATGCCTGATCAATTATTTTAATTACCGTTTATGTAATATGCATAAATAGTTTACAGTTAAGGCGATAACTTCAAGCACATACCGCTACCGAGTCGTACATTAAAGAAAACGCTCCCTAGCGAACTTTACGAAGCGAACAAAATAAAGCCCGGTGATTGGTTGTTGTAACGCCCACATAAAATTTTGACCAATCACAAAGCTTTGTCCGTAGCGTAGCGTAGCGTTTACGACTGTAGAAAGCACTGCGTTTGCATCTTGGCTAGGGCCCCAGTTCTACCGCAAGATTAAAGTCACAATTTAGTATAAATGATCAAATTGTCGCCGTCACTCGCTCGAGCTATCTTGGATATCTGTTTCATAAGTTCGTTTAATTTAAAACAGCTTTTTATGTAACTAATGTTTGTTCGATCCAATATAGATATGGAATAAAATTTCATTATTGGAACGTGCGATTTCTATACTACAATCAAAATGGAAAGTATACTAATAAACTAATTTTGATGACACTTTTTATAGTAAATATAGGTTACATAATTATGATAGTAGGGGGGTCCAAGAGGGGATTTTGGGATTTACTCGAGCGCGTCAGATATTACCAATGTATATACCCCACGTGTCTCCGATAATGGATATGTGTTAATATGCCAGTTTTAATGGTGGGAGTTGGGGTAAAAATTTAAATATTATTCGAGCGCGTCAGATTTTCATGCAGACGGCTCAGCTTAAATTCCTGATCGTGCTGTTTCTTAATCTGCCTATTATTTGGAGATTTTTTCTTAATACAGCGTCTACAAACTTTTGAACGCCTGTAGACGCTCACCCCACCGTTAAAAAGGAAAACATCATATAACATTTTTTTTATTTCTACCGTCTAATCTTCAAAATCCAATAGGTCCCCACGACGCTCGAGTGACTCCACATTTAGCATCGTGGGCTCCCCTACCATGAGAATAACCCATACCTAAGCTAAGATTTATAAAGATTTGCTTATGAAGTCACCGGTAAAAATTTGTTCTACTATTATTTTGTGAGGATGTACCTATGTTACTATATAACGCAAAAACTATTTAACTGACATTAAGTCCTCCAATTAAATCAGAGCAAAGCCGTGGCGTGTCGGACTAGTGTCTCATAAAATGTAGGCAAGAAACTTTACATTAACAAAATATACGACGACAAGGTACCTACGCAATTGTCTACAATAAGAAATGTTCTTTTTGTTTTCTCGGATGAACTCAATCACGTCCGCTTTCCAAAGCCGGTGGATGTAACTATTATCAATTCAGCTCTTTTTGTATCACGATTTTTTCGCAACGCAGTCGCTGAGGAAGAATCACTGTTTGTTGAAATTCAAGCAAACTGTGTACCTATCATACTAAAAGCAATAATAGAAATCACTACTTTTTTCATATTTAAAGGTCTTCAGACAGGCTAGGCAGCTACTTATCATCAATGATCCGCTTAAATATAAGTGACTATAGTGAACGCAAACGCTCCTGGCACACGGGGCCACAAAACGTTGGAGCAGCTTCGCCATCGGAATAGTGATGACAAGGGCATCACTTCGATTATGTAAATAAAACTTTTTTATTACAAATTTATGTTTTATAATATTGTTATTATTTTTATGTTATTATTTTTTAATCATATTTATTTATCTACTTAACAAAATCCACAGCCTAAAATCATACACAATTTAAAACATGAAACATCATATTCATACTAAAAACGAAGAAAAATCAACATGCTTACAATCAATTCCTGCTGCAACAAATTTAAATTGCAACATTTCCAAATAATCTTACAACTGATTGTGGATTAAATTGAAAAAATAAAATAAATACATAAATAAAAAATCTCTTAGTAACAGCTAAGACCCTAGCAACCCTAGGCTATTGTGCGGAACAAGCCTAGCGCTTGAATGATTTATGGCCTAGTGTGCCAGAAGCGTTTGCGTTCAGTATACCATCGCTTACAACACAAGCAGCGACACAGGTGCTGCAAATGCGTTGCTGATCTTAGTGGGAATAAGGATAAGAATTTAAGAAAAGATAGGAAAATCGGCTCTAGAATATTTTACTCAGTCACCGAAACAGAATAGCACACACTTGCTGTCATTTTACAGTGCCCAAATGACTGCGAAACACAATGTTTAAATTAAAACCTAACCCTGCCACTATATAAACTAGTATATTTATTTCTTTGCAACAAGAAATACATTGGACCTAATCAGTTGTAGGTTGGTGTATTGTGCTGTCGATTAAAAACGAAATATGGGCAAACATTATCAATAATAATCTCAAGTGCTATATTTCTATTAACATTAAGTCACGATTCTCGAGGTTGCACTGGTTAACATGCCGATAGACAAGCAAGTTCGGCTCAACACACGAGCCGCAGGTGGCTCGTAGATTAATTAAAACTTAAGAATAATGGAATGCTAATTTGTAATTCAATTGCTTTACACAAAGATGGATTAAAGTAATTACACTGAGAACTAAAATGTTTTGGAATACAAAATATTTGGAAAATGCAGAATTATAGATGGACTGTGCATTACTCGCATGAAATTGTTCACTCTCTAGAGCAGGGATTCCCAAAGTGGTCGATATCGACCCCTTGGGGTCGATATCGGTTTCCTAGGGGTCGACATAAACGAAAAGTGATTTTGGGGGTCGACGAGGTCTAAAAATCGACCCCTATTATATTAACACAAGTTCTTATTTAAAACTTTCAAGATAGGTAAGTAGGTAGTTACTGTATTGTTTATGTTGTGTTACGTGTACTAAGAATAATTAATATTTTTGTAGGAAATAATGTTCCAGGAATGTAAAGTTTCAAGTTCGTACAAGATGAAAAACTCGGCAAGTCTATGTGGACAAGTTTGTGCAAGATTGAGTTGGAGCGTACGTCTTTCAGCGGCGTTTTGACTTGCTCTCTATTTGACGATAAAGTGCTTATCACACTATTCAATTTGAACGATTCCTATTTAGGAATCTAAGTAGTGAGCTCGTGATCACACTACGCTAAATTGATTTCTAAATCGAAGATATAGAGTTGAAAATGGATAAACTCTTAATTGAATCCAATCTGTTCTAACTGCGATCACACCTTCCGATTTCCTAAATTGGAATCGTTCAAATTGAATAGTGTGATAGCGGCTTTACGCGAATTAAGACGAACGAATTCATGATCAAGTCCAAACATGTTCCTGATATTTTACTATTTAACGAGCTTGCATTTAGGTTGAAAGTTCATTTGCGTTTTGAAATTCGTTGGAGCTTGAACGATAAAAACTCATATAGCTAAGTACTCATTTATTTCAAGAGATTACAAACTTATTACAAAGCTAAATTAAGTGAAGTAAAGTGACTGAAAAAGTGTTAAACACAACATACAACATATTTTAAATAGGTATGTATAATTGTATTTGTAAAAATTACTAACACTTAAGTCTTTGGTTTTCGTTCTTATTCTACCTAATTACCTAATACGAAGTTTCTATACCTAATTACCTACTGTAGTTACTTCCCAATATAGGTATCAAAGTTTATCAAAGAGTAAGTCAGTAATACTTAACAAGAATCCATTAACTGAGTGTGATAAAAATAAGATAGTGTGCAAATTTAACAGTTTATTATTGTTTTTTATTTAGGTTCCTTATTTTTTTGTTTGCAGAATTACTGAAAGTTTTATGATGGCGGACACGAAAAAAAAATGCAGACAATACAGTTTGGACTACTTGAAGTTCGGATTTATTGCATCTCCATCAAATCAACACTTCCCGATGTGTCTCATATGTGAAAAAGTATTTAGTAACGATGCCATGAAGCCTTCAAAAATGGATGACCACTTATCAAGAGTACATGCTAACAAAAAAAGTAAGCCCTTGTCATATTTTCAAGCACTGAAAGAAAAACTAGACAAAAGGCCATCCATAGGATCGATGTTTGCGTCATCATCTATTCGAGACAATGATGGTTTACGAGCGTCCTATAATATATCTTTACTAATAGCGAAGTCGGGGAAACCCCATACAATTGGAGAGCAGCTTATCTTACCAGCCATTGCGGAGGTCCTTAACAATGTATTGCACAAACCCGCACATGATATTTTAAAGAGAATACCTTTGAGCAACAACACCGTTCAGAGACGCATAGATGAGATGGGACGCGATGTGGAAAACATTTTATGCAAGTTCTTACAGACCCGCAGATTCTCTCTCCAGTTGGACGAGTCTACATTACCCGGCAATGAAGCTCTATTGTTAGGATATGTTCGATTTATCAAAGATGAAAATATGTGCCAAGAACTGATTTTTGCTGCATATTTAGAGACTGATACTAGAGGAGAATCGATTTTTCAGGCCGTGGAACATTTTTTTACTGATAAAGCTATTCCATGGAAGAATATTGTTTCTGTTGCGACTGATGGTGCACCGTCTATGGTTGGTCGTCATCGTGGCTTTATAGCTCACTTAAAGCGACAACTGCCTGATGTACTGGTTATTCACTGTGTGATTCACAGGCAGCATTTAGCAGCAAAAAAGCTGAGTCCTAGATTGCATAAGTCTTTACAATATGTAATAAATGCTATCAACAAGATTCGAAGCAATTCTTTGAACTCTCGGTTATTTGCTCAACTATGTGACGAAAACGACGAAGTCTTTACTCGGTTACTTCTGCACACTGAAGTTCGCTGGCTATCAAGAGGCTCTTGCTTAGAAAGATTTTCAGCCCTTTTTGAATCTGTGTTGGAGTTTTTACAAGAAAAAGATCCGAATTTGAAAGAAAATCTGAACAATTGTAAAACAGATATTTATTACTTGACTGATATCTTTGGAATGTTCAACAAAGTTAATTTGCAACTACAGGGTGATGATCTTAACTTGATTAAAACAAAATCAATAATATCGGCCTTCGTGGGTAAACTAGTTCTTTATAAACAAAATTTAGGCAGAAAAGAATATTCGCAGTTTCCGCATTTGTCAAAATTACCAAAAATGCTTCAAGATGATGACATTTTATTATATGTTACTCACTTGGACGCATTACACAAGGATTTTACGGAGAGGTTTGATGATCTTTTAAATTTACAAATTCCTCAATGGATAATAAATCCGTATAACACCACAGCCATAGAAGAAGCCAATGTGATAATGCAAGAAGAGTTGATTACCATCAGCACAGACGAAGAGCTTAAGCAAAAGTTCAACCAAGGCTATCAGAAGTTCTGGTTGCAACGCAAAATTGAAACACAGTATCCTACATTGTGGAACATTGCTGAAAAATACCTTATCGCTTTTCCATCATCATATCTAGTTGAAAAAAGCTTCAGTGTGGTAACAAACATTTTGACAAAACAAAGAAACCGTTTGAAAATCAACGAACGTGGAGATTTAAGGCTGCAACTCACTAATATTGAACCGGATGTAGCTAGATTGGTAGATAGTCACCAGGTTCATCCATCGCACTGAATGTTTTATTTTCTCTTTGCGAATTAATAGTTTTTAAAATATAATTTCCTACCAACTTAAGATGCTTTATGTATTAATTTGTAATAATTATAAATTAAACTTGATATTTACTGAATTGGATTGTCTTTTTATTTTGTTAAATTTTGACGAGAAAATGAAATCAACTTCACTCACTTAACCAAGTGCAAAGTTTTCTAATTGGCACCTTAGTACCTAGGTATTTTGTACCAATAGGAAAAAACTAAAGATAGACTAAGATAGATAGCTGCTTTAAGTTAGCGGACCATTATGAATAAGGGGGTTGGTCTTAAAAGTAGGTAATTTGACCATGGGGGTCTGAGGTAACAGTTCATTGTTGAAAAGGGGTCACTTGTCCGAAATAGTTTGGGGAACCCTGCTCTAGAGAGACAAAGCGATCGTGTGGTCAATGTCTAGCTCCTTCATCTCTTTTCCGTATGTCTGTAGTAACTTCCAGAAACAATTAAAAAAATGTGTGTGTGTCAGCTCCGACGCACGACTGGAGTTTACTCCTTACGAACTATTGTAAAAAATAAAATAAATATAATTTAAATAATTAATAAATTTAATAAATAAATAAATATCAGCGCCATCTGTTCGTTTATAATGATTACGTTTTCCAATAATGTATTATTACGTAACATATTCTGGTTTCATAGATGGCGCAATATTCTTAAACTTCAGAAATATTATAAAATATTCTTAAGGATTCTTAAGGAGTAAACTCCAAAAAATATATAGATTAATCAACATAACATGACATATTAACATAACGTGACAAAAAATACTAAAACATTAAATTTATATTATAAACATACAAACAAAAAAAATTAAGAAAAGTTACTGCCACGAGTTACATCTCGTTAGAGGACATTAATTAATTACGTAAGGCCGATTTTGGCCATTTTTGCCAGGAACTACAAATTTCCTCGAGGACACTGCCCTTATAGTGTGTACCTATTCAAAAGTTGATGATAGGTGGCTACCGTCGCCTAAGACACAAGCAACGCCACAGGTGCTACAAATGCGCTGCCGACTACAGTAGGATTAAGGATAAGGGATACAGTAGGATTAGGGATAGGGCAATGGCTTACTGCCATACACCTGAAATCAGTGTGTTCTGACACTATTAAACTAAACTAAACACGAACAACACCTGTTTTTAATTGGTGCTTGTGTCAACCTTTCTAAAAAAAAACATGTTGATGTCATCTGACATAATATAACAATATAAATTTTATTATGTCGACGAACTATTAACAGATTGTATAAAAAGTTTCACGGTGTCGAAATAAAACTGGTTCAACCAATAATTTCGTTACAGGACCATTTAATTCAATATTTAATTAATGTAGTCATTAAGATAATTAATATTGTTTTTACTTTTGACAGCACTGACGATTACATACGTCTAATTAGGTAATTTAATATACCAAGACGTCTCGGCTTCATCAGCCAATTAGTATTATAACTAGCAATAAAAATTCTGTTCATGTAGTGTTATTCAACATGTTTTGAGAAATGTGCTTAAGTACATGTGTTTTTTTTTTAAATGTAAAGGTCGTCAGACATGCTGACGATCCACTTGATGGTAGGTGGCTACTGTCGCCTATAACATAATCAACGCCACAGATAAAGGATAGATAAGGTATAGGGTAATGGTTTCTGGAATCCCTTGCCCACTCACCGAAATACAGCAGCACTTATGCTGTTATTTCACGGTGGTCTTATATAAGGAGGTGATTACTGCCAGACTAACTGCCCAAATGATTGCAGGACGCAGTGTGCTCTGCCACTACATGCCAGATCTAGAAGGCTCTGAAAATCTTTGAAAGTTTATTTCCAAAGATGGCCCTGCCAAGAACCGAACCCTTAGAGACGGAGACAGAACGCAGGCAAGCACCTTGACGACTCGACTAATGGGCTCGTCAATGTTAATGTTAATAGACTCTTGGAAATGACATAATGTTTACCTTTTATGAAAATGTCAGTCTACATGATAAGATAAAGAATAAGAACAAAGTGACTATAAGAAATGGATACTAAATCCATCTTACTTCTGAAAAATGGTAAAGAAAACAAATATATTATTATGGCTTTGTTCAACTAGACTAGACAAACACACAAACAATGACTAACGAAAATATAATAAATATATATCTTAAACAATGTGTAACGCCATCTCGTGGGTGTACAAGTTTCGAGTCTATTTTGTAATTGTCTCAGTCACGAAAATTTAATGATAACTATCTACATGAACATGTATTGCATTATGATTTGAGATAATAATACGACAATAATGATATTAAACTGTTAATTTCACGTCAATATTTTTCATAATACCTATGTATATTTGCACAATACTTCGCCATTAAAAATTGTAAAACAATGCCAGTTGAAATCCGTATGTCAATTTATCTGTTTATTTACTTCGAAATTATACAACGTATTTTAACTTTGTTTTCACCATCACCTGGAATATAAGTAAAGGTTCATGAATAATAATGAGTTTTAGTCGTTATAACGTTATCAAGACTACTTTTCTAAACGATTGGCGCAAACAATTATACTTGACCGTTTATTGGAAGTTAAGACCTATATTAACTAATATTTATTAGTTTATTAATAATGTATTAAGAAAAATCCTCCAAATAATCGTCAGATTAAAAATCAGCATGATCAGCAATTCAGGCTGAACCGTCTGTATGATAATCTGACGCGGTCGAGTATTTCAAAATAGCAATCGCCAAAAATATTTTTTGCATTTTCAAAAAACTGCCAAGAGCTTGCGTTACATCCGAATCGTCTGTATTTTAATGGGAGCTTAGTTTGGGTTCACTTAACATCCCCTCTAAAAATCTGACGCGCTCGAGTAGTATTTAAATTTTTACTCCAACCCCCACCAACCCCACCATACAAACCGGCAGATTAATATATTATATCCCTTATCGGAGACATGTGGGGTATATACAATGGCATCCCAAAATCCCCTCTTGAGCTCCCCTACTAACAGTTCTGACCGGAAAATTATGGGGGAGGCCCAGTGAACTTGAATACAAAGATATACTATTTCGATGGGGAGGCCTATGTCCAGCAGTAGACATCTTATAAATTGTTAAGACCAATTTCCATATAGAGAACATTATATATAATAGACAAGTAGGAAATATAAGCTTGAGGCGAAACTAAATTGAGAAGTTTAAGTAACATTATGACACGACTCTGTTTAACACTAATCATACCATAACGGGTCAAATGAACCATTTTGAACTTTTGCATTGATAATG
This sequence comes from Synanthedon andrenaeformis, assembly GCA_936446665.2. Classification (NCBI taxonomy): domain Eukaryota; kingdom Metazoa; phylum Arthropoda; class Insecta; order Lepidoptera; family Sesiidae; genus Synanthedon; species Synanthedon andrenaeformis. The sequence continues at coordinate 10,970,986 of OW387780.2, read as the reverse complement.
CACGTATTATCTTATTACTTCTCCAAATTTAACTTACTGACATTTTCTGACTAATTAAGTCTACTGTTCTTATACTATTTTTATAATTTTTTGTTTTGTTTATTTTGAGTAATAACTGTCGTATACCGTTGTCTACCACATCGGGTCATTTGACCCGGAGAACATTTTTTTTTGTTTTATAAGCTTATCAATACATATTGCTTATCTTATTGTATTCAGTAAACTGCAAATGTATGCAAAGACTGTTACGTAAAGTAGTTCAATCAAAATAGCTGAGAATAATTCAAGAAAATATAAAAATTTTAGATTGAAACTAGATTTTTGTGTAAAAAAGGTAGCAAAAAAAGAAAAGTTTGGTACATAGTTTTTATTTTATTTTGATAGCTTTATTAGTGATACAGGTAACTATTTACCCATAAAATGTCTAAACGAACGAGACAGTCCAAATTCTTAGAAGATATAAATGATATTGGAGAAGAGTTTTCGGAAATCGGTGAAGATGAATTTTCTGAAAACGAAGATATATTGGTTACAAACGAAAATGAGTCTGAATCTACAGATACTGACAATGAAGAGGAAAATATTGTGAATATCGGTTGTGGACGAAAAAGAAGAAGATTACTCTCAAGTTCTGAAGAAAGTGAAGCAGAAATAAATGAACAACATGTTGCAATTGATGGATCTGTTTGGGAAGAAATACAAATAGGTGGCACACCTGGAAGACCACCACTTCATAACATTTTCAGGCAAGAAGTAGGCCCAACAGGATATGCTAAACGTCATATAATGAAAGGTAAAGTTAGTACTGCATTTTCATTGATAATTGACCACCGTATTATGAACCATATAAGAACATGCACAATAGAAGAAGCAAACAGAGTGTTAGGATCCGATTGGAGTTTATCTCAAGAAAAACTTGCTGCATTTATTGCAATTTTATATGCACGAGCTGCATATGGAGCAAATAATTTGAAACTTTCTTTTTTGTGGAATAATATATGGGGGCCCAAATTTTTTTCTGAAACTATGAGCAGAAATAATTTTACCGAAATTCTTAGATTTATTCGTTTTGATAAAAAAAGTCAGCGGAGTGAACGTTTGAAAGCAGATAAATTTGCTATGGTATCCACGATTTGGAATATTTTCATTGAGAACAGCCAAAACTGTTACAAACCGGGTGGTAATATTACTATAGATGAACAGCTATTTCCGACTAAAGTACGATGTAGATTTACGCAATACATGCCTAACAAGCCGGATAAATTTGGAATCAAATTTTGGTTAGCATCGGACGTCGATAGCAAATACGTCATAAATGCATTTCCATATCTAGGAAAAGTTGAAAATAGACCCTCTTCAGTACAACTCTCTGAATATGTTGTACTCAAGCTGATCGAGCCATTTACGGGTTGCGGAAGAACTGTGACCACAGACAACTTCTTCACAAGCAAATCCCTAGCCATACAACTTCTAGCAAAAAGAACTACCCTAGTTGGAACCATTCGCTCAAACAAAAGGGAGCTACCACTAATTGCAAAGCAAAAGAAAGATGACATGGCAAGATTTTCTTCGAAAATTTTTACTTCTGATAATTGTACTCTTACAATTTATAAAAGCAAGCCAAATAAAAAGGTACTTTTACTTAGTTCTAAACATAAATTTGTATCAATAGAAAATAATGATAAGCGTATACCTGAAACTGTTTCATATTACAATAAAACCAAATTTGGTGTAGACATGACCGATCAAATGGCGAGGAAATTTACTACAAAGTCTAAGTCTTGCAGATGGCCACTCCAAGTTTTTTTCAATATCCTTGATTTAGCTGGTATAAATGCCTGGATTTTATACAAGCAAACGACAGGAGATAATATCTCGAGACAAGATTTTTTACTCAAGCTAGCTGTAGAACTTGCCGACGATTTTCGAGTTGCCCGTGAACAACCAAAAGAAAAAGCAAATACTAAACGATCGTTGCCTAACCCTGTTACAGATTCTAATAAACGTAAGAGGTGTCAAATAGGATACTGCAAAGAAAATAAAACTAATAAAATTTGCTCCAATTGTAAAAAATTTGTTTGCGGGAAATGTGCGACGGAAACACTTATGTGTAAAAAATGTGATGTATAAAAACAACTCTTATTTTTTGCGTTTAAAATAGAAATTGTAAAAATACTATTTCATATAATTATAATACATATTTTATTATCATTATATTTTTATTTCCTTTCCAACATCCATATTTCATACATAAAAGTAGGAAACGTAAATTTCGGGTCATTTGACCCGCTATGGTAAACTAGGCATCTAATAAGTGTTGGTATGATTAGTGTTAATTTAGTTCCAGCATAGAATTTGAGTTGTTTGACACGGGCGCAAACACACTTGAATAGGTTCTGGGGCACTTTTGCAATAACAATTTCATGTTTAATGTGGGCTTATTGGACACTAGACTAGGAAGCGAAGTTTAGTGTTGTCCATTTCATAAATTAACTAATAATCGGGACTACGTAATAAAAATAAATAATTAACCGACTTCATGTTGCACAAACCGTTGTCATTAAATATGTAAGTATTAATATTGTAATTGTGAAAGAAACTTTATGTGTTACGTGACTAAGAAAGTGCTTCTCAATGTAGGTACTGAACTTCCGGAAGTTGTAAACCATGAAAAGCATAAAAGTTTATATATTTGGAACACGTTTTAAGAGACAATAGATATTAAATTCTACAACATTACAACATAAATTACGTTGGGTACTGTGAAATGACAGCAATAGTGCTATTGTGTTCCATATCTGCTTCTAATCCAATTTCCTTTATCGTACTAATTCCGGTAGCTCACTTGCAGTACCTATGACGTTGCTCGTGTTAATAGGCGACCGTATAACCACCGACCATCAGTCTGTATGTTGACCTTTATCTAATAATAAGAATAAGAAAAATAAATGTAATTATTGTGTATCATGTTTTTTCCCTGATTTAAATCAATAAAATTAACATACCAGTTCATCAAAGAATAACTATCACACTTTATTACTCTATCTATGCTCTTATAGTAAGTCGGCTCAATATTAAATTATATATACGCAATGTTAATATAACAAATTGACCATTGTAAGACATTGTCTAACCATTGTAAGACTACGCCTCTGTGAAGCATCATACCAGTTTTGAAGAAAATTTGTGTCACCCTTTTTAAAATATTTAAAAGTGGAACTTTCGCAGTAAGTCTAGGGACATCCCGATTGCAAAGAGCTAATGCACAACACTAGTAAGACCCGTACAAATTGATTGGGTAATTAAAACGTCAAGACAAGTATCCAACTAATATTAAAATGAAATGCAATTTCTTCCAATAGAAATAATATCGGTTATGTCAGTCGACAGCTTTGTCAAGCAAAAAAATTGCGACTACATTGCTCCATAATAATGCATCATTTAATTTCTGATCCCTTGGTTTTAAAATCTAGGAAAACCAATATGTAATACCTTATTAAGGTTATTATGCTTACTGCAAATATCCGATAAAGGAAGCAAAAAAAATGCTATGTTATGTAACAATACTAAGTTTTGCGTACATTCTTATGATGTTTGGTATACTTCTGAAAGTTATAAACTTTATGGAAATTTGTTTGCAATGCCTCCGACTCTTCGGTTGGTTGTGCAGCCGCAAAGGGCACAATGCGTTTCCTATAGTCATTTGGGCAGCCAGTCTGCAGCAGTAACCACCCCTTATAGAAGACCACCGTGAAATAACAGCACGTGTGATGTTGTGTTCCGGTGAGTGAGTAAGGCGTGCCAGACTCCATGTTCCTAATCTCTTATCCTTAATCCTACGTGGCGTTGTTTGTATTACTTGTATTGACTTGTAAACATGTACATATTTTATTTTCGTATGTGTACCGAAATCGTCCACAAAGACCTCTGAATTCCATTAATTAGTGAAGTGACTGACAACATTACAAAAATACAAGAAAAAAATCTTGGAGCACCCCAATGAGGAAGCAAAGAGATTGCTCTCTGTGGCATATCTCCATCGCAGACTCAAGGACATTCTAGCATCAGTTGCTGATCAATAATATTTGGAGACGTCATTAAATGTCTCCAACACATGTCATTAATTCTTGATCATACAAAATTCTGAATGCCCTCACATGTGGCAGATTGCATAGAACAAGTAAAAAATATATATTTTTTAAATGTTGTTTGTTTATTAATACTATGACGCTCGATGGTTGATGTAAATTAAATAAAATAAAACAGTTTATTCCCATTCAATTATAAAGCGTAGCTATTGAACGACATTATATCAAGATAAATGTGTTAGCATTAGCAGGTAATAAGAGAAAAGATCGCCATTATCCGATCATCACATGCCGGTAAACTGCCTTATTGCCACTTTCACAGGTAATTGTTGATATAACCAAGAGTTAATATAAAATGGTTCTATCTCACGCGTTGTGGTCATAATGTGTATTTTTTCTTGTTTATGTTTTTATGAAAGTCAACTAGTACTCTAGTTGACATCTGATCCTAATTTCTTACTTGTTAATATATTTATTAACAATAATCATTTATTGTTAAAATTTTACGCAAAAGCTAATGAACAAATTTTGATAAAACTACACATTTATATTTTTCATGTTAAGGTCAACAGACAGCCTGACGGTCCACTTGATGGTAGGTGGCTACCGTCGCCTAACAAGCAACACCAGGTGCGGCCGGGCATTAAAGCCACTGTCTTAACGTGTGTTACGTCCTAACGTGTGTCCTAATGAACGTGTGTCCTCCCCACTGTGCTAACGTGTGTCCTAAAGAACGTGTGTCCTCCCCACTGTCCTAACGTGTGTCTTAAAGAACGTGTGTCCTCCCCACTGTCCTAACGTGTTTCCTCCCCACTGTGCTAACGTGTGTCCTAAAGAACGTGTGTCCTCCCCACTGCCCTAACGTGTGTCCTCCCTACTGTGCTAACGTGTGTCCTAAAGAACGTGTGTCCTCCCCACTGTGCTAACGTGTCCTAAAGAACGTGTGTCTTCCCCACTGTCCTAAAGTGTGTCCTAATGAATGAAATTCAATCAGTTCTCCCTTTTTATATTATGTCCTTGCTCGAGATATAAAATTTCATAATGCGCAAATCTACAATAAAAGTATCAATTATTACTCAATTTATTTTGTAATTTAAAGACTGTCATATTAATCTTAACGACTGATCTAAATGTTTACCGAAAATCAATGATAATAATAATAACGATGAATAGAAATATCTAATCAGTTCAAGGGCGGTATGCGCGCGTGTCCACGCCTACAACTGTCCGACAATACAAAGAGATTTATGTTGACCCGAAGTACAGTCACACGGTTAAATAAAACCTATTCCAAATCCACAAAAATAAATAGTAGTAGTAAAATCATTAAAAATAGCATTTCTTTGAAAGTTAGTTTAAAGAAATGCTATTTATATAAAAAAAATAGCATTCTATAAAGTTTCAACTCTTTTCAAGCCCCGACGACGACCGACGCAAAATAGGGGCGTTATAAGTTTTAGCTGTATGCCTGTGTATCTGTGCATCTCTGTATGTGTGTCTGTCTGTTGCATTGTAGTTCCGTAACGGATAGACTGATTTTGATCATTTTTTTTGTTTCAAAACTTACGTGATCGAGATGGTTCGTAGATAATTTATGAAGATTTTTTAGGCATTTGAATATCATCTGCCCATTTCCTAGTTGACGAAGGGATTTCACTAACTTCCGCAGGCTCGATTTATGTGAAATTTTGACTATATCAGTCGGTGATATTTCCACGACATAGTAACATTCACCTGCGGTACAGCATTAAGCAACTTATAGCAGATAGGTAATAGCCTGGTTGGGCTCAACAGAAAATCGGTGGTTAGTTTATAATTTTTAGTTAGTTTTTAATTATATATTTTTAGTTTTTAATTATATAATTATAGCTGTAACCCATAGTTACCTATGGGTTACCATAGTTACCCATAGAAACCCATAGTTAACAGTTACCTATAACCCAAGTTATAGGTAACCCATATACGTAGTTATTCTATAACCAATAGTTCAATACATTTAAATAAAAAGTGAAAAGTACATAGGAATATAAAAATTAAAAAAACGAGATTTGATTATTCATTTTAAATAACAGGTTCATTAAGTATTACTAATTTAAAATTAATATGTTAATATTACTTGTTCTAGCCTATTGAATGTAAAATTACTAATAAACTATATATTTTATAAGTTTTACAACTAGCGCCTCCGCCTCCGGTTATTTCTTAAAATTATATACAAAAACCTTCATCATTTATCGATCATTCTATCGCTTAATTAAAAGCGTATCCGTAGGAAGGCTTACAAAAAGCTAGTGGAGAAATAGACAAAGGCAGACAGTGACTTTATTTTATATTATATAAAAATTACATCCGTCCGAAGCCGGGAGCGGGTCGCTAGTGAGCCATATAATTAACCTTTTATAGTTATACAAACCGTTTATTTGTATAAACTATTTTATATAAAGTAATAAATAATTTTAAATTTATGGCCTTTAATAGTCGTGTATTTAGAAATAAATTTACTGTAAACTGTATGTTATTTAGCAACTGTTTGTGGCCATATACTATGTTACTATGTTGCTTAACGACTGTTGTATCAATACAACTTTGACGTAAGTATATTTATATTTTATTTATTCATTCCTATTATTTCCTATTCCAATGCAATAAAAAAATAATAATATGGGAATTTGAATTAATTTCGAAAAGCAGAGTCCGGCAAGAAACCTCTGTCATTGCTCTTACTTAAATCTTAGTAAATATCATCGGGTGGAAAGGTTATAGGGGAGAAACAAACAGACGGTCAGAGACTTTATTTTATAATACGACTGTATAGATAACAAGGCCCTAAACCATATTCAAAATTTTATAAACTTAATAAATTGATGAAGCAAAAATTATGTAGAAAAATGGGTATAAGTTTGTTTGACCATAATGGAGCTGATCGAGATGGTTGGCTAAAAATTTGTTGTTTTTGAACATTAATTTGGATATAAATATGCAATGACTTTTTTGAAAAATTAAACGATATACTACGGGCTGCTGAGCAGTTAGCAGTAACGCATAACATTTTTCAGTCTAATATAGGTTTTAGTAAAAATAAGTCCTACTTGCTCGCTAAAGTAAAATTTTGGATGGTAACAGTTGTTGGCATAATAATTGAATATGGTATTATATCAATAATATTTACACTAGCAGGTTGTAGACAGCTTTAAAGGTTTCGCTTTCTTCTTATATATAAAAATTTACTCGAATCTAGCTAATGGATTGTCTGGAGATTTTCACACAACATTAAATAATATCAGAAGAGTATTTCTATATTTTTATTCCGAAGTTTCATCGAAAACGAAAAGTTATATTGTAATATATTATATAATACTAGCTGTTGCACGCGACTTCGTCCGCGTAACACTATAAAATATAGCCTATCTTACTCACTGATAATGTAGCTTTCTATGGGTGAAAGAATTTTTGAAATCGGTTCAGTAGTTTAGGAGTTCATCGCGGACAAACAACGTGACACGAAATTTTTATATAACGGGTGATTCATTTGGAGGTACTTTTTCAAAACAAAAAAATATATTAATAAAAACAAATTTATCGGGTAATTTTTATTATTATACAAAAGAACTATTCTTTACATTTATTATTTAAAGATTATTTCTTTCAAATGTTGGCCGTTACTCCGGTTAACATAGTCCATTCTGCAGTTCCAATTTTCGATGACGCGTCTAAGCATTTCGATTGGTATTTGGCGAATAACGCGAGTAATGTTGGCTTCCAGTTGCTCAATCGTACCTGGCTTATCAATATAGACTTTGGACTTTACATAGCCCCAAAGGAAAAAGTCTAGGGGTGTGATATCACAGGATCTAGGCGGCCAACTCACCGGTCCGAAGCGCGAAATTAACTGTTCACCAAATTGTTCACGCAATAAAGCCATGGTTTCACGTGCTGTGTGGCAAGTGGCGCCGTCTTGTTGGTACCAAATGTCCTGAAGATCACGGGCTTCAATTTCAGGAAACAAATAGTCTGTTATCATGGCACGATAACGGTCACCATTGACAGTTACGTTCTGGCCGGCCTCGTTTTTGAAGAAATATGGACCGATGATTCCACCGGCCCATAAACCACACCAAACCGTTGTTTTGTCTGGATGTAATGGCAGCGCTTGAATCTCTTCAGGTTGCTCTTCGGACCAAATACGGCAATTTTGTTTGTTGACATATCCGTTAAGCCAGAAATGTGCCTCATCACTAAACAAAATTTTTGACGAAAACAGTGGATTTTCTTTAAGCTTTTCAAGAGCCCAAAGACTGAATTGGTGACGATTTGGTAGGTCAGTCGGCTTCAATTCTTGCACTAGTTGAATTTTGTAAGCTTTGAAACCAAGATCCTTACGTAAAATACGCCAAGTCGTTGCATATGACAAGCCAAGTTGTTGCGAACGGCGCCGGATCGATTCTTTGCGGTCATCGCGTACACTCTCAGCTACCGCCGCAATATTTTCTTCGCTACGTGCTGGATGTGGTCTTTTTGGTCGTGTATTATCTATTAAAGTAAATTGGCTCTCAAATTTTTGGATGGTATGGCGAATCGTGCGTTCGGTAGGCCGATTATGTGGACCATAAGTTTCTCTAAGTGCACGAAACACATTCCTCGCTGAACGCTGATTTTCGTAATACAGCTGTATTATTTGTAGACGCTGTGCGGGGCTAAGTCTTTCCATGATGAAATGTCAAACTATACAGAACAAAAATACCATAAAAGGTTATCACGACTCACGCTTCATCTGTCAAAAAATCCATAGACAAAAAAGTACCTCTAAATGAATCACCCGTTATATACTAGCTGACCCCGCGAACTCCGTTTCGCCACCAGATGGCTTCGTTTTATGTTTTTATTTTTATGGTTTGTAGTACATGCTATGTATCAGAGATGGCGCTGTATGTAAAAAAAGATTTTCCCGCTTTTCTATTAAAATTTTTCCTGAATTTTCTTTGCTATAAACCTCACGGAGCCCGAGACCTTTCCAACGAATGCAAAACCGTGGAAATCGGTTCGTGCGTTCTGGAGTTATAGCGTCAGGAAGGAAAACCCGACTTATTTTTATATAGTAGAAGATATAAATATATCAAAAGGATAAGATTTAAAACTTTTGGTTGTGACTTCCCAAAGTTTAAGCTACTACTTACCGTACCAAATCTTACTAATCCCAAATTAAGTTGCTTGGCAGCTTTACAAGCCTTTTATAAACTTTAAAGCAAATGATATTTCTCAAGATTTGTTACAATAAAATTTGTCAGCATAAAAACACAGATTATTTAGGAAATGTGACATTTGCGTCGTGAAATTACGATCGTGTCTTAGGCAAAAATCTCAAATAAAAATTCCTCTAGCGACAGTATCTCCACAGGCGGTTACTTTAAAAATGTTGTACTTAATTTGTTACAGCGTGTTCCCACTACGCCGGACCGGCTGTTTTCTCGGTCCGTCTAAACAGACGGATATGCCAGTGGCAGTACAATTTATATGAAGGTGTTCACATTTAGACGGATCTGGGAAAACGAACGGATCCGGGTGTTCGGACGGACGTTTCGCCATTGCGAAGGTCCGTCTAAACGACCGGATCGGATGTAGTGTGAACGACGAGACGGCACCAATGTGCCTCCCGCCAACCCCGCGGTCCCCGCGGATCTCCTCGCGAACATAATTTCGGCTCTGCGCTCGTGCAAAATGAATGTCGATGCTTGTGCTTTAATATCGCTTGTCGAAAATAAAGTTGTCTTGTGGGACAAAACGTTGGATGATTATAAAAACAAAAACGTTTTCTTTCTTTTACGTTGTCTTCTTTTTCTTCTTCTTAAATACCACAGCACTGGGATATCGTCGTCATCCATCGTGTACGAAGATTGAAACGCAAACACCTACATCCGGGCGCCGGCTTCCGTCTAATCAGCCGGTCCGGCGTAGTGGGAACGCACTCTTATGGTCCAACACAAACCGACTTCTTATCGTTAAGGAGAAAAACTATTACGAGCAAGTACAAGATTCAAATACCGCACCAACGGAATAAAATTTATTGCTAACACTTCCGAAAGAGGAACAACTATTACACAGTTACTAGAGATTAGATACATAGAAAGCATTTAGAGCCAACTTAAACATGATTTGTAAGTAGTTACTATTTTTAAGTAGAATTTCCTTCCCACTAATTTATTGCATATCTCATTATCAAGAGCAGATTGCAGTGTGATATATCCATTTAAATGAAAGCAACTTGTATTGTTTTCCGATATGAATGAGTAAGGAATGCCAGACTTGAATGGGGCTCTGAGCACGTGCCCCATCCAAGTTTTTCTCTTTATTCTTTCGGTGTAGTGTACTTGTTTCCCTCGGGCCCTAGCCAAGATGCAAACGCAGTGCTTTCTACACTCGTAAACGCTACGCTACGCTACGGACAAAGCTTTGTGATTGGTCAAAATTTTATGTGGGCGTTACAACAACCAATCACCGGGCTTTATTTTGTTCGCTTCGTAAAGTTCGCTAGGGAGCGTTTTCTTTAATGTACGTCTTGGCTAGGCCCCCAGGGCCCGTAGCCTTGTGTGCTTTCTACAGTCGTTTACGCTACGCTACGATAAGAGAAAACTTTGTGATTGGTCAAAATTTTATTTTGACTGCAATCTTATCAATCTGCATGCCAATGCAGTATGCAAATCTTATAGGTGTATAATATTAATTTATTAACACAGAAGACCTGGCGCCTCTAATACTTACAAGGAGGCAGGCTTACGGTTCTTTTTTTAGTAGGTAGCTACTGTCGTTTCTACATACTAGGAATCGCAAGTATGTTGCTGACCTGGTAACATAAAAGATGAGATAAAATGATGATTTATGTTGGGGATGAGCAAAGCGTGGTCAGTTAAAGTCACACATCTGAAATTACAAGGTAACGCTCTGTAAGGGATACCTGCAATGTGAATTCGATACAATTTAAGCAACAGTAACATATATAGAATATAGTCGACTGTACATGTACATCTGTGTAAGAAAATTCGTTCGGCGTCATTGTAATGAAAGCCAAGGCATTGATTGATGGCTCGAACTACTGTGGGCGGCTCTATGTAGCAATAAGTACAAACTATAATATTATTTTTATACCTATTCAAATATGTAATTATGTACCGAAAAGTTAACATAGTTATTTTAACATAGTAAATGGTTAGGGGCGCTAGGTAATGCATCGTTTGTGTTCTTTAAATTGGAGTTGTACGATTCTATTGTTGCATAAGCAGTTTTAAGTAGTTTAACCCTTAGCGGCCACACGGGGTGACTAGTTACCCCAGGAATAGGAAAAGTGGAATAAGGGGTCTTAAACCTTTCAAATTAGTAGAACGCAGCTTGGAAGATATAACCGCTGCGTTGGTTGGTATCTTGACGAGTCTTGATCGCCAAACGAGCATCGCTGAGCGAGTGCCCTGTCTTTGACAGTTCTTGTCGCTCAGAACGAACTAGTGCAGCGAGTCCTCGCCGGCAGTGTAAACAGTCAACAATCAACTATTAATATATGCATCTCTTTCGTTCCTACGGAATGTATATCTTTTTGTACGTTTCTTGAGACAGAAAATAGTTGATAGTCTTTTGCTCGCCGGCGGTGGAACAACTGCCTAAGAGATAAGTAGAGTTATTGTTATAATTTTAAGAATTAAACATTTTCATCATAATTATCATCATAACAAAGAAAACTAGAAAGCATGATAAAAAATACGAGCAAAGGAAAAGCTTATCAATATAATTATATAAAATTAATTATATTATCAATATGATTATAAAAAGGAAAAGCTTATCAATATAATGTCACAGTGTTTGTAACCAAACTCCTCCGAAACGGCTTGACCGATTTTTATGAATTTTTTTGTTTATATTTGGTAGGTCTGAGAATAAGGTCGTAAACTATTTTTTATACCCCTAAGTGATAAGGGAAGCCCAACCAAAAAAAAAAATTATATGGCAAAACAACCTTTGCCGGGTCAGCTAGTTTTTTTATATTATTTTATGACATTTATTAGAACTTTGATACCTTACTTATGAAACGTTCTTAAACAACAATAGATTAATTGTTTAAATGTCATATAATTTGATCAATGTTTCTTACTGCATTATTTTGTATACATTGTTTACAGAGATAATGTGTACGTATTAACAGAACTTTCGTGTAATAAAGTCGGTAAAGCATAAATCACCGTTGGCCATTTTCAAATTGCTTCACGTTTCGTGCACAAAATGTCATTATTTGTTATTCAAAATTAGATTACGATTTGAGGTACAATTTTGCTTTAATTCGCCAATTTCGATAGCTGTTTTGCATTTTCATTACAACGAACTGGGTTTTTGAACTGAACTTCTTTAGGCGCGTTGGGTATTTTTGAGATGGGATGAACTCGCGACATTTTTATGTAATGTGATGTGATGTGATGTGAAGTAATCATTGATGTAGCTGATATTAATTTAAAATAATTTATAATGTTTAAGCTAATCAGAATCCTGATATTAAAAATGCGAAAGTTTTGTTTGTTTGTTACGCTTTCACGCCTTAAATACTCAACTGACCATAATGAAATCTTGTACACACGTTATCAGGGCTGCAAAAAAGGACATAGAGTACCTGTAATCCAGATAAAATTACTATTTCTGAGGAACACGGGCGAATTGGTGGGCACATTAAAATAAATATCAAATGTGATCGAACTTCGTATATCTCGCAGTTGACTGAACAGATGAATTCAAATTATTGAAAATATTTTTACGTAATTTAAAAAAAAACCTAGAATTTAAACTTTTTGTTAGTTGTATGTCCAAAATTATAGTTGTGCACTGCGTCAGCTATGCGAGTAAGCTAAACAAAGTTAGCTTAGCTTTCGGTCTGCATCTTTAGGGTGGGTATCCACTATGTTCGCGCATTTGTGCTCCGTGCATCTGTAACTGCTCAAGTGGAGACGGTACGCGCATCACTATTGGTGAATAGAGTGATCCACAATTTTCGTTCGAACATTGAGTGAACATGTCGTCCTCGGAATTAGTAGCTAGTGCGGCATATATTTTAATTGGCTTTGGGAATCTAATCTATATAAGGAAAGACCGTAAATACATTGTTACTAGATCTCAAATCTCAAGAAATAAGTGGATATTATAAGAGTTTCATGCGAATGTATTTATCTAATTTTGAATATTTGTACAATTTTTTTGGCCTGACCACTCCATATCTATTATAATTGCTACGCTTTCACTAAGCGTCGGTCGTGATGCACGATACGTCCGCACTATCGTATTGCTTTGCTCGCGTTCACGAACACATTGCGCTCCGCTTTGTGTTCCCAAAAAAACCGCCACCGCGTGGAGCACTCGCATTGGTGCATGCAACATTGCATGCTCCAAGTGCGTGAACGTATCCACTACTGGAGCAGTTACAGATGCGTGGAGCACGATTGGTGCGTGAACATAGTTTATACCCACCTTAAGGCTCTCATCTAATTATGCTGAATATTTTTTGCATTTCTTACCTTAGATTCAAATGCGAAAAATGTTCTATTAATCTTAAACGGTCATGCTTAGACGGTAATTTTATAATTCAGCAGGTTGAAACTATTGAGAACATTGAACTATATGTTAATTGAGAATGACATTTTAATATTGCACATTTCAATACAAAATGAATTTCTTATTATGTATTAATATGTGTAGCAATTTATAATCAAATTCGCAACTAGGAAGGAATTTCAGTTTTAAACAAGTCATAAAATGTGTTATTTAATGTTTTAACCAAATATAATTTATCTAAATGTCGCCATGAATAATATTAGAAGTAAATTTCGATAATAATAACAATATTTTAAACACATATTTATTATTAAATCGGTTGCATTCAATTACATTATATGTTTATTTTAATTAAATTGATAAAAGTACTTAAGTGAGAATAGTATAACATTACTTAAATATCACATTACTTATATATTTTATACCATTCTTAAATGAGAAACAGAAGGTAAGCAAGTAGCAAAAAACCAATAAGAGAATAATTACATTATTACTTACTTTGAATTGTTTGCAACTTAGTAACGAAAGCTTTTATTCTGAAATTATAAGGAGAAAATTTGTAAGGGTGTATGTATGGATGTTTGTTACTATCACGGAAAAACTACTGAACAGATTTTGTTGAATAGACATATGCGGTATGATATATAGATATGATATTATATAGAGATATGCGGACAAAAAAATGGTGTTGAATAAACTACGCTTACTTTTAATTTTTGACCTGACTGCTTATAACGTAAGAGGGCAAAACTTCACAATATACAATGTTGTAAATAAGTATGACCACTAAGCCAGTATGGACATATGGGATACACCAACATTTTTTGTATCAAACATTCTAATGATACAAAGATTTCAGAATAAAGAACTTAGAGGGAATACAAATGTTCCAACAATCCAATAAACCTCAAATACCGTAAATATATACATAAACTTTAAATATTTCATTTAAAGGATGGATAGCTAGTATTATGTATCATAGTATTATGCATAAGACTTCATACTCGCAGGCCTTTCGCTGAACTCTAAACTAGAGTTGAACAATATTATTATTTTTTTATTTATTATCAGACAAATTACTCCATATGGAGTAAATAACATAAAAATTAACATATATTAAACTAAATATAACTAAACTTAACTAGTTATATTTTTAATTAAAAATAAAAATAATTATTATACCTAAACATTCAGCGCCTAAAATGTAGATGAATGTATCGGCCAAAGACCGCCCCGTCCATTCTGTCCGCTATCATCTTCAGGATTTCATTGGAACTCTCTCGCAATCTGCACACAATGGACGCACTTCTTTTTCGCATTATGGCATAGAAATCATCTACACCAGCATTCGCAAACATTGCAGATGCGCTACAGAAACGTGGGAGTTTCATGAGAATCCTGAAGGTGTTATTATATTGGACCCTTAAGTCATTGTATGTGCTCTGTATAAAATTAGTCCATAGTGCACATGTGTAAAAACCCTGGCAGTATGCTCTGAAAAGCATGAGTTTGACATTTATGGTACATCGTGCAAATCTATGTGCCAGCATATTGCCTCTAACTGACAATGCTCTTCGTTCTCTTTCGATATCTCGCTCATCTTTTAAACATTCAGTGACAATGTGACCGAGATATTTAAACTGTGAAACACGTTTCAGAGGTAAGCCGTTAAGAAGTATTGGTGGTACTGACAATGGCCCTTTATTGTTGCCTTTAAAAAGCAGAAACTCACTTTTATTTTCGTTGTACCTCAGTCCGTGTCTCACAGCGTAAGTTTGACACACTTCTAATAATTTTCTCAGCCCCCCAATCGATGGACTACAATAGGTACGGCCTAAAAGTTTTGGTGAGATGGATAACATTTAATGAATTTTTACACATATAATTGATACGGCTGTAACTACACCTCTGGTCTATAAATCATTTAAAATAGTGTAGTTACAAAAAAACTTACAGAAATTTCATTAAGGCGTCCAGACACTTATCGCGGGTGATAACATCTATTAAAGTGTTTCATAAACATTAATGGGCATAACTATTCCACTAATGCCTATTAAAAGCTAACTAATTAGGAAAGTACCTATTCCAGATAGCAGTCAATATAGAAACTAATAAATAAGGCTTTCTACTCCAATTTATTTGGACATGTATCAAATTCCTCATTTTTATTGAAAACTCAGATTTTAATAAATTTAACTTATAAAAAATGGTTAGGCTACTTGTATAGCAATTATAAATAGGACATAAAATATTACCTTACAGTCACCATAACAGAATGACATGCACTGTGATTTTATTTATCTCAATTTACTCTATATTTAGTAATATATATTTAAAATCTAAATTTATTAAATGTGGAGACCTTTTTGGATAGCTCTCTTAATACCTAGTTAACATTAAACTCCGTTGAATTCCTCGTAGAAACAAGTACACTTTAAACAATGTCAGATTGATTTAACTGTAATTTGTTGTGTATAAACGACGACCGATTATGGCTTAGTTGTAGTAGCTCTGCCTGCTGTGTCTGCGGTCGCAGGTCTAGGCGTTTTCTTCCTTCCTCGTTTACTCTTTCCATTAGTGAAAATCTTATCAAATTCAGTGAGTAGCTGGGGTGACATACAATGTCAAACTATTTATGATAGTTTACTTGTGAGCTTTTCGGGGCCCGATATTGCTAGATTGAGGGCGCTAAAAAGCCGTGAGTCGGGGTTCTGGCTCCACGCTGTGCCTTCACCAAACTTGGGCAATTTTCTGTATAATAATACTCTCCATCTCGCGATGAGGTTCCGACTAGGTACAGACAGAGGTATGTATCCCCCACACCTGTCCCTGTGGTAGGCTGTCGATCGCTTGGGACATCACGGACTTTCTTGTATTAATAGCGCCGGCCGTATTTCAAGGCACGCCAGCATAAATGACGTCATACATCGGTCTCTTGCCAGCATTAATATACTTTCCATGCTCGAACCAAATGGTATCGTGCGTGATGATGGCAAGAGGCCAGATGGGATGTCTCTAGTTCCATGGAGGATGGGTCGTCCACTAGTGTGGGATGCTACCTACGTGGACACTGGCACCGTCCCATCTTCATGGAACACTTGCCACAGCTGGTCGACATAACCGGCGATTCTAAATCTGGCTATTACCTCGTTCAACAGATTAGTACTGCCATACAACGACGTAATGCAGCCAGCATGCTTGGGACCCTGCCTAGAGGACCGAATCTTTATATGTACAAAATTCATTATTAATTAATAAATTTTCGAATTTATTATATTAGGCTTCAAATTCCGAGTTCTAATAAGTGCTGAGGCAAAATCATGCAAACATTTTGCAGCATTCCTAGTGATAATTAAATAAATTTGAATAAACAGGTGTGGAAAAATGGCCGAGTTTCATTAGCAGTAACTGTCGGTTTGCTTCCGGTGGTTTATCGTCAGCTCCGAGCAAAACCGAATCGAAGCCAAGGCGTTGGCAGTAACTAGCAGCCAGTTATGCGACCTCGATTCGGCCTAATTGTGAAATAAACTGAACAAATGAATTGTAAAAAAGTATACAGTAGGTTCGAGGTTTTGTCGATTTATACAACAAAAAAATCGTTCTGATATGATTCCAATTTGTGCTAATTTTTTTTGTTATTCAGAACATGGTAGTTCACAGCATTTATTTTATTACTAGCTGGTGCCCACGACTTCGTCCGCGTCTATCCTGTGTCCCGTACGTTCAAATGTTTATCTACCAAGTTTCATGAAAATCAGTTAATTCGTTTCAATTATGGAGGAACATACATACATACACATACAGAAAAAAATTCTAAAAATCGTCAATTTAGTTTCACTACCATGTATAGAGCCTATAAATAAACACGATATCTCTGAAAACAAAGTAACTTACTCCATGACCGACTCTTACAGATTTATTATTAGTATTGATTACCTATTTTTTTAACTAAAGCAAATATCGCTTAAGGTTAAATATTTTTTAAATGATTTAGTAATGGCAAGGCACACTGCGTTTCGAGGTAATTTGGGCAGCCCGTCTGGCGGCACTGTGGCACTGCGGCACTGTCGCACTGCGGCACTGTGGCACTGCGGAACTGTGGCACTGCGGCATTGTGGCCCCTTACAGAAGACCACAGTGGAATAAAAGCAAGTATGTTGTTTTTTTCCGTGTGTTCGAGCACATTTGCAGAACATGTATTGTTGCTTGTGTTATAGGCGACGGTAGCTGCCTACCATCAAGTGGACCGTTACAAAATCATAAAAAAATAAAACCTATTCTAATGACCGTAGCATGGTCAAAAATTTGATTTACTTCTTATATATAATTACATTGTATAAGATCCACTTGTATATGCACGCTGAAGATCCACTTAATTGGTACCTACAATAAAATAAAGTTAAAGGGTGAGGAATAGGAGGGGATGGCTCCGAAACCCTTACTCCTTCAAAGTATTGACTGCGGAACTTAGCGAACCCTAGCGTGCAATAATACATTATATTTCGTTTCTAAATTTTTTTTTAAATACGTATAAGCGCAATTGTACGTAGGTATGCATATAAAAAGTATATATATACCAAAATTAAAATTAATGAAAAACAATTGTTAAACACTCAAAGTTAAAAGAATGTTGCAAAGAAATACGAACGTTGTAATCAAAGAGAACAATAAAGCTCGAATAATTTTCATCCCGATTTTAAATTTACAAGTCATGCGACTCAGTGTTGTTGCGATTTTGAAATATTGTATAACATTTCTTGCGAACTGAAATCACGAATAATCGAAATGGAACAGCAAACTATACATCTTGATTCTTGGTTCAACAAAACTAAAATTAAATACTCTACTTAAAATGTTCATGCATACACGTAAAAACACACGGCCTTAGAAAAGTATAAAAACCCATAAATAAATGATTAAAAATGCCTTTTTTGACTATTATATCATTGATTAAGATTCATCTTTTCTGATTACGAAATAGTAATAGAACAACCTAAAAAGAGAAATAGAAATAAGTAAGTATATCTTATACATCATTAAAAAAGTTAAACGATCGATACACTGATTTACTTTCACAAATGTTCGTGTGTCAATCAAAAGAACCACGTTACTTCACTGGTGATTGATTTTTAACAGTTTCCTTTTTTAGGATTTATTTTTAACACATTTATCATCATTGACAATTGTCCTCGAAACCTGAAGAATTGTTACATCTTTATGAAAAAAATTATAAAATTGATGAGTATACAAATACATTCTGCACATAATATTCTTTTAAGTAACTAAAATGTCAAAAGATGAAATAGACTTAAGGCACAGAATAAGTAGTAGTACTATAGTAGAGGAGCCCAAGAGGGGATTTTAGGATTTTTTCGAGCGCGTCAGATATTGCCAATGTAATACGTTGGGAATACCCAACGTGTCTCCGATAACGGATATGTATCTGCCGGTTTGGATGGTGGGGTTGGTGGGGGTTGGAGTAAAAATTTAAATACAACTGGAGCGCCTCAGATTTTCAGAGAGGATGTTAAGTGAACCCAAATTAAGCTCCCATTTAAAATACAGACGATTCGGATGTATCGCAAGCTAGTGGCAGCTTTTTGAAAATGCAAAAAGGATTTTTGGCAATTGCCATTTTGTAATACTCGAGCGAGGCAGATTTTCATACAGACGGTTCAGCCTAGATTCCTGATCGTGCTGATTCTTAATCTGACGATTATTTGGAGGATTTCTCTTAATACAGCGTTTACAAACTTTTGAACGCCTGTAGACGCTCACCCCACTGTTGAAAAAGGAAATATCATATAACCTTTTTTTGTTCCTACCATCTAATCTTCAAAATCTAATAGGTCCCCACGACACTCGAGTGACTCCACATTTAGCATCGTGGGCTCCCCTACCACTACAAGTAGTACTTAAGGCGCGTCCACTGCGCCAAAATTCTAACAAACATTGTTCATGAACATTGTTAGATTGCATACCTACAGTAGTAAATTAGAAATTGCAAAAGCCCAAATAATCAAAGAATGAGCAAGATTTAATTTAGCATGAATAGACATTTGTTGAAATTATAAACGTTGGATGCTCTCAATACACTTACATTGTATTCGACAATTAAACCGTGCAATTATGTCAAGAACTCTCAAAACTCACAATAAAGAGTTGATCAAAACAATATGCTTGCGCAAATAAAACGTTCATATTGTTATAAGATTGTCAGAAATTTTTAACAGTGAACAAAATTTAACACTTCACTGATTCTGCATTTAATTCTTAAATCAAATTTCGCTTAAATTTTATTGTAATTAAATGAGTAAATCTGTACGCTTCCGGTTCATTATAATCTAATCCCAAATAGTTTGTTTCCCATATTGACTGAAATGCAAGGCTTTTCCTAAATCGACCAAATATTAAAATGTATTAATCCCAGAAAGAATGAAGTCCGAAATGCCCTAATGCCAAATTGACTGAAGAATTGGAGATTCAAAAATATTATACATGTTTGTTGTTTATCAGAGCCAACTTTGAAAAGTTTATTTGCAAAGTTGACCCCCTTTTTGAAATTTACTCCTTAAGTATCGATTTGCATATTAGTTTAAGCCCGTGGTATGAAAATTTATGGGAGTAAAATCAAAATCGTTACACGAATGCGTTATGTTTATGCGTTATAGTATTGAGTAAATCATGGTTATAGTTACGTTCTATTTTTTTGAATATTTTAGAATATCTGAAGTTTCAGAGATATTGCGCCATCTACACAATATTATTTAAAAAAAGAACAATGTTGTTCTTTCGGCGTGTTCGAATTGTGAAAATTTAAATTTTATAATCGTTCGTAAGGGGTGAACGTCGTGTGTTGGAGCTGACAATTTTATTTAATTTTTCGTTTTTTTTTAAATATTATTTTTTCTTATTTTTTGGGCGAGAAAATTTGCGAACCAGATCCTCACCGACCATGTAACCCTTGCTCGTGTGGCCGCTCATCTCCACGGCATTAAGGGTTGACGGCCCAAAGGGGGTTTCCGCCACATCAGTCGCGGCAGCCAACAGGATGTTCACTCTTCCGGGCAACTGCAGAGGGTGGTTACTAGGCCGGCCCGGTACTACCGGGTCTTCACCACCCTCCACAAAGCCGCGATTGCAGTATTCTGCCAGACGGTCCTTCCCTGCCGTAAAACTCCGTCTTTGCGCGCTTTGCTCAACTAACACTGAGCGACAGAGCTATTCGAGAGATTACGCCCCCTGCGACCCGCACCGGTCTTCGTGCGCAGAACCGATACCCATATCTCGGTCCTACGCACAAGGACCGGGGGCTATGGTAGCCACCTACCATAAAAAAAGCCACCTACCATCGAGTGGACCGTCAGCCACCTTAACATAAAAAAAATTAAGTCAATTTGGCATTCAGTCGAATTGGGATTTAGTCGATTTCAGATTCAGTCCATTTAGGATTCAGTCGATTTAAAATTCAGTCTATTTGGGATTCAGGTGAATTGACATTTCAGGCAATTTAGGATTTGGTTGTAATGGACCGGAAGCATCTGTACTACTTGATATTGGACAATCCCATTCATCAAGTTGTTAAGTGCTCACTTTAACAACTTGATGATATTGTATAAGTTGGGTTATAATTAATGACAAAGCACGCTACGTTTCGCAGTCATAAATGGTGGCAGTAACCACCCCCTTTCAGAAGACCACCGTAAAATAACAGGATATATGCAGTTGTGTTTCGGTGATGAGTAAGAAATTTAAATTAATCTATGTTGCTCATAATTTTCAGGCTTCTTATTTTTATTTTTATATAATCCCTCGGGAATAGTACCTTTCACTTTCCTCACCTGACCAACCGCCATATTCACCGGACTTAGCTCCCAGTGATTTTCACTTATTCCCAAAATTGAAGGAGCATATCCGCGGAACCCGTTTTTAAGACTCAAGGAAATGATTTTTCTTTTGCGGAAGAAATAATAAAGTTGGAAAAGCGATTGGGAAAGTTGGAACGTTATGTAGAATTTTTTTTTAATGTTTGAATTGTCTCATATTTTAATACCTATTCTAAGAACTTTGATTCATCCTCGTAGTATGTACCTACTATATTAAAAGACACTTATTACGCATTAAAAAAACTTTTTATTTCTAAATTACCAATAGTAACACGAGTTGAGAATTTAATCAAGTACTTTCTGATGTAAGCCTAATGAAAAAAATTCGCGGATATGAACTTAATGTTTTAAAAAAAATTACAAACCTTAATAGTTGGAAGAGAAATCCCCTCCAGTCCACCGCTGACCTTACCTTTGTCGTTGTTCTTTAAAGATGTGGTAAGAATTACATCAATGACAATAATAGTGAAACACTTTATTGTAAAGAAATGAAGTAAGTGCAATGCAACTGTGACCACGGATCGGCCACGAAAAGTGAATTGGAAGTGGGCCATTGGCTTCCGGGCATTTGTTCAGTCACGAATCGGGCGAAGCTTGCGACACCCGATCCAACTCTAGTCCTGTCCTGCGTTATATCATCGGCACGACTAAGCACCTATTTCAGGTGAATACAACTGGTAAATCGATTTAAAGTTTTATCGACAAAATCAATGAGAAGCTACTATAATGCTTTTCATTTTTTTACTTACAAATATACCACGCCTTAACTGCTCAACCAATCATCATGAATTTTGCAAAGAACAGAGGGTACCTTTCATCTAGAAGCCCGTTGGATGAGTGGTAAGTGCTTGCCTAACGTGCTTGCCTACATCAACTTTCGAAATGAATTTTGCAAAGTTGACTCTGGTCAGGATTTTGAAAGTAGTGGCAGGGAGGGCACACTGTGTTTCGCAGTCATTTGAGCAGCCCGTTTGGCAGCAGTAACCACCACCTTACAGAATACCACCATGAAATAACAGCACATTGTTGTTGTGTTTCGGTGAACGAGTAAGGGATGCCAGAGCCCATTATCCCCTTATCCTTAATCTTTATATGATCGGCAGCGCACTTTCAGTAGCTATGGCGTTGCTTGTATAATAGGCGACAGTAGCCACATACCATCAAGTATCTGTCGACCTTAACATAAATAGTATCATTTTTTATCGCTCAAACAACACTGTCTTGTATACACATGTGTTATGCGTAACCTTTTTTGTGGTACGGAGTTTGTCTATTGCTTATTAACAAGAAATAGATGTGACTGTTCAATGCAATAAAACATATGAAAATTTTCTGTTATTATTATAACAACATATGAACAACATTTTTTTTTTCGTTAAATTATTTGGGATAAAATATGAACACAGTTTTTGTGAAAAAAATAAAATAGACACATTTGTCGACTCTATTACACGTGTTCAATATTGGAATTATAGTACGAGGGGCATGCCAAAAGTTTTTAGATACCTACTCAAAAATTATAATATTTATTATTTATTACTAATCTTTTCAAAGTATTCACTTTTCCATGCGTTTAAACAAACCATTTGAAAAATACCTCTGACCACTCTTTTTCACATACCTTAGAAATTTCGAAATTATAGGCAGCCAGTGCATCTTCCTTGCTCTCGTATCTCTTGCCTTTCAATTTTTCTTTGATTTTGGGAAACAAGTAAAAATCGTAAGGTTCTAAGTCAGAAGAATATGTTGGGTGAGAAAGGATAGACACATTTTTTGAATTAAAAAAATCAAGTGTTCTGGCGGACGTGTGCGGCGCGGCGCTTTCATGGTGCAAAAGAAGTTAACGGATTTGTGATTTCGGTAGCTTGTTACACCGAGCTGATAAATACTGCTGGAGCACAAACTGTCACATCCCACTGTTTTTTGATCTTCTAGCACCAAAGTAACAATCAGTTTTACATAACAAACGTGGCGACCATTTGTCTCTATGTGCTTCGCGCACGGGACGTTTCGTTGATGTCGGTCCAGTTTCAAAACACCATACGGTCAATTGTCGCTTTGTTTCGAGGAGGTGGTTTAGCCATGTTTCGTCACTGGTACCTAAGTATATCGTATACGTTGTTTTTCTCGCCTCCGTCGAATTTCTCTATTATAAATCGACATCAACCTACGCGGCGGTCTTTCTGCTCATCGGTCAGCTTTAGCGGCTCCATCTCGGACAACGCTTACGGAGTGAAAGGTGGTCGTGAATAATGGTTTTCATCGCTGCTGATCCAATACCCAGTTCTTACTCAAGCTCTAGATATATAATTTGTCGGTTTTAATGAATAAATTTTTCAACTGTTTGAACATTTTATTGAGTGACTGCGGTTGGCGGCCAACTGATCTTCAAAGCTTCCCCGTCCTATTTTACGCTCAGCAAATCAATTAAAAACTGTTGCTTGTGAACAAGCAGACTCACCAAAATTAGTAACCAAAAATGTAAAACATTCATGGGGCTTTAGACCTTTTTGGAATCATAATAAATCATAGCGCGAAAATCACGTCAACTAAGTTCCATTTCCCTCAGATTCTTATAAAAATAAGCATTTTAAAGAAAAATATATATTAGATTCAAATATTTTCCTATTTTTAATTTATCACTAAATAGTCAGTGTTTACACTTGTCAGTGTAAAATTATAAAGTAAAGAGTATCTAAAAACTTTTGGCATATTCGCACGATAATAATATTCGCACGAACTTCTTAAAAAGTTTCTTTAAAGTGAAAAGATCAAGGAATCGCCAAGACGTCTTTGCACTGGCCCTAGTTACAGCACATATATGTATCTAATATTAATTTTAATAAGGTCCTTGCGTCTGACTGTACCAATGCAATTCCCATCCACTCAATATTGATTGATATACGCGAAGGTGTGCAAGTGCGTGAGTTGACCTGTCAATACAAAGATTTAGTAACACCATTTTGATTCGCAGACTGGAATATGTGTGCAGTGTTGAAATCTATTCTTATGTCAATAATCGTGAGATACCTACTTAACAAGATACATATTTTATTAAAACAATTACAACCTAGTTTAACATGTGTCACTTTTTATAAATATTTATTGGGCACTTGATTAACATAGGTAGCGAAAAACGAAAAAAGAATTTTGTTTCACATTAAAAAGCGAAGTTACTTTCTTGCCAACCCCAATATAATAATTATAGGTATTATTAGTGAATTCTTAAGGTAAAAAGTTAAAGCTGTTACATAAAAGTCTAATAATTTTTCAGTTTCGTTATAATCTAAATTGGTATACCATTGTGTCATTAAATTAGTATTAAAAGAAAAAAAACAAAGATCGAATATTATGTAGTTTATTCGTTGTCAGGCATGACTGACCTAGGCGAGCCCAATTCTTTTATATTACAAAACATCTAGTAACAAACTAATAATATCCCGAGAGCCATCACTTAGCCATCTCTAATTTATTATCTAATGTTGGAGTTTTTGCAATAAAGAGTCCGTGTTTTCTAACCAGACTAGAAAAATGTTGCCATGTACGTGGCATGAGTATATAAATTTTTATATTAGATAGTCAAAAGTCGTTACGGTTTTCTTTTATTTTATACAGGTACAACTTTTAGAATTTTCCTCATAGTTGCACTCCCTTGATAAGTTTAAAAATAGATGTCCCAGACGTCCAAGTTGACACGTATAAAATTTTACTGAAATAAAATCAAGGTATTAATTAGTATTATTTATTATACTAATACAAACTGATTGGATAATTTTTTAAGTTCGTATCTTTTTAAGATTACAATCTAGTCTAAGACTAATGAGTAATTTTACTTAAACCTAATTTAATAACTGTAATATTTACTAAGAATAATGCCCATTAACACGATTATTAATATTGTCTCTATTAAAAAATTTGAATTAAAAAATATATAATAAATGTGTATGTATAATAATTGGGCTATTATTATCATAATAATAATCCATCCATACTATTCCATATTATATATGTGAAAGTAACTCGGTCTGTCTGTTACCTTTTCAAGGCTTAACTACTCATCCGACAATCGTGAAATTTTGCATACACGTTGTCAAAGATACAAGAAATAGGACATAGGAAAAAAAGCATACAGAAAAAAGGTACTGCCCCCAAGGGATCATCTAAAATAAAATAAAAAACTAACGCAAGTTATATAGCAATAAGAGGTCAATTGTTATATTATTTTTTAAGTATGGTCGCGGACGAAGTCGAGAGCACCAGCTAGTATGTAATAAATGAGCTACTATGTATTTATAAAGCGACTGGATGTGAAGAGCATCCAACATTGGACATTGGAAAGATACAGGCTGATGATGAATTTATAAAGCAACGAGGACGTAGTCAAACTAAAGAACTAGTATTATTACAAATTCTAAAGCTCTTCAAGATATTTTCTAGGCCTATTTGCATTCATAAACTACCTACTGAAAATATTTTGATAACAAATTTACAGATTATAAAGTAGAAAACATATTTTATTTATATGAAAAAAAGTAATACCACATAATTTGCAATAAAAAACATGGCAACACTGTGTAGAAGCAACACCTACTACTGGTAGAAGTGTCAAGCGAGTCGTTATAATTATTAATTGAGGCGGTTGATGTGCTCCAAATACTTTCTAATTTAAATGCCTATATTATTACTCATCCACCTCATTACACACAACTATAATACAAACACATAATATTTTATATTGTAATAAGCTTGTATAGTTTTGCAATACTATATATTCTAATGGTGCTTAACACACGCGACTGGTTTTTTGTAACAAGTTTAAATAAAATATATCTTAAAATGTTGTGCGTAATTTTTCTTATTCGTTATCATAGAGAAAACAAAAACGACCAACGAATTGTGAATAGTGTACTGCCGACCATAGTAGGATTAAAGGATAGGGATTGGGAAGGGATAGGAAAATGAGCTATGGCATCCCTTAGGTCCGAAGCCACCGAAACTGGCACACATGGTATTATTTCACGGTGGTCTTCTGTACGGGGGTGGTTAGGGTTACTGCCGCTGGACGGGCTGCCCAAATGACAGCAAAATTAAAATACTACACTTAATAATACAAGTGTTTGTTTTGAAAATAAATATAAGTGTGTCATTATTTTTTAAAATATTTAAAAAAATTGTAATCAATTTAAAGCAATTTTAATTTATATAATATGGATATGTTAAAAACATTATCAATGGTGATATAATAATAGTATCTAGTAGTGAGTGGTAACCCACCCATTTATTTAATTTACTTTAAGCGAAGCCTGCATTAAGCGTATACGATACAATGAAGTAATATTCAAGAGCACATTTTATCACGCTATTAGTTTCATAACGGTTATTATAGTTTGTCGTTTTCATTTCGTTCATTTTATTGTCAAAGACATTGACAACTTGTGTAACGTCTAGACTGGTGATTATTTCGTCTAAGTTTTCGTTATAATTTTGAAACGCTCTACAATAGTTACATCAAAGTTAATCATATCTTCAGGTATTTTGAAATTATTAATTCGGCAGACCCTTCATATTACATATAAAGTTATAAGGTCAAATCCAGGGGGCCTAGCCAAGATGCAAATGCAGTGCTTTCTACAGTCGTAAACGCTACGCTACGCTACGGACAAAGCTTTGTGATTGGTCAAAATTTTATGTGGGCGTTACAACAACCAATCACCGGGCTTTATTTTGTTCGCTTCGTAAAGTTCGCTAGGGAGCGTTTTCTATAATGTACATCTTGGCTAGGCCCCTAATGCTCAGAGAGCAAAACAAAATCTGTAAGAAACCTGCAGTCGTCGTAAATGATAAAATATAATATCTAATTCAAACCAGAACACTGAAAAGTGTGGATACGCCAGCAAGACAGAGAACAAATTTTACGAATAAATGTTTTCTTCTTATGTATTATTTTTCCCGAAGAAGAGGCAAAATATGCAATTGAAACCATACATCCACGTTTAGTAAAACTGTATAATTACGTATATTATATAACAAGAACGTATAATTATAGTAGTAATTACAAAAACGTACAAGTTAGGGAAACTGCAGTGGGAAGCTCTGGATTTTTTTACCTATTTCTTCTTATAAAGAGAAAGGCAAGATGATAATAAGTTGATACTAAGCCTAGTCTTGCGTACGAAATCACCTTATCGTTAATATGTGATAGGTACCAACCAAAAATCTGCCTAAAACCTGATCCTACAAATTCCTTATAGCTTAACGGTCCATGAACTGTCAAGCAAGGTTACTTTCGCAGGTTATCTTTGCGACACCGCTACTCGACCCTTGATGAAAAAGCGTGACAATTGTCTATTATCATCGCGAACAATCCGGTTTATTTTTCGTTTATAATTTCGCAACATGTCACCTTGCACTCCTATACAATGGAGATTTGTATTTAACGCTCTTTATCTGTTCAATGTAAATTTAATTGTATTGTTTTTTGGCAGTCTGAAAATTAGTTTCTTTTGTCTCGTCTACCAAAATCAGGTTCGGGCACCGCTTTACTGAAAACCTTAATAGATGTCAGAATCAATTACCCTATGGGTCAGAATGAATGATAATACCACATTACTATATATTACGTTATATATATTTACATATTATGAGACCAGAAAGCGGATGCTTTCTGTAGCCGAGTCGTATGTATACTATTCCGTATTCGTTGTAATTCTTTATTTAAGAGCAGGCCCCACGAAAAAAATTCCTACGCTCGCTCCGCCCACGTCCCGCCACCCGAGAGTTACAAGTTGCTCGGCGGCTCTCTAGGATTTTTTTTAATATATCGCAAGATATAGCTTACGTAAGGTTGAATATTGCGTACATTATTTGAAGCATGATTTGGTGTGCACTAGCTCGGAACTAAACAACGCAAGTCTCAAAATTGTTTTCGTTAATTATAGGAGTAAAAATAAACCTAAGTTTATTTTATTTTGACAATCACTGGTAAACAATGTTTCCTTGCTACGAGCAGTTTTTTGGCGATATAACTCAAGCCGTTTAGTAGAAAAATGTAATATTCTCCGGAAAAGGCGCCGATATCGATCAAAAAATGTATCGAATGAAAATCACCTAATTATGTTTCTGACTTGATAATCTACAGATAAATGTCTCAAAATATATATATGTAAATTCCACATTGATTAGATATGTGGTTGACTCAGCACATTTATTTAAAGTTACTTAGTTTCACAGGGCCTGGCCTTAAAAGAATTGAAAAACGAAATCAAAAACCAAAAAGTCTGTTAAAGGAGGTCGCCACTACCCTATATGAACTTGCATTTCCCCTCGTCATTCTTCTTTTCTCATTTAGACCATTATCATATATTTATTTCATTCTTTTCGTATCCAATTCTTGCCCTCTTCATTCACTATTGTCATTCATTCATAATTGTCACACCGTCAAGCGCTTGCTGGGACGATGACATCAAGAGAGTAAGAAGCACATCAAACTATGCAGAACATGGATCCGGAGTACGAAGAACCTAGGTTTTTTAAGACCGAGAGCGGAAGACTTTTTACAGGAGCACCCGGTGGTGCTAATGTCCTTGGTTGTGGAATAGAGGCTTTACCAAAAATCAACTATTATTGGTTCGACGAGCAACACGATAAGGCTTGATAATACTGTAATCCTTGTTCTAGTCAATAATTTTTGCTTTCCCATTAATTTCCTCACTATGAATGTCACGCAAAGAAACTGCAAGCCCCTTGCCAGAGAACGCTGACTTAAAACCTGTTTGCAAGGCCTATAGTTGGGTTTGTAGGAAACTTGTAAGGTCGTAATTAATCTGCCAAAATAACTAATGAGTTATTTTGATATTAGGGTATTTGATAGTCAGAAGAGAGTAGAGTATATAGTAGGGTCGTTAATTCGTGTTACACTAATATTATGTGTTTAGATTTGAATCGAAATACAGGTTCCTTGTAGATTATCTACCGTATAATATATTATAGTCTCTATAGATCTCCTTAGATAATGGCGTCCATCGAATCTTTACACACATTATTCTTTGTCTGTTTCTAACATACAAAGACGTGACGATGGATAATATTATCCGGCCAATCTCAACACATAATAGGATTTCTATGCCTCACAAACCTAATAATTTTGTAATGTTTGTGGTTTTAGACATGGTGATGTCAGCAAACCGTCTTCACCTCGTCGGAGGAGAAGGTCATGCCCTTCAACTCGAGCAAAAGTAAAGGAATATCAGGCTGAAGTTATGAATAGGTATGAATAGGTAAACAAAATTGGGTTTTATTATATATAAAAATTCCTTGAAAAATTATCTAACTGATGGTGAAAACCGCATTAAAGTCCGTTTAGTGGTTTAGGAGCAGTTAGCGGCCATACAGACAAACGCGGAAAGCGACATTAAATTATACTATGTAAAGATTTTCAAAACTAAAAATGATAATCGTATGGTATTTACCATTGCTCTGATTGTTGATATAAATTAACAACATTTACTGTCCTATTCAATAGACGAGAATCAATTTAAATGAATTATAAATTACATTAATCAAGTTAACTAAACGTTTTAAATTACTTTAATGATTTCAACAAATTATTTACTTGATCGACATAAATCAAGGCAATGTTTGAAACTCAATATGGCAGTCTTACTTAAATGTAAATAATAAAAATTTACTTGTACACATTGACATAATTTAGACATTCTATTAAACATAAAAATACACGCAATAAGTACTTTCATCGTTCACGAGAATTAAGCGAGAAGGCTGTTTGGAGAACAACTACTCTTACGAAATAAAATTTATAGCAGTTTCCCGTGTCACGTTAGAATTAGTTAGTTAGTCATAGTGTGTTTATATGAACATATATTCATATGTAAGATATATTTATATTAATATATCGCTAGTTAAATTCAAATCAAAATTACACTTTTTTTACAGAGCTAATCGAAAAAAAAAATTTGTCTATTTTTTTCTTATTAGATATATATCAAATATATGCATATTATACATCGTTAGAAGCGTATGTTTAAAGTACTTTTATAATAAACTGAATACTGGAGGAGATATAAGCGTATAAGTTACTTTGTATATAAAAATATTATCAAAATATACTGAATATGGAATAAAACAACCATAAGTCTTTTTGCAACATACAATATGTAGGACTGTGATTGTATTTTTGCAATGAAAATATTTTTGGAATTTTTTGATTTGTGGTACATTTGAATTAAAGCAGCGATATATTCATAAGGGCTTTCTGTATTATGCAACTATGAAAATACGTAGGTATATTCACATGAATACAATATTCATAAGGGGATTGTGTATTTGTAGTATACATAATTTAGATAGTTAAATTTTCCATTTTAAATCTTTTGAAATCAAAATAAGTAGGCACATTTATTTGAAATGGAAAAAAAGTTGGGAAAGATATGTGTGTATGTTATGGTACATTTATTATGTGATAGAAATAGAAATTTTTAATTTTCCTTAAAAACAAATATATTTTTATATAGCTACTTTTCTTATTTATTTATTTTAACATATGGTTATCGTTATATTTTCTTTATATTAAAAAAAAAACGTTTATATCTTATTTTTTTACTTACAAAACAATATTGGAATTTTATTTGGAAGGGACGCAGAATTCTTCAAAGTGTAAGTTAAAAATGGCCTGATTTTGAATGATGTCATTTGTTAAATTATATTTAATTATTACAATTATATATATAGTCCTCAATTCATCGGGATATATATACCTAGGTCAATTTTGAATGTAGTGCGACTGAGAATCTAAATAGTCCTATCACGGGACCCTGTCCTTAATAGTAAGGTTTTTTTTTTATATTATATTAATTTAAATATATCCCGTTAACTCACGCAAAAGTATTGAAATAGAAAAGTAATGTCCCATACAAGTGTATGGCGATAAAATGAAATGTTTTCATTTGTCTCCCCATTGAGAGTTTGAATAGGGAATCGAACCGACTTCTAGACTAAGGTCATCTTGGATTTAATCACTTTAAGCTACCCGTACCACCAAAACCAGTTCAAATGCAATCTTTGCTATTGGTTTGACATGGTAAATAGTCTCCAACTTTAACCTTGGGTGATCGTGTCTACTGACAGCCTAATCTTCGACCTTCAACGTTAATAGAGATTTATGAAGAGATTTGTTACTACTTAAAAAACCTTAGCATGTTAGACTAGTTTATTTCGTTTTAATACTTCGTTGAGTAAAACAACGTATTGGTATGCCAACCAGGGTATATAATTGTAAACACTTAAGATTGTTTTGCTACCTTAATAAAGATTTTATATGACATTTTTTTCAGTTTTAAATTTTTTTACACAAAAAGTTATATTATCATAAATACGACATTTTAGAAATATATTGGTTCAATTATTTTCGATTGGTTAAAAATATCTTTAAAATCTTTAACTGATGGTTACCATCAGTTACCGTTGCGTGGTTCAGGAGCAATTGGTGGACTAAACAGACAGACGCGGAAACTTAATTTACCTAATCTTTAACTTGACATATAAGTATTACTTAGTTTTTTGGCCAATAAGGAATTCTGATGTCCGGAACATACAGTCAAGGTTATTAAAGGTTTTTTAAAATACTTTTAAGCTAATTGCAACGTAAATCAGTAGCAAGTTATACAGTTAAAAACTTAATATACAAGTCAACGTCTCTCCTATTATATTTTATTTTGATAAATGCATCTAACATTCGCTAGTTGACACGTGCTATATAATTTGTTATGTTCCCGCAGCTTATCTCATACAATGCTCAGATTACGGAATATACAATGCATACAAATGTCAGAATGATAGGTAAACAAACCCAAGAGCCTTCGCATTTTCATAATTTATTTTTTAGCAGTATTCTCTAAGTTCTCCGACACCAGTTAACATCATAGAAACAGATTTTTATCTTGAATTTATTTACCCTATAAAATATGACATATTTTGTGGTTATCTTTTAGCATAAATTTTAAAATGAATTCCAAGAAAAGATCTTAGATTATTTTCATGTTTTTATTTTTATTTTAATTTTTATATAAGAAACGAAGGTCAAGTAGTGATAGTGAACTTCAGTGATTCATTGAAATTTTTCCCGATTGATACATTGATTTCTTATGTTGTATGAGTAAGTATTATATTATTATTATTTGGAGTACTTGTTTCATTTTGAAATTAATATTTTTTTATAATAGTATATATTTATTATTCTTTAAATGCTTACAAACAATTTAAAGGTTTGATATCTGTCATGAAATAGTGAGTACTTAAAAAACGCCAGAGACCATTACCTCTTTATCCTATTACTAGCGGCCCGCCTCCGAATTTTTCTGCAAATTATATATAAAAACATTCCTACTTTAACGCTGTTTCCATTAGTGAAATCCGTTGCGTAAGTTTAAAAGATTTATAAGCGTATATAGAGGGACAGACGGCGGGAAGCGACTTTGTTTTATATGTAGAAGCGACTTCTATGTAAAGAATATATGCAGCACGTTTGAAACCAGACGTTGCTTGTGAACGTATAACGACCTACCATGTCTACCTATGACAGTACCTGTCTACCTTTTCATAAAAGAAAACTTTAAATAACCCTTATCCTTAATCTTACTATGGTCGGCAATGCACTTGCAACACATGTGCCGTTGCTTGTGTTATAGGCAACGGTAGCCGCTACCATCAAATGGACCGTCAGCCTGTCTGTCGGCCTTAACATAAAAAATGGCAATATATTTCTATATTGATTGTTAGTTTTTTTTTCTTTTGTTAACATAATTTTTTGCTAGTTGACATAATCTAACTCCTGTTTGTAGATTGCTTGGATATAATATATTACATAACCGTTTAGTACTTCTTCAAAATTTAAACAGTTGAATATTGTTGCTACAAATGAATCATTAAAATTCTTGATAAAAATAAAGAGGCCCGAATTGGTGGACAATTTGTTAAATGTAGTAGTTATAAAATACTTACAAAATGATTTGCTAGAGCGGCAAAATAGTTTCCATTGGCCGTAAAATTATTGTAATCAACACTCGACACTGGTGTTTTTCATGTATTACCATACATTTTCCAGTTCAGTGGCGGTTGCGTGTCGACTTGAGTAATTGAGACATTAGGGCGTGTGCGTGACGATGAATTCAACCAACACTCAATTGCAGGCACCCGATTAGATTGGATTACACATTTCAGAAAAGCGATCCAATGTGGTAACATCTGATTGCACTGGGATTACTGATTTTAATTGTGACACATATAATTGTCAAGTTAAGTTCTAATTGACCATACGATCCATTTTATGGCGCAGAAATACTATCTACTTTGCATGTAATTTATAGAGTTAATAGTTACATGATACTGATGGTCGCCATAATTGTATCCTTTTTTTATGTAAAGGTCGGCAAGCAGGCTGACATTCCACTTAATTGTATTTACAGTCTTAAATGCACTTTCGTGTGAAATGACGCTTTAAGTTAAAGGCAAGTTATATGGGAATAGGCTTCTTCTTTCTTTCTTTCTTTCTTTACTCACTAACATAAACACAGCGTGCTGATTTCCATGGTATTCAAGGTAGGTTACTACAGCCACATGGGCTGCCCTATTTATATATTTGACAGTACCCAACATTACACATTACGTTATAAGAATAATCGCTCCGATATTGTTCCAATTAATGTCTACTCAAAGTTTTTACCATCACTAAGACAACTGAATCCACCATGATCTATTGTTTCAGGTTAAAAAGGGGTGGCCGATCTGTAGGTATACCTACTCTGTACCGCATATATAGAATAGACGTGCTAATTCTATAGATCTGTACCGCAGATCAAGAAAACAACACTATGTTGTTACTCTTCCAACTATACAGAACGCTGACCTATGTCAGATGAACTGTAATCGATAGGGCAAAAAGAAATCCACTAGGGGGATTAAGCGCCATAGATACAGAGTTCATCCGCATTACTTGGATAAGGAGCTCCTTTATCCCGCTATAATATGATCTTCTTCAAGCAAGCCGTAAACAAATTCCTGCGCGTCAGCGCACCTGCAATCTACCATCAAGTGGAGTCTCAACAGTCTGTTCATGGGTCTGTAATCGGCAGATAAGCTGACGGTCAGTCAGCAGATAACTGACGGAGGGGACCGTCGGTTAACTGCCACTTTTTGTATTATATAAAAAACGAGATGTAACCTTTCTATTTGATTAAAATTCAAATATAATTTAATGTGGTACTCGCCATTTCTGTAACAGTGCAGATAGACAAGCGTATCTACTTCCTAGTAAATTACTATCTACTTATTACAGATAGGAAGTGTGTGCTGTGCCTATCTACATAATTGTCAATCACACAAATCTGTTGCAAGCAGGAAGGAATCAGAATCCAGATAGTTTGTGGAGTGACCACAAAACCACTTCGAGTAAGTAGGTACGATGGGAGTAGAAATACCTTCGTCAGTTTTCAAATTCATTCCTTTATTAAGTGGTAGACTCTTAGTACCTTTTGAAACTAAAGCACTAACCTATTATTACCGTGACTCTACCTATACGTTTTGATTGCAAAAATAAGTAGTTTGAATCAATGAGTTTGTTAATGATACATAAACAGACAAATTATCTTTACTTTTCTTGACATCTGTCACATAAAAATATACACTGAAGTTATTCACTAGAGTATTAATTTCAATTGTCTGAAACTTGCATTGACCTTTCAATTTTATAATTCATACTAGCTGACCCGGCAAACGTTGTTTTGCCGAAAAAAAATTTGGGGTGGACCACCCTAACATTTAGGGGTATGGAAAATAGATGTTGGCCGATTCTCAGACCTACCCGATAAGCACAAAATTTCATCAAAATCGGTCCAGCCGCTTCGGAGGAGTGTGGCAACAAACACCGCGACACGAGAATTTTATATATTAGATTAAGATTATTATTTATTCTTTGCCAATTGCAGTGTTTGTAAACCCAATAAATGTTGATTGGAGATGTAGGTATTCGTGAACTAATTAGAGTAATTTTGACGAACCCTTTGGATGAGTGGTTAGGGTGCCTGCCTTAAGCCTGCGCCTGTCTACCTAGGTACGCTGAGGTTCCGACAGGGAGCGCAATCCTCCTGCTGGACAGCCGTAGCGGGTCGCTAATGTCGTGTAATCATCGAAATAATATAATAATAAATGCAACCTTGCCTATCTACGGCGCCTATCTATCAGCATAAACATTATAAAAAAATAACTTTTCTACTCAACACAATTTCTATTTATAAAATCAAAAAACAGCCACATCTATGTATCAATAATGAAACTTTCAAGGGTATTGAATGTTGACGTATAAAATAATTTTCTTTACAATCAATAGATGGCAGCACATAAACATAACATTCATTTTGTTTTGATAGAAATTAAAACAAAATGGAATTTTTAGTATGGTAAACTAATGTAGACTTTAGTTATACTTTAGGTTTTTGTATGACATTAGTTGGTGATTACGTAAAATAGATTTGCGTATTACATTAAATAAATTATCAATCTGATTTTTTTTATGTGCTTACTAAATCTTAATATTATATAAATGTGCAAATATTATTTTTTAGTAATAAACTAGAATAAAATTTATGTAAAATTTAAAAAAAAAAAAAAAAAAATTAAAAGCTATTTAAAAGGTTGTTGAGCTGAAATATAATAGATAGATGGTACCACTTACGTGTTATCATTGCTATAGAATATCTATTAGGTAGTAGCATAGTAGTTTTAAATCTCTTATTCGTATAAAAATAAAACACAAAATGAAACTTTTGATGTTTAATTAATTATTTTAAATTAAGGTAATCTGCGCGCAGTTATTTCTTATAAGTAAGTCTTATATTAAAAAAATTCTTCAAAACACATCCTCAAAACACCTTCATCGTTTAAAGAGGTACAAGAGCACGTGATTTGGTCGTCTTCTAATCTAATATCACATTATAATTATTTTGTTAAACATGAATATAATTATAAATATACCTTATATTATATATAAGGTATATTTATTTACCTATATTCTTTATATAAATATAATTAATATAATATGAATTTATTCTCCAGTCATGACCTCAAGGAATTCTGAAACCAAAAAAAAACTTATTAAGTTTACTGTATTTTCAGTAAGATCTATCTAAAGTCAACTAATATAATCTTTTGATTAGGTATGGATGGAGCATCCGGTAATTTAAAAAAATGTATTGATTAGGTATAGGGAAAATAGAATTTTCTCTTTGAATGTTGGAAATAAAATTATTGTGTTACAATAAAAAGAAAAAAACAAGTGAGTGTATGTATCATTATGATATACTCACCCTCAAAGTCTACAGTTCCTGACCCATCGGAATCAATTTCTTCAATCATGGTTTCCAAATCGTCTTCTGTAATTGTGTTGTCCAGCTCTTTGAAAATCTCTTTCAACACGTCTGTGGTTATGTATCCGTTACCTGCAAGGGTTGTTAATAATAAGAACAGCTTTTGTTGACAAGCTAATGTATAAAAATAAGCTGCTGCCAACCCCTAAAGATTCCAAGATATTAATATTACTCCGACATTATTATATTCTACTTGGGACACCGGCTTCGCACGGATGTTATCCTTTGGATGTAAATTATAAACACAAACCTTCCTTGTTGTAAGTTTACTCTTTTCATTAATGAAAACTGTATACTGGGTAGTTTGGAAGAAGTTAGCAGCGAAACAGACAGAAGCGAAAAGCGACTTTATTCTTAATATGTAAAGAGACTGCACAGTAGACTCAATACAAGTACCTAATTTAATAGGGGTGTATATTTTGTAGTAAGATTATTAAAATTACATTTTTAGACATTTCTTTATAACAACTTGAAACTCAAAGTGTCTTGTCTTTCAAGTTCCTCCAATATCGTTATCTCAATTATCGACCCTTTTCCAATCCAGTGCTGATATACCCATCGAATATGACAGTACTCTTTCATGACCCTTACAAATAGTTCGCTTTAGTATTTCACTTAAAAATATTCGAACAATTTAATAGAATTTCCGGATTAAAGTTTTGTTCGTGGGATAAGCATAAGAAAAATGACACCAAATTTAAAAGCATAAACATTAATGTGAAACTAAAAATATCATGTGAAAATATAAGTTTTTAATTTGGACAACAGTATTTTATCTCAATGTAATATGTAGCATATCTTAACAAGCTAAATAGCTCTAACATAGCAATGTAGAAACTGTCAAAACGTTGTATTAATTCTATGTTGCTAATGAATTTGTATATATATATATATATGTATAATACCTTCTTTGTCGTATAACCTGAAGGCTTCCCTAAGTTCAGCTCTCATTGTTTCATCGTCTTCCTCTTCTTCTGTTAAGAATTTAGCAGCCAACATACAGAACTCATTGAACTCCAATTCTCCAGATCCTGCAGATAAAGAGGGTGATGACGAACATTATTCAGTGTTAACTAATTCCAATAATATGATCAATAAATAATTCAGATTAATGACAAAGAGGGTGTCATGACGAACATTCTTCAGAGTGTTCTGTAACTAATTCTTATTTATTTTCTTAATTGAATAATATCAGATCAATAAATAATTCAGATAAATGACAAAGAGAGTGTGATGACGAACATTCTTCAGTGTTCTGTAATTAATTCTTATGTATTTTCTTAATTGAATAATATCAGATCAACAAATAATTCAGATAAATGACAGAGGGTGTGACGACGAACATTCTTCAGTGTTCTAATACTAGTGTTCTAATAATAACTAATACAAATGCATTTTCTTTACTGATAATATGAAATAAATAAGATAGGTAGCATTATTTTTCAATTGGAATTGGAGATCTTAGTTTTTACCGTCTTCATCAACTTCATCAATGATCTCTTTCAGTGTTGCCTCGTCCAGTTCATGTCCTAACATTTCCAGGATTGTACCAACCATGTCCGTTGTTATTACTCCTTTCTTCTCGTGATCGAAGGCATCGAAGGCGTTTTTGAGAACTGTCAAAATAATATTTTGTAATAGCATAGTTCTGGCTGTTCTAACTACTGGTGGTGTAGGGACTTCAGTTTATAACTAACTGGAGACTATTTAGTTAACATGATTTTTTAAAAACTAATAAGTAATGTTATCTATTGTATTCGACAAGCATTTAAATAGGTCTGATATTCAAGAAAAAGAAGACGTATTGATTATGTACATATTCGTATATATAATATAATATTTTGGCAAAATAACCCATATAACATGTTTAATATTATGCAAACAAAAAGTAATAACACAATAAAAGGAGATAAGTGATGCATATCCTTATGCTTCCTTAATCTAATCCTACTATGGTGGCCAGCGCACTTGCAATACCTGTGGCGTTGCTTGTATTATAGGCGACGGTAGCAACTTACCATCAAGTTTACCGCCAGCTTGTCTGACGACTTTAACATAAAAAAGTGAACAAACTAAGTGAGTAGTATCTAGTATAAAATACGTAAATCTATGTAAACGATTAAACAAATATTTAGCTATCCGAAATTTCGGCACCAACGCAGGGTAATTAAAACAAAGCGAGATACTGATACTAAGTGAGGGTAGAAAAAAGTTATACTCACGTTGAAGTTGGGTTTTGTCAAGTTCATCCTGCAATCCACGCATGAAAGAAAAAACGAATATTAATAAATATATGCTTAAAACCATTTTTATTTAAATTCCCTATATTTCATGCACACAGTTCACTTTATCACCGAAACCATTAGCTCACAGAACAAACCCACCATTTTTATTGCCTGTTTGTATCACTTGATAATGACCGAGTAGCACGACAATCAATCTGTGTTCGGGCTTTAGTCCCGTTATACTGGACGTGGGCCATTTATATATCACAGGCTCGACGTGTTCCGCCTAAATGGAATTTTTCAGGGATTGCACACCCTTTTATTTTCATTCAACTTAAAACAAGCAGACTATGGCTAGTCCGTCCTAGAGTTTTTTAGAAAGAATCAAAAACGTAATGGACTGTAGCTAGACAAAAAAAGGTTAATATTAGGGGTTAAAGTATGAAATTGCCGATTTGTACTGAAAAATAAAAATTCGTTTTTTTTTTAATTTAACATATTTATTTAATCAAAATAATTACCATTATTATCTATACATTGCTGCCATCTAATAGGAAGCTCATTTATGCCTTTGCGATAGAACTCTGGTGATCTAGATTCGACAAACTGTGTGAAAGCATTTTGCACTGCCTCCTGAGAAGAAAACTTTTTATCACGCAGAAAATTGTCCAAATCACGAAAAAAATAGTAGTCCGTGGGAGCAAGGTCTGGCGAATACGGAGGGTGACGAATGGTTTCTAATTGCAGTTCCTGTAGAGTCTGCAGATCAGTCAAATCATGAGGCACCCATTTTTCATATTTTTTTATTTTATTGATTTGACGCAAATGAGTCAATATTGTTGGTAAGGTAACGTTAAACCATGCCGCTAATTCCTGGGTAGTTTGGCTCGGATCGGCTTCCACCATCTTTTTCAAATCATTGTTATTCACCTGTGTGGGCGGTCTTCCACGTGGTTCGTTCTTCAAATCGAAGTTTCCATCACGAAAGCGTTTAAACCAAAATCGCACAGTGCGTTCATTAGCAGTCCCCTCTCCAAACGCAACATTAATATTGCGAGCTGTTTCTGCCGCGTTAGTTCCGCGTCGGAACTCGTATTCAAAAATCACACGAATTTTCGAAGTATCCATCTTTATTGTCTAAGCTGAATAAAAAAAACAACTGAAAGTTGATAATCGAATGTTGCACATTTTTTAAAAGAAGAACTACATAGGTACCGTATGAAAAAAGTTTCACTCAAAAATCTCAAACCATGAAGGTTCTATGTCAATTCGAATTACCTATTACAATAAAACGGCAATTTCATACTTTAACCCCTATTACTTTTTTGGAAAGATGAATCAATATCTAAGCATAATATACAATATGGTACAAACCTATACAAAAATCGTAAAAGTTTACAAACTACAGCGCGTACGAAGATGCTGTCACCAGCTAGTGATTAAATATAAACGAGATACAATAGGTAGTGTAATATGGTGCAACCATTTGAAAATTAATTAAATTTAAAAAAAATAAGTATGAAGAAGTAAAAATAAATATATCCTTCGTGTGACCCACAAATCAACATGTAAAAAATAATTTAATAAACTTAAGTTAAACTTAAGCTACATGTTAAATTTAAATATGGTTCAGATCCGATGGAATGCAAGATTCTTACTCATCTAATCTGAAACGATTATCGAAAGATAAATAACATCTAAGGAAATTAAACCCACAATCCCTGAAAGGTTAAATCAATCTTAAATTATCAGATTATTTCGAAATGTACTTAAGTCTACGAAGTAGGATTAAATATTCCATTAATCACAGTCGCTGTGTGCTGTGAAGCTTCTCCTGATCAAATACAATATTTAGATTAAATATCATCTATACCAAAAGTTCTACTTGAATATAATAACGGTTTTTCACATCTGGCTCATCAGAAGTTACGATGTTGGGAATTCTAACATCGCGACGGTCATTGTTATTGGCAGAGACAAATCTAATAGACTTTGTCGACTGACGACATATTGTAACGAACTAGTAAGCAGGCAAAACGTCATTCCAAATTTGATATTGTGACTTTCTGTTTTACTTTTATGTTAAAATCGACAGACATGCTCACGGTCCACTTGATGGTAGGTGGCTACCATCGCCTATAACACAAGCAACGTCTTAGGTGAAGCAAGTGCATTGCCTACTATAGAAGGATTCAGGATAAATGATAAAAAAGGTATGGGGAAATGGGCTCTGGCTTCCCTTACTTACTTACCGAAATACAAAATCACATATGCTGATATTTCACGGTGGTCTTCTGTAAGAGAGTGTTTACTGCCGCCAGATACAATCAATGAAGATTTCAATAAAGTCAACGCCTAAGAAAAAGGCGCGGACGAAGTCGCTGTCAGAAGCTAGTTTCATACAATTCTCGAAAATACTAAAACTACATTCAACGTGAAACCGTGCAGGTATCGCATTACGAACTTGGTATATAGAAGTGTTCGGTCAAAGCCAGTACCAATCCGATTACACGTATCAGATCTTCAATAATTTATATGTCTCGATTTCTCGCTGTGTGTGAGAACTTCCTATCTACGTACATACATATAATATAACTTAATAATGAAAGTTTCCCTCGCTTAGTTCTCTGTTACTAATTTGAATTCCTAAGTTTCAATTATTATTCATACTACTACCGTACAGTAAACACCAATTAAATACAAACAAAGAGAAGAAAGAGAAGAGGTATCCTTCCACAGAGATGTTTCGATACACAAAAATGATATTATTGTACTAATACTTACTTAGTGGTAGACAATGATAAATAAAATGTCGCCGATTTTGAAATTTTTTTAATGACAGGTTTCAATACTTACCAATCAAGTGCTACAGTCGCCTATTAAAACAAGCAACGTCATAGGCAATGCAATTACGCTGCTGAACCTCAGCCATACTTCTTCTTTACTTATTTTTCTTAAGTAATATGCTGTTTCTAAGATAGAGTGAGGGATATTTGAGCGCTAAGCGTTGAAGAAAACAACTATTGAGATTTTTTTCTTTTTTAATGTACAATTTTGTTTAAACATATTTTTAATTTGAATTTTTTTATTGCTTATTAAGTTCGTACGACGATTATTCATCTGAATCTAAATATCTAACCTATTGATAATCTGAATAAGATTCTTTGATTTATTCTTTGATATCGCTTGTACAAGTACGAGCGATGCTTAGATAAAATCTTACGTAAGAAGGGATGGGAGACAAATCTTATGTGCTCTTTCATGAGAGTAGGAGGGGGTAGGGGTGGTCAAAAGAAGCCAAAATCGTTTTACGTAATTAGTGAATGACCCTATACAATTTTATTATACTCCATCTCACTAAATTAATAACATTAATATTTATAACTAGCGGTCCGCTCCCGGCTTCGCCCGGGGTGAATTTTTTTTACGTAAAAACCTTCCCTGATTATCCCTCTATCCATGAGTGAAGACAGAATTAAAATCGGTCCACCCGTTCTCGAGTTTTGCGCTTAGCAACACATTTAGGGATTCATTTTTATATTATAGATATATATGCAAATGCAAACCAGAGCTTTTTCAAACTTTTATTATTTGTAGTGAAGAAAACGTAATTTAATTAATATTAGGATATTAATAGATATTTTAATTATGAAGTTTCTGTGATTTTAATAAAATTGTGAATTCTCTATATGTTCTCTGTCTCAGTTATATAAAACATCTAATTAAAAAATATATACTCACTTAATTTAAGATTTTCAAAGTATAATATAATTGACGATTAAAATACCATGTTGTACAATAAAAACAGCTAGCCAGTCGACATTTGAAAATATGTAGAATAAAAACACAACGAAAGTAGAAACAGACTGTGACAACTTGGCTTTGCTGCTAACAAATCCAAGTTGTCAAACAGCCAGTTTCAATGAAAAATAAAAGTTTCGAACATGGAAATATTGGAATATTTCTCTCTGACTAACAGTGGTAATAGAAAAATATCTGGCAAACGTTTTCTATTCTAATTTTGACACTACCTAACACATTGATGTTCAATATTGGAGGCAAAAATTGAGAGATCAATCCGCTTTGTATAGATGAGGCCATCAATTTTTTTATTTTATTTCTTTTTGAATATTGAAATTTGTACCATTATACCATACCATAACCCTCGGCAATCCGGGAGGTTGCATGGGTCGGTGGAGTCCTGGATGTTACACCGGCCTTCGCTTGTCTGATCGAACCGTCGTTGGTATGTCTTAATAGACACAAAATTTCAAGAGTGTGGGGTCTTATATAATCTGAGTTAAAGTGGTT
Source organism: Synanthedon andrenaeformis (assembly GCA_936446665.2). Lineage (NCBI taxonomy): Eukaryota > Metazoa > Arthropoda > Insecta > Lepidoptera > Sesiidae > Synanthedon > Synanthedon andrenaeformis. The sequence goes on along the minus strand of OW387780.2, from coordinate 10,927,466 downwards.
TCAAATGGTTTGTATTATAACACATGGCCGATGTCGCTTCTCTCCGAACTTGGCGGACTCGCTGTCGCGTGTAGAAACATTATACTACTACATATTTATCAATACTAATAATAAATCTGTAAGGGTCGGTCATGGAGTAATTTACTTTGTTTTCAGAGATCGTGTTTATAGGCTCTATACATGATACTGAAACTAAATTGACGATTTTTAGAATTTTTTCTGTATGTATGTATGTTCCTCCATAACTCTTAAACGACTTAACTAATTTTCATGAAACTTGGTAGATAAACATTTAGACGTACAGGACACAGAATAGGCTACTTTTTTCTTTTTCAACGCTGACGAAGTCGCGGGCGCCAGCTAGTAAAATAATAATATTATAATCCCTATATATTCTATATATTTATTTATGTCGATAATATAGACCCTGCCAGGAGATCCCACACTTTCATTACTATGTTGTAATAAGTGAAAAGGTGTCATAAAAGAGTGAAAAGAGGGATAAAAGAGGAAGGTTTGGGTATAAAATTTGCAGGAAAAAAAAAACAACCAACCATTTCAACCATGTGAAGTTAGATCAATACAATTATTTTAAACAAAGAAATCATACGGGTTTCAATCGTTTGAAATAGCATTTGAATTAAATATTTTCTGAGAGTCTCAACTAGAACTACTAGTAAAATGTCAAAACAATTAATGTCGCATGACTGCATCTATCCTTGGCCTACGCATCACTTGGCTGCAAGCGCTTCTCATACGTACCGCATTCGATAGCATTTATAGTCCATTTGCAATGTATTTATAATTGCTTCTTATAATTCCTCCTTTAAAAATTCTTCTTCTTCTTAGCGTGCCGCCTCTCTACGAAGTTTGGCGACCATCATGGCTATCTTGACCTTGGAAACTGCTGCGCAAAAGAGGGAGCGAGTGCTTAAACCGAACTACTATCTTAAATTAGCACTCTTTTTAAAAATTAGCACAAGACAATTCACACAAGAAAATTCAACAAGTGGTTGGGGTGCTCGCCTTAACACTTTGTTCTAGGGTTCCCTGGTTCGATTCCCGCCAGGGTCAATTTTGGAAATTAACTTTTTAAAATATTACAAGTTTCCCAATAAATTTACAAGTACTTGTATATAGATGTAATATAACATATATATTGTAGTTGCTTTGCGTCTGTATATCCGCAAACTCCTCCTGTAAAACACGCAACGGATTTTGATGCGGTTTTCACCGTCAGTTAGATAATTTTTATTAAGTTTTATCAGAAAAACCAAATTAAGTTGTGATTTGAATAGAAAAAAAAAACAATATCTTGCAACCAAGTCGCCGAAACGGTCCACTTCTGTCTATTTCTCTGCTAGCTTCTTCTAAACTACCCTTCAGATTTAGATATGGATTTCACTCTTGGAAAAAATCAGAGAAAAAAATGCATTCGTGCGAAACCGGGAGCGGGTCACTAGTTTAAAAAAAATACAGAAGTTTAGAATATTCGGATACTCAATATCCGGAATTTTGTAAGTAGAAAATATATTAATTTGCTATGTTTTTCCCTTTTAACGAACCCTCAATTGAATAAGCCATTTACCTACAATTCGATTACAGTGTACCAATAATGTTTCATAAAATTTGTACACATAAATTTGGTATTATTAAATATGCAAATACGCGAAACATGACTACTCTACCAAAATACATATTTGTTTAAATGTAAAACGAGATCATATAATATTTTAGTGTTAACAAATTGTTGGGTGATTTAACTTTGTTGAAATGAATAAATTATTTGAAATAATTTTCAATTCATTTATAAAATTATATAAATGAACGTTTATTTTCTGGGTTCAGTTTAGTTTAAACTAGCGACTCGTCCGATGGCATTTTTTTTCCTGGAAATTAGGTATATAGGTACACTCAAACCTTCCTCGTGTATCCCCTTTCAATATCCGTTAAGTGGTTTAGAAGAATAAGCTAACAGACAGAAGCGGATAGCGGCTTTATTTTATATATTTTTGTGATTTTAAGGGTGATATTTTTTTGTAAATTATATACATAAACCTTCCTCGTTTATTACTGTTTCTATTAGTACAAAAAACGTATCAAAATCCATTGGGTGGTTTAGAAGAAGTTAGTTGAGAAACAGACAAACGCGGACAGATACTTTATTTTATAATAGGTATATTTAGATTCATTTTATATAAATAAATTATAAATATATATAATTACATTAGGTACCTACGGCATTAGTGGTTAATTGTTTGTAATTTTTATGATAAACTAGCGGTCCGCTCCCGAATTCGCCCGGGGTGCATTTTTTTTAACGTAAAAACCTTCCCTGATTATCCCTCTATCCATGAGTGGAGACAGAATTAAAATCGGTCCACCCGTTCTCGAGTTTTGCGCTTAGCAACACATTTAGGGATTCATTTTTATATTATAGATGGCGTGCGAAACCAACAGGTCTTTGATTTTACATCATCAAATTGTCGTTTCTGATTACTGGAGTCAGACAAGGGTTGCTCAATTATTGTGAATTACCATTTTAAATGTTTTTTTTTTATAAGATAAATCGAATAGCGCATTTTAAGGGACCGAATGTTTATAAATAAAATTTAACAAAATAAAATGTTTAACAAAATAATTGAAATACATTTAGCTTCCGATAAAATATTTATTCTTACAATTAACTTATGTTAGATATTAAATACTGTACAAAATTTAAATAGAACCATATCAATGATCGAATAGAGATTTTTATTGGTTTTTAAAGATTGATAAATAAAATTGAATGTAGTCATCTAGTCGTCACCTCCAGTCATAACCTCCATGAATTCTAAAAGAGAAATGAAAAATATATTAACTGAGTACACTGATTAAAACAATTTAATGTTTAACACCTTTTATAATTATTATTCTGTATCCAATAATATGTACTGGAAACATTGTTAAGAGACTTATTACAAATATAAGGTTACAATTCAATGGACGAAAGCTTGCGAACCTTTTCATTATTATCTCTCACGAAACAAATACCACACAAGCAGAAACTAATTAACTTCATTGAAGACATAATTGAAATAAGTTTCTTCTTATATAATAAATGGATTAATAAGATCAAATCAATCTATTATAAATGAAAATTGATAAAGACCCGCTTTAACGAGTCCGTTGGTCGAGTGATTAAAGTTTTTGCCTTAGCGCTATAAATCAGGGGCTCCGGTTCGATTCCTGGCTGGGCTAACTTTGGAAATTAATTTTCAAAATTGGTCTGGTGTGTGGCAAGGCACACTGCGTTTCGCCGACAGGGCCAACTTTACAAATTAACTCTAAATTGGCTCTGTTCTGGTGTCCGTCTGTTTCGTCTGTCGGCAGTGACCACCCCCTTACAAAAGACCACCGTGAAATGGCGTGTGCTGTTTTATTTCGATAAATAAGTAAAATAACCCCCTTTCTAACCCCTTATCCTTAACCCTACTAAGATCGGCAGAGCAACTGATTTTGCAGCCTCTAAGGTGTTACTTATGTTTATATTAATCAAGTGGACCTTCAGCCTGTCTGACAATCATTACATAAAGAAATCATAAATGTAAAAAAATGCTTTATTCACATTCAAAGCCCCTTTTTTCATTTGATATGTGACAGACAGTTATTTACCTAGATTATTACATAGATTATATTCATATATCGTATTATCTAATCTAATGTAATCTGGAGGTATATATCATCATATAAATACACGAACTGAAATGAGTAGCCTCTCTCACATAATACTAAGTCGTATTGTCTATTCATTTCAGTTTTTACTTCGCCCTAATTTTGTTCCCAGCTTTAATGTGTAATTCTTAATATTATTAAGACAATTACCATCAAAGTCAACGGTGCCGGAGCCATCGGAATCAATTTCTTCAATCATCATGTCCAGCTCCTCGGCGCTTATCTTGTCATCGAGCTCTCTTAGGATCTCTCTAAGAACTGCTGTTGTGATGTAACCGTTACCTGAAATTTTTATTACACCTATAATTGAATCCTGAGGAACTTGTGGTGTCCGCTAAACCTATCACTTAGTCTTTCACCAACTACAAGTAAAGTGTTGATTAGTTACTTTTAGAAATAATTTTATGTTTTATTAAATTGTGCATCCTTCGATAGGCGATTTTTTATTATTTTTTTTTTAATGTTTGGGACGTTTACCGCAAAAACAAAGCTCTATCATCCCCGGTGACCGGTGACTTTAAATGACGGTTAGCCTACTTGACAGATGGTGAAAGAGGCCCTAAACCTTTTTGTTACTTGCCTCTCTTACTTGTAAGAACACTTGTTTGCTTGCCTGGTAATAATTAAAACAGCACGTTGATAAATCTATAAAAGTGTACATAGATGACTTATATGAGTCACTTACATGACTTATTGCATTACTTGTTATAAAACGGTTTTCCTTTTTTTTTATTAATTTTCAGTAAGTATTACTTACTACATTTAATTGTCCAAAAATATCATAATGCTTAACATCAAGGGGTAAGTTCAGCGGATAGATTTCCGCTGGTAAAAAAAATACCATCACAATAAGATAATTCTGATAAATTTTATTTACTGTTTTCTACTCTGTAAAATAGTGATCGCTAATTCGTGCAGTAAATATTCTATTATTTTGCTTTCTTTTGTTCATCCAAATTATATAAACATAAGACCGAATTTCCAAATTTTGGTCTCAAAACTTAAGTTGAAAGCCCTAAATACACACTCGGAACCCACCTCAGTAACGTACGTGATTTTGACATACAATGTACTAATAATTCTGACATGACAGCTTGCACGAACTAATGTGATACATGTGACATTTATATCACAGATGAAATATCTACAGAGCGGTATAAAGAAGTTGTTTCTAATTGTGACTTGGTTCATGTCTTGACTTTTGAAAGATTTTTGTTTTATTTTTTAATTCTCCCTTATACGAGTATAATTAAAAAGAGCAATTAGTAAAAAAGAAATATAGAAATTAAACGATCTCTAAAATATATACGGAGAAATATTTCAAAGAATCTAATTAGGTACTTTCTTGGTTAAATTTTAATTTGTAGATAATTAATTTATGAAACATTGTAATTATGATTCTTGTTAAAATAATGAATTTGTGGTGGATATTTTTGATTAACGTTTGTAAATTTTTTTAACGAATGCACATGTATCTATATGTAAAGAAAATTATTTTCATACTTATCTCACACACACCACATAATGCTTCTCTATCGTACGTTTCCTATAATCCACACGTCCACAAATCTAAATGAACGAAAAATCTCAATTTGTTTGAAGATACTTGTTGATATTTGAAATTCGGCTTATGCTGATCTAATGTCATCTCATATCTCATTTAAATAAAAGCCAACGTAATTTCCTTTCTTGTGAACAACAATGAAACTTTATACTACACTCTCCTGCATATTTCTGTCGATAAACTTAGCGTAGAAAATGTTAAAGGTAAAGAAACGATACTGCTGTTGTATGTCATTACCCTAGAGAGAACAACAGATAATGCAAGTAAAAAGCGTCATTACAAACTGTAAGATGTAAGATATCAAATTTTAAATAGAAAAGTTATTTGTTTATAAAATAAGTACATGCGTTACATTAAAAAATTATATATATATTAAAAAGTTCAAGTATTGACATGTTTTGAACGACATACGAGTAAAAGAGTTTTGAAACCGTCTGCTATATTTGTCCAGAACGTCCGCTGAATCGTCTTGGGTTTCTAACTCCTCATTTAGATACTCTCTTTACATTCTTTAAGCATTTCAAATAAACACTTAAATGTATCTATTTATTTTTGTTTAATTTTTGTAAGCATTTAAGACGCGTGTTAATAATTATGTATTTTCATTTGAGTAGTATAACTTTTTACTATTTTGTTGAACGTTCTCATGCTATGTGAATCTTTAATTGAGTTATTAATAATACTAAATATTTATTAATATATAATAATTTATAATAATTATTTACTTAGAAATATTTGTCAAATTTAATTTAATATTTTTAGTTTAGGTATATTATATTTTTATTGTTATACTTATTATGTTATGTAATTCAATTTGTTAATAAATGTTAAGAAAATCAAATAAAAATTAATTTACGAATGCTAGGTGGTTAACAAAAGTTATCAAAGTTTGTTATCAAAGTAGAAAATATAGAGAAGCCTTAATTACCTTCTTTATCGTACAACCGGAACGCTTCCTTCAATTCTTGTTGCATAGCTTCAGCATCTTCTTCAACCATGAACCTCGAAGCCAACGTTACGAATTCTTCAAATTCTAATTCACCAGACCCTGACAGAAATTAAATTTTCAAAAGTTAGTACTTCTGTTTTGGTACAGACCTTATTTTGAGATTTACTAATCTATTTTGGCTCCATATCTCCATATTTCAATGTAGTATCAGTTGTAATAAGGACGTTGGTATTGAGACATTCATTTTTGTCTGCCTGTCTATTTGCCCTACTTACTTGGAATAAGTTGTAAAAATATATCTGAAGATATAAAAAATATGTATTTTTTTTAACTAGTGGTTGATAATATAAAATCACGTAAGTACTTAGATGCTTATCGTATCGATTTTTACGAACTCTTTTATCCGAAAGAGCCAAAGTTTGGCAGTAAAAGTAGAAATGGCCAATTACAAAAGAACTGCAAATCTAATTCAAAAGAACTTACGAACTTTTGAAGAATTATAATAATAATAATAATAATATTAAGTACCGAGGTAAAAGAGCAATTGAGGAGGGCTTTGGAAGAGACGATTTTGAGATATCATGCCACACGTGAATGTAAACCGCGCTTACCACGTTTGCCCACGAATAGACGTAGCTTTGCCTTAATGGGAGCCATGAACGCTTTGCTGGTTCCGTACATAGAGACCAGCAAAGATCTAATTGATACGCACTCGATACTATACTGTGGAGCTATCGCGGTATGTCAAGTTGCTCACGTCAGATTCCCGGAATCTGACAAGGCTCCGAGACGTGCCGCGGGAGCTCCGACGTGGCAGATACGTATCGAGAAGCGTATCGACTCGTTCAGAACTCTCATTGCAAAGTTGCACTGTTTCAGGAACGGAAACCATCGACCTCGGGTCATGCGTTTCGTGACACAGGCCTTTGCAGACACAGGCATCAAACCTAAAGACTATATGACCTGTGTCACTGAACGCATTGACTTCCTGAAACAGAAAGTCTATGCGTGGGCAAACAGAATTCGCCGATACAAAAAACGTGTGGACAGATTTCATCAGAACTGCCTCTTCCGAAGTGACCAAAGGAAGGTGTACAGGTAATGGGATGGAGCCGATACACGTGTGGACGCTGAACAGCTACCAGATGCAGACGCTATGAAAAATTTTTGGCGTGGCATCTGGTCGGTGTCAGACGAACACACCGAGGGCGATTGGATAAACATTGTCAAGCAGACGTGTGAAACCATCGAACCCATGGGGGCTGTTACCATCAGCCCTCATGACGTTAGCTGTGCTATCCAAACGGCCCAGAACTGGAAAAGTCCTGGACCGGATGGATTGCACAACTTCTGGATTAAGTGGTTTCGATGCTCACATGAATGTTTGGCAATGCAATTTCAAAAAGCCCTCGACCTCGGTACCCTACCTTGTTTGTTGACAACTGGCATCACCTTCCTGCTCCACAAGTCCGGTAGTACCACGGAAGCTAAGAACTACAGACCCATTACATGTTTACCTACGTTATACAAGCTGCTCACATCCATTCTGAGATCTAAAATTAATAAGCACATCGATTCTAATAACATTTTGGCCTCAGCTCAGAATGGATGTCGAGTTGGGTCCCGTGGTACTAAGGAGCTCCTCCTCATAGACATGACCATTTGTCAAAGAGTTAGGCGGAACAGAGGAGCACAGTCCACAGCCTGGATTGACTACAAGAAGGCCTATGATTCAGTGCCCCATTCATGGCTGAGAAGGATTCTGGAGTTGTATAAGATTAATCCAACTCTGAAATCCTTCTTAAGTACATGCATGGCGCAGTGGACCACAGTTCTTCATCAACCGGGCAGTCGAGGGAGTGTCTCTGGCCTACAGGACCAGATAAGGATTAAGCGAGGCATCTTTCAAGGCGACAGCCTGAGTCCACTTTGGTTTTGCCTAGCGTTGAATCCCCTTAGCACATTGCTTAAAGATTCAACTCTAGGCTGCCGGTTACGGAGAGAGGGAGAGGTCATTTCTCACCTACTGTATATGGATGATCTCAAATTATTCGCACCAAAACACCAAGATCTAATGGAGTTGCTGAAAATAACAGAAAATTTCAGTAACTCTATAAAGATGGAATTTGGTACGGATAAGTGTGCGGTCATGCATATACAGCGGGGTAAAGTTGTAAATTCTTCCAATTTACAACTTAATGATGTGATGACCTTTAAATCTCTTTCTGAAACCGAAACCTATAAGTATCTTGGTATGTCACAGTCATTGGGTATCGTTGACAGGGACATGAAACAGATGATGAAGGATCGCTTCTTTTGCCGCCTGACAAAAGTACTTAAGAGTCTTTTGTCAGGGGGCCATAAAGTGCAAGCTTTCAACAGCTGGGTTATGCCCTTGCTAACCTACTCCTTTGGCATACTAAGATGGAGTCAGACTGAACTAGATGCCGTGGACAGAAGGGTCCGTCAACTGCTCACCACATACCGGATGTTACACCCGCGCTCGTCTGTTATGAGACTGTATATTCCTCGGAAATTGGGGGGTCGCGGCTTCTTGAATGCCAAGAACCTCCATAACCGAGAAATATGCAGCCTTAGGGAATATTTCCTTAACATTGAGTGCGGGATACATCAGGATGTTGTGGCAATTGATAGACACTTCACTCCACTCTCCTTATCTGTCGAGAACTGGCAAAAACCAATAATATTAAGCACCGAGGACCGCAAGGAGATATGGAAAAGCAAGGAGTTGCACGGGAGGTTCTATGGAGCCCTCACCGGGCCCGACGTAGATCCACTCGCTTCGGTAAACTGGCTACGCTTTGGTGACCTCTTTGGGGAAACCGAAGGTTTTGTCTGTGCAATAGCTGACGAAGTTATCAAGACGAGAAACTACCGGAAATATATTCTCAAGGACGGTACGGTCGACATATGTCGAGCATGCCACCGTCCCGGAGAAACACTGAGACATATTATTTCCGGTTGTTCTCGTCTTGCTAACGGAGAGTATTTGCACAGACATAACCAAGTAGCCAGAATTATCCACCAACAACTTGCTCTTCAATATCAACTTGTAGATACCGAGGTGCCATATTATCAATACGTTCCTGCACCAGTTCTCGAAAATAGTCATGCCACGCTCTACTGGGATCGCTCTATAATTACGGACAGGACTATTGTCGCCAATAAGCCTGACATCGTGGTTATCGACCGATCTCAACGCCGGACAGTAATTGTCGATGTCGCTGTCCCACACGACGGAAACCTCGTGAAAGCCGAAAAGGACAAGTTAAGTAAGTACCTGGACTTGGCTCATGAGGTGACCGACATGTGGGATGTCGATTCGACAATCATTGTCCCGATAGTTGTTACGGCGAACGGACTCATTGCGAAGAGCCTCTACCAGCACCTCAAGAGGCTCTCGCTAGATGGCTGGATCAAGGGGCAGATACAGAAGGCAGTACTCCTTGACACGGCGCGTATTGTCAGGAGGTTCCTCAGTCTGCAGCCCTAACCACCGGTAGTTTGGGCCCTGCCCCGCTACCAGCGGCAAACTAGTTTTAAGTTTTTATAATATTTATTGTTTTTATATATATATATATTGTAAAAATTTAAAATTAAGATAGGAAATAAATATATGTGAATAATAATATAATAATATCTTCACACATTCCACACAGCACCATCTAGTTCCACACTAAGCAACTTAATGCTTGTATTATGGATACCAGACAGTTGATATAATACATAGATTACTTTTTTTTTGTAAATACATACATATTATAAATACAAACATCCATGACTCGGGTACAAAGGAAAATGTTAACACATAAACATTTGCCCCTAGCGGGATTCGAACCCGCGACCGTTTGGTTAACAGCTAGGGTTACTAGCCACTAGACCAAACGTGTCGTCAATTGCGTTTAAATGTTTTACTTCCATGCATAATATGCATTATTTTATATAGTAAATCAATTATATAACTCAAAAATATCCTTAATTTGTTTTCTAAATATGGAGTATTGTTAAATATTCATTTCATTGTCTACAAAATCACTCAATATTGAAATATCACATTACATTCATGTTACACAATATGCCTTTTTGACATTTTTGGTCTCAATAGACTTGAAATTTGAACAGTGTACGATTTTATATTGTGCTGTCATCAATAAGAATCCATAAAATGTGTTGATTGTAAGACACTTATAATTTTGTAACTAATATGATAAAACCAATACGCTTAACATTAAGCTGATAAGGTCGACAGTGGATGCAGGCTGCTTCTAACCAGTCATATTGAAATATTATGAGGGTAGCCTATGTCCATGGCATAGGCATGGCATGTCCTATGTTCAGCAATGGACCTCCTGCGGCTGAGATGATGTTCTTGAAATATTTGGAGTACACCCCTGATTGGATTTAAATAAAACTAGACATACTAATAATACATAATTTCTGAATTAAAATTTATATTGTTTTTTTTTTTGCTGGATTGCTTTTTGTACCAGTAATAAGTTCCCGTTGCGCTTTTCCTCTTTTTAGACGTATGTGCCCTATCATCGAATTAAATGCATGCACTAGTGTACCTAAAAGGCTGGTTAAGTGCTCAGTGTTAAAAGGGCTCCGTTTTGGTGATTTAAATTCTATTGCGTAGTATAAAATTTTTAAAACTTACCATCAGCGTCTACTTCTTCAATGATTTCCTTTAGTGTTTCTTCGGATACCTGATGACCCAGCATGCCGAGGATTGTGCCAACCATTACTGTACCGATGCATCCTTTCTTCTCCTGATCGAACGCTTCAAACGCCTTCCTCAAGACTATAATATATATAATCAAATAAAGTAAAATTAAGTTTCATTTATATTATAACAAAAAATAGTTTTTTCCTTTTTCTTAATTTTCTCATCGTGATTTTGAACAAGATTTATTGTGGTTTCAATTATTTTACATGCATTTTGTAAATAGTGGTTACACGGTGAGAGCACATATGTAAATTATATATGTATATAAACTATTATTATGGTATTATAATATTATTATAGTATTATTAAACAAACTGACCCGGCAAACTTCGTACCGCCTCAGAATAAAAACCCATTTCATACAAAATAATGTACTTCTCATTATCAATATTCCTATATTAGTATATATTCCTATATATTCTTCTCAAAGCCATTGTTCTTTTAAATATTAAATATATTGTAATTTTTTTAAATTACGTTATAGTATCTTTTTATACAGCGTGAATTATTTGAATGTGCGTGGATGTATAATTCTGTTATTATAGGGTACTTATCTAGGGCAAATATTAATTTAAAAAAAAAATTGTCACTAACGCGGTTTCTCGTATTATAAAAATACAACGAGGTTTTATAAAAATCAAGACTTATTATGATCTTCCCATACAATTTTGGCTTTCCACACAGTCATACTTAGTAAATTTACATTGTAAATCTAAAAAGTCTAGTTTTAGATTTACAATGTAGTTTTAGATTACTAATGTCACTTACTTTACACAAAAGTGTCTTAAATGAACACTAAAGTAAAAGCAGTAAGTACTCACTGATGATCTGATCTTTATCGAGTTCCTCCTGAAATGTACACAAAATAACCAATTAATTATGTATTTAAATTTTATTTAAATTTTAAAAATTATGAATTAAAAAAAGTTAAATATTCGATTTTATTTACTAAAAATTTAAACTAATTTTAACCAAAGAAACGTTACAACTACAACTGGTTTTTCACTTATTTTTCACAGTTACAAAAATGGATACACAAAAATTCACTGCATAGAAAAATATTTCCATGATGATATTTCACTGTGAGAAACTGTAGAGTAATTTTTAAACGAAAAAAAACCTCACCATTTTTTCACTGTTACACGACGGGTTGTTTGTTTAGAGAAACTGAATAATGTGGTACGCGATGTAAAACCAAAGTATTAGAAAGACAATTCCCTGTATCTGTATGGTTTGCGCGACTAGACGCAAACGGGCAGCGATGTCACCCAGGTTGGTTCGGTCGCCCGGTATTCAGATATAATTTGAAACACTAGTCAGCGTATATTGGCTACGCGGTTCGCTTTTAACTGTTTATTGTTAAGGCCGCCATACATTATCTGCGGTTGCCGGATGGCCACAGCCCTCCTTAACTTTCGAGCCAAACGCGTGTTTGATTAGATAAATTTATAGTTCCCATTTAAAATATATTAGCCGTGAATGTAATTAATTTGTTAAACGCGACCACGTACATGCGATGCTATTTATCAACATTATTTTCTATTTACGATATCTTTATAATTGTTTTCTATTAAATGAAATACCTAATGTTTACATAGGGCAACATTAATTGGCGTGACATTTGGCGTTATTTTTAATGAAACTAATATTGCAACCATAAAATAGGTAATCGGATAGGTAAATAGTCTGGGTAAATTTCAAATGTTAATTACTATTAAGATAAACATTAATAAGCACATGTGCTGTTGTGATTTCGTGCGTCTTTAAGTTGTGATTAGGGCATTCTAAGTTATTCCTGAGCTATCTCCATACACCCACCTTGTTTCTTATCCCTCATGCTATCAAGGATGTTTCTATCAAGATTGTTCTTATGACAACAATGGTAAAAAGCATATGTGCAAGCAAAAAAACAGCTAATCCTGTGATTTCTACTCTAAACCCACATTATCTTATGCTTCATCCTATGTGATTTGGCAGCGAACTTGCTTTCCCTTTGGATTTGCTTGTGTTCTAGGCGACAGTAGCCAAATGGCTACTGTCGCCTAGAACACAGCAAAAATATCATCAAAATATGGTCCATCAGATACAACCTCTAAACATATTTACAACAACCCCCAATAACACTCCTTCTGTGACCATGGCCGACAAACGCCTGTTCATAGTTTGTATTCACTTGAGAATTTAGAAACAAGCAACTGGGTAGAGTTTACCCCTTGTTAGATTATCAGGTCTCTATTAGTCTATAATGCAAAACAAGTTCATTATAGACTAGTTAAGTTGAGAAGGCAAGTTGATAAGTTGTAATGGGTGGCTACTACCGTCAAATGGTCCAGTACTTGTTTTATGCATCTTTTCTATTAAAATTTTTTTCTTAAGTTCTGAATTGATTTTTATGTTGTTATTCAATATAGGTAATTTTTTTACCTGTTTTTTATTCCTAGTTTTTTATACAATTTTTTTTTTTTTGATATTTTTTATAATTGTTTTTTTTGCGAGGTAAACCAAAATAAAACATATTATAATATATACAAAATGTAAAGGGTCACTCAGGTCGCCTGTGTGTATAAATTTAAGTTTATACACACAGGTGACTATTTCATGTGAAAATTGTAAAGAGTTTGTTTTGGCTTATAAACGTTTAGATAAAATATTTATTAACAAAAGGCGATAATTTTTATTTAATTACTCCATTACTTTAATTTAATATTTTCTTAACACAAAGCAATTAGTGCTAAAGGTTTCTTGCAACCGAAGTCGACTTTCTCCAAACATTTAATTAATATTTACTAGGATTCTTCTTTGTTTACATTGTTTCCCAAGTTAAGTTACTTTTCGTATTTATTCGAGTACTTTTCCTATAATTGACTATTTTATTTTTATTTTTATTATTTTCAGGCAGTTAAAATTACATAGAGTATGGTAAATGTCTAATATAAATTCAAACGTTAGCAGACCAGTATTATTAACATTATTTATCAGTACATTATTAACAGTTAACTAATACTTATAATTATTAGATGGTTAGGTAACTGTTATATACTTATTAACAGTTCACGCTGGGGTCAAAATTTATGATTCCCAACGGATCATAATGCCATGATGTGTTTAATTTGCAGATAAGATATTAACGTCATATTATTTGTAGTTTATAATCTAGTGCATGGTGGATAAATATTTTAAAATATTGGGACAATTTTCTCATGAGAACAGTTTTTAAATAGCCCTTTTTTTAAACTAGCGGTCGACGGTCTACGCGGAAGCGAGATATTAGAAAAATTATATGCGACAAACTTATAAAAATATTGATTTTCAAAAATTTATATCATGTTTGGTGGATAAAACATACGATTTTTGTAAATTTTCATTCAAGAAAAGTATAATCAAAAGTGTCTCTTAGTAATTTTTCGTAATATTAAACGTCGTGTTTTAGGATGAAATTTGAGATATTTCTGTTTTTTCTTCGATCTAGTATGTAAAGTCATTTATGTTCTAAAACATTATTTTATAATTTTTTTAATAACTATATTTATCTGCGTAGGCCGTCGACCGCTAGTTTAAAAAAAGGGCCGTTTAAAAACTGTTCTAATGAGAATTCATTAAATATTTTTCAGTCATGTACTTGATTAAAAAACTATAAATAATATGACATTAACGTCTTATCTGCAAACTAAACATCTGAAACTACTAAAAATCATAAATTTTGACTTCAGCGTGATTCTAAGGCATGAATGCTCTTAAGTCGTTTTTCGTGAATGAGTAACAAACCTCCATCCACATTAACTTTTGCATTTATAATTGTAATAGAATTAGTATAGAAATAGATAGATTCAAAACATGTTTGTAATTATTTCGAAGCATGATTTCTTCGCAATATCTCGCTATTTCAAATACACTATTGAGAATATATAATGACATGCAGTGGCGATGTTGAGTGAGCGAGCCAGGCGAACGGGTGTGAGAGGCGAGCGTTGGTAGCTGCGGCATTCGAGCGTAGAAATGGGTGGCATATTTGTCGTGCATGTCACATTTCAACGTTGCCAATTGCATCCATCCCACAGACCGCAACTAAAAGTTAATGGAACTAGGCACGAGGAAATTGTGTTTTTAATATCAATTACTTTAAACGGCCACACTCCACGACGGAAGTTTTCCTTGTATATTAATAACAAAAAAATTTCTGTTAAGTAGGTATATATATGGGGTCTCCTGATACAAGTATTTTTATACTTAATAGGAGGTCCCCTACACCCTTTTTGTAACTAGGCTTATGTTTGATAAATAAATTATTTATTATTATTTATTTATTATTATTATATAGATACTAGCTACACGCTCCCGGCTTCTTCCGGGGTGCAATTTATATATCCTATCTTTTAAGTTGGACCAAATTACGAAATTTTATCAAAATCGGTTCAGTACTTCAGAAGTTCATCAGGAACAAACATGTGACACGAAATTTTTATATATATAAAGATATAGATATTGTATATAGATAATCACCCGCGGTATAAACAATATTCAAAAAGAAAAAAAACATCTAAAAATAAAGATTGTTTGGTATCGTGGGAAAAATTGGAGCGACCATTTTTCATGTACCTAATGAAGATATCAATCATCTCTGTGGCGCAGTACGAGGTGATGTAATAAATGATAATATAATCATAATTATTATACATTCTTCTATAATGTTTAAAATCCCAATAAATGACTTTGTATAGACTTTTAATTATACCATAGGATAACTTAAAAATGTATTAACAAAATACTAATAATAGATTTTTATTGTGTTGTTATCAGTTAGTTACAATAAAACTCTAATATAAACTTTTATATTATTACTAACTGTTGTAATACTTTATAAAATATAGCCTATGTTACTCGCTGATAATTTAGCTTTCTATAGGTGAAAGAATTATTAAAATAAGTCCAGTAGTTTTTGAGTTTATTCGTTATAAACAAAAATACATAAATACAAATCTCTTTATACTATTAGTATATATTTTTTACACCTTGAGTTACATTATCGGAGTTTTCTATAGGGATCCCTAATTTAACTCGATTAACAATATATAACTATGTTACTCAGTGATAACATATGTAGCAACTACTGAAAGAATTTTAAAATTGGTCCAGTCGTTTTTGAGTTTATTCATTATTTAATAAACACAAATTTAAAAAATATATAATCTATCTATACACATAAATAAAATTGGAGGGTCTGTTTGTAATATTGAAATAAACGTTTTTTACTACATGCATATGAATATATATACGGTACATACACCAAAATAACATTTTTTACAATTTTCGTCTGTCTGTTTGTTCCGGCTAATCTCTGAATTGGCTGGACCGATTTTGACGGGACTTTTATTGGCAGGTATCTGATGTAATAAGAAAGGTTTAACTTAGGCTACGTTTATTTTAGAAAAATTCTGTTATTAGAAAAAATACACCCCGGGCGAAGCCGGGAGCGGGCCGCTAGTCTATAATATAAAAATGAATCCCTAAATGTGTTGCTAAGCGCAAAACTCGAGAACGGGTGGACCGATTTTAATTCTGTCTTCACTCATGGGTAAAGGTCATGGCTCATGGCTCAGGGAAGGTTTTTACGTAAAAAAAATGCACCCCGGGCGAAGCCGGGAGCGGACCGCTAGTATTTATGTATAATATATATTATATATGAAAACGGTTTAGTTTGAATAGCTATAAAAGAAATATTGTATCAAAAATAAACATCTTTTGCAAACAATAGTAAAACGCTTCTCAGTGCAGTTGCCAGTAAAGCATCGTGTTAAACAGGGCGCTTCTCTGAAACACGATTATAATATTTTGTCAAGAGAAATATGAGGCACGTCCTGGTTATTAATAACCACTAAATAATTTGTCACTACTCACATACAATATGTTCGACCTCATACCTATCTTTACATTTAATATTGTATTGTACAACTAATTAGTCAATTCATCTAGACTCGATTTCTAATTGACACTCAAGTGTTGATTCAATTCGTTATTGTTACTACAAAAAGTATGACCATAATTATAATAGTCGTACTATAAAAAATATATTGCTTTTGAATTTGAAATTTATCATTCTCAAATTTTTTATTTAATTTATAAAATACTAGCTCGTACACGTGACTTCGTCCGCGTTGAAAAAGAAAAATATATGTGTGTAATAACGTCTGACATCGTTATCGCTGTGACGACGGTGGCGCCGCCACGCGACGATGGCGCCCAATTCTTTATATTTTTAGACGATCACTCAGGAACAGTACTTTTTTCTGGATGAAAAGTACCCTATGTCCTTTCTTGTATCCTTGACAACGTGTATGCAAAATTTTATGATAATCGGTTGAGTAGTTAAGGCGTAAAAATGTAAGAGACAGACAGACAGTTACTTTTGCATTTATAATATTAGTATGGATATGGATAGTATAAATAAAGAGTACCTACACTGAACTGCAGTGATACTATTACTCAAAACCTAAATACTTAATTGATAAGCAAATTATTAAATTAAAAAAAAATAAATAAATAAATAAGGCACATGGAAATTAAAATGACAATTAATTACAGAAAAATATTAAACCCTCGATGTAGTGGGTAGGTACTAAAAATGCAATCAAAGCAAGAAAGGATTTATCTTCAATATATCCGAAATTTTAATATTATTATAGCATTCAGAACCATAACGGCCGTGATTAGACCTTTTAGACTAGAGTATATCTCTTTAATCCTACTATAGTCGGCAACGCAATTGCAGCAATAGTGACGTTGCTTCTGTTATAGGCGGCGGTAGCCACTTACCATCAAGTGGACCGTCGGCCTGTCTGTCGAGATTAACATATAAAACTACAGAAATATATTAACATACGGTATGCCTCACTAATATGTTGTAATTTGGCAGACAAATTAACTAAGTATTAATTAATGCACACAAATAAATTGTTAATATATCAACTATCGCGTTCGTGATTACAACGAAATCCTTGTGAATTTGGAATATCCGATATTTTGCTATTAATTGCAGAACACCTGTAGGAATGATTAGTTCATGGCTAGATGAGAAGTTAATTGGACATGCCTGTGCTGCGTGCGTATAAATTCTAAAATGCAACAGCGCTGTGCCAACGAATATAGGACGACTGGAATTTCTTTATAATCTTTTTTTGTTAATATACAATTATTAACAAAATCCGAAAATAACGTATGCTAGTATCTAAATTATTTTTAAATACATAGGTACTATTTTTTTTTACCACAATGTCCCCGCGACCCCGCCTATCAACGGCCGCACAAGAAAATCGTTGGGTTTTAGCCGGTACGAATGGTTCGTTAAAAAAATGGTTCGTTTCCCGGCAGGCTCAGCTATAGAAATAAACTTTTCAAAGTTGGCTCTAGTCTTGATCTTTTTGATCTAATGGATCATTTTTTTATTAAAGGACATTTTGTTATGAAGAGCTGTTCAGGCATTTGAAGTGCATCATCCCATTTCCTAGTTGAGATTGATGTGAAATTTGTTATAGGTACTGTTACTTCGGTGGTATTTCCATAACATGGTAACCTTGACGTGATGCAGGATACTAAACTCCTTAACAAGTTGCAGCAAATATGGCGTGTCGCTCTGACTTAGGGGGTTCCGGGTATGATTCCCGGAAGGGCCAACTTTGAAACTATTTTGTTGTTTTATCATTGTTCATTTTTTTATGGAACAAATAAACATTTTTTGATGCAAGATGGTGGTCCATTTTGCGTCTACGTATTATGACGAGCTGAATTCATACTCCTTTTACATAATTGACACAAATAAAATTCATCAATTACTTGAGTCCGCGTCGTCCGATCAATCGGAGCAACAGGAAAAAAATTCCGCGTCGTCCGATCAATCGGAGCAACAGGAAAAAAAAGTCCGCGTCGTCCAATCAGTCGGACGAAGCAGTCGGCCCACGCGGTCTCAGGGTAAGTTTTACTATCACCTGTGAGGTATGGATGTCTGTTTATTGCGTGTTGGTATTTAACCCATTGCCTTATTACCAAATAGAGAATACGGACAAGGAAATAACCATTTAAACTATACATTTTTACCTTAAAAAATGTCACCTAGGTTCACACACATGACAACAGATTCAACCTCAAAATATTCAATAGAATTTATAGCTACTTTATATTTTGTGTATATTCTCTACCCTTTGACCTTCTCCTTGATTTCCGCAGTTTCATTTTTCATTCGTCCCGGAAATCTTTAAGGGTGAGACTATTAATAAACGCCAACACCTACAATGCCATTGCCAAGACCATTGTTCTCGTCGCGTCGGAAGAAAAGGGTCTGCCAATATTACAACAAATGTTATTGTAGTTCGTTTCGATCTATACTTGGCATCGCTCTTACTTTTTATTGATAAAAGTCTTTATTGTGTTTTGAAAACAATTGCAAGATACGACTTTGTATTAATTACTTGACATGTCTCCCTTTATAAATTTAAGCGATGATTTGTAAAAAACCAATAAGTAATCACCCATAAACTTAAAATGTTACTTTAGATATTTACAACATATTGAAATCTAAGATATTTAACCGTATGTTTAACTCTGATTGAAATGAAGATTATATAATGAATAATATTTTTAAACTATTCGAATTCATAGAAATGTCATTTATTAAACTTATTATTAACTAAATCGCTATTTATTAAACTTTTCTCTATTTGAAATAACGATATAAATTATTGTCATTTCAAAACTAATTTCTCCTACTAAGTTTTTAAACTTCTGTTATAAAATTATAATAGATGATTATTAATTATTTAAATCTTTGGCAATGTGTTTCGAAGTGTCAATTTTACTATAAATTTAACCAATTTAAATTAATTATAAATTTAAAAAAAAAAAACAAATATTGACAGTCATTGCCGTCAAAAGGTATGTTGTGACTATTAAATAAATCACCATATCACTACCGATTATGCATTTATTACATTTTTACTTAGATTATACAATATTAGAAGGTATTACAATTTTCAAATGAGAATATTAATATTACAAACACTATAGTCGATTTACAATGTAGACAATAAAAATAGATATGCGTTCAATGGCCGTCACAATACAGAGCGTTGCGTCCAACGCTTCTAGCAGAAACAGCTGTAAGAGATTGATTCACGACGTGACCATACAACTCCGGATAACTATTGAAATACTCATCTGTCACCGTGCATTGCCAGAGAGAATTAGTTCGCTGCAAGTGCAACTACATTAGTGATTAATGAACTAGTAAATAACTAATTGCATTCGGAAGCCGCACATTTCCTTCGTACTAAACATTTTGACAAGACTGATAAAAGCATTAGACTCTTACTTTAAACTGTCGTATGCTAAAACATCAACAGAACATAGTAAGGAATCTCCATTGAGTATCCAAGAATATGTTGATATGTCCGAGCTCAGTGATGTTATCGTGGAATTGCTATCAAAGTGATGTTGTAAACGCCATTCCTTCAATTGATCTTCAGTAGGTTGAATTGCAGATATGTAACTTGGAGCGTTGCTTTTTCTGCTCCTCTCCGAATTTCCCCTCACAAACATGTTTGGTGTGTACTGCTTACGATTGCCAGGCGTAATAAATATTGATTTGTCGTTAAAATCTATAGGATATTGTTCGGTCAACAAATTATTCCTCAATGGTAATTTAGGTGGTAAAACTAATGCGTCCACTTGTTTATGTTTTACAAACAAAACTCTTTTGCTTCCCCTCAACAGTGTAGGTTTTCTTAGTATGACTGCATAAACACATAGTGCTCCAAGTATTAAAGATACTAAAGACGTGACAATATATAATATTAATCTGGTTATATTAACAGCTGTAGTTAAACTTGAATTGGTATATTTTACATCATAACCAATGCAATCGTCGCTTTTTATTACCCCGGTACTGAGATGTATAGGACAAAACCTATAGGAACCACTCATGTCCACATTATATAATCTCAAGCAATTAGGTAATAAATTAACACAATGTACTTCGTTGGGACAGTATGAATGAAACCACACAAGACCGTATCCCTCCGATTCTGTAGCACTGATTTCAATCACAGACAACTGAGCACTTTTTATGAAGAAGTTTGGTCTTAATAACGAGCTATTACTGGAATTCGGTCTACTTGAGTTACTTATAACGTATTGTAACATGCCAGCTTTTAATACATTGTTGGGTAAACAAGAATACTCAGGAACAGGCGAGATTAACATTGGAGTAGATGCTCTTCCGTTGTAATCATTACAAAATCCATTCGCGTATATGTAATTTTTAGTGATTTGGTTCGCTACAGAATCTCGCTCATTAGGTGAATAATGTAGCGTGTTATTTGCATTAATTCTATTGCAATATATCTCAACTTGTGAAAAAGATTTGCCATGGTGCTCGTCAGGGTCGTTACATAGAGGGTCAACTAATAATGTACCTTGTGAAGACAAGTGCATAATATCAAAAAACGAACAATCACAATCCCATAGATTGTCTTGCAAATCGATTCTAGGAGTAGGTGTTATAATGTTTGTGATTCTCTTAAATATATCTGGAGGCAAGGTTACAAGTAGATTATTATTCAAATATATTATCTTTATGTTGACCAGAAAATCAAATGTACCACGACGTATTGCAGTTATTTTACAGGAATTGAGATACAGTATTTCACAAGAACTCAAACCTGAAAAACTTTCTTGCGACAAAATATCTGTAAATACATTGAAAGAGAAATCGACTGAAGTTAAATGCGGAAGACGTATAGATCCTGTTATATTGGCGGGATCCCATTCACCACTCAAAGATATGACCAGATTTCTAAGTGTATCGTCGACAGTTCTCAAAGCGTTTCTGCGTATACCAGATATAGTACAATGTCTTATTTGAAACTCTACTAAAGATAGTCCCACTAACATATCTGGATTCCAACCGACCAAGTGTATATCTTCAAAAACGAGTACTTTTAAATTTTTTGTAAAAGTTGTTATAAAAGTATCAGGACGAACATTGTTAAGATTTCCTCCAACAATTTCTAAATAATGAAGGTTCGATTCCACATAACTAAACCAGTTAAGCGGTAACGTATTATTAATAAATATTGGTCGATTTAGAATTAAGAAAACACTATCACATTTTGAAGATGCTTGCTGAAACAAAATAAAAACAACAAATAGTTTTAATATAATACATAGATAGGATCAGTGGATACTAAAAAGTGTTGCATCTTGAAATAAAATTAAAAAAATGCAAAAAAAATCGTCGAGTCGAGTAAAAAAAATGATGTTATTTTGAGAGATGACATTAAAATTGTAAGTAACTATAAGTAGGTATCGCTATTTTATATACTGCATTGGAGAATGTCGAGCAAGCATCTGAAAATATTTTTATTACAAATTGCATACAGTGAAAACTATACAATTATAAACAATTATAAAGCTAATGGCCTCTATCACTACCTCTGAGTAAAGTGTCAAGTAGGCTAACCGCCATTTAAAGTCACCGCGAGTTTTACCATCGAGTAGGTAAAACTCGCCAATTAGCGTTACTTGAAAAGTAACTAATCAACATATTACTTGTAGTTAATGAAAGAGGCCCTAAGAATAATAAAATTTGAAAGTTTAAGAAACAATTATTAGATGAAGTATATTTTATTTAAATATGATATACTATCTTTTGGGTATATTTATTATTATAAATATATAGCCTATGTTAATTTAATGTATATCTACTGTAAACTTTCATCGAAATCCGTTCAGAGAATTTGTATGAAAATGAAAAAGGTAACAAACTTCCTTTCATTCCGCGAACTTTCGATTTTAGAAATTACTAGATGGTGCCCGCGACTTCGTCCGAGTTGAAAAAGCAATATATCGCCTGACATCGTTATTGCTATTACACTTAGCCAGGAGTTAGTTTCCTTAATTTTAGATGATCCCTCAGGAATAGTCCTTTTTTCTGGATGAAAGGTACTCTATGTCCTTTCTGGTGTCCCAGACAAGTGATCGGTTCAGTAGTTTTTGCGTGAAAGAGTAACAAACATCCATACATGCAAACAAACTTTCGCATTTATAATATTATAGTACGGATGATATTCTAAAGTGCGAAGATACCTCTAGATTGTTTATTTACGATTTTGTTTATTTACGATTTTATTTATCTACTCTCGCGATCAAAAAAATTGACCCAGGGCGCACGCTCGTAGTCAAAAGTGTTTGGCACAAAAACATCAAATTTATTTTTGTTTAAAATCCCACAAAGCCCTAAGCCATAGCTTTAAAATAAGTGTATACACGTTAAACATTTTGTTTTATTAATTACAAAAAAAATGGTTATAATTTTAGAGGGATTAAGAGTCTGAATTTAGTGAGAGAAATTTGTAAAGAATAATAGTTTTTGTAAAAAAACTTCTTTTACTCATCACAAAAACCTCATCAGTACTTAATGTTATCCTGGCTCTGATTAAAGCTTCTAACCGGTTCTTCATGAACCGGATAAGTTTATACGATGCCATGCTCTATGACGTCCCTTTCTTCAGAAATCGCCGCTTAAAGGTCAGATTTCGTGGCTGGTGCAGGATTTCTAGCTCGGACTTTCCTTTTGAGCTGGTTCCACAAATGTTCAATGGGGTTCAAGTCCGGGCTACGCGCTGGCCAGTCCATTGTACGAATGCCAACATCTTGCAAATACTGGCGTACAGAAGTTGCGGAGTGTGGTGTGGGTGGGCATTATCTTGGATCAGGATAAAGTCTTCTCCAACAAAACTAGCGTAAGGGACAACATGATCCACTGGTATCTCTTCGACGTATCATTTTTCTGTCTGACCTCCAGCTCGGCCGCCGGTTTCGATAAAAATCAACTCGCCTTTTGTGTCTATTGAAATGCCAGCCCACACCATGCAGGAACCTCTTCCAAAAGCGACATTTTCTCGGATGCAATTGCACAAAATGTTCTCCAGGCCTTCTGCAGACTCGTCCTCTTCTCTCGCCCGAGAACAGAACAGAGCGCCATTGCTCGTTAGTCTAATCGAGGTGTTATCTTGCAAAACGTAAGCGGGCTACTCGATGGGCTGGTGTCAATTTCAGTGCGGTAGCGGTGCTTGAGTCGTCTTCTGACTCACTTTCAATCACTTCTCGCATTTCTTTGAGCTCCGGTTGGCCGTTAAAGCCCGATTTCTCAGCGAAGTACTGACAATGAATCAGTCATATCTTTTTGATGTGCACCGCTGTCTGCCAGATCCTGTACGTTTTTGAAAGTTAGTAGTCTCCTGGTATCTTCGGCAAGCTCTTGAAACACCAGACTGGCTCATATTCAGCACATGAGCGACTTCACGTTGACTTTGGCTTTGTTGCAATAGCCCTACCGATTGAGCTGCTCCTTCGGTGGTTGTGTCCATTTTCAGGTATATAAGAGATATGTGTATTCTTAATTGTATATAAGAGAGATGTGTATCGGTTGACGTCTGATGAGTAACTCATAAGGATTTATCAGATATACACCCTTTTATATGACCTAATATCCTGCAATTAGCACGTAGGTCAAACAGATAAATAACGTCGTTTCTCGATTGTAGCACATTTTTGGATTAGAATATTATTTAAGGTTAACAAATTTGACATTTTTTTTACAGCTAAAGCCTAGAACTACATGTTATTTTAAACAAAAATCAAGAAGTTGTAGTTTTTGTCCCAGATACTTTTTACTGCGAGCGGGCTTGAGTCGATTTTTTTGCTCGCAAGAGTATACATCTTGACCTTGTCAAAATTGTTCAAAAGGGAGGAAGGCTATGACAAATATATGAGCAATAATTGATTCAATCTTTGTTCTGTTAGGCTCATCACATACGTAGCTATAATTTATATTAATATAAATTATTAATGTACAAATATTAATATTAATTAATATAAATTATAGCAAGGCATATTACGATATATTTCATATTTTCTATATAAATATTGGAGTGACCGCACACGCAGCTATAATATATATTATAGTATGGTATATTAATATTACATATATTATAGCTACATGTTTAAGGGGCTTTATAGTGTTATCGTTTTTATTTTTATAATTCAAAGGAACAGTACCTTTTTCTGGATGAAACGTACCCTATGTCCTTTACTGTATCCCTGAGAGTGTGTAAGCAAAATTTCATGATGTTCGGCAGTTACTTTCACGTTTATAATATTAGTTTGAATTTTACAATTAATATTCAACAGTATAATTTTATATTGTAACAGTACTTATTATAATAAAATCAAAAAAAATTACCATAACAGCGTAAACAATGTCATTTTTGTATCTATCATAGTAAGGTGCTTGTGAACATTGGATCTTGCAATTGGAGACAACACATTTTGACAATGTCCCATCCGAAATCTTGTCCAAAGCCGTGTTTGTTGGTTTCAAGGACATGCTGACGATTAAAATAAAGCTGGTTACTGTTATTGCACCAAAAGTACATTGTACTACAAGCCGTAACCAGCCTCGACTGCATGATGTATCCCTGGAACATTAAACTTTACGTCAAGGTGTTAATCAATTTCTGTGGGGTGCTAACGTGTCTAAATTTTACAGAATTTCGCGGAAAGCTCTGTCGACATAAATGACGATTCCAGAGCGGTCAACAAATTATATAGCCATGCTTACAAAGAGGTAATGCAGAAAGGATACTTGAAATCCTGCCTAGGGATCCATAATATAATATAATAGCTGATATATATAATATAATATAGCATAATATAGTATAATATAATACTAGGGATTATTAGCTGGTGCCCGCGACTTCATACACGCTGTATTTCGTTTTTTGAAAATCCCACGGGAACCTAATATTTTTAGAGGATAAAAAATATACCCTATTATTATGTTAATCCAGTTCTGTGTGCCTATCTGTGTGCCAAATTTCATCCAAATCTGTTAAGCCGTTTCTAAGATTAGCGTGACAAACAAACAAACAGTTAAAAAATTTAAAAACTAGTTTTTTGACTTTCAGTATCCCTTTTTTTTCAGTATCCCTGACAATGTGTATAAAAAAATTTCATGAAGTAGTTAAGGCGTTAAAGATCAACAAATAAACAAACTTACTTTCAAATTTATAATATTATTTAGGATTTTATTATCGTATTTACCTTATTGCTGTTGAAATGTTGCTTTTGGGTTTATAGAAGAATTTCGGTTTAAATAGTTGCACATCATAATTTTTCTTATTACTTTTCGTTTCCATATTTCTTTGAACATTTAAACTTGGAATAAAATTATTTTGTTTATATAAATGAGCGAAACATTTAAATGTATTATAATAGTAAATGAAAACTTAGAATACAAGAATGTTCATATATGTGTCAGGACAATCGAGAGTGTTGTATTGACTGAATGTTATAATTATGTTTTCTGAAATACACACAGTGATAAGCTATGATATATCTGGCTATTAGTGCCTGTATCGGGATTAAGTATGCAAACAAATTGATCGAGCGGTGACAATTCACGGGCAAGGGTGTTTGTTTACCTAGAATATTCGTCGATAAAAATAATACGTACCTATTATGCCCACAGTATTGAAATAAGTAAGTAAATATTTAACTCAACAAATATTTAAAAACAGCTGGGCAGTTCTGCCAACCATTTAGATTTTAGAACGCTACCGATGTCGAATGGCATTTACCAAACTGAAATGATCCAATGCAACCGTTTAAAGTTTAGTTGTTAGAAATTATAAATTTTCTAAGCGTCTTAAGTAATATTAGTGAAACCATATCAAGACAGCGATTTTCTGTAATATGAATATGTAGATATTTAAAAAATATTTATAGTTCATGACTGGTTGTACCTTTATCATGCTCCAGTTTAACTATACTTCTATCATGTTTAAACTTGCTCTTATTTCACGGGTAAAATAGAAGCGTAAAAACAGAAACCGAGGTTATGAATTAATTAAGAAGAAAGTTCTTAGGGTGAGTTTCGACGGTGCGTTCCAAGCGATTCTTTGGGGTAGTTCTTCGATTATTTTGATGGTTACTTTTCACTCGACGTTTGTTTTATCATTATCACAATGCTACTCATTGTTACTCTTAATTTTATTCTTCATGGTCTGCAATTGGACGGATACTTCACAAAAGAATATTTCGAGGACGACATCATGCACCGTCGAAATACACCTTTAGAATGCGAAATGCGACAATAAAGATGAAAAATAAATCACTGCTGTGACGCGTTCTAGCATCACTAAGGGAATTAATGAGACTCGAGGCTGAGACAAATTTAACAAATCACAGATCATAAAACTCGATATAGCTGTTCTCGAGTTATAAATGGTTTAACTAATACGACTTTTTATGTATATAAAGATAGATGAATAGACGGACGAACTAAAAAACTACTGGACCGATTTTCAAAATTCTTTCACCTATAAAAAGCTACATTATCAGCGAGTAACAATAGCTTGCAACAGCTATCTATAGTTATATTATAAAGAGTTTTTTTTGTTAGTAACTAGCCTAGCCTATGTTACTCGCTAATAATGTAACTCTATGGGTGAAAGAATTTTTATAAATTGGTTATGTAGTTTTTGGGTTTTTCCATTACACACAAATATACAAAAATATTTATAATCAAATCTTTCCTCTTCATATCATTAGTGTAGTAGAGTAGATATACGTAAAATTGATTTTAGATTATGTTTTAAATTTTCATTAATAATAATAATAATAATAGCCTTTTATTCCTAATCATAGGGTTACAAGAGGTCCCTAAGTTCGGTGTGCCTTTTGGCATAGGCCTCCTCCAATTCCTTCCAATGGGTCCTGTCCCTTGCTACTCTCAACCAGAATGGTCCCGCTGTCTGTCTCAAATCATCTTCCCATCTCCTGACTTGACGACCCCTACTTCTTTTGCCGTCTCTTGGTTGCCAGAGGGTGACTTGCTTGCTCCATTTGTTAATGGGGTGGCGTAGCATATGTCCAACCCATCTCCATTTTTGGACGTCTATCCGGGTAAGAATGTCTGTGAGCTTTGTTCTTGTTCTTATGTCTGCGTTCCTGACTCTGTCTTTGATTTTTAACCCTAGCATGCTTCTTTCCATGGCACGTTGGCATTTTGCTAGCCTTTCCCTGTGGTGAAGTGTTAGTGACCAAGTTTCACAGCCATAAGTAAGAACTGGTAGAATACAGGTCTCGAATGTTTTCTTTTTAATGTGATTTCCTAGATCCTTACTTTTCACTATTTCCTTCAGTGACCAGTATTTTCTCCATCCTTGGGCTATTCGCCTGTTTATTTCCTTTGTCATTTCATCTGAAGGGGATATTATCTGTCCTAAATAAATATATTCTTTTACATATTCAATTTTTTTGCCATCTACCATAACGTCTATTTCTCTTGAGTTTGTAATCAATTTTGTTTTGCTGGCATTAATTTCCAGACCGACTTCTCTACTTATATTTGCTAGGCTCTGCATCATTTGTTCTATTGCTGCTGGATTCTCTTCAAGAAGCACCAGATCATCGGCAAATCTTAGGTGGTTTAAGCAAGCTCCATTAATGTTCAGACCTAAGTGGTCCCAGTTTAACTGTCTAAAGATGTGCTCGAGTACGGCGTTAAATAGCATGGGGGAGAGGGGATCGCCTTGGCGTACGCCCTTTTTGATGGGAAATGATTTTCCTGTTGATTCTAGTTTAATACTGGCCTTGCTAGATTTGTATATACTCTTGAGAATTTCTATATAGTTGCTCTGGACCCCTTGTTGTTCGAGGCTCCGCCATATATATTGGTGCCTGAGGCTGTCAAATGCCTTTGAGAAATCTATGAACGCCAAGTAGATTTGTTTATTGTATTCATTATATTTCTGTATCAACTGTTTTATTGTGTGAATGTGATCTATTGTGCTGAAGTCTTTTCTAAATCCTGCCTGCTCCACGGGTTGGCTTTCGTATAGTGTTAATGATATTCTTTCCAGGATCACTTTAGCAAATACTTTATATATGTTTGATATTAGAGCAATTGGCCTATAGTTCCCAATCTCGTCTCTAGGGCCTTTTTTATGTAGTAGTATTATGTGACACTCGGTCCATTCTTCTGGAATTTGCCTTGTTTGTAAGATTTCATTGAAAAGTTGTGCCAGCACAGGACTGATTTCCTCTAAGGTTCCCTTGAGCATTTCATTAGGTATCTTGTCCGGCCCTGGGGCTTTCTCCAGTTTTTGGGATTTTATTGCCTTGATTACCTCTGAGACAAGAATTTCTGGCACTTCGTCTACTTTGTTTTCTTTTACTTCGTTTACTTCCGGAATTGAGGCCAACCCTGAATCGAATTTATCAGAATACAATAGGCGGTAATAGTCCGTAGCTAGTTTCTGTATTGACAGTCGATTAGTTAAGTAAGATTCGCGTTGCTTTAGTTTCGATATCCATTCTTTCCCATGTTCGCTTAGTTGTTTCATAGCTTTTTTTGTTCCTCCTGTTCTTTTTATATGTTCTTCCAAAACTCTATTTCTTTTCCTTTTACGGTCTTTCCTCATATTCTCTTTAATTTCCTTGCTAAGGTATGCAATTTTTTGGCGTCTTTCTTTGTCCCTTTTATTTGATATTAGTGTTCTTCTTTCGTCTAATAGATATAGTGTCTCTTTGCTTAAATAGCTTTCTTTGCTTCTGGGTTTGCTGACTAGCATCTCTTTCAATTTGTTTTGTAATCTCCTGTATTTGATCCCAGTTTCTGCGTCGGAGGTAATAATTTCATTAAGTGATTCTGTTGTGCGGAAATTAATGGGATGACTTTGTTCAGGTATTTGATACGACTTATTATTATTTACTAGGTTTTTCCTGGATCTTTTGGGTTGGTTTAGGCTTAGGCAGCTTCTTACCATACGGTGGTCTGTGTTAAAGTTGAGGTTTTTAACTATGTTGGTATCTGTGAACGCGCTTGCTTTGTTGGTTATAATAAAGTCAATTTCAGTTTTGAATTTTGCACCTGGGGAGGACCACGTCCATTTGTTTTTAGTTTTTTTGTAAAAACGTGAGTTCATTAGAATAAGGTTATTTTCCATCATGAATTCTGCTAGTTTTTGTCCATTTTGGCTTCTTTTGCCATGCCCAAACTTCCCTATTGTGGATTCTTCTCCAATTTGCCTTTCTCCAACCTGTGCGTTAAAGTCGCCCATGATTATTATGTTGTTGTTGTAGTGCGGATTTATTGCTTCTGAGATACATTCATAGAAATATTCTATGTCTGATTTCCCCGCTTGTTCTGTTGGGGCGTATATTTGAAAGATGGCCCAGTTTTTCTTGTAACCCGGAAATTTTAAATGGACCACCGCAATTCTGTCAGAAACTCCTTCAAATCCCATAATGTTCTTCTTCAGTTTAGATTTAATAAGGAAACCTACTCCTTTTTGTCCAGTGTCTTCTCCTTTGTGAAACATGATATAGTCGTCCCTCTCTTCTATCCCTTCTCCTGGCCTTCTCATCTCGCTGATGCCCATTATGTCCCATTTTATGTTGGATATGGCTATTTCTAGTTCTTTTAGGCTCTCTTCTGTTCTTAGTGTCCGAGTATTCAGTGTGCAGACATGTATATGTTCAGTGATCTTTTTATCTTGTTTTATCTCTATTGTTTTCTTTTTGAATATATTTTTTCTAGATAGGTTCGCTTTAGGGTGTTTCGAATTATAATGTTTTGATTTAGATGGAGGGTGTTTGTCTTCTTCCCCCACGGTGACAAGCCGGCTTGGGGTGCAATTTATGAGTGTTGTGTTTGATAATGTGGTTGTTGGGGTTGTTTGGATCCGGGTGTCGATTAGTTTTTTGAGAGATTTGATAATGAAGCTGATCTCCCGCGCTCTACATAGTTCAGTATATTTGGTCTAGTTATTTCCTTTGTCGCAGTTTTGGAGGGGGCGTTGTTCAAAGTGGTCAATGTACTTTGAGTATTACGTGCATTGACTTTCTTTTGTGATGGTATTTTCGGTGAACTTGAAGTCTCTCTTTTCCTCTTTTCTCTGTTTCTTTCGTGTGTTTTCTTTATTATCAGTTTGTCGTATTTTATAAACGCTATATTCCCCTTTATTTTTTCCTCTTCAACTTGCAGCTGCAGTTGTTTACGTTTTTCTATTATTTCTTTAGGGTAATCCTCTTTGATATATACACCTTCTTGTAGGTTAGATCTGTTTCGCAGAATCATATGTTTTTTCCACGTAGTTGTGAGTGAGACTACAACAGGGCGATTTTTATTGAGCTGTTTTTTACCGATTCTGTAAACGTTATTAATTTCGAAGGCTTCAAAATGTACTCCCATTTCTATTATAATGTCCTTTACGTAGTCTACTAGCTCCTTTTCTGTTGTTGCTTCTCCTTCCTCAATGCCAAAGAAGACAAGGTTATTTTTGCGCTTATCCTTATCAACGAATTTGAGTTTTAACTCTAGCTCACTTATTTTATTTTTGAGTTGGGCGTTTTCTTCTGTGATCGCATTAAGCTTTTCGTCTAGTGCTGCCATGACATTTTGTGTTACTGAAGTTGTTATAAGTTTAGTTTGTTGGTCTAACTTTTCGTCTAATTTTGCCAATAGGATTTCCATACTTTTCTCCATCTTTGGTATTTTTTATATTGCTATGGCAACACTTGTTTTGCTGTGGCAACACTTGTTTTGCTGTGGCAACACTGGTTTTGCTATGGCAACACCTGTTCTGCCATGGCAACACTTGTTTTGCTGTTTGCTTGTCGATCACTCATTCACATAATGCACAGAACACTATTATTATAAAATTGTTCTGGCGGTAATTTAAGATTATATTTTATAATGTTGGCGGTAATTCTTTTTTACGTTTTAATATTTATAATATTTTTGGATAAGTTAGCACTTGTAATAATGTTCTTCTCTTGTGTGTGATTATTGAACTTTATTTTAAAGTATTTTCGTTCCACAACACAAAACTTTCACTATTTAGCACTATTTTTCGTTTTTATTTTGCGGAGATCGTTGACGTACGTGTTTATAGTTTATTTTCATTATTTCAATTTTCATTAATATAAATATAATATATTAATATATTAATATAATATATTAATGAAATTTTCAATTTTCATTAATATAAAATATTAATGAAAATTAGGGATATAAATTGAATCGGGTTCTGATACTCACTCACCGGAACACAACAGCACACATTGTATTAAATCACGCTGAGAAGGTGATAAATGCACCAAAATGCACATATTAACAGAAACAACGCTTATAGGTGTTTTAAGTGCTCTGTCAACCAAAATAGGTTAAAAATGAAATGTAGCATAGAAACGAGTTTACAAACAGTAATAGGAAAAACATTTCCCAATGAAAAAGGCAAACAACGAGCCTCATGTTGTCATCCCAAATATCCGACATATAAATAGCAATTGAATTTTTGAGAGCGAAGCTTCATTTCCACACATTCGCGTCTAGACTTGATTGCAAACATTTCGTTTTCGTCACGCACTTACGCCTCCGTTTATAATGAAAAATAACACTCCATTTTCACATTTTTCTCTTTTTCTCTACATTTATTATTTTTGCGACGCAATTTCGTATAGAAAAAACTCTTTTAGAGATATTCCCAGTACATATTTCGCGTATATCCGAACCGATTTTAAAGTTAATGTTGAGATATTGATGTTTAATTTAAAGATTACCTTAGTACTAAAATAAATTACAATTTCTAGGTATTATTTCTGTTAAATTTAGTAAGTGACAGTCATTTTATCGCTACCAAGCCACGATTTAATAACATGTACAAATACTCAATTAATTTAGTGCTGTAAAAAATGGCATAACTAATGGCGGCAAAACAAGAGAAATTGTTCTGAGATAGTGTCTCGCAAACCGAGCTTATATCGGAAACACAATAAATCACTGTCCGTGGGATATATCGTTTTGCGACGTCCATATTAGCAGTTGTGTTCCTGTGGCTTCATAATCTACTTTATTTTAAACAAAAAATTATTAATGCTGAAAATTCACATGCTTAGACAAAGACGTAATAAAAAAATGTGCTATAGCTTTGCATGACAGACTTCAAGTAAATCAAACATAATACTAAAAAATCATCGATGTTAACAATATTTAGCATATTTCACTTTGTTTGTTTTTTTTAAAGTTAAGATTCGACAGACAGGCTGGCAGTCACTGGGAGTGTACCATAGGCAGCATTCGTCGCTTATAACACAAACAACGCCACAAGTGCTGCAATTGCGCGGCCGACTACAGTTTTAGGATTAAGGATCAAGGGATAAGAAAATGGCTTCTGGCATCCCTTAGGGGTCCGCGAGACGATCAATTGCGATTGTCAATATTTACGTGATTGAAGATTTCAAATGACGGGCGATTGAAGGACTAATTGAAGGTATATCATTCGCGCATGCCTCAGTCGTTTTGAATTGTGTTGAAAAAAAGTCGCGTCGCTCAAAATCATGTTTGCTCATTAAATATGATTTCAAACGCAGACATGGCTTTTCTTGCAATAACTATTCGGAAAAATAGAAAAGAACCAGACGTTGGCCCAAGGAGTGGTACAAATTGAGATAATTCAGATAATATATAAGTTTACTCATGAACATTTAAATAAAAAATTGTCATTTGCCATCATTCGCTATCAATATACAGAGCGTCAATTGCCGTCAATCAATTTTTTTGTCAGTTGCTGTCAATGCCGTAGCAATATTGACAATCGCTTCATTGGCATGTTGTAAACGATCAATTTTTCTATCCATGAGCGCTAATCACGTAAATATTGTCATTCGCAATTGATCGTATCGCGGATGCTTTACTCATCGAAACAACAGCACACATGCGGTTTAACGGCGTTCTTTTGTAAGTTGTAAACCTTAATTGATAATTAATGATTTTATCTATTGGTCATATGTGCGGTCCATTCCAGGTATTTTTAGGCCTTCTATATTAGGTACTTACCTATATTAATTTATATTTTATATATTAATTTTTTTGCCTCTAAGTGTGTACATAATTGTTTTTATACTACCACATTTACCGCCAATTTTTGCTTTTCGTTAAATTAAACCCAGTCGGGGGTAAAAATTCAATCAACACAGTCTTAGTGTTTATGAAAGCAACCCTGAGGCTCCTGTGAGTATTTTACGCTCTCCTATTAAAATTTCGTATTCGGCGAAATTCATGAAACCTCCAATTCGTAGACTCTGTTGTAAATAATATTTTTCAAACTACACACGTCTCACGTCTCTACGTGTAGCGAACTGTCTAAATAATTTTTCCCTATTTCGCACCTTTTGAACGAGCGAATGCATCTCGTGTCCTCAAAAAACGATAAATTAAAGCTTTCAACAACAAAGTCCTCGTGCTAAAAATTTTCCACTTCACTTCCCCCATCTCTTATGCTAAGTACTTATAATACATATCCTTATATATATATAAAAATTACGTGTCACATGTTTGTCCGCGATGAACTCCCAAACTACTGAACCGATTTTGATAAAATTTCGTAACTATATGTAATTTGGTCCAACTTAAAAGATATGATAGTTTATATCTCATTTTGTTTATTATTTTTTTGCAAATTATATAATATTATTAACATAGCGCCATCTGTTGATACCTATTCAATCCAGCAATTATTTATCTGTGAGTTCCAAAAGATTCTAACAGATGGCGATGTAAGGTAATTTTATCAGCTGGATTGAGTAAAAAATTGCACCCTTGCGGACCCGGGAGCGGGCCACTAGTATTATATATGCTGTATTATAACATATATATATATATATATATATATATATAAAGGGTGTCCCGTCATTAATGGATAACCTTGTATGTACTTGTAGACAAAGGTAAAGTAACCTTAC
Organism: Synanthedon andrenaeformis; assembly: GCA_936446665.2. Lineage (NCBI taxonomy): Eukaryota > Metazoa > Arthropoda > Insecta > Lepidoptera > Sesiidae > Synanthedon > Synanthedon andrenaeformis. The sequence goes on along the minus strand of OW387780.2, from coordinate 10,892,636 downwards.
AAACTGCTTTTATTTATTTTTTATTTGCACGGAGTTTTGAGTTATACTGATTTTAATTTTTTTTTTCTCATCCACTTTTTATCATAGATTTGCATACCACAATCGTAAACTGTCTATTATTTCATATATTTTTCTCTGAAACTATTCTACAGTAGTAAATCTAATGATATCACATATAACGCAGTACTTAAGATACACGCACTCACTTTACACGATTATTTTATTTGACAAGACCGTTGGATGAGTGGTTAGGATGATTGCCTCAATGCAGTGTTCCAGTGTTCCCGGGTTCGATTCCCAGCCGGCTCAACTTTGATAATAGTTCATTGGTAATAAACTCTTCAAAGTTGGCTTTGGTCTGGAAATTAGTGGCTGGGCACATAGCACATTCTGGGGCGGCAGTAACCACTCCCTTACAGAAGACCACCGTGAAATAACGGCTTGTGTGCTGTTGTTTTACGGTGAACCTGCATAGGTTTCACTGCTGTCCCAGAACATGTCATTATATGTGTCACATGTGTCCTAGAACTTATGTCTAGAGGGCTAATCACTTAATCTATCATAATTCCTAGCGCTTGCCCTAACCTGTAAAGGGGAAACATTAGTAAAATTAGCTCGAAAAAGTAATAGCGCCAACTTTTTCTAATTCAATAATGTTCCCCCGAAAATGAAAAGTGAACACAGTCGTAAATTGAATTTATCATGCCTCCGGGTAATTTAATGAATTACATATTCAAATTTACATATTTTTTTTAGCCGGAAAACGCAGTGTTTTGTTTATTATTTAAGGCGCCCCTCGTAGAGGATCTACATTAAACTACATAATCACTAATTTTAATCTTTTGTAAGAAGGACATTAATGTCAAGAAGCCAAAAACGAGAGGAAAGAAGTGATCAATTTTTTATTATATTTTTTTTTAATTTTTTTATTATACATTTTTTTTTAAATATTATATTAGCTGTTGCACACGACTTCTGCCGCTTAACTTTATAAAATATAACCTATGTTACTCGCTGATAATGTAACTTTGAAAAGAATTTCCAGTAGTTTTTGGATTTATTCATTACAACCATACAAATCTCTCTTTATAATAATATTATAATATATTATTATAACAGGCTCTTATAACAGCGTAACGGTCCACTAGTTGGTAGATGGTTACCGTCGACCGAAGTTATAAGCAAGGGGAGTACAGTAGCACTACCATGAGTTTATGACGACTGAACTCGCTAGCGAGAGATGAGCGAGAACGTAAAATATTTGTATGGAAAATTGTACAGCGCCTCTAGCGGTCACTCAAAGAACTAAAATCGGTACCATGAGTTGCATAAGTAAAAAACCTATCGAATGTAGTCACTAGCGACTAACGTTAACTTGACATTTCTATACAAAATCGGTACCATGAGTTACAAATTTGACTGATGGTCTCGAGAAATACCGTAACGTTAGTAGTTAAATGTTTCACTAGCAAATTGAAGGGTGAAAAGTCGTGAATATATTTTTATATACTCTATATTGTTATTATTATCATTGAAATGCCTACTTAATTATTTTTAGGTGTTTTATGATTGGTTGGTTGCGTAGTTCATGAAATAACCGTAAATAAAATGCTACTAGTGTGTCACATCCCAATTCTATTACAGCGCCGCCTAATTGAGCGTATTCGACGGACACTTTCTCAAGTATAGAGTTGGGCCTCCTTACCTTTATTCTCCATGGTATGAACGTAGGGAATCCTATATCCTTCTCTTTCGTTCAAGTACATTTAAAAAGAGATAGCTTTATTAAGCATGAAGTTAGACACAATCGATTTAGCGTTAGCGAGTAAAGTAAACATTAGCGAAGCTCATGGTGCGACTTATATTGTAAACAATTCGAAGCTAGTTTATTCGTTATCGACAGAAGTAAACTAAGGTCAAATTTCGATAGCAACTCATGGTAGTGCTACAGGTGCGCTGTCGACCCTGCAGGAATAGATTTTATTATATTTATTCTAACTTAAACACTAGATAGAATTGCAAACAAGTTATAATTAAGGTAAACTTGCGCCTTAAAATGAAACAATCGCATTTTAAACAACAACAAATTCACTAAACAACCACAGCCGTTGTAAACATTGCTCAATTTATTAATTAACTAGATAGTAAGAGCCACAGTACATTAACCATTAACGGTCAATAATCCATTAGTTCCACGAGACCTTTGCTAATAAAAAGTATTAAATAAAATCTGTGCATAAAATTTAATTAATTGGTTTTACGTGTCTTTTGACATTTATGAAGTTACACATTGATATTTTTGAATTTATAACTTTTTAATACTCTAAGTGTAAAAAGTCTTTTTAGTTTGTATTTTTGTTTTAGTTTCTAACGATTTTACTTTAGTTTGTAATGAATTTATTTTAGTTTGTAATGAATAAACTCAATAACTACTGGACCGGTCTTAAAAAATCCTTCGCCTATAGAAGAGGAACGGAAGTGGATTGACCCACATGAATACATTAGTGTGCGATTGACCGTACACATATGTAGATTAGGTCTCAACTAACATGAAAACATTAATGTTGTAAAACTTCAACGAACACCCAAAACAAGTGAGCAATTTATTTCGCTGGTTATATCCGAGCATGTCATTAAGTAAATTTATGTCAACGGCATGAACTCCGCACTCGTACCAAGTATGTTGTTTAATTTTGTTTGTTTAATTGAAATTCGTTTCACTTCTATGCTGAACCTCAGATTCAGCAAATCCGCTTACCTATTGGCCTTTAAAGCTCTTGTCATAAAAATAAAAATAGGTGACGTTATATTTTTAATGGGAATTTAAAAAAAATCCTTACAAATTATTTATACATCAACTTCACAGTTGTTGGAGCGGCGAATTTCTAATTTATGTAAGTTACCTTTTCAGCGCTACCGAGAACCTCAACCTCATAATAGACTGAGCCCAAGAGGGGATTTTGGGATTTACTCGAGCGCGTCAGATATTGCCAAAGTATATTCCCCACGATAACGGATATGTATTAATCTGGCGGTTTGGGTGGTAGGGTTAGTGGGGGATGACGGTAAAAATTTAAATACAACTCGAGCGCGTCAATTTTCATACAGACAGTTCAGCCTGAATTCCTGATCGTGCTGATTCTTAATCTGACGATTATTTGCAGTTTTTTTTTTAATACAGCGTCTACAAACTTTTAACGCCTGTAGACGCTCACCCCACCGCTGAAATGGGAGCACCATATGTTGACAGACACTTCATTCTACCGTTAAATTTAGCATGCTCGTAATAATTTCATTTTATTATTTTTTCATACTGGCTGTAGTTTGTACTCTAAGCTGGATATCATCATCAACATTTGTAATAAAATCACAAACAAAGGTGTCATTAACCATGTCATATTCAACTTCAGAATTAACCACTAATAAATCAAGTTCTCGCCTTTTATGCGATTGTAGGGCTTTATGGAGTTGAACAAACATTACTAAAATTAATCAACACTGGTGCGCATTCTAATGTAACAAAATGAGAGATACATATTATTTACTCCAAAGTAGAAACAAGATAACCTTTTAAATTATAACAGATTTTTAATCAAAGTAAAATACTTCAGATTCTCTTGGTGCTCGTTTGTAATATTAATATTCACATTTTCACAAAGCTAACAGCACTGTATTATTTTATTATCATTAACGATAAGTACTTTTACTTATCGTTAATATGGAATCTTCTTAAGTTAAAATGGTTCTTTGACAATATTACTGGAAGTAGATTTTTTTAATAAGAAAAGTTGACAAGCGTATCATTTGACGGTTGATGGCTATCGTAGCTTTAAAACACAAGAAACACCCGGGGATTGCAACCCTACTTTAAAACCGACACTAGAGACAAGTTTTTTTTTAAACGGGCTAACGCTACACTTATTGGTAGGTGGCTACCGTCTCCTATAACAACAGCAACAGCACAAGTAGGTACTGCAAGTGTGCTCTTTACTATAATAGGATTAAGGATAAGTGATTAGGAGGGCTCTGACATCCCCTATTCACTCACCGTAGATACATGCTGTCACGATAAAGAGGTTGTTACTGCCACTATGCAGGCTACCCAAATTTTCTCTACCACTACTTACCCGATCCAGACCAGAGCCAACTTAAAAAAGTTTTTTCCAAACTTAATGTTAGGATATAATGTCGAAGCAAGCATCTTAACTACTCGACCAATGAGCTCATCAGGTGAGGATATTAGCTGGTGCCCGCGACGATGGCGCCGCCACGGCGAAAGTGGCCCCCAATTTTTTAAATATTTTTAGATGATATCTCGGGAGCCTATCACTTTTCTAGGATAAAAAGTGACCTATATAAGAGAGAAAGAAAGAAAGAGAGAAAGATAATATAATAGTATTATATTATTCATATATCAAACATAAATAAAAATATTTTAATAAAATATTTACAACTAACTAACTTTATATTGGGTGTATAATTTGCCTCAACTTAATATATATTCCAAGCATATTTTAAAGTTCAAGTTGACATTAAGGACGCAAAATAAATTTATAAAGTCAATTAAAATTTAACGGCGTCACGAGAAATATAAATAACACCCTTTGTGGACAAAAGCTTCATAAGCGTTTCTCTAACATAGTTAAGTCGGAGTGAAAAGTTTCGTATTTTCTCAGTATTTAGATCATTTTTAGTTCTTAAATTATCAACTGTAAAAGTATGAAATAAAGACATGGTTTCCAAGTCGAAAGAACCTACCTTATGAAGTTTTAATTTAAATGAACAGCGTATCTTTAGATCACATATTGTATATATCTAATTTTATCTAACCGATGGTGAAAATCCGATCTAGTATTAGTAGTCCGATTACTTATTAGTCTGATGATCGAACTGATGAGACTTTTTCGTCTCAGCAGTAGCCACCTACCATCACGTGGACCGTCAGTATTTCTACCACCCTTAATAATATTTAAAAAATATATATAGACAAGGAAATGAAAAGAATACATTTTTATTTTTGGATTTTTAATTAAACCGAAATTAAATAAATACACCCTTACATCGAATTCTCAACATTAGAGTTAAATTACCTACTTTAGAATTCGTAATAATAAATGTGACTATAAATCGACAGATATAATAAAGATTGAAAGCACAATATAGTGAAAAACACAATGTTGCCAACAACAGAAACACGAGATAAAACCGAAGACTGTTGATATCAATGTTATCACCGCTTTTATTGCGCTCTATCAAATATATACAGTTCCATTGTTGTTGAAACATTCGTGCGATTCTACAGGCTATATGACAATTCAAACACTCTGAGCTCTATACATTGAATAGTCTGTGTAAAAGTGGATAATCAACATTTTAGATACCTAGGTACTTTAATTTCTTTGTAACATAATCAATACAAAATAACTATCTAAAAGTTAAATTAATTATATAGATAAATCGCTGTAGCATGGTACAGATAATATTAGAGGATTTTTTTTCATTTTGCCGCGACATACAATCATTACTTAAATATCAACTGCACACTAAGCAAAAATACAGAATCATTAATAAGTTACTAATATAAATAAATAAATAAAAAATATTTACGAATAAAAACTAATTAAAAGAAGAATTGCGTGTACAGTAAGAGTTGTTTAATGATGAGGATGTATTATATCAAACTAAACTTTAATAAAAATTATAACCAATAGATCTGTAATTTCATTCCTGTTATAAATATAATTATATTTTAATATGTTTTTAAATTGTAGTAAACAAATTGCATAATTTTTATTAAATTTCATGCTATGAGTAAATGAAATACCTACCTGTCATGTGAAACTGACAGCTGTCATCCGCACCATGCTACAGCGAGTTCTCTATAATGTTACACAGACCCAGTGATCATCGAAACATTTAAAGAATTCGTTAATTCTCACATGACAATGAAATTAGAACACACTTGCTATCAGACTCATAAAACATTACTTTTCCTTCCACACACCACACCACTGCTGATCAGAAAGATTTTTAAATAAAATACATTTATGCACCTTACATAACAGATTAGCAAGTTTATGAGATGATAAAATTTATATGACATTAAAATATTTCCTATTATATTAGCGACAGAATAAAAATGTCACTATTCACTCTTAGTTTTACATAAAACATTTCTTAATTGGAGTGTATTATAATATTGCTCTAAAATTATCTTATACTTAATTCGAGGGACAATGGATGCCTAATATAACAATGTGTAACAGTGAATATAAGGTAAACAGTTAAACGCACAACAACAAGTAAATATTTTAGACTTACATACTTATTTCTAAATTCTAAATGATATGTTAGTTTCAAAGTCGGTGGGTGCTGTATTCCTTCTGAACCGCCTGTCCGTTTTCGCATCCACGTCCCTGATATGTATTCATGCCGGTTAATAATTCCATTTCAGGAATAATATCTTAGTTATTAACATCAATTTATTAATAGAGAAGTTTTGTCAACAATTAAAACTGTTATGAAAATATTACAAGATAATAGTTAAGTATATTTTTGTTTAGTGGTTGAAGTGATTCGAGCGTAATTTAAAATTGAAAACGATTTTATAGTAGACAAAGTGTTAAATATTTATCATTTATCATTATTACCGTAATTAAAGATGATAAATAAAAATTATGAATAAAGATGAATCGTCATAATTTAATCATCTTGTTGATACAATTAAAAATATACTGATTGTTCTTTCTGTGTCAAAATTAAAATTTTTACACAAAAGAAAGAAACAACCACATGCAAAGGTATTTTTGGTGTTCTTTCTTCAAAATAATAAATAAAGAAATAACTAAATACACTAGGTAAGGCATATAAAATTTTTCTTCAGAACATATCTTTGTATACGTCATTTTGAAAACGACAAATTATCCTAAATTTATTTATTTTTTAATTAATTATATTAAAAAAATGTATTAATGAATAAATATTAATATTATCGAAATATGAATAAACGTTTCTAAGTTGATTAAATATTTAAAAATATTACGATTCAAAATGTTGTTTAAACCTATCTCAGATCGTAACATTTTATAAATAAGTTAATTTAATTTATAATTTGTAGATATTTTCTTTATTTGTTGATAGGCTTATGATTTCTTCTTTTAAATATTTTCTATTAAAAGAAAATTAAATGTACAAAATTACTTTAATATCTCTTTGAACTTAAAATGAGGTCCCCAAAGAAATTTCACCGCTGGGAACTGACTTGTAGCACAAACAGCATAATTATGCTGTGTTGAGTGCCCACTTGCGGGCAGCACTGGCATGTACTATATACTATTGATATTTAAAAAATTGTATGTAATTTGTGTCAGTTTTCGAAAAAAAAAATTCTTTTTCCTTCTATTTTTTTTTTAAATATAATAAAAATAAATTCCATTTTTTAAACAACCCCTTCAAACTTATTTTTTGCAGGTGTTAATTTTAACTTGCGTCAAACCATACAACTACTCAAGCGAAACTTGCGAGTTTGAATTATTATAACAATTACGACATTGAAACAACGAACAGTCAGACAATTACGAGAAACGTGAAACGAGTTAAATACGTAGTTAAAGGTACACGAAGATTTCTTACAATAACATTATAATTGATTGTATCAGGTTCTCTGACTCCTCATTCCACTATACATAGATAAGTGCAATACATGCATTTAATGTAAACGTGCGTCTACAAACACATAGAGAACATTGATATAGTGTTACATAGCATATGTGTACTTATTGTAATGATATATATTAATAATTATATTAGGTATATAATAACAACATGTAAATTTTTAGTAAAATGCAATAACGTATGTAAATAGAACACAAAATGTATTCAATCTCGCGTCTTACGTACGTTACACATTTCATATTAATTTATAATGTTATAAAGACAGATAGACAGATACTTTGAAAGGACATCGTGGTTAAGTAGAAATATATTTGAAATATTTCGACTATGTAAACAAATGTCAGAATATTTATTTAAGAAAAAAAAAAAACAATTAATTTAAATATGTGAATAATATTATAGTTCAAAAACCTAAAAATAATAACAATAAAAAAGTTCTAAAATTTTAACATATTTCAATAAAACTAAGAAGTTACAAGTTTTAGAAGTCATTTTTGAAGTTTTTTTTTTGTTTTTTTATTTGAAAAAAAAATCTCAATTTGTTTCGTTTTATTTAAAGAGAAGTTACCAATAAAAAAATAATGTTTAGAAATTAACAATAAAAACAGAAAATAATTTATATTCTTAAAATTATGTTTACATAATCAGAAGAGATATAATTCGTACTAAACCGTATCATGTCTCTTTCTAAAGGAAAAAGCTATTATCACATTGCAAGCTTTATTCATTCCATACACATATTTAAATTTATATAATAATGTAGGTTATACATATAACATTTATTTTAACAGTTCAGACCACTAAAGGATATGTTTTTGGTTACACAATATCACTTAACTATATTATAAAAGGGGATTTTTATATATACCTATCAGTAATTTATATAATAATACGAATGAGAGTTTAGTCACAGTAATGTATGTATTTGAGTGTCAATTTTTAAGAATGTATAGAAAAAGTATTTTTTTTATTAAATAAATTATATTCAAAAAACTAATGTTAGTTAAGAAAGTAGTTCAGAATCAAAGCTAAGTAGAGTTTGTTTTAAAGTCACATTTATTATTTAACTATTTAATATAGATAAAAGTTTTACGGCGATAAAAACTAGACATAGTGTTTTTATACTACTAGAACGAAAAAACTGTTATATTATTTGAATAATTTATAATATATAATTCCTTGGTTACAACTAAGCGCAAGACACTGACTTGCAGGGTTAATGATGCTTGTATTAAAGCAAAAAATATTCTCAATTGTATTTTTTAAACAATAGCGAACAATTCCAACATTGCTTTTGATTAAATCAACAATAAAATGTTATTGGTTATATCGTAACAGCGTATAAATAATATTGACAATATAATCTTCCTAACACTTAACCTTATAACTCTACTTACAAATTAATCTACGTGAAATCGAACTACCAGGGGCGACAATATTTTATATAAAAAGAATAATGTAGTGTAAAATAAGGAATAATGTTTTTCATAACTAATATTTAAAGAGGTAGTATAATGGAAGAAATTATTTTGGAATAAACTCTTTTAATTAATAGAAATAATAATCCACACAAAGCCCCCGGTATTTATTTATTATTAGAATAATACCATATTAGTCAACATCGTAAATGCATAAAAGCTTTTCCTAATAGGTGTACATCGATATCTTAAAGATAAAGGGTAAACGAGATAACAAAATACAATAGGTTTTCATTGAGGCTTTATAAATAAAAATATTGTGCTAGAAGTACTTACATAGTTCTGAAAAGTTACACTCTCAAACTGTTGCGTAGCAAAAGCTATCCATGCTATTTTATGTTGAAATTCTACGAACACCATAATAATTGAATTAACCATAGGCAATCGACATTATCTATCAAAAATATCGAGCCCTTCTTGTCTACCTACTACGTGACATTAACACATTAGTAAGGCATAAAGATCTTCGACCCGCATTTCTAAAAATGTTCTAGCAACCTTTGTCCATCCCATCTTCACCAATTATTAAAAGCTACCGCCCCAAAATACTATAAAATTTATTTTACTCAGCCCAAATTTGATATGTATCGTAGTTAATGCACAAATTCATCACGTTATCAATGTTTAAACTGAAAATAATTTAGGGTACGAAGGGTCCCGAAGAGTCACCGGCCACAGTTGGCTCATAAGGGAACCTTCGACAACTAAACAGGAACAACTTATATCGTAACAATAACAATACGACGTCATATGCTAACTAAAACTGCCGATGTAAAGAAATAAGTTTATCAGTTATTAGATTCATAATTCACAAAAAATTAAGTATAATAAAACAAATTAAATTTACGGTGACATAGACACTTTAAGCTTTACAGAGAAGATTTACAAAAAAAAAGGACACTAAACGAACTTAAAATAATGTTAAAATTATAACTACAACTATTATAGAAGAGAATGATAGAAAGAAGAGAAAAAAAATATTGCGAATCTAAGCTTATAAGAGAAATACTTAAATATAATGTACCAGAACATCGGCAAATTAGTTAATCAAGATATTATTCTAAAGCCAGCTGACGATGAAAAGGAGTAAAATGTTGACGATACTGGGTTTGTTGAAGCCAGCGCTATTGGAACGTCCGTAAGTAGGTTTGCGTTTACAATTCATTTTCTCTAGAGGCATCTTAGCAACGCTGTACTCACGGTGCTCCGATACCTGAATCAAAACGACAGACATGAAAACTCTTCCTGTGACAAACAATAATCTAAATGAGTTATTTATAATCAATATTTTAGGGTCTCACCATTGTACAAACTGTTCGTTTCTTCTGCATCATCTCATCGTCGCGATCTCTGAGTCCCGCAAGCCAAGCCTCGTACCACGCCAACTCGCAATCACATATCAGTGGATTATCTAATAAACAGAAAACAATAACAAGTAGAAGTATGTATCTTTTTAATGTCACCTAAATTTCTCTCAGCTTTTACAAGTTTAAAACTCTTCTTTTCTTTCTTATTCTTATTTTGGAGGGATATCATCACTCGGGGCATCATCTGACCTAGAGTCCACAATATCGCTCGCATATGACATCTTTTTAACAAAAAAACTTGCAGTTTACATAAATTTCAAACATTTTTTGCAAGCATCAGGTCTTAAAGTGTCCGTAATCCATCCTCAAAAATTTTCAAATTTATAATTTTATGATTTGTAGTAGCATATTTTGCGTAATATATAATGCTTAATTTTAATATTTATTTTTGAACTAAGTACTCGTTAACTTCTTTAGAAACCGCATCCCGAGAAAAGTAAAGAATCACAATTGGAAGGACTACATTTTACATATTATTTGCATTTTTTTGTAAACAATTTTTCGAATTTATACGCGCACAATTTTAGCAACGCGCCCTCAATCTGTCCTAATTAACTAAATGAAATTCATCGCGTGTATTTTTAAAATTTATGTATTGTAGTTAATAACTTACTTTCTTAATTAGTCATTTTAAAACTCAATGTGAATTTATTTATTCAATGACTAATTCTATTTTCGTTTTTTTACTATAATGTCATTAGTGGAACTTAGAATTACATCAGCTTCATTTTCATTTTAGAGTTCCCACATTCATTGAGAAATAATAATAAGTAGTCAGAACAAGCTTTTCCTGAATAAACTAGGCAGACCATCTGGCGGCAATAACCACCCCTTACATAATAAAGGGATATAACATCGCGTATGTTGTTGTTATTCGGTGAGTGAGTAATGGATGGCTGGACTCATTTCCCTTTTCTTTATTCTATTAAGGTCAGCGGCGTAATTTCAACGTCATAAAGCGTTGCTTGTATTAATAGCTGACGGTAATCAAAATGACCGTCAGGCTCAATGTCTATTTTTTTATAAAAAACATAACGTATAGTCCGATTTTTTTATAAAAAAAAACATAACGTGTAAGATTCCATTGTGAAGTAACAGGATGTGTGCTGTTTTTCCCTAGTCCTTCCCAATCCTGTATAATAAATCCTAGTGTGGTCGACAGCACGTCATTAACCTGTGATCTTGCTTGTGTTATGGCCTTGCACCTACCATCAAGTGGACCGTCAGCCTGTCTGTCGACCTTGACAAACAAGAAATTAAGTCATCATCACGAGAATCGGTTTCCCATGACTTTTTCATGTATTTTACTGCATAGTTCGTAAGCAACGACACTAGAACAATTCTTCCACAAATCTTGGCTTCTCTGCGAAGTACCTATTTGCTAACTTAAACTTACCCATTATATCAACTACTCTAAGAGTATCCAATATGGGTTCCATAATCTCTTCGTGTATGTGTTGCAGTTTGTTATTCTGCAAATTCAAGGTCTCCAAGGAATTCAGATTGTCGAAGCCCATCGTAGGCAGCTGGTGAATCCTGAACAAAAATAAATGTTTATTTTAACACAAGATTTATATCATTTATTTATTTATCGTCCGTATTATCGAATTTGAATTAAATATTTTTGTATTTAAATAAATTTCTCTCTTAAATTAAGACCTTATATTTATTTTACGGTTTATATTGACATTATCGCAGATATAGTCAAGTGTAACGTTATTATTTATAGTTTGTACTTTAAGATGGATTTCATTTTATCAACGTTTGTAATAAAATCACAAACAAAGACGTCATAAAGCATGTCATATTTAAGTTCGAAATTTCGCCACTAATTAATCAAGTTCTCACCTGTTATAAGATTGTAAGGCTCTGTGGAGTTGAACAAACACCCCTAAAATTAATCAACATCTGACACTGGTGCGCATTGTAATGTAACAAAATGAGAGATATAAATTTACTCCAAAATACACAAGAAAACCTGTGGAGTGATAACAGATTTATAGTCAAAGTAAAATATTTCTGACGCTCTTTAGTGTTTTTGGAATATAATAGTAGTGTTTAAATTAGTACAAAGCTAACCGCACTTGATTATATTATTATCACAGATACCTTTACGTGAAGTGTTCTAATGTTAATAATATGAGACACCTGAAAAAGAGTAGTAAGCAGGCTGTTGTTTGCTTGTCGATAGATGGCTAATATTGTTTAAAAACACATAATATGCTGGTATCTCACGCCGGTCTTCACCGACGGTCGCGACGGTCTGTGCGTTGTTAATTACAATATATTTAAAAAAACTATTTACATGTTCTTCTGCAGGTTGAGGAACGTAATAGAGTCTCCGTAACCAGTGAAAGCATCCTCACTGATGTACGTAATGTTGTTCGAGCGCAAATCCAAATGGCGCAAACGATGAAGTGGACGCAGAGCTTCGGAGGGAATCTCATGAAGACGGTTGTCTCCCAAACGCAAATACTGCAAATTTTCTATAACAATAAAACAAATATTTACGTACAAAATACATTTTTAAAGCTAAAAAAATTTAGGATAAACTTAAGTAACAGTATTAAATAAATATTAAATATCAGCCTCATCCAAAATGTTCGAGTCAACCCTATCTACATAATTATATTTGTCTTCGGAATGCCGTTGGTACTAGTGATGTGCCGGATCGTTAAAAATGTAGATCCGCGGTTCGGGATACGGATCTTAACTTTCTTAATCGGTGTCGGTGCGCGTGACCTTCAAACGATACTTGACTCCCGCCACTTGACGCTTTGCGTGACAGTGACAGGCAGGACAAGTTTCGACTTGCATTGCGCAAGTGTCTTTCTAATCATTTAATTAGAATTTAAAATAGGACTTGACCTGACTGCTTTGGACTTGACGGACCTGTTTTGGAAATCTCTAGAAAAATTAGACTTGACTTGACTTGACTGACTAGTCTCGGGATCTGCTATTTTTGATTTTAATTTCAATTTAGTCTTTTTTATTTAAAAAAGACTTACAAATTGCTATTTTTACTAATGACACTGGCAAAATCATCGGAGAAAATCTGATGGAGCCAAGACATTAAAAGAAGAAGAAGAAGAAGAGTAGAATTTAAAATAATACGAAGTTTTAAGTTTTGGTTTTCTCATTACAAAAGTGATCTTATAACTTTCTATAGTATTAATATATTTCATTATTTTATTAAGTTTATCACAAAGATTTAAACTCAATTGATATCATTATAAAGATATTTTAATTAATATTTCATAAAAACCTCCTATAATAAATATTTTAATGGGCTTATCACAAAAATTTGTGATTGATCTCATTTTAAACATAGTTGATTTAGTACCTTTGAGTTACATGTATTGGTATTGGTACGGTAACTCACTACGATAAATGTTTACAATATTAAGGCGCCAAATATTGATTTTGAGAAATAAAAAATAATCTGAATGAAATTTAATAGATTTTCATTGCTACCTAATCACCTATATATAGAATTTCATGTATATATGAATTGAATTGAAAATTAAAAAGGTAAAAGATCCGTTAAAAGATCCGCCAAAAAGTAACGGATACGGATATCCGGCACATCATTAGTTGATACTACCACCAAGCAATGGCATCGTATGCCAAAGAGATGTCACGCTCGTTCTTTCATTTGTATGAATTTGGATTCAATACGATTTTGGGCAATCATACCAGAGGAGTTTCCAACTTTGGAAATGAGCTTTTCAAAGTTGGCTCTGGTATGGATTTGGAAAGCAGTTTAACGGCACATTACATTTCGCAGTCATTCAGGCAGCCTGTCTGGCGGCAGTAACTACTCTCTTACAGAAGACCAATAAGCCTGTGTGCTATTGTGTTTCGGTGAATGAGTAAGGGATGCCAGAGTCTATTTTCTTATCCCTTCCCAATCCTACCGTAGCCGGCAGCGCATTTGCAGCACCTGAGGCATTGCTTGTGGTATATGTTACGGTAACCACCTACCATCAAATGGTCAGCCTGTCTATCAACATTAACATCATTGAAATTTCCGCTGTATATCTCTATATATGTTGTTCAGAGAATTTTATCATTGATCGTGTGACGTAAAATGGCAGTCAGTAGATTTAAATTGGGTTGAATCATAAAGCGTAATTTTACGCTATACGGATGAATACGTAATTTAAACCTCCTGCGTACATTTTTATTTCTAGTCTTGATGAATAAAATTGTAAATTTATTTAAATAAGTGTAGAAGAATTTCGTATCGTTGATAATTACGCATTCAGCCAGTCTCGATTACCAATTAAGCTTAACTAATCCGATCCGAGTCGATAAAAAGGATGCTAAATATATACCTTCCAGTCCGGCGAAAGCTTTCTCATCAATCCTTTGAATCTGATTTCCCTCTAATTCCAACGAGTTGAGAAAGGTTAAATGTGAGAACACTTGGGCAGGCACTTCACGCAGCTGATTGTGGGCTAAACCTAATGAATCTAGGTTTCTTAGACCTGAAAATTTATTTACAGTTAAAGTGTGTTTTTAAAAAAAGGATCAAATGCATTTTTTAAAGCTCTGTTTCATTTTTCATATTGTAAACATAAGATTTATCTACAAATATTATGTAAGTATGTGTCTCTTATGTGACTATGTTATGATTTTGACCTAACATGAGTAACAGGCTTTTTTTACTAAAAACATTAATTTTAAAGAGAAAAAGAAACTTGATAAACTTGTTATTGTACTATTGTATTGTGATGTACAGATTTATTATTATATGATTTTAATGTAAATTATTTTAACGATAAAAATTAATCGCGAGACAAACACGCCAATCGTGTGGTCTCAAATTGTGTGCTTATCGGGTAGGTCTGAGAATCGGCCAACATGTTAAGGGTATCCACCCCAAAATATACTTTTTTATTTTTTGGCAAAACAACGTTTGCCGGGTCAGCTAGTAATATATACAGACATTTAAATATGACTTGGTTATCATGATGTCGATGTCCATGGTCTCTTCGACACATCCTATATATTACATTAATTAAACTAAACCATAACAAAAAAAATACCTATATATTTTATATACTATATTACAAGGTTAAGTCTTGAGTAATTAAAATAAATGTAAATGCGTATAAAAATTATAAATTTTCTTCTTATCCCAAAGAGCTCGGAAACGACAATAAGATAATACCTATTATGTACAAATGTATTAATAGACATATTGTGTACAAGAAAATTGGCTAAATGAATATTTAGTTATATTTGACTAAATACTAATTTTACTCGTATTTTAAAGATTTGGTCAAAGGAACGAAAGAAGCTTTGATAACTAAAAATATTTAAAACATATTTACCTGCAAAATCGCCTTCGGTTATCGTAGAGATACGATTCTCTTGCATTTCGAGTTTCTTTAAATTCTCCAATAAAGCTAGAGCCTTCTGAGGAACCGCGTTCAATTCATTCCCGCCAAGATTCAAACGCTTTAATTTCCTAAAGAAAAAAAATTAACATTAAATTAATTTCTTACAAACAAATACGCCTTAATATATTCATCACAATGTAATGGAGACTTTAAGGTAACGGAAACACGCACAGGGGATTGGTAATTTGTGGAAAAGCGTGAACATTCTAATTTATTTGTCGAACTTTTCCATTCCATTCATTAAAAATTAAAAACCCTGAACGTTTATGCTCGGACCAAATAATATAAATTACGATATAGGATATAATGGGAAATTAAGACAATTAGATTCGTCAAATTGATTGTTCAATCTGTTTTTTCTTTTTTCTTTTTTTTTACAAAACAATGACAAAGGCAGGAGGCAAGTCGCTTAATAGAGAGCGAGCTTCTTTGCAGCAAAAGCAAAAATAAGAGATTGGATTGATAACTCTTACAAATTTACTAAAACGCTTTACATTTGTTTCAAAAAAGTAGTGATATATATAAATTTGCTATACAAAACTTTCAGTCTTAAAGTCAATGTCACTGCCTAAAAAAATAGGTATGCCCCAAAAAGAAATTGTTATAGCATACAGATATTTTTTAATACCTACCACTGGCACCAGGCTCTCATACAGTAACAACCATTGCGTGTGTATGTAACAATTAGGTTAACATTGTCTGTATATTCTGCGGTCTTATGATTGTGTATCTTATGAAATGCATTATTGATTATTTGAAACAACATATCAGCTACTGGTTTTAAATATTATAATAACGGTGTAATATAAAAATAACTTACTTCTCAAGTCCTTTGAAAGCCTCCGCGTCAACAACAGATATTCTATTCTCATATAAGGTGAGTATTTCCAGCGTATCTAGCCCGACGAAAGCTCTGTTGTGCACAGCTGTTACCTTTATAAAAACATTAAACATTTTACTACACTTATCTACATCAAGAAACACAACTTTATGTTTCTCACGTCTTAAATAATTCAGTGCTCCTCTCGGGTTTTGTGTCTAGGGTGTTATTGTGCCTTGCTTCTTGATTCCCAAGTTTATTATGGCCTATCTTTTACAGCATTTTTATAGGTATAATAACCATATTATTTCCCACTTTTCGTTGTGTGAGGGGTAAATGAATACATTATAATAGAACACACCACGATACAGACCCGAAAAGGATTCGAAATTGCAGTATAAATAGTATATTATGGCAACTTTTTGAATAAATTCGTTCCTGGGTAGTGCATTATCAAGTTACGTTCGAACATAGGATTTAAAATTGATTCGAATGTTTGTTTTGAATGTTTGCTGGCATTGTATCAATTCGCAAGTGTACTTCGTTATGAATGTAGGTACGTGCAGACGTGCCAATACAATTTAGACTTTAAAGCTAACGTGATTGGAGCGACATTAACTTATGTATGTATGAATTGTATGAGTTGCTCGCAGTATTAATTTAAAGATAATAGAATCAAGTTAACCTTATAATTACCTTGTTATGGTTCATGTTGAGAATGAGTAGATGGTTGAGATGCGCGAAAGACGAGGTCGGTATTGTTGCGAGACTGTTTTGAGAGACGTCGAGTTGCGTTAATTTGTTGCCTGAAGGAAATATCAAAATTTTAAGTAACCTTAAGAATATAAACATGCAAAAAGTTGTGTTCTAATTTAATATTTTGTTTCGCAAATTGCAACTTATCGAAAAATCTTTTATTCAATCTAAATTCACACAAAAATTATTGTGAACTAAATTATTGAAAACTAAACTAAATCGAGGAGGCATATTTCTTGTTTGGATGTTCGATTTAAAAAAAAAACTATTTATCAAGAATATATCTATACTTGGACATTTAATTAAATGAATAAAGATAATATAAAATATTTAAGATATTGTGCCATCGAGTCAATAAACAAATAATGATGAGATCTATGTTATTGTAACTATTTCTTGTGTAGTTGATAGGTGAATTTCATTTCTATAATAAATGACTTACCAATAGAACTAAGCGAGGAGTCTTCTATGACAGCCAAGCTACTGTTGTGAACAGTGAGATGACGAATATCGAGCCCAAGAAATATGTACGAAGGCAGCTTGGCTAAGTTATTATGACGAAGCTTCAAGTAGAATATAATCATGGGTTTGGAGCGAAGACTGTTCATCGCCTACAAATATACAAATAGTTAAAACATTTTAAATTAGTTATTCTTTATTTTCTAAGCACTATCATTTTCATTGTTTTTTTTTACGTTAGCAACATCGACCATTCTTAATCAGTTTAGGTATATTACTTCAAATTATTCCTGTTTTTAAGTGAAACCGGTTGAACCTAGAAGTTATTTGTAGAGTTAACATTATTTGTAATACATAATTGTTAAAAAAAAATTTTATTAAAGTCTTCAATGTTAGTATGAGTATTTTATATTTATTGTAATATTATTTTATTTTATTATTTATTTGTTTATAAACAAACGTTTACATTACTACGAAATGGTAGGTAATGCCTCAAACCCTTAATAGGGTTGTCTAAACAATAAGTTGTCGTATAAAATATCAGGTATATAAATACATATCTATATATAGTTATATATTATAGATCATAATAATACATAACTATACTATATACAGCTTGCTCCAATATATAGTCATTTTATACATTATATTTAATTACAATAAAATGCGATCAATTAAATTACTTTTTTATTAATGTTATAACGCAGATAGAAATTCTATCAACGTATTTTAATTTGTTAATTTTATTTTTTTAACAAAATATAAATTTATAATAAAAAGTTGTTCTATAAAAGCTATTAACATAACAATAAATTTAAGCCCATTACTTTACTTACAAGTCCATAAGTTTCGATCTACGTCTTTTGGCAAATACAGTTTCTATTCTCTTATTTGTTTGTTTGATAATATTGCATATATTGCTAGAATACGCAGAGGTTGCGTCACGATCTTTCAAGTTATTGTCATTTCTTCATCCACATAGTGTCAAAAAGATTGAGATGCATGCAGGCTTCATTAGAATTTGAGCCTATACATTAAAACTACTCTATCACATTTTTAAAGATGTAAGTAGTGTGAAAACGGGTTTGTTCTTGACCAGCATCTAGGCGTGCGGCAAAGACGAGGCCTCAGAAAATGCCTATTCACTCGAATTTTAAAAATATTTGGGTTATTTGAGCTCGGATACAGAGACCTAGGTAACTTCCCTTGTTTATTAACTTAGTTTTACCTTTTGTATATGCTGTTGCTCAGTGAATTCGCAAAGTATATCGAGGCCATTCTTTTTAACAGTACAACTGCAGGGTGTTATCGTGTTTGGCGCGGGGCATTGTTGGGCGCCTTGTTGGTGCGCCGGCCGCGCCCACAGCACCACACAGCAGACCAACAGCCACCGCGGTTCCATTGTGGTTACCTGCCATGTTTATAAGATATTATTTTTAATAAAAGTGAATAGAAACTAAGATTGACTTGAGGGTTCTTAAGGGTTGAAGTAGTGTGTGGTAGAGGGCACGCTGCTTTCGCAGTCTTTTGTGCAGTCATCTGACGGCAGTAATCACCCCCTTACAGACCACCGTGAAATAATAGTGAATAATAAATAATATTATTCACTATTATTTCACGGTGGTCTCACGACAATCTCCCTCCTGAGGTGTTTCCACCTAACTACACCTATTGGCTACTTCAAGCGAGCTGTAAACAAACTCCTACAGGGTAGGCAGCGCACTAGCACCCCCCTTGGTGTTGCTTGTGTCCTTAGGCGACGGTAACCACCTAAATTGTGATGGGTTTCGGTGAGTGAGTAAGGGATGCCAGAACAAATTTACCTATTCCTTCCTATTCTCTTATCTTTAAACCTACTGTTACGCGCAGGGTACGTTAAAATGCCGTTTAGGGGTATAGGAACACGATTTATTATTACAGACCAAGATGACTTCCAATATTACAGAGCTTCTCCAATCAAACCGTAAAACTTGCCAAAAGTCGTCGCTAATTCACTCTACGTCTCAACTATGCACTGTCGCAAATGTCTTCGTAAAAGCTCCCAAGTGTTGTTAATGTATCGCTAGTTATCGCACAACTGTTCTCTCGAGCGATCGCACCCGTATTTATACTCGCGCAGAAAGTTGTGGAAATTACTGGAAACTTTAAAAGTCGTAAACAAGTTTATCAAAGCTTCTCGAAGGCTATTGCTGTCAAAGGAATCTGAACCTTATGTCGCAACCATAAGGAACAGTTTGCTTTGAAACGAATCAAAGAGGGGGCGTGGTCACCTATTCATTGTGCCGCCCCGAGCCCGACTAAGTGTGTGGAATTTTCCGCCGTCCAGATCTTACGCTATCGAGAATGTTCCATACTCTGATCGTAACACTACTATCCAACACCTTTGCCGTTGCTTGTAGCCTACCATCAAGTGGATGGTTAAGCTGTCTGTTAACATAAAAAAATTCTTGAAAGTAGGGGGTCACAAAATGAGGTGCCGACCTTGACAGGATATAAGGTAAAGAATAAAGTAAGGATCGTTGTAATGTGATTAATATTTATTAGTACTTATCCATAATAACCACGTATTCTTATGAATATTTAGTTTGGTGAAATTGCGTTACGTAATGCCTTGGGACTGGAGAATATCATATACCTATATGTTTGTACCTTTATCGGACTAATAAAAGCTGAATTATCGACAATCGACAATTTATCGACAAACATAAGGCGTAAGATATACTTAATTTAGTGTTATCCTTTTAGTTATCCTTAATCCTTCTATTGTAGGCAGCGCTCTTGCAGTACCTATGGTTTTTGCTTGTATTATAGGCGACGGTAGCCACCTACCATCAAGTCAACTGTCAACCTTAACATAAATATATTATGTTGTTATATAATATAAAAAAATATATATAAATAATATATAATAGTTGCACATTCGAAATTACATTGTTTAACAATTTTCTTACGAATCTGTATAGTTAGATACTTACGTGTGAATTTTAGTGTCAGGTTGGCGAGTGAGTGTGGAATGGAGGCGAGAGGTGTGCCGCGTTCATGAGGCACTAGGTCATGTTCATAGAGTCGACCTCAACTCGCCCTGTCGAAGAAGAACCGCCCAGTTAATTACGTTGAAACTTTAATGAAAACTTCCATAAAAAGAAATTTTCTTTTTCATAGCACAATTTGCCTTGGTGGGTTGTAGCGTCGTAAAAGCTTGCAAGTTACATAAATACAGTGTAAACATTTTCCTTGCCGCAGAAACTTATCCGACGAATAGGCTACTCCATATTGTAACTAATTCTATAAGTGTCATATAATTATAAAGATACGATCCCAGATAAAATGACAACTAAAGATAGATCCCTGTGGACTGAAAGAGTGATGGCGATAAAACTATGAGTTCGCCGTTTACATACACGGTTACACGCATGCAGATGCAATCAAACTACGCGTCGCCTTATTATCGTATTAATTTTAAATTTAAATTTAAAATTTACTAATTAAAATATAGGTTGGGGTGGTAAAGGGGTATAAAAAACAGTCTTAAAAAAATAAAGAGCAGGAGCATGTAGTAAATTTGGAACTAATATTTTCAATAAATATAAACAAAAATTGAGGGTATAGCTTGGAATACAAAACCTCAATACAGTAAGTTAATAAAACCGGCTCCACTATGTTAACCGCAAAATGCTGTCTACAGTTCTTATTTGGTCTGAGGATACAATTTGGACTCTTACGTTGTGAATACGAAGGCTTAATATCATGTGTCTTACATAGTAATAGCCTAATGGCCTCTACACACCAAAGCCGCCGGCACTCGGCGGTTTGGGCCGCCCGCGCCGGGCTTGTTTTGCAATAATTGTGCCTTATTTTGCTTTGTTCTTAATCCGGCGGTCTTGGTGTGTAGAGGCCTATTCCTGGCAGCAGACCTGCCGACACAGGTTCTTTACCATAATGTCCTTTTACTTTAGATCCGCAGGCAGAAACCGAACGCGGACCTCTAGTAACTATATAATAAGTATCTAAGTTGTATTTAGGAATGTTTCTTTTAAAAAAAACCATAAAAAGAATAGTCAACCGTTGGATATTTGAATTATTTAAAGTTTCTTAGAACCCATCGAAATAATATCTTTGTTAGAACCTTACAAATGTCTTGAGAAAGACCTTTCATTCCAATTTTGTCTGTTATAACTAAGATCAATAAAGCCAGGTTGCGGAGAGTAACGGCGTTCGGTTGGTATACTTAGTTTACTTGCGACCCTAAGAGAAATGCGCTAAAATAAACCTCTCGGTGAAAAGATAAATTTGCCTTCCAACTAGACATATTTTATTTGGTATGTAAGAGAGATGGAAATACTTTTTATATTTTTATCCACAGTTAGGTAGACAAAATGAAAATAAAAAACATTAAGGTGCCGGTGTAAAAAGTAAGCTACAATATTTTTCAGGGCAGGTCACGGCTATTAACGTCTATTACCAACCGACAAACTACGCTGTCCACCTGGTTGGTCCGTTAGTATTTTTTTTTTCTTAACCAACAACCTTGGTCGGTCACAATGTATAAATATATGCGTACCGCAATTATCAATTGGTCCCATCTTTTTTTAAATTTTTAGGCAACACTTAAAATAAACGAATTTAAAAAAGACAAAAAATTTCTTTCGCAAGTAAACTTTTTAAAAATTCAAACTCGGTGTACGGTTTTGTTGAAAAACATTTCGTAAAAGCGCTGCCACGGAAAACTGGATTTAGTACGAAAATATATTCCTGCGTTTTTTTCTTCTTTGAAATCAGAATAATACGAGTATATTGTTTGTTTAAAGAGCTGAGAAATCGTAAAGCAAAACGCGGAACATTCGGATGTAAACCAAGTTAATTTGGAATTTTTCCTAATCATTTTTTTTTATGTTTTATGTTATGGTCGGCAAAGAGGATGACGGTCTATTTGACGGTAGATTGCTACCGTTCGCCTACAAGACAGGCAACGTCATAGGTGTTGCAAGCGCGCTGCCGACTAAAGTAGAGTGTGAGGGATTGTGAAGGGATAGAAAAATGTGCTATGGCATCCCTCACTCATTCACCACCTTATTTATAGTGACCGTACGTAGAAAATTCATGAAATAATTTTTGCGTGTTTCATTTCATATTCGACAATAAGAGTGTGTGAAGTGTCGTTGACCTATTGATCGAGTTGTTAAGTCGAGTCTTAGAGCTCTGCCTCAGAGTTCCCTCAGTGGTTCGATTCCTATGAAGTTGGATCAGGACATAATGCGTTTCGCAGTCATTCGATCAGCCTGCCTGGCAGCAGTAACCACCCCCTTAAAGAGTTCACAATAATATAACAGCATGTATGCTCTTGTGTTTCAGTGTTAAAATTATAAAATAAAATTAATAAAAATGATCGTGTTTTAAAATAATAAAATTGGTATACTAAGGAATATTTCATCAAAGCGACGATCAAGTGAGGATACTCAAGTATCTACTCGTAGATGGGGAATATGTTATCTTTCGTTAGTAGAGAAGGTCAAGAACGAATTGACACGATATCTCAATATATTATAACGCGTTAACTTCTAGTAACTTCAAAATCAAATAAATAATAATTAGCTAAATTTTTCATAAGAAACAAATTTTAAAAAAAACGATAAAAGATAAAAGCAAATAAAAGATAATTCATTCACAAAATAGCTAGAAAATTTAAAGTCAACTTTAGAAGTAACCCACTAAAGATTAACAAGTTCATTAATTTACCATATAATTACTTGTATTATAACTGAGAAGAAGTAACACTTATATAAATCTAGTATTCAAAATACTTGTTAAGAGATTTAGAAAACAAATAAAATTAAAATCAGTTTATTTTGTGAATTATTCAATTGATAGTTTCATTTTAAAACAGTATTGATTATAGAAACAATAAATAAGTTTTTAGACCAAATAGATGTATTAGTTGGCCTTCAATAAGGCTTCAAATTTCTGATCGTATGCTATAAATAAAAATAATATCTTTGATAGTTCATTCAATTGTTTACAAAAAATCAATGTTTATAGAATAAATTAATTATATCAAACACCCATAACTATGAAACTAATGACACATCTATTTTAATTATAATGTTCATACAACTTGCTTACCTAATATTTGCACATGCAAAGTAACACAATTTCAATAATGGTTGGTGTGTTTGTTGATGTATGCTACTGTTAAAACACAATTTACAAATTTACAATAACAGTTCATACATTAATGTGAACTTTTCGCAATACACAATATGTTATTGAGAATCGATACACTTGTTTAACTTTCCAGTTCCACAAATAGAAATTCATATGTATCAGAATTTAACAATACATTATAAGTACATTCGTTCCATGAAGGACTTTACAAACATTAGTCTTTATTGTCAAATATTACCTAATAAGGTCAATGAATATCTAATTTCGCTACGTGTAAGTAGAACCATCTAATTATTTTAGTTTTTATATTATCAATTTAGTACATAACTATTACATGTACTAGGTAACCCTCCCTAACCACTGGAATCTTTTACGGATTTCCTCATTGTCAATAAGTACAAAACCACGTGTTAGTGAGTCGCATTGATTATGTAATGTACGGCGACGTAACACTAGCAATGAGGCCAAAACTGAAGAGTTCATTTCATTAAGACTATGCAAACAATCGTAAAGGTTATTATTGATTGAAGAAATAATTGAACAGCGGGTAAGTTGTGTTTTGTTCGAGGTAAGTGTATTTTGTTGATTTTATATGGTTATTGCCATACTTTTTTACCATGGTTAACAAATGCATGCAAGACTTAAATTGAACTTGATTTACTTTAATAAACAACTAAAAATTCATGTTCGTTATTTTTTATTACAATTTTGTCCAAATGTCTAAATGCGTACTTTTGCCCCAGTTACTGCGTATTTTTACCCCGTACCCCGGGCTAATAGTATGCAACTCAGCTTTTTTTGTGTTCTTAACTATTAACTTTTAAAATATTACAATTGAACGGATAAATTGTTTGAGATTAAATAGCCCAATAAGTGTTCTATAAATAACATATAAACTCGGTAAGCTCGACGATATTGAAAAAGCATGCTTTTTCAATATCGTCGAGCTTACCGAGTTATGAAAGAAGGAAAGGAAAAGTGCGTCCTTTTGCCCCAGGTGACCATACCTATTATAACCATCGGTATTTATACCAATTATAAAAACTAAAAGGTATCATGTTTCAGAATAAGTATGCCTAGGGATTTCTAGTTTCGTGCATCGCGAGGAATCCGACCTGACCTACATATGTGGCTATTTTTGATGACTACTCAAATAAATGATTCTAAAAGTTCGAAAATGTTAGCTAGATTCGTTGAAATACTTTTAACATCTTCAAGAAAACTCAGGTCTGGACACAAAGGCGAGACCAAGATTTACCTCCAAGTCAACAAAGGAATATTTTATTAATTCTAACTTGTGATCTTACTGTAGCCATGTCAATAATATCTAAGACAGATATTTCTCAATCAGTATATTTTGTAATTTGTAAATTTATGTGCGGTTATTAATTATGCTTTTACAATTGTAGACTAAAATCCAGGAAAAGTAAAACACTCTTTGTTTTATATTCCATGCATTTTAGTTAAATATATATAAAACTAGGAACATGGAACCTTTTTTCTCCACTCACAGCACTATTAACGCGGGTGTATGTGGATAATGTTGTTAAACTTTTTGTTGGCAGTGTGGATTTTCAAATGCTACGTTCACTTTCGTATTTCCGGATCAATTTTTAAAAAAACGTCATTCTATTAAAACGTCGCTACACTTTGAAAGGGAGTCACTTATGATGGGAATTCACAGTACGTTCGTTTATTTCAAGAGCTTCACTAGACAACACAGTAGCACAATGGCACGTTTTAAAACACTTCCTTGTTGCTCTCACTGAAAATTCAACATTACTTTTTACGGTTGAGAACACTTAGTACACGGAAATAATGTTTGTTTTCGCCACGTTCTGTATGCGAGCGTTATTATGTTGCTGCGCAGATTGTCGCGCTACTGTCCAGGCCCCTTGGATCATCCATTATCATTTGATGGGCCACCTCCGTTCCGATCCGAGTATCATTATGCCTCAAGTGCTATGTAGTATCGTTTGGTATCAGTGCCATCTAAACGATGAGTCGCTGAACTTCGTTACTACTGGAGGCCGCAATTAAAATTGAAACAATATTTTCTGCAGTAATTTTTACTTCGTCTTAATAAATTTTAACATAATAAATTAGTATGTTTCAAGATATTTTTTATAACAAGTTAATATTTTTCTATTATTTTTTTGTTTATTTTATAATTTTATTACTGAAATATTTATTTATTTAAATCGCTGATCAATACCATATAGCAATACTGGCCACTCGTTTCCGACTTCTGACTTCTCGCTCGGTACATATTCATAATACTAGTTAAGATTAGAAATAGGAATAGGAAATAAATATCTAGTAATTATAAAAAATAACATGAAATTGATTTGTGTGACAAATGGTTTGGCTGACAAACAAGGTCAAGGTCCAATAGCCTTAGCGCCCTATCTGACTTAGGTTCGATATCCGGCATGGACAACTGAAAACTATGTTTTCAGAGTTGACTCTAGTCTGAGTGTGCAGAGTTTCGACCTATAAGTATGGGGCCATACAATTGATGTGTTTAGTTTTTCTTTTTTTATTACTTAATTCAATAGACAAAAATGCTTAAATGGGCCAGATATTTTACAGCTTTGGAATCGACAGATAATGTATCAAAAATAAGTTTGCTAAAAATACAACAGGCTGACAATGAAAGCAGCATAATAATGAAGAGCCTAGTAAGGGTTTAAATGTTTACGCCCATCTAAATTCCTTCCTAACGCGGACATTTAAAGGATTTTGGATTACGCTAAACAACCAACTGCTTTTAATCGGCGGGTTTAACGCGATATGTTCATTTAACATTAGTACACTACTTGTTGATCATTTATTTTAATTCTCTTCATGGTAAGAATAAAGGGACTGAGAAAGCGTTTTTTTCTTTCTAATTAAATTAAACCAAGGCACGTAAATCGCTTCTTTTGGAAAATCTTAGAAATTATTAACAGACTAACGTCGTCACTTTGGTGTTTGTGGCGTGATTACATAACATATAGTTTTGATATATGTATCAAAACAATCTACTATATCTTTCTTATATATAAAATTCTCGTGTCACAGTGTTTGTAACCAAACTCCTCCGAAACGGCATGAGCGATTTTTATGAAATTTTTTGTGTAGATTTTTTTTATTTTGCAAAACACCATTTACCGGTTATACTATATTATAGTATACTGTAAAAAACAAAAAAAAATATCTACTATATGTAGTAGATTTCATTAGATATACAAGACTACGAATAATATTATAAATGTGGAAGTAACTCTGTCTGTCTGTCTGTATGTCACCTTTTCACACCTTAACCATTCTATCCAAATTAGTGAAATTTAGCATACACCTTATCAGGGATACAGAAAGGACCTTCCATTCAGAAAAAAATATTGCTCCCGAGGGATCATCTAAAAATAAAAGTCCAACGCCTGGCAATACTAAGGGAGACCGAGGATGGTTGTCTATTGGGGTAGGTAGACTAACCGTCGAAAACACGCCAGCATCACGTGTTTTGCGTCCTTCAATCAGACTCAAGGATCGAGCCCCGCGCCCCGCTCAATTGTACGAAGTGCCGTGTCGCCGACGCATGTCGTTTTTGTATGGTGCCATGATATCGAATTTTAACCAACGTAAGTATTTTTTTCCCTTTTTGTTGTCACGTGTGTAAATACGTTGTGAAGTTTATTGCTTCTATTTCTCAGATAAGTTTAAGATTTTCTCTTTTCGATGCATAGCTTTATTTTCAAATAAGCATGTATGTTAGTTATGTATGTGAGCAAAATCTAAAATGCCGCATGGGGATGATTGACCAATTTTTTTTTGGGGCTGGTAGACTAATAAGTCAATCAACCCCCACATATGTAATTGATAACAAATCCATTTAGACTTGATTTTGTATGTTTTTTTTTTGTTATTTTGTTACAGAAAAATGAGAACATACAAAAGAAAAACAACTAGAGCTGATGTACCCAAAAATATTATGGAAAGATCCGGCCATAATGTAATTTTCGATAACATGAGTATTAATTCCGTGGCAAAAAGTTCTGGATAAACACAAGTTTATCCAGAAAAGGTAAAGGCAAGGGTAAAGGAAAGGGAAAGGGTAAAGCCAGTACCAGTAAAGCTAATAACAAAAATAAAAATAATGATGGAACAGTTTATTCAGATGAATGTGATGATGGAAACACAATTTGTATAGAATGCACTGGATCTTATTCTGTTAGTCTGTCTGGTGAAAAATGGATCCAGTTTATTACATGTAAGCCATGTGCTCACTCAAAATGTGCAAAAGGCAATTTAATGTTTTATGAGTGCAAAAATTGTAATATAGATGAGGAAAACTATTTAGGAATTAGAGTAAGATTTTCTTTTTGTTCAAAGGTTGTGGTGATTTAGCAAATTAGACTTCATTAAAATTTTAACTTTATGTGCCATGATAAGTTAAAAAAGTGTGAGTTGATTTATGTATTTTTTTTTATGTTAAAGTCGACAGACAGGCTGCCGGTCCACTTGATGGTAGGTGGCTACCGTCGCCTATAACACAAGCAACGCCATAAGTGCTACAAGTGTGCTGCCGGCCATAGAAGGATTGAGGATAAGGAATGGTTATTAATTTTGTTGTTTTATTTTTTCCTTTTTAATTAAAGTTCTCTGATATGTTTTGATAAAGACTTTGATAGTGATTTATTAGTTAAGTTTTTTTGGTAAATACTACACAAAAATTACAATATTAGATTTAATTAATTTTTTTACTTTATGTGCCATAATAAGTTAAAAAAGTGTTTTGTTTAAGTTTGAGTTGATTTATGTATACAATTATAGTTAAAATAAGAAGTTTTTCATCTGGATTAAAGAGGGTTAATATGATTATTAATTTTGTTGTTTTATTTTTCCTTTTTTAATTAAATTTCTCTGATTTGTTTTGATAAAGCATCAACTAGCGCCATAGGTTAACTTACCCCCTGCATGTGGTCAACCTACCCCGCGTTGGGGGTAGGTAGACTAAAGGTAAGAGCTCATAAAAAATCAATAAATTTCCAATTAAATATTACAATATGGTAATGAACGAAGCTTTTTTAGTTAGTAGGATACATACTTAATCACCTGAGTCAATTTTTTTGTCTATATATCTTAAAACTCCAAAGATATTAAGGTTCAAACGAAAAGTTAGTCTACCATCAACCCCTATAATGGCAATAAAAATGTCAAGCACTATATTGCTCCTATATTTTGCAAGATATTATATTTCTTATTTTTCAACACAGATGAAGTCGCGAGCAATATCCGGTATGATATAAATTTCGTCAAATTAATTCGTTTTACTGTATTGTAGGTATATAATATTGTTTTAGAAGCGCCTACAATTTTATACTGAATTTGCTATTGTGACTAGAATGGCAAACGAATCATTGAACAAAACCTTTTTTCTTGAATGAAACGTGACACTACATCTTTTACCTTTCAAGAGCTCACCATTACGTGGAACACAATCGACAGCTAAAATGCTGAAAGTATTGTGGCCGCCACAATGTTTCTAACTACAGTGGAGTACTCGCCTGTATTTTGTAGAGCATTACTGCATAACTGCAAAACTGTCATTACTGTCTACCTCTAAGAGTTTTCAGTCACTCTATTTCTATTTTCTTAGACCTTTCCAAGAAACTATGTCATATAGTTTCTTGGTTTAATCGTATACAAATAGTGTCATATTTAATATACATATATTGTACTAATAAAATAGTTTGTCCTGACTGGTTATCAATGCACAACCAAAACTATTAATTTGTAAATTTGGAAAAATATGTTGATTTTATAACGTAAGCATCCGCTAAGAAAGGATTTTTGAAAATTTCAATTAAGTGCGAAGTTGGGAGCGGGTCGCTATATTATATAAAAAATGTGTAGCTGTTTTATTAGGTATACATATTATGTGTGTTACAAACAAAGCGTAACATTCTACAATATTAAACGATCTTGGCATGAAGGGCTATATTTCAATTATACTCAAAACACTTCCTTTGATCTAGATAATTCTGGATGATAGAGTAATAGGAATTTAGGAGTATTTCCATAACATCATTATCAAGCCTATATCCCTATTCCCGTATGTGGCTATATTATAGGTAAAATCTATATTATATATATAATCTAAGAATAAAGTGAATGTGCATAATAATTCTGTAAACGATTGTTCTGCTGCTCAATTTCATAAAATTTACGAAAAGACTGAAGCCATTTGCGTTGTTATTCACAAGGTTTATTATTATTCACAAAAATATTTCGTTATAAAGAGTTGTAATTTTTTAAAATATATTATATAAAATAAATATATTTTATAAAGATACGTGGACGGAGTCGCGTGAGTCAGCTATATAAATATAGATTGGAGCGAGTGGAGCTGTCGAAAATAGACGTACTTATAATTGTTACGACATTGCAAGTATAAGATAATTTTAGCCAGGCGAAGTTATCGATCGAAGACGCAGTTATAAGTATATGTAGGTGAAGCTAGATACCGAGAAGGCGGTTCAAGTGTTGACCTAGCAACTGTGCCTTGAAACGTTAAATAAACCAAGGTGAAAGAATAAATATAAAGGATTACACTTTTTATATTTTATAATAATGAAAAATTATTTAAGAATAAACTACTATTTCGATTAGTATTACGGTCAACAAACTCATATTCGTGTTAAATAGTGATAAAACTCCTAAAAATATGAGCGATAGCTCATTGGATTCGGAATGACGTCTAGAAAAAAGTATTCGAAGGATTTTCGTGCTGGAAAATCCAATGAGCTATTAACAAGAATATGAGTTTGTAGACTATAAGTTTCTTACTTAGCGTGGCAGTTTCAAGTAAGAAATTGGCTCCATCCGCCCAAACGTACACAATATAGGGGCGAAGGAAGTGAGGGAAACTTGCCCTGTTATATTCAATATCCAATTCATCGTTTATCCCTACGATGCCGGTCGTTTGTTCGCACCGGCAATAACTTTTAACGTTCATGTTACAGGTGTGGTTAAGGTAAGAGATATAACAAAGTTCCGTCGTCATTTTCAACTTATCTGCTATTCTTTATTCATAATTTCTGAAGGATTAATTTTCTCCGCTATTTATTACTGAATATCGTAGTGATTTTATCGCAATTTTTAAAACTAATTGTTAATCCGGTATGTTAATATGAATTATTAGTTTATCAACTATGTACCAATAAGTGTTTTCAAATTTTATTTAAAAGAATCGAATAAGTACCTAAACGCAAGTAGAACTTGCATTTCTATTTTATTTTTGTTATATTGAGAGTACTTTATTAAGTTTCATTATTTGCCAAACGATCTTAACTTTAATGGAACTGACACGTTACAAAGGAAGTTCAAAATATTTAAAAATAAGTTTTGCTTTATACTTAACTAGGCGACACTAGCAAGACTTTTAAAAATAAAATTAACTAACAATAAAAATAACTAATTAGTGCGTGTGAAAGAAATTCTTAAAGGCGCTTTTATGTTTAAACTTGTAAATTTCATATTTATATTCTATCTTGCCACTTCTCGAAGGCAGAATGTATTTCGCCTCATGCTAGCCAACTCTATAGGTGTTGACACATTTCACATGACTGTTTTCTGAAGTAATCGAAGATACCTCAAGCGTGAAACCAATATTGCACATAATTTGATGTATTGCATCGTTTTGCAGTTCTTTTTTTTTAAGTTAAACAACTATTTTGAATCATAAATATCATATATTATATCTATGGCATAATATATGATAATCATAAATATCATATATCGCTAAATTTATTTCTTAGCTTTCTTAGCGGAAAACGATCTCAGGTGGCTGTATGTTAAGCTGGATAAGCAACCACAATGTGGGCAGGAGGTACAGTTGAAGTCATAGAGAATAGCAACGAAACGATGTATTGCTTACTTATAACAAAATAATTGCAATAAAATTGTATGATATATTTTCTAGATATATTAGTGTTGTTTATATGTAAAGTACTTAAAATTTTTGCACAAATGCCGCCTGGATTTAGCATCTGCTCATAAATACAGCAGCATTATGAGTAAATTATAGTCAAAGTAAAACGTTTTAAAATGTAAAACAGGATTTTCTCTGAATTTTACATTCAAAAACTCCAGCAACACGAACGACCTGCGAATTAGATTTATTATGTGAGTGAAAATTAGTTCCATTGAGCTTACACTCGCCGAGTGTAACAAGTACTTAAGAGAAATCACACTTTAAAATTATTCCACCACCCGTTTAATACTATATAATTATATAAAAATAAAAACATACTTGTTAATATGTACAGAACATAGAAAAGATAACATAATGAAATTGACATTAAGACATAAATAATTATTTAGGCGACGGTGGCCATCTACCATCAAGTGGACCGTCAGCCTGTCTGTCTACCTAAAAAAGATAAAAAATAAAAACTTATAAAAAAATGGAGGCATATTTTTGCAATCTCAATTAAATATTAATATCTAAACTTATTTCTACGGAATAAAAATATTTTTAACACGAACTTCACAAAAACATTTTCATTTTATCCAACTAAAACGAAATGGGAACTCTTCTGAAATCGACATTTTCATTGAACAAAAAGGTTGATAGTGTTACCAAATCTAATTTCCATCTCCCTATGCTCTCCCGATTTCTTTGTTCTCTATTTTTTCTGTAAATTTTCGACTTTAATTTTTAGAGGCTTCTGTGATTGTTTAATGATTTATAACTAAAATAGATATTAAGCATCGTCTAAGGCACACAAGAACAGTCGTCGTAGTTGTAAAGTGAGGTGCAAGGATAAAGATACGAATTCGCTATATGCCATTCATCTATGACGCACAACAATATTAATTTCTATAATTTTTGTTTTAAGTTTATATTTTAAAAAACAAAATCAAACAAATGCCATTTTGTCTAACTAATTGTTTAGTTTTTTCACTTCAAGTGTTGAAACTTAAGCTTAACCACATAAAGTACGTCAATTCTTGTTTATTATTTATTAAATAAGTTATTTTATAGAATAATGTATAGACAAACAAATTTGGCAAAAAAAGGTAGTTAGTACACGTATCTGGTAGAATACATAGGACTATTAAGTAGGCAATTTACCCTCAATTCTGCCGACAAATATTATGGCATTTCTTTACGTATTTTCATATGTAACGCACGTACCGGTGCCTTTCATGTCATCATAAACATCAATAACAAACTGGAGAATTGTGGATATATATAAAAAGAAATTTTCGCTCATCTACAATTTATCCTTTCAAGGAAAATTTCTTTGTGATCGCTACCTACTCGTATTAACTCTAAATTACATGTTGTGACTCCGGCTGGACCCTTTATCACATATAAATCCATAAATATGTAGTTTAATGGAAATTTCCATCCAATACTTATATTGCAAAGAATACACTCAATTTTCAATGTGTTTACTTGAAGATGAATATTTCATTGATATTTTTCATTGAAAATGTAAACATCGACAGACACATCAAGACTAGTAACAATAATTAAAAAAAAAAAAAAAAGACATTAAAATATTCCTTATATCCTATTGATGTACGTAACGCATTATTAAAACAGCTAAGTAACTCGGTGAATAAATGTAGCTCTAATTAAAACTTTAGCGGTTATGTGAAATTTAATAAAGTAGAGCTGAGGTCGGCGGTAGCGCGGTCTCTTTGAAGTACCCGAGAGCGACAAAAAGACTAGTTTTTTTTTAATTGTTATTTTTATACTGAATAATTGCAATGTACCTAAATTTTATCTTGTATTTAATTTACTTAAATAAGGTAGAAGCGGTTGGTAAATAGTAACAATTTATTTAGGTATTAAAAATTACATATTACAACGGGTTGC
The DNA here is from genome assembly GCA_936446665.2 of Synanthedon andrenaeformis. NCBI lineage: Eukaryota > Metazoa > Arthropoda > Insecta > Lepidoptera > Sesiidae > Synanthedon > Synanthedon andrenaeformis. The sequence continues at coordinate 10,858,638 of OW387780.2, read as the reverse complement.
TGCTTTTATACAAAGAAGAATATAAATTAAAGAAAAAAAGGTGTTAGAATGTATAGTGTGTGAGGGTGTTTGTTCGTGTGTGTATTGAACTCAATCGTATATTTTCCAAATTACCTTGTCTTGTTGTTCGACTGTTTTGTTTACCTGATCACTTACATTAAAAAATTCTACTCTACATACATTTTACCGTTAGTAGACTACATTTTCGTCATAATATAATTAATAGAGACAACGGTTAAATTTCAACTTTCCTAGTAACCGTAGGTGATCCATATATATAGGTAATAAAACCGTAAACGAGCCGTGTCTGTACTTTAATTTTATTTCTATTTTTCAAAAAAAAATGTTACCGAGGTCAAAAAATAGCTTTTAAAATTTCTGTCTGTTTGTCTATGCACGCTAATCTCAGAAACGGCTTAACGGATTTGGAGGAACTTTGGCACAAATATAGTTTATTTCCTGGATTAACATATAGGATACTTTTTATCCCGGAAAAATATTAATTTCCTGTGGGATTTTCAAATGACTAACTACAGCGCGTAAAAAGTTGCGGGAACAGAAGTCCCTTACAGAAGACCACCGGTAAATAACATCACGTGTGTTGTTGTGTTTCGGTCGATGACAGAGCCCATTTCCCTATCCCTTCCCAATTCCTTATCCTTAATCCTCTATAATCGGCAGCTCACTTGCAGCACCTTTGGCGTTGCTTATGTTATTGGCGACGCTAGCCTCCTACTTTGTTAATAATTTTACACTACGTTACCATGTTAATCAGTAATTATTTTTCAATATACTCGTACTTACCTATTTAAAATACTAAAAAATAATCTACAAAAAAGCTTCAAGAGCCGATACAATTATAGGCCGATTTAAATACACTCCTAGTATTTAAATCGGCCTATAATTGCTCAAAATTACATGTTAGATTTTGTATTGAGTGTTATTAGTGATGGTTAAGTAACATGTTAAGTACACAATACCAATATTAGAGGTGATATCAAGCTCTTAGAGGAGGGTTTCTCAAACTTTGGCTTCACGTACCCCACGTAACCTCACGTAAAGTTAAAAAAAAAGTTAGTTAAAAAAACCTAATCAAAAAATATTAGTTTCATTATTCTAAAAACAAAAATATACAGGAGCAATTTGGTCGAGCTAGAGTACAAATAATTAAACACTTTGGCCTTAATAAGCCAGGCAGATATGAAGCGCAGGGGAACTACTTTGAGTTACGATGTGACATTATTGTGAACGCTTTTAATGGCGGGTGTGAAAGAGCTGTTGTGTGCACTGTAGAACTTCGTTATAGCAACATTGTCCTCTTTATCGCTAGCTAAGACATCCATTACATGGTGTATAGATATCTTAGCAATAAGAAAAGCATTATTCATTATTAGGAAATACATCTGTATACACCACAGAAATTTCTTTGAGTATATTTCTTTGTATTCTCTTCGTTCATTGCTACTTCATTGCATTAATGTTTTCATCATATCAGCCGTAAGACATCTACTACTGGACATAGGCTTCCCCTACATTTTTCCAAAAGAACCGGTTAAAAGCAGCCTGGATTCACCGCTGACCCACGGCACTTATCAGGTCGTCTGTCCACCTTGTGTATGGACGTCTTACGCTGCGCTTACCGATCTGTGGCTTCTACTTACCCACTGCCACTTCAACTTACTTATCCGCAAGGTTATTTCGCCAACTTTCATACGTCTACGGACTTCCTCATTCCTGATTCGATTTCGCACCGAGAATTTTGCCTTCTCCATAGCTCGAACGTGTTATATTTTAAATTTTTAATGATGAACCTTAAATATGTCGGTTTATTGACATAAAGCCTTAATGAAATCATTTGCAGAGTAAACACGGTTCATGCCTCCCTTTGCGCATAACAAAGTCTTGGTTAAATTGCTCATGAAGTATGTATGTTAAATTTCGCCGTCCGTTTTAACCACATAAATTAACGCTTGATATGGGTCTATTTATTTTATAACTGAAAATATTCGCAATTATTTCAAAATATTTTATATAAAATAGCATGAAAAAGTAGGTTTTTTTTCCTGATATTTTTCCCATAAATCCATTCTTGTGTCCTTTAAAATTCTACAATTTATTGTAGATAAACTATAGCGAGCCGCCCCAGCTATTTTTTATGCAAATTATATACATAAACCTTTCTTCTTTCTTCCGTTAAAAATAAGTACATAGCGTTTTAGATGTTAGCAGAGAAAAAGACAGACGCGGAAAGCTACTTTCTTTTATTACAACTCTCTCAATGTCAATGTTAACCTTCAAACATAAATTTTTGACATAAGTACATAGCTTTGCCAAACTTTTTGGGTTCCATTATTATATACTTCTATGGGGTAATTATCGTTATTAAACGTAATAACTGTTGATATACAATTATAATAATTTTATTTAATTGCTGTGACCTTTGAAATAGGACAACTATAAATTTTGAATAAATAAACGAAATTAGTTATTAGCGTTTTTATTAATACTTAGGAGTTTCTATGTCAATATTTATAGGGATGATACAATACAAATAATCAAACTTTTAAAAAGTTTGATACAGGTTCATTAAATTATAAACTTCACTGGCAACTACACTGCAAATATTTAACTACATTTGCAAATGTAAACTACATAATATTAAGTTGAATAAGTTGCTTTCATTAAATAAGTAATTAGTTTATTTGAATTTATTTTAATTCATGGGTGGTATAAAATAAAATAAAAATAAGAACCAATTACATGCGCCATTCGAACTTTACTTTAAAAAAAACTAAGCCAACAACAAATATTTCAAACGCACAGAACCTTTCTTACTTTACCTCTTTCCTCGACCGACAAATTTAATTAATCTTAATACATGTAAACGAAGTTTGTTAATTTGAATTTCATTTAATTTGAATTTGACCCGTTTTAATCAATAGATACTAATAATAAATCTGTAAGGGTCGGTCATGGAGTAAGTTACTTTGTTTTCAGAGGTAACGTGTTTATAGGCTCTATACATGATACTGAAACTAAATTGACGATTTTAGAATTTTTTTCTGTATGTATGTATGTATGTTCCTCCATAAATCTGAAACGAATTAACTGATTTTCATGAAACTTGGTAGATAAACATTTGGACGTACGGGACACAGGATAGGCTACTTAATATTTTTCAACGCGGACGAAGCCGTGGGCACCAGCTAGTTTTAAATAAGTCATGTGTAGGTATATACGTAACATTAAAAATGGTTTTCTATAACAGGAATAAAAACGTAAAAATTTATGTTAAAAAAGTGGTTTGTGTACGCTTCAAAAACTCAAGAATTGGTAGACCAATTTTGATTCGGTTTTACATATGGAAAGAGGGATAAACGGGGACGGTTTGTATATATAATAATTGCACCCCGGATGAAGACGGGAGGTCCTTGGACCTTAAATATATTTTTTTATATTGAAATAAAAGTTATCCAAAATGTTAATCTATATTGTATGTATATGTTTTCAGAAATATACATACAATATAGATTAACATTACTTAAAATCTAAATATATTCACAAATTTTATATACGTTAATAATATTTATTTATGTTTCTATAATTGGATGTAAAAATCTCCGAACGTAACGGATTTTAAGTCAATTTAAGATTTAAGGCATTTTAACCAAAATTTAGAATGAATTCTCAAGATAAGACACACGATATATTTTTCTGCAGGATAACGGCGGGAGTATCATATTATTTTTAATTCTAATAATTTAATTTAAGTAGGGACTGAACGTACACGAATGGTAAATAATATTGTATTGTTACACACAAGAGCAGTCAACTCAACCCACCATGGCGCTGCCTCTCGAATAATTGAGGGCAAATGTGCCGTACTTTGCTTTTGTTGTGGATCGCAAGTGTTGTTCTTATTTCAACTTCAATCTGAAATACCACTTCGCTTTTCATTACTGAAAATTCATAGTGTCCGTTCAATCGCAAAACTTCTAATGAGAACTATTGTTTAACTGTGAAGCAATATTCTTTCTGTAGTCGTATGGCATTGTTACTCTAAAATATTACTTGAAACATTATATCCGTAAGTAAGTTCTGTTATGAAGAAAACATATTTTTTGCTTTTACTTTAAAGTAAAAGTTTAAGTTAAGCTAAGTTAAGTTTAGTTTTAAAGTATAAAAAACAGTAAAATTGTGAATTTAATATCCTGTGCTGTCATTTGACTGAGTAGTATGGCATGTATATAAGAAAAATCCCTTTGACAGACACGCAGATACACAGAGTAAACTTATAACACCCCGTTTTTGCGTCGGGCGTCGGGATATTAATAAAATTTTTTTTTAAAAACAGCAATCTTGTTAAGTTATTAAGGTTAAATAAACATAATATTATTTTACTTATCTTTTTATATATTTAGATATGAATGTTGCCATATAAATTGAAGTGCATAATGATGCAACATTTTAATGTGAAACCTTATCTCAACTTCGTACGTAATATGAAAAGCGCTCCACAGCTTATGAGACTGAACTCATTTAAAACTTTCATACTTGCACTTTGTTGCTGAAGAGCGTAATGCATCGTTGAAAACAATGTTGCCCTATAAAGATAGACGTGAAATGTGTTGCCATTTTCAGTATGAATATCTACACGCACATTCGAAGAATAACTCGATTTGCTCCGTCAAGTTAAGGCAATTATGGCCCGAGCGTCGGTTCCTAAGTAAATGTGACGCTGTCTTCCTCGACAATACACGGAGAACAATATTAAAGGAAAGGTGATTATGTTGTCTGTCGCTCACGTGCAGCGGAGGCGTATAGCTCTGAAAGGGCATGGTAATTATTTTAATATTTTTAGTTAATATATATGTACATTATACATAGTAAGTATAATTTGAAGCCGCTTTCCGCGTCTGTCTGTCTGTGTATCCGCCAACTCCTGTTAAACCACGCAACAGTTTTCACCATCAGTTATTTTTTTTTTAAGGAAGGTTTATGTATATATTATTAAAACCTAATTAAGTATTTATGTAAGAAAAAAGTAGATATTTGTGTTTGCTCGCAGTGACGAGATACATGGTTACCTATAGACATGCCTATCGTGAAGGACGAAATTAAGGAATACACTAGACGCTACGCTGAGCGCTTAGCCATACACCTAAATTTCTTGGCTGTTAAAGTACTTGACTCCTCTCATGCCGTGAGAAGACTAAAACGAAAGCAAATATCGTTACTATAAGGGTTGTTTGAGGCAATCGCTTCCGAAACACACATTCCCTATGAAATACATCCGAACTTATTAGTCACTGATGACTAATGGCAGTTTTAATGAGAAAAAAATATTGTAAGAGAAAAAAAAAAACAATATTTTGCAACCAAGTCGCCGAACCTGTCCGCGTCTCTCTGTTCTCAACTACTTCTAAACCACCCAATCGATTTTAATTCGGTTTTCACTTATGCAAAGTGCGATAATTGATGAGGGTTATAAAAAAATTACAACCGGGCGAAGCCAGGAATGATCAAGGGGAATAAATACCTAAATAACTTCGATTCGAACCTATGTTTCGAATCGAAATTGGCTGCTTAACAATTAAGTAAACAAATTATTTTGAAACAACTGTCATTTCTCATGAGAATAATTTCACTCGATCCAATATAATATTATAGCATTTTCATTGGTCTCTGATCATTATAAGGGGTTGTTAAATTCTATGGATTTGGACGTTAATTAAAGTGTAATGAGGTCGCCAACCCTTTGGTACCGTGCCCAAAACCAATTACATAGTATTAAATTAAAGCTAAGGTTGGTGTCAAAGCTATAAAGGTGTTATAACGAAACAGACTGACCCCGCTCGCATCAATAGGTGTTAAACCAAAAATCTTTATAGTGATAATATTATTATGTTGTGTGAAAAACTTATCAAAATCCGTTAGGTGGTTAAAAAGTTTGCAGAGAAACAGACAAAAGAGGAAAGCAATAAATATAGGTACTGGCTGAAATACAGCGCTGCAGGTGCTTATCTAGCATCTCAACAGATACTGGGGCCCTAGCCAAGAGCAAACGTACAGTCGTAAACGCTACGCTCAGGCTACGCTACGCTGGGAGAAAGCTTTGTGATTGGTCAAAATTTTATGTGGATGTTACAACAACCAATCACCGGGCTTTATTTCTTTCGTTTCGTAAGAAAACGAAACGTTTGCATTGGTTTGGTTCTTGGCTACCCTGAGCTAGTATCTGATTCGCTGCCGCGACGACACAAACATCTTTTACGTGTTTTTTTCAGTCTTGTTGTTTCTGTGTTATGTTGTCTTTGTGTTGCGTGCAGTGAATAAAATTCTTTCTTTCCTTCTAGATGGAGATATATAAGTGTTCATACAATATTTTTTATTGTGCGCCAATATATTTTTATAATTTTTATAATATTTGTTTTATTAAATGAACTATTCGCCTATATGACATTTATTGTCAAAATTTGGTTTGTATGTTTTGTGTCAAGCAGAAATCTAAAGCATGAAAAAAAGAAAAAAAAATCATTATTATTTAAAAAGAAAGGCCGATACAAACTACACGATTTCTATATTTTGTGTGATTGGAAGACAAAAAGGACACAGTCAATTAAACTTCTTTTTTACATTCGTCCCGACTTAACTAGAGATGACCTGGATGTTCGGGTGGACTCTGCAAAATTGACATTCACCTCACACTACATGTAGCACTCCCCGTTGAATACGAATTTTATAGACCGCTCAATACGACGTCGCTTGATCAATGATAATGTTTAGTCGAAACTCTAACACCTACCTATTCGGTTAACCGTATGAGATTTGCAGAACATACTGCGTTATTTAATTAACTGAGGATGCACGTCTGGCAGAACTTAGCAAGCTTTTAAGTGATTTTATATTTTTATATTACACTAGCTGGTGCCCGCGACTTCGTCCGTGTTGAAAAATCAAAATATATACATATAAGCAATACAACGCTTGACCTCTTGTTGCTGTAACAATTTGGCCAGACGTTAGTTTCTGGATGAAAGGTACCCTATGTGCTTTCTTGTATCCCTGACAATGTGTTACATGTATTTCATGATGGTCGGTTGAATAGTTAAGGTTGAATAGTTGAGTTCGCAACTCACATTCGCATTTACAATAATATTAGAATTTAAATTTTAATGAATACCTAGCCGCTAATAAAACAAAACGTTAATTTTGACTAGCAGGATGCAGTATCAAAAACTATTTTATACTGTGTATGGGTTTTGTAGTTAAGGATCACAAGAAGTCAGATAGACTGTTATATTCGAATTCGCACAATAAAGCACTAGTTACACACAAGTTAACGCTACAGTTAAGTTAATGCTTAAGTTAATTAAGTAAACAAGATCAGAAAAGTTGTGGAACATTATGAACAGCCCAAATTGATGCTTATAAGGTGCTATGTATAAATATATGATATGCTTATTGGTTGCCCATAAGAGACAAAGTAAGAGATATGGCATAGCTTTACTCTCAAAATGCAACAGCACATGAGCTGTTCTTTCGCTTATCTCTTCCGTAAGAAAGTGGTTACTGCTGCCCAATTTATCGTTGACTGCGAAACAAAGTTTTCTCTGCCACTCCTATTTTTTACATATTACAAACAAAGTCCCTCGCCAAGTCTGTCTGTATGTATGAGCGCGACAACCTCAGAAACAGAACCTCAAGCCTCTCTTGAGGCCAATTTTTTACCATCAAGAAAATTTTGTAAATGCATTAAAAGGTGATAATCGCTTAATTCAAGGTTTGGGCTATGCGGTGGGTGCGATATAACCTTCCATCCAAGCTCTAGGAACTTCTGGCGCGTCGTTAAAGATGTATGCGCCCTGGCGTTTTCTTTATGGAACACAACTCCCTTCCTATTGGCCAATTCTGGACGCTTCTCGTCGATTGCCTACTATGATCTGGTCAGTTGTTGACAGTACATGTCTGAATTGTATGATTGGCCCAATGAGAGCAGCTCATAGTGAAGGCTTCCCGTTCAATCCCACCAAACACACAATAAAACCTTCTTAGTTGTTAATCCCGGCTTGGCGATCATTTGGGCAGCCTCACCGCACTTGAACCACTATCTTTTTCGTCTGTTGTTCTCCTATTTAACCTATATTTCATCTCCACCTACATATCCGCTTCAAAATTGTGAATCGATTCGTGTGGCACCATACATCGAGCTTCTTCTTGAGACCAGCCTTATGAAAATGGTTCCAAACGGTTTTTTGGAATAATCTTCACTTCCTGGGCAATGCTCATAAATAAGTTTATCACGATTATTTCCACGATTGGCTTACCAGAGCATGTCTCATCTTCGACGTCCGTATTACCAGAAAGGAAGCGTAGGAACCACCATTCGATACTGTATTGGATCCAACAGCACAAATTTTTTGGTTATCTGCTTAGCTTGCTCTTGCTTGTAGTGTGGTCTCTTGGTCGTAGTGGTACTGAAGAATGTATAAAATTTTCTCTTTTTTTATGGAAATGGAATTTTGGAACGCTCTAACACACAACTGGATTTACTGAACACAAAACTCTGAAAGAACTTTTTTTAAAGCATTTTGTCACCTTAAAATTGCAGTATAGAATAATAAGATGTAATGTATACATCGTGAGATATGGCTCACTAAAGCTATTTAACGAAATATGCTGAAAACTTTTTACTTCACCTATTAAAATCACGAAAATGTACGACGAATTAAAAAGAAGATACATTTTATCTGCGAGAACCTGAAACGAATATAAGACCACTAAAATTCACATACCTCTCGTAACGACCTTCCGTGTATTCCTCTTATTTTAGTGCAAAAGAAATAAAAACTAGAAGAGCGAATATGCAACGGCTGCTAATTACTTTTAAGGATAATACACGTAAAATGAATTCCTGTAATCCTAGAAAATTGTTGAAAAATCCTGTAATATGAATATTTTCTTAATACAATGTATGTGTTCTTAATACAGTATATTTTCAATATACTTCAGTAAATTTAACTGTAATTAATCACAATTGAAATATTTCGTCGGTTTTTAATCAAAAAGTCAATTCAATCATACTCGGAAAATTTGAGTGAAATAATAAGAAAAAAAACAGTGGACAAGGTTTGTATGAAAGAAAATTTTTGGAAAATCCACGGTAAATGTTGGTAAATTTGGATGGTATTTTTATATGAAATTGACAGGGTAAGCAGGTCAGCTTGTTTCATATATTTTAACAGAAATCAATCATGATAAATCAAGCTAAGAATGTACTATTTATTCTACAAATGAGATATGGTTTTAAGAAAGGTAACATGAAACTTTGTTGACAACACAATACCTGTATTCAGTAATTATGAAACACGATCCAATATTTCAATGGGATTTCTAAACGGGGACCTCTACCGTTGGAAATTTAATCTTAACGTTTATACTGAACCTTTTTATAGGAAGGCCAGAATAAATTTGAGCCCATTACGTCCCTGAAATAACATTTTTCAGGGACCCGACGCAGACGTTAGCCAGCCGACATTCAACACTTTATTTTCTTAGATGGGAATAATTTCATACGAAATATTATCAAAAGGGTTCGTGTAAAAATAAATTAAGGGTTACCTTGGAAACAATTCAGGGTGAAACGGTCCATTTTATGCCTCTTTTATTTAATAAACCTAGAATAAACCTCTGTGTCTTAAGAGCATCATCCATTCACGCTTGAGTCAAAATTTATTATTTTTAGTAGTTTTAGATGTTTAGTTTGCAGATATAATGTTAACGGTCATTTATTTGTAGTTTTGTAATGGCTAAAAAAACTTTTTTAATGAATTCTCATTAGAACAGTTTTTAAACAGCCCTTTTTTTAAACTAGCGGTCGACGGCCTACGCAGATAAATATACAAGTTATTAAAAAAATTATAAAACAATTTTTTAGTATATAAATGTCTTCACATACTAGGTCGAAGAAAAAACATAAATATCTCAAATTTGATCGTAAAATATCACATTTAATATCACGAAAACATACTAAAAGTGACACTTTTGATTATACTTTTCTTGAATGAAAATTTACAGAAATCGTATATTTTTTCAGCCATGTACTAATAATATATATATAATCTTTTGAAAATCGATATTTCTATAAGTTTGTCGCATATAATTTTACTAATCGCCTAGAATAGTAATAATTATTACTGTCGCATATAATCTCGCTTCTGCGTAGACCGTCGACCGCTAGTTTAAAAAAAGGGCTGTTTAAGAACTGATCTAAGGAGAAAATTATCCCAATATTTGAAAATATTTTTCAGTCACGTACTAGATTATAAAACTACAAATAATATGACGTTAATATCTTATCTGCAAACTAAACACATCATTGGTTTATTGTCCGTCGGAAATCATAAATTTTGACTCCAGCGTGATTCTGATGGATGAATGTTCTAATTTTGTTTTTATGAATTTCATACTGCACTTATAAAATTATTTCCTCGCAGCATTATGCTCTATTCACAAGGACTCTGATTTATTTTTACTAATGTCATAAAAAACTACAGAAATTAAAAAGTAAAATTGTCTCCTATTATTATAAATAAAAAATAATATTATCTTTCTTATTATTATTAAATATTATTAAAAATGAAAATCGCCCTGGTGCAAATGGGAATACCCTGGTGCAATTTTAATTATATTAATTATTAGTGTAATTGAATAGTAATATTTATCTTAGATAATACATTATACATAGCAATTTATGTAGGTGCAACCTACAAATATATCAGGCTAGAGATGTGAAAACACTTTGTTAGTGAACAATGGGCGTGATTACAAGAGCAGTCTGTAGCTCGATCCCAGAGCTACAATGAGCAATCGGTTTACGTTCGAGTGAACTGCGTGTTTCACCCACGCATCACTACCTCCACAGTGTACACGCTTCCCTACCGTGTTTACCTTTCCTACACTACAAAGTATAAGTTAAATTGTTTTTTTTTAACTCCCACGCCCTATACAAAAGAGAGCTGGTGTTATAAGTTTGACCAGTAGTGAGTCTGTGTGTCTGTCTGTGGCACGGTAGCTCCTAAACTGATAGACCGATTTTGATCCTTCATTATCCTACAGCATTTACTTTTCCCAGACTAGAAATATAATTTAATTTTCTTTGACTCACGCCGACGGACGTAAAAGAGGGGTGTTATAAGTTTGATCTGTGTATCTGTGTGCCTGTCTGTGGCATCGTAGCTCCTAAACTCGATGACGTAGTTTACCATATCCTTCAACAAACGAGTCGGTGGATTGAGAGCCAACAGCCGTTGAGTCCAGAACGTTCTCGAGTGGATGCCACGAACCGGCATCTTCCGATTGGTCCTATTAGAAAATTTTGGGAGGTCTATGTCCTATAGTAGACATCATCATCATCATCACCACCACATATCCTTAACTAGTTTATGAATGCAAGGCTCAATGGTACATTACATTGTTTCTGCACTTTGCAATAAAACTTCAGACAATTGCCAGGATTTACAGCACCGTAAGTTTTTCACATCAATTTTATTTCTCAGTAAAGTTTTACGTCGTTTTGTTTGAAAATATTGCTACCTGGTATTATTGTTATTCAGCGCAAGAGTTTCTAATACTATCTATGTTTAGCGCGATTTAGAACTTATTATGGAAAGAAGTTTCATAAACTTGTGTTATTACGTTAGTTGTATGTGTGTAATATTTCTTGTCATATTTGTACCAAATGACTTCGTCAAGAACTTAATTTTTATTTTTTTTATTTTTACATACTGTATTATTATATAAATTAATGGTTTGCATTTAAGGTTCAAAGGTTCCTATGTTTTTTCCGAAACGTAAGCTATTTTCATCAAATTCGGCTCAGTGTCTGTGATTTCCGTTTTTTTTAATATTAAATAAAATTTAAAGCATCAGATACGTATTCAAAACTGTAACACACAATTCAAGCTTATAACTAATAATTATAATACAAAAGTGAGTTTGTATGTTACGCTATCACGCCTTCATCACTCAATATATATATGACATATATATGTTGTTAGGAATTCAGTAAATGACATAGGGTACTTTTCATCCAAAAAAAGTACCTACTGTTTCCTGAGGAACGTTTTAACAAAAATCAAAAATTAACCACTGTCAATATTAAATAAATAAAGAAAAAGAGGTGCGGACGAAGTCGCGGGCGTCGCGCTAGTTTATAATAATTGCTTAAAATCACTTAACAAATTTGATCTCTAAGTCTTTGTAAGTTGACTTGGAGTGACTTAGTAAACAAGTATGTTTTTTTTAATGACGTGCCTAACAATTGACATTTACCAGAACCCGTAAAATGAATTTCCTTGCGTTACAAGTCACGAAAATGAGTTGTTTTTGCGTAGGTACTTTCCAATATTTTCCATGAGGTTTTTTCCTTGTGTACATACAACAAATGTTCGTTATCGCAAGGTATTTCCTACGAGTTAATCTAATAAACAGTATAAGCTCGCTGTACTATTTTCTTTCTACGAAAGTTTAAGTAATTAGGTAAGTACGTTATATCGAAACGTACGATGAACATATCGACTTTGCTACAATTTTTCTATTAAAGAGAGTAGATACAAATAAAATCGTGTAATACTTTTTGCGTGCTGAGTGTATAATAGGTACTAGGGATTTATCTTCTGAACTCTTTGGTCATATTCACATTGGTAATATCCGGTAATCTGATCTAGTAAAAAAACTGCACAGTATGAAATAATTATAAATAAATTACTAACAGATAATACAATGCATTTTCTTTTTTCTTTTATATATAAAAATCAAACACAGTGCGTTAGTCTTACAAAAATTCAAGCATGTCTTTTATATTATTACAAAAAAAAAAATCTAAAGGCAAACTATGTAATTTTGAGCTTCTGTGGTTCAACACAACTATACTTATCTGAAAACTAATAATTAGTTTCTTAAATTAGACTAGCGACTCGCCTCGGGTTTCGCTTGGATGCAGTTTTTATTTCTGTAAATTATATAAAAAAACCTTCCGTTAGGAGGCGGACAGATACTTTATTTTATATACATATATATTTAGATAGAATAATATTAAGATATAGATTTATTCCTTTTAATTATATTAACAATTTCAGTCATACAATATTCGGTGTTCAAATTTCATTAAATATAAACAGAAGCGGTAGAGAAAGCGGTATATCTAGTTGAGTAATGTAATTTGAAATTCCATTAGTTGAGCTTCCGTCTAGGAATGTTTGCTAGTTTACTTCGTGGTTATATATGAAGAAAGGTTGTTCTGCACTGCATTGGTTTCAAAGGCATGTCAAATACACTAGCTTTTACACCTGGTTTCGTCCGCTTATTTTTATAATTTTTAACCTAGGTCTTGTAATGAGGTATAAACTATTTTAATATAAAGTTTCATAAAAATCCGTTCAGTAGTTTTGCTTGAAAGAGGTAACAAACATCCTTACATGAATCCTCACAAACTTTCGTATTTAAGTATAGTCTAGTAGGGTGATGAGTTGAAAACCTTGTTATCGCGGTTTATTTTTTCTTAAACCTTAAGTCTAATTGGCCGTCTCCTGATTTATTACTTTTTGAAGTGAAACCTTTTGTGCGCGCGGTGATAGTAAAATATTGTGTGACGCTTCCGTGTAACGATCACGTGACGCTTCTTGTAACGTTTCTGTGACAGTAACATCTAACCCTTACAGTGACAGTACGTTCTAAGTGTCAATTCTGAAGGGTTTGGTGAAAGAAAGTCTTTGGTGACCACTGTGTCTTGCTTGTGTTATGGAGACGGTAACCTCTTACCGTAAAATTGTCCGTCAGCCTGTCTGTCTATCTCAATAAAAAAAAAATACATGTATTACAAAAATACCAAAATGTATAAATTCTGCAAGTATGCTTCTAAAAAAGGTAATAATCAGGTGAATAGGTATTAATGAAAACCAACTGTGAAATTACTGATTTTCAAATGTACGGTATTATATTATTCGTGACAAACGATGCGCAACAAGTACCTAGGGATCTTTCAAAGAGACACCAGTTGCAGTCGGTTCCCCTAACACAAAAGTAATAACTTGCTGATAAAAGAAAGTGCTTACATCTTACGTTCCTCTCAAAGTAAACATTTTTACTTATTTCTATAACATATTATAGGAGATTCTACAAGGAAAATATGTGAAACAACTGTTAGACTTTATTATGATACTAGCTGGCGCCCGCGACTTCGTCCGCGTTGAAAAAGAAAAAAGTAGCCTACCCTGTGTCCTCTACGTCTAAATGTTTATCTACCAAGTTTCATGAAAATCAGTTAATTCGTTTAAGAGTTATGGAGGAACATACATACATACATACATACATACATACATACATACATACATACATACATACATACATACATACATACATACATACATACATACATACATACATACATACATACATACATACATACATACATACATACATACATACATACATACATACATACATACATACATACATACATACATACATACATACATACATACATACATACATACATACATACATACATACATACATACATACATACATACATACATACATACATACATACATACATACATACATACATACATACATACATACATACATACATACATACATACATACATACATACATACATACATACATACATACATACATACATACATACATACATACATACATACATACATACATACATACATACATACATACATACATACATACATACATACATACATACATACATACATACATACATACATACATACATACATACATACATACATACATACATACATACATACATACATACATACATACATACATACATACATACATACATACATACATACATACATACATACATACATACATACATACATACATACATACATACATACATACATACATACATACATACATACATACATACATACATACATACATACATACATACATACATACATACATACATACATACATACATACATACATACATACATACATACATACATACATACATACATACATACATACATACATACATACATACATACATACATACATACATACATACATACATACATACATACATACATACATACATACATACATACATACATACATACATACATACATACATACATACATACATACATACATACATACATACATACATACATACATACATACATACATACATACATACATACATACATACAATACCTACACTTACAGATTTATTATTAGTATTGATGATGATACAAAGAGAAATTAATATTTAGGCGCAGCCTACTTTGTAACGACCTAAGTGACGTAGATAGTTACAAAACAAATGTATAGTTATTAGAAAAGAGCAAGTGACAGCCAATTCGAGTACATATTGAAGTTGGTGATTTCTTCGCTGGTTTTCTTTTGTTAGGCAAACCAACCACATTTGCCCAATAAATTTAATAAATCACATATTGAGCACTATTATTGCTGTTACACTATTATTTTTAAATAAAATAATTTAATTTAAATTATTTCGTAATGGGTAGATACCTTATGGTAGATACGTTTCATTTATAGTCATACACTAGCTGAGCTCAGCCCCGCTTCGTTGCGGCGTTATTTTTTAGTTTTTTAAAATAAAAGTAGCCTGTTACATACTCCTTATAACATTGCTATATCCATGAAAGTCTACAGACAGACAGACACAAAAAATTTAAAAATTGTTTTTTTTTGTTATAATAAAAGCAGTTATTCTTACATTACAAACATACCAATAATATATCTTTGCAAGCAAACAGACAGCAATTTTATTTATTAGTATAGATGTACAATGTAAATATTCAAGTAAAGGTTTTCGCAGACGATCATTTTAATCATTTTAACTCCTTACGCAGTTTAAAATTATTATTTTTATAATTTTTACACACATTTATAATTAATTTCTGAATAATAATTTACAAAATAAATAAAAAAACACGTACGTTAACTCTTGATACGTAGAACTAAGTGATATAGCGGATATGTATACGTATAATCTGTACACCGCCAAAAGTTCTCTTAGTTACAGTAAAGTACAAAATACAGTACAGAGTTTCTCTTAGTTGTAGTGTAAGTTCGTCTTGTGGGAAAGCGTAAATTAATTCCGTAAAAGTACGTAGACCTAGTTTAAGTTTAGTTACCGCTTACTTACTTTACTTAATCTGAACAATAGTGTTTTTTTCGTAAATCAACACACTAAAGTACTTGACAGCGATATGTATTTTTTATTAAATAGTGTTTGAACACCTAAGAAAAAGGACGCGGATGAAGACGTGGGAATCAGCTAGATGTATGTTTATGTTAGTTAATATAATATTCAGGATCCCGAACAAAATATAAGACGCCGTTAAAATTCTATATGTACATCTTTAAAAAACCTTTGTTATTGAAATCTAGCCTTTTCCTCGAGAAATGTCGTTCTTGTAAATAGAAATACAAAACATTTTTCTTTTGCACAAATGTTGAAAGTGGTGAGCAGCGTAGCGCCAGAGCTTACCTGCGTTTGAAGCAGAAATTTTAATACTCACAAAAACAGTACGCCCCGAGTTCAACACGAGCGCGTATGCCCCAATTTTACTGAATGCACCTCATGAAAATTCATTAGACAAGTCTGCGAATGGCTTCTGTTATGAATAATGAACTGTTATTATAATAAATTTAACTCGGTAGCCATTTCATTACGAGTACCCGTCGCGACGAAAAGGTGCCAAGTTTCGGAACAATCTACCTTCTACCAAATTCGATGTCGCTATGAAATTCTAAGTAAGTAGGTAACTTAAAAAATAACTGCAGGTTCCGCAGCCCACCTGCACCCCCCCCCCCCCTCCCTTTTATCTTCTAAAAATCCATCATGGATACCCACCGGCCTGAGGACAGACCGGTGAGTTATATCGGACTCCTACCCCGAGATGGTAGTGGAGTAGAGCTACCGACTAAACCCTTTGGATATAGTGATGCCTTCATTGTAATGTAACCTAATATTAAGTATAAAATTCCATAGTTTTTGCAACTATATGTGAACCTATATGTGAACATTTATTTGTAAACATTATTATTACATACTGTAGATAAAACTCAATGGGTACTTTTATATTTTAATTATTTAAAAAAATTTTCACCCACCTTTATATTGCTTCAAAATTTTCCTATCTGTTTCGCCCTCTGACGCTCCCTTTTGTACCTTAAAATGAAAAGAACGCCGAATAAATCATGAGAAGCTTATTAAAACAATATTTTCCACGTTAATTAATTCAAGATTTAGAAAAGTATAACAAAGGTCGGTCACGCAACATCACTCGTCATATTTAAAAATAGGTAAGTTTTTTTATGTTATATTGTCATAGTGACGGTACCTGTTTTATTTTTTCGTAATGAATTGCTGTTTACGTGAATAATACTCGTAGTATGAATTTAAAAATTTTAGAGGCAACTGTGTACGCTGCATAGCCTATTTGGCGGTAGTAACCAAAAAAGTCGTGACTACCCTAAAAGAATCAGCACGTGTGCTATTGTGTTTCGGCGGGAGAGGAACCTATAGGTATATAACCGTCCTAATTCTTATGTATCCTTAAACCTATCTATCTCAGCAACGCACCTGTAACCCCTATGTTTTTGATTGTCTTAATAGGCAACCACCAACAATAACATGCGACAATATTTTTTTTTAAATGAAAAATCCTAAAATTTTCGAAAATACAAAATAAAAGTGTTTCTCTGTCTGCAGGATGTACAGTGTCTATTCATTTTTCTCTTTTATATTCCTATCTGAATCATGATTACATTCACAAAACCCGTATAAAACGTTCGGCCCTGGAAAGAGACTTTTAAATAAAATGTTCTTCGGTTCCTTTTATTTCATGTCTTCCAATACGAATTCATAAAAAAACTTATTGGAGCTTTTCCTCGTTCCACTTATCACTTATTGGTTTATGTAATTAATATATATATATCGTATATATATATATGTGTGTGTGTGTGTGTGTGTGTGTGTGTGTGCGTGTGTGTGTATGTAAAAAGCATTTAAATTGCCATATTAAATTTCACTAAAACAATTTTATTGCTTAAACTTATACGTAATGATTTTATTTAAAAGTATACACAATACTAGCTTTTGCCTGCTACTTCGTCCGCGCCCCCTTTTCTTAAGCATTGAAACATTTATTCAATCTTTATTTCCCATATTTTTGCAGTATTAATTTTTTTTAATGATTCCTCCAGAAAAGTAATTCTCTAGATAAAAAGAGTTGCGGTTTTGAACATAAATTTTTTACATATTTACTTAAATAGGTCTATATAGATTTGTATAAATAGCTTCAAAAGTCAGAAACGCTAAGGTATTATAAAGTATTGATGATAACTAGCTATGCCCGCGACTTCGTCGAACCTAACATTCTTTCTAGGATAAATGTATCCTATCTATGTTAATTCATCTGTGTGCCAAATTTCATTCAAATCCCTTAAGCCGTTTCTGAGATTAGCCTGCACAAACGCATAGACAAACAGACAAAAATTCTAACAATAAGATTGATTTTTTTGAAAAAATATTTAATGTGCAGACATACCTCGCTTATGATTTTATTATATGTATATTAGACAGATGGTATCACCATGAATATTGTCCATTTGTAATTATAATTTCAGCCATCCTTACAAAGGAAAGGGATTCAGGGTTCAGCATCCGTGACTCGACCGAACCCGTTTTTTGGAACTACTAAAGAAAGGTCTAACACAAATTCATCCCGAGAAATTCCGTTAGGTATTTATTATTCTGATTAATTTCGTCGCGTGTCCCAAGATAGCTATTATTTTTCTTCGCCTGACCTCGAAAAAACGTCATGAACATTCGTATGGAATACCCTTTCATATTTCTCTCCAAAGCTACTTGACAATTATAGACATACTAACTTTTCCTCGCGACTTCTTCCGCCTGTATCTCATTTCATGCTTATAGTAAACACACAACCATATCCTGGATGTGGATATTTTGAGCAAGGTCGATTTTTGGTCTCATTTGGAAGGAAAGGCTATAATTTAAAAAAAAATCACGACTTAAAATAACACTGCGACATTTATAAAAACTACTAAAACAACAATTTTTTGGCTCATACTGTATTCAAAGACGTATTGAACTTTATTAAAATAGGCACTGTGCCAGTCAATTCTTTATATTTGTAATATGCGAATACGAAGCCTTTTGAAAATTAAATGTTCAATATTTTATTTTTTGCACCCATCCCACAAGAAAATAATTATTTCGCCTTCCTCTACGGATAAACGAATAATATAACAGGTCCTTGGTTTCCTTCGTTCCCATTTTTTGGCAATTTACTTAGAATTACTTTGAAGCTCTGCGAGAGTAATCATTAATCTCAATCGGGCGGTGTCTCTGCTGTTATTTGGTGGCACCTATATTATATTTTGTGTATACATATTCTTTCGTTTTATTGCTTTTTTAAGCAAAAGGGAAACATGAATGTTATGAGAACACCTCGAAAACTTCATGCCAAGTACACTTTATAAAGGCGGATACAAAAATTAAAAAGAAAATGAAGTTTTCCAGTACTGGAAAATCATTCCCCCCCTAGGTGGGCCATGACCTTGTCGTGGTGGGGGGGCTTACCCTCGCCAGTTCGTGGCGTAGGGGACCAAGAAGGCCTACACCGGTGTGCTCCGAGCGGGCTCCGCTTGCGGAGCTCGTGGCGGAGCACACAGTTGAGGTTCCCCTGGCGGCTGACTACCGCCAGGGTTTTTGTAGAGTTCAGGGGAACAGGGAGGCCCTTAGGGTGGCCCCTGGTCCCCTGCTCATTTTGGTGGTTGGGCGGGACTTGTTCCGCCCACACTGGAGGTGGGGGAGCCAATGGACATCATGGTGTCCATTGAGTCCCCCATTAACATCTTGCAGACGGCCGGGCAGGAGAAGGCGGGCACCAGCCCGTCTTCAAATGTCCTCGGGGACCTGCGCACACAGCTGCTAGCTGTGTGCGCAGCTGCTACGTGAGCACGCGGAGTATGCTGGTCGACCCCCACATTCCCCTGCGGCAGGGGATCGGTAAAAGGATTTCTCCTCGATAAAAAAAAAAGTACTGGAAAATCATTAGCGTTTTAGCGTCTGTGTTTTAAAGTAGTAAGAAGGTAAAGTAAAAACCTAGTGCAGACTAAATAAAATTAACAAAAAAAAACACAAAAATATAGAACTATATTATTGAAAATCACAAATGAGAAATAAATTATGCTTAAGAAAAAGTTAGTTATAATAGCAATTTTAAATGGTGACTCCGTTCAGAGGTTGTTAGAGCGTTAAGTAAAATTGGAAAGTCGTGCATATTTAATGTTCATTGAAACGTCTGTAACAGAGTTCCGTAACTGTGTTCAGAGTGCAAACATTTACACTCACTTTACGCTAACGACATTCAACAGCTATCAACAAATATACCCGCGAAATACTTTTCAAATTGGCGTTACTTCTTCTATCTACGATTATATACAACAGTATTATTTTATTGTATCATCAACAACCATCTGTTTCCATTTTCGTATTTAAATGTACCTATTAGGAAAATTTAGAATGTATAAAATATGTAAAAAAGAAAATTGAGTATTAGGATTAATAATGTGGAAAATTAGATAATAATACTTTAGTAAATTGAGAATTTGTAATTCAAATTTTGAATCAATTACATTAAATTTAAGGGCGTTTTAAAAATAATATGATGACAGTTACTATAGTAACTAAAATGGAATTATAGGGTATAGTTTCCGATAACAACGGGGTATGCGTCATACAAACGTGATTAAACCCGACACTATTGAAATATTAATAGCAATAGGCTTGTTTAGATAATCGAAGCAATATTTACTGAAGCTTGCTTGCCAAGTTAGCTCTCTGTAAACGACGCCGGGTGCAGCGAAGCCGTCGGATTAAGTTAGCTTGTTTGCCGACGTGATCAAGTAACAATAGCAGCTAGAGCCCAGGTATTGATTAAACTTTTCAGACCAAGCCGAAATGAAACAGAATTATTGGTGAACGTTTGAATATCAAATGAACGTCATTCAAAACTAAAATACTTTATGATAACCGCACGTACTTACATTATGAGTATATCTTTAAAAGTCTGTATGAATATTAGGTACTTTTATAACTGGAGGTATAAAAAATGATTCGTTAAATTATTTATGTTGGGACGATTTTTAAAGATTTTTTTGGAGTGGCTTATCGCCGCTTTATTGAATTCTAACATAAAAAAATAATAAAATAATATTAGTATGAGTAGTTGCTCTTTGCTCTGATATCAAGTTTTGGTTGTAACAAGATGTTGAATGTGCGTAAACTGTATCGAAATTCAGATATCATCATAGACTTAGCTGCTACCGTATGATATTCCGTATGATAACCTAGATAATAGTTTTGCTAAATCTTACTAAATTAAGATTGTAAATATTCGTTTTTGTTGATCTTTCTTAATTAAGTTTCTTTTTTCATATGGATTGTAAATCATCCGAAATAAAATAAATAAATAAAAATGTGTTGCTAAAACTCAAGAACGGCTGGACTAATCAGGCTATAATGTTTTTCAAATATTTGTCGAAGTCTGAGGAAAGTTCTTAAGTAGAGCAAAATTTGAAATTTTAAACTTCCCCGGAAATTTTCATCAATGCAAAATGCGAATGTGACGTTAACATCTTATCTGCAAACTAAACATCTGAACAAACTAAAAATCGTAAATTTTGACTCCAGCGTGATTCTAATGGATGAATCTGCGACCTCTCACACAGCTGGCACAGTTACACACAGTTACAACCGCTGAACCAATGAACCAATGTGTTTATTTACGCACACATAGATAACATGGTTTAATCCATTTTTTTCCAGCACATGAGTTTCTCATAACAAAAAATTATCCATAGAGATTGTGCCAATTTCAGAGTCATCGATATTCGATACCGTTTAAAATCGACGGCTTACGAGTTCACCCGGAGGTTGTAGGTATTCTGTTTGTGTTCACTCTTCCCGATTGAATTTCATATTACTTGTCAATTTTTTTTCCCTTTTTTTAACGAGAATAGCGTGCTTTACTTCGATTGAAACAAACAAAAAATCAAATTACAATACTGAAATAAAAAATTTAAACTACAATATGGATATTGAAAGTCCTAAGCAAGTATGTAGGTACCTACAAATGTTATAACATATTATAAAACAGTCGTGTGGTCGCCGCTCACCCCACCCGTGGTACGGTGGGTCAATGTCAAGAAATAAAGTGACGGCTCCGTACGCAGCAATCCTGTGCGGAATCGAATAATTTTCGTTAAATACCCGTGCGAAGCCGGGGCGGGTCGCTAGTGTATTATAATTTGCACAAAAAATTGCATCCGTGCGAAGCCGGGAGCAGAACGTTTGTATTGTATATTACTAGTAGTATGAAGTATTTAGTGTTAATTAAATTTTATCTAATAAAAATAAAATTTTGCATCAATGTATGAAAAAAAAATTCAGACTGACGAACCACTTCATGGTAAGTAGCTGTTGACGCTACCGTAGCTTATAAAGACAAGAAAATTACAGGTACTGTAAATGCAAATCCATATCCGAAATCAGTAAGTTTAAGGATAAGGAATTAACAGGAGATAGGTACATGGGTAAATGGGCTCCAGCATCCCTTACTCACTCATGGCAACCCAACAGCTTACGTGATTTAATTTTTCAATGTAGCCTACTTTTTAAGAGTATGGTCACTGCCCCCAGACGGGCTGCCCAATTAATGACTGAGGTATGCAGTGCGCCGTCTCCACTATCAAACCTTACTGCGCCTCCACACTACTCGCGAAGTGCTTCGACGAATTGTTCGGAATAGTTGATCGAAGTACGAAGTGCGTGGCTACACACTCGTTCAACCTCGCGAGGAACTCATTCGCGCTACTTCGAGTCTTTTGACTCGGGCGCAAAAAACGACAACAAATGGAAATAGCATGAGGCGAGGTAAAGTTGGACGAGGTAAGACGAAGTGCCCGTCCACACTCTCGTATTCGCTTCGCCTCGGCCTACTTCGCGAGTAGTGTAGGGCAAGTAAAAATAGAAATTACAAATACATAAGCAATGATAACTTATTTTTGTAATAAAACCAAATTATTCGTTGTCTTATATCACTAGGCAAAGTCACTTGTCCGCGTAACTTTACGCACTGTACGCGACTTCGTCCGCGTTGAAAAAGCAATATATCGCAAGACATCGTGATTGTTATTACACTTAGATGATCCCTCGGGAATAGTCCTTTTTTCTGGATGAAAGGTACCCTATGTCTTTTCTGGTGATCGGTTCAGTAGTTTTTGCGTGAAAGAGAACATCCATACATCCAAACAAACTTTCGCATTTATAATATTAAGTACGGATATTACTTGCTCAAAATGTAGCTTTCTATAGGTGAAAGATTTTTTAAAATCGGTCCAGTAGTTTTTGAGTTCATTACAAACAAAAATTTCAACAAACAAGCATTTCAAAGTTTATGCCCATGTTTTAAAAAAGGAGGAGCGAATTTGTGTAAAAACAAAATTAACAATAGATCCTAATTGACAGCTTGACGGACAACGTGAACGGTTTTAGGGATCCCTTTAATAAATAAAATGTTCATTATTTATGGATAACCGTTCGCAAGATCTAGGACAGTTGCAGTAACCCAGTTAAAGTTACATACACTCAGCTCCTTTACTTGCGTTTGTTTGTTACTTTATTTAATAAAAAAAGAGTTTAAAATCGTATTTTATCATTTTACTAGCGACCCGCTCCAACTTTTTTCCTAGAAATTATATGTATACACAAACCTTGCCCGTTATCCCTCTTTCCAATAGTGACTACTGGGGTGGTTTAGTAGAAGTTGGCGCAAAAACAGACAGAAGCGGACAGAGGTGACTACCGTGACCGATAAGCACAATCACAATATAGGGGTTGCAGAAGAACTGATGTCCTTGATATAAGAATAACCTTGAAATAAGGGATAGGGAGGGGACGGGAGAATGGTCGCTGGCATCCTTTTATTACTTCTGTAAAGACGTGAGTCTGGTTACACAGATTAAGTCTCCGAAACTCAGTATGGGACATATTTGCTACTGCTAACTGGAAATTAATTTCTACGTTTTTCTATTTATTTATGCACACTTAACAATTTTGTTCTGAAATGTCTAGGAGAGAGAACGAAGCAGGGCTAGGCAATTTACTTAATAACGCCACTAACAACACTATGAAATAGACAAGTATCAAAAACACTATTACATTTCATAAACAATTTCCGTATACTCGTAGGTCAACAATTTGTTCAAAAAGAGAAGTCTATTTTCAAACCTCCAACATTAGATGGCAAAAGGACCTGAGTGCGGAAAACTTGACCAAGAAACTTTGTTATCTCCACGACTCTCGCGTTCAAAAGACGAACTTTAACAATTTTCAACAGCAACTCCGCGTCGATAGTGGCCGAGATTATTTGAAATTTAATTAAAACCAAGTATGACATTGTTGTAAAATCAAATAGACGCCACGAAACTCCTCACACCGTAGGTAGTTAGAGACCATAATAAATTGTAGAGTAGGTTGCATACGATTCCATCGCACTAGAGTAGAAACAAAATTTAACTTTGTGTTCTTGAGAAAGCTTGCACAAAATTGAAATAAATGTCTGTAGTAATACGGAGCTTTAATACGATAACAGATTGTAAAACCTGAGCTTGACTGAACTAAAGATGTTTTATTCTTCGAGGGAGCAATATTTTCTTTGAATAGCGACACGGGTTAAGACGTTTATACAGACATTTGAAATCCTTTCATGCACCTGAAATGCCTGAGCATTCGCGTCAAATGCAGCCAATAAGTCGTGGGAATATTTTACGAGAAATCCCATCGATATCAATGATATAATATTACCTAACAACTTTGCGATATTGTATTTTACTATAATGTATTTTAAGTGTATATTGCATTGTTTCTATAAAAATATTCTTAAACTTACTAAATAATATATATATTCTAGTGCAGTTCTCATATGTCAACTGTGTCAACTGTGTCAAAACAATTATTTTTTTCATTTTTATAAATTTAATGTATATAATTGATATTTAATTACTATTCTAAATATTACTGTTTACAGAGTGTTATATAAGTAGACATTTTTATTACCATTGACTACAATGGTAGTAAAAAAGTGTAAAAAGTGTAATAAGAACATTACCAAAAAATCACCTGGACTTGAGTGCAGCAGATGTGAAATAACAGTACATGCTGATGCCATATGTACAAAACTCTCTAACAAACAACTAAATACACTCAAAAACTCACCTGGAATAGAATGGAGTTGTGACGATTGTCAAAAAAATATCTCACACAGATCTTCCTTTGTGATCCCCGAGGAGATTGATGAAGAGGAGAATTATGAAACACCTGAACAAACAAATATGGCACACATAATTGATGCTAAGAAATTAGTGCTGGAAATCAGTAGAGAGATAAAGAAGACATTCCGTGAGGAAATCAAAGGTCTTGAAAACTCTCTCGAATTTCTCAGTGAGCAACTAACATCGATGGAACAGACGATAAAAAAACAAGACAACAAAATTAAAGACCTTGAAAATAAAAATTATGACTTACAAAATAAAAACAAGAATCTGGAGCTGCGAGTTAATACATTAGAACAAGGACTAAAAGAAATTGAACAACAGTCTCTTACATCATCCCTGGAAATAGCTGGCTTACCTGAAATACAACCCAAAGACGTAGGAACAATGGTAAATACTGTGGCTTTAAAATTGAATATTGATAATAAAGAAGTCCAATCATTGCGACAACTACCAGGAACCAAAGATAAACCAGGACCCATACTTGTAGAACTTAAGTCGAAAATACTCCAGGAAAAATGGATTAATGCTAGCAAACAACAATGCATTACTGTGGGTCAAATTATACCGAATATCCAGAAGGAAAAAGCTGAAACACGTATTTACATACGAGAGGCCTTAACTAAGTACCAAAAAACTTTACTATATAATTCAAAAGCCCAGTTGTTAAATAAATCTTGTAAATATGTATGGTGTAAAAATGGAAAAGTATGTGCTAGAAAATACAGTAATAGCAAAATTTATTATATACGTACATTAGAAGACATAAAACAGATAGAAAAATTATGTTCAACTAAATCTGACGAACAACCACAATGGTCTACACCAATGTAAATTAATTGAATAATAATAATAATAATACTAATAATTTTTTGCACAGAATCAATGGTAACATTATTATGGATATAAAAATCAAAGAAATTTTTAATTGTAATAATACTTATAATTTTTTCAAGCAATTGCCATCAAAAACTAATGTAAGTATATCATGTTTACATTTTAACATAAGATCACTTATAAAAAACTGCAACAAAATATTCATAATTGTAAATTTCCACTTGACCTTATAATTTTAACTGAAGTTGGTATCTCAGATAAAATAATTAAAATATTTAATTTACCTGGCTATAGAATGTACTCACAACTACGAAAGAACCAACGTGGTGGAGGAATTATTATTTATGTACGGAACCATATAAAATTTACATTATTTGAACAAAAAACTAAAACCTTTGAAAACATTACAGGAACCCTAAAATTACATTCAGATTGTGATATAGTTGTGTGTGCTGTCTATAGACCGCCATCAACAAATATCAATCTGTATATTAAAGAATTATGTAATCTCATTACTAAGTTTGATCATAAACAAAATCTCCTTCTTATTGGTGATACTAACATTGATCTGAAGGTTGGCTCAACGCATAAAAATTCATACCTAACAGCACTTAGTGAATTAGGACTAATGTGTGGAATAACAGATTACACACGAATCGAAACTACAAAAGATCGCCTTACTAAATCGTGCATTGACCATATATTTGCACGTTTTCCTGAATTACACCAATTCACAGCGGTACTCGATGTCGTATTAGCAGACCATCGAGGAATTATTTATGCTTGCTGTAACGAAGCATCTGACATTCTGCAGTCTAAAAAAATTTTTATAAAAAGCATTATAAACTACGAAACTTTCTATAATGAAATAAAAAAGGTTGAATGGACAAAAACTAAAAATATGAATTCTTCCTCTGAGATCTTAAGTTTCATTTATAATTCTTTTGAAAATGCCAAAAATTTTGCGAGAAACAATAGAACATACAAAATGTATAATAAATGTTCAAAACCATTCAATCTGCCCTGGATCGATAATAATATTGTCCAACTTTGTGATAAGAGAGATAAAATATTTCATAATTGGAAAAATAGTTTAAATGACACAAAATTAAAATTAGAATACAATAAAATACGAAATAAGATTCACAAAATTTTAAAAGATAAGAGAAATAAATACTATATTAAATATATTAATAATAACTCTAAAAATATTAAAAAAATATATCAAATTGTAAATCAAATGCTAGGAAGAGTTACACTGTCAATCGATATGGCCATACATAGAGCATTTGATGCACAAGGAATCTCTACAAAATACATTGCTGATAACTTTGCAAAATGTTTTGATAAAACAGTAAAAAATATAATACCTAACTGCAATATAAAATTAATAGATTCAAATGATAAACGTAAACCATTGGACTCAAGCATTTTGTTTAAAAAAGCCACTGCTAGGAGTGTTTATAAAATCATTAAAGAACTCAACTCAAAAAAAGCTCCAGGTTCGGATAATATTACAATTTCTGAAATTAAAATAGGTGACATTATATCTAACCCAATGGCAGATTTAATTAATCAAACTGTTGAAAGTGGTCACTACCCGGATGAACTAAAAAAAGGATGCGTAAGACCAGTCTATAAAAAGGGTAAGAAAAACGATTATTCAAATTATCGTCCAATAACATTACTTTCATCTATAAACAAAATAGTAGAAAAATATATATGCCATCAAATATCCGCATTTTTTAAGAAGCACGATGTAATAAACCGAAATCAATTTGGTTTTCAGTCTGGTAAAGGAACTTCGATACTCTTATCAGAGTTCACTAATGAAGTTAATAAACAATTAAATGAAAAAAAGTATGTTTTTACTCTCTTTATTGACTTCTCACGAGCATTTGACACATTAGTGCATAACCAGCTCGTTGAAAAATTGGATGATTGCGGAATACGTGGCCCATTACTAACTTGGTGTACGAACTATCTAAAAAATCGAACATTTGCGGTAAAAATCGATAACACATATAGTGAGCTCATGTCTGTAACCGAAGGAACAGCTCAAGGATCCGTGATGGGCCCACTTCACTTCCTATCCTATGTTAATGACATGAGCAATTACATCAGATATAGCACATGTTTTCAATTCGCAGATGACACGTGCCTTGTAATTTCTGATAGAAATCCTAACACGGCATGTGAACACTTACAATCCGATCTGAATGCCTTAACAAGATGGTGTCATGATT
Organism: Synanthedon andrenaeformis; assembly: GCA_936446665.2. Taxonomy (NCBI): domain Eukaryota; kingdom Metazoa; phylum Arthropoda; class Insecta; order Lepidoptera; family Sesiidae; genus Synanthedon; species Synanthedon andrenaeformis. The sequence continues at coordinate 10,830,105 of OW387780.2, read as the reverse complement.
CCGGTCTTGTACTTAACGCAAACAAAACAAAATTGTTAATTATAAAATCACCGTACATTAGAGAATCCCATATACAGAACATAGTAGCTCATGAACATGATTGTTTACACACTGTCAGTATAAAATACTGCAACTGTCAATCTATAGATATTGTCAAAACCCAAACATACCTCGGATTAACTATAGACGACAAATTTAATTGGAACCCTCATATCGAACTAATTTGCGATAAATTAAGGATTTTCCTTGCAAATATTACAATATTAAAAAATCGCATACCATTTAAAGTGAAACTTATGCTTTATTATGCACTAGCAGAACCCTATATACAGTATGGACTTAGTAGTTATGGTCGAACCTACAAAAGTTATTTAAACAAAATCTACAAACTACAAGTAAAAATTCTAAAAACATTAGTCTCAACTAAAATTAAAAATAAATACTACGGCTATGAGAACGGCCTTTTTAAGCACTGTAAGATTTTACCAATAAAGAATCAGTTTTCTTTTTCAATACTGAAAGAAAAATTTTTTAACGATTCCTTAAAAAAATTGATGGAACACCCAGTATGCACTAGAGCTATTTCAAAAAAGCGATTACGTACACAGCGCGTAAATAATACATATGGCGAAAGGACTACCGCTTACATTGTCCCACACCTTATCAACGGCCTACCTTCAGATCTATGTAACAATATATCGATTAAAAATATTAAATTTAAATTAAAGAAATATTTTTTAAATTGTATGTACTTAATTAATAATAATATTAATAATAATTAATAGTATAGTTAGAATTATTAATAATTTCAAATGATAAAACGAGATTAAACCTCAGTGGTTTTTAGTTTTATCGTTTTACATGTTATTTTATAAAGTAGCCCTTAAAATTGGTAAAATTATAAATAAATAAATAAATAAAATATAAATTTCACTTATTCAACTCTCTGTTGTACTTTGTTTGGTAATTGCAAATGTCAACTACACAAAACGGTTACTGGCTATTACAACTCAACAAAGCTAGATACACAACTTGATAAAGGCAAATTAAAGGTATTATATATTATTATCTCAATGACTGAGGTTCATCTCTATGTTTGTCAGGAATATTCGTCAAATGTCACATTCCCGCAATATAAAACTCAAATTAAGAGGTTGGATAGAGTGTTTAACTTGTACTTGAAACATCTTCAATATAGATTTAACAATTTACCTACGTTTGCATCCCTTGGTCATAGACGAGTTCAGAAAGATCAACTGTTTTTATACAAGATTATGAATAATTATATTGATTCACCATTCTTATTAAGCAATATTGGATTGAGTTGCCCTCGAATATATTCACGCCGCAAGTGTTCGTTACACATTCCGTTCTGCAAAAGGAATTATACAAGTAATACCTTTTTGTATCGCTCTTGTAAATTTTATAACGAACACTTGCTAGATCTGGATATTTTCAGTTGTCCTATAGGAGCCTATAAACGAAGCCTTAAACAAGCTCTCGAAAATATAGTTGTGTAGTCTCCTTTTTGTTATGGCCAGTTTATTTGTTTATTTTGTATGTTATATGGTATTTGTTAACTGTTTCTTACCTTTTTTGTGTTTTCTCCTAGCTCGTAATGACTTGTAATATTATATGTTTGTAATTTAGTGGAAACTTTGCTGATTTATGTTCTTCTTGTATGTATATGTATAATGTGTAGCGAGATATTGTATGTTTCCCTAATATAAATTTAAAAAAAAAATTTAAAAAAAAATTCTCGGCGCTCTAGGGGCTGCTGCTGCTGTTGGTAGATTATTTTTGTTATATTTTTGTGATGAAGTTATGTAATATTAACAAAAAAATATATGAAATACATATATTATAAAATATACACAGTCACTGTCCGCCACTGACTGTTTCTTGGTTAACTTCTACACTGCTCAAATGGTTTTGATACGGTTTTCATTAGTGGAAAAAGCAATGAACGAGAAAGGTTTATGTAGGTATATAATTTGTAGAAAAAAATGTATCTGAGCGAAGCCGAGAGTTAGCTATTATATTTAATTAGCAAATGTAGGTCATTAAATAATACATGATGTTCACCTTTATGTAAATACGCTTTATGTAAGTACTATATAGATGGATATAAACTTACCAAGTTTTATTACATAAAGGTGAGGACAATAGTATATAATCTTTGAAATATCGCCCTTTCTCCCTTGAGCTGAACACAACAGCGCATGATAGATGATTTCGTGAACGTAGGATTTACTTACAAATGCCTTCCAAGTATTTATAACTGATGAATATTGTTCCACAAAAATGTTGTTACATTTTATACATAATAGCGGTCCGCTCCCGGCTTCGCCCGGGGTGCTTTTTTTTTACGTAAAAAACCTTCCCTGATTATCCCTCTATCCATGAGTGAAGACAGAATTAAAATCGGTCCACCCGTTCTCGAGTTTTGCTCTTAGCAACACATTTAGGGATTCATTTTTATATTATAGATCAGGGTTCCCCAAACTATTTTGGACAAGTGACCCCTTTTCAACAATGAACTGTTACCTCAGACCCCCATGGTCAAATTACCTACTTTTAAGACCAACCCCCTTATTCATAATGGTCCGCTAACTTAAAGCAGCTATCTATCTTAGTCTATCTTTAGTTTTTTCCTATTGGTACAAAATACCTAGGTACTAAGGTGCCAATTAGAAAACTTTGCACTTGGTTAAGTGAGTGAAGTTGATTTCATTTTCTCGTCAAAATTTAACAAAATAAAAAGACAATCCAATTCAGTAAATATCAAGTTTAATTTATAATTATTACAAATTAATACATAAAGCATCTTAAGTTGGTAGGAAATTATATTTTAAAAACTATTAATTCGCAAAGAGAAAATAAAACATTCAGTGCGATGGATGAACCTGGTGACTATCTACCAATCTAGCTACATCCGGTTCAATATTAGTGAGTTGCAGCCTTAAATCTCCACGTTCGTTGATTTTCAAACGGTTTCTTTGTTTTGTCAAAATGTTTGTTACCACACTGAAGCTTTTTTCAACTAGATATGATGATGGAAAAGCGATAAGGTATTTTTCAGCAATGTTCCACAATGTAGGATACTGTGTTTCAATTTTGCGTTGCAACCAGAACTTCTGATAGCCTTGGTTGAACTTTTGCTTAAGCTCTTCGTCTGTGCTGATGGTAATCAACTCTTCTTGCATTATCACATTGGCTTCTTCTATGGCTGTGGTGTTATACGGATTTATTATCCATTGAGGAATTTGTAAATTTAAAAGATCATCAAACCTCTCCGTAAAATCCTTGTGTAATGCGTCCAAGTGAGTAACATATAATAAAATGTCATCATCTTGAAGCATTTTTGGTAATTTTGACAAATGCGGAAACTGCGAATATTCTTTTCTGCCTAAATTTTGTTTATAAAGAACTAGTTTACCCACGAAGGCCGATATTATTGATTTTGTTTTAATCAAGTTAAGATCATCACCCTGTAGTTGCAAATTAACTTTGTTGAACATTCCAAAGATATCAGTCAAGTAATAAATATCTGTTTTACAATTGTTCAGATTTTCTTTCAAATTCGGATCTTTTTCTTGTAAAAACTCCAACACAGATTCAAAAAGGGCTGAAAATCTTTCTAAGCAAGAGCCTCTTGATAGCCAGCGAACTTCAGTGTGCAGAAGTAACCGAGTAAAGACTTCGTCGTTTTCGTCACATAGTTGAGCAAATAACCGAGAGTTCAAAGAATTGCTTCGAATCTTGTTGATAGCATTTATTACATATTGTAAAGACTTATGCAATCTAGGACTCAGCTTTTTTGCTGCTAAATGCTGCCTGTGAATCACACAGTGAATAACCAGTACATCAGGCAGTTGTCGCTTTAAGTGAGCTATAAAGCCACGATGACGACCAACCATAGACGGTGCACCATCAGTCGCAACAGAAACAATATTCTTCCATGGAATAGCTTTATCAGTAAAAAAATGTTCCACGGCCTGAAAAATCGATTCTCCTCTAGTATCAGTCTCTAAATATGCAGCAAAAATCAGTTCTTGGCACATATTTTCATCTTTGATAAATCGAACATATCCTAACAATAGAGCTTCATTGCCGGGTAATGTAGACTCGTCCAACTGGAGAGAGAATCTGCGGGTCTGTAAGAACTTGCATAAAATGTTTTCCACATCGCGTCCCATCTCATCTATGCGTCTCTGAACGGTGTTGTTGCTCAAAGGTATTCTCTTTAAAATATCATGTGCGGGTTTGTGCAATACATTGTTAAGGACCTCCGCAATGGCTGGTAAGATAAGCTGCTCTCCAATTGTATGGGGTTTCCCCGACTTCGCTATTAGTAAAGATATATTATAGGACGCTCGTAAACCATCATTGTCTCGAATAGATGATGACGCAAACATCGATCCTATGGATGGCCTTTTGTCTAGTTTTTCTTTCAGTGCTTGAAAATATGACAAGGGCTTACTTTTTTTGTTAGCATGTACTCTTGATAAGTGGTCATCCATTTTTGAAGGCTTCATGGCATCGTTACTAAATACTTTTTCACATATGAGACACATCGGGAAGTGTTGATTTGATGGAGATGCAATAAATCCGAACTTCAAGTAGTCCAAACTGTATTGTCTGCATTTTTTTTTCGTGTCCGCCATCATAAAACTTTCAGTAATTCTGCAAACAAAAAAATAAGGAACCTAAATAAAAAACAATAATAAACTGTTAAATTTGCACACTATCTTATTTTTATCACACTCAGTTAATGGATTCTTGTTAAGTATTACTGACTTACTCTTTGATAAACTTTGATACCTATATTGGGAAGTAACTACAGTAGGTAATTAGGTATAGAAACTTCGTATTAGGTAATTAGGTAGAATAAGAACGAAAACCAAAGACTTAAGTGTTAGTAATTTTTACAAATACAATTATACATACCTATTTAAAATATGTTGTATGTTGTGTTTAACACTTTTTCAGTCACTTTACTTCACTTAATTTAGCTTTGTAATAAGTTTGTAATCTCTTGAAATAAATGAGTACTTAGCTATATGAGTTTTTATCGTTCAAGCTCCAACGAATTTCAAAACGCAAATGAACTTTCAACCTAAATGCAAGCTCGTTAAATAGTAAAATATCAGGAACATGTTTGGACTTGATCATGAATTCGTTCGTCTTAATTCGCGTAAAGCCGCTATCACACTATTCAATTTGAACGATTCCAATTTAGGAAATCGGAAGGTGTGATCGCAGTTAGAACAGATTGGATTCAATTAAGAGTTTATCCATTTTCAACTCTATATCTTCGATTTAGAAATCAATTTAGCGTAGTGTGATCACGAGCTCACTACTTAGATTCCTAAATAGGAATCGTTCAAATTGAATAGTGTGATAAGCACTTTATCGTCAAATAGAGAGCAAGTCAAAACGCCGCTGAAAGACGTACGCTCCAACTCAATCTTGCACAAACTTGTCCACATAGACTTGCCGAGTTTTTCATCTTGTACGAACTTGAAACTTTACATTCCTGGAACATTATTTCCTACAAAAATATTAATTATTCTTAGTACACGTAACACAACATAAACAATACAGTAACTACCTACTTACCTATCTTGAAAGTTTTAAATAAGAACTTGTGTTAATATAATAGGGGTCGATTTTTAGACCTCGTCGACCCCCAAAATCACTTTTCGTTTATGTCGACCCCTAGGAAACCGATATCGACCCCAAGGGGTCGATATCGACCACTTTGGGAATCCCTGTTATAGATATTACATTTGTTTATTATATGCTAGCTGTGCACCGCGCCTTCACTTACCCTCAAATTTTATAACAAAAATAAAATAATCGATATTTTTTTACATTATACTCAAACTCTAAAAACTTTTAGATTCATCCTGTTAAAATACTAATAATGTTAAGTTTAAAGAGGTATATTTACATTGTCATGTTTGTTCAATAAATAACAGATTCCTGGTAAAGAAACGAGCATTCGTTACTCCAACATTTTTTTGGCAAACATCATAATTGGTGAACAAATTTAAAGGTTGTAATAAAAAGCGAACGGGTAACGTCTGCTGAAAACGTTTCAACGGTTTTATTCTTATTCGGGAAGTTGGCAGCTCGTTACGTACCTCTCTTACAAATTAAGATGAGAACTTCAAGAGTTTTCTAGAGGGAACAACAATTGTAGAATTAAAGCGTGAATTTATTTGTTGAGAAGTTTTTCTTTCTCATTAAACTCTACAAAGATGGGAACAGTAGATTGGAGGTTTTATAGTTTACACGAAGGGTTGAGTTTACACATTTACAAGACATCTTATATATGTAAGTATTCTAGACATTTTTAATTTTGTAATTTTCATAAATTTCCATCGCTATCCAAAAAATATACTAAATTGAAAAAACAAAAATACGAAAAATATGCAATTTGATTTTGAAGCATTTAATCGATGTAAAGTACTTGCCTTAGCGCTCTGTCTCAAGGGTCCCAGGTTCGATTCTCGACAGGACTAACTTTGGAAATGACCTTTCCGAAGTTGGTTCTGGTTAGGGTCTGGCAAGTAGTGGAAGGACCACTGCCTTTTGCAGTCATTTGAACAACCAATCTGGCAGCAGTAACAACCGCCAGTGAGGTAACCAAGAGACGCCAGAACCCATTTCCCTACCACTTCCTAATCCCTTATCCTATAGAAAAAACCCACTTGTGGTACCTTTTCCGTTACTCCTGTATATAGGCGATTGTAACCACCTACTATCCTGTCTGTGGACCTTTACATTTAAAAAAAATCAATCTTAGACATAAAGTATAGAACCAACGAATAGAATTGCTTCTCGGAAGTTTTGTTTGTTTTAAAAAAGTACGCGAGGTAAAACATCAGCGAAAACTCTTCCAGGAAGGATTTTGTAATTTTGCCAATAAATATTTTCCGGAAAAACGTAGTCTCAGTTTTGATTCCATTAGGGTCTTTATTTTTTTTTGACTCGCTAACGTAACTTCATCAGTTATTTATTTGTTTTTTTACAGATAATAAAAAACGCGATATATAGAAATTGAACTAAATACATTCCCTTTAAGTAATTACAGTCATATTAGAGTGAAAATGTAGCAACGCACATATCCCTGGTGTTGTTTGATTAACCAATTGAGAGACCGTCAAGTTTCAGCCTGTCTATCGAACTTTATAGCACCATTTTAATATTCAATAATTGAAACATGCCCTGAAAATGAATAGAGCAAATATAGATTAATATAGAAATAGAATATAAATTTTGTTTAGCCTTAAGTATTGTTATCAAATAAATGGTGTTCTAGTATTAACTTACATATAGAAATAAGTTTTTGTTTTTTTTTATGTTAAGACTTGGCGGACAGTCTGAAAGCCCACGTCTTCGTCCGCGTTGAATAATATTAAGTAGCCTATCCTGTGTCCCGTACGTCCAAATGTTTATCTACCAAGTTTCATAAAAATCAGTTAATTCGTTTCAGAGTTATGGAGGAACATACATACATACATACATATATACATACAGAAAAAAAATCTAAAAATCGTTAATTTAGTTTCAGTATCATGTTTAGAGCCTATAAACACGATATCTCTGAAAACAAAGTAACTTACTCCATGACCGACCCTTACAGATTTATTATTAGTATTGATATTGATACATTTGAACAGAAGCAATACAACGACTGTTTACGTGCGTCGCAGATCATCCTCTTTCCTGAAACATTATGTGTACTGTTATTTCACCGTAGCGTAAGAATGTAAGAAACCGTAATGTAAGAAGTCGTTACTACCACCAGACGGGCTGAGTACTGAATTTTTTCATGTATGCTGCTGACCTAACTTATGTACCGACAGAAAACATTACTAGTGCTACTCTTAATTCATTGTAGTCTTAATACAACCTCTTGTGAGTATTGAAAAGGTGTGATAGACTTTTAACTAAATGTTATAAGCACTAAACCTAAGTAACGCTTTTAAAATTTTTATTCTTGAGTCTCAATTCTCATTAGGAAACCGAGTTGGTAGGGTATGCTCATGCGAGCAAACGCTTGGTACGTGCTTCGCATCCCTGTGTAGTAATCTCGTTCATCCGTAAACCCGTAATACAATAACCACATTTTGCTACTAGGTATATAACTAAATTATAGATATAAAAAATAAAAATATTATTGTGTAGCACAAAATAGCAGTATCTTACAATCGTTATTATTTTACCACTAGCTGGTGCCTTGACTTCGTCAACGTTGAAATATGAAAAAATTTAAAAATATAAATTATTTCAAAAATCTATAATATAAAAATGAATCCCTAAATGTGTTGCTAAGCGCAAAACTCGAGAACGGGTGGACCGATTTTAATTCTGTCTTCACTCATGGATAGAGGGATAATCAGGGAAGGTTTTTACGTAAAAAAAAATGCACCCCGGGCGAAGCCGGGAGCGAGCCGCTAGTATAAATATAAAAATATACGGCAGTGATGCCATGCCACCACTTTTTATTGCTACTGCCACCACACCAGTAGCGCCAAATTTTTTATATTTTAAGACGATCCCTCGGAAAAAAAAAATCTCGATAAACATTATCCTATACCTCTGAAAACGTGTATCGAAAATTTTATGGCGATCGATTAAGTAGTTAAGGCGTAGGTAAAAAATAAACAAACCATTTTTCGCCTTAGTAATTACAGATTATGAGCATATATATAATTAAAAATTATCTTTAGGACTGTAGACAAAAATGTGTACTCTTATAATTGAAATGAATACTAATCTTTCTTTTTAACTATTAACTTTTGTTAATGTACCTAACTTATAAATAAATACAAACTCCTTAAAAAAAATCACGACATCTAAATTCTAAACGTAAAAACAGAGCACGTATTCCCAGTTACAAACGAATTGAATAGAAGCTACAAGAGAAAGTTTTACGCTGCAATCGTAAAAATAAAAGATTGAAGAAAGTATGTACTAGTACGAGTATCGCGATAGACGTTGGAAGCTAAATTGAACGTCGACACCATTTGAGCCGAGCTACTGATTCCCGCATAGTTGCACTGAACCCCCTGCACAACCTACAACCACCCACTGCACTGCAACGCTTAATGAACCACTGAATAAGCTGCTAGCTAACTCTGCACCTGGAAAACGCTATGTCCGTCCAAATTACACGAAACTGGAAATTGTGTAAACCTGTGGAACGTTTAAATTAAACAGTATCTTAAAATAAATTAAATCTTTAAAATAAATTAAACAAATTAACAGAAAAAAAAGTATTTTTTTGAAAATAATTAGTTTTTAAGTTTTTATGTTAAATTTGTATCTTCATTGGTATGTAATTATGTTAATAAAAATAAATGTACGTTTTTAATAATATATAATAAGTAGGTAATTTGATTAAATAATGTTAGCAAAATATTAATATTTAGCAAAAACTATCTCAATCTAAACATTACTTTTAAGGCTGAAATAAGATTAAAATCTGTTTTTGAACAGTATCTTATTTCAAGGCCGCATCTTATCACGTTTTATCTGAAACTTTGTATTTTCAAAGTCTATTTAGAAGTGATTTAATTATCTATTTATTTATATCACAAATTCAGTTGAACAGTTGAGTTAATTATAACAATTATCAATGTTAGTGAATATGTTGGGATGTTCATTACTCGTTCATTTGTAAGTCAATAAATGGATTTGGGATAAATGTTAAACATTGTTATGTTTTAATAAATAGAATCATATTTGTCTAGGTTTTATTGAGATAATAAATCATATTTAATTATCTTTTAATAACTTTTTAACTCTGAACTTATCAATGGGTGACACGAACGAAGTTAACAAAAGTTAACAACAGCTTCTATAGTTAACAATTACTTATTAACAACGTCTTACACAACTAGACAAAGGAAGAAATGCTTAGTTATGTATAGTTATACTTGCTTAGTTATAGTTATTATTATTCTGTAGGTTTTCCAGTTGAGAAACGCCACAAAGTGTTTTTGCACTTTGCATCCCTCTTTAGCACAGGAATAAGGTAACGAGATAGTTTGCAATGTGTGGCTCGAGGGGATTGTAGCAATGACAGTAATTCCGACAAATAGACGCGGAGATGTCGAGACGCGACAACCGCTGACATTTAAGACACCAATAGATTAAATTTATATTCGAGCCGCTTTTCTTTCTTAAATACTAGGGGTGTTCAATAAAAAGTGACAATGAAATATACTCCTTGGTAAGAAAAAAAAATTGATACTGGCAGGCAAACCCTAGACATTTGTTATAATAATAATTAAAAAAGTTTTCGATTTTCATTTGTATTTTAAAAATTGTAGTCATTTGTTTTCTACGTTTCGGAACGTGTTCTCGAAAATAGAGAAAATTGAAATTCGCGCATTAATTAAACATCTCTGTTTAATTTTTTTTTACTACGGAGCATTGCAAGGAACATTAGGGGTTCATGCTCCTCCATACTCTACAGTTCCTCGTTGGTGTGCTGAGTTTAAGCGAGGAAGATCTTCCACCAACGACGGCAGTAACCGAACAAATTATAAAAAAGTTAAAAAAATTGTTTTAGCGGATCGTCGTTACAGTTCGTTTTATAGCTGAAGAAATGAAGATTTCGATATTATTTGATTATGGGAGTGTCTATAATATTATGCATAAAAAAAGTGTCCGCGCTGGGTGACCAGAATGCTTACGGATGCGCAGAAACAAACCAGACTAAAGATTTCGCGAAGTTGTTTGGATTTGTTGCAGCAAGATCCTGATCGATTTTTGTCTCGATTTATAACCATGGTTGAAACATGGCTTCATCATTATGACCCGAAAACGAAACAGCAGTCGATGACTTGGAAGAGACCGTCATCTCCAACTCCTAAGAAATTTAAGGCAACTCCATCCGCTGGTAAAATCATGGGCTCTCTTTTCTGGGACAGCTAAGGGGTAGTAATAATCGAATACCTCAATCATGGAGCCACTATTACGGGGAATTTATATGCAGGACAAATAAAAACAAAGGCCCAACGAAATGCGGCGTTTTTTTTTTATTCTTTTTTTTTTTGATTCCCGTAAAGTGATTAATTTTGTTTCTCGTTTTAGAATCCTCAGTGAGAGTCAATAAGACATATCCTTCTTACTTATTAAAAAAAGATTGAAAATGAAAATTTGAGCAGAGATAGATCATTCCCTTCATCATTCATTCAATATTCAATTGACCTATTGAAACCAGTTAATTTTACCACTCATTTAATAGTTCTATTCTCCGTTATATCCCTAAAGTTAGTCAATAGTAGTTAATTCTTCCCATGGCCGGACGTGTCGCCCTCAGGAACGCAATTAGCATCGACCCCTGTAATTAACTGAACACCGCCGAGGCCTATATGCCGCCACAGTGTTTTAAATACAGTGTTTTAAATATAGTGATTCAACTCGATTTAATCTTGGCATTAGCGATTAGCAGCCCGTTTGGCGGCAGTAAAGATTTCCTTACAAATCACCGTTAAAGTGTCGTGTTATATGTAAATCCCTCTAAATAATCTGCATATATCAATAACTTATTTGGTTAATCTTCACATACCAGCAACCAGCATTGCAGTACCTATAGCTTTGCTTGTGTTAAAAGGCGAGGGTAGCCACCCATCATCGAGTAAAACACTAGCCTTTTTTTTTACAAGAGGAATCCATCATGGATACCCACCGGCCTGGGGACAGACCGATGGGTTATGTCGGACTCCTGCCCCGAGATGGTATTGGGGAAGACCTACCGACTAAACCTCTTGGCGTCCTTCACGTCCGCTATAAGGCGAAGTTGCGAGGTCGGACGAACACTCTTCCGCAACTCCGCCGCGGGGGTCCGTAACCGGACACTGCTCATGAGGACGGCGCACCCGAACTGCCAAAGTGCGCCGTGCCTCTCAGGATGAAACGGACGGTAGAGTCCCCATCTACCGCCCTAGTCCTGTCAGGGATCCAGGTGGCGAGCGTACGCCATCTTCGCAGGTGGCGAGATGACATCTTCGCAGGTGGCGAGATGACATCTTCGCAGAAGGATTGAATCGCTCGCCAAGCGGCTCTGCTGCCGACCATAGCTTTCACTACGGCCGGCAAAGAGAAGTCAAGTCCAATGGTCGCAGCGAGCTCAGTTCGCTGCGCCGACCATCTAGGGCACTCCGCAAGAAGTGAAACACTAGCCTGAATGCAAAAATATAATTTAAAATAATCTTTTAGCATTTGTAACCTCTAAGAATTAAATAAAAAAATTAATAATTATTTTTATAATACTCTAGAAAATCACTTAAAAGTAGCTTAAAAGTGATGATAAGTTTTGACACACAGCTGATTGTCGCGATGACAAGTATTGACGATCGCGTGATGATGTGCTAATAATACTCATAAACGATGCAAAGTTTAATCAAACAATGCAACGTCTAATTAAATACAATTTGATTCCCAATACTAATCCATAGTAAGAGTAGAGTAAGATTAAGGATAACGGTTAGGAATTATACTAACTCTTATTAACAGCTTGTGCTAGAAAACTATGGTTATATCCAACAGTTGCGTTCCACGGTTGAGATGATAATGTTTATTTTATTTATTGAAGTTTAATCCTTAAGAATCGATTTTCATATATAAGCCCGGGGTATGAAAATTTATGGGATTAAAATCAAATGTCACATGTCACACGTTACGCGTTACAGGCTACAATATGCTTCAATAAATATAAACATTTAAATATTATTTTATATTATAATATTGTATACTCCACTTATAGGCTAACTCATGCATTATAAACGAACACATTTTCTGTTTACAAAATAAAGCTAAGAAAAAGAAAATAAAAAATAAAAATAGGCACACACTTTTTGTATACACCCATTCGCACACCATATTATAATTAACAAAACAACAAAACTCTAAAAACGACTATCAAGCAGTGCCTGATGACAGAAACTTTTTAACTTATTTTTTAAAAGATGCTACGGAACATCGTAAAATATCCATTTAAAAATTATTTAATTTATGTTATTGAGCATCATTTTAGAAATTTTTGTGCTAATTACCTATCTGTGAACCGGTTTGTCAGTTAGCCAACAGTCAATAATTTGTTCTATAAGTGTTACGTGATAAAAAAATATTCTTTTTTTTTCTATTTCATATCCCACGGTGCAATTTTTTCTTTAAATTTATATACACAAACCATCCTCGTTTATCGCTCTTTATAGAAAACCGTATCAAAATCCGTTGGGTGCTTTAGAAGTTAGAAGAAAAACAGACAGAAGCGGACAGAGACCTTATTTTATAATATGTATATAGATTAAAAAATAGATTTAGGTTTCCATGCTTCTAACTGAGTGTATCTACTGTTTTTTTGTTTATTGTATGTGGACGCAACACGCCGTACCGGCGGCGGCGGTGGACCGCGGAAGCTTGAACATTTTACATTGTTCTATATTCGATGTTTACTCTCTAAATGATGATTTATACTCGCAGTTCGTGCTTAAATTTGGCAATAACATTTAGTTTCATTTACTGAGACAAATTATGGGTATTCCCTTTTATCATTTAGATGGAATTGAGTCGGTTAAATAAAGATTTTATTGTTTTCTATAGTGGTAAAGTTTGTATAAGATATTCTTCAAAAGTACTCATCCGATTTTAAAAAATCTTTCACCAATATGTAGTTAAAATGGAATTTTAGGACGGGCATACGCTAAATATTCCACGCGGGCAAAGCCGCGGGCACTAGCTATCTATATTAAAGTTCCAACGCTTGGCAAAAGTATAATGTCAGGCGTTATATTGCTTTACTAATTTTGCCAGGCGTTATATCCTTTATTTTTCACCGCAGACGAAGTCGCGGGCACCAGCTAGTATATAAATGTAATTTTTTTTTTGTGATATAATTTATTTGTCTTGATCTATGTCTTCGACAATCACACTTCGTATACAATGTTAGGGTTAAAATTGACATAAATGACTGTGACTTTTAAACATTGTACAAAACTATTTCTATACTAATATTCAAAAGAGAAAAGTTTTCATTTCATCCTATCTACTATACCTACAAGACTAGTAGAGGTATAATAGATACACTTATTTTAACTACTTAATCTCTAGAGACCAGATAATATAACTAGCTCGAAATATGCATGCAAATATTCATGAAAAGTATCAAAATATACAACACTAAATAATAAAGAAATAAATAAATAAATAAATAGCCCTCAGGTATATTGAGAAACGATGGTAGGAGACCGGATGGGATGTCTCTGATTCCATGGAGATTGGGTAGAGTGCTGGTGTGGGATGCTACCTGTGTAGACACACTAGCCCCTTCGCATCTCCATGGAACATCTATAAAGGCAGCAACCGCAGCAGAGGCGGCTGAGAAAAATAAAATTCTAAAATATAATGGCCTCGGCGCCGAATATAGTTTTGTTCCATTTGGAGTTGAGACACTCGGTCCGTGGGGCCTGCAGCAATGGGCCTTTTCAAAGATATTTCGAAGAGGCTTAATGATGCGACGGGAGACCGAAGAGCTGGCGCTTTCCTCGGCCAACGTATTAGTTTGGTCATTCAACGAGGAAATGCTGCCAGCGTCCTTGGTACAATGCCGCAGGGTCTATTTTTATATTGAGTTTTAGTTTTAGATAAAGAATAACATAACAATAATAATTTATTTCAAAATCTGAATACAATCACGAATTGTAAACGAAATAGCAGACCTAATTGGTATGCATTTACCAGTATGCATTTACTAGAAATAACAACCAAATTGATTATATTCTGCACAATAGACGCACGTTGAATATAATCGTCTTTTGGTTTCTTTCTTTCTTTTTTTTTCAAATTTAGCCAAATTTAGCCAAATTTAGCCACACATCGCTGGTAGCTATGGATCCGCTGAATCGTATACTTTTCTTTTCATTTGGACGATACAAATGTAGGCCCTTTGACCTAAATCATGTTCAGTAAACCTCCGACCCTCCGGCGTTCGACCCAATAAAATCAAATGACGCACCCCCGCAATTAACCCCGCCCCTATAAACTAACCCCATGGGAGTTCTTTATCTTCTTTTTGTGTTAAGGTCGACTGACAGGTTCACGGTCCATGATGGTTAGGTGGCTAACGTTGCCTATAACTGATGGTCTGCCTGTCTGTCGCCCTTAACATAAAAAAAATGCAATGAAGGCATAAGTTATCACATAAAATCTGCAAAACGTTCATATGTGTAACTTACATGCCCAGTGAGTGTTTTTCATAGCTATAAAACTTGCTGTAGGTATATATATGTTTTTCTGTTAAGTAAATAAATATTTTACATTTTTTTTATTACATAATTAGCATTGAAAACGTTTTACAAAAATTAATGTACGTTAGAGGGGGGTGCACTGTCCTGTCAATACTGATATGATGATTGGGAAAAATATTAATTAACGACTTTTACGATACATGTTGTGCCTAAAAAAATACAATAAAAAAGTACTTACATATAAATTTCAAATGATAATTTTAATACTTTAGGGAATCTCCTGAATTCTTTAAGGTAATATCAACGAAACGGCGTACATTTGTTTTTTATTTACAAAATTGGCCACCTCGACTTTTTAGTTACTTACGAAAAGGTGAAGTAGTGTATGTCAATGAAATTTCAAATATCATATAATTATTATTCATATAAATACTTAAATGCGAAACTTAATATGATAAAAATACTTAATATGATTTTTTAATAGAAAATCAATTTTGACTTATTTATTTTGACACTTGGGTAAAACTTTTGTTCTAAATGATTTTTAAGAAAGATCTAGAAAAATAAAATAACCTACTAGTTCTAGTGAAATGGATCTATTGCGATTAATTCACTCTGATTATTGGAAACACAAATACGTTTCTTTAATATTTATTTCTAAAGATGCTTGTTACCAGTAAATGCCGCAATGTTTTCATTCTGAGAAACACAGCCTTTCTTTGATTTTAATTTTCTCTAAACCAATGAAGCGATCCATTCTGAAATTGGAGAGCTTTCAATAAATTTTCTTTTCGTAATTTGAATATTTTTGAATGAGAAAGATTTATTGGAATTTCATAATTTTTTTTCGCTTGCAATGTATTTTGAGACCAAAATACAAATTATATAGAATTTAAAGAGTTGTTAGTAACATTTCAGATACTCTAATAGCCTTCGACGTTAATTTAAAAGAAAATAATATCGTCTTAGAATGATATCATTTACAAAATGATGGTGCGTTAGTTCATTTCCTTTTTTTATTCGGTGTATAGAAAGGTCATTCAAAAATAGAACAGAATCCTTTTATTACAAGATAAAGGACTTCTCCCCTTGATACGAGTACATTGAGCAACGTCTATCCGCATTAAATACCTACTTTTTTTTTTTTCAATATAAAGTCGAAGGAAGGTTCTCGTGAAGAGAAAAATTTGAAAAAGTATTCGCAAAAACTTAAAATCCCTATTTTTTATAGCACACCAGCTGCCATAGTCCAAGCTTTAACATAAGGACATGTGTCGTGTCAGCTAGTTATAAATAATAATAAGCTCTCGAGTACTTCAATTATAGATATAAATCGAAAATCGATGAACATTACATCTGATATGGGAATGTTTCTAGTATATTTTTATATTATGTCACGACAAAATAATAATGTAAGGTGCCTACATACGAAAATTACTCCTATCAATAAAAGTGAAATTGCTAAAACTTTCATTTACATAATATTACAGACATAAGTCAATATTCATATACTGTGAACTGAAGTTACAATGAAAACATTTATAACAGAAGCTAGAAATTGTTTAGAAGGCATATTTTTTATGTCAAGGTCGACAGACAGGCTGACGGTTCACTTGATGGTAGGTGGCTACCGTCACCTATAACACAAGCAACACCACATGTGCTGCAAGTGCTCTGCCGACTACAGTAGATTTAAGCAAAAGGGGCTTTCAAGGGATAGAGAAATGGGCTCTATCATCCCCTACTTACTCCCCGAAACTGTTATTTCACTGTGGTCTTCTTTAAAGTGGTGGTTACTGTCACCAGACGGGCTGCCCAAATGACTGCGGAACGGAGTGTGCCCTGCCACTACTTTAATATGTGAATAGCTTAAGCAATGTAGCAAAAATCAACTATGTATTTCTGTTTTAATTTGTAAAGAATATTTTATGATATATTATGGAAAAGTAAAAATGACTATCCATATTTGTTATTTAAGTTAAAACAACAACATAATATTACGTTCATGAATGATACTGTTTTATTTAATTTACCTATAATATGTTTTCTTTTCACAGTTCACATATAACGAATATTCATATCGACTAATATGCTAGTTAGACTTTACCTTTATGTAATCGGGTCAAACGGGACAAACAAAAGCAAAGTCAAGTGTCAACGGACACTTTTCGTAGGTAGGGTCAAAACTTTTGGGCCCAAGGGGACGACACCAATTTTTATTTTACGTCTGTTAAACAGTTTTGTTTATTTACTAGATTTTTTACACTGCTTCGTCCGGATAGTTACGTAGTTAAAAAGTTGCCTGTGAGCTACTCCCTCTGGGGTTTCTCAGGATTACCCCATAATAAAAATTGGAGGTCTAATAACTTATTGACATGTTTTTTTTAACACCTAAGGAAGAGGGACGCGGACAGAACCGCGTGCAAAAGCTAGCTTAAACAGTTTTAACTTTAAAACAAAAAATATTGCAAAGACAGAAAGAATATAACAGTAGTTGGATCGTACATCGCGGATTTCGAAGACTCAGAACAAATATTTGTGTTCCCAAGATTCCCTAGTGCAACGAATTCCCTGTGTAACGAGAAAAATAAACAAGTTTCTTCGTAGAAAATTTCAAAACCCTGGGGGATATTTCATTTAATATTAAGTTTGAACATTCAACAATGCAGTTCAAGTTGCAGTAAACTGTTTAATTGTTCGAGTTTCCGCTTGCTTGCCCTGTTGACACTGCGGACAGTTTTTGAATGACGCTGGTTATTCTCGGAGCACACAACAAAGCTACATACATAAAATACAATCAATTGGTGGAGTAATTTTTGGTGGCCGATTGGCTCAGATAGCATATTTATTTTTATGTTAAGGTCGGCAGACAGGCTGACGATCCACTTGATGGTAGGAGGCTACCGTCATCAATAACACAAGCAACGCCACAGTGTTACAAGTGCGCTGCCAACTTCAATAAGATTAAAGATAAGGGATTCTGATATGGGCTATAGCATGGCTTATTCGCTCACCGAAACACACCCTGTTATTTCACGGTGGTCTTCTGTAAGCGGGTGGTTACTGTCTCCAGCGGGCTGCCATAATGACTACGAAACGCAGTGTGCCCTGCCACTACTTTTTAGGTCCAGACAAGAGCCAAATTTGAAAAGTTCATTTCTAAAGTTGACTCTGCCGGGTATCGAACCCGGGACTCCTGATACAGAGCGTTATGGTGAACACCCTAACCACTAATCCAACGGTCTCATCAAAACATTTGTAGATATGATTGCCTGTTGTGCCATAGGTCACGGGTTCGAACCTCGCTCAAAAAAAAACGTTTGAAGGCATATCTATTCTGAATTTCTGGGTCCAGGTGTTTTCATATGAATTTTATTTATTTTATAGGATTTAATAAGGGAAATCGACAATGTTTTGCGGAATTTTCATTAGAAAGATATTCGCAGTCTAGTCTCATAATAATCGTCATGACACCTACACTTGGTATGGTTATTGTTGCCAATACTAACTGGCAATGGCTAAAATATTTCGCTTGTATAAAAAGCTAAAAAGATGTGAAAGGGATACAAAATGCGATGTGGTTAGATACGCCGTCAATCCCTCGTGGCCCATATATTGATACTTTACATATTTTCCGGCCAGTGGATATAGCAGCGAGTATCCGAGTATTTTCTTCAATCTTTTTAGGTTCGCTTGGATTACACTACTTTGCAAGCCGAAAAACCCGACAGTTTGATCTGTTTGTTAAGTCAAATTTGGATCATTTTGATAGATATTTCGATACATTTAAGTCATACATACTTTTTATTTTTACAGTCACCCATAGTAATATTATATCTGAGGCAACTTTTTGACCTATTTAAGTAAATATAGCGGTGTACTAACCCAACATACTTGTTGAATAAGTACTCCCGTTGTCAAATCAATTCCCAAAAAACAGAAGGGACGCTTCTACAAGAACTTAATTTTATAATATTATCTAAGAAATATAAAAAATGGCCCATAGAAATTATAAAATCACACAAACAATAAGATCTTAAATAGCTGTAAATGTCATTGCATTATTATATGTAAAAAAATAAATTAAATCAAATACGAGTAGCAACATAAAAGCAAGAATAAATCACGAACAAAAAATCGAAATAAGCTATTTTATAGCGATGAGTCATGGCGATAAAAAAATAAAAATCTAGTTAACCATTTTACGGCTGCCACCACTAGACTTAGCGCACTGTGGTTATAAAACGAATGACCCTCTCGTAATAATAAATTAATGTGGAACTAGAACTACATTTACCAGAGCAATGCAGTAAAAAGTGTGGCGTGACTTGTGTTACGCAAAAAATGACCTAAATTCCTCACTTAAAATCCATTACAGTTATTGGAAAATTATGGGGAAGGCCTATGTTCCAGCAGTGGACGTCCTGTGGCCAGATAAGCCAAACCAACGGAAAAAACCAACAGAATAAAAAGTAACTGTATGGATGACATTAGTTAGAGATACGAGGGAAAATAAATGTGTTTGTCAAATCTATTAATGTCTATCCATCGACCAGTTATTGTTCCAGACATGACATTATGAGTCGAAACAATGGAAAGTTACGTACCCCTCCCTATATATTCCATTTAACCTTTGCTGGAAACTTTCAAACAAAAACCATTATTCACACTTGACGTAGTATCTGGAAGAAGAGCTCTGACATTCAATGTACGCAGCCCGTGAACATCATTATTTCTCTACTCGAAGCTCATAAAATGTTACCTCGAAATTATTATGAATTTCGCATTATTACTCTACATTAATGCGGTTTATTTGCAAAAGTTCGCTTGAGATAACGGTACCTATAAAGAAATTGGTTTGTAGCTTTTCTTTTTTATACTTTTCTCAACTTTCACCTTCGTAGCTGCTTATATAGCTATTTAGGTATACATATTTAGCCTAATAATATTAAGTATAAATGCGAAAATTGTATGTTTGGATGTTTCTCAATAATGCGAAAATGGTTGAACTAATTGGGATGAAATTTTGCACACAGATAGTTTATTACCTGGATTAACATATAGGATAATGATACTGATTCCTGAGATATCGGCTAAAAATAAAAAATAAATCGGCGCCACTGTCGTCAACAGCGGCGACGACGCCACCGTCTTCACACTGATAAACATGTCAGGCGTTACTCAGGTGTTACATTTTTCGTTTTTTAATGCGGATAAAGTCGCGGACACCAGTTAGTTATAAAACGAAGTCGTTGTCCGCTTATGTCTAAACCACCCAACGTATTTTGATACGGTTTTCACTAATGGAAAGAGTGGTAAACGAGAAAGGTTTGTCGATATAATTTGCAGAAAAAATTGCACCCAATATACATAAGAATTTAAGAAGTGCCCAGGAAGTGAGACGCAATCAATTCCCTATTGGTAAGTCAAAATGTAAAACTCTAACGATGAGTATTTTTTTAAGCAAAAGTAGTTATTTATTACATAACTTCATTTAACATTGGGCAATATGTTACTGTCAGACGGCCCAGCGCGACCACCGGCAACCATAACCTTAATGAAGGCTATACATTATACCACACCGTAATTAAATAAGTTCATTATAACTAAAGTGGTTCTTCACATTATTTAGACAAGAGTTTTTGCACTATGTGTAAAAATAAAAATTTTGCTTAATAAGTAAAGTAATAGAACAAATCATAATAAATTAAATGCGTTATTATAGAGTTTAATATGAAACCTCAATGCCTCAATACCGTTGCAATACTTGTGAGAAAAAAGAAAAAAAGGAAAAGTTAATCTAATTATATTTGTTCGATTAGCAAAGATAAAAAACCCTTATAAAATTCTAAAACTAACATTCACTTACATCAATTCGATACACAATAAAATACATTAATAAACTCAATGCTCAATAGCGAAATTTTCATTCGAATAAAATATCATTTTCAAGTAATACCTACCTGCTGCATCACGTACAAACATCGCTTGCCATGGATCGTGACCGTGGTTACCTTTGTCGCATGAAAGTTATTTTTGAGTTGGAACAAAGAAATATTGATTGAATATCGAATCCACTGAGTATAATGCATAGAATGAAGATTAAAGTTTCTTACTTAACGTTTTATTTGAGTGTTTAATAACTGACTTTATAAAATACAGACAAAACCAGGACAATTCAAGTGCTTACAGACCCTTATAAGATAAAGATATTGTAATAATTAATAATTAATTTTAAAATTGCCTTAAATAATAATCATCAAACCTTAATTTTTTACTAAATTGTTACGAACCAGCAAGCTACATAACAATGTAAATAATGCTCTTACGAAAGCGTAAATGTATAGTCGATTTTCACTTAAAAATGTTATTATAAAAAAAAAACAGACATATCCAAACGCGTTTTCATAACATCAAACGCTTATGGAATATCATTCTTCAAATTTCCAATACACGAAGGAGTACAGAGTGATGAAGGTTATATAAAATTGTATTTTTGGTTATTTATTCCCTGTAGATTACCTCATATCTTTCTACTCGCATCTGCGTTTACTCCAGATGTAACTAACTCTCAGCGGGCAATTACAATATGTATCGCTTTATTTTTTTTTATTTTATGTTAAGATCATCAGACAGGCTGATGGTCCACTTGATGATACGTTGGTACAAGCAACGCAATATGTCCTGCCGACCTTAGTAGGATTGTGGATTTTGGACTTTGTGGAGAATTTACAATAAGCCTTCTTATGGGCGAACACTAGTAAAATTTAATTACTTATTTTTACTAAAAAATTTCGTAGTATGTAACAATTCGTACTTTTTTTTCTTAATTTACAAATACATACTTGTGTTGATAATAACAATGTTTAGAGGTTTGGTAATTTTATCGTGAATATTTATTTATTACAATAAAATTGTTGTGTCTCAGGGGTCACGGGTTCGATTCCTGCAAGGCCCACTATGGAAATGAACTTTTATACAACAGGTAACTCTGGTATTGCAACTTTACCTTTTTACATAAACTTTTTACAGAACTTAATTATTCAAAAAGTACTCAAAGAAATGAGCATAACAGTCACATTATGTAACTTTACAATCTGGTTAATGCACGAAAAAAACTTGCGTGCTTGCCACCATTTCACCGCAGTGATAACATTTGACTTTCAGCTATAACATGGCCAGTAGATATTCACATGAACAAATTAACAAAAAATCACATTACACTATAGGGCAGCTTGTACTGAAATTTTATTTTCACGAAAAACTACTAATATAACTAATACAAACTAATACTAATATAAACTACTAACTAATAATAACTGTTTCCGCCTGTCTTCATAAATTATAGCCTATCTGTACCTACTTCTAATTATTTATTTTTTTGCTACAAAGAACAAACATCCTCACAAACTTTCACTTCTGTAATATTATAATAGTACATGCAAAAGTTTGTCAGGATGGATATGGGTAGATATAGGTTTTTTTCTCTTTTACGCAAAAAAAAATATTTAACGGATTTTGATGAAACTTTACAGCAATATACATAGTTTGTATTAGTATATAACTAAACCATAATTTATAAAGCTACGCCGATTAATTCGCAGGTAAAATCTAGAATATCACAAATGTCTCTTAGAATTTTATATCATCAATATTAAATCTGTATTAACATATTAGTATTTTAAAATAACCTATATTAGTTTTTTTTTACTTACATATTCAACACCGTGTGGGTAACACGAAGTCGAATGTGTGTGGGGTAAGCGCTTACAGTACATTTTCATTGTTCAAGCATTTTCTAAATAACTCTTTTTACCAGCGAAGCACGTAACATGTTAATTGCTTACAATTGGAGTATACCTCACTTTTAACATCGTACATTACTCGAGCCAACTTCTTGTTCACTTGTTAAATTACAGACGTCAAAGTTTTTGACTGAATAATCTCGTTTCGATCAAAGTAAATTGCTACAAAGGGGGACTGCGAAGTTGACAAAAATTATATTAGTAAGAATTTTTTCGGTGGGGCCCGATGCAAATTTTCAATTAATTTACACAATATCGCCATATTACATGGGCTTTGACAATTCTGACAGAACGGATGACGACGGTCCGCCGTGAGACGCTTGGCAATGTTCGCTTCTCTACTCATTGTGACGCTTTATTGAAAACAATCCCAACTGTTAAGCAAAGGAATTATTAACTATAATATTTAATAAACTTTTAAATTGAAGAGACCCAAAATTATTTACAAACTGGCGTACCAGTGTGTATAAAAAATGTAAACATCTCTCAAGTATATACGTTGAAAGAGTAAGTAGAATCTGGTTGTAATAAAACAAGTGCTTGAGTTTAATGACGATTTTCGTTATTATTTGTCTAGGTCTAGATAGGTAGGTCATTTTATAATAATAATAATAATAATAACTTTAAAAAAAATAATAAACTAAAATATTATGTGAAAAAGTAAAATATAAAAATTAACAATCGGCTACTTATCACTTTCTATGAAGGGTGATATGCGACGTCACCCAATGTAAAGTATACACCAGTAGGTGTATGACGAAGCAGCTGAAGTCGCGAAGCGAAGCGAACTAAGTCCAAATCCCTATCGATCCTATATCTGCGTGATATTCTTGTGCAATAGAAAAAAGGGCAATTCGCCAGAACCGACTTGCCGGGTCAGCTAGTAAGTAGATAATAATATCGTATATGGGTAAGTAATATATGTATAAGTAATTTTATTTTGTTACATGTAAAAAGTGAGATTTTCATAGAGATTTTGACATAAATATTTGCATGGTATCCGAAATACATATTAAATATATTTATTTTGCAACTTATAATTTATTATTTAATTGTTTATGCATGTATGTAAACTTGTAAGTCTCTATCTGTTTTTTTCCATAATTTTAATATTATAAATGTGTGAAATTGTTATTTTGTTTAGGATAAAGAAATCTTACAAATTTGTAGATCGATATTTTACAAGTATATGAAATAAAGTCTCTGTCCGCCTCTGTCTGTCTTTCCTCTAAATTCTTCTAAACCACTCAACGAAATGTTATACGGTTTTCACTAATAGAAAGAGCGATAAACGAGAAAGGTTTTTTGTATATAATTTACAAAAAAAATAGCATCCGTGAGTATGCAATTAAGGCTCTCCTTATATCCAATTATCCGAGAAAGCTAAAGGTTACCTGATCGTTCCGTAACCGTCATTCTATTCCGCTGAAAATAGTTAAGAAAATTACTCTTTTTAATCCCTAGTTTCGACTAGACGTAAATGTTAGCTTCCCTCATACCTGATGCAATATAATTTTAACGCCATAATGTTATAAAATTTAGGAATACTACAACATAAACTGTATTATCAACAGAATAACATAACCGAACAGACTTATGACTATGACTTATGATTATGACTACCAACTATAGCTCAGTATAGGATTTACAATTAACCCTATGTATACAAGCTTAAATTAAATTTTAACACCTCACCTACACTACATTAAATACATTAAATATCTATAAATATAACTAGCTGAACCCGACCACGCTTTGCTGTGGTCTTATATTAAACTCGGCTGCCATAACTTCCACTTTAAATGTGACAACGGTTCTCGCTAAGTGAATTCTCCTCGCTTTCGGCTGATGGTACCGTAAAAAATTACATTATTACGATTATCAATTCTTGAAGCGGATTGCATATTGTGTAAAAATCCGTCGGCTAGTTTTCGAGTTTTTGAGTTATACACAAACCAACACAACATATTTATAT
This sequence comes from Synanthedon andrenaeformis, assembly GCA_936446665.2. Taxonomy (NCBI): domain Eukaryota; kingdom Metazoa; phylum Arthropoda; class Insecta; order Lepidoptera; family Sesiidae; genus Synanthedon; species Synanthedon andrenaeformis. The sequence goes on along the minus strand of OW387780.2, from coordinate 10,805,053 downwards.
ATGTATATAGATTAAATACATTAAATATAATATAGTCTACACTACATTGAATGTGTATTTACGTACTTATTCTTAGAAAACTTTTAAAAAAATGCCAAAGTTACGCTTTCACGCCTTAACTACTCAACAGATTATCACAGAGATACAAAAAAGGAGTTTTAACACTTAAGAGAAAGGGGCGCGATCGAAGTCGCAGGCAAAAGCTTGTGAAGCATGTCTAATATACAACAGAAATGCAGAATATAGTTAATGGGGAAGTCGATATCCTATAATCCATTTCCAAATATTACTTATTTACTTATAATATTTACTTATTTACAAGAGGAAGCAGCAACGAGAGCTCTATCTCAAAGGAATACTTCGACTCCATACATATCTTTTGAGTCATATTTGTTTCATACAAAATAATTGCATTGAACAGAAGGAATGTTTACTACAGGAAAATGTACTGAAACAAACGTTGGTAAAACAAACCGGCCGAATTTACTTTGGCACATCTTATCGAGTTAATAAAGAGAACGTTCCACGGAAACCCTCGTGGGATTGGATGGCTTAATCCGGTGAACTTGGCGTCTTATAAAAAGATTTCTCAATGACGTCGACTCCACAGTCGGTTAGTACTTTAGCCGTTTTATTATTGTGATTCATTTGTTGGCTGAATATCCCTCTAAAGGTTAATCTTTTTATATACTTACAATGAAGTTATTGTAGGAATACAAAAAAAGTAAGAAAAGAATAAAACTTGTAATTTCATAATAATAGTAGCATAGCACATCTGGCGGCAGTAACCACCCCATTACAGAAGACTACCATGAAATAATAGACACATGCTGTTGTGTTTCGGTGAATGATTAAGGGATGCCAGAGCTTATTTACCTATCCCTTCCTTATCCCTAATCCTTCTAAGGGCCGCAGCGCATTTGCAGCACATATGGCGTTTGCTTGTCTTATAGGCGACGGTAGCCACCTACCATCAAGTGGACTGTCAGCCTGCCTGTCTGTCTGTACCCCTGACAACGTGTATTCAAACTCATTCTTTAACTCGTACGAGCCTCATTCAGTACTCTGTACCATTGTACAGCAGAACCAAAACTACACAGCCATGAACCTTGTTCCTTTATTCTACTAGCTACATAAGGTCTCTTGACCCATGTCAGAGGAATCCTAGTCGCTAGGACAAAAAAAAATTCAAACGAGCCGAACAAAAATGTTCGACGAAAACCTAGCATTACGGAGAGAGAGAGAAAATCTAATTTTTTAATTAAAAGGCAGAAGAAACCGTAGGGCTATCTATATATAATATGCTAATAAGAAATTAGTATATTTTTCTAGAGGATTAACGCCAAGTTAGACTGTCATCTCCGTGATAGATCAATGACGGTGTACAATTTATGATGATAAGCGTCTGTTTCGGTGACACCCGGGGATAATAAATCTTCCTTCCTTGCCGACAATCTCTCAAGCTTCTCGCACCTTTTGAAGTTACCGCAACAATTTGGAAACCTCAATATGTTGAGTTAATATTGTACAAGTAAGTAAGTACAATACTCGTGAATCATCCTACTAATAATATATATGCTAAAGTTTGTGAGGAATGGTGGTGTGTAAATGTATGTATGTCTGTTACTCTTTCACTTGAAAACTATTAAATGGATTTGAATGAAATTTAGCAAACATATAGTTTATTACCTGGACTAACATATAGAATACTTTTTATCCTGGAAAAATGTTAGGTTCCCGAGGGATCGTCTAAAAATACAAAAAAATTAACGCCATGACTGTCGCACTGGTGACGCCAACTTCGTCAAGGCGATAGTATGTCAGGCGTTATTTAGGTATGATTTTTTTAATTTTTCAACGCAAACGGAGTCGCAGGCACCAACTAATGAGACATAGTTTAACATCATGTGCAATACTCATAAATAAATCAATCAGTAACTTAACATTCGCCACAAAAAAGCCTAACCAGTTTTCAAAGGCCATTATTTTCATTGTTCAAATAGCTTACCTACTAAGCTACTTAGTATAATCCTATGAACCCAATAAATAAGAAAAGTTTATAATAAAAGTAATGAAGTTATCAGACCTTTAACAGATATTTAAAACATTAAATTTTCATGGAACGCCCATGGTATAACTTTGGACATATTTTCGCTAAGACCTCTGAGCGATTAAGTTACGTTTGCTAATTAGTTTTCATTGGTTTTATAACTTAATACTTTGAATATTCATAAGGGTCGTTCTTCGCGTGTAATCCATTACTTACCTCATCATCATACGTATATACCAGTGTATTATTTAACCGACAATCTCGTATTATTTTTATCCCATTATTTCATTAGAAAAATAACGAAAACCTTTATTCGGAAGATTTTACTATAGTACTGTTTGTATACTATACTAGTGATCCGCTTCCGGTTTAGCTTGGGTGGCAATTTTATATATACAAACCTTCCTAGTTTATCCCTCTTTTCAATTGAAAACCGAATTAAAATCGGTAGAGCTGTTTCGGAGTCCATAGAGGACAAAATACTTACATTGATTATTATTTATATAAAATATGTTCCCGTAGGTTCGTAACTTTTTTTATTTTAACCTTAACTAAGAAGGTCAGTGCTGTACCTAAGCACGTTGGGAATTAAGTCGCGAGGCAGCAATCCAACTCAGGATTATTATCTTGTACCATTTCTACTACAAAGTAGATCGTCAGGCTTTTTTATTTTTAACGTTGGGAAATCCTCTTGGATACCTGGCAGTGTAGGAAACAGTGCAGGGTTATGCCGGATTCGTACCGGCAAAAACCCAAGGACTTTCTAGCGCGGCCACTTACCTGTAATATAACAACTGGACAGGCTGTCCCATACAAATGACAGATAATTTCGTGTACCATTTTGAAACGCCGCCGTACGAAAGTACGGAGAACTAATTTTGACGTTTGCGTATTTTTATTGCATAGATATGTATAATAGTGTCTGTTTTATCCTATTTGTTGATGTCTTAGGAAGTGTTTAAGTTTATTTGTGTCCGCTTGAGTTTTGAAACATGAGGAATAATGTAAAGGAAATTCTGTGAATGTTCCATGGACAATTTTAATTATTGCATGAGTAATTTTAGTTGGGAGTACATTCGCTCCATAGCGTACATAGCCAAAATGGCGTTTTTCAAATAGGCATAAAAATAATTTGACAGCAGCCTGTCCAGTGGTATATATTACAGGTCAGTGAGTGCGGCCGTTAATGGGAAGTGTCGCGGGGACGTTATGACACGACTTCGGTGCCCCGCCGCCTGTCAGAACCTCGGCGAACCCGAAAGCGGAGGTACGCCGGCAATCTCGGGCAATGGATCGCCAGCCCTTACATAAAAAATCGCTTTTACCATAATAGGTATGTATGCATATCTCGTACAATGCATATCTCATACTGCTGTTTACAAAAATCAATTTAGAAAGAAGCTGTATATTAATTTTATATTAAAAACCTTTTTCACCATTAGGTAACAAGTCTGAAAGATTAAGGCAGTATACTACAAAGGATTTTCAGGGTGCGTGTCATTTCATTAGTATAATGAGGATCGTTAGCGGTGAGGTCCGGAACACATAACAGTACGGGGAGGTTTCGTAATGGCCGCAGATAACGAACCAACGAAACTCCGACGCCGCTGGGATAAAAATTAAGAAACATTACTAATTAGCTAGGCAAAGGCCACACTGATTTAATAACATTTGTTTGAAAAAAGTGAACTACAGTCTAATTTATAAAGTATTTTGGAATTCTCGTGGCCGGTTCTTGCGAGACTAACTCACGGCGATTGATTTTTATATATAAAGAAGAAAATATTCAGATTTTAAAATGAAATTTTATTACCTGACCATAATATAAATAATTTGATTTACCTGAAAGTAAATATTTCGTCATCTAATCGTTAGAATTTATAGGGAAATTGTTCTGTAAACGATTACAAGATCAAAACTAGGTAAAAGTTCGAAATAACAAACAGCCGAAGCGCTCTTGTTTTTCAATGACCTATTCCTAATATGGCGTAGTCAGAAAGTGACCTTTTAAGAAAGTGACGTAGATCGCTTAAACGATTTTTTTAGAATAATAGGCAATATTATAAAAGAGGTTTTTACTGATCCGTTCCCTTTTACGATTCGATTCACCAGTTCGTAAAATATTCTAGACACGCTAAGATATGACCTTTGTGCAAACAGTTTCTAACAAGAACCTTTTCAGACAAATGAAAACTATTATAAAACCAATGTATATTAAGTTGTGTTACCCTTTTATTTTGTGTAAAGGCACATTTTATTTTTATTTTGTGTATAGGCTATCAGACAGGCTGACAGTTCACTTAATGGTAGTTGGTTATCATCGACTATTAACACAAGCAACGCCATTGCCGATCTTAGAAGCATTAAAGATAAAGAATTAGGAAGCCATTTAAGAACCCATTTCCCTATATCTTCCTTATCCCTTATTCTTAATCCTATTATAGTTGGCAGTGCACTTTCAGCACATGTGGCGTTGCCTGTGCTATAGGCGACGGTAACCACCTACCAAGTTCAAATTGACAACCATCCTGTCTGTCGACCTTAACATAAAAAAGAAGAATAGGGATACCTTACTCACTCAAAGGGAGTGGTTACAGCCGCCAAACGGCTGCCTGCGACTGTGAAACGCAGTGTGCCCTGCCCGCTGCTAACTTATCTAATGTTTGATTATCCTGAAACTTATGAAACTTTTCATGAATAGAAATCTTTCAAATTATACACCTGAATTAAATATCATTTAATTCAAGTCTCCTTGGAGATATTCTCTTGGTAAAAATTCCCTACAAAGTATTAAATTAAATCTGGTATTCCATTTGTGAACGCTGTCGCTTTGAGTTGGGAGTTTCATCCAGTTTGCCGGCAATCCCCTGAGGTGTTACAATTGTTACAAAGGATGTGCAAAAACTTGTATTCGCACCAAATAAAGTGTCTGTTTTAGGGTGCAGACTGTTTCGGGTGCCGCGTGCCGTGGCACTTTCATCTATATAAACTTATTCATTTATTCACTATATTCTCTATGTTTGTCCATTCGTACAAACAGTTGTGCTGAAAATCGTATTTGGACGAAATTAAGTCAACATTGTTTGCTTACATACACGACGTTGATGGAATATTTTCAATCAAGAATGACAGATTTTAATTTGAATTAATTTGAAATTTAAGTGTAAAAATTGCGAACTCATCTGGCGCAACCACATTATTACAGAATACCATTTTTAAACCCTGACGCCCGACGTAAAAACGGAGTGTTATAAGTTTAACGTGTGTGTCTGTGTATCTGTGTGTGTCTATGGAATCGTAACTCCTAAACGGATAGATCGATTTCGACCGGTTTTTTTTAAAGCTGTGTTTTTTTAAGCTGATGTGATGTGATCAGCCATTTCTTAGTTAGTTGACGAAAGTATTTCACTAACTTCCACAGATTCGATTGAGGTGATATTTGGTATAGGTACCTAACTCCTTAGCAACTTACATCAGATATAACGTAGATTGGGCTCAATAGAAAGCCGGGGGTTAGTTTATAATTTTCAATTATAGCTTGTAATTCCTCTATGATCAACGACGTCTTTGCAATTTCTCTGATGGTTACACAGATCTATAGTAGGGGAGCCCAAGAGGGGATTTTGGGATTTACTCGAACCCGTCAGATATTGCCAATGTATATTCCCCACATGTCTCCTATAAGGGATATATTAATCTGCCGGTAAAAATTTAAATACAACTCGAGCGCGTCAGATTTTCAGAGGGAATGTTAAGTGAACCCAAACTAAGCTCCCATTTAAAATACAGACGATTCGGATATAAGTTCGTAATAAATAATATATTAATAATTATTTTATTAATAATTTAATTTAATTAATAATTCGTAATAAATAATAAATAACGGTTATAATAAAATAAAATACGCAAGCTCGTGACAGCTTTTTGAAAATGCAAAAAAGATTTTTGGCTATTGCCATGTAGTAGTACCTACTCGAGCGTGTCAGATTTTCATACAGACGGTCCAGCCTGAATTCCTGATCGTGCTGATTCTTAATCTGACGATTATTTGGAGGATTTTTTTTAATACAGCGTCCACAAACTTTTGAACGCCTGTAGACGCTCACCTACCATCCTACCAACCATCCAATCTTCAAAATCCTATAGGTCCCCACTATCCTATAAATGACAAAAAAAATGGATATAAATAGAGTGCAAGCAGCTGCTTGTCATAAAACACTATTAATGTTCCAAAAGAAAGTAAATACAATAATGACATTGAGTTAACGTATATATGTAGACTATAGTCCATACTTCGACATATTGAGGGAGGTATCTGCTCATCTGTATAACTTTGTTTTGCATATCGAATTGATGAAGACAAAATTGTGCGAGCGGGTCAGACGATATCGCGTCTTTATTCGCACTTACGAGCCTCATGGGAGGGTGTAATGATTTTTTAACTCCTTGCCATGAAACCGTGCATGTATCGACTTGTTGACGATTTTACAGTACATACATCCGTAATTGCTTAACCTTGTCCAGCCACGTTCAACGACGAGTTATTTTGAAATTTTGTATTTAAGTAACTCGAATACACTATACAGTTTGATCTGTCTGACTAAGTGTAAAGTCAAGTGGTGCTCAGATTTCTTTTCTTCTATGCTGCGAAGATACGCGGGTAAAGAATTTTTTTGAACTGAGTCATCTGAACGACATTTTATCGTACAAATAACGAAAATTTCCATTTTCTTTTTAGTTTTTCTTTGAATTTTCGTCATAAACGTTACAGACTGAAATATTAATGTACTAGTTACGTTACGTGCAATTTATTTCATGGAATAGCTGTCATCGCTAAACTTTATCGGCTTCGCCAGGGGTGCAATTTTTTTTATAATATGAAAGTCTTCCACGTTTATCCATATTTCCTGTGTGAAGCCGAATTAAAGTTGGTCTACCTATTCTCGAGTTTTTGAAGCGTAGGTACACAAACTAACTTGATATTTTTATACATATTATATAAAAAAGAAGATGGTCATTATAATTACGATAAGAAAGTTAATCTTTGTTTCCCTCTTCTGCACTCTTATCTCTTAGTTTCCCTGTTATCCCAAGACAGTTACTGTCAAGCACTTATAAAACTTTCACATTCACAATTCACAAAGGAACTGTATTTGCAAGTTCCCAACCTCGGCGCTGTAGACAACGTAAATATAAGAAAAAAATTGTTTTGTTTTCGTTCAACTTTGCTCACAAAAATGTGGGATAAGATTTAATTTAAGTATAATCTTGGTCGTTTACTAAGATTCTACTCTTTTATAATAAATTTCGTCTTGAGTATTGTGTGTCAGATTAAATTAGGTGTCGTTGTTGACAATTCAGTACCCTAACCCTAACTATACAAACTTTCTAAATTTACTTATTTTACTTTCTTGTTATTTATATATTTACTTATCTAAATAATTTTTATACAAGTATTTTAAATCGTCAAACAATTAAAGACAAATTATTCTAACCATGGTTCACAAAGCGGTTTCTAAGGCAAACAGACTGTCAAAACAAACTCGCTCTTTTCAAATAAATATTTCATTAACAAAAGTGCACCATTAATAATAAAGTGTACAATAAATGTCATTTCGCATTTTTGTAAGGAAGATAATTTGCTTTCCTATACCATATAGGCCTTCATACACAAATTTCTTTTGATAGAATGTTTTGTATTTAGTTATTGACAGCTGTGACTTAAAGGAATCACATATTTTTTGGACTGGGGGCAATTTGAACACTAAATTTAATCTATTGCAAGCTATCCGCCCCCAGCTCTTTCCATTAGTCAAAACCTTATCCAAATCCGTAAGTGCGTTGGAAGACTTTAGCGGAGAAACAGATACATCTGATAAATAAAATATTCTAAAATAAAGCATACAAAAAACTGCCACAGCAAGTATTCTTTTGTGATAGGTATTTAATTTAATTATTTTTGAAATTTTAGCATACGCTTTTTCGACTTCTTCAAATAAGTAGGTTGTTTTGAAGAATTTTATTTGAATTACGTTTGAATTTTGTTAAGTTGTTTGATATGTTGGGAATTGGGAGTGATATCAATAAACTCGCCACAATATCATTTTCTTTATCACCGACGACTCTATGTACTTAGTATAAGGTAAACCCTATAGATTTATAGATATATATTTTTAACTAAAGTTAATTTCATAAATTCAATTGAGTTGATTTAACATTAAGACTTATTATTCGTAAACTCCTATAGCCCCCAGAACTTCACCCATAAATTTATAAGTGGATTAAAACACAAAAATCCGTCACTACGAGAGTGGATTTTCACAAATTCCAGAGCTGTTACAGTCTAAATGAGCTTTCAGCTAATTGAGATCCAATTTAGTAATTTCAGTGCCGCCGAAGACATCCGTAATTACGACCTCCGCTCGGCAGTCTAACGTCGCAAACACTGGGCATAGAATGGCCACAAAAACTTTGTCGATGACAAAATTAAATTAACTTCTCATTGGATCGGTACAGTCAGAACAACATTAAAGTATTTACGATATTTATGAGTGCCAAATGTTGGTACGAAGCACAACAATCACAACATCTTTGAGCCAAAACGAAGTTATTCTTTCCAATTTAAGTTTAAGAGCCGAAATTAAAAAAAAAATTTGCTGTTATTTTTAGATCAGTCCTAGATATTTTTAAACACAGTACATTAACTGTTGTTTGAAGTTGTAGTGTTTTTAAAGATCATCAGACAGTCTGTCTGTTTCTTCTAATCTCTTATGCTTGTCTATCTAACAATCTAACTATGTCGGTTGAGGTTAATTCGAGCATAAGGAAGTTTTTGTAGGTTCCAAAAAGTTTAAAAAATAAGAAAGAAAGAGAATATTTTTTACATAAAGGTCATCAGACAGGCTGACGGTCCACTCGATGGTAGGTGGCTACCGTCACCTATAACACAAGAAACGCCACAGGTGCTGCAAGTGCACTTTTGACCATAGTAGTTTAAATGAAAAGAGATTAGAAAGATATAGGGAAATGGGCTCTGGCATTCCTTACCCACTCACCAAGACAAAAGCAGACATTCTATTATTTCTGGTTTATTATCGATAACTACTGCTCAGTTTTCATCGTGCCTCTCGTGGTCACCTACCCACCTTCTTCTGACTTTTATTTTTATTTTGGCTCCGCTCCTAAGTGTTGTAGCGCCATATCAATAACATCTAATCTTCTTTAAGAATTTAAATATGAAATGCGAAAGGAATTTATCAAATCCGGGTAATAGTTCTTTAGTACTTTCACACACAAAAAAAATATACAAATATAAACAATTCTTTCAGATTTCTTATTAATATAGATGTAGAGTTTACAATTACTTAAAATTACTATATATTTTGGTCGGCCTGTCGAAACAAAACAGCATTCCATGCTTCATGTGATATACTATGACAGCATGTAACATACAACGCCATAATTCCAGACCGTTACATAGTGGCAGCGACACGCATCGAGTCCCTTGCTCACATTAACATACATATGGAGGTGCTCCTATTTATGTTATGATTACATTACCGTGACGACGACTGTTCGTAGACAAACATATAGCGATGGATTGAGAAAACAAGAAAATATACTAATAGCAAACAATGTTATATCAAGCCTTCAAATGTTATAACAACAATTCAGCTTAGATAATTTTTTAACACTAAGTATAACTTTTTTTAGTATGAAAGTTTAAATGTGATAGGCGGTTACTGTTTAGCAAGCTTACAAATATTAACCATACTCTCGTAAACTTATGTTGTTACTAATATTATTCTGATAGGATACTTACTTATGGCGTTACTTGTGTTTTAATAGCCAACAGAAGCCAGCTACCATCAAGTGAACCGTCAGCCTGCCTGCTAACCGTTACATAAAAAAATAAAAAATAAAAGGAGACATACTCATAGATATGAATTCTATAAACAATTGTATTTCAAAATGTTTCTTTAGAAAAATTCTTTTATTTGTTATTCCGTTCGCGAAGTGAATTTTTCTAGAAATGTTGTTACGAGAAAATAATATATAATCTGAATTTCATTTCTTTACAAACTAGTTTATACCTTATGCATACAAATGACAACAAATAAAAAACTAACTTCATTGCATATTTTTTTCACTAACTATCTTAGCAGCGTACCGAAATCGTAATATGAATTCAATAAAAACATCACTTACAAAAACATACATTCAGTGATATTATACATATACCTAAATTGGATTTATAAACATGCAGACAAGCTAAAACTCTAATGCTGCTGCTGAATTAACAAATATTAAAAAAAAAACAATGTAAGTACATTTATGAAAATGTTCATAAAAATATTTTTAAATTTAAAAAAAAGTTGCTTTCACAATTATGCACCGACAATGCACAGCAATTATTAATAATTAAATTTAATTCATTTATCAAAAGATGTTATATGCTATTCTATACCTATACTATGCTATGTTGCTGACAAAAATGATTTACATTGATTTATGTGAAGTAGTGTCAGGGCACACTACCTTTCGCAGTCATTTGTGCAGTGGTCTTTTGTAAAGAGGTTTAACCCCGTGATGAAACAGCATGTGTGCTGTTCATCGAGTAGCTTTCAGCAACAGCAAAAAAAATAACTAAATTTTACTTCACTTAAAATTTTAAAATTTTTGTTAGGACAGTCGACACTGGAATTTCTTTGTGAAAACCATCGTACTTATGAAGAAAAAAATAAGACGTTTTATGTGCGAACGTGCTAGGCGTTCGGCTGAAACTTATTCCTTCCTTTATGGGAAAAGGAAATTACCTATTACACGCCATCATGGACTTGCTATTACACGCGCTTACACAACAACTTTAGAAAATAAAGCCGGTTGTAAACGAGAAATATTCAAATTGAGAATATGAAATATGAAAACAAAACATCATTGGTGAAATTATTTTATCTAATAAATTGAATAAATTTTTGTATTGAAATTAAGAATTATTCTGTCAATTTCGAACTTCAAACTAAGACAGATAATTTATTGTTCGATTTGCGATTTTCGTTTTTGAATGAAATTATATAGTTTTGCTTAATGCACTATCGCACCTTGAAAAATAAAAAATAACCTATATCCTTTCCCACGCTTGAACAAATTCGAAGAGAATTTTCATTAATATCGGTTTTGCGGTTAAGCCGTAAAAACATCAGATAGAGAGATAGCTACATTTTATTACAATACATGCAATACAATACAATTTACAAATTTTTACGCCTGAAATATGATCGACCCTTTACTTCTAAATCACGTAACGATTGTATGTGAAATTATTTCTAAATTCACATTGGCTTACAAAGCATCATCAATCACCATTTTAATGTTTCACAGAGGCTACGTTATGCCCCGATATATCGTTTATGACTGATGTATGATTGACGACCTCATTTACTTGTTCTGTGATTCGATTGCTTGTTATCAGGTATCGAAACAGCGATTCATTTGAAAAAAAAAACGTCAGTCGTAGGCCTGCACGTCAGAAGTAAAAACTTAGCTTCACAAAGTTTAAGTTTTCAATTTTGAAACCTTGTATAAATGCCATATTGCCAAGAGGGGAATAGTACTTTTTTTTGTCATAGTTGGCTGAAGATAGATTTTTAACTATGACTCAATTAAACTTTTTTTTTTACACAAAATTATGACTGCCATCAAGAGCATAGTTATTGAGGATTACACCAAAACTAAATAACTGCAAAATTTGAAAATTGTCATCACAATCATGAACCTAGAAAAAACAACGGACGGAATTCCATATACTAATAAAGTGAAACGCCGTAGCAAGCTCGGTAGCGTGTATTTACACGTTAACACCCACAGACCCACACATACAAACCATAGTAAGCTCGGCGTCCGCCATTACGCTGCTAACGTTGATTAATGCACACGTAATGAGTAATTAAAATAACTATTTAATTATGCCACCTGTGTCATGAAATCTTGTTCCTGTAGCACTTTACGTGATAAAAAACTACAAGAAATCACTTTTCACATGTAAAAACGTGCCGCCATTACGGTGCTTCACTTTGTACGTTGACAGCATTCCGTCCGTTGTTTTTTCTAAGTTCATGATCACAATGCCCAAAAATTTTCATTCTAAAATTTTCATTCTGGAATAAAGTCCAGGTTGTCGATTTTCCCCTATTATCTCTGAACTAAATGACCTGGATTTTCTTTTATTATTTTTTCCAGAATTGCTATAATCTAGCCTTTCGCCTAAATACACATACACACATCTATATTTATAAAAATATAAAAGCATTTTTGTCCCGGGATTTCAGTGTTTTTCCCATACAAAAAGTGCCCAATGCGTTTTCACTTCAAAAACTAAGGATTTCGATGAAAGTAAAATCTTAAATTCATTTCATTGAATCACTGCGCAGTTCCGCAGCCGTTTAAGAGGGGACAATAATAGAGAAGAGAAACTCAATTAACTTCTTTAATAAATGACAGAATATGACGAATTCCCGGAATAAATTATTCGTCATTACTTTACTCCTTTGTTCTACCCTGTTTTCTTTTGTCAGCAATGTCCAGAGCATTAAAAAGTTACAAAATAAATTCTTAACGTTTTAGTCTTTGGTTCATACTTTAAATTTGTAATTTTAAAATCGGAATGTCAAAACAAATTTCTTACTTTGAAATAATTGTTATCATTCACTCTATTATAGGATTGCTTTGTTTAAATGTTATACTGAAATCCATTGACTTATTATAACTAACGTGTCAATGCTGAGATCTATACTTTAATTATATAAATAAATACCGATTTTCACTTGTGGAAAGAGGGATAAAAGGGGGAAGGTTTGTAAATATAAAAATTGTACCCCGGGTGAAGCCGAGAGCGGTCACTAGTGTATATAAATAAAAAAACCTTAATTTAACAGTATCATATAACGTTTACATCTACTAGACTGACAGCGGGAATGTGAGAGGTGATTTTTAATGTGTTAAAAAATTGCATAATAATTACAAAATATATAACACAGGTAACATTGGCTTCTACTTAACTCTCAGAGGAAACATAAGCAATATTTCCTCTGAGAACAAACTTCTCTGCTAATCTACAATCAAATATTTAACAAATAGCATTGGGGCTTACGAATCAACGCCAGCTTATACTTGTTGTATTTTTGTTTAAATTGCATCAAAAGGTTGTAGTAATTGCGTTCATAATAACTTAAATGAAAGATGAACACAACACATCTAGAGAGGAAGAAATGTTTCTTCTGTAATAACTGCTTTGTTTTTTTTTTATCTTCCCAATTTAATAATCTTAGTTCCCCTTGCCAATTTATATTTTTACAATTCTTACTCAGATTCTTTTGTGTTGAAAGTATCGTTTTTTATTTAATTTTTTTTTATGTAAAGTTTGGCACATAGGCTACCTATCTGTCCACTTTGGTAGTCTCCTATTAACCCAAGCAACAACGCGATGAAATTTTCAAATACACTGCCAAAGGAAAAGTGATACAGAGAAATCTGGCATCACTTACTAAAACTGAACAGCACACATGCTGTTATTTAACTGTGATCGTCTTCTGTAAAAGTGTGGTAACCTACGACAGGTGAGCTGCGAAATTGAGTGTAGCCTGCCACTTCTAAAGTTCATATTCCGTAAATACTTGCTTCATCGTCATATTGAGTGTATCCATGTACTACATGATATTAAGACTGGAAACAGTCGTCGGTAAATATGTCACAAACTGTACGGGTCGCTCGAGGACACTAAATAATGTTTCAAAGCTTGTCCGGAAAATGTGCGACCCTCCGGAAAATATTACAGATTAAACTCATAAATCTAAGTCTCGCGCCAGACATTGAATCGCATCTCTTAAAATTTTCATCAGTTTTTACGTCTAGCTACTTTTTGCACTGTTTCTTTAAAAGCTTTTTTAACGCACGTACTTCTCAATGAGAATTTGTTACAGTTGAAACCAAAAGAAAACTCGAACTTCACAATCTTAGTAAAAAAACCGCAAATCCTCGAATGTTATATCTAACGTCATGAAATTACACATTTTCAGGGGTACAAAAAAGGACAAAGGGTACATTCTATCCATAAAAATGTACTGTTCCTTAGGGATAATCTAAAGATATCACTTAACCTTTATAAAAGTTAAAATTTTAAAAGAAAGCTTTTAGTATATTTTTATACTTCGGTTAATTTCAAGTAATTCTTAATGATTTGGTAATAAAATTAAATATTATGTAGAAAACGGGCTTTTCTTATATCAGAGTCTGTTCCAAAATATTATTTACAAGAAGCAGCCGTAAGCGCCTGTCTTATTTGAAAATAAAGGACATTAGGTACTTAAACATATTCTTTTTCAGTTCAATTTAAGTTGCACTTAAATATTTGTTAGTAAATATTAAACAGAATTATGTAGTTATTTATATTAAATAGAATCTGTTCATTAAAGTTAATAAAAGGTGTGTAGGTAAGTACTCACCCAAAATTATCGACAAAACCAAAAAGGCGCGGCCTTGTAAGTTGGGGCTAAGTCTGCTGAAGGCGGGAAGCGTGCGAAGCGACGCAACAGGCGGATCTCCTTTTAATACCACATACAGAACTAGTTGACCAGCATTTTTTCACACAAGACTTTTTGCACAGTTTCAATTCGTTCTCTCTTTAACTGAGTGTTTTCGATAGCTAGCGGCGGAGGTACGCGGCGTTCGCCCGCTACAGTCGCGCGATCTGCTCTGGCCTATGTACAGTACAACCCCTGCACACTTTCCCCGCACATCCCACCCTTCGAAGCCTCCACTCGTTTAAGTATTCGCGCCCTTGTGACACTTAAAACCGTTTTCACAAAAGAAACATTTGAACAACGCTCAAACTATAACCTATGTAAACTGTCTAACGGTTTAAATTATATCAAAAAATATTATATTGTATACTTATATCCGTTTTTAATTCACTTTTTTTTTTATTCAAAAAAACGGGCTTTGAAATTGGAGATCTTTTAATACACTAAAAACGCAGAAAGTCGCGGGCGACAAAATACTCGTATATATCACCTGACATACATTGATGCCTAACATTATTCTTTCACATAGCTGATACCCGCGCGGCTTTGCCCGGTCGGAATATATAGTCATTTTGTATATTTGTATATTTTTTATATGACATTTTGTATTATTGTTACGCGATTATTCCGCCAATTATAAATTGATTTTGCTGATCTTTTTTTTTGGTAGATCATACTTCAGAAATTGATTTTGCTGATCCTTTTTTTTTTGGTAGATCATACTTCAGATCAGAGGTCGTATCTTATAACTACGTAATACGAAACTGAAAATCTGGTAAAGGTCCCCGTACAAGGTAAATAAATAATTCAGTAAAGTTGCATATATACACAATACACATGTTGACTTCCTTTGCATGCCTTTTAAAGCTACGTAGATTTTTATGCTTTTATACACCATTTTCTTTATTATTCGAAGACCGTAAATGACTAAGTATTTATTGTAGATTCCCTATTTTATACTACTAGCGACCCGCCCCCCGCTTCACAGGGATAATTTTTTTTTCTGCAAATTATATACACATTTTACAGCTTTTACCATTAGTGAACCGTATCCAATCACATTGGCTGGTTTAGAAGAAGTTAATGGAAAACAAGAATGTATATAATAATATATAATGTTAAGAAAAAAATTTCATCCTTGCGAAGCCGAAAGCCAGTCGTTAGTAATATTATATATGAAAAGTCACATTTATGCGTTCAATCGTAAGATGATTCGTATGAGTCTAACTAAACAATACAATATTTTGCTCCTGGCGGTGCGGTTATATTTTCTAATTCACTGGTTTTATAGCCTGTGTTGTTCAGCGACATATTAAATTAAAGACTACCAGTATATAGGGCACACGTCCATTTTTTTATTCACACAGTCATTAAAACAAAAGGCTAAAAACGAAGCATATTGATTGATCCTATTATCTTCAATTCCTAATTTCACACCGAGCAAAGATGTTATTAAGTTTATCTATGTATTTTGTCAAGAATTATCGAATGTAGTATAACAAATGTAGTTTCTTTGCTTGTGTTTATTTAATATAATCAATTTATATTCAATTTTTTTTTTCTATGCCAAGTGTTACTTGACATAGATGACAACGATTTTGTTTGATGCCTTGTAACAATAAATAAATCAATAAACAAAAACTAAATTAGACCGGTCAAACGCACCCTATATATTATGTTCTTTTCCCTGCCGATGTGTATGCAAAAATTCATAATGTTCGGTTGATGTACTTGCTCTTGTACCATTGGACTGTACCATTAATATTAATAGTGATACTACTTGGTGTGGCTAATACCACTAGTGATATTTTGGTATTAACAGTACGACGTAGTTGGTCTAGTACCATTTGATTGTACTATTAATTTCTATTAATTATGTAGGTATTGTTTTACATGGTACTTCTATATTTTGACTTGAATATCCAAGAATTGAGCCATTTGATTCATCTTAAGACTTTAATGAGAGCGTAAAAAATGACGTCGCACTTATAATAATAATAATAATACAGATATCATAAATAAATAAACTCAATTCCTCCTTAAAACAAGGTGTAAATGGAATCATGGAGGGAAACACGCACACAAACTTTAGCTTTAGACCTTGTCAACGATTATTTTGTCGTCTAATGAATGTTTCGCGTGATACTACCACCCAACTGGTCCCAAACAATTACCTATTCTTTGTGACCTTCATTTTGTTTCTTAGAAAAGGTTATAATTATTATAGGGGATAACGTCCCACATTCCCAGTAGTACCACTGAGCAGTACCATTGATGGTACTACTGAACTTTTTATTCTCATTAGTACCATTACAGTACAGTCAAGCGAAAAATTCCTCACACAAGGTGCCCGCAACTTGGCCTGTGTTATATTGATGATAAGCTATAGTGCAGTCAATTGTAAAAGTAAAAATATGTATCTACTAGACCAACGATAACATATTGCATGTTATGTACTAATGGAATTATGATATATATTTTTCTCGTCTATACATAGGTATAATGAAATCGTAAACAAGCCGTGTCTGTACATTAAAAATTTTAAAAAAATTGTACACGTTGTGCTTATGTTGTTACCAAGGTCTAAAATATAGTTTTTAGAAGTTTGTGCGTTTGTGCACGCTAATCTCAGAAACAGCTTAACGGGTTTGAATAAAATTTAGCAACTATCTGTTAACTATCTGTTAGTTTATAACCTGGATTAAATTATAGAATTCATTTTATCATGGAAAAATGTTCAAAAAACGAATTACTAAGTCGCGAGCTCAGCTAGTCATTCATTAATATTTCTAGCAAATGTTGCAATATTTTGTTAGTTAGGTACTACACGAGCAATAATGTCGCAAAATAGACACTAACAGACAATAGCAAGGTTTTGAATAAAGAAAGTTTTTCCTTTTAATACCTTTTAATTTAAACTCGAATGAGTATAAAACATAGACTTCAATATATTAATTTTCCATGGTGCAAATAATATTGTAAAATTACCTATCTTTATACTAGAATGAATATAATTGAAGTGAATATGTATAAGTACTTATAATATGTAGTATAATGAAATTTACTACATAAAAATTCATTGAACATCATAAATTCTGCTTGACTCTACGTCCGTTTTTATAAACACCTCGTGTAATGTCGCACGCATCTATATTATATCAATCAATACTAAATATTTCGTTTTGCCGTTACAATATAGACACTAACTGACGAAACCTTTAGTGATAACATTCTTATTAGTAGACTAAAATACCTATTATAATTTTCAACAAAATAGTTATATATACAATAATAATTTTGACTTATCCATCCTTTCTTCCCATTCATGTTGATGTAAAAAAAATTCAACTGTTGTTACATAATTTGACAATCCCATCTAGTGTGTTTTAAACAAATAATAAATTTAATACTATCATTTTAATTAATACTCAGATTCCCCAGATTACGTAATATAATCTTTTACATTGACTTATGTATCTATTATAATCTAAGTTTTCCTTAGCTTTTGAAGTGTGCGATTCTTTAAGGAAAAATGGGTCGATCACTTCGACATTTACCTACGTCGAACTCGACGTGGATTCGTTGATGTTAAATTAGGTAATTTATATTTTAAATGTAGTTTAAGCTCACAACAAACATTAACGATTTAAGTGGCCATTTATAATATTAATTACCTAATTTGACTCAAACAAATTCGATATGGAGGGTTCTGTTTGAAAGTATCGAGGAAGGGTTTTAATTATCAACACCAACTAGACAATCTCAGACTATAAAATTTTTTTTCAAAGAAATTCCTTTAAATGTTTTTTTTTAGAAACTTAGACAACTTTCGACTACATGTTCTTTAATAGAAAGCAGATTCTTCAATGCTAACAGTTTTTAGGGCGTATTTTATTTACTTTAGAAAACAATGCTGTGAAGTGTTCTATATAAAAATGTTTACATCCGACCAGCATCGAGTAACAAATCGAATGGTGGAACAGTGGAAGAATGAATACAAAATTAATGCAATACAAGTTTAAGCTGTGAGACGTAGCAGCTGCACATGTAATGCATTATAATCGAGCTATATACCTCAGAGGGATTTCCTCGGCGACGCTTTCAGCATTGTAAAATGCATGGTTTTACACGTTTACTATATGCTAAGACATAATATAATTCACAAAGTAAATTTATTTATTTATTTATTAAAAAAGAAATAACAACTGCAGTATAAGTAAACATAAAAAATCAACTTAAGAAAGATAATATAAAATTTAAATGTGATACCAAAGTCTTAACATTTCTCAATGAGAATGATTCTAGATATACAGGGTGTGGCCTGTAATAAGAGCAATAAATTTAAACGATGATTCTTTAGAGTAGACGCAGTTACCTTAACCTAATCATAATGCTCCAAAGTGCTTATACTCAGTTATTAGCAAGCCAAAGTTACAATATCTGCTAAATTGTCGGTTATCAGTCGTTAGATGTCTTGGTACAGGGTACTGGGGCGAGAAAGATCGTAATCAATGTCAAGTTCTTCGACTGGACACATTATGTCTGTAGTAGTAGTATATTGCTGGCTCGATTAATTTTGTTAGAAAATAACAGTGAATTTGAAACCATAAAGGTCTGAAACACATGACCGCGCAGTTAAACACTTTAGTTTGATCTTGTACCGCGCGGTCATCTGAGCTTAGCCTTACTTGTTGAAATTTTATTTCAAAATTAAAGCCTATATTTTACAAAGAAATTTCTTATTTTACTGATAAACTATATTGATACTTTAATTTGTGCGTGTCAACTTACGCTCTACGTGAGTGTGTCGTCATTGGACTTAGTCGCTGTTGGATGTGCTGACGTAGGAGATATAAAGAAGTTACAGGCCATAACACTTACTCGTCGGATGAGAGCTAAATATATTGGCCGATTTATGACTTGCTTTCGCTACTTACCCTGTTACTACTAATAGTGTAAGTGGTAATATTTTTTTATCCATAATACTACTACTTATCTAATAGGAGTACCACGAGACATTTATTATGCCTTCTAGATATTTTCTAGTTATAATACTAAGGAAGCGCTTAATGTAGAACTATCCTTATCCTACTATTCCTACTATTATTATAAATACAAAAGTAATCTGAGGGTGTATGGATGTTTGTTACTCTTCACGCAATAACGGCTTAACAGATTTGGATGAAAATACATACTATACATGCTTAGTTTGATGAAAGAAGTGGAAATCTATTTACTTGTAAAATAAAACGTTTTTGAACACAAATTCATTAAAGAAACTGGCCAGGGCATGAATATTGATTATACAGATTTAACCTTTATACGTAAGTAGAACAAATAGTCGAACATAATTGGAAGTTAAATTCGAATATGTTCTATCAATGTGGCCAAACACAAACAAGAGAAAATCCATTTTGTTCTACTATTAAAACAAAATCGTAGTACAAGTGGGAATACTCGCTCTGTGGCTAGTTTTTTTTATAATTTATTTTATTTTAATCATATTTGGGTACACATACACAAATTAAGCAACAATATAGGAAAAATAATAACATAAATAATAACATGCCTCCAGAGGTGTGTCCAAAAATACATTAAAACGAGTCCGAGCAGAAACAAAAATAAGCAACTAAGATAGAAATGACAAAATGTTAAAAACAAAACAAACAAATAATGCAAACAATCCACAAAGAAACAATAAATATCAAAGAAAAATAACAAACGAATACGTTAATTAAGGAGAGGTGCTTCCTCAAGCTCAAACATAAGATTACTCAACTGCACTAAGCTCGCAATTGTCCAGTTGAAAGAATTATGTAGTATAAAAATGTTTCCCCCTTTTTCTGTGTCTGACTATACGTGCTAATCTTGAAAAGCTGTGACCTGCCGGTATCAAAGGTAATTGAGATTTCTGATGATTACCTATGATTACATCAGAAATTTATGAATAGGATTATTTACATTTGTCATATTACATATATCGCGTATTACACATATTACATAATATTACAATATCGGTTTGAAATCGCCATTTTGCATATACGTGCAAACCGTTTAAATCGAGTTGAAACAATGTATGACAAAAATGTCGGCTTTAAATAGGCAAAAAGCCCATGAAGCCAAAAAGCATGATAACTTCTAACAAGAAAAAATGAAAAGACAGTACCTATGTGTCTAATTAGGCCGTGTCAAGAAATACCCCGCCTTCTGTATCTGCTTTAAATTTTTATCACTATCCAGTATGCCTAGCAAAATCATCTCAAGATATTAAGCGAAGATTTTCGCTATAAAGACTTTTAATGTATTATTGTTAATACAAAATTATATGTAATTCAGAACAAAACTAGTGGTTACCTTGGATATCTACCTGAAGCTTAGTACATAATTTAATAGGTGCAGGCAAGTCTGCAAACAGCCTCGACTTGTGATGCTTTCCTGATGGACTGGATAGATAAGGTATGTTTAAACAAGAGAACGTCAAGGAATTCACAATGCACAACCGCGGCTAACTTCGTTGGCAACCAGCCAAAAGTTATTGTGCGATAAATACATTTTTACCTCAAAATAACAATGCAACTATGTAACCACCCTCGTATTCGTAGGAAATAAATACGATTTACTCTGTTTTTAATACAATTACGTCTGATTTTTTTTTATCATGTAGTAATTCTAAAAAAAAATTCATTTGCTCTTATTAAATTTTTCAAATTCAAACAAAATTTGTTTAACAATTTTGGAAAAACTGGTTAAATAGTATTTTATCGATGGTAAGATGCAGTCCATACAGTGTATAAGAACATACACACTACACAGTTTTTTATTTAGAATACAAAATGAATACTGGGAAATAAACGTATCGTAGTTAGTTGCTAGTACACGTATTTCAAAGCTAACTTTGCTCATCCAGGCTGTAGCTTGCATGATACTTGTACTTCCTGTGCATACGTAAACTTATAATAATAAAGTAGACTGCCTCTATACTGAAGGTTCCGCAAGCTATTGAATTTCATGTAATATTGTATATATTGTAAATTAGTATTTACAAAAAATTTGAAACTATTTATAAAAAATATTTACAAAGTAATATTACTTACAACCATCATCATCATCTCGTAGGATAGGATAGCCGTAGGACGTCTACATAAGCTTCGCCTATAATTTTCAAATGGGATCGGTCAGAAGCAGCCTGGATCCACCGTCGACCCGTGGCCCTTATCAGCTCGTCTATCCACCTTGTGGGGTGGATAGTTATCATACAATAAATACCAATGCGTCCATGCAAAGCTGCGGGGCTGGCTGCTAGTAACAATAAAACTAATTGTCAAAATCAAAAAATCAAAATATTTATTTATCAATTAGGTTTCTCCAAGAAACTCTTATGATCGTCATTATTTTACCAGGGTTACGGAAAAAAAGCCAAGATGACGACCTACTAAGAAGAAACCCCGAAAGAAACAGGATACTATTCTTTTTCCTTATATTTGTATTAATACTATCAATTTTTTATCATTTATTCAAAAGTTATTTCAAAATCAATGTAGGAGGGGGTAATCAATCAAGACGAGGGGGTATTTAAGTAAGCATATTGTTATAATTGGTGAACTTTCAATTGTATACTTACACGAACGAAGTTAGCGCCTGATAGAAATGAAGATCAATGAAATTTTTGTCTACACAGTATAATGTTGCTATGTTTCCTCTGAAAAATTCAGTTAATTAATGCGCACATTAATCGTTGGGTCGAATTAAAATTGTAAGAGCTAAAAGCCCCTTATTTTTCTCAATAAAAATCCTCATAATACTTTGCGGTTGGCGACGCAATTACGACATCATATTTTCTGAACACCGCTGTAAAACTCAACTAAAATTACTTCTTTTAATTCTTTATCAATCACAATAAAATAAATCTTTATTGTATGAAACAAAATGGAAACTATACTATTTTATCGGCTTACAACTTAACTACAGATTTTAATGCTGTTTTCAGTGTCAATTACAAAAAAAGAGTTTATTATTAAAGATAATATAAATGTAACTCTAAAAAATGAAGAAATCTTAGAAAAGCGTAATATTTTCTCACTACACTTACTCTCTACGTCACAACTTTGTATAACAGCTACTTAAATTTTTAACACTAAACAAACTTGGCTTCTCTACTTTACGTGACTACGACGAAGTGCAAAGTGAATCCTGTAGTACTATTTTTTAACTACGTATATATTTGTCACTAGCTGGTGCCCGCGACTTCGTCTGCGTTAAAAAATGAAAAAAATATAAATAAAACGCCCTATATCTTTTATCGCTATGACGACCCTGGAGAACCTAATATTTTTTCAGGATAAAAAGTGTCTTAAATGTTAATCCAAGTAATAAATCCGTTAAGCCGTTTCTGATATTAGCGTGAACAAACGCACAGAGAAACAGACAAAAATTCCAGAAATTTTTTCCAGAATCAATTTTTTTGATATCACTAATATAAGTATAAGTTACAGTATACAGTTTTTTTTAAATATTTAATGTACAGACACGGCTTGTTTAAGATTTTATTATATGCGTGCTATTGTGTTTCTATGAGTGAATAAGTGATGCCAAAGCCTTATTATTATCCCTTATCCTCAATCGGACTTGCGTTGCTGGTGTTATAGGCGATGGTAGCTACTTACCGTCGAGTGCACTGTCAGCCTGTCTGTCGGCCTTAACATAGAAAAAGAAATCATTTGATCTCTCCATCAAACTGTTGTGAAATAATAAATAAATATAAATAAAAGTAAAGGTTGTCAGAGTCCTATCTTCTAGCTCTATTGTCTGTCTATTTGTCCATTTATAAAAAAGACGTCAACGTCATCAACGAAAGTAAATGTTAACTGTTATCAAGTTGATAACAGTTAACTCATTAACAGATTAGAGCGAGCTTAAGTTATACTACGCTTTTAAATCCCACACTTGGAGGCGACGTAACCTTTACGACCTCTTAGTTAACATGTCAAAACCTTTACTACCTACGTCATGCCCTATCTAAAAGTGAAGTAGTTAACCTACTTCCTGGTCCAAGGCCCGATGGTAGTTTCGCGTGTATATCCACAATACTCAATGAGGCTCACTCATCTATTTATGTTTGAAAACGAGTCGATATTGAATGAAACAAAAATGTATTTCGTCGGGGTGATAGATAATACAGCTGTCATTTTATTCAATACTAGCTGGTGCCCACAACTTCCTAGAATCCTAGAATATTGCATT
This sequence comes from Synanthedon andrenaeformis, assembly GCA_936446665.2. Classification (NCBI taxonomy): domain Eukaryota; kingdom Metazoa; phylum Arthropoda; class Insecta; order Lepidoptera; family Sesiidae; genus Synanthedon; species Synanthedon andrenaeformis. The sequence goes on along the minus strand of OW387780.2, from coordinate 10,781,185 downwards.
TCTCAAAAAAATACTAACGAGATATTTGGTCATATAAATTACCTAATACTCCACAATATCAATCTGTAATATTACTTTGTCAAAACAAATGTTAACGACATGTTTCGTCACATTAATTAATACACAATTAATATCACCAATCTGAGTAGTGTCCAGAATATTGAATTTATATTTATTTAGGTATGTATGCAATAAAAATAAGAAGCTTTTAAAAATCTAATTATCGGTATTTATTCAATAATTAATTAATTCATTACATCACTCAACAATTTTTTTTTTTTTTTAGTTTCTGTTCTAATGCTTAAATTCTGATTCTAGACATATCCTGTATCGCAAATAATGTGCAAATACTTAGATAAACATGTGTATTCAGCGAAGTTGTCTCATTTAAATTATTCATAACGTCTGTCGAGACGTCTAATGGATCCCGCGGATAATCCAGATTGTTACTTACAATTTTACGGTTTCGTTTCATATTTTCTTTTTATTATCCGCTTTAAAATTCCCGGCCGCATTTTATTATGATTAATAAAACTCTCCTTCTTCGTATAAAGAAACAGATATAATGCGAAATAGAATCTCTTTTGACAGTTTACATTTTTCTTTATAATTCAAACTGACGGCCATTTCAAGTTGCATGCAAATGATAGGTAAATTCAATTTCTGAAAGAAATTATTTTATAATACTTACCTAACCTATGTCTATATGTAAATGTGATCTACATTAGCTCAAAAAAAATTGTGCAAGAGTAAAACTACATCCACTTGTTAACAAACAGCACGTGTGCTGCGATAACGTTGCTAATTCGACATTCGATTCGATTTCGATGAGTGAGTAACGGATGCCAGGACTCCTTCCCCTCTCCCTTCTTAATTCCTTATACTTGCAGCAACTGTGGAGTTACTTGTGTTATAGGCGAATTCAGTATTATCGACAACGGTCGTTTATATCAAAACCAATATTTAAAAAATTTGCTTTATAGAATTGTCTAAAAAAATTGTTGAAAGTGTACGCCGTGTCCCTAATCCTAACCTAAAGCGTGCCTTAACGCGACATAATTGCGAAACCATTGACATTTTTTTCATCCTAACCCCTATCCGCAAAATTACTTCTGATGTACTTCGGAGAGTGTGCTCAGGAGCTGCATGAGCTCATACCGCCTTCCCTTTTCTTCCATCGGACATACAGACGTAGGTACGCCTGGTTACCATCCTCATCTTGTCTAAATACCTCTTTTTCGGACTAAGCGCTTTAAAACATCCTTTATAATGCGCACTGCCAAGGTTTGGAACTCCCTGCCATATAACCCAAATCTTTTCAAAGTTCGAGTTAATAGGCATTTTCTGGTTGAGCTCGCTCCATCATAGGCCTCTTCTTCGCTATACAGCTGGATGTTGGCCAAGAGCAAACCCATCTCTAATAAAAATTGTGATAGTGACCCTATGAAGTAGGGTGGTTAGAAAGCATAAAAGTAGGTATAACTAACTAGGTACTGTAGTCTTACTGTCGTAAATAAGCTTGTATAATCTATATTAATATAGTAAATAGAGTTTGTTTGCTGGAATTACCAAGATTTAAAAAAAATCGTTTTGATGATCCAGTTTTTGGGGACAGCTATTTATTATCAAGCTATGCACCCTTACAAGTCAAGCAAAAGAGAAAAAGTTAGAAATAGCCAAATTGTAAATACATGTCTGTCAATTTAAATTACCTAAATGGTCGGTCAAACCACGGAACAAAGGCAGTAAGAAAATATATATTACAATAGTTGCAGTGGCCAAGTATTTACATTGCGTGGTATATTGACAGACTAATTAGATGTCTAATTAGTGTATTTAGATGATGCTAATAAATTTATCACCTTCAGTACTACCATTCAAAAGCCTCGTGGTTAAAAACATAAGGCTGCTCATATTACGACTCTTATGTACACAGACTATTATATTTATCATATTATTTTATTTTATTTAAAGGGTTAATTTAAGCTTGCTAAAAGTATGCAAACACTTTGTTTATTTTCTGTCATATTTTTCGTCTTGAAGACACGTAATTAAAAATGTAACCAGACACACTATTGTTTTTGAATACTGGTTTTCAGAAGGAGTTTTAATTAAAAGCGACCCGAGACCTATATGATTGCAAAAGATGCTACGTCTTGGCTATGAAAGGCCTGATGAGTCTTGGCTATGAAGCGCCCACAGCTTTTATGAAAGTCTTATTTAGTTTTTGTCGACTTCACTGTATACTGCAGTGTTTTTTTGAAGTTTAGAAATATATGTGCTCTGTGATGCCATAGCCTAATATCCCAGCACATGTATCTTAATAGCCTCTACAATCAAGCGGATCAAGCCTGACTGCCAATCTTGACATTAAAATATAACATGAAATCATACACAAATTGAACGAACATTTTACCAAAGTGTAATTAAAAATTATAACCTAACACCTAACCTACTTTCTATTGACCCCAAACAGGCAATATCAGCTGAAAGTTGGTAAGGAGTTGGATATCCCGCAGACTACTTGATGGTGCAGCATTAGGTCAAGGCTACCATGTCATGGAAATACCATCGAAGTAACAGTATACGCAATATACCCAACCTCATATCAATCGAACATTTATGAATGTTAGTGAAACTCTTCGTCAAGTAGGAAATAGTCTGATGGTTCTCAAACGATTGAACAGATCATAAATTATAGCTAAAAACGATTCCAATCACGTCAAATAAATTAAAAAACCGGATCAAAATCGGTCCATCCAGTTGGGAGCTAGGATTCCAAAGTCAAGATACACATGTCAAACTTGTAACACCCCGTTTTTGCGTCAGTTGTCGGGGATTAAAAAGGCACATTTTTATATAATTCACCAGCTGCATACTTCGAAGAAAAGCCGTACGTCTCATAGGCCAGTAACTTCGACGAGGGTTATTAAAGGATACTCCGCTTATGATAAAAATCGGAGTCGTAAGAAAATTAAATAAAACAAACTAGTAGTAAAAAAGAAAAAAAAAGGTAATAAAGACCTGATTATGTTAGGGGTACTCTCCTTTTCTCAAACCCCCCCCCCCCCTCTCTCTCTCTCTCTTTTTAATCCATCCTAGCAATTGGTCGAGATTAATTTTATCAAACTTATTAATAAAGTACCTAATACGAATACAATACCCAGATAAATGTACAACCATGATTTAGCAATAATAATATAATACGTTCAATTGATAATATTTGTTACAAAATAAATGGCCCACGAGGGTGGTGTAACCCCCGGGGGGGAGAATATAAAAAAAGGATACTCCTCCGCATTTTGTATTGTGTGCTAATATCAATATTTTACCTTTCAACAATGTTACAACATTTGCTACATTTTTAGTAGTTGAGGTGGTCTATTTAAGCGTTAAGGTACATACAAGTTATTTTCTACGATTTGTGTGTGATTACCAAAACTGTAAACAAATATTTATCGTAGCATATTGACGAGCCCATTGGATGAGTGGTTAGGGTGCTTGTTTTGACACTGCCTCATGGGCCCCGGGTTTGATTCGTGGCAGGATCAATTTTGCAGTCAATTTTGGCAGCCCGTTTGGCGTCAAAAACAGTTTAAAAGTGGGCTCTCAAGGATATTCTATATAAAAATCTGTTTTTTACGGTATAGCCATAATAACAGATTAATTTCCTATGCATTTATTTATAATAATGATTAAGTTAGATGTATCGCTTTTAAATTTATTTCTCATTTAGACTAATTGTCAGTGGCAAATAATTGTGAAATTTATCGACAGCGTCAGATTTCACATATAATTCACAATGGAGATTTTAATGGCGCACAACAATAGACAATTGCACAAGTCGGACATAATATAACATGTACAGATTGTATGTACACTTTTATTGATCGGCGAGTGGCGGTTGTAAGTGAAAGCCACTCGGAAGGTATTTAAAAACAAGTTTCGTTTTCGTGAAGCCGAGCACAAGCCATTTGGCGAATGCAATTTTCGATGAGTCGCGCTTTTGTTTAAAATCATTTCTTTGTTCTTGACTGTGGGATACAATATACTGTCGCTTTTATTAAATTTTAGTGCTTGTTTATTTAGTAAAAAATACTAGATATAATATATATTGGTAAATAGATTTATATCCATACTATACTTATTAAACTAATATAATAAATGCCAGAGTACTTTTTAATTCCCTGTCCGTTACCTTTTAATTTCAATAAAATTTGTGTGCGATCGGAGGTAGCAACTTAATTCTTATTTAAGCCTTCTCTTAGAACATTATAAATTCACCCTTTGTCCGAGAACAAAAGTAGTAAAGATAAATTGTTAATTGTTCACGACACTTAACCAACCCGTTTCCATTATTCATAAAAATTACTCATTTCTATTCCTAATTACTTTAGTTTAAACAGAACGAGTATTTATAGCATTGAGGTTTTTTTTATTGTATTTTATTTATTTTTTTAAATTTCAAATGGCTAAGCTAAGCTCGAACTAAATAAGTATGTTGTTACGTTCATACGAGTTGTATGTAATTATTACATGAAAGGCTCTCAACCCGCGGGTAACTTTCAATCAAATAAAGGCCTCTCAAATACGTCGAGTTAGATAAATGTAATCTCTTATATTAAAATGGTTTATTTGTTGAATTAAGAAATAAATGAGGTAAATTGTGATCATTTGCAAGCATTAAAAAGCATTTGAAATATACAAATCTATACTAAAAAGCATTATAAAGAGGCAAAGTTTCTGTGTTTGTTTGTTTGTATCATAGAAACTACTCACTCGATATTTAAAAAAATCTTTAATTTAAATTCGATTTTTAAAAATAGAACAAAATTTCAGGATTAACATAGGCTAAATATTCAACTGTCACATGTTACACGTTACAGGCTACAATATTGTGATTTGAAAAAATTAACAAAATTATAAAGCTAACAAAATGCATTCATTTATACCCTCATTTACTAATCTATGTATTTTATAATCGTTCGTAAGGAGTACTCAAGTCGTGCGTGGGAGCTGACACACACACTTTTTTATTTTTTTTATCATCTTGTGTTCTAACTTTAGGCAATTCAATTTTATTTCTATTTCTAGTGTTGTACTTGTTGTCTTTTTGAAAATTGATTTGAGAATTTATATTATTTATTTCTATTTTTCCAATTAACATACATCGATTTTTAAATTTAAATTAAAAAAATAGTTTTATAATAAATTAATTTTGTTGATGTAATTAATTTGAGTTGTTTCTAATAGTCGTTGTCTTTGCAGTTTCACCCCACACTTGAATTAGATATTCTAAATGTGGTTTTACAAGTGTATTGTATACCGTAATTTATATGGGACATATTTTTCAATGTTTCTTAGTGCTCCAATTAGATTTAATAATATAATCTCCTTCGTTAAACAAAACTGGGGAAAATCGATCGTGCTCTTTTACGTGCATGAAACAGGTTTTGTTGAAAATTTTGCTTTTGTTTGGCTTTAACCGTCTTGTTTGACGCGTTGTTGATTGTGTCATCTCGTATTTCTTTGGGATTCTCCTGAGCTTTGGAGTATAGGTGTGGTATAGGTACATTGTTTACACTAAATACAGGGAATTTTGATTTCCTTTTTGAAATGATGTAAATGCATAAAAAGCTAATGTTTTGTGCTATGCAATCACCAAGTCTTTAAAATGGCAAAAAAAAACTTTGCAATATTTTATCTATTTAATAGTATTTATTTACCAAAACTATCCGTAAAATAGTGAAAACAATACCGCCTTTATTTTTATATATGAAATGAAACTGATGCGCAGTCCGTGCATAGTATACCAGTATAGCCTTCTCGCCTCGTTGAATATAGCACAAAACCTTTATTTGTAAATTCAATTTGAACATACCTTACCTACCTGACAAACATCGGCAAACCAATCAAAACCAATGCGTATCATTAATTTATAGATAACTACATCGCTACACATGCAATCTGGATCTATTTGATAAATACCTACTATATTTTTCTACATATGTATTGCAAATATCAAGGTATATAATCTAGTGAGATTATAAACTGTCGATAAATTGTGAGCGGGCACTAAAATTTACAATCTAACACTTATATTTTCGTGAGTTTATAAACTGACCATGAGCAGTCGTCAAATTTCGATTTTTGACCAACAATAATTCACTATAGATCTACAAAAGTACTAAAGTGTACATAAATAAAATATTAAGAATGCGAATGGACAAATGGAAAAATTAAAAGTGTGATTAAACTAATAGAAGAGTATAATTTAGCTATAGATCAGGGTAGGCGATCATCTGATAAACAATACCATCATGCTAAAAAATATGACATCATGACTGTTGGTACCGAAAAAGTGTTAATTATAAAAAGAAAGTCCCATTCAGATCCAGTGATACAAATAATTCCAAGCAGTAAATGCTTCCAAAAATTCAAGTTGTAATTAAAATCTTTACCTAACCATTCATTTTGTTTAGACACTAACACGTGCCACCTATATCGCCGACCAATCAATGAACGGTTAACCATAGAAGGATTAAGGATAAGAGATAAGGGGGGGATAGGGCTCCTTATTATTTTATTTTAATGAATAGATATTGTTTTAAGTTATTAACGCTGCAGAAGTTTTAATTTGTAATTTTGTATACCTACATAAGTATGTGTAATGAGAGTGATTATTTTTTAATAAAAGTTTTCGTATCGAAATAGTAAACATTATTATACCGTTTGCTTTTTCATTTGCTTCTACATTTTTAGCGAAGGGCCTGCAGTTAAACTTAAATTTAGCCAGCTAATGATAGGTGAAACTAACATTAACATCTTCTCGAAGATAAACCTAAGTTTAGCCGGCTAATCTTAAGTTTATGTTCACACCTATCTTTAGCCGTAACATATACACCATTACGTCATTAAAAATTTACATATATACAATGAAAACCTAATTGACCTTTCCATGCTGCTTTCACTGTTCTGACAATCGTCAAAATTCATTCTTGCTTCTATTGTCGTGTTCAAAATTTCAACACTTTAATGACTTTTAAAGTACTTAAAGCGAAATTTAAATTATTGACGTAAATAATTACGTAACTAATAGAAAACTCCAGTCGAATAGGACTCAAAGTTCAGAATTGTGCTCAAAACTGAAGTCATTTAATATTTGAATTACATATCCACGATGTGTGGACTGGCATGTTTCACATATCATCGAAATAAAATGTTAAAAATTTCTTCGTCGAATAAAAAAATAACGGCGGAATAAATAAGGAAGCTGTAATATTTTTGGCACTTAAGGCCAGGCGGATTCACGAAATGTGACGAAAAGATTGATGTTTGAACTTCAAGTTTGATGAAATGATGCAGAATTGTACTACACAAAAATTAATGTAGGTTGAAAAAGAAAAAAAGAAACACAATAACCGAAACGAATATTGAAAAATGGCTTGGTAACTCTGTAAAAAAAATCTAAACATCACCATAAAAAATTAACTTCCATCTTGACCATTTCGTAATTTTCAACGACAGTGATATGATTTTTTTTACAAAAAGGATAGTCTTTTAATGGTTCTAACACAATAACCGGTTAGATTTTTAAAAAAATATTCAGAATTCAAACAATTAATTAAAATGTTCTAAATAGTAGTAATATTTTCGTTCGTAAACCTGACGAAGAGCTATACAATAATCGACCATATTGACGGAGCGGCAAGCGTTGCAATTCGATACGCGCGTTCATTTAGTTTTCCAGCGACGCGGGCCGTGAACTGACCGTAAGTATTATGTTAAAACGTAGCAATAAAGTTTTGTTCTGTAAAAATGATATGCAGTTTTTTTATCTGAACATATTTTTGTGCAGAATGTACAGAATATATTTTTATTGAATGCGTTTATTTAAAATTTACTCGTATTAAAAATTACGTGATTTAAATTTGTTCGTCGTTCTTACACGTTTACACAGTCATTATTGTTACACGTGATTTTCAAATTCTTTTCATAATGAATGAATTCATAATTCATTCATTCCAAAAAATGAATGATTTTTTTTGCCCTTTTCTAACAATTTTCTGACAGTGATTTTCTTTTCTATGACAATGTGTATACAAAATTTTATGATGATCGGTTGAGTAGCGTTCTCGGTTTAGAATATGAGCGTACATTAATTAGACGTAGGTAGATATTAAATAAGATATCTTATTTTAACTTAACTTATATTAAAATAAGATTGAAGAATTTAATTAAAATAAAAAGAACATTAAACTCTAGATTTATTATCACAAATACTTATTTCACTACACTCTAACTCATATCGTAAACATATATGTATAAGACAGATTTTTCTCTAAACATATTAATAGTTAATAATAAATAATTTACACTAATAATATTATTCTACAGTTGTCGCTATGAAAAATCTCTGACCACAGCAATTAACTAGCAATAAGTATACAATTCTACACGTTCGTGCCGCTTTCTAGGCGTCCGTCCTACATTTACTCAAATTACTTTTAAGAATAATTAAGAAAATTAGATTGTTGTCATATTAAAGCATCATGGTATACCATAAATTGTCGTATTGTCAAAATAACTTTTGAGAATAATTATACAATAAGATTGTTGTCATATTAAGGCATCGTGGTAATCCATAAATTGTTCTATTGTATTATTTGCAAGACCAATAATTTATTATATGAATTTAATATACTCCGCTGATCCAACTATAAAATTTTGGTAACTGAATTTAAATTGGATACATTAGATTAAAAAGTATTCGGGGCCCACATACGAACCGCACTTTGGAAAATCAATCGGAGCTTGAACAAAATCTTTCTCTTCGCCAACTTTTAAAACGAAATCTAGACCTCTTGTCCAATGCGATGAGCGCTCGTCTCTCATCAGCCAATATCCGGGGTTATCAGCCTTAAATCTCAAAGCCACTGCTCCAAACTTTGGCACCACCACAGTGTCTTTCCTCACAGGATCTACAAGATTTTCGAACGGAAACAGAGTTTTGTCTTCATTCATTTTTATGACGTCTTCTTTACTAACTGTAGCGTTGAATTGTCTGACGCCCACTAAGTAGAAGCTGTAACCGTGTAGATGGAAGATATGATCCGTTTCGCCTCCTGTAAATAAAAAAGAGTTTTTAAAGTCCAATAAATTACAAGTCTTTCCCTCTGGCCGTATTATAAAATTCACCTCAAACGTTCTTATCTTTCGAATTGAATAGGAGGGCGGCGTGAAAGGTACTTTTGTCTCCTATTTTCGGCAGACTAAAAAAAAACTATCAAGATGTTTTATTTAGAGAAATCTTATTTTCTTTTCAATTTCGTTCTAACGAATTGTCTTTTACAACTTCAAACGCTTTCGTGGCATTGTTTGTACATTTTTATTCAATAACTAACTGATGTCCACGACTTCGTCCGCGTTGAAAAATATTAAGTAGCCTATCTTGTGTCCCGTACGTACAAATGTTTATCTACCAAGTTTCATGAAAATCAGTTAATTCGTTTCAGAGTTATGGAGGAACATACATACATACAGAAAAAAATTCTAAAAATCGTCAATTTAGTTTCAGTATCATGTATAGAGCCTATAAACACGATATCTGAAAACAAAGTAACTTACTCCATGACCGACCCTTACAGATTTATTATTAGTATTGATAGTATGATAACAATAGTGAATGTTAATTGATACTCTTTTGCAACGCAATAAGTACTATAATTAAATGATCTTCGTGATCCCGTTATATTTATTTTTAATTATTTTCTTATTTTTGATTAATAAGTATTTATATAAATCAACATAACTGATGATTTAGATAATTATAAGCTTAATTTTTACTTAAAAATATAAAATAATAATCGTTAAGTTAAATGGTTTATATTGCAAAAGAATATATGATATAATAATAGTAAATAAGAATTTAATATTGTGTCAACAATTCCTAGGCGCGTACACAATTTCCTTTTAATTTTCATTTGAATTAAGTTACGAATTACTTCATAACCTAAATACTTAAAAAGAATACTTTAAAAATTAAAATTTTAGTTTAAATTCATACTTTAAAATAATTACTTATTTTATGAAAACTTAAACTAGGGACAACTAGTTTATCCTGAAATCGAAAGACGGCATAAGTAGGAAGATTTAAGGTACTTGAAGACTGGTCTTTACAATCGCTTAGGTACAATTATAATACAATAGTAAAATTCACCTTAATTTATTGAATTTCTAATTAGTTTTCGTTACACTAACATTGGGTAACATATAGGGGGAAGTCCCCTAAGCCGGACGGCTCCTAAAGCCGGACAGGATTTGAATCTGTGCGAAGAAGCGCGCCTATTTGTTGCTAGTGCCACGGTTAGGAAGCTTCTCCCAAGTGAATTGCGGGGGGGACGTACCAATAGCCAGTGCTGACTCGTTCGTCCTGGAGCGTGGTGTGAATTTTAAGGTTGGTAAAAATTTTGTTCGAATAAATTTTTTGGGGTCTGTAAATAGTATTTAAAGTATGGAATGATATTCATTGTTATAGATTATTATTGCTATTGTACTAATCTGATATAACTCATGCGTTTTTTTGTGATTCATAACACACAATTTGAATGAGATTTTTTTTTGTATGTACCTAAGGGTCCCTAAGTTCGGACACTCTTAAAGTCCCCTAATACCGGGCAGTTTTAGAGCAAGTTTGTTTTTGTTTTTGTTTCTTGTTTTTCAGATTCTACATGGATAAACCCAAACCGAGATGTGAGAATACCTCCAAACATGAAATATTGAAAAAAGCCATCGCTAAAGTGATGTCAACATTTTTTTTGCAGGTTGTATGTACCTACAATTAAGGTTTTTCGGATTCTATAGAAAACGTTCCTGATTATAACCAAAGTTAATTAGAATTAAGATTAGTTTTCTTTATTAACTCATGATTTGTTCTATTGTTATGAATTGTTTGTTTAAATAATGTTTAAGTGTAAAAATGAACGAAAAGTTGGCTGTCCGTCATTAGGGGACCTTTTTGAAAACGTCCGTTTTTCTATGTTAACAGTTCCTTATTATCTAGTACATTTAAAGTAACATTTGAGACTGCTGATATATCTGTGTTGATTAGGTATATAGTTGAGAGCTTATTAAACAGAAATAAAGAAATTAGTCTATTACACGATTTTTTTTATTTTTGTTATTCCTTAAGTGTCCGGTTCTCGGGGATCTCCCCCTATATAAAATTCATGGACTCGTGATTAGGAGCGACTTCCGTTAATTATGTGTCACATACTCGATGTAGGTACGAGTAATGAACATAACGTTTGAATTTTAACTTAAACCTCATATTCGTGTGAAAATAAAAGATATACCTAAGTACAAACAAACCAGTTTCCGCATTTTAACAGATGTATAAAATAAATACTCAAATGGTGTTATGCTTCTAAGAGGTTATAGGTTATATGCAAATTATGTCGTTATAGCCGTTTTATCGGCAATTACAACTATGACTTATAACAATAAAACTATATGAATGACCTTCATGAAAGTAATATTTACATGAAAAAATATTAAAAATTTTGAGTCAGTTTTGTACTTTGTAAATTCTTCATAATGATTAACAATAATTATGGTATTGTATTGATTATAGTTATAGGTACAGGTATTTATTTTTTAAAAAAGGTACGGCGTACTTTGTGGGCCCACACTTCTATATGCCTGCATCATGTCAGTCTATATAAATTACATAAAATTACGTTATCCTCAGTATTGGAAGCTATGAACTTTTAGCTCCACTATTAATTTACTGCAGACTATTAATTGACAAGGCTTTTAATGTCTTGGACAATTTCTCTTCAAATTTTCCTTTACCGTTAGTTTTTTTTTATAATATGAAGGTGGCAGACAGGCTGGCGGCTCACTTGATGGTAGGTGGTTACCGTCGCCTAAGGACACAAGCAACACCAAGGGGAGTGCTAAGCGCTGCCTACCCTGTAGGAATGTGTTTACAGCTCGCTTGAAGTAGAATCATGTGAATATTATTTCTCATTAATTTTGCATACATAAAAATAGAGAATCAGAAGCACAACCCGAAATTTAAAGCCCATCTTATTCATATACTTACCTGAATAAGATGGGCTTTAAATTTATAGCCTCATTGTTATTTGACTCATTGTTGTTAACTTATTTGAATTAAGTTAGTATTAATTCAATGTCGCGCCGTGTTCTGTTATTAATTATTTTTTATTATAAAATTTGCCAAAATTAGGTATACTTTTATATTACATATTTTTGATTATTTTTTTCGCAGTTAAAAAAATACTTTAACAGATTAGACATAGACAGATTAGGCATAGAAATGGTATTTTTTATGTAATGTAAATTATATAGAAAAAAAAGAAAAAAAAAACTTATAATAGGTATACTTATTATGCATATTTCGGATACTCTCATTTTGACCATTTCAATACACCTCCCTACACGAGAGCGCTTTCGTTTTACGAAATGCCTCTATTGACACTTTTGTTCGGTTACGTGAAATCAAAGTTCAATGAGAAAGCAAATAAGTAAATAAATAAAAAATAAAGTATCTCCGTTGCGTAACTTGACTTGAACGCACAAAAATCTCTTTAAACCTTTCTTAAGTTCTTAAGCGTATGGTTATACAATCGCAACAAAGGCAATTTACGAATATGTTTTTGCAAGATAAATATTGACTTTACATCTTCCAAGAGCCCGAAGTGTTTGGAAAACTTGTGTACATTTTCTAGCTTTCCAACCACGAAAGTGGCTAGAACTTTAACAGACCTAAATACAATATATTTGTAATATTACCACAGAGGAAGTGTTTACGTTTTATTATTTACTAACTTGTCTAACTTACTAACAGTTATTATTATACTAATTTTACATTTAGAATTACCAAATTTACATACTAGTGTCTAAGCTTCATTGTCTAGAAATATCCTATGAAAAATCTATTCGCAAGAAATATTAATTATATATTCTTACATTGACGGAATATTAAATTAGCAATGTCAGTAACAAAACTGAAATATAAATTGTGATTGTGTTACTTGAATTTGTTGTTTTGCAAAACTTACGTATATTAAGAATCATAGCATAGCATAGCACATATTGCTAAACTATTAAAAACTGAATAGTTACTGAATAACAATACGCGATCATTACTTATATTAGGATATTTTTTAAGGTAACCTTTTAAATCATTGAAATGTTATGTTAGTAATATTAGCACCCTCTACTTGTAACTTGGGTATTGGGGTACATTAATTAAACCACTTTATGTTCAGTCCAAATACTTTTATCGTCCGACCGATATACTAATATATATCAGAACTACAATTCCATCAATAAGGTTTGCGGACATACGACGACAACCTCTCTTCGCAAACGCGTTCGGTCAACTGACTGATACCCTTTCAAATCTTTCAATATCATACCACCGAATGAATCTGAATGAATGAACACCTTTTTGAAACGTCACAGAGCACTTTTCAATCAACTTCAGTTGACATAAATAGCAGACGCTAACAGTAGATAAATTGTTATACAAAACCAACAGTCGTAACGATTTTTATATAACTATTAGGCAGACGAGACAAAGGCGTAAAAATCCGAGTAACGTTACTAGGCTTTCACCGTATCTATAATGAACTTTAATAAAATGAGCATAAAGCTTATTTTCACATGTTTCTAAGAGCACATCGTGTGAGACATTATTCATTCAATATGAAGAGTATGCATGCAGCAGAACATTTTACCATAAAATATGTACAAAATGACGGATACTATACACTTTGTGTATAGTTTATATATTGACTTTGTGAATGACAGGTACTATATCTTGGAGAGCCCGTCTGGCGGCAATAAACACAAGGGCGATTGAGAGCAAGAGGGGCTACAGGGGATTATCGTGGAACAACAGCATAATTAAGTGCTTTTGTATTTCGGATAAGGTATGTCAAAGAACATTTTCTTATGTCATTCTTATTTATCCCCTTTCTTAAATCCTACTCAAAAACGCACTTTCAATATCTATGGATTTGTTTGTAACAAGCGACAGTAGCAAACCGACTATCAGGTGGACCGTCAGCCTGCCAGTTGTTTCTACATGAAATTTAAAAAAAAGATAGCCATTCTTCTCACACATACAAGTGTCCTCGTGTTGATTTCCTTCATTGTTAGACAGTATATTCATTTAGGGTAACTATCGTCTCAATTGACACAGTCATTGTAATTATATAATAATAGAAAAGTAAATATAAAAATTATTTATCCTGATTGTTTCAGTATTATTAATAAAGAACGAATCTTTTTAAAATTGTGCTGAATCCATACAAACATACAATATTATAAAATAAATAAGTAAACCACCCAACGGATTTTAATACGGTTTTCACTAATGGAAAGAGCGATATTAAGTTTATTATAATATATAATATAATATTCTTTTGTTCGCCGTCTTATCTTCTGTAAGAACAAGCCAAACCAGGATAACAAACTATATCAGCACTTGTCTTACCTTGATCAAACATGACAATCTCCACAGTGGAATGAAGAGAGATGTGCTTCAAATGGACGCATTCCTCATTCGCCTCGGATTCCTCCGTACAATAGGCGTCAGGATTCACATCACCGCCTTGAGTTAGGAGTGGAGACGCCGGGTACGTGAAACGATGACCGTCAGTTTGACCCCAAATCTCTGTGAATACAGAAAATCGAATACATTACCAGTCCAATCTTTATTTAAACTAAATTAGGTTCGCGAATTAATTGATCCAGCTCTTTCTAACGGGATATAAAGACTGAATTCAGCCACCCCGCCGGCGCTCCATCAAAATCTCTGTCTTTCAAAATTGCACCTGTGCTAGGCCGGAAGCTGGTCGCTAGTTTAAATTAAAAATGGGGACTGTTCTTGTGTTGACATTACGTATTTATAACAGGTTAGCCAATTTGAAAGAACCATAATTTTAAGTGAAATGTATTGAAAAGTTAAATCAATGTTAAAACAGCTTTTTAATTAAGAAGACTTAAAGAAATGTTTCTTTGTCTTGCATATATGGCATTGTTTGCCATGGATATTTAACGTAATATAATATCTGACTGTTCTTAATACAAAAAAGACTTAATTTAAGATTACATTTTAGATAGAGGGTCTATTTTCGCTATAATCTCAACAGGAACGCTTTTCAAAGCAATTACCAGTATAACGCTTTCAAAAATTACCTACACCACAAATAGAGCATTTTTGAGTCATTTTAAGACAAGATCTTTCATCTTTTATTTCAACTTCGGCGATACACGAGGCAGGTATGTATGTGTAGGCATATTAATTTGATAGAAAAAATTGCATTCTTGCGAAACCATATATCGCTAGTATACAATAAAGAGCAGTCAAAATACATTGATATTCCAGAGGGTCGTCGGAGCTTAAATCTCGCTTCGGCCTAAATCTCCAAGAGAATTAATTACGTTTTCTTCAAGGACAGGCGTCATGGAACAAGGGACGACAAGCAGACCTATGGTTCATGTGATGACTGATACGGCAGACCAAAGACTGATAGTATAAAAACCTAATGACTTATAGAATAAGGAGCATTTCTAACTCGCGCACTAAACAGCACACGTGCTGTTATTACTACTATCGCTAAAAAATAAGCCGATTTAATTCTTGCACCCCTATGCTGAATAAACATAAATGTCGGTTAGAAATTAAACAAGTAATTAAGTTTAACAAGTTTTTATTGTAACTAACTTGTAATTAATATGCGTTGATAAATAAATCGAAGTCTTAATGTAATTTAGATCAAAGGGCGATGCTAATTAATAATTGATTCTCGTGCGTTCGATTGATCAATAAATAATTTATTAGAAAATTATTACTTTATCAAGAATTATTGAATGTCGTTTTATTTGGGGCAAGGATCTATTTTTTAAGTAGTACTATCATCACTAACAGCGCTTTACATATTGTTTTAGGTTATATATAATACTAGCTGACCGCTCCCGGCTTCGCCCGGGGTGTATTTTTTCTAATAAAAGAATTTTTCTAAAATAAACGTAGCCTAAGTTACTCCTTATTATATCAGCTACCTGCCAATAAAAGTCCCGTCAAAATCGGTCCAGCCATTTCAGAGATCAGCCGGAACAAACAGACAGACAGACAGACAGACAGACAGACAGACAGACAAAAATTGTAAAAAATGTTATTTTGGTATGTACCGTATATTCATATGCATGTAGTAAAAAACGGTTATTTCAATATTACAAACAGACACTCCAATTTTATTTATATGTATAGATATTGTAAGTAACAATATATGTATGTAAGCTAAGTCGCTTGTAGCAAGGCTATTATAATTTTTAATAATAATATTTCCACCTAGCTACAATATGGCTTCTTCAAGCGAGCTGTACCTTAATTATCATTTTTAGTTTTTTATAATTTTCAAAAATGCTTTCCCTTTCTATTTTACGAGCCCTTATTTTCTTTTTTTTTATTGGTTGCCTGCAGTGAGGTTTGTGCCTCATTGCAGAGACCTTTAGTACAATTCTATCAAAAAACTTTTCTGGGGTTTACTCCTTAAGATACGATTTGCATATATATCAGGTGTGTCGGTAATTCCTTTCCGGTTTTTTCGCTAATGAAAACGCGTTACTTACAAGGAGCCTGGTCTGGAGAGTACGGCGGGTGCGATAAAACTTCTCATCCAAATGATTTCAATACTTCTTTGGCTGATTTTTCTGTACGAGACGGCGCGTTGCTGCTGCAAAATCACCTTATCGTGTCTATGAGCGTATTGTGGACGTTTTTCGATGCACACTTCAAATTGATTATTTGTTGTCGGTAGCGATCAGTATTAACTGTTTCTCCAGTCTCCAGGTTTCAACTGTTCATGAAAAACAAGAATAGTAATACGTCCCGCAAATGCACGTTTTCAGGCACAAAACTCGACATTTTGGTTATTTTGGCGGTACGTAACGAGTAGTTTTGAGATTAATGTCAGTAGAATAAAATGGCATATGTATCAAATCATAACATTTCATACTTATGGTTAGTGACATCAGTTACAAAAACCGGAAAGCAATTACCGACATATACCTAATATAAGCCCGTGGTATGAAAATTCGAAAATGGGAGTAAAATCAAAATTGTTATACGAATGCGTTATGTTTTATGCGTTATATTTTCGTTCTATTTTTTTAATTTAGAAATTTTAGAATATCTGAAGTTTCATAGATATTGCGCCATCTACACAATTTTATTTAAAAAAAGAACAATGTTGTTCTATCGGCGTGTTCGAATTGTGAAAATTTAAATTTTATAATCGTTCGTATATAAGGAGTAAACACCATTCGTGTGTCGGAGCTGACACATGGAAGTAAGTGTGAGTATCGCAACGGAAGTGAAATGTCTATCGATCTCCGAATTGTTTAACGACAGAGCGATTAGCGTAATAATAACTTAATATGAAAGCTCATGTATTTATTAATTATTCAGCAGCATTGTGGATAGCGTCGTATTGATCACGTACAGTGCGAGTATGTCAGAACCAAGTCAGAACAGAAAGCGCTTCATGTTACCTTGAATTATTAACAAGTGTATAGAGGATAGGTACATTATTCCGAATGTGTTCGATTGGCGGGTTTTCATTATATATGATTTGGTGGGTGTCTTATGACAAAGCTGTTTATAGGCGACGGTCACTTTACCTACCATCAAGTGGACCTTAAGACAGCTTTGACGAGCCCGGTTATCGTTTATCGCTCTGTCTCAAGTCCCGGGTTCGATACCCGGTAGAGTCACCTTTGGAAATATAGTGACACTGCGCTACGCAGTCATTTGGTCATGCGAAGAAATATAATAACAGCATGCGTGCTGTTGTATTTCGGATGCCAGAGTCCATTTCCCTATCCATTCCTAATCCCTATCTTTAATCCTACTGTGATCGGCAGTGCACTTGCAGCACCTGTAGTGTTGCTTGTATTATAGGCGACGGTAGCCACCTACCATAAAGTAGAACGTTAGCCTATCTTAACATTAAAAAAAATAGATAAAATGTCACAGTCATGGAGAGTTTGTGGCTTAACTTTACTTCTTTGGCCAATTTAAAATGTATGTTTCATTGCGTTACACATTACTTCTATTGAGAAATTAAGGATATAATATGAAGTAGATAGATATGACAGCAAATGTCCGTGAGAAAAATAAACAATGTTGTCTTTCGTCAAACACATTTATAATACTACTACTATCACATCTTAAAAATGTTTTACTGTCACATCTTAAATCATTTATTTATAAACATAAATTATAAATAAGGCCTGAACAAAAAACCAAGTTGGGCAAATTACTTAGTCTTGAATTTTTATTCGTACTTACGAAAGACAAGCTCACGTTTTGAATATTCATTTGTTTTTCGTGGTAATCTTATAAACAGTTGAAGCAATTGTTGCGGAATTTTCCTATGCAAGTATTTTGTAATTCTTGGTAGTGAAGATAGACTAAATTAAAAACATAAATATTCTCTGACCATTGCTAGTTGAAATAAAATATCGAATATTGACTGAAAGTGATCGAGTGTATTTGATATGTAGTGAAAGTGTTAAGTGGTTCAGCCGAGGTACGAGTGTGGCGAAAATATTTCCGTAATTTTTCATCGTAAATTTTACTAGGTTTGGACAAGCGAGTCCATAACAATCAAAACAATACTATACCTAACAAACAAGAAAATTGTTACTAGTGTTGGCCATTAACCAATTACATCGATTGGCAAAACGACGCTGTATCGCTGTATAACAGAGAAGCTAAGAGGTTATCGACATCGGAGAAGTGACGGGCCATTGCTAACGATTCTAGTGAAGCATGTTAAGAATGAAAACCAATACTCTTAAAACAATGTTCTCATGTCTTATCTTTTTAATTAAATGCTGGATCAATTAAAAATTAAAAAATAAATCCATACTAATCTATAATATAAAAATGAATCCCTAAATGTGTTACTAAGCGCAAAACTCGAGAACGGGTGGACCGATTTTAATTCTGTCTTCACTCATGGATAGAAGGATAATCAGGGAAGGTTTTTACGTAAAAAAAATGCACCCCGGGCGAAGCCGGGAGCGGACCGCTAGTATTATATAAATGTGAAGGTCTGTCTGTCTGTTGCCTTTTCACGGTCTAATAATTACACAACCAATCATCATGAAATTATGCATACATGTTGTCAGGGATACAGGAAAGTATATAGAAAAATCCAGAAAAAAGGTACCATTCCCCTATTATAATCCAACACCTGGCAAAAGCATAACAGCGATGAATATATCAGGTATTATATTGCACATATATATTGTCTGTTATATTTTTAATAGTTTCAGTTTAAATAAAAATTTGACTAGCATCTGTACTATAAAGAAAGATACATATTTTAATATGTATATTACATTTTTTTATAATTTAACATACTCTGCTTCTAACTCTATACACAAATTTTCCAAGCGTTTTTCCAACTTTTTTAGATATTTTTTAGACTTTTTCTAAATAAAAAGTAAGACTTCGGATGGTCCTCAAAATAGGCAACTGTTTGTGTCATAACAACTTCGTTCGATGTGAACCGTTGTTCGGCGAACCATTTTTTTTTTTTAAGTTTAAAAATAACAACTTGTCACTGGGGGCCAAATCAAGTGAATACGGTGGATGTTGTAATAATTCGAACTTTAATTCCATGATTTTGGCTTTCGAAACTGCACAGGTGTCTTGGGGAATTTTTTTGGATTTTTTTTTCTTTGTAAAAAAATGACGTTTTGCCTTGGTTTATTCGCTTAAAGCGTGTAATAACGACTCATGATATTTTCCACTCCAGTTATTGTTCTTTCTTTTTCCAAGAAATGGATGCACTTGACTCCGCGTGAATCCCAAAAAACCATAGCCATCATCTTTCCGCCCGATTCACGTTCTTCGGAGGCCGTTCACCTCTCAAATACCACTCTTGTACTGTCCTTCTGTTCAGTGGCGGATTTACCGATAGGCTAACCCTAGGCTCCAGCCTAGGGCGGCAAATTTGGCCAATTTTTTTTTGTCTTACAGAAATTTAAAAAAAAATTATACAGGTGACCCAGAATTTGCTCGCATTCCTCTCGGGAGTCGATACTGTGATTACATTGGAGTAATTTAACTTCAGTCATATAATATATGGGTCAAAAATTAACCATTTTCGAGAAAATCTAGTTTGTAAATATTTCAAAGATTATCCGGATTTTTAGTTTTGGATTGCAATGAAAAAAGGCCCAAAATAGCCTCAGAGCCGACCACTTGATTGCGTTTATTATTTGCTATTCCTACGCGCTGTAGTTCGTTTTTGAAAATCCAGGTAATAAACTATCTGATCTGTGTGCCAAATTTCATCCAAATCCTTCAGCCGTTTTTGCGTTATTGAGGTAGTAACATCCAAATATACAAACTTTATCATTTATAATATTGTTACGATACACATAAACCACAAAAAACATACAAGGGGTGTTTCGAATTACTTGAAAATGTCTACTTAAAAGCACTTTAAAGCAATATGGCTCATTAAACTTTAATCTAAGTCCTAGCAGAAATATGTCGGCACGACGCAAGCTATGCAAGTTGAGAAACAGTTGCAATGAAAACATATTATTTGTGGTTGAAGCCGACATGATTATCTACTCTGACGGTTACCTAACTTTCTTTAGATACAAAATGCGGCGTGACATTAAGTTTATTCGCACTTACAAGTCATAACACCTCTATCTGGCTATGCAGAAAAAGTAATAGGTAGGTACTTTAAATAAAGAAAAAGAAATAAGAAAATTATTTTTTATCATAATCGCGACTAAGTAAAAACCTCAATGGTAAATAGGTAGAAAAGCAGAAAAACTAGATTTATTTTAAAAAAAATTGTATATATTCAACGAATTCGAATATACCATTATACTATTATACTTTAGCTATCGAGTGGTGCATTTAAATTTTAGATGTACATACCTAGATGCAGTTCAGCATCAAACTCTATCCCCCGATTTTGTTATGCTTTTTCTGAATTGCCTCCCATTATGAAAGCAAATTTAAAGAGCAGTATAAAAAATTTAATATATACAATTGCCAACAAACGAAGATAGTAAAGTCATATTATAATGTGACTAACAAATACTCGCATAGCATATACGTATAATACTATTACGTAAATCTTGATTCTGACCTACAAACATAGACGTTGCTTGTTTAGTGGTATTGTTGTGTAATATATTTACGCAAAAAACTAAAGCCTCTAGAACACTCGTCTCAAAGCGATAACTCAACGACACTTGCTAGATATTATCAGATGACATTCATTTTGTTCTTTATTTAAAGCTAAGGCTTTATAAGGCTGAGCCATAAAAGAGAAAATCGCATTATAATTCCCAGGAGAAATTGTACCTAATAGCATTTGAACACTACCACACAAACGGCAGTCCGTCAAATTAATTGCTAATAAAACAAAATAAACACATGACCGGAGTCAGTGTCTTACATCAGCTAATGGATGTCCAAACATTTGGTGCTGACGTTTCCTTTGTGTCCCCTATGTTTATTATTACAATTACACACACTATATACTCATTTCTTTGTGAAGAAAATAAGAGTTAATTGCATAGCGGCCAGTTACATAACCTCACGTACACTTCGATCTATCATTATTGTAGTGTGTTGTAATGACAATCGATTTAAAATAGGAATACTAAAATCGATATGTTTTTTTATGAAATTCAAGCCAACTAATCATAATAGTCCCCAGTACAAGGAACTTAATTTTTTTTGACACATACAAATGTAAAACTTTGTGAGTGCCTTTTTTGCGATGAGTCCGACAAACTTTTCTAATGCGAAAGTTTCGTCGCTGCTGCGTTTTCGAATGCTCGATTCCTGGAATTGTCGATATGACGTCACTATGACTCTCCGTATATACAACTTTGATTTTTTGAAATTTGTTTAGTAAAGTTAATTTAAAAATTGTGGTCAAAAATCATGCTGCGTATGGAGTGTCCACCACCCCGAAAATGTCGATATGACGCAACATGATTTTTGTTGGACAAGTTGACCACAATTTTTAAATTAATTTTATTAAAAAAAATTCCAAAAATCAAAGTTGTATATACGGAGAGTCATAGTGACGTCATATCGATAATTCCAGGAATCGAGCATTCGAAAACGCAGCAGCGCCGAAACTTTCGCATTAGAAAAGTTTGTCGGACTCATCGCAAAAAAGGCACTCACAAAGTTTTACATTTGTATGTGTCAAAAAAATTTAAGTTCCTTGTACTGGGGACTATAAGAATAACGTCCCCATTTACATATGTCTAGTATAACGTAATTTCATTTGTGTATTTTTAATATATAAATTCATACCTATAATATAATTATACATAGACGCAATAAAAAAAATGTTTTAGTTAATTAAATTAAACAAGTAAATATTTAATGATTTACATAGGCAGTTATTTTCTCGTCAAACATCTAAAAATTGTTTGTAGTGCAATTTAAAAAAATCTTTGGAATTAATCTTTTTTTATATAGAGGTAAACAGGCAGCCTGGCTGCCTAATTTATTACCGTCGCATGGTAATCACAAGAAACGCCATAGGTGCTGCAAATGCGATGCTGATCTTAGTAGAATAATAATCCACTAACATCGG
Source organism: Synanthedon andrenaeformis (assembly GCA_936446665.2). NCBI lineage: Eukaryota > Metazoa > Arthropoda > Insecta > Lepidoptera > Sesiidae > Synanthedon > Synanthedon andrenaeformis. The sequence goes on along the minus strand of OW387780.2, from coordinate 10,758,488 downwards.
CGATAATCTACTAAGACAGAAGCATAATCTTCTTAAGAGGATAAATAACTAGGCTCTGGCATCTCTTACCATCTAAGTATAATCACTACAGTAAAAATAATTTATGTTACGATGGTACGAGTATTCTATAAGATAGCTCTTATTTTATCTGAGTAAAAGGGTGAATTACTTCAATAGGCTGGCTGTCCAATTTATTACTCTGCCTTACTAAATCAATATCTTACTTCTGAACTTATTTTTAAAAATCATACTCGTAGATAACTAATTTTAAAAAGGTTCAATTTTATTTAGCATGAAAAGATCAGAAACTTATTTAATTTCCATCCCTTCTTTAAACCTAACGAGTTTTTACTGTTTATCGAACTTTGTGAATATGTTTGGTTTATCTAACTCATCCTTAATCAAACCTAAAGTCATTTGTCTACTCGAGTATAAAACGCCTAAATTCATTGAAAACAGAATCTTAATCATACACAAACATGTAAAAAGAACAAAGTAAGAAGAGATTTTAAATTAAACTCACCCACGCGTTTCGACGTTAATTGTCTCGTAGAATAAATGAAGGGAACATAAATTGTTTTTGCAACAACTCCAACCAACTCCTCTGGCAGTTTATTCGCCGCGTGTAACTTCTCCAAACACAACACATTATCAAGATTACACCTATCACTGTACACAGTTGTAAAGACACGATTCACTTTCTTCCCTGAGTTCTTTTCACGTTTTAATAAAACTTTGTGTTCCATACTATTATACAAAAGTTCTGCAAAACCTTCCAAGTTTTCTTGGCAATCATCATTCGCGATCACTTTAATCTTGTACAAACCTGGTGTACGTTTAGCGTCTATAACAAAATCGGCCCGTTCACCACGACTTAATTCAATAGATTCAACGTCAACTGCTTCTATTCTATGTCCATCCAATGCGACCAATTTTAGTGTGTGATCTTCTATGCTCAATTTCACTGGACAACTTTTTGATCCTCCATTATATATGAATCTAAATCGATATCTCTTTCCGTAATCAACATTAAATTTGGATAATGGAGCGTCTGGAGTTTCCTCCGTTTTTCCCTTACCATTTATTAGAAGTGATTCTGCGTTAGGTGCTTTCATTGTCATTCCAGCAAGGGGTCCCATCGAGTGTCCCCATTCGGCTACAAATATAATATGTTCAGTAGCATCTATGTCGTATAACTCACTGTCCGGATCGAGTTTGGGAGATTTTCGGACAATCAACGCTCCAGCAAGGCCATCGGCTGAGTCTGCGGACGAGTGTGCGTGGTACATATGAGTACCTGCTGCTGATGCTCGAAATTTGTATTGAAAAGTTGTGTATGCTGATTGAGGACACTGTGTCAACATAGGCGCTCCGTCCATAAAGGGAGTTTCTTTCTGCGGTTGTCCGCGCCAATGCATCGCTAGGGAATGCGCAGGTGCCCTATGCACTACATCCACTACAAGGATGTCGTTCTCGCAAACATGCAGTGCTGGTGCAGGCAACTGTCTATTGATAGATAGGACACCTCTTTCTCGGCCATCCGCAGATATACACTTTTGTGGACATTTACCACCGTTGCTTTCCGTACAATTTCCGCACGTCCTGTCATCAAAAAATCTATTATAGTAGGTCAAATAATCAAAAATACATTATATTAACCACATATTTGTCTATATATTTGTTGTATGATAGACAGACGGACCACTTGTTGGTAGGTGGCTACCGTCGCCTATTAACACTAACAACATCACAGGTTTTGCAAGTGCGCTGCCGACCTTATATTAAGAGTAAGGGCTTAGGAAGGGATAGGGAAATAGGATCTGGAATCCATTGCTCACTTAAAGAAACAACACTTCTTATAAGGAGGTGGTTACTGGACTATAGTGCTTATAATGGGCTGTGCCCTGCCACTACTCAAACAACCAGAACTGAGACAACTGAACAAAGTTAGTCCTGCTGGGGATCAAACCCTGATCTCTGTGTAAGAATTCTAAGGCAATAAACCTTACCAATTCCACCAAAGTGCTCGGTTTTTGCGTATTTTTTCTATACTCTCATTTAAGCAATTATAATTGTGAACATATACGCTTCAAACTTTTATTATTGTATATTATATTACTTCAACACAATATCATAAGCAGTCTTTAATGTCATTAAAAAACATAATTGCTACATGCTTACCTGCTAAGAGTTTTATAGACTTCAACCACCAATTTGACTCGACATATCATGGGCCAATCTAGTTCGTGACATTCCCGATCGCAATTTTCAAAATACTCCTCTGAAAATTCAATAAAAATAAGTTCACAACCTTCTACTGTAACAGGTGATAAGACAGACAGTGCCTATATGTATATAAATATAAAAAAGCATTACTTTACCTGGCATCGGCGTGTGGTAAACAATAATAACAACACTGATTACAATCAATATCAACACAAATATTCTTTGCAATGACATCAGCATGTAGTTAGGTTTTACATGCGTTCTTTCCACTGTCGTTAACTTTTTATCTGATTCCATTTTTTAAGTTAAAAACGTTTACTATTGGACCTAATTTAAAATTAAACCGAACACAAAAGAAAAAATCACATGTTTAATTCATAATTGTGAATTCTAGTGAGTTGAGGTCGGTCGAACGGTGAGACCGCAATTGAACGCGGCCACACGAGTCAACCTTCGAGTGGTGACTGGAAACAAGTTACTGTATTGCAACATCAATGCACCAACACCTCAGACAACGGCACATAAACAGGGCTAAGATTCGGAAGTAAATTGGCGAGGCGGTTCACTCTCTCCGAGTCGTTATGCAATTTGATATTGTGCAAGAGATGTCATAATCGAAATTAACTTTTATATTTACCTGTCGCAGATGACTAATGAGCGTGAAAATTACATTTGCATGAGTAATTCATTGGTAATTCATCATACATGCCTATAATTAAAATTCAACCTTGATTACCTATCTATATTATGAATGAATAAACACAACGAAATACAAAAATACACATTAAATATCGATATGTAGTGGCAGCCTGCAGGCACACTGCGTTTCGCAGTCATTTGGGCAGCACGTCTGGCGGCAGTAACCACCAGTAACCTTACAGAAGAACACCGTAAATTAACAGCACGTGTGGGGTGCTATTGTGTTTCGGTGAGTGAGTAAAGGTGTCTACACATCAAAGCCGCCGGCCCGCCGCGGCGGGTAAACCCGGCTTCAGAATGTTGCGAGTCGGACAAATTTGCTGACGGCACGACAGTCGCGACATGTAGCGTTCACAATTAGTGATTGCATTCGTAGGTGTTGCGCGTTTTTCGAATTATTACTACGTATTTTCAGTATTTGATATGGATGAGGACGATAGTGATCGAATATTAGCAGCTTGTGCAGTTACTATAAGAAGACCCTCAAAACACGTGCCGCCGGGTAATACGCGCAGTCGCAAGCCGCCGGCAAGCTTTGTTTCGAAGAGAGGCCGCCGGCCTTGCCCGGCGCGTCGAAACGCCAGGCCAGCGGCTTTGGTGTGTAGACACCTTAAGGGATGCCAAAGCCCATTAGTCAGCAGCGCACTTACAGACCCTGTAGCGTTGCCTATCTGTCAACCCTTTTTTTTTTCTCGAGGAGAAATCCTTTTATTGATCCCCGGCCGCTGGCTAGGCGGCAGGGTCGACCAGCATACTCCGCGTGCTCACATAGCAGGCGGAACTGGCCCCTACCTACTAAAACTCCCCGGTGTCTCCTTGCCCATAAGTGGGGAGTGGACGGGCTCTGCCGAGGTAACTGCTGCGACCCACCCCCCTCGGGCGGCCTAGCCATTGCTGGCTAGGCTGACGCCAACAGGGGGATTGCCCGGAGACACCCGAGCAATCCCCAGACGGAGGGGACCCGTGCAGGCACACACAGCTGGCCAGCTGTGTGCGCAGGTCCCCGAGGACATTTGAAGACGGGCTGATGCCCGCCTTCTCCTGCCCAGCCATCTGCTAGATGTTAATGGGGGACTCAATGGACGCCGCAATGTCCATTGGCTCCCCCACCTCCAATGTGGGCGGGACAAGTCCCGCCCGACCGCTAAAGTGAGCAGGGGACCAGGGGCCACCCTCCAGGCCTCCCTGTTCCCCTGAACTCCAACAAAAAAAGGACAACACAAAAACAAAACAAACAACAAAAAACCCTGGCGACAGAAGACGAGAAAGGCAGAGGGAGAGATACCAATCCCGCCCCAGCCGCCAGGGGAACGTCAGCTGTGCGCTCCGCTACGGGCTTGGTGTCTCAAGCCCGCTCGGAGCGCACGGTGTGGGCCTTCTTGATCCCCTCGTCAAGAACTGGCGAGGGTAAGCCCCCCCACCACGACAAGGTCATGGCCCACCTATCTGTCAACCCTAACACAAAAATATAAAAAATATATTATGTAATAAAACATGCTTCTACGGTAAGAGAAATTGATAAAAACACCACAAAGTTTATAAAACCTATTATCAAACTAAAAATAATATAATGTTACGCAACTTGAAAAATTACTTACATAAAAACGAAATGCAACAACGAAATGAATTAGATTAGTTGTCACCTTGGAACTTGTAAACAACTACAATATTTGTCTCTTTTAATTTACTTACTGTAAATTTTCTTTCTCACAATTAATCTTATTTACTTCGTTCTTCCTTTAAAGCTCTTTCCATTAGTGAAAAACTGCATTAAAATCCGATACGTAGTTTAAAAGATCAACGGGTTTATCGTATAATGACTTAACCGCCTGCTTTATAAGGTTTTTTGTAAATCCCGCCAAAATGTCAAACGGGCCAATAGGAGATAATTTTTGAACCAAAGACAAAAGATTCTTCAATTCTTTGTGTTTAAACGTCTTTTGGTCTTTTGGTCAGAAGTAGGTGAAATTAATTAGGGCATCATTCCCATCAATTTAATAAGTTTAATAAATTTAACTTATTTAATTTATTACTCGTTATTATTTATTAGAAAATGTAATAATCCTAACTCAGTCCTAATAGTGTATGGTTCAGGTTTGGTTACATTTAACTAAAAACTCGAGCTTAGGACACTTAAGAGAAGTTAGGACTCATTTATTGCAAATCTCTCCAGAAACATTAAAATTTCAAGGTTGGCACGTATTAAATGAAAAAAAATCTAAAAGTGTCTTTAATAAAAGCAAATCTCTATAATATATATAAAAATTTCGTCACATGTTTGTCGCCGATGAACTCCTAAATTAGTGAACCGATTTTGATCAAATTTCGCAATTATCTGTTATTTGGTCCAACTTAAAAGATAGGATAGTTTATATAGCACCCCGGGCAAAGCCGGGAGCGGGTAGCTAGTTAATTTATATATATAATGAAGCTTGTATTAATCATAATAAAAATCATCGTTCCTGAATTTAATTATATTATAGTCTTTATTGGAATCAATTGCAATAGACAGGACAGATGACAATCTGTTGTGCCAATGTCAATGTCATCAAAACTTCAAATTTGAAATAAAAATTAAATAAAATAAACAGAAACAACATTCCTTATGTACATAACTAGTAACAACAATTTATGTATAATTAATTTAAAATTTGATTGCAAATAGTAGTGATTATTGTAATACAATTTTAATAATTTGTTGGTTGTGTGAATTACAAAAGAGATGGAGATTACAAAAGAAAATTTCTCAGAGCAATTCGATAACATTGTGAGAGACATAAAAAAATCATGTTTTATTGGATTTGATGCAGAATTTACGGGTCTTTTAACTAGCGAACGTTTTAAACATAGGTAAGTACCTCATTATTAAGATTCAATTTTGTGATTTCAATTTTAGGTTGTTACATATAAAAATGTGTTAAGTACCACCATAGATAAATTTTAAACCTGTTCGTTGTGGGGCGATATTAAATTTATTTATTTAGATCTCAGATAAATAAAATAAGAACCAAAGATCTCTGTGGACGGCAGAGTGAAGGTGATAAAACTACACATCACCTTATTAAAAAATTTACTAGTGCAATGATATTAAAACAGGATGGAATCACATTTCCCAAGTAAGTTAACTTGGAAACCAACATTTTTAATAAAAACAATTAAAAATAAGTTATGGTAACTGTGGCCATAATTCATTGTCCACAAAATTATGTCTTTAGTTTTTGTTTGGTCTGAGATTTAGATATAATTATTACTTACATCCCATTAGACACCTAAATAGTCCATTGTTGTACCTTGATAGACTAACATTTTTTGTTACAAATTTTCAGGCTGTTTGACACAAATGTTGACAGATATGATTGTCTAAAAACTGAGGTTAGCAACTTGATTATGTCACAGATTGGGCTGTCGATGTTTCAATATAATAGAGATAATGACATTTATGTAGCAGCAACATATACATTTCATCTGTGCCCTCAAGCATTTGGAAACATTGACCAAACATTTAGTTTTCAAGCGTCAACACTGAAGTTCCTATGTAAACATAATTTTGATTTTAATAAAGTAAGTATATTTAGCTTACATTCATATTTCTTTATTAATATGCCATGTGTAGTCCAAGTTTGGTATAACTGCCCATAACAGGGCTAAATTTTTCTACTGGTTGGTGAGAGATTTTTAAGTTTACGTCGAGAATTATTGGCCAATATTGGTCATTTTACTCATGTATCATGTACCTTACCTACATACAAAACTATATCTACTATTTTCAGATCTATTTAAATCTAATTAAGGTAATAATTAGTTATTATTTACAAAGCAGTGAAGTTAACAAGTTGCGAGACCTTATTTGAATTAAAATTTTGTTTGTTCAATTCTTACCTAATTAATTACTGCAAATTCCAATATTTTAGATAATATCAAAATCAAATTATTAAGAATCCTACAAAGATTGTAATGAAGATTTTATCTTTATTTTTACTTATTTTTGTGGCAATTTCTGGGACTACCATTATTTTGATACATTTTGAAGCTTATATTTATTGAACTATAACTTTCAGTTCATTTACAAAGGAATACCTTATTTGAGTAAAGTACAAGCGGAGAAAATTGTCCACAGTCTGCAGGATACATCTTTGTACAACAACGTCTCAGCGGTATTGGAAATAGATGAAGAAAAGGAATTACAAAAATATTGTTCAGAAGTAACAAAGTTAGTACTTATCACTAAGTATATAAAAGTTACCAATTTTCAAATATACATATTTAAACTTAGAAATCTTACTACACTGCTGCTCTTCTTTCATAATTATCAAACATTAGTAGATTAATCATTACTTTAAAAATTATAAAAGGCTCATTGTCAACAGAGTTGTCATTGAGAAATTATTCATTTCTTATGATATTTTAAGATTATTTGCCAATGATTTTTGATAATGGTTAAAATGTAAAAAAGACTCGAAATTAAAAATAGCCAAAAATAATCATGTCATATTCACCTCTCAAATCTATATCTCATCTATATTAATATGAAATCTTGAATTTAAAAATGTGCTAATAGGAAGAAAAATAGAGAGGTTTGTATATATGGTTGAATGCTGGGGATACATATAGTATAATATGCTAGTATTGTGGTCTATACTATAATATTATAAAGAGTAAGATTGGTATTTTTGTATGTTTCTATAATCAAAAACTACTGGACCGTAAAATTCTTTCATCTATAGAAAGCTACATTATCAGCATGTAACATAGGCAATAAAATAACCTTGATCCATGCTGGATCTTATGTTTGTTTAAACTTAACTGATGGTTTAAAACTCAAAAATATGTAAAACAAGTTGTATGATCCATCTAAAAAACAAATTGTTATATTATTCCAGGTGGATAATAGATAAAGAAGAAGACACGCTTTATGTAGATATTAAAAATCCAATTATAAGGTATTTTTTTCACAACGAGGTGCGGCTTCGTTACCCAAACGTACTCACAACAGATAGTTTAGGTAATAGCAATAAGGTAAAATATATAGTTGGTAACTAATTTTAGTAATAATTTAAGGAAGTAATATTTTCATTTATTAATGTTTCATTTTACTATACATCATGATTTTTTATTTATTTTTTTAATTTATATACTGTCATAACACTTGTTTCTCGGTCCTATAATATTACACAGGACTTGTTATAACGACTTATATATTACATTAATTTTTTTAATTAAAATAATAAATACATTGTTATATTCTGAAAAAAAAAACCGAGAAAAATATACACAAACATACATATTTCATTACATGCTCAATACATTTTGTTACATTGAGCTCATTAGGAAAAAAAAATACCGCAAAGGCCGCGAAAATAAAGCAATTTAAATGAGGCCATCAATTGCTATTTCGGTCGAGACTTATATATAGTATACTTTTCTTTAACTTGCGAGGAAATAATAAGCATGAATTCTTAATTTCTATAACAATTTCAATTTATAAACTTAAAAATGTTATAAATATTCGTTAATTCAGAATAGAATTGACAGTATGAATAACATAAAATGGATGTCAACTTAGTAGTTAAGCTATTACCAAACAAGCGGGGGAGCAACACATTTTGCAAAGATTTTTTCGCCTATTATTTTTGATAACAAACACTTAACAAAGCTATTGATTTTACTGTTATATTTAAAAACATGTAACGTCTCTTCAGGTCCTAATATACAGAGATAAGGACGTAGATGATGCTAAGAGTGCCCCTTTGTCTGTTCTACAAGAGAATCTAATGAATGATTTATTAGGATTCTCAAAAGTTATAAAACTATTGGAGAACTGTAAGAAACCTATAGTTGGACACAATATTTTTATGGATACGATACTTTTGCACAACCAGTTCATAGGGCCTCTTCCTAAAAAATATACAACATTTAAGAGAAACATACATAAAGTTTTTCCACAAATATTTGACACAAAGTATATTTCTCACGAAATGTCAAAGAAACTAAGTTACGATGAAGTTTGGAAGACCAATACACTACAAGAGTAAGTCATAATATTTTTTTTATTAATAAAAATATTTAATATTATTAATTTTCTTAAAAAGATTTTTTAGTTGTAATATGACTACTGAAAAATAAAGGAAATTGTGCTGTTTATAAGTGACAGTAGCCATCCTTTCACGCCTCAACTTCTCAACCGATTTATTTATTTATTATACATGAAAAGTAATCTTAATAATATTTACATTGTCCCATAAAACTGGAAAGCAGTTTGTCTACGGACTTCAATTACTTAAGTCTATTTTATTTTATTTTGATTATATTCCAAAAATAAATAAAAAAATAAATAGAGAATTACTACTTACATTACCGATTACAGTGTTTCATTGTGTAGGACATGTATTAAATGACTAGTTTAATTTTTAGTAATTTATATATTGAATACTGAATTAAATTAATGAATTTAAATAGAATTTTATTTATTTATTTTTTAACTTGACTTATATTCCTACTTTGCATTTATAATTATCACACACATTTGAATGCACGTTGTTAGGGATATATAAAAAGGCATACCTGCTTCCATTCCTGCTTCAAAAACACATAATCGAAATGATATAAGTACTTAGAAAATACATATTTATTTCAGTTTATACGAATTCTTTTTTGAGGGTAAATGCAAGAAACTACAAAAAGGTGCCAATTCTATTATACCAGCTATACCATTTAGTGAAAACTACACTTACCATCAAGCGGGATGGGATGCATACTGTTCGGGTAAGTATTTTGATCTTTTATATTATTCATTATTCATTCATTCATTAAATAACCATAAAGTAAGTATATTTAGGCGATGGTAACCACCTACCATCAAGTGGATTGTCAGCCTGTCTGTCGAGCTTAACATAAACAAAAAACTTGTACTATTTGAAAATAATTTTAAATGTCAAATTTTAATTTAATTTTACTAAAGCACTTCCAACGAAAGTTGACCAACAGTAAAAACCCTTTATAATATAAAAAAGTGGGGATTAAGTAGAAATGTATGATTGAACCAGCATACTGCTTCACACGTCTCAGCCAATGGGCGGCATGCGAAGTGCGCGGCTGCTACAGGTCACTAGGGGCCAGTGAGATTCTCGCGGCCGTACAGCCTCTTGCCAACCGAGTCAATGTCATACGAGCTTCTATTCTCTATATGGTAAGTGGGTTTAGTCCGTTTTCGTAATTGCAGTTTCGTAATTGGCTACGAAAGAGGAATTATTTTTCGCTGTTTCATAATTAATTATCAAAAAAGAATTTATTTGCCGTTATCGCAATCGACTATTTTTTCCTCATTCGTAGTTAATTACTAAACACTTTCATTTTTCTTTTTTTGTAATTAATTACTAAAAAAGATTTTATTGCACTATTCGAACTCATTAGTAAACTAGTTACTTCATTGACGTTCTAACCTCCTTCCTTAAACTTAATAAAGAAAAGAAAACCTCAATTTGTGTCATTTGAAATCCTTTACATTTGAAATCCTTTACATTTCCATCTGTCATTTGATTTCAATCAATTTAATAAACGCGAATTTAAATATAATTGGAATTGATAAAACCTATTTTCACAGTACATGATATTATCAAGACAATAGTATTATGGCTAATCCCTTAGAGTGTAGTGCGTCAAACAGCTAGATGAATGAACTTCGGTTCATTCCAGCAAAAAGAAGAGCGACAAATAATTTCCCTTTCGTAGCAAGGCATAGCACTAGGTATAGTCGAATAACTACTATACCACTTTTCGACTCTACAGGGTGAAATCTAAGTCGTGAATAGTTATATTTTTTTCTAGTTCCTTAATTAACTAACAATCACTTGCACAGACAGATAACTTAAATAACGTAAGTTTTTTTTTGGCAATTTCAGTTTTGTTTATCCTAATTTATTTTAATTCATAGTCGCCCTACAATGCGCTTTGCACTTGTCACGAAATCGAAGAAGAAATTTGAACTTCGAACGTCATAGCAAGTGAGTCACGAGGGCCGAGTAGGGTAACCATGAGTAATGATGTGTTATTAACAAGAATCTTTTTTCTAATCGTAGTTAATTAAGGAGTCAATAAAATAGCATTAGCGCTAGTGCCCTGTATTATCCGAAGGCGCCTTTATTAGAAAATTAAAACACAAAAAAATCTTATATCGTAGATAATTACAAAATTCGATTACTAAAACAGCAATTAAATTCTTATTTAATAATTAATTATGAAGTAGTGAAAATAAATTTCTCTTTCGTAGCCAATTCACTGCGAACACAGAAAAAAAATCTTATTTGGTAGTTAATTACGAAACTCGATTACTGAAACGGCAAATAAATTCTTTTTTGATAATTAATTATGAAACAGCGAAAAATAATTCCTCTTTCGTAGCCAATTACGAAACTGCAATTACGAAAACGGACTAAACGGGTAAGTGTTATCGCTAGCCATCAAAGTGTTTCAACATTTGTGTGGGAGACAGTGGATAGAAAGATGGAGGAAGCCTTGTAAGACGTTGTATGATGTGTTGTCTCTAAATTAAAACAAAAATACTCTACTGAAAGTGTATCCAACCTATACTCCAAGCCTTTAATCCCACATTTATTTCAATCGCCGAGAGTTCGATTTGAATGTATATCTTCGTATTTTGTGTTTCTGTATCAGTATATAAAATGTAATGTATGTAAAATTTATAGCCGTCCTTACGGGGAATGATATACGAGCCCTACAATTCGCCAGATTCATACAATTTTGTATGAACATGATAAATATCATACAGCGAAAGTACGGTGATTCATTAACTAGTCAGCCGCTCGACAGGAAACTAAATTCATGATGGACGAACTCATGGGGAACGACTAGTTTTATAAACAAAGTGTAATATGAAGATTTTTATTTTTCTTTCCAGGATTTCGCGAACGAAGACCCACCGCGCCAAAGACCTGAATTGCTTCACATCAAGGCGCTCAACGAACCTGTCATAAATATTGCTAAGGTATGACCTTAACAGCATCTAATTATACAAGTATAGAATCGAAACTTTATTGTGGTACGCCTTAACACGTTAATTGCCACAGGACGCGACGTCGCGTGAAGCGCCCTATTATGGTGTGGCCGTTAACGCGACGTCGCGTGGTGGTGCCTTACAATAATGTACGAATAATAAAATAGCGGCCATCTAGACAAGTTCAGCATTTCGACTTGGCAATCAACGCAAGCAATAGCAGTGTTAAAAACAACTACCACCGCTCCTATATTCTAATGTCTCAATATAGGCAACCTTATTTATTTATATAATGCATTCATATTAATGTAAGAAATGCTTAAATAACTGACTTTTACATTTTTACTACTCATTCGGAATACAACAAATACTGGGCTGGTGCGAAATGCCAAATTGACTCTCCCAGGTGGAGAGTTCTCTATTATTTCTTTACGGTTCTTTAGAAACTGAAGTATATCTCTATCTGTGTTCTTTAACCACCGGGAATACTTTGAGGAACTATTTAAAATCAAACTGACTCCATACTTTTAAAAAAACAGGCAGACATCGCAACGCAATATATTTATTTCACTCTGTTTGACAAAGAATCTTGACAAACTAGCGACGACGAAAAAACGTAAAAACTGTGTATTTTTGGTCAACAATACCTTCCATTTTCATACACTTTTATGAAAAATCAATTTATATTTATAACGGTTTTTTGTTAATAACAACAATTGTTGTTAACCAAATTGAACTAAAGATTCTTCTCGCCAATACCTACACATATATGTATACTTTATACGAAGTATTACGATCCAGTCGGGAGCGGCTTTGCTTATGTTTATAGGTGACGGTAGCCAACTACAATCTAGTAAAGACCTAATTCATTTGTAATGAATTTTGAAAAGTTTTTATTTGTTATCTACTTTTGAGATGTAATTTGATACCTGTACTAAACGAAATTGTCGGCTCGACGGAATGAAACAAATCGAGAGCCAAAATAATAAATTAAAAACGTTATTTGAAAGAGTGACTTTGAAATGAACTAGGAGTTCATATCAAAGTCATTCCTGATATCTTTAAAAATATTTTCTAAAAGTATTCAAGAGACCATTTCAGATTTCGTCTGTCAGTCTTAATAACTATTCAAACGATTCTAAATAAAAACTTGTGAAGTTATTTATTTTCACTTTTTGTAAGAACACATCGCTAGTCGCTTTAGTTTTAGTTGTTGATAGATCATTTTGACAGTATTACAATGCCCAACATCTTGTCCCAACTTCTCTTAAATGAAATCTATTACTGGACAATTTGAAAAATGCCTAATCAATACTAATAATAAATCTGTAAGGGTCGGTCATGGAGTAAGTTACTTTGTTTTCAGATATCGTGTTTATAGGCTCTATAAATGATACTGAAACTAAATTGACGATTTTTAGAATTTTTTTCTGTATGTATGTATGTATGTATGTATGTATGTTCCTCCATAACTCTGAAACGAATTAACTGATTTTCATGAAACTTGGTAGATGAACATTTAGAAGTGCGGAACACAGGATAGGCTACTTAATATTTTTCAACGCGGACGAATTCGTGGGCACCAGCTAGTAAAGGTATATGAAATGAAATAAAATACTTTTCATATATAAATAAATATGAAAAGTATTTCTCTTTTATTTTACTTCCTAATCAGGAAAATTAAATCCTATCCGAATTATTATTTTAACCCTACTACAATAAATACGCACACTGAGAGATCTTATAGTGTCTGTTGCCTAACAACGTCACAATACGTTCCAATTGTGTATGTGTGCGCGCTATGTTCTAACTCAGTCTTTCCCAGAGTGGGCGATAACGCCCCCTTGTGGGCGCTGCAGGCCTAAAGGGGGGCGGTAAGAGACCCAGAAAAAAAATGGGGGCGTTGTGTAGAGGCTTGGGGGGGCGTGATTTGTAATTTCATTTAGCTAGGATGCCTCTTAGACACCGACTGCATGAGCTCTCGGCTAATTTTTACATAAGAATCGATTATGTTTGTTTTATTTTGAATAAAAGATACTCTGTTTGAATACTATAAAGTTGCGTTTCAATAATCATTCTCATTGGCAGGTGTAGCCCGTAAGAGTTAACTTGAGACCCTTAGCGCCGTTGTATATTACCTACTGCGCTCAGGTTTCAAGTTAACTCTTGCGAGTTATAGTAAAAGTCTCGCTTAGAATTAATGTTTAATCTCCGCTAATATATAATTAATAATAATTGATTAATTTAATTTGAAGTTATAGTGGTTTTTAAGTAGGTGAAAAAATGGGGGCGCTAAAAAATAATTTACTCTCAAAGTGGGCAGTAGACAAAATAAGTTTGGGAACCCCTGTTCTAACTGCTCATCAGTGGGTCTTTCCCTTTCTAAGGATGCATTTTAGCTACACGCACCGATGAGTTCGAGCCACTGATTAGTACAACCTTAAGCTATCTTTTCATTATACGAAAATCATATAACACAAGCGCATATTACCATCCAAATGTTTTCAATAACATACACCGAATAGCTGTATATATTATATACTCGTATGTAGATTAAACATCTCAATATATTTCTAAAAGGAAACAATCGCACAGATGTTTGAACTCGAGAACAATTTATTCACAATACACCCATTGCCGTCGCGATATCTATTATGGTCGGTAATGCAACGAAATGCATATTCGACATTGGCAACAAATGCTCCTGTAGCTACCATACAGTCTGTAAGAAATAAATTTATAGGCAACCAATAATAGTTCCAATAACAACCAATAATAAAGAAGTGCTGTCTAATAAAATGGTTTTATCCTTACATATTTTAAAAGATAGTCCCCCGCCGCGTTTGTATGTACGTATGTATGTTCGCAATAATCTCTAAAACTACCAAGCGGATTTTTTTAACAGAACAATAACGCAAAATACTGTTGTTTTTTCTTTGACAAAAACTCAATTAGGTTTTATTATAAATAATATAAAAACCTTTCGTGAAAATTGTCTAACTGATGGTGAAAACTGCATCAAAACCCGTTTTGTGGTTTAGGAGAAGTTACGGTACATAAAACCAGACAGATGCGGAAAGTGACTTCAAATTAAAATATGTTTAAAGATTTTAATAGACAGCTTTTCTCGAAGCTATTCAGATTGATCTGTTATACTCGTACGTTGTCTACTATAAATTAATTTCTAACACCCTGTATAGTAGCTACACTCGTAATGCCGAGTTATCTCCCGTGAAACGGTTGCAGTGGGAGCACTGTGCCTGTAGTTGGAACACAACTCGCTCTGGCGAAACGCCAGCGGACAGTTGCACGGTGTTTATAATACGCACAAAGTTCCGTCGTCTCTTCAAACAGATTGATAATGCCCAACTGTCACAAGTTTTAAACTTTATTTTTGTTTCGGAACATTTTTTTCTTTTTCTTAATCATCTTCCCAGCATTTTGATTTCTCTAATGTACCGGCAGTAGTTTTTCACGCCTCTGTCAAGGTCGACTTATAAATACGTTTGCCCGGAGCGAGTGTCGACCGATGCTATATTTCATTATGCGATAGTAACTTATACGTCACGGGGGATTTTTATAGGTAACTAACTGGTGCCCGCGACTTCGTTCGCGTTGAATAATAAAAGATATAACGCTTGAAAAAATATGTAAAGCCATTTACATATATATATGTGTGTAATACAAAATATGTAAGCCTTTATATTGATAAAGCCTGACTTTTTCCAACCGTTGGATCTTTATTTTTAGATAGCTGATGCCGTATACCTGATATTGGAACATTTAGCCTATGTCCATCCTGAAATTCTATTCTAACTATTTATAAACTTTGTCTCTTTAGATTGTGTAAGGGACGTCACAACGTGAAATGTTCAAGTAATATATTATTTCAAAAGAAAACGTCAAAGCTATGGAAGTCCAAAAAATAAATTATCTGGTTGCTAAAGGAATTTAATTGTTATTTGTACTCGCGAATAAAAACGCTTTTTGTCCACATGTTCCTACAGGTGGCGTCAGTGTTGGCTAGTTATGGCTCCGTAGACGTCAAACCTTATGGAACTAGCACAGCTCTAATTGCTACCGGCTCGAAAGTAATGTAAGTATTTTAAATTATGCAAGAAAATAAATGTAAACAAACATCTAGAATTTTTTTATACAATAAAACTGCCCCGATTTCGCGTTGATGCATAAAGGGACAGCCTACTACTTCCCACTTAAGCAGTTATTACACTTTTCAATTTGTAGGAAACCAATTTAGCAACCTAAGTAGTGAACTAGTTGATACACTGCACTAAATTGATTTCTAAATCGAAGACATAGAATTGAAAATAGATAAAATCTAAATTGGATTCGAATTATTCTAACTGCGATTACACCTTCCGATTTCCTAAATTCGTTTCTTACAAATTGAATAGGTAATAACTACTTAAGGCGACAATCCTAACCACTCATCCAATGGGCTCGTCAAATATTAATAGAAATAGAATCTTTTATATACCAATTGTTAAATTTAGTCTTTCAATAACCGAAATCGTCGCCAATTATATTTTAACCTATATTATATATATACAGTACAATCTCACTAATCCGGCACTATTAAAAACCAAAGGGTGCCGGATTACTGGAATGTTCGGATTACTGGATTATAAAGAAAAAATAAAATAAAATAAAGCATTTCATAGAGAGAGTACACATAATGTATTAAATTAACATGTACATATTATTATGTAATTACAAAGTTTTAAAATAATCCTTAATTGAGCTCTGCTTTTGTACAACTTGTAGTCCTTGCTTGAAAACCTTTTCTCGCATGTTTCGAAGAATTATAATATCTTTGGCAGATATGCCGTTTTCTTCTGCCCATGTTATGCACGTATTGAAACAATTTAATGCTTCATCTGGTTTAACAGTTGTAGTAGTTAGTGGCTCCAATATTTCTACAAAGCTTTCTTCTTCTTGTACTGCTTCACATATTTCTTCATCTGTCATCATTAACTCTGTTTCTTCGATCCCTTCAAACCAAGAATTTAAATTTTCTTCACTTGTCTCCAATCCTCTTTCTAATAGATTTTGTAACCAATCAGCAATAGGTAGATTATCTTCAGGATCCCATTCTTCTGTTTCTGATACAGCATTCATTGTAGGCCATAACTTTTTCCATGAAGATTGGATTAAGTCAGATGAAACAGACTTCCAAGCATGAGCGAGATTGAATACCACATCCTTCAAATTTAATTCTTTAAGGCTCTGCGTTATATCACCATCCTGAGATATAATATGGATCAGCAATTTATTTTTGTACAAGGACTTTATTTTTTGGATAACATTTTGATCCATTAGCTGTAGTAAAGGTGTGCAGTTTGGTGGTAGGAAGATGGTTTGGATATTCCCATCACTTGATTTAAGTTCGTGTTCATTTGGGTGGCCTGGAGCATTGTCAAGTACGAGTAAAGCTTTTATGGGCAAGTTGGATCTTTTCATAAACTTCTTGACTTCTGGTACAAAATCTTTATGAAACCATTCGCTAAATACCTCTCTCGTGACCCAACTCTTAAATTGGTTCTTGTAGCAGACCGGCAGACAAATGTTCTTGAAAGCTCTGGGATTTTTTGCTTTACCAATCACTAACAAATCCAATTTGTGCGTTCCAGTAGAATTTGAACACGGCATGAATGTGATTCTATCTTTACTCACTTTACGACCTGGTGCACTTGCTTCTTTAGAAGATACAAATGTTTTATTGGGCAACAGTTTCCAGAACAGACCACTCTCGTCGGCATTATAGATTTGGTCAGGAAGAAGTCCTAGTTCTTCTACTTTGTTTTTAAAATGCTGGATAAATGGCTGTACTGCAGATTCGTCGCTTGATAATTTCTCACCCGATATGGTTAATAGACGAATACCAAATCGCTTTTTAAATTTATCCAGCCATCCATCGCTGGCACGAAAATAATCTTTTTGGGTAATTTTTTTATAAAATTCGATTGCTTTGGCTTTCAGGATTTCTCCAGATATAGGCGTGTGTTTAGAACACTTTTGCATGAACCACATATAGAGAGCGTTTTCCATCTTTGGACAATCGCCAACTTTTAGTGTTTTACGCTTTCCTGGCCCCGATTCCATAGTCTTCACGTGGTCTACTATCTTCTGCTTTTTCTTCTTAAGATCGTGTATAGTAGCACGCCCAACACCATACTCTTTTGCCAATTTGCACATGTTTTCTCCACTATCTAACTTTTTTTAAATCTCCATTTTATCTTTCAAATCTAGTGTCTTATGTTTCCGTTTATTTGGCATTTTTAACTACACACAACAAATAACTAATTACACTAATGAAAAAAAAAACAACAATTAATTAATTAAAAAACAGGTAAATATGTATGCACGTGCACGTGATAAGTTTTGAGGTTAGACTGCTAGACGACGACGCAGCGACCGGAGTGCATAGGCCGTAGAAGGGCAGGGGAGGCGTGAGCGGAGGGTGCCGGATTACTGGACGTGCCGGTCTATTGAAGTGCCGGATTAGCAAGATTATACTGTACTTTGAATGTGATGGCTAAATTTTCATAAAAAATAATAATAATAATATTGAAATATACTAACCTCAGAGCCTTCTTATTTAAGTCTTGTAGAAAATATTATATTATTGATTGAATCTTTTTTTTGTTTTTTTGTTTTTTTTTTTAGATTGGACAGAATATTGAAACAATTCAAAGACAGCAGAGACTACAAGGTGTCAATGTATAATGTGTACAGACACTCCGTTGTTGCTAAAATGGCGATGTGGTGAGTTTATAGCTTTATCCGAAAGAAAAATTCAGTCTGACTAATTTAGCTCCGTCCATACATTTTCCTTATTATCTATTATTTTTAGCTCTATATATAATTATACAGGTGTCCCGAAACTCAACGTAAAGCGATAACATAGGTTATACCAGATCTAGCAAAAATAAGAAAAAAATCCAGGTCTTTTAGTTAAGAGATAAAATAGGTATTGTAATACAAATTTCCCAATTTTACAGCTGTTTTTTTTTTAAATGTATTCCTACGTAACTACATATGCTGTTGATTGCAGTCATAAATTCAATTGATAATCAGTAGTTTAATAAATAGGAAATAAAGTTTTATTGAGTCAATTAAAAATATTTTTATATACTTAGATTATCCTTCTATTGAGCATGCATTTAACTCAACAGAAGGATAATCTTTGTTGAGTTAACATATAATGTGAATGCTTAAACTATTCTAAGGTCAATGGTGAAAACACATCTTGCACATCTTGAATCAATGTCATTACATTATTTTTACAAAATTTTACAATTTACAAAATGACATTTTACAAAATGATTTTATACAATTTTTACAAATTGATATTTTTACAAAATGACTTTTCTTTATTTCAGGAGCGGCAGCTTAATTACTGGTACTTTGGTGCTATTTCTACTACATAGAAAGTTACGCGACTGATCAACTTAGAAGCATTTTTTTTATACTTAATTAACTATTTTTGTAAATAAATTAAAAAAATTCTTGAATGATTTCTTTTATTTTACACACACCGGCAAATTATACTATGTAACTAGCAAACCTGGCATACGTTATTTTGCCAAAAAATTTGAAGTGGGCCACCCTTATCGCTTAGGGGTATAAAAAATAGTTTACAATCTATTCTCATAACTACCGAATATAAACAAAAAATTTCATAAAAATCGGTCAAGCAGTTTCGGAAGAGTTTGGTTAAAAACACTGTGACATGAGAATTTTATATATTAAACTAGCTTTCCCGCTCCCGGCTTCGCCCGGGGTGCAATTTTTATAATAAATATTTACTTAATCCAGCCGATAAACTACTCACAGATAACTTAAAATAAGTTTTAAAACAACTGTGAGTTCCATGAGATTCCCACAGATGGCGGTGTGAGGTAATTTGTAAGTCCTCATATAACTAACAAATGATTTGCAATAAAAAAATACTATAAATTGAGATAAAGAGATATCTTTAGTTGGTCCCCAACAACGTGACACGTAATTTTTGAAACGAGTAGGGTAAATTTAAGCCCGTTTTCTAACAGATTAGTTATATCATGGAAAGAGCTACCAAGAAAGGTGGTTTGAACGAAAAAATTTAACCAGTTTAGAAACAATTGCTGAGTATGACGTTGTGTTTTGTCTCCTGTGGAAGTCCTCTCCTATTCCTGAACTACATTTCCTTTCCTGCGCTGATAACGAGTTGATTTCATACATCCCACTTATTTCAACTTTTATAATTTTTCGTGAAAGTTGAAATAAATAAATGTAGAGATATTTAGAGTTTCATGAATAATTTATTTTTTATAAATGATAGTAAAAAATTCATCATTCACACAAATCACGGGCTGTTCGTTTTAAGGTAGTCGCGGCGTGCCTTGTTTCGTGTTCCTTTTTTGGTTTCTTGATAAATAACACGCGATTTTTATTATACGGAACAATCAACTACCACATCTTGTACGTTACGGCATCACTCCGAAATTCCTAAACAAAGAATAGACTAAACTAAACATTCATTACAGATGCGTCAAAAACTAAGCGTTTATAATTATTCATAACGCTGCGCGCCGCTTAAAATTTTTAAATATCGTAAAGCAAGAGTCTGCAGTGTTTTATTTTTTTTATGTTAAAAGATGGCAGACAAGACAAAAGACTTTTCTTAAACATGGTGCTAGGTGGCTACCGTCGCCTGTAATCTCATGCAACACCAGAAGGAATATATGTTGCAAACCTAATAAATAAGGTAAAGAAAAAAGCAGAAAGCGATATTGTCAGCGAGGATCTTCGGACGTGAAAAAGAAAAAAAAAACGTTTATCCAACCACTTTTTTTGTAAACTTTCTCTTCATAAGAACCTTCTTCGGACATCGAGAAATATTTGAAAAAAAAATAGCAAAATTAGTCCCGCAGTTTTAGTCTTGCGCTTAGCAACATATTTGGTGATTTATTTTTATTTATACAAATTTCTGTTTGTGTTAGGTACCTATTAACTTTCACAGTTGATCTCGGTGTCAGAAAATCTTCATTTGAATTACTTCATAGAGTTGTTCACGATTAAGGCACCTGCGTCTCATATTGTAGTGTACCGTATTGAGTTTAAAAATAAACAGGAAATTCTTGTTATACAGAAATAACGTTCAAGTTTTTGCAATTTTAAATTTGACTGACAGCGTCCGCGCATATGTCTTGTCGCTTCTCAGTAATTTCCGCTAAAAGTTTTGCGTATTTCATTACAATATATCTACCTACAGTACACACTGAATAACTAGTAAAAGTATATAAGTCCCAGGCCTTTTCTATTGAACCTCATCCGTGGCCAAACGATCTCTTGAGGTCATCGGACCAGCGAGTGAGTGGATATCTCCGACCAATTCCCACTTCAGCTAACTGATTCTTTAGCCTATCACGATCGCTTTGTCGCACATTGCTTGTCTATACTTCACTAAGTAATTTATGGACGAGACCTTTCCTCAGTCAACGTCTCAGCATGTCAAAACAGATTAGGTAAGAGTTAAAAATGCCTTGATTAAAAAGCTTCATTTTAAGGCATTGAAGGATTAGCAATGAAAAACTTAATGAAGTTGTTCTTAACCAGTTGTATTATTTTCCCAAGTTATGTTCCTGATCTTTCATTTTATAATCATTTTATGTAGATGACTACAGTCGTCTAAGTATAACACAAGCGACGCCACAAGTGCTATATAAGCGCGCTGACAACCATAATAGGATAAGGGATAGGTAAATGGGCTCTGGCATCCCTCACCGAAACAAAACAGAACCCAAGCTATCATTTCATAGTAAACTACTTCGAACTATTATGAATTAAGATTTTTTGTATAGCGAAGTATATTAAAAAAAATCACATTGCAGTTCATATCTATCTATGATTAACTACTTACTTAAGGTTGATCCTTAATCAACTAATAACATAATGTTACTTAAGGCTCTGCCGGTATTCGCACCTGCATCATACGTTCAAATGTCGGACTCACTGAGCTTTCGCCGCGTCTATACATAGAACAAAATTCCAGTATCTCATAGATATTTCTTTTTTACACAAAAAAAGCTCGTTTATGTAACCGACAAGTCCATCTGTTTTGACAATAAAACCGAAATTACGGTTTTATTAATTTGTTTGTTATAATTTACTAGTCTTCATAGTGTGTACTATATTCCGCATCTGTTTTGTAAATCGTTCTCTCGGTTATAAAGCCAAACAATAAATTGTTACTCGCATCGTTAAAACATAGTAATTGGTTGAGACCGCGTGAAATAGCTAACATTGTGCGCCATATTTATTGTTCCTCCATAATCTACTGACATATTTTATTAATTAATGACGGAAACATTAATATTTACGATATTCATAACTGCATATTAAAATCACTACTAACAAAGTGAATGTAAGTAGGTAATAAAAATAATTATGAAGAGCAACGGTTGTTGGCACATTCTTCGTTTTTAGATGAATCGACAGTGTTGAGGTATTTTCAAAGAGAAAAGTGCATTGAAAATAATAACGAAAATTTATTTTAATAAAATAGTGTTAAGGCTTGATTTCTCAGTTTAACGTCTTGTAGCGAGTTGTCTTTTGTATTGCTCTTTATTTTTTTTATCAGTCCATAATCTGCTCTTTAGTTGATGATTGTGTGGACTGGAATTGCCTGAGTTGAACAAATAATCCATTTAGCTTTTTAACCCCCAACCCCCGAAGCAAAAAAGGGATGTTATAAGTTTAACCTGTTTATCTACAGACAGATAACTTTAAACCGGATGGGATCCTAAAGGCATTCGAAGATAATCAGCTCATTTCCTAGTTAACGAAGGAATCCACAGGTTCGATTGCTTTGAAATTTGGTCTACTGTTGATACGGTGGTATTTTCATGACATGGTATCCTTGACCTGTTTGCCATGAGTTTACAATGACCGCACTCGCTAGCGAGAGCGTAAAACATTTATATGAAAAGCAGTCAACTGTCAATGTCAAATTGACAATTTTTCATATAAATATTTTACGCTCTCGGTAGCGAGTGCGGTCATTATAACTCATGGTAGAGTTACTGATCCTGCAGCATCTACTTGATGCTGATCGTCTGCGAGATAACCAATTCCTCAGCAACTTACCTTACAGCGTGTTCGGGCTCATTATAATAATCTCAATAGAATATTGGGGTTGAGTTTATTATTTTTAGCTTCATATATTATTAAGGCATTATCGGAGAACCTTCGACACTGAGGAGGCGCTGGAAGAGAAAAAGTGGATATAAAACAATTAAAACTAAGATTATTGAATGTTTGTGTTATTATTATTAAGTGTTATAAGCAACGATATAATATAATATTCTTGATTATAATTTATAGCTGGTGCCCGCGACTTCGTCCGCGTCCAAAACAATACCCAATAGAGAATTACTACAAAATCAAAGTGTAACTTATTTATTTAAAAAGTATTATTATACAATGAGATATCGCAAAAACAAATTTAAAAAATCAGTTCGCTGAGCACAACCGTTCCGTAGGGAGCCAACCACGAATCAGAGCCGCGCGGCATGGTACCTCGCAGAGCTACCGGCAGCCGGCCAGTGCATGCATGCGTGAATTGAACCGACGGGAACGTTATCATACCTACTTTGTTGCGGAGTTATTTTAAAATTATGATATCTCCTAACATGTTGGTTGAAATCAAGTGATGTCAAGGGCGATTTTGTTCACAATTAAATACTTGTGATGAATAACGTATTTATTTGGATAAGGATTGGATTAGATATTGCATTAATTTCGATCAAATTTGATTACCATAAAAAAGGTTATAATGAATCAATCTTAAAAGATAGACATATGCTGTCGCGAACTCTTTTTTAGAAATTTTAAAGAGGAACAATTCCATCATACATGATTTTTGCGTAACTTAAACCGTTTACGCAGCGCACACAACGGAAGCTCTCAAAAAGAAAAAGGAATAATTTTACCCGTTTTGCAACATTTTCCATTGACGCTCCCCTCCTATTGATCGCAGCGTGAATTATTCAATTCGAACCAGTAGTTCCTGAGATTAACGCGTTCAACCAAACAATCAAACTCTTCATATATTCTCTTCATATAAACAATCAAATTTTATAATATTAGTTTAGATTAGTCATAACCATTGTTTTCCTAGGAAAGGCTAAAATGATGAGAAGGACCCTATTTTTCTAATCATAGTTTGGGTTTCTAATCATAGCATACAAAGTTGTTAGATATTTATTTACCGTAAATAATTACAGCTCTTAGTAGGTATAATAATATAGTAGGTATGTATGTAGGTACATATTACAAGAAAACGGTGTATCTCTCTACACTCGCACATAATATGACTGCCTACCGAATAGAGGAAATAGACACAGGCGTCGAGTTAATGCATCAATATTCGCCACATCCATTATTGATGGTTCACTTGAGTTGTAGGCCGTGTGCTAAATTCTATAACCAACCATGGAGTCGATATGTAGCTTTATTGTTAACTAATTATTATTTCATTTATATCATTATACTAACAGAGTCCATTTACCTATTAACACAAAAGGCGACAGTAGCCACCGTCGCTTTCCCCCACTCACCGAAACAAAATAGCACATGTGCTTTTATTTCGCGGTGGTCTTCTGTAAGGGGGTGGTTACTGACACCAGACAGGCTGCCCAAATGACTGCAAAACAAGTGTGCTCTGCCACTACTTTCCAGATCCATACTAAAGCCAACTTTGAAAAGTTCATTTTCAAAATTGACCCTGCCGAGAAAAACATCTAAACAAATTAACAAATCTAAATTCTAAGTAATATAATATTACTATGGTATTATAAAAGGTTGATTCAATAACCATAAATTGATAACTAAATATAAATAATATATAATTATACAATGAGACGAAACATAAAGCCATTAGTTGCAATCACGAGTGGGTGTATGAATAAATGTGATGAATCGCAACGGGCGCGTCACTCCTGTCCTTCCCTTGTAACCGAGACCTATTGTTCGCCGCGCGTCTGTCCGTATGAAAAATCTACTCTATTTAATTTGTTTGGCAGCAGCCCCGTCAAGTATATTTTCATTTGGTCGCCGCGTGGGCAGCGCCGATATAGCAGGTGACTGGCGGTTTTTATTGCATGCACGATCCAATATCGTGTATTATTTTATTGGCGTGTAAAGTTAATGTGGACCGATGTTGACGTTCGATCGCTATTATCAAATAAATGCTCTCAAGGATTTCGCTAGAGGCGGAACTATTTCTTCTAAAAAATCCTATTACAAAGATAAAAATTCTACCTGTCCCTTGTCTTTTAAAAATAACTGTAGGTAAGTCGTATCTTAATAAATAGAAGTCAATGTAACTATTTCGGAATATATGTAGTTATACAAAATTTTAAACAAAGTTTCAATATAATTTATTGTTTTTTTTTTCTTAACAATGTTAATATCTTAAATAAAAGTTGTTTCTTTCTTAAATAAAATTTAAGAAATAAAGCTATTTAATATACCTTATGGTACTCGTATATATTATTTATAAAACACGCTTAGTCCGCCTCTGTCTGTTCCTCCGCCATCTTCCTATAAATTGCTACTTTTTTATATTATTTTGATGCTGATTTTGACTGCCATACGGAAAGCTGAGGAAAATAGAACCAGTCGATGTCACCACTGCATTTCTAAGCGGCCACGATCTTCAGTAATAGAGAAATAATGAGTGTTAAAGTTTTGAGAAAAAGCTAACGCTTTGGAGAAAATATTTTTTCAAAGACTTAAATTTTATGTTCCATAAATTATATTATAATGAAAAGGTTGAGATGAAATTTTTCAACACTTGTCAAGAAAATAATTGTTCATCACGTTCTCCGAAGGTTTCTTATATACCTACACGCTATAGCAATCACTTGAATATAAGAAATTATTCTGAGGTCCTTGTGACCTCTTAAGACGCCCCAAAACTGTCTCAACTAAACGTTGCACGTGAACATGCCATAGCTCTTTGTTCAAAGGAAATTCAGTTTTAGAACATATCGCATCAGTCAACGCATCATCAATACACGTAAGATCACTCAGTGCTATTTTTTCGTCAGTGCCAAACAATCAAGGCACACATCACGAATAAGTGCCTAACTATGTGACAATGTTGCGTCAACCTTTAACATGTTGTGAGTTATATGAACAGGTGCCATAAAATGGCCCTCCAGGGTCAACCTTATTTACGACATTGAATGTCTATATAAAAATAAACGTTCCAAATTGTATTTATGAAATATTACTACGACCTTTGCGAACTTGACAAAAAGTTGCTACTTTCGTCTATCAATTTATTATATTTACTACACATACCTACCCTCGACGGACGAAGTCGCGGGCACCAGCTAGTATATAAATAAATGTCGCCCATAATTTTATATAGTAAATGTTTTTTTGTTATAGTATGATAGGCCATTTCTCATTAGACCCATTTATTTAAATGTTTTTCAAATCTTGATCTCATGATAAAGAAATATGAAGCGAAAATACAAGTTCATATTTTCGCTGGAATGTGATTAGCTGGAATTATCGCTTTTCGCAATTTTCCTCTTTGGAATGGATATCCAAAGAACTCGAAAGCTACCTAAATCAAGCAGATTCTGAATGGTAGGTACATAAAATCCCATATCGTGGAAAGCACATTTGTTGGCAACAAGTATTTTAGAAAAATAAGCTCGCCTTTGTATATTTCTTTTTTAAATATTTCTCCTCTTTTCACGTGTCAGAGTCGTGAACTCAATGATCTCTATTTATACCAAAAAATTCTGTAATATTGTAATCCTGTAATATTTTGTTAGAACCTTATTATTATAATGTAATATTTAAATCATGAAAAGGTAACATGACATAGAGGACATTCATTTAAAATTTTGAATAAAATAAATTAATCATAAATTATATACTTATGTAAATATTATACCATTTATGAAATCATGTATATGTATATCATTTATGAAGAATTACATAGTCATTTATTATTCTTTACATAATTTAAAGTCGTTTTCCGCGTCTGTCTCTCTGTATGGCCACTAAGTCCTCCTAAACCACGCAACGAATTTTGATGCGGTTTTCACCATCGGTTAGATAATTTGTCACGGGAGCTTTATTGTAAGTATAATAAAACCTATTTAAAAAAAAATATAAATAGAAAAAGCAACAATATTTTGCAACCATGTCGCTTAAAAATAAATTTACATGGCTTACGTGGGCTAAACCTTAAGATACATAAAAATGATGTACAGCAGGTAAAAATGATTTAATATAAATCGTCGTGTCTGTTTCTTCGCTACTTACTTTTTACCATCCAACCGATTTGAATACGGTTTTCACTTGTGAAAACTGGGATAAGCGTTGTTAGTTTTGTAGGTATACAAAAAAATTGCATACTGGGCGAAGTTGGGAGCGGGTCGCTAGTAATATATAATTTGGACGGTTGCGGACGTATAGGTATTTTTAGACATTATTTTACAAAACACCGAACATTGTGGTAAGGTAAAAAGTAATTTTCCTTTGGCAATGGTCGAAGTGATTGGGGTGCGTTCAGAATTCCGGTCGCGACACGCGCACCGCTAATGACATAATATTTCTGGCTGTGACGCTGTGGCCAGCCAAGGACACGTCACGATCCCGCACTCTCGCTCTATTTCGGAACACCGCTATTCCTGAAAGCTTATATTGTTTTATTTCTGGCGGAGCACTGTCCACGCCACCGGGAAGTGCGTGCCTATTAGCGGCCTTATGGCCTTTGGCACATTCTTTTGTTATACTTTAAAAAAAAACTGTTAAGCAGGTACAAATATGTTTCCGAGTCATTAGTATGGAATCCCTATATCTTCCTAAATCTAACTAACAGGCAAGTTTGATGTCTGCGAAGCGAATAGTCGAGTGTTTGGTCTCTGAATTTCAAAACGAAAATCTCATCAATTGCTTGAAAAGCTTCATCATCAGCCTGTATCTATCCACTGCTGGATGTGGCCTCTCCCAAGGCTTGCCACCACGCACGTTCTTCTGTTTTTCGCATCGAGCCTCTTCCTACGAAGCCAATAGGTCGGCTGTCCATCTAGCCGCAGGGCGTCTTACGCTGAAAAGCTTGCTAGAAAGATTTTTTACTAGAAAGAGAGAGACCATATTCCCTATCCCTTCCCAATCCCTACCGCGGTCGTGGCAGCGCACTTGAAACACCTGTGGCCTTGCTTGTGTTATTGGCGACGGTTGCCACCTACCATCAAGTGGACCGTCTGTCAACCTTAACATAAAAAAGAAAGCTATTATAAAAATTATACATGTAGTAATCAAGCTAAATAAACTAAATAATGTACAAGAATTTAGATACAGACCCTAATTTAATTAGGGTACCTACTGGACCGGGAGGGGGGCTTTCTCCACCTTCCATATTTAT
Source organism: Synanthedon andrenaeformis (assembly GCA_936446665.2). Classification (NCBI taxonomy): domain Eukaryota; kingdom Metazoa; phylum Arthropoda; class Insecta; order Lepidoptera; family Sesiidae; genus Synanthedon; species Synanthedon andrenaeformis. The sequence continues at coordinate 10,730,094 of OW387780.2, read as the reverse complement.
ATATTCTAATATTTATAGTAGCAGAGTCCACTGCAATTTGGCAGTCATAAATTAGGCTCGTCTGGCTGAAATAACCTTAGCGTATGATAATAGGCGAGGTAGCTTTCTATTATAAAGTTAACCGTCAGCCTGCTTGCCGACCTTTACATAAAAAATATTAAAATTCCATAGAGGTGCCTAATTGGTGACCAAAGGGGCATTTCCAGTTTAAATTTTAACATCAATTTCAGAACACTTGTGACAACAAGATATTGACTCCACACACAGGTTATATGTGAGACAAGTAAAATGTTGGTTAACTATAAAAATGGTTAATATAATGGTTGGTTAATATATGGTTAATTAATATAAATACAACTTTTATAGGTAAAACTGATACCACCTAAATACTGTGAGCAACAGGTTGCCAAAACAATCCCTCACAGTCTCTCTACAAAATATTTGTTGCACAATGCAATATGTATAATTTATATAATTGTTTACACAATATCACATTTGTGGCGATTGATATACAATAATGTCAAACTATATTGAAGTACCTATAATAATCATCCGTGAATTTGGCAGTGTTTCATTACTTCCGTCATACCGTACTCGACGTTTATAGCACACCTATATTTTATCATTGTAACTATAAATGCAATGTGCAAAATAACGCTGAATACACACGCTAAAATAGCTACAATTCGGGAATTTTCTTATATAGCTACAATACAATATAAAAAAAATCCCGTAATAATAAATAAATAAATATCTTTGACGACACGTTTGGTCTAGTGGCTAGTAAACCTAGCTGTTAACCAAACGGTCGCGGGTTCGAATCCCGCTAGGGGCAAATGTTTATGTGTTAACATTTACCTTTGTACCTGAGTCATGGGTGTTTGTATTTATAATATGTATGTATTTACAAAAAAAAAGTAATCTATGTATTATATGAACTGTCTGGTATCCATAATACAAGCATTAAGTTGCTTAGTGTGGAACTAGATGGTGCTGTGTAGAATGTGTGAACATATTTATTATTTATTTATTATTATTTATTATCTTCACACATTCCCGTAGTATAATATTTTTTTAAATATCAGCTTAAATATTATGGCCTACACCTATGGGCCTATAGGTCTTTCCTGTCCTGATTACTTTAGCTTGGCAGAGCTTAGAACCGTCTAAACGTCTAGGGCATATTATAGTTAGATTTATAGGGCTTATTATAGTCAGATTAGAACATGAATGCTTTTAATCTTCAAATTAAATTTTAAAAAAGCAATTAAAAGGGCAAACTGGGTTTCTAACCAGGCAAGTTTTCAACAATTGAGCTGTTACAGCCAATTCCTATGTTGTATTTTTATGCATTATGGATTCATTTTATTTAGGAGAAAAGAAATGAAATTACTTACTTACAACGACTTTACTTCATTTGAATTCGTTGTTGAAAGGTGAAAAGCAAAGCGATAACAAGATAGAATGGACCTTTAACACCCATTAATCACGGACCGCAATAAAACAGCACATATGCTGTAATATCACAACAGTCTTATGTAAGACCAAAGAACGGTAGGTACACAAAGATAGTTCTGAATATTCTCTTCATCTCTTTGAAGACATTAACTGTACTCTGTAATGTTGAATAAGTATTTGAAAATGTAATATCAAACCGTGAGATCTATGTGGTCGTACATATGTATTACACAAGTGACAATGACTAATGTGTCGGCAGGTAGTCGCATCAATCACGCGTTTCTTCTGACCGTTCCGACAACAGATTCGGTGACTTGGATTCCATTTCTGAATTTTATTGTTAGCTGTGATTAGCTGAAATGACAAAACTTATACCGGTGAATTTTTAAGGGCTTGTCTACGCCCTTGGGACTTCTTTTTCTTTAAGCTTTGCTTTTAGTATTTTCTAGACAAACAATGCTAATTCTCACAGTTCCATACTAGAACTAGAATCCGTTTATTAGAACCGCTCAGAACATCGGCCGAAACTCAGTACATCAAGGACATATCAATTATTGATGAACTATTGATTCTGGTTGATGAACCAGAATTCGAACCTGAGATTCTTAATTCAAAAGACAGTCACAAACCATACTAGTAAACTTGCTGTCATTTGGCGTTAAATCAGTAGGTCAATTTTATTAAAACTTCTTAAATATATAACTTTAAGGGCCTCTTTCACCATCTCTGAGTAAAGTGTCAAATAGGCTAACAGCCATTTAAAGTCACCGGTAAGAAAGCGTACGAGTTTCACCATCTTCGAGTAGCATTACTCAGGAATATGAAATTGAACCAAGATACTCTTAACATTTACTCGCCAATTAGCATTACTTGAAAAGTAACTAATCAACACTACTTGTACTTGGAAAAAGAGGCCCTAAGACTTATCTAGGGCTCAGTTTAATTATGTAGAAGATAATTCCGAATTTGGCTTTTTACAGCTCAAAACTATACTTTTAGGATGCTTGTACTACTTTTTCTGTTAAAATTTAATCCCATAGACCTTCAGTAGCCGCCATTGCGATACTTCTTCGACATTTTGTAAGTAATTTATGGCACAGGAGATGTGGCCTTCTCTATAGCCCCAGTCACATAACTCGTAGTACTAAGCACTTACAACCATTGGGACAAAAGTTCTTGTATAGCGCTACGTGCCGTGAGACTGAGCAGAATGGTCTCCGACTAGGTGGTCCAAAGAAAAGTCACGGGAAAACAGTAGATGAGGTTTGCGTCGGCAGCAATGAAGAAGAATACGGCAATAAGCAATAACAAAAAACGCCAATTTTCTACAAACCTACCAATAAAGAATAGAGTAGAATAAGATTTTATTTGTAGCAAAGGACATTAAAAACATACAAATATATAGAAAACACAAACGTCCCCCGCCACAAACTAACAATATATTGTTTTAATAATACAAATAAGCAATTAGTTAAAGTATTAAAAATGCATATATTGATGCATCTCATCTAATTAGTCTTTGAATATAGACGTTACAACAATTTAGGAAACCATAAATTGTCTGTCTTGAACATAAAAAGCACTTGGCCGCTTTAAACAAAGTTTTATTGCAGTTTAACACAAAGTACGAAACGATACATCAACGTGAGCTCAACAACTGTTTATTGTCAAATGTAGCGTTCCCTTTGAAATAATCTTTATGGAACAATAGAAAATAGTTATTTATAGAGAAAGATGGTAAGTCTATGAACCTGTTGGAATATATAGGGGTTCTACTTTTGTTTTTTTTTTTACGAAAATATCATAATAAATATTTTCCACATCAAAGTCGTATTTTTTGATACAAGATTATTGCAAGAGCTTTTCTATGAAATCAATTTCGGCATTTCGTATAGTGGCAGTAACCAAGTACTTGTACTGTTTTATGTTTGGTACGCGAGTTACCAGAGGCTCCCAGTTGTACAGTCCCCTCGTCAGTTGTACACTCCTGACGAAGCGGTCGTGGTTATTACACATTTTAGAATAACTAAACGGACAAATATACAGCTACGGATCAGATAGACAGAACAGATTGGACCTCTACGTTTTATAGAAAATATATAAATTCTGGAAAAATATTTCGTTTACATTAATACCCATATGAGTGAAACGTCGAAAAGTCACAGACTAATTGTTCTCTCAGAAGAAGTAGAAGAGGGTGGTTTTAATCGGGGTCTGATTACGAATAGATCTGTAAGAAAAATCTGACTTTCCGGCCTGGTAAAAAATAGGCAAGAGGATTTCTGAAACTACAAGTCATAGTGGAGTTTACGGAATCCCATAGAAATTCAAGGGAAGTTCCTAAAACTGCAGTAACCACTCCGATACATTTCTCATAAACTCAATTCACATTTTTCAAAAATTTAAAGTACAAATATTACTTCCTCATTTCCCTCTTTCTATAAGTGATAACCTAATTGAAATCGGTTTGGTGGTTTTGGAGTCCATAGAGGACAAACATACATTGATTTTTATTTATATAAAATTAGGACAATAAGAGCGCTAGATAAACCAATACTGATGAAATTAGGCATGAAGATAATTTGTACGCTTCCGAAGGGCTACTTTTCACGAAAAATTAAAACAAATAGGTACTCAAATTCAAGGACAGTATGTTTTTGGATAAATTTCACAAACATCGATAAATTTTGCATTGCTGCTTATTACTATGCAGTAACTGCCAATCGTTGTATACTTTGTGAATCAAAGAAATAAATTGATGTGCCGTACTTTAGAAATAATGAAGTCAATAAATCCCCCATTGAGAGTGCATGTGTTATTAATAGTTGTGGCGGTCACCTGGGACCTTGGTGCTCGATGCCAGGCCGCCGGCCGCTCTGCTCATCGGACGTTTATACTCTACGACATATTATTTTATTACATTTATACCTACACTACTCTATTATTATTATTCCTTGAAATCCATAATATTTATGCATTCCGTCTAATAGGTACATGTTTCATCCAAAACGCAGTTCGTCCATTCGTGGCTTCAAATATGAATTGCAATTTGCGATTAATTGCGTATTGATCAAACTACGTTATTGACGAGATTATTTATTTTATGTCAGACGTCTCAAGACAATAATTAAAGACGACAACAAAATACAAATAACAATATACTTAGTACTATAAAATTACGAGCTATAAAATTAGTAAAAAAAGGAAAACTTCATATTACATATGAGGTCAGCGGCCTCATATGTAATTATAATTACAGTCAGTCCTGCCTGCAATAATGCTCAGAAATGCGTGTTCGACGTTCAGTTAACAAATTTCTTCCTAGACAAGCATGCGCCATTACTCCGTCTAGACGACTTCGGCTACTTTCTAGCTGCTCGCTAAAATACATACGTTATGTACTATTTTCTCTATGGTTATAGTAAAATAGAGTGCCACCCTTTTTTTTACAAGAGGCCACCGGCCTGAGGACAGACCGGTGAGTTATGTCGGACTCCTGCCCCGAGATGGTAGTGGGGTAGAACTACCGACTAAACCTCTTGGCATCCTCCGCGTCCGCTATAGGCGAAGTTGCGATTTCGGACGAACACTCTTCCGCAACTCCGCCGCGGGGGTCCGTGACCCCCGCCGACCCCCGCGAGATGACATCTTCACAGGAGGATTGAGTCGCTCGCCAAGCGGCTCTGCTGCCGACCATAGCTTTTACTACGGCCGGCAAAACGAAGTCCAATACAATGGTCGCAGCGAGTTTAATTCGTTGCGTTCACCATCTAGGGCACTCTGCAAGAGTATGCTGTGCGCTGTCCTCAGCGCATGCACACAAGTGTCACTCTGGAGTTGGGTCCCTACGAGCCACCCGGTGGAGGTAGCTCCCGAAACACCCGTGTCCCGAGAGTACCTGCACCAGGCGGAACGTGAGAGCCCCGTGTCTCCTCTGGAGCCATTCGTCCAACACTGGACGAATAGCCTCTATGGTGTGATGGCTAGCAGTAGGCTTGGTCAACCTAAATAGAGTGCCGTCCTAGAATGTGCGCCGATTTTAGAAATTATTAAACTAGGTGGAGGAAAGTTAGAAGTGTAAAGCTTTTGAAACGGACCCTGTTCGGAAATGGTCAAAGTCAAAGGAAATCTAGATAACAAACTTTCGAATTTATTATGATAGCAATAAATTTGAATTCCTGAATGTCACATCTTTCCAGGCAAAACAATTTTTATAGTTATTTACATATGTAAAAGTGAACAACATAAAAATACAGTTCGAGTAGATATCAAACGAAAATCACGATCTGATGTCGTGTCGTCTATTATAAATTCGATATAAAAATCTGTGACCAGTTTACGAGTGGCGACTGGCGAGTAATGTTCGTTTGTAATATAATGGCTATTACATAAATCACTGTGGGTGATTTAAACGACCTAATTAACCAACATTTTAATTATAGACGTAATTTCAGCTTTTGTTTCATCTTTTTATACAAAATTAATTGTTAAATTACGTTGTAAAATTATTTTGAAGAAATGAAAAGTATTCGTATAAATTTTCAATTGAAATCAATTCTATTCTAATGGGCAGGACACATAGTATGAAGAGCCGACGGCCGCTGGGGTTTCTCAAGTGCTCAAGTCCGCTGGGGCACGGACCGGCAAGCGCAGCAGGTCGTTCTGACAGACGATCTGATAAGGGTCACAGGTCGATAGTGGATGGTGGATCTAGGCTCCATCTGACCGGTCCTATTGGAAAATTATGAGAGATGCCTATTTCCAGCAGTAGACGACCTACGCTACGACTAAGACAGTGATGTTGAAATCAACATCGCTATCTTTTCACCAAAAACTTTTTAAGCGAGAAATATATTCAACTAACTACCCGTCCCCAGCTTCGTACGGATGCAACATTTTACATACAAACCCTCCTGGTTCATCGCTTTTTTAATCAGTGAAAACAGTATCTAAATCCGTTGAGTGGTTAAGAAGAAGTTAGCGGAAAAACAGATAGAAGCGGTCAGCGACTTTTTTTATAATTTGTGGAATTAGATAAGGCTGAATCTATCTAGAAGAGATAAGGCTGAAATCATTTCGAAAAAATTATTGAGTACTTTACCACCACAAAAAATGCACATAACTTATAAAATCTGTTGTTATAATAAAATATTCGTATTAATAATATTCAAACTGAAGATTTTATTTCATCATAAATCATATTTCATCATAAAATTCATCATAAGCTTATTCCAGGCCACAACGAATCTAAGCCTAGACAAAGAAGTAAGCAAATAAATTTCAAATTTTAAATTTAATAATCTTGGCTAGAAGGAGACCTTAAATGTTAAATTCGTCTAATTTTTCATAATTTGATTGATCGTCAAAATCATGTAAACGATACAAAATCTCGGCGGAGCGTGCAACGTTTGCCCGCAAGTACCTACTACTATCTAATTTTATTTCCAAGGTAAGCATAGTATATGAAGTGCATAATATTTGGGTATTTCGGGCTAATGCGCCACCACACTGCATCCAGGGATTTGCGGATGCTTCGGGATTACACATTGACAGCTCCCGAAGAACGATAAACTTCTGTGTTATAATAGTTTTTACACATGGTTGAATAGTTTTTATGTTTATTGATATTCTTGGATAATAAAAACGTATAGCTGTACCTTGAAGTATCAGCAGTTGTGCTATATTATATTTTATCTTCGGTCGTACTTTTCCAATGGTCATTATTTGTTGAGCCCAATGGTCGATTGATTAAGGTGCATGCGCTGTTTCAAAGGTCCCGGGTTCGATTCCTGAACAGGGGCCACCTTTGAAAAGTTTCGCTTTTCGCAATCATTTGGGCAATCCATCTGGCAGAGAGATGGGGATAATGTGGATAATGTCCGCTTCTGTATGTTTCTCCGCCAACTTCTTCTGAACGACCCATCAGATTTTGATACGGTTTTCACTAATGGAATGAACAATAAACGAGGAATGTTTGTGTATATTAAATCTCCGCTAACTTCAACTAAACCATCCAACGGAGTTTGTTTTTATTAAGGCGATACTATGAGCCAATCGGTTTCCAAACCGGATGTTAAGAGGCTATCTCCTCTTTCATAAGTCAACATAAATTTCCAAAAAAAATATATGTTTTTTATTGATATTTTATCTATATAAGGTACAAATAATATTGTTCAAACTGTTTAACTACTATGTGAAAAAAAAATCTAAATTGAAGTCGTTTTCGGCTGAAAATTTGCATCTGCTTTTAAACGACAAGGAATATTTATAAGATTCTTTTTTTTAAATATTCGTATGGATTAGACCTATATTCTGTACAAATAATGATTTAAAATAATATTTTTTTCAAGCCACTATCCATATTTATCTTATTTTGCGGGTCGTACGGGGGAAACATCTTAGCTCCGCTTACTCGCGCAAGGCCATCGGCTCTTAGAAGGGCCTTAATGCAAATTGCGATAAACGAGGAAACTTTGTGTATGTAATTGCAACCATGCGAATCTGTAGGCCAGTCGTGTTGTGAATTTACATGTTTTTAAAATTGTAACACATTATTTTACGAGTTTTTCTGTAGTAAATGTCCCTTTAAAATAATATAAACATAAATGACATATAACTGAACTCTTCACAAGTCTGCATTTCATTATCTCATTTAATTGAATAAAAAATATACATTTCATTTATTTTAACTGAAATTATAATAAATTATTAACCTATCTAAAATGAATTATATGACTACTGAAAATATGTAAAAATTGCAAATTAAATTCATGTACTCTGGCATTTAATGGAACATTCACTCGCGTCATATATTTCAGAACTGTATTCGCATTTCTCCAACTCTGATTTATTTTAAGTTTTACTTTAACGTTGATAATAATACGTGATTTCAAAACGTAACCCATCTTTCATATATTTTGTGGGTACCAACTGCGTACTTGCCCAAAATTAAACTACCTACAATGTATTGTAATATAACTTATGTCATTTTGTATTTAAAATTTAATAATTTGTATGTAGTTATTTTGGTAATATAAAAGTCGAGTTTGCTGGAGACTAGAGGACAACTTTGTTCATAAATTTAAAGGCATGGTTAATTGCGTACCTAACAAGGTCATAAACCGGCCTTCAACAAACATTACTCCAAAATATCCCCTTAATCTTTATTGCTCACATATTTTCCATGTGTTGAATTTTTTTTTTTTCACATGATCCTTCGGGCATAGTACTTTTGTTCTGGATGAAAGATGCTCTACGTCCATGGCTTTGCCGTTTACAACGTGTACGAAATTTCATTATGATTGAAAAAGTAATTTCGGAGATTTGCGGTTTTAAACTAACGCACTAAACTATATATCCAGCATGGTTTTAAGTACTCAATAAGAATGGATTAAGATTTTTTTCGTCTATTTATTTTTTCGAATAATAATAATTTTTAATTTTAAAAAAGTTATTATCTAAAAATAGAATTATTGTCAATTGAAAGACAACTAAATTTGGATTCTTATAATTTTTCATTATTTCTTTGACCGTGACAGGATTCATAAATAAAATAGAAAAGATGAAAGATGCATGACAACGTGTCTGTTCGTCGTCCACAAGAAAGAGCAACACGTCCAAAACCTGTGACATCATCTGTTACAACTTCCATCTACATGAAAACATTGTTTGCCAAAACTAAAATTAACCTTACTACATTCGGGTTTTGTCCTAAGTTCGGAGCTCGAACTATTTATGGAAACGACGATGGCTTTAAATAACGTTCAACCAAAATCTAATTAATACACACCAGAGTTTAGTATTAATAAAATTGTCAATTTATTATCTTATATTATCTTAGGTATCTACCTATACCTACATCTGCAAGCAATTGCTAAACAATTCAGTTCAAAATGCGTATATTGTTCCATCTAATGTCGCGAAATTAATTAGAATTAAAAGACAATTCGCTTTTTATGTTTGCTTGGAACTTCGTTGCATTCGTGGTAAAACTCATAAAACAGATCCCGAATATACACTTGACGATAAAAAAACGTCTCCGTTGGTCGACAATTTAATTTTACCCCTAGTTCGAGTGGTTAGTATAAATATTACTACTCCGATTGCAACGTCCGACGCAAAAGAGACCGTTTTAGATCCGTTTCTTTTTTTTTTGTTTGAAAGCTGACATGATTTAGCTAGATGATCTGTACAGGCTTTTGAAGACCATCAGCCCATTTCCTAGCTGACGAAGGGATTTCACTAACTTGGTATACAATGCTGTTACCTCGGTGGTAGAAAAATAAAAGAGCAATAAAGATTGAATAAATGTTTCAACGCCTCAGAAGGGGTTGCGAACGAATTCTCGCGCTAAAGCTAGTCCATACTAATGACACAGTATTACAATATAATATATTCCCTACAGTAGTGAAACGCCTTTGATGTCGCGCGACGCCGCCACTCGTGTAAGTACTTACGCTGTCACGCGCGGATGTGCCAGGGTTGTCACAAAATGGAAAATGAAACAAACGTTATTATTATGCAATGATTTATTTACATGTGTTGCACAGCCAGATATTTATGGGATATTTTGTTTTTAGATGTTTTGAGTTTTTTATTATTAAATTTAACTATATAATTTTTTCGCATGCGTATGAACAATTTGAGCATAAATGTTTGTGGGAAGCATAAGCATGGCCGTGTCTTAAATTGTATTTTGCTTAGTACGTTGAATATCTTTTCTGAAATATTGTTTCCAACGAACGAACAAAACTGCTGCCTAAAATGGGTTTCTAGTTCATCACAGTAATCAACAAAATCATCGGGCGGTATTTGTAGCCCACCAAAGGGATCACGCGAAGTATCGTATGCACGTTGCGTAAGTAAAATTTACTTGTGGTTGGTTGGTCACTATAACTGGATACGTAAATAATTGTTGATAAGCATTTGTGTTTATCTACACAACGCCGCAATACATAACCACAAGTATACAGGAAACTATTTTTTTCAGAATTACATTTAAATGAAGATACAAATTTAACATAAAAACTTAAAAACTAACTAATTATTTTCAAAAAATACTTATAAATAATTTAATCCTATTAAGCCTTTGGTAGACGGAAAAGTGGAATATAAAATCAACATATGGAAATCTATGAAATCTTAAATCCTTATTTAATGTTGTTGTTGAGGTACTTATAAAATCATTCGCCGCTACCGCTCACTCAACTCAAAAACATGTACGCGCCTGCCTTGAAAGTTGGAAAACGCAGACTGTGTACGTTCGCGGCGGCGGCCCGCGCCGCCCGCTTCCCCACGATAACCCCCACCGTTGCTCTGCGCAAGTACATTCGTTGCCCAACTGTATGTATTGTTAAACTGGGCTAATGTCATAAAAGTTAAAGTAACTCTGTCTGTCTGTCTGTTACCTTTTCACGCCTTAACTACTCAGCCGATCATCATAAACTTTTGCATACACGTTGTCAGAGATACCGGAAAGGACATAGGGTACCTTTTATCCAGAAAAAAGTAAGAAAACTAACGCCTGGCAAAATTGTAATATTGCTTAAGTATTTTTAAGTAGTAGTATATTATAAATGCAAATGGAAATTTGTTTATTTTCACACCTTAAATATTGAACCGATCGATGTCAAAATTTTATTTAATAACTAGCTGGACGCTCCCGGCTTCGCCCGAGGTGCAATTTTTATAATAAACTATGTTTTGACCAACTTCATAGGATTACCCGCTGGACTAACCTGAAGATCTTCTGAAAATTTCATCAAATCCATAGGGGGGAACAAACATATATACACATTACACACATTGCCTTTTATATCTTCTTATATATAAAAGGCGATGTGTGTATGTATGTCCCCGTATGTCTCCTGTAGACTCCAAAACCGCTGAACCGATTTTGATTAAACTTTCAGACAATCTTCAGATTAGTGCAGCGGGTGTTTCTGTGAAGTTTGATAGCGATCGGACGCGGAAGAAGTCGTGGGCAAATACTAGTATATAGTACGTTAAATTCAATTGTGATGTGACGTTTAATTCAAATTTAAATCGCTCGATTTTTGTAAACGATCAGTCGACTGACTGTACACGGAATTTTTCGATGGGCAACTGCCAACTCTCTTCTTTAACAATTAATTTTTGTTTTACGCGGCTCTAAACTATTCTATTATAACGCCAACACTCATCATACCTCGGACGGCGAGTGTAGGAGCTATTCTCGGCAAAGCTCAAATTTACGATCGTTTGATTTGCCCTCTTAATCTTAGACAAGGCGAAACAAAACTTATGTCAATCTCGTTTATGAAATCCTTAAACACTTGTGTTGTTTTACAATACGTAGACTAAACAACGGACGTTTGCGCATTCAATAATTTGCACACACATTCAACCTCACTACTATTTTGCAATACGGTTCATAGATTTTTGCTTATTGGATAAATTGGTTTTACCTACTACCTTAATTGGTATACATTTTCTGCATATTTTTCTATTTAGTAAAGTACTACAGGGTTAATGCAAAAATGTTATAACAATAATTATCCTCAAAATAGCATATTACATATTTTTTCATATTATAAGATAACATAAATATGTATGTATGAAGACATGAAAGGTACAACTGAGATAACATATGAAATATTTAATCTTCTTTCTTTCATTATATATTACTAGCTGTTGCTAGCGACTTCGTCCGCGTAATTATAAAATATAGCCTATGTTACTCGCTGATACTCGTAACATAGCTTTCAATAGATGAAAGAATTTTTGAAAATCAGTCCGGTAGTTTTTTCAGTTTATTCATTACAAACATACAAAAATACATATCTTTTATCTTTATAATATCAGTACATTGTAATATCTTATGCGAAACTATTTAATTTTAACTCATACAGCGCTTGAATTCAAAACAGTTTGTATGGATAACTTGTGACTTTATTCTCTAAAATGATCTTCATCCATAGACATTCGTGGATTTGAAAACGGTCTATTTAATAATCTTTTCATAAAATTTGTACAAACAATTTTTATTAATAAAAATAAAATGTTCACTGTTTAATCATACTGCCATCACAGACTCCTATAAATACACAATTTGACTGAACCATATAAACAAACGAGCGGACGGTAGGGCGAAAAATTAACTCACGATGATTTCCAATGTGAAAAAAACTAAATACACACACCGGTTTTCACAGTTTGTTTATAAAGGAATTATGATTTACTCTCTATGCCGTCATCGTGGTTTCTATTACATTTATAGGACTAGTGACTGATTAAACAGAGAAATGTTATATAGGCTCACAAAATTTCTGTATATGAGTGCGTTACATGTGGAAAAAACTGATGATTGTCAAGAAATAAATGCTTAAGTACAACTACTGCTTAAGTATAAATAGCAAGTTGAGTTTTGGGAATAGGGTAGAAATGTAGCTGCAGTGTGGACCCCGAACCAGCTGAATTTTGAAAGTGGTCTATGAGAAAAAAAGTCTGAGAACCTCCGATGTAGATGAATAAGTAGCGGTAAGTAAGTGACATAATATGTGGAAGTTCCGTTGAGAGGTTCGCATAGAGACCAGGGAGAAATCAGTGTATCACAGTAGGATTGTACAAAGGTAGGGGACAGAAAGAGGATAGGGGATTGGACTCCAATTAATATTAGATTTTATTATGGATAAGGGCGACACGCAGGTCGACAGTTCATTTGATGGTAGATGCCAGAGGGTTTGCAAATACACTACTGAAGGTAATAGGATAAAGGATAGACGAATAGTAGGTTCGGATCAGACGAACGAGCTTTGACATTCTAGCAGAGAGCAATTACTTCCGTCAAATATTCTGCCACGGATCGAAGTGTATTAAGCAATTACGGAAAAAAAAAATACTAACGACAAAATCTTTGCACTTCTAGAACATAGAACACCATGCTCCACTTCCATTTCCCCAAGTCATGTGTTTTAAATGATAATCAAATCCTGTTGTTCAAAACGAGAGGCAATGAAAACAAGATTTATTGTTTCAATCACTTCATATTGAAACATCAAAGGCAACTTCATTAGTTTTGATCATCCAATATCATACCATGTGCCTGAATATAACGAGTTACAATATCAATTACGGAAATCCAATGTAGCTTCATCCGGTTTTAGGCGTTACATATCAATTGAATCACGTAAACCTTCATAAGATAATATAAAGATTTTAAGTAAATCGTTGTATAAAAATTCGTGAGTTATGAATTCAAACACATTTAGAATTCTTTATACTTCCTCGAGATAATTTCTGTAAAATCTTATTATAAAGTGGTATAAATAATCTAGGCAAAGATATGAAGGTCATTTCAAATGCTTCATGGTTTTCTACTGCGGAAAATAAACGTTTTCTTTCTAACTATGAAACTGTTGTTCTCTGAAATTCGAGACGTAATGATAAATTATAATATGAGCCTCTCACCAGCATGACATTCGTGTAAAGCCATCGCCACTTTAATTAACTTACACGACTTATGTGGTATGTGGTTCTGCAATCATATATAAAGCAATATAGAGTTCAAATGAAAATTTTAATGCTATACTAAGTAAATAAATTATAGTTGACTAATATAAATAATCTTAATAAATAACTTGTAATCACGCAATCACAAAATACCTCCCTAGAATGTTGTTTCCAATTGTGAAACGTCTGGTGATGGTTTCAATGACCGAGTTAGAGATCCCATGGCCCTTATTCTTATTCTTTATCTTATCAAGGTCAGCAGTGCAATTGCAACACTTTTACCGTTGTTTGTGATAATAGGCGACGGTAGCCACCTACTATCAAGTAAAAAAAGTATTAGATCAAGTAGTCTAATACCGATCTAAATATCTTAAGATAAAAAAATATATACAAAGCGAAATGACACTTTAAAAAAGCAAAATTTTGAAAGAATTACCTAACTGTGTATTAAAAGATGTACCCATCAAATGGACTGTCAGTCTACCTTCAAAATAAAAACAAAAATTGCAAAACTGGGCGCCTTTAATTAGGATAAACGAAAGTTTCAAATTTAATCTCGTGTCATGCGCTTGACGACGCGCATATATTTAAGATCACTTTACAGAAAATGACAAATGACTTTAAAAAGTATATTTATAGACGCGCAAACGACCACCCCAAAGAACTAATGTATTAGTATAATGTTATAGCTTATCCATTATTTAGGATATATAAGTCATACTTTAATCCAGGGGTTCCCAAAAGTTATTTTGTCTACTGCCCACTTTGAGAGTAAATTATTATTTTTTAGCGCCCCCATTTTTTCACCTACTTAAAAACCACTATAACTTCAAATTAAATTAATCAATTATTATTAATTATATATTAGCGGAGACCTTACCTTACCGTCTCTTACCGCCCCCCTTTAGGCCTGCAGCGCCCACAAGGGGGCGTTATCGCCCACTTTGGGAAAGACTGCTTTAATCTATACTAATGTTATAAAAAGGAAAGATTTGATTGTTTGTTTGTTTGAATTGAATAGGCTCCGAAACTACTGGACCGATTTGAAAAATTCTTTCACTGTTGGGAAGCTATATTATCAGCGAGTAACATAGGCTATATAAAAGTTACGCGGACGAAGTCGCGTGCAACAGGCAGTATTAGGGGTTTTCGATAAAAAGTGAGAATGACAAAGACGCAGTTATCTTTTAATACAACTTATTTTATTTTTCAAGTTAGTCACCTTTTAAGTTTATACCCTTGATATACCTTTCTTTTAGACTTAACATTTCCTTAGTAAAAAACTCTTTATCCTGAGCCTCTAAAAAACCGTGTACCGCGGCGACTACTGCATCGTCTTCAAATTTTTGGCCTCTGAGGTACTCTTTCAACCGCGGAAAAAGATAGAAATCACTAGGGGCGGGGTCCGGTGAATATGGAGGATGTTCCATCAGTTCAAAGCCAGCATTTTCATTGGCAGCTATCGCAACGTTGGACTTATGCGCGGGGGCGTTATCTTATAGTTAGTGAAACAAAACAACTTTAGTCAGTTTGCCACGCCGTTTCTCGAGTATTTCGTTGTGCAATTTTTTTATTTGTCCTTCATATAAATTCCCCGTATTAGTGGCTCCATGATTGAGGTATTCGATCATTACCGCCCCTTGGCTGTCCCAGAAAAGATAGCCCATGATTTTACCGGCGGATGGAGTTACCGTAAATTTAGGAGGCAGAGATGACGGTCTCTTCCAAGTCATGGACTTCTATTTCGTTTCCGGATCATAATGATGAAGCCATGCTTCATCCATGGTTATGAATCGAGACAAAAATCGATCAGGATCTTGCTGCAACAAATCCAAACAGCTTCGCGAAATCCTGTAGCGTGTTCATACATTTATCACTCCTGGATGCGCTACTAACCTGGATAACGCCTCAGATCCTGTATTTTATATATTTTTCGGCCTCCATGTCATTTACGTATCATTTACATCGCATTTTTCCCCTCGTTTCCTTATTAACTTACCGACAGCCTGTTTTCAGAATGTCTGCTATACTTTTTCCTACATTTTCTCATACGTTTTACATGCATTTAGTCATCATACAATTTCAAAAACGCAAATTTATGTATTTTTGACATAATCTCTGTTTATTTATTTCATCGCCATAGTTCCCATAGTATTTTGACATCATGTTTTCTCATTACATTGTTGCTTTCTCGCTCATCTTTTATTCGTTTTTATATACAACCTCACCTCTAAACTCGAAACGTCCTGGCCATATATCATTAATATTTTCAAAATTTAATTATTTAAAATATGATTTCGAAGGTTCTCCGGCGGGCTATATAAGCCCGTGAGACTGATACAAAGGGATCAGTGTTGTCGCTCCTCTCTGATACAAAATTGGACTTTGGGCTGTCTTGCCTCCACTACTTCTACTTCGTGTCGTTCCGTGAGTCTGTGCTGAGACTCCGGACACACTCGTCACCACTGCTCATCTACCTGGGGTCGTTCCGGGAGTCGACGCTGAGACTCCGAGCGCACCCTACAACGCTGCACGTCTACTTCGTGTCGTTCCGTGAGTCTGTGCTGAGTGCTGAGACTTCGGACGCACTCTTTACCGCTCCACGTCTACATCGTGTCGTTCCGTGGGTCAGAGCTGAGACTCCGGACGCAGCCTTCACCACATCGCCCCGTGAGTCTGCGCTGAGACTCTGGGCGGTCTTTGCCTTCACCACATCGCCCCAGGAGTCGGCACTGGACTCTGGGCGGTTTTGCCTTCACCTGCCCCTTCACACTGCCAGTTTCCTGTCGGCCGTCCAACTCACGCCCCTGCTCTTCGTTTGTTTAATCTTTTTCATTTATATTCATTACACTCCACACTACACAGATTTCAGTCATTCATTTTTTTTTATATATTTTTTTGTTAATATCTTTTATTAAAAAATATGTATCTGTAAAATCCCTATTTTATTTTTTTTATTTTTTTTAACTGTCGCTTCACGACAATCCTTAGTCTGGTTTGTTTCTGCCCGTCCGTAAGCATTCTGGGCACCCAGCGCGCGCGGACACTTTTTTCATGCCCAGGTGGTTGTGCATAATATTATTGACACTCCCTATCGAAATCTTCATTTCTTCAGCTATAAATCAAACTGTAACACGACTGTAATCCGCCAAAACAATTTTTCAACTTTTTTTATAATTTGTTCGGTTACTGCCGTCGCAGGCGCACCGAGCGTCGGTCATCGTTGGTGGAAGATCTTCCTCGCTTAAACTCAGCACACCAACGAGCAACTGTAGTGTATGGAGGAGCATGAACCCCTAATGTTCCTTGCAAGTCTTGATTTACCTGCCCCGTAGTAAAAAAAATTAAGCAGAGATATTTAATTACCGCGCGAATTTCAATTTTCTCCATTTTCGAGAACACGTTCCGAAACGTAGAAAACAAATGACTACAATTTTTAAAATACAAATGAAAATCGATTTTTTTTTAAATTATTATCATAACAAATGGCTAAGGCCTGCCAGTATCATTTTTTTTTTTCTTACCAAGGAGTATCTATTTCATTCTTACTTTTTTGCTCAGTGATTTTGATTATTTTAGCCAAAATTTTGATGAATATCTGAATATGAATCATCCTTTTTTACTCTATGGTTTGCATAATTGAATACAATCTTAACCATTGTACCTAATCGTGTGGCCCCACATAATATTCATTGAGAAGTTATCGACGAATTTTTTCAGAGCAATTATAGCCAACAAACAAATTTATTATACAAAATAAATCACGGCTAGAATGTGTGATTAACGTGACAAAATAAAAATACAACGCGTCCGAGCTTGAGATAGATGACCCTGCGGAGATTTGGACATCGATTTGAAGATTTGACAGGTGGCAATCGAAATCAAACTCAATTTTTGTAGCAACAAAATACAAACTGATATGCCCTGGACAGACAGTAAGCGAGCGATTTGCGTGGGTCGCGGTACTTGGCTGCACTCCAGGAATCACCTGTCGACCCTTGTTGTACAATGGTAAAAGCTAAATATTATTTAAAGCTGTATCTAACTCACGTATTGCTATAAACACACTGTTAACCCATTACGATTTGTGTATTCTGAATTTGTGTGTGTTTGCAATTCTAAATAGCTTCATAATTAATTATGAAAGACCTGAAAGTTTTGAATCCACTTTACATAGATTTTTTTTACTATTGAGGGTGCACCTTAAACTAAGTTTTGTCTTTATATTTTCGTTGTTGTTTCAATAGAATGCTAACTATAATATTATAAATGCGAAACTGTTTATTTCTTAATTACTTTCACACTTTAAATACTCAACCTTTCACGCCTTAACTACCCAACCGATTATAAGGAAATATCGCATACATGTGATCGGGGACACAGAGTACCTCTTATCCAGATAAAAGTATTGTTAACGAGGGATCATCTAAAAATAAAAAAATCAACGCATGACAAATATAAATTATATGAGCAATAAAAATTTAATTTAAAAAATATAATATCTTATTTTTTGCAATATAAAGTTATCAAAAGTTTTTGTTAAAAGAATTTAAAATCATGATGCATTGGTAGGAACTTGATAGGTGTCGTGTCAAGAAGTATTCTGACATAATTATATCCTTTTGTATTCATTATACTGCCTTCTGTATCTGTCCCTTAGTCCAGACTTCTATCGAGAGCCTCTTGAGATGTTTGGTCGAGACTCTTCATTTTGAGATAGTTATTTAAAACCACCGGCTCACCTTGCTCTCCAAGTCCAGCTAATCAATAATTCAATATAGCTTGTCATAATCACGATATCAGGTTTAATGGCGACAATAGTCCTGTTCGTGATTATAGAGCGTGGGAGATTGTCATGCCGACAGCAATACCTCCTGCTCTTATGTACATATATATTCTTGCTATTATATTCTTATTATATTCTTGGTGGCTTCGAGTAAAGTTTGACCGCGGAGCGAAATACTTCCCTGCTCTTGGATTACCAATTTTGTCAACAAGACACTTATTGTATCTTGAGAAGGCTGTGGTTCCTGAGCCGACTAAAACCTCTAGAGCGCGGTATCCCAAACCAAATTTCGACATACCCGATGGACATAAGGGTACACGATAATGTAAATGTCTGATCTAAAGACTGACAATAGCGCAACGCGCGTTGAACAAGTCGATGTTAGCAGTCGTGCCAAGAGGCCAGCATTCAGATCTATTGTCTGATAATGCTGCCAAACGATACTACATGTTTCTGCGTGCAATTTGATTGAGTGGTAAAACATACTTCACATGATAACAGGAACTGCCTGTGTTATTGCGACGGCCATGTAATGGTCTTTACGTGATAAGGATTGACACGATCCGTTCCTTATCTTCATCATGAAGAATAAGGGTAGCTTGTCTCCGGACATCTAAATTAAACAGACTACGTTGTCTATAAGGTATTAACTTACTGAATGTAAAGACATTTAACGAAATGTGTTCAAAGATTAAAGTTTCAACAATGTCCCGTTGTTGATTCCTATTTTGTGCGAAGCCGGGAACGGGTCGCTAGTAATAAATAAACATTTAACGACAATGCTTTTAACTGACTTGGATTATTTAAAAAATTTACTAAAACATCTAAGTTGTTTTCAAAATGAATCTTGTCTCCCGGTTTTTAAACGGCAACACGCATTCTTTGCCGTTTTTCAGACGAAGAATTGTTAAAAGTAAAATATATATTTTTTATATTTTTCTTACTAAACGTATTTTGTGTGGGCCATTGAGGTTAATGGAGTCATTGCATCATGTTGCTAATAAAATGGAAAATTGTCTTAGTTTTAAGGAGAAATAAAACTTTTCTGTTTCTACTCTACGAGTACGTACGTGATCAAAGAATGTTAAGAAATTGTGCATATTTATTTTTAAAAAATATTTAAATTTATTTTTCTCAATATTTATGGTGATTTTCAATGGTGATTGCTATGAAAGGCGTTCATAGTAATCACCAAATGATGTATTATATTGTTGCCAACGAGCATTTCCATAATCTTGGAGGCATTCTGGAACATCATATCAGAATGCACTTCAGATAATCCTTTGTATGGTCTTTATGCGAAATGTTAGTTATTTGTAAACAGAAAAAAGTAACAGTAACCTTACAGAAAATATAGTAATCCTATTGAAAAAATGACATATTAATTGTAAACAATTTCACAAAAGCTTCACGGTGGTCACGTGACTATAAGCAATTTCGTAACAAACTATAAACAAAAATTTAACTTACACGTATTTAAATTATATTCTATAGAAATGTATATACACATTTTTTATTAGCCTGTATACCGAATGTTTCAAATATCTAGCATTATATTGATTTTGAAAAAAAAATTAATAGTTGTCTATAAAAAAATTTACTCTTATGCGCTCGTAGCAAGGTTGCTACGCGATATGATGCCTCGTAGCTACGGCTACGCTTGCCCTTGCTACGTATTCCCGTAGCACAAAAGCGTGTTTTAATATTTTTAATGTTTCACTTATTTCATGTCTACTTATTTTTTCTTTTTTTTTTCTTGCATTTTCACCTTCTTTGTTACTCATTCACAGGCAAGGCTTTTAAAAGTATGTGTTTTTTTTGTCATTATGGCACGAAAATGCCCATTTTACGGGGTTGCCCAAAATGCCACAACGAAAACTTTACAGTCAATAAATCAAAATAAATACCATGAAAGAAGATATGAAAGTTGTGAAACAAAATAAGTGAGCATTTTTCTTGGATTTTTCACCTGTTATATTGTTCATTCAAAGGTTTTTAAGAACAGTAAAAAAAATTATTACTGCAAAATATAAATTGAAATGACAATGAACAAACAGCCTCAACAATTTAACAGAAACAATGATATTGCAAATCTGACAACTGCAAAATGACAATTTGCAAATTTTTAATAATCACAAGTTACCGGCGTCCGCTGATTTGACAGTAAATGATATACGTATTGCGTGTACGTAATAATTTGTAAATTAAAGGTAACGTCAAGAGTTGTCAAGAGGCTCTGGGTCTGAGATGTGCATATTTGAAACCCTCTTAAGCTATAACGAGCCTTACGCCTTCACGATAGAGTCGACGGTGTGTTTGTCGAGTGTATTACGTGTGTGCTTGTGTTAGTAGCGATGTCGTATCTGGCACCCGGCCCGCCTGCCCACCACGAAGCTTATAAAAGAGGGCGGCCATCTCGCACCGCGCCCGGCGCACCGCACTCCCGACGCTATCCTCATGGGGCGCACAAACCACACACGATAGTACCTACAAAACAATAAAAGAAAGATAAAATTCTTTCTTTATAATTTGATGTATGTACACAAACCACAAATTGGGACCAAGTGTTAAGTGAAACGGTAAGTTGATTTTGAATCTGTGACCAGTGTTACCAACTCGAGGACTGTGAAACGTGAAAAATGTGACTGTTCAGTGTTGCCACGCTTGCGGATTGTGATCCTGGAAAACGTTGCGAATGGATATTTTGTGCTCACTGTGTGCGGAGAGACGAAAACAAAATGAAACCGTTCGATTTCGATTGCGTAACCCAGTGTTACCAACATTAAATTGTGATGACGATTACGTACGCACGCATTTAGTTTGGATTTTATAGTGCTAAAAAATATTGACAAAAAAAGAAAAGCGAAGTGTCAAATACATAAAAAAATCAATCGTTTGTACAGATTACTAAAAAAAGAGTAAAGTTAATTTTTTTATATAATAGCAACACTAGACAATTTGTATTTTATTCGTTATATCATAACTATAATATCTAAAAATGAACAAAATTGCATAAATAATGGATTACTGAAACGTGTTATCGGTCTTTTGATATAATTTTTCAGAAGTTTTATATTAAAAGGCAAAGGTCGAGGTCAGACTTACACAATCATCAAGGCCACACAGATTGCTTTTATTTATGTCCCGTTAGCACTGCCAAATTGATTTTATTCATTATAGATCCAAGCATTTAAATAATACAGAATAAAATTAATTAATTCAAAGAAACAGCAATTATTGCTTTTTCTGTTATAAAATTCAATTAATTTACCTATTAATATCATTAATCCTAAAGACATTTACAAGCTTTTATACTACTAGACATGCCCCGCGGCTTCGCTCGCCTTGAATTTTGAAAATATAAAATCCTATTCCAGGAATTATGGCTTTTTCCTATATAAAAGTAAATTTGTGTAGTCTTTCTACATATATCATTAATGCTAAATACATTTATATTACAAATGATCACGCTACTAGCTATGCCCCGCGTCTTTGCCCGCCTAAAATTTTGAAAATATATAGAAATTTCTATATAGAAATGAAATAATATATTTTATTATAATATGCACAATAATATTATTTTATTTATTGCCCAATATCATTTCTAATTGTTTAATATTATATATTTTAATATAATTGCGCTCTATTATATTGCGATTATCATCCGAATTATTCTTAATATTTCTTTAATCGTCTCGGATCTTTTAAATCTTATAATAAAATCACTTCTTTATGAATACTTATATTAGTTCCATAGATATATGTATAGATATAGCATGTGTGCATATGTATGTAGAAGTTTTTTGGCAGAAAAAATGAACTGAAAATAGTAACCACGGTATGTAATAATACCTTGAATTTATGTGTAGCTATAAAAATACTCCGCGTATTAAAACCGCAAAACAACTATGATGGAATCCGTAGATCTAGAATTAAGAC
The DNA here is from genome assembly GCA_936446665.2 of Synanthedon andrenaeformis. Taxonomy (NCBI): domain Eukaryota; kingdom Metazoa; phylum Arthropoda; class Insecta; order Lepidoptera; family Sesiidae; genus Synanthedon; species Synanthedon andrenaeformis. The sequence continues at coordinate 10,707,422 of OW387780.2, read as the reverse complement.
ACTAACGCAAGAATGAATATCTCGTTTTCATTTCACCTCAATAATATCTAAGACTTATTTTGTCCTTACGGAGTAACATTAGAACAGTTACTGAACCAACTTCATTGGACCTTATCTCGAGAAAAATGACTTTTTAATTATTTATTTTTTATTTTAACACTTCAAATATATAATAGAGTAATCGCCAATTACTAATTAAAAAAGATTCAACTTGACGCTTTGACTATTTAGTTTAGCGGAAACCAATTCTTTAATATTCAATTATAGATGGCGCTAAACTAAACTTGATAATTAGCGTTTACTCTAGAGTTTATAAAGTAAACTTAAGGATTATCAATGGCCTCAAAGGTTATTATATACTAGCTTTTGCTAGCAACTTCATCCGCGTTTCGTCTGGAACAGTACCTACTTTAGTCCTTGTTCTCGTAGTAGCACGTAGTCCTTGCTCTCGAAAACGATTTCGAACCGTTGAAGCCGAGATGGGTCGTCTTCGGTCAACATTTTCGGTTTGAAATTTCGGTTGAAAGACTAATTATCACTTATTCTTTTTTTTTCTTTTTTTAAATTTCCGTTTTTTTTTAAATTATTTTACATGACACTGTCGCGAGTTCAATGATTTTATCCCATCTCAAAAATACCCAACGCGCCTAAAGAAGTTTTCACTTCAAAAATATAAATAATAATTAATTGTGACTGTTACTAAAAAGAAAGAAAAATCATTAAAAAGTAGTGAGTTTATAATGAATAATAGTCATCTCGACTCCAAGGGCAACGTATGAAGTGCTCTAATAAAGGTAGCAATAGGTACTTTGCAGGCTTCCAATGTATGTCGGACAAGCTCTGAAGTCCCTTGTTGTCCGGCCAAGAGCCCTCGATCTAACCTGCCAAATTATGTTACGAAATTCAACTACTATAATTCTATTTCAATTATTACCTTCACCCGTTTATTTGTACATGATGAATCGGTTTACATAAGGTTAGATTACTGTAGGTAAATAACTCGTACGCCAGAGCGCGTAGGTACGTACTACATTATCTAGGAATGTTAAAAGCTTGATTTTTTATTATGCACTACTTCTGTACACACCTCGAGCTCTTCGTATTCGAATGATTTATAAAACGCGGTCTTATCGGAGCGCGGAGTTTATCTTTTTTTTTCATAGAATTTCACATTTACACTTCTTTTTTTCACATTTTCACTTTTCTTTATATTCTAATTCTGACAAAGATTTGATTGAAACAGTAATCACTTCATTAAATAGGTTTTAAAAGAAGCACTTTTATTGATCACTCTATTTTTACCACAGCCAAAAGTACTAAGTCTAGAAATTAATCTAGTTTTATTTATCAACTCGACTCCGTGCGAAGCCAGAGACGGGTCGCTAGTACCTAGTGTATATTATTAAACATAGTATACAATGTTATGTATACATGACTATACTATGTCAGAATTTCAGAGCACATGCTCAGAATCTCTAATCCAGGCTTATAAGAAAGTAAGACCAATCAATATTTGTGGGTTTAAGAAATAAACAAATCTGTATTCGCTAAAATCTGGCTCAAGTAAAATGAAATTGATAATATTGTGAAGCTAATCGGTTAGTAAATTTTTTAATAAATAATTTCGTTATTAATGCTAACTTAATAATTTCGTTAATTCTTGTGAAAGAAACAGTCAAGTATATAAAAAATATAATACATACTGTCGATATTTGCGTCTATCTGTTTGTCCGCACATATCTTTGAAACTAGTGTTACTAAATTTTGATGCGGTTTTCACTGTCATTCAGAGATTTTTCCAGGATTCTTTACATGGTATACTTTACATGGCTTACGTATTTACATGGTAAATATGGTATATTCAAATAAATTTACAAGCAGTAAAGACAATTTAAAGCAAATCGTAGTGAAAACTTTAAAAAAAATGCGGAACTAAAAAAATCAATGAACTAAAAACGAACCGAGGCTAGTAGCTAATTAAAATTCATTTTTCTCTTTCTTTGATCAATCATAATCAATAATAGCACTGTATCAATCCACGCACGCACATGAATAATAAAAGAAAATTCTTTTGAAAAATATGTCTAATGCTAAACTCATTTTATATACATAAGTTATTAACACACGACTTAAAAGCCGTTCATATTTCATGCTAATGATTGTATGTGTGTATGTTTGTTACTCTTTCACGCATAAAAGGCTCAACAAATTTAGATGAAATTTGGCACTCAGATAATTTAATACCTGGATTAATATACAGAATACTTTTTATTCTGGTAAAATGTTAGAATCCCGAGAGCGCCACTGTCGCCGTAACGGCACCACCGCAACGTCGTCACAGCGACAAAGATGTGGGATATTTTCTCAGGTGTTATATTTTTCATTTTTAAACGAGCACAAAGTCGCGGGCACCAGATAGTTCGCAATAAATTAACGAAAGTAGGATCTTTGGCGCACCATTGTTAAGTAATCGAATGATTTATTAACTTAAATTTGAAATAATTCAATAAGCTGTTAGGTAGCCCTTTTGAAATTTTTTTCTCATTCAATTTTTATAGTTCAAATTTATTCTAGCCAATTCAGTGCTTTCGATATGTAGTTGCTTGTGTTATAGGCGACAATAACCACTTACCATCAACCGTCAGCCTGTCTTAGCATAAAAAGATATCCAAAATTGCTGTTCTTAAAAATAAAAATGTAGCTTAACACAATTTCCATAAACATTTCTTGAAGCCAAACCTCGAGAAACATGTGTTTAAGAATTGTTTGTTAGAAACACTTCAACCACAATAGAGCCATCGCCAATAGTAGGGGAGCCCGAGAGGGGATTTTGGGATTTACTCGAGCGCGTCAGATATTGCCAATGTATATCACGTGTCTCCAATAATGGATATGTGTTAATCTGCCGGTTTGGTGGTGGGATTGGGGTAAAAATTTAAATATCACTCTATCACGTCAGATTTTCAGAGAGTATATTAGGTAAACCCAAACTAAGCTCCCTTTTAAAATACAGACGACTCGTAAAAATGTTGAAAGTAGTGTCAATTGTTACAGAAAAATACCAGAGCTTCTTGTTAAAATAATTTAATTTTTATAATTAATATACATGGTTTTAGTTTTAGCTTTAAAATTATTTTTTACTAAAAATACAAAACGTAATAGGTATGTTAAAAATAAATTGTCCCTGTTATTTTAAGAAGGCCTAGAATATAGTCTTTGTTAGAAGGCCACTAGATGATTACGAAGGTTATACGGTATATATATCTTTCTTAAGGCCAGGCCCTATGAAACTAAGGGAACTTTAAATAAATGTGCTGAGTCAACCACATATCTGATCAATGTGGAATTTACATATATATATTTTGAGACCTTTATCTGTAGATTATCAAGTCAGAAACATAATTAGGTGATTTTCATTCGATACATTTTTTTATCGAAATCGGCGCCTTTTCCGGAGAATATTACATTTTTCTACTAAACGGCTTGAGTTATATCGCCAAAAAACTGCTCGTAGCAAGGAAACATTGTTTACCAGTGATTGTCAAAATAAAATAAACTTAGGTTTATTTTTACTCCTATAATTAACGAAAACAATTTTGAGACTTACGTTGTTTAGTTCCGCTAAACATGCTTCATGCTTCAAATAATGTACGCAATATTCAACTTTACGTAAGCTGTATCTTGCGATATATTAAAAAAAATCCTAGAGAGCCGCCGAGCAACTTGTAACTCTCGGGTGGCGGGACGTGGGCGGAGCGAGCGTAGGAATTGTTTTCGTGGGGCCTGCTCTTAAACACTAAAATCTCTAACTAAATGAACAATATCCTTTATAAACATGCTTCCGATGAATTAATTAGCCATTAGCGATAAATCAGAACTACTTATAATCGGTTCTAACAACTCATACTTTGTAAGGATGGTTCAAACAAAGTTGTTATGGCAACATCTTTGTATAATTTTGGTGTCTTAAGCCTTAATTTTAATTATTTCTAATTTTCAAAGTTGGCTAATACTGCATCATTAGTTAAAATTATTGATAAAATTAACAAATTTGAAAATTCAATTTTTGTTCAATGATTTTCACAGCAAATTATTTTATTTTATTGTATTATTAATTAATTGATAAATCCATTGGATAAAAACAAAAAAACGGTATTTTAAAAAGCAAACAGTCTAAAAAATCCGTATATTTAGAGTATCATAAAGATTTTTCTTTGGAGCATTTGAATTCGAAGCTGCAAAAATAACCGTTAACATTGGCATTCAAATATTTTCCTCCGATTTTCTATTTTCACTCTCTAAATATACACCAAGAGCTCTAAACACAAGGATGTGATCGCTGGGTGACAAATATTTTAAAACAGTCATTTGGTTACAAGATGGACCAGACGTGTTGAGGATTCTAAATAATCGATTTAAAAATTCAAATTTATTATACATTTATCATATAAATTGAATATAAATTTATTATACATTTGGCTTCCTACTTGCATTTCCCCTTGAGGCTTCCGTTAACTGATTGTTACTATCTACTATCAAGTGGACCGTATACCTACTAACCACGCATTAAGTAAAAAATAATATATACAAATACTTTATACTTATGCTAGACAAAAGAAACTGTTTCTAATGGTATTTTATGTTTAAACGATATTATATTTCATTTTATTTTTTAGAATATCGATAAAAACAATATATATTATAGATATTCTGACTAATATTACCGTTTTATCTTTCCATTACTGTGCCTTTTGAAGGGGTTTAATAAAGATAATAAGAAAAATTTAACCATTGAGTTATTGACATTGACTTACCGTTGAGGTCAAGTATCAGACTAGTCTATTGATTCAAAAGGTTCCTTGTTAACATTTAAAGAATTAGGTGGCCGCATAGTTTTTTTTTTACTATTATTATTACTTGAATGTTTTCATTCTATTCTTTTTATTCTACGAGCTCTCCTTTATAAACATTGTATCTGCATGTATGTAGATTATTTGAAGTTTATTTTCATGTCTTATATACTGGGCCCATAATACAAGCCGTTTATCGGTTCACTGCCTTTTACCTGCCTTGGTTCTGTTACAGAAATATGGAATAATTATAATCTTATGAGTACCTAACGTTTACTTTAAAAGGTATCTTGAAAATGGAAAAATGCATGGAGTCCTGGAATTGTAACCTACTACATATTACGTTTGCGAGTGAAGCGAGGCATGCGAACTAGAAATTTAGCCTAGGTAGTGAGAAGATTTGTACCTATTCCTAATTACTTATTTTTAAGGGAAGATCAAGGCCTTACTTCGCCGACAGGCATTAATGGCATAGACACTTCTGAGTGGCACGTCGCACCATATGTCGCCATTCTGGCACATTCGTGCACGGAACAGCCCATGGCTGTCCTAATTTGAATGGTCCATACTCATAGGTGACCTATCACTCTGTCTCGTACCTTCGACTCTGTCCTATACGACTGGACGCACAATTGACTGTTGATCAGCCGAGATAATTTTGTGTCCACAAAATAAAATAGGGCCCATTTCTCTATTCCTTCCCCAATCCCTCCGCACTTGCAACACCTGTGGTGTTACTTATGTTATAGGCGACGGTAGCCACCTACCATCAAGTGGATCGTCATCCTGACTGCCAACCTTAACATAAAAAAGTAACTAAAATGGCATTAAGTGGCACTGCGTTCCAGTCATAAACTGAGCCGTCTGCCAGCAGTGACCACCCCTTTAGAATGACTACGAGAAAATAAAGCACTAAATAACTTGTAATAAATTAGTAAGTAGGTAAGGGAATCCCCCCTATTACGTCGTAACTCTTGTCCTATGTGACTATGGTCTATCAATTTCAGCAGGTAACTTTTTACCTACTAACCATTACATAAAAAATAGCCTCATAGACAATCACCCTGCCTGTCCAGCATTACATAACTCCAAGAGCTCCACAGATTATCAAATGAAAATCCTCAAAACATTTCATATCATTTCATAGATTCCACATCCGGTGAAGAAAACTCAGGATTTAAGTAGAAATTACTTAAAATAATAGGTAAAAAATACAAATTATTTAGAAAAAACCGACTTCAAGACTAAAAACTTAAACAAAAAGTCGAAAATAATATTTTAATTACTTCAAAGCAAAAAGCATTAAAGTACAATCAACGAAATTATTGATACTTTATACAATTTATAATCCATTAATTCTGCGACTTCTCCGACTCAATTTTAATCAATTCTAGAATTCCCCCTTCAAAAGAGATTTCATTATAAATTATAAAGATTCATACACTTGTATACATGTATATTATATTGTGTTGTATGACAATATATTTGTTAATATAATTTTGTAAAATGCGCGCTGAAATATTATTTTGAAAGTCTTTGATTTTATTTTAAGTGGTAACCACGCGGACTTTAATCGACTCACAACTTATTATGTTTAACTAGCCGGTTCCCCCGACTTCGTCCGCGTTCAACATTTAATATATATATATATATATATATATATATATATATATATATATATATATATATATATAGGCAATATGACGTCTGACATCTGCATTGCTATTACACTTTTGCCAGGAGTTATTTTTTTTTAATTATTGTAGATCATCCCATGAGAACAGTAGGTACTTTTTGTGGATGAAAGGTACCCTATGTCCCCTCTTGTATCCTTGACAAGGTGTAAGCAAAATTTCATGACGATTGATTGAGTAATTAAGGCTTGAAAAGGTAGACAAACAGTTATTAGTATGGAGTAAGTATGGAAGTATGGATAGTATGGATGACGTATGAAAGTCGTACAAAAATCATCACGTTATACTCATACCAATTATATGAGTAGGTATAATTAAGAATTAATAGGTGTCATTGAAACTTTATTCCCGTTTATTATACCCTCATCAATTCCAATGTTTTAATGCTTATGAATTAGATATATGTAGTTGCTTAATTTTGTGATTAAGTAAGTACGTACCATTAAGTAGGTAATTAACGAATAACAATTATCAAAATTGCCAAAATATTGTAGTTATACTTGTTATTATATTTATGCGAAATTATCAATAATAAATTATTAAGATTTTTTTCTATTTAATTATAATATGAAAAGTGCATGACCCTGTTTTCGCATTTCTCTAAAATATATTCTTATTCGAATAAGTTATTTGGGAAACTCGGTAGTGAGCTTATTAATGAATAGGAAAAAAAAGTAATGTAATGAACATCTCGATCCGGGCTGCGCTGCGTTCGCTATAAAAAGATCATGATGGGACAGCCCGCGACGGCCGGCGCGCGACAGCAACCCTGGAAAGCGACTCGGCTCTGCCACCGATAGTACTGTTGCCAAAATAATTAAAGAAATCTCCGACGTTGTCCCTCGGCTGCGCCCGCGCCGCTCTAAAATCGTCGCTCTTTGCCCGGGAGTCGCTACTCGGGGCGCGGCGGGAAAACATCTCCCGCGCCACTTTTATTTCTTCTTTCCTTCCCGAAGCTGTCGAAAAAAAAATAATACCTCAGTAAGTTCCTATACCAAAAATATAAAATATCTGTGTTTGTAGAAATCTCAAGTGTGAAGTGTTAAGTTTTCCACGATACGTCAGTGCTATAGTAAATCAGTGATAAAACAGTGTTACATAACGCGAAAGAACTTTATATACCTAACCATACATTTTTAAATTTTAAAAATACCGCGTTTGTAGGCGCATAGACCACCGAAATAGCTTAACGTCACGTGGTACAAATTCAGCCTATGGTATTGCTCCACATTTACTTCTAAATGCACAGATAAACTCTGACAAAAATCCTAAGATTTTTTTTTAGTCATACCTCTAAGATAAATCATTTTACGTCATAAACAAAAAACCTACATTATTTATTAGGCATTACACAAAACTATTTTACATGCAATCTCGTTCCAATAGTAATAGTTAATAATATTTGAGGAAGATGGCGCTGCTTTGACTCTGTGTTACCATATTCACGTTACACACGTCAGTTTTAGAAAAAATGACGACTAGTTTAGATACGTGTTCGCGTGGTTTATGATATTTACGTGAAAAAAAAGTATTAGTTTAGTGTAAATTAGTTTGTACCACATAAATATAAGACATTTTTTCTTATGTTAAGTGAACCACTTCTAAAAACTTTTCTGATGTATTAAAATATATTGGTGAGTGGTGCAACGCAATGGTTGAACTAAAAAGTGCTTGCGATTCAGGAAATAGCTAGTTGCTCGTTAATTTCGTCCAATTTTCCACAAATTACACTGAATTAATTTGAAATTATTAAAGGCAGGATTCGACGTTTTAATACGACAAAAGATAGCAAATACATAACGAGCAATGTCACTCATTCTTTATTGTTTCTAAATTCTTCACTAAAAAACGTGTAAAAATGTAATTATTGATTCTTTTTACAAATAGAATAAAGATTAATAAATACGTATCGATGTATTGAGTTGTTTCGTTTGTATGTCAGTATAACCTCTAAGCTATAACTTGATTATGATGACTCGTCATTTCTAACCTTATTTTCTTTGTATCTTTTAGAACTGACGGCAACATAGAAATTCCACCATGGAGGACGCTCACTCGAAATCCGTGGATGAAGTCTTAGGATATTTTGGCACAGACCCGGACAAGGGCCTTAGTCCAGATCAAATCAAAAGAAATCAAGAAAAATATGGCCCAAATGGTAAGTACATTCTTACAATTATTAAATTTATATTAAAGCCAGTCAGAAAAGGTTTACTATGAGACTAAACTGCGACTAAAATAATAACTTTAAAATAATGGCCAATTTTTTTTAAATATAATATAGTATGAAAGGAACTATTTTAAATAATAAATAAGAAAGATATACTACTAAATAAATGTTCCCAACTGAGCTTGTTTTAGTAAATTTAATTTCAATTATAAATAAGTCTTCTCATGATTTAAACACTTACTCTAATCAAGTGTTTAGAATAGAAATGTTTGCTGGAAATACTAAATAATTTATACTTGGTAGTATTAAGCAATTCACATAAATAATTATAATGTTAGCCCATTGGTTACTGTTTCTTGAAGGCTTGCCAACTGGATGGAAGTGCTTGTAAATAACCTGTGTTGACAAGCCAATTTAAAAATAGATGAAATTATGTCGATAAAAAATCAGTCAGAGACTGAATAAACAATAAAAGTTAAACCATTTTTATTAGTATTAATAGTAAACTTTTGTTAGAAATATAGTGAGATTGGTAAAACGATGAAACAAGATCAGATTTTAGTCAAAATTGTCAATTTAATTTAAACATATAAATAAAAATGAATCACTAAAGGGCCAAACACAAGAATGGCTGGACCATTTAGGCTAAATTTCTTTCTTGTTTTATTTAAATACATGTTGAAGTCTGAGAAAGGTTCTTATGAAAAGAAAAATTGCCCAGAATGGTGTAAAAACCTCTGTTTTCTTTTTTCTCATTCAAAGTTCATAGCTGACAATTACACTCAGGTGCCACAGTCAAATAGCTTTCTATATAATTACAAACACCACAGATGGACTATAAGGAAGTAGAACCAATATCAAAACTAGATACATACTATAGAGATATATTACGTAAATATTCTATACAACACAAATGAATCACAGTTCTGTCATATCATAGTATATTATAACTCAACTCATAGTGCTGAACCTTGATTTGAAGCCTGTTATCTCAATGGGGTTATAATAATCATACATCAGTGTCTGCTTTATAATAATGATATATACCCATTTCTATAAAAAAATATTGTATTAAAAATGTTCATTGAATTTTCATCTAATAGGAGATAAGATTAAGCATTATATAGTCAATTTTTATAGTAACTGCAACAATTTTTATGCATTTTTTTTTATAAAAACAACAATAAATAATTTCAAATAAATATTAAAAAATACTCCAGGCGTCAAGTTACTAATTGGAACCAATATTTTTCCATTCGGCTTCTTATGCTTGCTCATGCTTCTTTTCAAATCTGTCTGTTTTTGTCTTAATCTTACTTAAGTGTCTTATTTTACCTTACAAGTAGCCGAAAAAATTATTTAATATGCTCGAATTTGTAAAGAGACTCCACATGCGTTTTTGAGTCATCAAATTCATAACAATAACATAACAATTTTGGTTATATTAATATCTACTTAGTTCTTATTAGCGCAACATATCAAATCAGTTTATTAACAACGCCTTTGTATTCCTACGCACAGCAAACATTATAAATGCACATTAAGCATATTAAAAAGATTGCAATTATTTTGTTTTTGATTTTTTTTTATCTTAAATATAACAGTCACGCATGATTAGTTGTGATGACTAGCGTGCTTCTACTTGCTGGAATATTTTATGATTAATGCATGCATTTATAAGGAATTTGAATATAAATAGTTGATAAAATTTTGACATATTTAAAAGCATTCTATATATTTGTTGTCTGACAGGCTATAAAAAATGCGATTTTACTGCTTTATATAATTACAATACATAATATGACATAATAATGCCACAAGGATTAACTTTTTTGACGAATATAAACATTTACATATGATCAAAGCATGCTTTGACACAGCTATTTAATAGATAGATAGATCTAAAACTTTGCATTATAATATTTTCGGAAACTATCATTGTTACAAATACATAAGTATAATCAAGTCCTTAAAATGATGTTAATTAGCCATAAACTTAACAGAAAATTCTTTACAGCAATAATATGTTGCAAAATTATTAATTAAGCCAAAATGGTTCTTAGCCAAAGGTTCCTTCAATGTATGCCAAAAAATTTCTCGTCATTAATTTTTGAATTATGAAAAAGTAAGATTTTAACTTTCAATGTAAGATTTGTAAAACAACTTTCATTAATTACACGGTTTTTTTAAACTTGATTAAATATTATACAAACCTCTGAACCAAAATTATTTTATCATTCAGTGTTATTCTGACATTCATTCGTACGATATTTCATTCCACCATAATACCTACACAATATTTGCATAATTTATGTAGATAATTGGACAATAAATATTTTTAGAACATTATATGCTACAAAACAAGTTTCATTCCGCTAATATTCGAAAAAATATTGCAACCTCGTAGATATAAAGTTTAAGATTCTGTATATTCTATACTAACGGGTAACGACCCTTTCCTGGCTTTTTTTTTCTGCAAGTTATATATAAAAACCTTCCTCGTTCAACACTCGTTCCATTAGTGAAAACCGCATAAAAAACCGTTCAGTAGTTTTTGAGATCATCGCAAACATACAGACAGACTGTTTTATAATATGTAAGGATACTCAGCCATCATTTCATTTTTCTTAAATTGATAACAGACCGTGTTTGTATGTTTGTCTTTAAAGTCGTCTTATCGGTCATGGCAAATAATATAATTAATCATGTTAAGAATGTTAAATGAATAAAAATGTTGGTGACATATTTTTCCAATGACAAAACAATAACATTACCCTATATCTTCACATTTACACAATCTCTAAATAGTACAAAAAAACAAAGTACGTCAAAAATACAACAAAAAAGAAAAACAAGTTATATGCGTCGCGTTTTGTTTGTCCAGTTAGTTCTAACATCGCAATGGAATTTATTAAGGTTTTCACTGTCATTTAAAAACTTTTTTGAAAAGTTTATACAAATTAAATATTAAAATTTATTGTTGTAGGTACAATGTTGGGATGGTTATAATATGTCTCAACATTATACAAAAAATCCGTGGACTTATGTCAATACGTAAATTGCCTTTTAGATGGCTAATGGCATGTAAAATGTAGATCTATTATCTTTTCGCATCATTCTGGTAATTTCGAAACCCTATCAATCGAATTAAAAACAACTAAGTTTTATATCGATTAGTTTCAAAGGTGGCAATCTGTGCATTTCATCCAATATGAGTTATTAGTACAGATAAATTTAAATAAAAACGTTTTATTTATTCATTACGTAACAAAACTGAAAATTACTCGTTAAAATCTAGAGTTGTGATCACATCTGATATTCGAGGAATTGAAAGGAAATGATCCCCTTTTTTACGTTCACCAAAAATTCTTAGTCAGATTGCCGCCTTTGAAAGTAGTCAACTCATGTCTGTACATATAGGAGTTCGCAAGTAGTGGCAGGGAAACACTGCGTTTCGCAGTCATTTGGACAGCCCGTCTGGCGGCTGTCTGGCGGTGAAGTAATAGCATATGTGCTATTGTGTTCGGTGACTGAGTAAGGAATTCTTAATCCCTTATCTTCAATCCTAGTAAAATGTGACGGTAGCCACCTTACCTCCACATACTTAAAACACAGATTATTTCTAAAATGGTCACTGATTAATTTTGAAATGACCATAGATTTTTGAAAAAAATATCATTTCAAAGAAAAAATTAGCCAGTCATTTAATTTTTCATCATTCATTTTTTTGAAAGAGAAGAGTCAATGAATGATTTTTGAATTTAGTTTCGAATAATCTAAACCTGAACAAACACGCTGCCTAAACATAAATTTATCTCTAGTAGGTATTTAAAAAATGGGACTAATTTTTTTTTCGTTAAACTTTCTTTGATTGTATAGCGAATTCAGCGGAAAGATAAATAGTTATTATTTTTTACTATTGGATCGACATACAAAAGTTTGTAAGAGTATCTACAAACAGACAGTCATGTTTTGTTAAATATTGTGACGTATCGTACTGTGCGGATGAGATTGTGATGAGAGTACATCACTTAGCCTATATTGTAAACGATGGAGATGACCTGAGACTGTCTTTGCGGCGGCCGGCGGGTGGCTGCGTGCGTCACATTTATTTATAGTCTGTGGGCACACGTTGCCAGTGGTGCGTATGGCAGAACACCCAGCGCCTACCGAAAGCGCCATCAGGCGTGACAATGCCGACACTTTGTATTAGAAGGACGACGCTCACCCTGTCCCCCATTCATCTCAATAGATAAATATAGTATGACACGTATTTTACTATGATTAACTTGGAGTCCGTAACGATTGAAACAGTATTTTCTTTTAAAAGCTATATGGTGCCCGTAACTTCATCATATTATATGATAATATATTATATAACACCCGACATCTTTATCGCTGTGACAGCTATAGTGGCGCCAATTTTTTATATTAGATCAAAGTATATGTGTTAATCCAGTTAATGAACTATCTGTGTGCCGAATTTCATCCAATTCCGTTGAGCCGTTTTTGCGTGTAAGCCTTTCGCATTTATAATATTAGTAGGATATAAATTATGCTTAAGTTAATCTCAATAATTAGCGCTAAATATTGCCCGCATTAAATATAGTCTTTTTCTACTTACCTCTGAAAGCTACATCTAAAACCGCTTCAGAATATTCAGACGAGTCCGGATTAAGAAAATAGTATTAAAATTCGTAGTTGAAAAAGTTTTTTTTATATTAAATGGCTATAAATTTGAGATGGGTTTACGGTCCACGTGGTGGTAGGTGGCGGTTATCCTTGCCTATAAACTAGGGATAAAGAAGACTGTTATAGGGTTAGTCTTTTGCATCACTAATTTATGGTGAATACCGCATCAAAATCTGTTGCGTTGTTTAGGAGGAGTTAGCGGACATACAGAAAGACGCGAAAAGCGACTTCAAACTTAAACTAAAGAAGATTTTCAAAATAATTAAATATTTCATTATTATCAGTACAAACAGCTAATCCACAATTTCATGTAAAGGACTGTAAAGAAAGAAGAATAGAGTAATTGAAATAGATCATTGGAATAATAAGTAATTATTAGACAATAAACATTACAGTGACCTCGTCCAATTCGACTGAATGTTTTCCTTTAGATGTGAGAACATCGCGTAAACTTTGCGTCAGTCCGTCACTATACGGAAAACTTCAATCAAATTAACAACAACTTTAAAAATATATATGTTTTAAAAACTTTATTCGTATTCCCGAACAACTAGCATGATAACAAAATTTTTTAACGCCTACTAGAAGAAGAAACGCACGATATACCTACTTGTGATCTAAATTGAAAATAGCTGTTGAAAATTATTATGTAATCTTGAACTGAAAAATATTATTCAATCGCGCATGTTATATAGTTGTTATATGTAGTAAAAATAACGCGGGTTATTCGGGGATAAAAGAGATTCAAAGAAGCAATGAACTCTAGTTTGTAAAACAACTTTTTGCCGGATATGTATAATAAAACTGTAAACATCAATGGAGCAATATTGTCAAAGTGCTACCGATATATTAAGCCATGTGTTTTTAGATCATAGAGTGGTTGTACTAGAGGAATTTTATTTAAATTTGTGTTTACTCCGTTTCTTCGATAAATGATCTTTTCTGGAAAAAGATTTTATTGTAAACAGTACTTTACTCGCGACTATGGCCTCCGAAAAATTTAGAAAGTAACTTATTTACACTGAAGGTCCATTCAAAATATTGAAGAAAGAATTTTTGACATTGGTCGAGTAGTTTCGTAAATTACCTCTACATACACACTGGCATATTTTATTTTCAACCCTCTTCTTAACACTAAAGTTTTAAACCCCCATGTTTAAAACTTCTGTCTGTCTAATTTTAAATAAATAACTTCTTTCTTATTGTTACTCAAAAATCAAAAGTATAATTTATAATTTTACTATCTTCACAAACTAAAACAAGAAACCATAACTACTTAACTTTACTTGTGTTCGTTCCTAGAACTTAAGTCTCATCTAAATTGGTTCAGCGGTTTTTACACGAAAGCATAACAGGCAGACTTTCAAATTGATTAGTATGGAAATATGGATAACACTCAGTGAATATATAACGTTATCAATGATGTAATGAATATAATTTCAAACCAATAAATAAATTCATTATTAACGACGACTAGTATATTTACAACAACGTAGAGCTATTTGTTATGTTCTAATAAATTCGGATGTTGTTGCTTTGATCTGTTCGGAAGTTCATACAACAATATTGACACTAACTTTAGTAAATATTACGTTCATCTTGTAAAACAAAAAGTTGTTCGTATATTAAAGGGAATTCGTTTTAAATCGTTATGGATTTGTAAAAGTAATTTGCTATTTCGACATTCAGTATGGCCAATTCGTATTAGTGTTTCAAACTATATTGAATTAAACTAATGCAGTTCTTTGTTACTTTGTTTCTTGTCACATTGAAAAACGCGGTGATGGTCATTAACTGATCGTCCTATCTTAAGAACGAGTAACCTTACAGTTCACCGGAAAGTAAAAGCACGTAAGCTATTGTATTTCAGTGTATAAGTAATGGATGACGGATCATATCCCTCACTTGTCCCTTACCCCAACTCCCTGATGTGAACTTCCAGTGATCCTTTAGCTTGTTTTTCATAAAATAATTTAAAAAACCAGGGTCTACCAGTAGTTAGACAAAGTATATTTGATAGTAGAATTCGCCAACGCTATTTTCCCATCCAGACCGTCTCTCCTCACTAATTGTACTGCCAACTTGAATAAAATACCTATACAAAAAGGTATGCACCTTAAGTCACGTTTCTAAATTAATTTCCAGAAGATAGTGCCTAGTGATGTAACGAATATCCGCATTCGCATTCGCGAATATTCGCTTGATTTATGATATTCGCATTCGCATTCGCAAATATCTTTGAATATTTTGCGAATATGAATGTGAAAGAAATGTGAAAACAATATTAGGTAAATTAAACAAAAGAGTATTCATTTCTTTTCTTTTTAATTACAACTTACTTAAAACAATTATATTTTACTATAATCTACTTTTATATTGGGTGTTAATTTTAATCACCTTTTCTTTAGGCATTAGAAAACAAATAATGCTATGTTCACTAGAAGTTGATTTACTCATGTTAAGAAATAACTAACAACAGTCTAACCTCAAATTTCACAAACTCATCCGAGCCGTTAGCAAAAACAAAACAAAATTTCAAACATACAAAAACACCGTTCTACCAACTTAAAAACGCTAATTTCTTTATACCTCTAGCGCCGCTGTTACCGGAAATATTATGCGCGTCGCGCGCGGCATATTTTGAATCATAGATAAACGGCGCTAAATTTAAAAACTGAATATTCGTATTCGCATTCGCATTCGCGAATGTCAACAACAGATATTCGCATTCGCGTTCGCGAATGCTTAAAAACTGGCATTCGTTACATCACTAAGTGCCGTAACGAACCTAAGTGATGGACGGACCGCTCCATCAGATTTCCATTAAGTCTCAATTTTGCATACTAATTGGACCACAAACACTCCGAGCATGTGGAACATATTAATGGACGTCTACTACTCAGTCCGTATTGATATTGTATTGTATTTCCTAACGCAGTTTCATTATCTATCAAATGTACTCTCTGTCGGTATTTCCGTACTGCATATTCGCTGCCTACACATCTTCTCGTGTAAGCATGGTTTGTTCGACCGACAAACATTAGCCGCAGTTAACTAAACCATAGACTTGCCCAATTCAAATATATTGTTTCTGATAACGCGACTCAGTTTACTCAATTTTAATACAACGCAAACATTAGATCCATTAATAGCTTAATCTCGTACTAAGAATATGACCGACAATTTGCGCTTTTCTTATGGTTTTTAATTAGAGGTTTGTGAGGCTATAGAAAAGAAACAGATCGGTATTGTATGTGATCCATCGATGATGTGATCTCTATCGGCGCCGCATAGCCAGACTTGACGATAGAATCGCCAAGCGTATGGAGGTAAGTATATGTATATCCATCCAGTGCCTAGGTTGAAATATTATACACGCACTACTTGTCGGTTATTTTCGACCCAACTACGTTAGCGAGTTTCTGACGCGGGATGTACACATTCATTTCACTCCACTCTCTCTATATATCATTTATTCGGCAAATATTATTCTTACGATACCGTGTGACCACATAATTCACTCGTCTTTTGTGGAATGTTTCCGAGAATCTCAAACGTTCTTATATCTTTGCGGACCTCTTTGTTTTATTCTAATCGCAACAGTTAGATATAGTTTTATCCTATAGTTATACGATTAATAACCTACCAAATCAACCTTACCAATTTGTGGGAAATTCCCGAAAATACGGTAAATTTGAAGTAATTTCATTAATATTTGGGTAAAACATAGATGAGAGAATCGGGCTCTTCCAGTTTTTTCGCGTTTTTAATACGGCTTCGGCTACCCAGTACCCAGTATTTTGAGTGCTAAAATAACTTATATCCTTTATTCTAAAAGTTTGCAAATGTTGGTGGATCTTTTGTAAAAATAAAATAAAAAAAATAAAAGTATAGTACATAATTTTAATAATTAATTTTGTTTAAAAGAGTTAATAAAGTTTTTACCATAATCATTTATTAAAATTTGTTACTTTGTTTGAAAATATGTAGATAGTTTTGGGAATTGCGAACATTGGAATTGGCAACTTGGTCATAATTTAGGCATCTGTCTGACTTAACAAACCATACTCCGTTCAGAAGACAACCGTAAAATAACATTTGTGTGCTGTTGTGTTTCGGAAAATGAGTAAGGCATGCCAGAGCCCATTCTATGTTCTTCTTGTATATCTTGTTGCATAACCAAGAGTGTTTCCTCCCTATTCCCTCTACGTTCCTTCCTCCCTTTTTTACATGATAGACGAACTTCCCAATGATTGATATACTGTAATGAAATGTCTGCCTATCCGTCACGCTTTCTCAATAAAAACAGAATAAAAAACTTAGAAATGACAATGTTCCTTAAAACTTTCACCGGCCGACTACTCAGATTTCTTTTTTTACCTTGATAATGCATTAACCTCTTGTATGCCGATACTTAGTCACAATAAGTACAAAAGTCACCGATAAGTAAAAATCACAAAACACTTGTTGAGATCATGTTGAAATGCTTCCTTTATTCATTAATTTTGGACATTTCATACAATTGTTAAAAATAATGCCCGAAAGGCCCGAACGCAGATGTGTGTTGCGGCATACAACAGCGTAATCACAGATCTGTGTTCCGACATTCAAGAGTCAAGAGGTTAGATATACTTTCACTTTTGAAGACAAGACTGTTCCGCTGACGCTACGTATACTGTAACGTAATATTCGATTAAGGAATATTAACAGTGTCTAATTGGTCTACAGATCTAAGCGAGTGTTCCTTTTCAAATCCATCCGACTGAACCAATTGAAGTCAAGGTCCTAAAACTACCTACCTGTTTAATAGTTTACTAAACGCTTTCAGTCCTGTTTACCATACTATCCATATCACATTCCCTCTCGTTATCTACGTCAATATTGTTATCTACTCGATCGTATCTCTTTCCCAGACAAGCGCGTTACAATGCATAATATCGGAGGCGCTCATCTGTTTAATGCGTTATCGAATTAATATTAGTACGCGAAGCACGCGCGTTGACCACAGCAACATGTCTATCTATGAAGTGACAACCTCGTCCGGAACTAGTTTACGAACCATTGTTAGTTTTATTGATCATTCGCGAGTGTACACAGATGCTGACAAGGCGTTATCGACGCGTTGACTAATTGCTTACATTAGTCTCGACGTAACTGGCAGCTGGACGTGGAATACGCAAATAGAGTCGGCACAAACGATTGACTTACCGCACGTTGCCAGAGCTCAGTAGTAGAGACACTAAAACAAAAAAAAACTCATCTAACTGAACACAATCCGTCTATAACACGCACAACCCACAAACCGACCGTGGTTTTATTATAATTATTGGCACGTATAACGTTCCGTTCGTTATTGACGCACTCGTTGGTCTAGTAGTGATTAAACGGTTAGGCCTCTGACTCAATATTGGTCTAGCCTAGCCCCCTGAATTCCAATTTTGGCAAGGTTTAAAAATAAAATTTGCACAAATTACTTTATTTGTAAAGACATTTACAATACATTTACAAATACTTCAGTTTGTAAGTAAAGCAGTCAGTTTCTTGATTGGTTTCCATAATACAAGTCTAGCGCTACAACTTATAAACAAAGTAAATATATAACCATTAATTAGTACCACATCATAAATGACGTTAATTACGTCATTCCTACGTAGACACGTGAAGCAATAAATGTGGAAGATCGCGCCACAAGCAGACGTGGCCCTACAATATGACCAATCAGGTCAATACACTTAACGTATGACTTCTACACAAACGTAAATCTAACTAATTGTTATTTAAGCTTCTTATCTACTCGAAATGGTTTCATTACCAAAAATCCACACATTAAATTCGCAATTTTTTTTTATCAATGTTTACCCGATTTCATGATTATATTTTATTACTACTTCGAAAGGATCTAATCTGTCTGGGCAATCACAGCAGCTGCTTAGCATAACCAGAACAGATATTTGTTTTGTTTGCGAACGGCAGTATTACAGAAACTACGCAGTTTCTCAAACCGTAAACCTGTTTATATCTGCTGATAACGAACTACGTAAAGAGCGAAATGACGAGGTTGTTCCGTATGGGACACAAAGGCGGCACCGATAGATTTGCCGACGTCACAAGCAATGCTTACTGCACACCAATATCTCTAAAGCGGTGCGCCACTTTTGAGACCAACTTGTACCAATTGCCTTTGTACATACATATTTATGTGTGATCGTAACTGTCGGGATAGATCTCATACCTGCTCTGACTGGTTTTATTGTCTGTTAAATTTACTCCTTTGATGTTTTATTCGATTCTCTAATTTTGAAATCTTCTCTTTTCAGAACTGCCCACGGAAGAAGGTGAGCAATTATCGCACAACAGTTGGATTACTATTTAAGGAATCAAAACTAATATATATATATATATATATGTGTGTGTCAAGGGTAAAACCTACACTTTGTGTTTAGCCTTGGAATTCATTTAATCATTTACCATTTATTTGATAAGTAAGCAAATAAAATGCTGACATTATGATCGAAACTAAAAATACAGAATGACATTACGAAATTAATGTTTTGTATAAAACCAACAAACACGTAATAACGAAAAGTGTTTTTAAACAATCACGCCAAGTGGTTTAACATTAAATTGATATGCATAAATCAATATTAAAAGATACGATGTTGGAATTTGATTATTTAAATTATTGAAATAATGTTTCCTTATTTTAGGCAAAAGTATATGGCAGTTAGTCTTGGAGCAATTCGATGACCTTTTAGTCAAGATTTTGCTGTTAGCCGCTATTATTTCTTTCGTAAGTGTTTGATAAATTTTACAAGTATAAATATTATTGGTGCTCGTTAAAAGGTTATTAAACGGCTCACTCAAATTTCCAGGTTTTAGCTTTATTTGAAGAACATGAAGACGCCTTCTCCGCCTTCGTAGAACCCTTTGTTATTTTATTAATTCTTATCGCTAACGCTGTAGTAGGAGTATGGCAGGAAAGAAACGCCGAATCTGCCATCGAAGCTTTAAAAGAATACGAACCCGAAATGGGTAAAGTGATCAGAGGCGACAAATCAGGTGTACAGAAAATTAGAGCGAAAGAAATTGTACCCGGCGACATCGTAGAGGTGTCCGTCGGTGACAAGATCCCCGCTGACATTCGCCTGATCAAAATCTACTCGACCACCATTCGTATCGATCAGTCTATCCTGACCGGCGAGTCTGTCTCTGTGATCAAACATACAGATGCCATTCCCGACCCTCGCGCCGTCAACCAGGACAAGAAGAACATCCTTTTCTCCGGTACCAATGTCGCCGCTGGCAAGGCTCGCGGTATTGTCATCGGCACCGGTCTCAACACTGCCATTGGTAAAATCCGAACTGAAATGTCTGAGACTGAGGAGATCAAGACGCCGCTGCAACAAAAACTCGATGAGTTCGGAGAGCAGCTGTCGAAAGTCATCTCTGTTATCTGCGTTGCCGTCTGGGCCATCAACATCGGTCACTTCAACGACCCCGCCCACGGCGGCAGCTGGATTAAGGGCGCCGTCTACTATTTCAAGATCGCCGTCGCGTTGGCCGTCGCCGCCATTCCCGAAGGTCTGCCGGCCGTCATCACCACTTGCCTCGCTCTCGGCACCAGGCGTATGGCCAAGAAGAACGCTATCGTAAGATCTCTACCCTCCGTAGAAACCTTGGGTTGCACATCTGTCATCTGCTCAGACAAGACCGGTACCTTGACCACCAACCAAATGTCGGTCTCCCGCATGTTCATCTTCGAGAAGATCGAAGGGGGCGACAGCAACTTCCTCGAGTTTGAAATCACTGGTTCCACATACGAACCTATCGGCGATGTTTACTTGAAGGGACAGAAAGTTAAGGCCTCCGAATTTGACGCCCTGCAAGAACTCGGCACCATATGTGTCATGTGCAATGACTCTGCAATCGATTTCAACGAATTCAAACAGGCCTTCGAGAAAGTCGGCGAAGCCACCGAAACCGCTTTGATCGTACTCGCGGAAAAAATGAATCCTTTCACCGTGTCGAAGACCGGACTCGACCGCCGCTCCAGCGCTATCGTCGTCCGCCAGGAAATCGAAACTAAATGGAAGAAGGAGTTCACCCTTGAATTCTCTCGCGACAGGAAGTCTATGTCCACCTACTGCACACCCCTCAAGCCCTCTCGCCTCGGTAACGGACCCAAACTATTCGTCAAGGGCGCCCCCGAAGGTGTGTTGGACCGCTGCAGTCACGCTCGCGTCGGCACAAACAAGGTCGCTTTGAACTCCACTCTGAAGAACCGCATCTTAGATCTGACCAGACAGTATGGTACCGGCCGCGACACCCTCCGTTGCTTGGCCCTGGCGACTGCCGACAACCCACTGAAACCCGAAGAAATGGACCTCGGCGACTCCACCAAATTCTTCACTTACGAAGTCAACCTCACCTTCGTCGGAGTCGTGGGCATGTTGGACCCTCCCCGCAAAGAAGTGTTCGACTCCATCGTACGCTGCCGCGCCGCTGGTATCCGTGTCATCGTCATCACCGGTGACAACAAATCCACCGCTGAGGCTATCTGCAGGTACTACTCGCTTTCCTACTTTGAAATGCTTTCCATTCACATTTAATGTTTACATTATTGCTAGGAAAAGATCAATATTTGAAGTTAATACATACACATATGAGTGAATATCAAAAAAATTGTACGTCTCACAAAAGAAACACAACGGAATATTAAAATTTCTGTAACACAAAAGAATATACGTCACACAAAAGAATATAAAGGTGCATTTATACCAACAGTGTATTATTTTATCTTATATTTATTTTATACATTATTTTATCTTATATTTTATTTTATACATTATTTTATCTTGACATGACGCAAAACTATGAAGTTTAACACATGTAGAAGGTATTAGGTACGTATTTAAAAAATTAAACATGAAGAGCAAAATTAAACAAGAGTAATTCAATCACATTAATCACTGGCTCTATTTATTCACTGACTCAACGTTTTCTCTCTGCTCCAGTCAAAGGCATTTTGTACCATTATCTGAAAGCACACATTGTAACTATGGTTCTATCACGTAAATACACCAATAGAGATAATTATATAATTTTTCACATTAGAAAAAGAAAATGCCAAAATAGATTTTTTAAAGATGAATGAATAAGTATATATTTATTTAGGTAATGTAAATTGGTCTAAGCCTATGATGTTTTTATATTTTTTGTTTTAGTTCGGTAAGAGTTTTAGTTATTATTCCTTAAAAAAAGTTTTGTCATTGTCTTTTCCGTTCTTTTTCCTTTTTATAGTTAAGGCTTTTTAGTGCAGAGTCTATACATGGGCAATTTCGTAGACGTGCGTGGTGTTTTTATTTACAGTAAGAGCGTTGGCTTAACGAAATAATATGCAATCGAATGGCGAAAACCACTTTCAAATCGGATCAGTAGAATAAAATCGCGAAGATACATATAAACGAGAACCACCTTTTTTTAGTCGGTTTAAAAAAAAAAATTATTTTTATACGAAAGAATCAAGAATTAATGGCTCACAATGCATTTTTATTCATATAAATTTAATATTTTGAATGTAGATACAATATAATAAATGTATTCAACGAACATTTTAAAACGAAACAATTGTATGTCACACAAAGGAAACACAATGGAATATAATTATTGCCAATGTGTATGCACCCTTTTTCTTGTGTGGCGTCACCCATTGGAAGCAAAATTTAACTTATCAAAACAAAAAACCACGCGCAACACACAAAGTAAAAAGATTTTCACAATTCTTGTCTATCGCACGATTTACTTATTACAAATAGTATCATAAAATAATACATCTGTAGTAAAATCATTAAACTTACCTGAGATATAGCGTAACACAAACAAATATTTTACAATGCGACAAAACGGTAACCTCACAAATTCAGAGCAATACAGCAAAAGTAAGATGGCTCACGTTTTGTTTTGTGAGGTTGGTGGTAAATCGAGTGTTGCCGGATGTAAAAAAATACGGATGCCTTCCGAAAGTGTATAACAGGACACATAATTCGTCACACAAAGGTCGTCACACAAGGTTACGAAATATGGAGACATCAGTTTTACTTCAGTTTTCTTATTTATTATAACGTCTCTAAAGAAATAAAAAGGTTTCTTATGCACAGTGATCGTTTTCCAAGTACACTTTATTAAAAAAAAACTGTGTTCGATGGATTAAAAAAAAGTTATTAATTTTTTCTTTAAAAAGGACCATGGGAGACACTACCTTTTTTGTATGACAAAAAAAAACTTCACTTCGTTAGATTTGATTTTTATTGTATTCCTTTAGTCTAATTCAGTTGATCTGGTATTTATATATATCAAAAATGAATATTGAAGCGCTTTTTTATAAATACGACTTATTTATTCACCATTGGATTTTTTTACACCCGTATTAATATGAGGACACCGAGCTTTTTTCTTACGTACAATTTTTTTGATATCCAGTCATATGTTCACAATTATCAAGTCGATATTACATATTCGTCATCAGCATAAATATAAAATCGATTGTTTTAAGTGCTTTCATTGATAATGGGATTACAGCCATAAAATTGCTTATTCAACTTTACTTTGAATATGGGATCCACGAAATTGTTTTTCGAGCATAAAGCCGTTGATAGAAGTGAGTCACGAGTCTGTAAATTGAATAAAATTATCCGCCGAACTTTTGTCAACGTCTCTGATGAAAACTGCATACAAAGCTCGCTGGAGTACAGACATACCTATATATAAACGAGAACAAATATATGAACCTTTATCCCATCGTAGGCGCATCGGCGTGTTCGGTGAAGATGAGGATACAACCGGCAAGTCTTACTCTGGTCGCGAATTCGACGACCTGCCCGTGTCGGAGCAACGCGCGGCCTGCGCCAAGGCGCGTCTGTTCTCTCGCGTGGAGCCCGCGCACAAGTCCAAGATTGTTGAATTTTTGCAAAGCATGAACGAGATCTCCGCTATGGTGAGTACTCATTTCATTGAAAAACCTTCAGATAACTTTAACTTAACTTTATTTTGGCATTGCATTGGAAGACCTCGAACATTTTGCAGATTTTACCCAAAGTCCAAGGTTAGGTTAGGTAGTTGTATGGACATCTTTATTTATTTGATTCGTTGTTTCAACTGTCTACTGACTATCCAGATGTGATCAAAGAATGGACAAAATTGTATGACTTCAGACTGGTGATGGTGTAAATGACGCGCCCGCTCTGAAGAAGGCCGAGATCGGTATCGCCATGGGCTCCGGAACCGCCGTCGCTAAGTCTGCCGCCGAGATGGTGTTGGCTGACGATAACTTCTCTTCTATTGTCGCAGCTGTTGAAGAAGGTGACTTTCGAAACTTCTTACAATCATTTTCTAAATTTATCCTGGCGCAACGAGAACACGGAATCGCCGCGCCGGCCTCTAGGCACTAATAATAATATTCATGCCGCGCAATTGCGCTGAGCGCAACTCAGGGCGCCTTTGCAGTTGCAACATAAAACCTAACCTAATGTAATTTTACATTGTTATTCACTTAAATGTAGGCGGTTTGTTCATAAACATCCAAGTAGCTACTATTTTTTTTAGGAACACGCTATCACTGAAATATATTGGAGTTACTGCCTTACTAACTAAGGTATAAAATTTTGCTATTTTATATTATCTATTACGGATATTTAGTATGGAAGATTTGTAGTAATTCTATATTTATAGTTTTAACAGCCCGCTGGCTGCTTCATGTTCCACCAATAATATTTCTTTCTATATCTAGTTTGAAGATAACAGTCTAATAAGCAAACGTTCGTTTAGGTCGTGCCATCTACAACAACATGAAGCAGTTCATCCGCTACCTGATCTCGTCCAACATTGGCGAGGTGGTGTCCATCTTCCTGACGGCGGCGCTGGGCCTGCCCGAGGCGCTGATCCCGGTGCAACTGCTGTGGGTAAACCTGGTGACGGACGGTCTCCCGGCAACCGCACTCGGCTTCAACCCGCCCGATCTCGACATCATGACCAAGCCCCCGCGCAAGGCCGACGAAGGTCTCATCTCTGGATGGCTGTTCTTCAGGTGTGTCTCTCACTTGTACTGTTTACTTATTCTTCTTGTAAGTGATTTATTGCATCTAAAGTGTTCTAAGACGAACTAAATCACTTCTAAATCACTTATGTATCAGTCGACGTCGATCGAAAGTGTTAATTTGGTACCACAAAGTTCTGTATCTGTTGTTTATAGGTACATGGCTATCGGAGGGTATGTAGGCGCAGCGACAGTGGGTGCCGCCTCTTGGTGGTTCATGTACTCCCCGTACGGACCTCAGATGAGCTATTGGCAGCTCACTCACCATCTGCAGTGCCTTCAAGGAGGAGATGACTTCAAGGTATCACTCGAATGCACATTCATACCAACAACGCATTTTCCAATCAACTTAAAACAGTTTAGCTGAGGTCTCAATTGCAAGTGTTGACAGCTATTCCAAATATTCAATGTCTGCTGAGACTCTACCAGTGATAAAGCATCTATTGAACAGACACAAAATTTAGAATATTTCGAGAAAAGATGTGCAAGGATCCTATTGAGTAGTTAAAATGATGGTGTGTGTTTCAGGGCATCGACTGCAAGATCTTCACGGACCCGCACCCGATGACGATGGCGCTGTCGGTGCTGGTCACCATCGAGATGTTGAACGCGATGAACAGTCTGTCGGAGAACCAGTCGCTGGTGTCGATGCCGCCCTGGTCCAACTTGTGGCTGGTGGGCTCCATGGCTCTCTCCTTCACACTGCACTTCGTCATTCTTTACGTCGAGGTTCTCTCGGTGAGTCAAAATTTATTGTTCCTTGCGCTTACATTTCAATCTTTTGTCTATTAAAGACTAATATTTCATTAGTAAAATTCTTTATTCAGCGTAAAAAAAATGTGATAATTTCATATTTAAACTGTAAAATGAGTATATCTACTCTTGAATGTACAGAATCAAATAACTTGAAACGCTGATCAGTTTAATAAATATTAATTTTCAGCTTATTTTTTCCTAGCATCAAGTGGACCGTCTGCCTGCCTGTTGCCTTTAAATTAAAAATTAAAAAAAAAACACCGAAACACAACAGCATAGCATACATGATGTTATTGATGGTTTTCTGTAAAGGGAGTGGTTACTAAACGCAGTGTGCTCTGCCAAATACTATTTTATCATCTATGAAAGACATGATTTTTTGAATGCATGTAATGTGTCGCTTAGGCCGTGTTCCAAGTGACACCGCTGTCGGTGGACGAGTGGATGACGGTGATGAAGTTCTCGGTGCCGGTGGTGCTGCTGGACGAGGTGCTCAAGTTCGTCGCGCGCAAGATCTCCGACGGTGAGCACCGCACGCACCTCGGCCACTGGCTGCGCGACCTGCACTGGCTCGTGCTAGCCTGGGCCGTCTTCTTTGGCCTCGTCCTCTACGGGCCTTTATAGACCCTCTAATACCCCACACGCGCACTGCGGAACCCCTACGCTGAGCCCCGCTCACCGCAGTCGACTCTAACTGGAGAATGCAATCCCGACCTAACCCTCTTCTTACTCTTCTTACTTGTCCACATGGATTTCTCATACTTTATGCCTACATGCAGAATAATAAATTTTAACTATTTATATAGTTAAAAAAATATTAATATTTTAAAACCACCTTTTTTAAATTACCTAATATATTTCTTATCTATATAATATTATGCGTAAATAATAGACAAAAATGTTTATAAATTTATTTTTTATTGTTCATTGCTATTCCGTTGTGTTGTATATCTCAAACGTTTTTGTGTACGTGTATGTATGTGGAAAAGGCATCACAACCGCATATTCATGTGAACAAGCAAGAACACGGGAATCCAGTTTCCGTGTGCCGGTAGTGCCGGTATTGCATTCCCTACAACTCTAACCGTGTGAACCCTGAACCCGTGTGACGTGACGCGCGACCGTTGACGAGAGCGAGACTTTATTCGGAGCGGAGAGCTCGAACCGACCACTACCCAAGTCAAGTGGCTGTGAAGATCTGCATTGATTCGTTCAAATTGGTTTTTTTATATATATTATGTAAAGTTGTCTATGATAAGTTACGATTATTATAATATTATAGTGTAAAGTTTTGATGCTCCCGAGAAATTGGAAACCGAATAATTATTGTCCGGTATGTACTCGCACACAGCTCGGCGGAGTTTCAGTGTGACCGACAAAAAGTATACATTTATCGAACTTACTTACTTACCATATTGACTATAAATTGATATATTTATAGTATGTGCGTTGTTAGTTTAGTCTAATTTATTGTTTTAAGTGTATTCGCCTAGGGACGCGGTTTACGTATAATTTTTCTTTTGCTCGGCAAATTGTTAGTTGAGAGTATCTTCTCTTTTCTCTCGCCTGTGGTCGCTTCTTAACATTCCTGATGCATTTCTGTTTCTCGAACATTCACTTCTCTTTTAACACCCGCCTTGTATGCAGTGAGCCTCTAGCGACTGACTGCCTCTTTTCTATAACATCATTACTAATTGATTTGTTTTCTCGCATCGAATTAATCTCGCATCCTGTAATACTATATGTATTTGTAATTCGTCATTCTACAATATTTTGCTACAGTTGATCAAATTTTGTTTAGTAATATATTAATGAAGTTTTTTCATTCAAGGAAATTAAAATTTCTAAATATTTGAAACTGTAGAGAATATTTATTAGTCTCTACGTTAAAGTCTTAAAATAATTATAATGTACATCTAGTAAATGTAGAATGGATTGTTGCAAATATTTTGACATAAGCAATATTATAGTTGATGTATGTATGTACGAACATTTTTTAAATATTTAGATAAATTAATAATTGTTTAAATCGGAACTTAGTGTTAAATTAAAAGTAATTAATGTCTTTATTTATACTATACAATGAATTTAGTTGCTATTGCATTTATTGCATTTTGTGTGGATGATGGGTCACGGGGGAAATTCTAGAACACTTTTCGGGAATAATTGATCTTTTTTTTTCTCTTTCCTAATTAATTATATATCCCAGTAATTTACATAAATTATGTCCCGAAAATTCCAAAGAATTTTTCTTTCTAGTGACACATCTATGAAGTTATGGTTCTTTCTTTTTTATTTTAATGATACGGCATAATACTATAAATATTTTAGATAAAAAAATGTTTTGATTGTGTGTTGTGTACAGAGTCGTACGTACATAAATATGGGTTTGAAAGTTTTTTTTTTCAACATTGTAACCCCACCATGAGTGCATTATGCTTGCATGTCACACTTGAAAATGCAGTTTTTTTTTTCTGATTGACAATCTAACTAACTAGATATTATATTTTTGATTTATGAACATTTACGTGATCTTGATTTTTTTTTAAATATATCTCAATAAAAATATGAACAGAGACCACATAATTTTTCTTATAAATTTTTACACTACACAAAGAGGGCATGCTCAAGACCATTGTCGAAATGAAATACCCTATCCCTCACAAGTTGTTAAGTTTTACTTAATTAAATGTACAGTCCTTTATATACTTTTCATTAATTAAAATTGTCGAGAATACATGTTTGTTTTTTCATCAAATTTAACCCCCCCTGAACATATCACAATTTAGATTCCTTCTAGTGTTCCAAATGACTAGTAATTATTGATAAAATATGAACCTGCCATTATCAAGTGTCTTTCATATTTCCTGCTAACACTGAATATTCTTGGAGTTTTGCAAGCTTTAACGTGTTGATTGGCTTCGCGAAAAATAATTGGTAAGCTTTCTATTCAAAGAAATTCTTATGACTGGGAATTTTTTTATAAAGTAATGTAAGTACATTTTTTATATTTGGCAATATTTATTTAAATGAGGTTGTCTCCGATTTAGCTAATGTTGCTATTAAATCTTAATGTATTATAGATAGCCGGTCTCTTTGACTCGAATCTGACAATTCATTCATCTCAGCCGCAGGGCTTCCATTGCTGGACATAGGCTTTCCCCATAATTTTATAATATCACCGGTCAGATGAAGCCTAGATCCACTACATAAATGTGGATTGGAATCAAATGCTTCCAATTAAGAAAAATAATAATAATCGCGTCATAGATGGGTTAGTTAGACCATAGACCAAGTATACATTTCTATGATAAAACAATTATAAATTTTATCACTTGATTATATTTAAATAATATAGTATTTGTCATAAATATATGTAGGTGTAGTTAACTTGTAATTTATTTAAGTAAAATACATTTGACAATAATTTACTATGGTGAAATACTTTCTCTTTAGCCGTAAGTTTTTGAAGTATAGGTAGTTTTTTTTTAATAGAGACAACCTCATAGTAAATGATAATGAAATGCAAAACTGTTTGGACTCGAGTGTCCTACCCGCCCAGCCCTTCCCTCCTGCATGCACTAACGTTGTGTTGTCTGCCCCCAGCCAAGCCTACGTGGAAGCTGTAAACGCCGGGACCCGTCGCAGCGGCACTGCACGCACATATTCCATGAACACTCATTGTTTGTTGTGATCCCGCAGTGAAACTACACAATAATTTTAAAAGTAAATTCGACACGGTTGTGATCTCTGCATAAATAAAAAGTCATAAATAAAATCAAGTAAGTGCGGACGGCAGCCTCCGGTCGAGCGCACACACTACTAACCTAACACTCCCGTTGTTTTGCAGTGAACGAGGTGGTCGTTGACAAGTGGTAAACACCACCGAGCCAATATAGTCGCTCGTCCGCTTCTCTGTGTCGCTTCCACCGCGCGCGTCTCTCGATATTACGATATTTACGATGTGTGACATGTAAGACATTGGCTTGTATGACCTCACGACCTGCGCCAATAAAAAGGAGATACCAAAATGGCGCTTTTACTTGAATTGAATACAGGTCAGACCGTCAGCAAAATTGGTGAAATTTTCGTAAATTATTTTATTTGATGTAACTAGGTAATTTAATTTTGTTGTTGTAAGCCAAATGTAGGCCAGTATACTGAAATATAAATAGGTGTCTTGATAAAAAAAATCTCAAAATTAACAGGAATATAAATTATTTTGAAAAAATCGAACGCGTCATCAGTTGCAACTTTATTTGCGTGCTGTACCGACGTGTTGAGTAAAGATAAGAATAATGTGCGAGTGAGAGAGAATGATAAGCGTAGCCATTTTGGATTGGTTCGTTGGCGCGGGTTACGTCACGAGAAACGCAATCGCGGTGGTGACGACGCAAGATGGCGGCCGCTCACCTGCGCTAGTTCACCAGAGGATATTATTGTTCATAATGTGTATATACTATACAATATGCTTAGGAGGTTTAATTGATTTGTTAAATTACGTTGTTCTATTATTAAAGACTACATGGTGCCCGTCGACATAAACAGTGCGATAGACAATGTGTACTTAAGTTGACAGCACTCTTATTAATTATTTATTGTTATATTTTTATTCTCTTTAATCTAGTTTGCTTATCTATAGCTAAGTCTATGTTCGTCTATTAGTGCTGACGCCTCGACGAGCAATATGGTGTCTGTAAGGGAAGGATAAACATAATTGTCCAGTGTTTGGGACGTAACGAGTCCAAAAATTTAAACATACCTGTACATTTTAATGTATTATTGTTTTGTACAATAAATCGTTATAAAACAATGCGTCTTTTATTTTCACTCACACAATGCGCGCATTGCTTGATTTGATATTTTATTTACAATAATTTGACCAAGTGTTACAGCTGTGATCATGTGGTTCTGCTTTTTTAAGCTAAAAAATTCGGAAGAATTCAAATGACATTAACGGTCTTACCACAAAAACATTAAACAGGCGTTGAATGCGTGTTTAAATAAAGCTACTACAAAACAGTATCTAGGCATTATTTAGGGTTAGACAATGCTTAAGCATTATTTAAATTTAAACACCGCCAGATGCTAGTTTAACGAGTTCTATCTAGTTAGCGACTTCTCTTCCTTTAACGTGTTCGCGTAATATTAAAGATTTCTTTTGATTTTTGAAATGACCATGGATATTTTAAATTTAATTCGATAATATCGACGAAATGCTTAAAAATGAAACGCTATGAATTATGAAATTAATGAAAATATGAATATTAAATTAAATTTGATATATGACAATTTACGCCAGTGTCAGTTACGTTCCATTATGGGCAATGTTTTTTGGTATAACAAAATTTTATAAATAATCTTACGTAATCGTTGTAATTTATGCCTTATTTCAATCTTATAAATTGCTTATATCATTAATATAGTCCGTAATAATAGCTCGTGAAAACCAAAATTCATCTTTATACACCTATCAGATCTGCGTAAAATTAAAACGAGACGAATGAATGAATGAATGTTTGCCAGTTTACGTATGTACTTTAACATTGGCTTATAAAAACAAGCGCTAAATAAGGTTTTGTGGTAGGGACATTTTAAACGCTCGCTAAACGATGTTTAAATAGTTTGACATTGTCTAAGTAAACACGCGATTAAACAGTGTTTATTTATTTTTTGTAGTAAGACCGCATTTGTTTAAATACCGGTAACTTATTTAAGACCTAGGGCCTTAAGCGGCCTTTACATTTGGCTAAATTCAGTTCACTAAATTCAGACAGACTAAATGGGCGAAAAAAAGCTTGCTCTTTACACTTGATCTAATTAGCTAGCTAACTCAGTATTTGTTCAGTGTAACAGCGAATTCCAAACATGTCGTACGTACATATAGCACTTTCATGAGATGATGAGACCACAAACTAAATAGTAGATACATGAGACCATCAAAACATCAAAGGATAGGGCTCGCCTTAGCTATGGTTGCGTCGAGCTCGATTTAAATTACTAAAAAAAGACGTAGGAAGTATTGGGTGAATAAATATTTGCTTCTAAGAAAAAGAGTATAACAAATTATATATTAAATATATTAGAACCGGATGATGTAAGAAATTTTCTAAGATTGGAATCTGAACAATTTAAAGAATTATTGAGATTAGTTACACCATACATTAAAAAAGAAGACAGTTGGCTCAGAGTCTTCAAGTTCGCATTTGGCTCCAATTCCTTAAAAATTTCTAGAAGAACTCGTTGCCCCTCATTTCTGTAATCTTTATTTTTATATTCTCTGTGGATTTTGTCCCATAAATAGGGCATTTCTTTATATATCTCAAGTAATTGAAGAATTACTTCTTTTTCTCTGGTGGTCATCGCTGCTCGAAAGTACTGCGCTGCGTTAGGCGACAAATGATGGACGTGCGCACTCCGCTGCGAGTGGCAGACATAGAGTAACTTATATATACTGGTGGCAGACAACTAAACGCATTTCTTGCCTGAATCGCTTTACACTTGGCTAAATTCAGCATGCTAATTGATTTAGATCGGCAGTCACGACTCTGACGGTCTTACCACAAAAACATTAAACACACTTTAAACAGGCTTTGAACGCGTGTTTAAATAAAATTTTACTACAAAACAGTATCTAGGCGTTATTTAGGGTTAGACAATGCTTAAGCATTGTTTAAATTTAAACACCGCCAGATGCTAGTTTAACGAGTGTCTATCTAGTTAGCGGCTTCTATTCCTTGGACGTGTTCTGTCAAACTCGTAATCGTTTTGCGTAATATTAAAAAATTTTTTTTGATTTTTCAAATGACTATGGATATTTTAAATTTAATTCGATAATATCAACGAAATGCTTAAAAACGAAACGCTATGAACTATGAAATTTATGAAAATATGAATATTAAATTAACAAATTAAACTTGACATTTGACAATTACGCCAGTGTCAGTTATGTTCCATTATGCGCAATGTTTTTTCGGATAACAAAATTTTATAAATAATCTAACGTATTTGTTGTAATTTATGCCTTATTCCATTCTTATAATTTGCTTATATCATTAATATAGTTCGTAATAATAGCTTGTGAAAACCAACATTCATCTTTATACGCCTATCAGATCTGCGTAAAATGAAAACGACACGAATGAATGAATGAATGTTTGCCAGTTCTCGTACTTTAACACTGGCTTACAAAAACAAGCGTTAAATAAGGTTTTGTGGTAGAGACATTTTAAACGCTCGCTAAACGATGTTTAAATAGTTTGACATTGTCTAAGTAAACACGTGATTAAACAGTGTTTACTTATTTTTTTGTAGTAAGACCGTGATTGTCTAATTAGTGTGTCTAACTGTCTGAATGTCTAACTGTCTAAATTCAGAGTCTAATTCATTTAGTTGACTGAATTTAGCCAAATGTAATGCCGGTCACTCACATTCGCGCGAATACGCGAACCCACAAGTGTAGGACGACATTTGCAAATGACTATGCGAAGTTTTTACTACATTCGCGCTTTTCCGTGCAGTGTCGGTTTTTAACGCACATCAAAGTGCGCGAACCTCAAACCTTCGCGTAGTCTCCCACACATTCGTGCAAGCATTCGTGCGACCAGTTTCGCGTACGATTGCGTATTGATTGCGTAGGTAACGGACATCTCGTTTACCATTTTCAGAGTTCGTATCGTGTACTGAGTGGCGTAAATTGAATTTGATCATGGATTGGACAAACACTAAACTGCACTAAAATCATCTTCACCTTCAACGCATTCGCAAATGAGTA
This sequence comes from Synanthedon andrenaeformis, assembly GCA_936446665.2. Classification (NCBI taxonomy): domain Eukaryota; kingdom Metazoa; phylum Arthropoda; class Insecta; order Lepidoptera; family Sesiidae; genus Synanthedon; species Synanthedon andrenaeformis. The sequence goes on along the minus strand of OW387780.2, from coordinate 10,673,395 downwards.
TGCGAACCCATTCGCATACTCGCTGAGTTTGCGAATGAATGTCACGTTCCTTCACATGCGTGCAAAGATTCGTACAATGTAAGAATGTTTGCACGCATGTCAGTGACCGGGGTTAAGGCCGCTTTAGTCAAAGTAACATTTTAAAAACGATAACGAAGTTCGAAAGAATAATATGTATGGGATGTATCACGTGATTTAACGACGGCATATGTCAATCCCATACATTTTATTGTTTTCGAACTTCGTTATCGTTTTAATTTGTTTTTTGACTAGGGCCCAAGATGTCTTATACCAAATTTGTTTAATGTTAATTATTACACCATACTGAAATTACTACATAATAAAATGTTCTTAATATTATTAAGGTAAGACAACCCGCTTACATTTGTATCGAAAAATTCTCGCCCTATGTAATGCATTCATAGAGTTTATATAAGCAAGCACTATGAATGCATTCTATGTTGGAAAAGTTGAGGTTTTTTTTTCTTTATGCAAGGCGTCCATCAGATTTGTAGTGATCTGTGTACAATATGTAATGTCATTGTCATCAAACATATGACTTTACAAAACTGTCATTGTCACATCTGACCGACTTACCGTGGACTTACCTGTTTTGGTTGGTTGCTTCGATTTTCTTTTTGTTTGAATTCCGTTCGATTGATTGAAACGGTTACAAGTAAATGTAGTTTTTCTGTTTTTTAAACATTTTCAATGTAATTATGTTAAGAAAAGTTGCTGATAACGTTGTTCGATCTTAAGGGATTCAATTTTTCCAGAAAGGAAGTTTGGGAACGTAGTATGACTTATTTCCCATTGCATTTGATACAAGCTAACCTATCGTAAAATACGACTGTATTCATGTTTTTTTCTTTTAATAGAAGTTACTATAACTTCCAGTAAATTGAACTAAGTTTAATATAGATGTAATAAAAATATTAGCTTGGGAATTCTACAAATGGAACTGATTAGGTGAGAGAAATTATTTTGCTACAAGAATTATTTATTCTCGCAGGTATTTAGATACCTATTTAGAAATTTAAAGTTATTCAACAAATGTTTACAGGACAGATGCTGAACTGCAAACAATCATGGCAGGCTTAGATATCATGGACGTAGATACAGAAATGCCTAAACTGTCCCCTGAGCAATCAACAAGTGAACCGAGAGTACTTAGAAAAAGAAAGTCAATAATGCCAGAGAGTACAAAGTCTTCTAATCGTAGAATTTGCATGAAACCAAAAAAACACACCCTATCTGAAAATGCAAATCCAAAAGAAATTGAAGCGTTTTATCTTGATAAAAAGATAAAAAAGAATACACAAACATTGGAAACAATTTATGAAGAACCCATGACTGATAAAAGTAACACGGAAACACTTATGGGTGGTAAAAAAATTAAAAGACTCTTAACATTCCATTTGGGCAATAACTGCACCAAAGAGAAAATAAAGAAAAGGAGGTCAAAGATTAAGAAACTGCTCGGAAACAGAGCATTTTTAAATAGAAAGAAAATTCCAATGGAGGTTTTTCTCAAAACGATTGAGGATCTCGATTTAAATGAAAACGCTCAAACTAAAAATTCAAAAGTTTGATGTGTACATATTGCTTTGATCTTTTTTTAATTGTAGTATTATAAAATTTAGTGTTATTATTTATCTCTAGCTAATAGTATGAGTACTGATAGTTCTATTGGGGAGGGGGTGTAGTTTTAAAACTTTTTTTAAACACAAAAAATATTTTTTACATGGTGACAATACATTTTAATGAAGCTTGTACATTGAAGTTCACTATTAAGTTAGCCTATCTAGTCCATTGTTATGGTGAATATCAATTTACCTGTCCCTTCCCTTCTTTTATTGTAAAATGAAAATTTTTTTGAAAGTGATGCCATTAATTAATATCTTTCATTAACTGGACGACTTAAATGAATGGAAAAAAAATGGCATTCTCCTGTGTAAAATTACGTTAATTGGAGAAATAAATACACATTGTATTTAATATGTGTATATGTCGTGGCCAGATCATAGAATTGATCACTTCATGAAATGGTCAGGTAAAACTGGTCATATCATTGAATAACCAGCGTTTAACATTTTTTTTTTCTATAGGTTCCTTCTTTATTTGGAATTTTTATTAAACTCATTATAAAAGTTATTGTTTTTATTACCCTACATTATTGACATGTCCAGTTTTAACTGGCCATGTCGATAAACGCTGGTTATTCAATGATATGGCCAGTTTTAGCTGGCCATTTCATGAAGTGATCAATTTTATGATCTAGCCACGACATATATAGGGTGAAGACTCCACTAAATGATTTACTTAGCACATTATCGAGTGAATAGCCCAGTAATAGAGGTCTGTTACTTTGCACCCCAATAAACAAATAATGCTAAGTTCATAAGGTTTATTTTGCTCTTTAGTTGCCCTGAAAGCAATGATTACAAAATAAAGCCTTAGAGAACTAATTTATTGTCAGCAACAATAATCCAGTTTGTATAATAAAACATCATATTATATAAAAATTGCTTTTATTTAAAAATATAAATAAAGATTTACAATACAAGATCTTTTGTATCACAGTAGAATTGGTAAATGTGTTTTGTCATAGATTAATTATTATAATTTAGTTACATAATTACTATGTACTGTCTATAGTACATGTCGTGTCGGTCGATCGACAGTCATTGTATTCTTTAATAAGAAGAGCAGAATGATCCTTGGAAGGGTTTAGACAAACACACCGAGGGTTCTCTTCACCCGGTGTATACATTTGTCTTGGCACACCCACCCAACTTCTAGGTATACCTCCACTGTAAGAAGAAACAGAATAAACCCGTTTTTATTGGTAAATAAAAACCGTGATAACCCAATGGCTTGAATGCTGACTTGCTAAAACAGCAAACATTATTTCAGATCCTGATATAAAGTTAACAGAAAATATATTGTCAGATAACTTGTGATGTCTTAGTTAGGAGATACATATTTGAACTTTTGCTAATCCACAGTGAGTTATCATCCCACATTGGGGAAGAGGCCTGTACCTGGACAAGTGTACTGTCTAGGCACAGGCACATACTGGTAGCAAGTAGCCACACACAACTATCCAATCTGTGATTTATCAGCAAAAAATTGTAGGTATTTTTATTTATAATTCAATATTGTGATTAGCAGTTGCTATATCAATGACATTATGGAATAGGAAATGTTAGTAAAGAACATTAGTGAAGCAAAACACAACCTTGTTTTGGAACACCAAACTCTGCTTCCTGTATCAGCACTCCATTCTATGTTGCAAGGAGGATACTCTTTTTCAATCTGCTTAACTCGCTCTTTATCAACTGCACATTGGTCCAATTGATCCTTCAACTGCTGACTGTATATTGTTTTATCTCCTTTCTCGTCGTAATATCTTCCACTTACGACTCCTGCAATTAATTATATATTACATTATTTAAATAACCAAAATAAATCAATAAATATTCTATCCACTAGGATAGAATATTTATTGATTGTTGAGGAAATAACTAATTTGATTGCTTTTATTTATGATTAGATGTTAACAATGCTAAGGTTTAGGACTAGTAGAAAAGAAGCAAATTTGGTAAATTCTTAAAGCCCATATTATATTCTTACTAGCTGAATCCGGGCCATGATTTGCTGGCAATATAAAATATACACACTTCTGTAAAAATGCATGTTGAGCAAAAATTTTAAATCATTCCATTGGCCTTATTTCACAGTAGACAGATGCACTTGATGGCAGGTGGCAACTATCGTCTATAACACAAGCAATCCCATAGATGCTGCAAACACGCTGCCAACCACAGTAGCATTAAGGATAAGGTATAGGGAAATGGGCTCTGGCAACCCTTAGTCACTCACTGAAACACAACAGCACACATACTGTTATTTCACAGTGGTCTTCTGTAAGGGGTAGTTACTGCCACACGAGCTGCCCAAATAACTGTGAAACACAGTACAAACTACTTCTCTTACACCAAACTTACCAGCCTTACATTGTGCTAAATTGTGCCTTACAAAAAATACATATTTACTACATCAGACAGGTATTATTATATTTGTCTTACCTACATATTTATACTTTTCTTTTAATGTGTTGTTCCAATTCAACAATGCAAATAAGTTTTCACATGTTAAATCTAAGATATGATCTTTATTGACAGACTCATCCTTGAAGTTCCCAGTAATGAAAGCTCGGGATGCATCTTTTCCTAAAAAGATTGAATATACCTAATTACTACCAATATTACTATAATAATGACATACGATTATATTCTTAGTGGCAAACTCCGTATAGCCAAATATTACCTATAAAGTAATGATAAGGAGCACCCTTCTCATAATGTTTTGTCCCTGTAGTAACATCATACACAACTCCCAGGATTGCTAAATACAGTTTATTCTTAACTACTCCGTTATATTCAGCTAATTGGTTTTGTGTAATAACACCGCTTCTAATTATTTCCTTGTTTGTTTCACTATTAGTTAGATAGCTATTGTAATAAAAGTGCAATTGTTCTTCGAAATAAATACTTAATAAAACTACGGCCAACGTTAAAACAAAAGTAATACAATGACCGCGTAGAACATAATCTAAAACCATTTTAAATAATGTTAACTAGGAATATTTGAAACCAAATAGATTAAATTAAATGGTGATTAATAATTTTAATCAAATGCTATTTTCCTCACAAATTATTTCAGTTTGAAGTAATTTATTAGGCATTTTATTTTATACATATTTTAAGTACATTGATACATTATTATAATTTTTAAACAGACCATTTGATTCAAATGAACAATTTTTTTTCAGCAAATTTAATTAATGAAATATTTATTTAGGTGTGTACTAAATAAATAATGAATAATTGACTATTTTTCTCTCGTGTGACATTTGACGTGACAGTGACAATCAAAGTGACAATTTTCACATTGAAATTAACTAATCTGTCAATTAACCCCACAGAACTGTGTAAAAAGGAATACTGTCGAAAAAGCTTTGTTATTTTAAAAGCCAAAGAATTGCTTAATTGGTATTACACAACTTTTTGAAATGTGAATATTCAATTTAAATTACATAACTCCATAATTATGTATTATATTTTAATTGTTGTCAACCAGCATTAAGCGGAACTATATTTATAATTATTGTCCTATGGAATGTCATCGCCGACATTAACATAATCCTTATTAATTAATAACAAAAAACTGTCAAAACTTCAAAGACATTTAAAGGACTGTTTTATTTTAACTGTGTCTGTTACTTAGTTCTACTTTACAGTTTTATTTACACATTTTGCTTTACTTACCTTACCTACACTTGTAAGAACAAAAGTAAATAATTTATACCAAGTAACAATACAAAGCAAGTGCCGAAAAACCATTACAGGTTAACTAACAAGTTCTTTAAAAGATGAACAACTAAATTCAAAGTACATTAAAAATGGTTTCAAAAATTTATTTCCGACACATAAGAAAATATTCTCGATATCTTCAGAGACGGCGAGTCGTCGTCACCGGGTTAGGTGTTGTATGCCCTCTAGGCACAGGGACCCAGTTAGTATGGCAAAAATTATTGAAAGGCCATTGTGGTATTATTCCTCTGCAAGGAGAGGAATATTCTAAATTACCCTGTAAGGTAGCCGGAGTTGTGCCTGTACAAAAGGATGACATAGTGTCAAAAATTTTGTCCAAGTCCAACTTGAAATCTATGGCACCTGCAACATGTTTAGCACTTTTAGCTACATCGGAAGCATTATTTGATGCAAACTGGATGCCTCAATCCGATATGGACAAAGAAGTTACCGGAGTAGCTTTAGGAATGGGAATGATTGATTTAAAGGATGTATGCGACACACACGAGGCTCTCAAAACTGGTTACAACAAAGTTAGTCCGTTTTTTGTGCCTAGAATCTTACCTAACATGGCAGCAGGACATGTTAGCATTAAGTACGGATTCCGAGGCCCAAACCATGCTGTCTCTACAGCTTGTGCTACAGGTGCTCATTCAATCGGAGACGCATTAAGGTTTATTAGGAATGGTGATGCAGATGTTATGGTTTGTGGAGGAGCGGAGTCTTGCATCAGTCCTCTTGCTATAGCAGGCTTTAGTAGACTGAAAGCTCTGGCTACAAATTTCAACAATGAACCAGAAAAAGCTTCTAGACCTTTTGACAAGAAAAGGGATGGCTTTGTAATGGGCGAAGGAGCAGCTGTTCTCGTTTTAGAGGAACTCGAACATGCTCTCAGAAGAAATGCAAAAATGTATGCAGAAATCTTAGGATACGGACTCTCCGGAGATGCGTCACATATAACTACTCCGAGGGAAGATGGCAGTGGGGCCATATTGTCAATGAAAAGGGCTTTGAAAGATAGTGGCATAGACAAAGAACAAATTGGCTATATAAATGCTCATGCGACATCAACACCTGTGGGTGATGGAATCGAATCTAAAGCTATAGCAACACTGTTTAAAGAACACAGCTCTGAAGTGGCAATCTCATCAACAAAAGGAGCCCACGGACATTTATTGGGTGCTGCAGGAAATTTAGAAACAGTTTTCACTGTACTGGCCTGTCACCATGGAGAAATACCACCTACACTTAATTTAGAAGAACCAGTAGACAATTTGAATTATGTTGCAAAAATATCCAGAAATTGGGAAGCAAAACGGAAGATAGCTTTAAAAAATTCCTTTGGCTTTGGTGGTACAAATGCAACCCTTTGTTTGGCTGAAATATGTAAATAAAATACAATCATTATTGTTTAATTAATATATATTTTTAAAACTCGAGTTACAAATTCTTTGACTTCTATAACAGTGGCCAAACTGCCAAAATTCAACATTTTCTTACCGATATATCCGCCATTATTATGTACCACATTACAATGGAGTCACATAAAGCATTGAAAAAAAAATGTTGATCAAAAGTGCTACAATATATTTTAAGATCACTAAGCATTCTAACGTTTTATGCAGTAAATAACTTTTAAATGCTGGAATATTCCCAGTTTAATAATTAACATCTATAAAAAACATTGGAATCAAAACCTTGCACCTATCATGCTCTGTTTATTATGGATGTTTTTTTTTATAAATTTGCAACTGAAGAACACGCAAGAATCACCAATATGCAGTGTACAAATTATTATTATAATCATTTTTATTATTGAATATGATTATTGTACATAAATTTAAAAAAAAAAATCAAAAATTTTAAAAATAATCCCACAAGGCAGAAAATATCAGCTTATCCAATTTACCCATTCAGTGCCATCTTCATTTTTGAACAATGCATTTTTTACTATCGTTACAAATAATAAATAAAAATGCATTGTTTTAAATAAGTACTTGGCTGTACTAGCCTGTTATTGATCTCTTGATGAAAGATGTATGCGGTTAGGTTACCTATATCTTACCCGTTGTTTACATATTTTAAATCATATTAGGTCAACCACACATACTAAGTAAGAGTATAATCCGTCTTAAATAGTTTGGCAATAAAGTACATTCATTACCATCTAGTAGTTTTTTTTTTTTGTGTTGAAGAAAATAATTTCATTCGTTTATCAAAACCCACTAATTTTTTTATATTGAATTTTTATTAAATCTAGTTTTTTTAGTATGTTACTAAAAAAGAAACTGTTTAAATGAATAACACGTCAAGGCAGAAATCAAAACTTTTCAATTTTTAAAATAAATTGCAAAAGAATTTATACAAAAATGAGGCACTATTCACCTCTTACTTTGTTATTATGTAACATGTCATTTATTTTGTTCTTGTTTATAAAAAGCAATATTGATTCTGTTGTTTTACTTATACTGGTACTTAATTAATCAAGTATGAACTGATATTCAAAGTTTTCAAATCAGCAATATGTCAAAAAATTTGTAACTTCAAAATGATAAATATATCAATCAATGTTTTGACACTTAAATAATATAATTCGCAGGCAAAGAATGGGTAAAGTTTAGCTACGAAGTCCAGGACAAATCACATTAGTCGAACGGTACAAGGATTGCTTATTAAATTGTTTCGATGCACTGGATAGTCAAATGAATTTTACTTGTGGCAGTTTCTAGGGCGTTTTCTTGTCTTGCTTGGCTGCGGAGTGAGCCTGTGGAGTGTTCACACACAACTGAGCAAACTTCTGACGTAAACTCTGCCTCAACTCTTGCCTCTTCTCAGTTATATTTCTACGCGACTTAAATTCCAATATCTCTTCTATGGGAATATAACTGGTATCCTGTTCTTCGTCTGATGAGCATGTGTCCTGTATAACAATAAATGTGTACAAGTTGTGACACTACTTTTTACACTATATTGAAATTATATGTTTCGTTTGAATAGAATTGAATATGTGGAACAATAAACGATCCAACCGCAATGGTTTTTATGTAGTGGCAGGGCACACTACATTTCTGCAGTCATAAAAATAGGGTAGTCTGGCGACAGTATCGACCCATAGTTAAATAACAACACGTGTGCTGTTGTATATCGGTCTCTTTTTTTAAAATATTATAAAGAGTGGCAGACAGGCGGACACTGATCGGAGGTTACCGCCAACATGTGTTCAAAATTAATAATATATTAGACTAAGATAGTATATCCAATGTTGGGCGCAGATGTTTCTCATGTGTGAGAAAATATGAATAGTGAGGCCACCATGCTAACCCACTGTGAATCTAATGAAAACGGCAATATTGTTTTAACAACTCACCAATAACATTTCTTGCAAGGAGAGTGTGAAGCCATTACACGTCGCTTTCCCCATTTTAGGTATGTCTAAACAGTCGCCTCTCTCGTGGTTGCAGAATCCTTCCGAACAGGCCACCTCCGAACCTTCCGGGGAACTCATGAGGGAAGACGACCCGGACAACGTTTCGTAGCAACCTCCGTTGTTGCCCGACGAGTAGCCGCAGTCTTGCGATATCTCGTTGGGCGACACTTTGCCATTTTTCACTCGCTTTTTCCCCGCCTTCTTTGGAGAGTGTTTCGGTGGATCGTCGCGACAGGAATCGCACCCGTCCCCTATACTCGTGGTGCAACACCGACTGTAGTCTCTCGGCGAGATCAGGTCCGTGGGAATATCGCGCTCTTCTAACATGCAATCCTCGCACCATTTCTCTTCCGGCTCCTCAGAGTCCACCTCCTTCGAACAAGAAGATGTGAAACATGCTTAGTTTGTTAAAGACAATTTAATTTAACAATCAAAAATTTACATTGCTCAAGCTAAGCTAAAAGGGCTATAGCCTCTTGAAAGTCGGGCGTTAGTTTATAATTTTAATTACTTAATTAACATAATATATCGTAAGAAACTGGGAAGATTGCGTCCCGGGCGAAGCCGTGAGCGGGTCGCTAGTATATAATAATAAGTCATGAAAGAAATAACTACATTTATTAGGTCAATACAGCTTTTAACCATAGAAAACAACAATTTTGTATGTAAATGCATACAACGTCATTACAGTTCGGAAAGCTGCTTTCAATGGACACAATTCGAATAAGTGTAATTACTTCCTGAATTGATTATGGCAACACAATTAGATCTCTTAAACTCATTATGTACTCACTTTGCATTTATTCTCTATGGCTTGACGTTCCTTCTTCTTGCGCCTTTTGAGTTTCTTTTGTTCTTTCCTCTGCTGTCTGGTGTGTTCCTCCTGAGTGATTTCGTTGTAGAGCAGCTGCAACTTGGAAACTCCACACTTGATCTCAACGGCTGTCTCGAACTTGCGATACAGGGCTTCTACGGCGACCGCAGCCAGTATCTGACACGTGCCCTCTTCTTCGCGGAGCCGTAGCGAAATGCGTTGGAGACGCTCGTACACGCAGATGCCGAGACATATCACCACCTGTGTTACGTCATATGTTACAGTTCAAAATTGCCTATATAACGAAAGGAGTGCAAGCGAGTTAAGTTTAATTATAATATACAGGGTGTTGTTGTTAGACAACCACACACAAACAGACCAAATGTTTGTTAGAGAAATTTTATCCTGAATAATAATCCTATCGATTAGTATAATAAAATAGCGAGTGTTTGTTTTTTTAAATTTTAGTTGGTTCGAGTCCCGGGCGAGCCAAGCGAGTTTTAGAAAATCTTTGAATGCAGTTTTGTTTCTTTTTAAAAATAAAGGAATGTCTCCTTTATGTAAAATGAGCTAACTTAAGGATTTAAGGTAGTTCCACCCTGTATACGAAAATTATAAAACTAAACTATACTTCTAACAAACCAATTGTAAAATAGTAATTTTGATGTGTGTATAAAAGCAGATATTGTTAAAAGGAAAAAATCAAACTGACAATGAAAACAGGAAAAAAATTTAAAATAAATTATTTTTGAGAACTGAATCACTTGAGAATGGCACAACTGATTTTCCAGTTTTTTTTGTAGTGTTCGCAATTGCCAGGACAAGGTTTGAAAGATTATTTTTTTTGGAAAATACAGGGAAAATGTTGGAATTTTTTATGATATTTTTACAAAAAATTGACAGGGCAACAACAGCTATCAGGGGGCCTAATATCAACTCTTAATACGATTTAATTTAGGAACTAAACTGAATTTCATTCTTCGTTTTACGATTCAATTTAGGTCGACACCTAAACAAAATCGCATTCCAATATCATTCACTCTTTTAAAGGTAAATTTGTACCATCACCTTACTTTCTTTCCCGCTTCGACCCTGGAATTTGTGATTCAGAGACAAATGTGGTTTTTTTTTTACGATTTCATTCGTTCTTTTAGGTTCTTTAGCGATTCAAATGAGGCGCTGTTTTACTAAGGTGATGGTACGAATGTTAGCGATTTTGTTTAGGAACCTAAATTGAACTGAATCGTCTTTTAAAAGTTGATAGTTTTAAAAGTTAGGCCCCCTGGTCAGTTAGTTTAAAATGAAAACTTTTTTTTTGTTGAAAACTAAAAAAATATTTGAGAATATCTACACAAAAATTATAAAAATAGGGAATTTTGTAAGTATCTTCATTTGTGGAGAGTAATCTCTTGAACCACTAAATTCATTTGTAGGGTACATTATTTCAGACGGATGGATTTTATTTTCTGCATATTAACTCTCCTCAAGCCCGGGTGCAACACTCTAGCTAAGTAATTAGATGACTATGATTAAGCTATGACTTAATCATAGTCATCTAATTTCACTTTCAATGAGTAACATAAACTGATCGCCCTATGTGTTATGTAAAAAATTAAAATACTAACTTCTTCCTGAGCAATTTCCAGTGTTTTAGCATGTCTTTCACGATGGTTCCCAACTAGTTCCGGCTCGGCTCTTGTTATAAGATGAGTGATATAATCAGTCTTCGCTTGCAAATGTAGGTGTTTATCCAAAGAGCACTTCTTTATTCCACTATATAAGGCGGCAACGTAGCCCTTCTCTTTCTGTGGCTCGTTGTCTTCAACCAGAAGCAGATATGCACGTAATACCTAAAAATAATTTAAATTAAAAAAAATTCTATTGGCACTTTACTTGACTAGCCCATCGAATGAGAGGTTAGGGTGCTTGCTTCCCTTAACACTCCGGGGGAACCGGTTCGATTCCCCGCAGGGTCAAAATTTTGGAAATGAACTCTTCATAGTTGGCTCTGATCTGGATTTGCAAGGTAGTGGCATGGCTGTGTTTCGCGGTCATTTGGGCGGCCCATCTGGCAGCAGTTACCACCCCTTTACAGAAGACCACCGCGAAATAACATCGTGTGTGTTGTTGTGTTTTGATGAGTGAGTAAGGGATGCCAGAGCCCATTTCCCTATTCCTTCCAAATCCCTTATCCTAAACTATGGTCGACAGCGCACTTGCAGCACTTGTGGCGTTGCTTGTGTTATAGGCGACGGTAGCCACCTTGCATCCAGTGAAACGTCAGCCTGTCTGTCGTCCTTAACATAATAAAAAAATTCTTGCAGCAAAATGAAAAAAAAATGGAAGACGGATTTAGGAAATATCAATTATATCACAAAAGCGAATAAGATAAGTTGCTATCAATCACAGCAATAGGAGTCCAAGGTTAATTCAGTCGTTTAATTGGTCGCTAAAAGGACATCTTGCAATTGTTTTGAAGTGTAACATATTTTAATCAGTATAAACTAAAATATTATAATTAAAATTTACAATGTTGAAAAAAGATAGTAAGCACTTCGTATACAGTCATTTCTGCGTCTTATCAAAACTAAAAGCGGCGCCACACGCTATCTATTTTGAGAAAAACAAATCGTTGGCGTTAATATAATCATCTTCTATAGTCCGCGCGCGAGATCCAAGAAACTTTACTTAATATTACATCATTTGGAAAAAAATTGTATCGTTATCGGAAAAAATTGTAATAGTTAAACTCAACACTATTGACCAATAACATGAAAGTTTCCATACAAGTGTGCTTTTTTCATAAAGAAAGTTCTCACTATGGGTTAATCTGCGGGGCGCGGCTAGTAATAAAGATACAATATGATGACACATTTGGTCTAGTGGCTAGTAACCCTAGCTATTAACCAAACGGTTGCGGGTTCGAATCCCGCCAGGGGCAAATGTTTATGTGTTAACATTTACCTTTGTACCTGAGTCATGGATGTTTGTATTTATAATATGTATTTATTTACAAAAAAAAAAGTAATCTACGTATTGTATCGGCTGTCTGGTGTCCATGATACAAGCATTGAGTTGCTTAGTGTGGAACTAGATGGTGCTGTGTGGAATGTGTGAAGATATATATTAAAAATATCACATTTTTGGGCTTACTCACCTTAGCTTTACAGTCTGAACAAAATCGATGTTTCCTAAGATAGTTGTGGATAGTTTCATGGAGAGTTCTGAAGTGGACAAGACAGACGTGCTCCCGTGCCGGAGTCCTCATGGCGTCCCAGGCCGTCCGCCACGCCGCCCTGCCGCCCCAGCCCCACGTGGCCCATCCCCACCCGCAGGCTGTCGTGCCACCCCAACCCCGTGCGCTGCCCGCTTCCAGTGAATGCAGTGCACAACGTTGCGACTTCTTCAGTCGTGGTTGACTTAGTAGGCATTCAATGCCCGTACTAGAAAAACATTACAGATAGCTATTTTATCATAAATTTATAATCCTCATGATCTCAGTCAGATGACGTGCACTTCTGGAAATAGGCCTTTCCTGTAATGTTCTGATGGGACCAGTCAGATAGTGTCACAGATAGGTTTAGTGTCACAAATTTGAAAACATTTATTACAAATTATTTTTTTAAATGGCAAAATTAACTAACAATATATTAATTTCTTTTTTATTTTATTCGATCGAAATACTAACAGCACATCAAAATTTACTAAGTCACATCAGGCCCCCGTCACTCGCGCCACGGAGCGTTTTAAATAACTACCGCTAAGTAGACGGCCGGCAGTCCGAACGACAGTAGGTTGCCGACCGCGAGACTGAGTACGCACGTGCACGTTTCCCGCTCAAAACGCAGCGATACTTATTTTATCATTAAATTCTTGACTAATAAATTATTTACCTATGCGTAAAGGTAGTAATAAAATGCAATGAAATCACGTTAAAATAGTTTTTATATGTTTTGAACATTTATATTGTAAGTTTTTTTTTATTGTATGAGTTTTATTGTAGTGAGTTAGTAACAAGTATAAATAACTTGCTACTTTATAATAAGGTTCTAATTAAATTATCTAACTGTTGTTATACCTAATGAAAAAAAAATAAAAAAAAATAAGACATTTAAATAATATAGAAAGCTATAGATTTTTTTTATATAATAACTAGCTAATTATTTATATTATAGGCCATTTAATTTTATTACGTAATTACCAAAAGTTGACAAAATTTTACATCTTTTTTATTTTAAACATTTTTTCTCTATTGTTAATATTTGCTGAGATTAATCGATTAAAAAAACCAAATTTTTGTTTTTGAGAAATCTCGATAATTTTTGGAAATCGAAAAAAAAAAATGTAATGTATTGCTGAGTTCCGTCGCTGTTTTTCTTTACTCGTCGGCAACTTATTGCGCTTGCGGCACTGACATAATCCATAGACATAGGAGTTTTTGCACTGACATAGGAGTTTTTGCAGACCGAATATCTAAAAATCCTGGACTGAGCCATTTTGTTTAACCTGTTAACCGGACAAGACGTATAAATGCGTCAGGCGTAAACAATATCGATTACTGGTAGGACATATGAATACGTCCTCAAAAATTAATGTGCGCCCTGGAACGGAAGGGACGTATATTTCCGATCAACTATGATATTACGTCATCCAGGTCTCCGGGCGTGACGTATTGACATGTCCTAGTGAAACAATACGCGCCCGGTACATGTTGCATAATTTGAACGAGAACTCCCCGGTTAACAGGTTAATTTATATTCTTTGTAGATTTTGTACAACCCTAACGTTTTCGCTCAATGACGTAATCGCGCTGTGTACGCGGGAATCTCGATTTTCGGCGCGCGTCCGTAGAGTACGTTTCTTCTTGCAGCGTCTTTTGTAGGCTAATATAGCGTAGGTATTTTAGCTTTTGTATGGGAGTGACGAATCTGTTACGATAGTAACTCTTATTTTATCTGTGGTCACATACAAACACGTTTACATTTGCATACCAATTACTGATATTTACAGCTACATTTTACAGGTCTGTTAAAAATTTAGAAAAAATTAAAAATTTAGAAACATGATTGATAGTCATATAAGCCATATATATATTTTATGAGTGACACAGTTTATTGTAGAGTTTGTTTCAAATCAATATATACGTAAAATATTTTATATCCTTTCATATTTCTCAATGTTTTTCTTTAACATCCTTGCTATGTCTATAGATAATTCTCTTAGAATAATAAGTAGTTAAAATTCTAAAAAAAAAATTTTAATAGTTAATTTTCTCCATTTGTTTCCACTGATATTTCCCCCAATGTATACAAGTAAAATTTGGTGGTTGTTTCTTGTCCATTGGTGGGTCGCAATTAAATAAATTACAGAAAAATATTATTTGTATGAAAGTTGTAATAATAAGTTTCAGTGGCAGGTATACAAAATGCAAAAGATTATGTCAATAATAATAATAAAACTTGCTATGCATACCTGTGTCCATTTAACAAAGTGCCAAGTGATTGTGGATGTACAATTTTTTCCTCTCTTATTGTCATTATTTCATCAGATGTTAAAACCAATGGATCTAAAGTAGGGTGTCCAGATTTACATAACTGATAGAATAGACGTTCAACACTGTAAAAGAAAAATATGAAATGAACAAAGTTTTAATAGCAGACACTTGAATTTAATTAAGACAATAATTAAATCAGTTGTCTTAGTTTATGTGATATTAGCAATGAGGGTATTTGTGTCAATTATGAAAATATTGATAAGCTACATATATATATTTTAATATTGTGTGTTTGTACAAAGATAAACCAGCATCTGTGTGTAATCACAAGAACCTCTGAAAAACCCTTATATATTACCTGCAGAATGCAGAATGCCTTAGGAGGTCTAACAAAGGAAGCCAAATAGGATAGAATAAAAGATAATTGGAAAAATGTAGTAGTGGCAGGGCACACTGCATTTAACAGTCATTTTGGGTAGCCCATCTGGCGGCCCTAACCACCCTCTTACAGAAGACCACATGAAATAACAGCATGTGTGCTGTTGCATTTCAGTGAGTCAGGAATGCCAGAGCCCATTTCCCTACACCTTATCCTTAAGGTTACTGTGGTCGGCAGCAGGCTTGCAGCATCTATGGGATTGCTTGTTATTGGCGACAGTAGCCACCTACAATTGAGTGAACCATCAGAAAGTCTGTCAACCTTGACATAAAAAAAAGCATGAGTGTGTAATCAGACGAACCTCTGGAATATTCTTAATACTTTACTTGCACAATTCATATGCAATAAAGGATGCCAAATAGAATAGGATAATAGATAATTTGATGAGCAAAGAAAAATAAAATACACTTTTTCATCCATTTAAAAAAAAAGAGTCTAAATCAAGTTTATCTTTAGCAATAATGGATATGTAGTAAGCAACATTGGTGTTTATGCTTATTATGTGATAAATATATGTATAATACATGTATGTTATGTATGTCAAAGATAAAATTAACAAATACCTTCTTCGACAGCCAACACAAGGAATGCTTTGATTTAATACGTTAAATATATCATCGGCGCCTACTTTAAGAGCTAATTTGAGTTCGTCTACTGTAAGTGTTTTATATTTTCGCATGAAATCTTCATATTCGCGGCCTTTAACTTGGGGGTTGTCACAAATCAGTCCCATTGTGTTCAAATCCATTATCATCTGAAAATAAAGATTGTTGTAAATCAACAAAGAAATAAAGCTAATAAGGTCAATTATTAAAACGTCATAGACGAAATCAATGGGCACTTATTTAATCAGTACGTGAAATAATATTTGAACACTTATTCGTAACTATTGTCAGAATTTATCAATTCAATTATCCAATGGAAACTTTTATTTTGACCATTACACAAGATAGGTAATTTTGTCGGTAGAAATTTTGCTAACTGCACAAAAACTTACAGCAAGATTCTCGTAAATAGTTAACGGCAACTGTCGTCGTTTTATCACGGGATCCTTTTCGCTATTATAAATATCAACCAACTTAGCCATGTTTAAGATGAATTACATATAAATCAACAAAATATACAAAATACCAAAAAGACGTTTCTAAGTTTTCATAGAAATACACGTCGTGTTGATTCTGATTTCTGACAGACAGAAAGACAGATTGTGGTGTGTATGAGTAAATGAATGAATCTATCTTTTTATTTAAGGCAACTTCCGTTGACGCCAAAAGCAATGTTAGGCAACATAGAACACACTGTTAAAAATACTGAAAGCTTTCACAGACTAACCATCATCTGAATCAAAAACGTATGGTTAATAATCTAATATTATTATAAACATGGAAGATTCAGTCTTCTACAAACTACTTTCTTTGGCTAGCAATCCCCTTAACTTGGATGCATTTTTGAAAGACATTTTTAATGATGTCAAAACTTTTTTTAAGGAACATGTTTAAGTCGCATGATTAAAATTCGCTCCAGCTTATAAATAATGATCTTCGCAAAAAAAATGGACTATTGCAACGCACATATCTTAAGAAATATGTATTATTTCCTTGTCTAGGTTGTGCGAAAAAATTGCTCCAGTGACGAAAATGGCTCCACCATTATCATTAAACAACAATCAATGATTCATTAATTAAATCATTATTCGATTTGCATTTGCCGCTTAGAGCATTAAACCAACCGGAGACGTCACGCGCAATAAATTCTATGCAAAGAAGTCTGTCACTTTCTGCGCGGGGGACGAGGCATCTCACACAAAAACTGTTAACACTAACGCATTTCTCGATCTCGTCGCTACGCACGCACACGACCATATTATTAAATACTAGCATAAACTTTACGCACACATATCCATTCTCACACAGTTGACTACCTGTCCGTATATGAGATGACGTCATTTTTAAGTAAACAATGGTAGTGCTTGACACTATCGATATTTCATTGTCGATGAAATCTTCCAATCATTATGACAAAGTCAAAACATTTTTTTTTTAATTCAGCCTTTCCCTAATGGTTAAGGCAGAACTTTTGATTGATGTCATTATGATGTAAATACAGTATAGTTAATTCTTAAACTCAAGGGTATCCTAATAATATGAAGACAAATAAACTTGACTGACTGACATGTTTCTCCAATCAGCAGAAACTGAAAAACTTAACAGTTTCATGATACTTATTTAATACGGATAATCTAAATAATATCCAGAATAACACATCGATATCGATATTTGTTTTTGTTCTGACCCAGCACTAACTTTGCTGCAGTGTTGCCAATGTATTTATATAAAAACTGCCTAGTTTCTATTTTCGCAATAAGTCACGACTTCAGTTTATTATTATCTTTCTGATAAGTTGAATATTCTGACACTTACGGTAAATATCTTACAATAAAAATGGACACAGTGAAAAATTATTAAAAAAGTAAATAATAATAAATTAAAAAAGTATACAAACAGTAATCTATTCTTAATTGATTACGGATTTGCAGTACTAAATGGTATTATTAACTATTACAAAATTTTTATTAAATGTTGGTTCATTCAACTTTTAAAATTATGCAGAATTAGATCTTGTACAATAACACGGCAACACTTTTGGACTAATAATATTTTTTGGATATTTGGAAATTTCGGGCATTATTTGATAATATTTATATAAAATAATACTTACAGATGGAAAGTAACGTTATCCTTTTGAACACTAGATGATTCTGATCTCTTTTTACACGAAAACACCCTGCAAATCCGGCATTTTTAGTTGACGTCGTTCCGCGAGCGTAGTCACTTATAGAATGGCACGCGTCGCACGGAAACTAGTTTTATAAAACCCGTATGACCGCCGGTCTCGTACCAAGGCAGAGGGGAACGCCTGGCAGTGGCGTCTCCGGTTGGTTTAATGCTCTAAGATTTGCCGTCTGCCAACGGACGGATATTACTTCTTATAAGGTTGGCAACACTGGCAGATGCTAATGCATTCAGTTAATGAATCATTGATTGTTTTTAAATGATAATGGTGAAGCCATTTTCTCCAGCTATGGAGTAATTTTTTCGCGTAACCTAGAATAGGAAATAATACGTATTTATTAAGATATATGCGTTGCAATGGTCCAGTTTGTTTTTTGCGAATATCATTATTTATAAGCTGGAACAAATTTTGCAAATTCATTATTGGATGGAGCCATTAATTTCACATCGATTTGTGCTTTTGCCTTTGCATTATTTGTAACTTCATCCGGCCAGGATTACGGAAGTCGGCGTCAAATGTATTCGACCGTCCACTAATGTCACTATCACTATTCTGTGTCTGTGAGTCTGTGGTTAGTCTGTGGTCATTAATTTAATTGTCTGCTGCGTATGCCGCTACGTGCTCGTATATAAATAAAAATAAAAATTAACGTATGTACTAGTTCCATAGATGCCAAATTAAAAGAAAAAAGTAGAGCTTCAAAAGAAATAGTCACAATGTCAAAAATATTTACACCAACTAATCAAATTCGTCTTACTAATGTTGCAATAGTTCGTTTGAAGAAAGGTGGTAAACGTTTTGAAATAGCATGTTACCGAAACAAAGTTCTATCTTGGAGGAATAAACTGTAAGTTCTACGTTAAAAATTTAAAACATTTTTTAAAAAAAGGTGTTTTATATTGCTTTATGTTAACAGGGAAAAAGATATCGATGAAGTCTTGCAAACTCACACCGTATTTACAAATGTATCAAAAGGACAAGTCGCCAAAAAGGAAGATTTAGTCAAGATTTTTGGCAAAGAGGATCAAACGGATATATGTAAAGAAATATTGGAGAAGGGTGAACTACAAGTTTCAGATAAAGAGAGGCATTCACAAATAGATTCGCTTTTTAAAGATATTGCCACAACTGTTGCGGACAAGTGTGTAAATCCAGAAACCAAACGACCATATCCCGTATCAATCATTGAGAAGGCTTTAAAAGATATACACTTCTCAGTAAATGTAAATAAAAGTGCTAAGCAGCAGGCACTTGAGATTATACAAATACTAAAAAAAGAAATACCTTTAGAGAGAGCACAAATGAGAGTCAGAATCATTTTAACTGGGAAAGAGGCAAAGAAAACAAAAGACAAAGTTGTAAAACTTGCTATGAGTGTGGAAGAGGAAAATTGGGATTCCGGCACTGCTAACATAATTTGCCTAATTGATCCAGGCAATTTTAGAGTATTGGATGAATTGATTAGAACAGAAACTAAGGGCATGGGTCAGTTTGAATTGTTGAATTTAAAAGAAATGATTGAAGGAGAACAAGCACTCTAATTTTTTTACTGTATGATTTAAGATTAATAAAAGTTTGAATCTTTTCTATTTGTATTTTCTTTTGTCAGTTTCAAAAAGGTCTTCTAGTTCAACTTTAACTCCTTTTGGATTTTCCTTTTTTTTGTTATCCCAGTTTGCCATTTCCCAAAGAGTATAATAATCACTACGTTTTACCATTGCCATTGCCATGCCAGGCAGACAATCGGGACACACTCAGCGGGACTGGGTTGACAGTTCAATGACCCTTAGGATTCATTGCGTTCCGTTTCATCAAGCGGCCTTGAGCTACGTTCAAATGTATTATGGATATTCAACGTAAATTGATCTTATAAATAATGTAAACAAATGCTAAAAATGATATTTCGTCTTTAAATGTTAAAATTTTTACAAGAAATAACCCGACTCTGATCATTAACTACACGTCTCAAGGCAATAGATAAGATTAAAATGAAAATAATCTAAAAAAATATTATAATTTAATTTTTATATTGTACAAATTTATTGACTAAATGAATAACGAAATATAATACACATGTTATTTAAAAACCGGTATATACCGAAAGGTGAAACGAAACGTCAAAGTGAATGTGTCCATCAGTGAATGACAAATTAAAAAGTTTTATTTTTCTTAGATTGGTACGAGATTTTATTGATTGTTTTCTTTCATAAAAATTTTCGGCCAGACGGCGACTGAATTAGCAAGTTACTGTGATATATTTATTTTCAATATTTATCTATTCTTATCAAACAATTAAATGAGCAGGGATATCGAGTTATGTCTATAAGTAATGGAAGGTACAGAACTGGGTGGCGACCAGCAATTTTGTTTGAGATGGAACAATTTTCAAGCGAATATAACTTCTCAATTCGAGGCACTGCGCGATGATGAGGACTTTGTCGATGTCACCCTGGCATGCGAGGGTCACAGGCTGGAGGCCCACAAAGTGGTTCTTTCCGCCTGCAGCCCTTATTTCAAGGAGTTATTTAAAGTAAGTGCATCTTTTACTCCCCACACTTTGATGTGTCACCATTACAATGACTCTAGTGAAAGTTGTTATGTATAAAACACTTGATCTACTTACAAATGCCATGTCTTGCGTTCCGGTTAAGTACTCGTGATTTCTTTAGCTTCGTAGCGCTCACTACGAATTTCAACTGAAAAACTCGTGTAAATATTTTTTGGGTTATAAATAAATAATAAAAAACATTAATAAAACATCGTTTTGATTTGAACGAACTATTTCCGCATACTTAGCTATTTTTCGTAACTAACAATTAAAATATCAAAAAAAAGTAAAAAATCATTACCAAGGAAATTTGTGTCAGCATATTTTCATTTTACGATTGCAGCTATATAATGGTAATGAATTAAACCATACGTGGCTTATTTATGGAAATCTTCATTTGAATTTCAAACCAAGCATTTCATTGTTTCCTTTCATGTGCTTAAATTATTATTTATTATCCTAGGTAATTGGATTCAGTAGAGGATTAATATGACTAAATATTTTGCTTGTTTATTCACAATAAGAAATATTAGCTAAGTTTTACTAAAATATCTGATTATTTACAATGTAACTAAATAAAAATCAGACAATTTTCATTTAACGAGTTATTAGATGTGATTCAATTAACACAACATAGTAAACTTTGATGACCCTAAAGCCAACCGTCTAACATAACATTGTTCTATAGATATAGAAAGATATATCCACCAAAGTAGCAAGAGTGGCTATAACAAATTTCATGGAGTTAAAATTCATATTTTTGAAGCATTTGCAATACATTACATTTTTATAGTGAATAAATCATTTAGCATTTAACCATAATAAACAAGTTACATTTTCTTGTGGTTGTAGACTAACTAATGACGTAATTAACTTAATAACATTAATAGAGCAACTGTTAATTAACATATTACCATTGTTTTGAAGAATTATTACTTCAAATATTTTAAATTTTTGGGGTGAATTAAGATAAAAGAACTGTACTAAATAGTTTTTCTTTTTATTACAGAATTAAATATTTTCTTATTGTTTATGTAGTGGTTTCTATTAGACAATTTTTTTTGTTAGTAATGCTTTACAAAAATAAAATAATTAAAAAGCGTTTAAAATATCTCATTTTTATACAGTAGAAATCGGATATAATGACTGATTGCTTATAACTGGCAAGGTTCCTGCCGAATTCCTATAATGAATTAATTTGCTTATAATGACTATTATTCAACCATTTATTTCAACCAATTTTTGTGGTCCCTTGAAGATTGCTATTACTGATTTCCACTGTATATTTATTGGGTTACTGTTGATTATCATGGGAGCTTATATAAATAATTTATCTCCAAACATTTTTTCTTATTAATTACAGCAAATTAAATAATTGTTTTGCATTCTGAAAACACCATCTTGTTGCAGAATAATCCATGCCCTCACCCCATAATATTCATGCGCGACTGTGAGGTTGCACACATACGCGCTCTTCTTCAGTTCATGTATGCAGGTCAGGTGAACATTGCTCAGGCACAACTCACTGACTTTCTGCGTACTGCGGACGCTCTGCAGATACGCGGTCTCACCGACTGCTCACAACACAACGATAAAGTAAAGCCAATTCAAAATTATTAAGTGCTTAATAAAATATTAAATGCAGCTAGAGTCCTTAATAATATTTTTGGTATGTTTTTTTGCAGAAAGTAAATCGAAAATCTCCTCCTTCGCAACTACGTAATTTGCTCAGTGCTAAACCATCTCATTCTACCTCCTCCAAAGCCGCAAGCCAAAATGTTGAATCAACCCTTCCGGAAGAGCAAGATAAGAGCTCCAGTCGCCGGTCTACAAGAAATTCTCCCGACGTTGCCAGAAATAATCTCAATGAGGAAACTCCCTTTCAAATGTCTAGTCAAACGAGGCCTAATAGCGATGACTATATTGAAGCATGCACCTATCCCTCTATAAGGGTGAAAACTGATCTCGAAGCGCCGGAAGTGAAGAGCGAAGAAATAGATATGGATCCGGGCGATGCGGAGAGAGCGGACAAGTGTCAAGACTTCAACGCGTCTGATCTCTTAGAACCAAAAATGGAAGTGATGGAACAGGAGGCCAGCGACGACGAGCGTTCCGGTTTCCCCAATATGTACTACAATGAGAACAATGCACTCGCGAATCCGTTCGCCGCTTTGCAAGGTGAGTGTGCCCCACCTTATGCTGGTGGTTAAGAGTGTTGGTTTTTGAAGGTAACGAGTGTTCTCTTCCTGCACAGGTAACCTGGATCTCATGAGCGGTATGAACGCGGAGCTCCGGGACGAGAACGCCGAAGGTAAATATGAGTTTATTGAGTGCCCCCCGATCTGTATCACACGCACACGTCGACTCGGACAGCCGCGCCCCCGGCGTACCATCTTTTGACGCGTATCGATATCGAGTGGTTGGAGAGCGCGCGGTGTGTCTCGTAACTAGTGCGGTGGCTAGGCGCGCGGGTGTCGTGTCGCGGACGGCACTGCCGGGCCGGCCCAGCGCGTGGGCCGGGCCGGCAGTGCGAAGTGCGGTGTTGTTGGCAGCGAGCGGGCCGGCGGCTGTGGGCGCGGGCGGGCCGGGCGCGGGCGTGCGGTGCGTGCAGTGCGGCCGCCGGTACAGCAACGCGTCCAACCTCCGACAGCACGTGCGGTTGATCCACGAGGCGCAGCCGGTCGCCTGCGCCACCTGCGGCCGGTGCTTCAAGACTCCGCTCTACCTGCGTCGGCACACGCTGGCTCAGCACGCGGCCCACCTCAAGCCTCCACCGCTTGCGGCGCAACGCGACCTCAAACCCCCGCCCCTCGCGGCGCTGCGCCCGGCGCACCCCGCCCACCCTTTCCAACAGTAGCCCGCGCGCTCTCTCACCGCTCTCACGTGGCTTACGAAACGAAGACTGTCAATAGTTATCTAGTCTGTGATCGGAGTGTCGCCGGGGGCCCGTCACGTATCACACCTTTCCGCTTAATTGTGTGCCTTTCGATAATACGCCGAGTGCCCACGTGTGTTCCGAATGACATGATGCGCAAAGGAACACAAATGAGCACCATCCTCACTGACAATAGACTGATTGTTGTTAAAGCGTTTGTTGCGACCGGTGCTGTACTTGCGAGTACATAGGTTATTTACAGGTTACATTTATATACACACATTCATACATACATTCATACAGACTTTTTTATACACGTTATCCACACAGTCCCGCGCTCCCCTACGCCTCTCCCGAGTATATATAGTGACGTGTATTTTGATATTGTAATATAATTTTTTGGTAAGTGCGAGGCGTACGGGGGCGCCGGGTGTATCCGTATTTTATTTGTCTACGACGCGAAAGCGCCCGCCGAACTCGGTAACGAGTAGCAATAGTGATATTTTTATACACAATAGTTTTTATCTCTACACGATGTTAATTGTTGAGTGATCGAAACGGCTCCCGGTAAACTATAGCTTGTACAAAACTCAGATAAAAAATAATAATAAAATATTTGTCTTCAAATTCATATAAGGGAAAGTTATATGTATGTTAGTGGTATAAATAGTCCAGGAAAATTTACTAACAAATCAAAATTTGAGTACCTTAGGCGATTTTTTTTATAAGTTTCTAGAATATATGTAATATCGACGAGTGAAAGAAATTTTAGATAGGTGATTTTTTTTTTTAAATCACAAAAAAGATCAACCCTTATCTTCTAACCTCCCTTAAGCCTAAGTTTAAATGACCGCGCGGTACGGAACTACACAAGATCAAACGAAACAATGTTTCTTGTCTACATAACCGCGCG
The DNA here is from genome assembly GCA_936446665.2 of Synanthedon andrenaeformis. Taxonomy (NCBI): domain Eukaryota; kingdom Metazoa; phylum Arthropoda; class Insecta; order Lepidoptera; family Sesiidae; genus Synanthedon; species Synanthedon andrenaeformis. Next base: position 10,648,714 of record OW387780.2, on the reverse strand, counting down.
GTACAAGATCAAACTAAACAATGTTCCTTGTCTAACATAATCGCCGCGCGGCGCGCTGCGACCCGCAACCAAGATCTTGTACCGCCCGTCAGCGCGCGGTTCAATTGATCCGCGCGGTTGAGACGGACAAACGCATAGATAAAAAAAATGTTGATGACAGATTTCCACCGCGCGCCGTCGCGCGGTGCCGCGCGGTCATGTGAAACAGTATGGTCTGAAAAAAATAAACTATTTTTCCACCTCTTCTACAACTTGGAATCGAAAATTTCTTTCACCCATCGATAATACATAAGTTCTAGAAACTTATATTAAAAATTCCCCTGAGGATTTGTTAGTAAATTTTCTTGGACTATAAAGTTAGTTATAATAATATTAATATACATACATTACATACATACTATATAAACATAAAACAAGATCGCTTGCCATAGGTCCCAAAAGTTCCAGTGCACATGAAAGCACTTACCACGTTACAAATTTATTTTTAATAAGAATTTTTTTTTTAATTATATTTTTTAGTATTTTTTTTTATTTCTTTTTAACTAATTTTTCAATGAATCTATTTCAATTTTTTTATGTATAAAAGAGATTGCCATGTGGAAATAAATGTGTCTAGTCATTTTATAAGGAAAGTTAAAGTTTTCTGAAGGGGGCATACATAGAGTATGATCTATTAGGGTTGTGAATCACAATATTAGTTTAACATTACTTTAAAAAAAAATAATCTTAAAATAATCGTGTATAACTTGTCATAATAATGTAATGATCTCAGGCGTTCATGATCTCTAAATTTTCTCTTTGCATTTATTTGAAATATTATTTTGTAAGATATGGATTCGAGTCATTAAAAAGCCTAGTATATAGATTAAATGATGATGCAATAATCAAAATTATTAGGTTAATAATTAGCGACAGTAATAATTGAAGTAATCGTAAATTTTGAAATATTTTAATTTTAAATTATTTAAAAAAAATAATGCTTAAAATAGTCATTATTTGTAAAATTTGATATTGTAATTGTGTAAAAAAGTAAATATCTTCACCCTTGCATTTGAATAGAATTTTACGGTTTAAGAAATTTTATCATTATCATAAAGGTGTTTATGAATGTACTTTATATAAAAAAAAAACATTAATAATTCTAGTTCTTTTAACTTTTAATAGTTTGTCTTCAAGCATAATACCTTATTTTTTTTTATATATTCATAGTACATATTAGGGGACTCCCACACTTAATGAATCACAGATACTTTCGATGACTGCTGTCATTGTTACATAAAGTAAAGCTAACGTAAGTAAAGCTAATGCTTAACCCGGTTTTTAGATTTGCCTTATTTTAGAAGTGGTAGGCCACACTGGGTTCTATAATCATAAATTAGGCAAATCAGACTGCCGGCTAAAAAACCTTTATTACAATAATTATAAACAGCATTTTGCTATTGTGTTAGGTGCAAGGATGCCAAATCCCATTATCGTATCCTCACTTCGTCAGTTATTCTTTATCCTTTTAAGCATGGCGACGGACTCACCAATCTCTTTGGCTTTGCTTGTTTTGTGAGTGACAGTAGCCATTTACCCCATTAAATGGACCATCAGTCTGCTGTTTGACCAAAATTATAAAAAATAACGTTTCCAATCCTTTTTATACGTTTTGTTCTTTTTAAATTAAGATTGATAGAAAATAAATTATATTACAAAAAATAATAATTTTAAAAAGGGAGGTTTAATTTCTTACAAAATATGTAAGTTAAGTATTCGTCATTGTTAAGTGTGGGGGCACCCTTTTAGATTTGGGACAAAATTCCCAATCTTCCTGCAACTGTTTAGTCCTACATTAAATCGCTCTGAGGTTACTGTTATAGTATCCAAATCTTATAATAATTCGAGTGACTATTTCGTAGACCTAGGGTATTTCTCAAAAGCGTATACGCTTAATAGTGCATACTATTGTTGTGCTTTATAACAACAACTAGCTTTTGCTCGCTACTTCTTCCGCGTATGGAACAAACCATAAATATTCACAAAATTTCATTAAATCGATTGAGCGGTTACAGAGATTAGAAGTACTTACAACGTGACACAGTTATGATTTTTTTTATAATTTATTTTCTTATTTATTGAATAGAAAATCTAACAGTACATAACAGTTTTTAAATAGGTACATTAAGATACAAATTCCAAAACAGTAAGTCAACTGCATTAATTACAAAATGCGTGCATGATGTCCATAGGCCAATAGGACCGGATCAAAACTTTCCATTCCAATAGTACCGGTCAGAAGCAGCCTGGATTCGTCCTCAGAATGTATTCATATGAATGCTGTAAAAAGAAAGTTTTCTTCTAATGATACACTGAAGGCACTTATATTAGCTGTGTCCTGCGGTTTCACCCGAAGTCTTATTTAAATTGACATTTCGGCTCTTCTCGGTGATGCTCGTTTCTAGTCGAGTAGGCCCTTATAGTTCCAGAGGTTAGCGCATTAAACATGTTATTCATTAAAAATCACATGTTCGCTTACTTACATGTCCAATGGATGGTTGATTCCAGTTTGAAAGATAGGGTTTAAGTTTAATTTAAAAAGATGCACAGACGTAGTCACAAGCGGAAGCTTGTTGATACCATAGACTATTTTTAGCAGATATCATAGAACATATAACATCATATTAATCATTATTAGTATTGTATTATTAAATCTGTAATTATCAAAATTATTGAAACGGCATTTTTAAATTCACCGTGTGTATCCAATATGGTTTAATCGAATCGTAATATTTATACGTTACATGAAACAGGAGATATAAATTCTGCCAAATGGTCACTCGATTTTATAATGAGAAATAGTCATGCCCGCCTCAATGCTACTCTATTTACTATATCTTACATACACTAAGCCTTTACCTTGCAATAAATAATTTATTAATTAATATCTGTTATACAAACCTGTTGAATTTATAGCTTAGACAGTTATACAATAATTTATTCGTACTATGTTTTTTTTTAGTATATCTTTGCATATAGATAACTCGTGGTCAGCTATGAAAGTTGATGCATAAATATAAAGGTTCTTATTGTTATTTTTTCTACGTGAAACGTGTTAGTAAGCAAAATGTCTTTATATTATTAAAGAATAATAGTTGTTCAATATGTACGTACTATAATCTTTTAATGTGTATTTTTATCGTCATCTTAACGATAATAGATTTAAAAAATATTTTGACGCACGAAAATCACTTCGTATAATACTCTAATCTTTTGCCAATAGTTGCGATAGTTTAGGTATTTTAACAAATTATAAGTCCCAATGTGAAAGAGATTCGCGTTTAATGTGGATTTCAAAAAGGCTTTTTTTATTGTACTAACAGACCGTTCAAATAGGTATTTTATTTTACTGATTCTCGCCATTTTTTACTTCTTTAAATTCCAAAAACAGCAATACTCCCATGTCTCACTGTAATTCGTTTTTGTGGCTTCAATTAATATCATTGTTTTATATTTAATTAGTAATATTTTTTCATCACAATATTTATTGTAATATAAGTATATGGCATCAACGTTTTCGCTGACTGCATTTTTTTTACAACTTAAAAATAATTTTAATATATGTACATAAATTCATGTAATTTTTTACTAAACATCGGAAAATAAATTATTTCAAAAAACTTGCAGTACTTTAGCACCTATTAATGTTCACACGTTACGTTAAAAACTACGACTGAACTTATCCCCTATCCTCGCTGATATTTATCCCCAATTGCACAGGTCAGTATTTCTTATAATATGTTGCTTAAAGAAATTTTAATGTAATTAGGCAATTCGATGACGAAACAACAGTCCGTCCTAATTATTTGTTACATATTGAATCTAGTTTAGTTTACCCGCTTTTTATATAATATTGATTGTCTTTAGAAGGTGTTTCCCCACCTTCTACTGATATAATCAACGTTGTAATTCTAAAGAAAAACGTACACTTGGAATGCGGAGAGGAGTCACACATAATATAGACGTGTTCTTTTGTGTTCCTATTTAATTTGTGATCTTATTGATGAATGCAATATTACTATGCGAAGATTCTGTGTCGACATGTTCTCTTCTTGTATTATATTTTGTGTGTGATTGATGACTGTTGGGACTAACCGGAGTATTATTCCCTGCCTCGTTTCGTTCTTCTCTGCACCATTTCAATGAAGTTTATCGCAACGACTACATTTATTTAGCTCAATTCAGCTTTTGTACAGAAATTAGAAACAGCAGTTTTGTATGGAAATGAGTGCGGGTTTTCTGTGGACAAAAGTTGAATTGAATGTAGTTACTCCCTAATATACTTCATTGAAACGGAGAAGCGCAAAGCGGGCAGAGAATGCCACATCATGTATTTAATTCGTTATTTACAAACTCGGATTTTTTTATACTATTAATCCTTTAACCGCTTGGTTTTGTAGGAGTTGTCGTGCCCCTAGCACCTGACTCGTAATTTCTTTTTATTTCTTTTTTTAAGAGAAAGCAACTCAATGATTTAAAAATAACATTATACAAGTAGAGGAATTTGTCGTATTAATAATTGTCGGATAAATCCGACTGTGGCGGCTAAAGAGTTAATGAATGTTTTAGCTATCATACTGCAGTTTATACTGCATTTTATATTTTATACCCAGGTAAAAATTCGATAATATATCACTCCGCACCGCACCTCAAATGTGACATTTTTCTACAGGATTACAAAGCCCCTTTTATCTGTTCCGCTAAACACCTTCCACTAAAGCTAAACGGATTAGAGCTACTTAAATAAAGGTAACCGATTGGTGCTGCTGTAGATACAGCTCATATTCACTTAACTTCTGTCATCCCGGATAATTGTAACTTGATTACGAATAAAAGCCCTTTGCTTCAATCCGCTTGGCTCCTCTCCGCTTTAATGAGGTCTCACCCAATGTCAAAAACTAGTGCCAGAAAGTCGAGCTTTGTTCGAGCTAATCTCATAAATCGCGCGAGATTTTGTTTGTGTTATTGATACGTCCACAATTTAATTATTCATCTATTTATTGCCAACGCCTATTCTTATATTTTCTTATGATATATTTTGTTAAATGTTTATCTTTAACAAAATATATCGTATCATGGAAACTTCTAGCTCTTGTACTATAGTTATCGAACTTGTTGACGAGTTATATGACAAACATAATTAAATCAACGGTTATCTTGAGATTTGGCCCTGTAAAGTTTGCATGAGACCCTATTGCCACAATTACTTAACATTTACAATCTTATTATTTGGCTTTATTCTCGTAAATAATACTGTGTTTTGTTGACATATCACACACACATGGTAATTTTCCATGTTATTGCCCCTTGTCGAAGAAGTAAATACATAAATTAGCCTTTAAACTTAAAAATTACTCAATATTTTATTTCAATTTAATATCTGTCTGTTAGCTATTTTTATTAAAATTGTTTATATATCTTTAATTCTGAGTGTGTGGTTAATGTTTCTAATTAATAAACTAAATCAACGTTTATTTCTAACTAGAGAATGAGCACAATGAAGTTTGTATGAAGACAGTACTAGCCCTTAAGTTATACTGTAGCTTTACATGCTTGTACAGTCATCGTCAGATATAATACCTAGTAGCAGTGAAATTATCCAAATATTTCAACACATTCAATTATAATATCTGTACGTTATTGTTACAATTTGAAGTTCTCAGTATTAGGTCTAAGCATACGAATCGTTCAATAACTAAAAAAACTACGATTGAGCTCTTTGGTAAAGAATTATATCGTATGTAAGGAAAAGGATGAATTTCCTTTCATTCAGGAGTCTGATGTTATGCATTTTTGAATTAATTATTTATATGATATTATCATAGTGGATTCTCACACCAATTTCAATTCTTTTGATCGGCAGATGATGAAGAACATTTTATCTGGATAGTTGGTTTGCTTCTATATATTTGATCGTGACTGTACTCATGCTCACGCATGGTAAAAACGATTGCACTTTTACGACAGAAGTGTCATTGCGAAGCTATGATATAAAAGACAGTTAATTTTTCCGGTTTGGTAGCATAAGAATTGTGTGATACAGTTGGGCGTTGGGACGGGCGTCGAGGCCGTCCTGTACCGGACGCGGTCTGGCTGGAACAACATCGCCGCGCGCTACCCTTCGTGCTCAAGCGGGAAAATGAACGACCTACCGCCACACCACGCTTGGTAAATATTTTTCGCACTCTGTTCCCGCACTTCAAAATGGACGTATCTTATCTTTATTTTTTTCTGTTGTTATTGTTGTGATCCTCATATTAATAGAAGTGCTGTTAGAGAATTTTAATCTCAGACCAATTTCCTACTTTTCTTCTTATTTTAAGTGTTTCTATTTTCTTTCCTGTTTTTTTTTATGTTTAATATTTTCTTGCTGTAAAATTGAGTTTTCTCTCTTTAATGTTTTTCATGTTTAATATTTGTGTTTCTAGGATAGACATTTGATTAAATTTTACATTAATTTCTTCCCTGAGATGTATCAGAGCATTCACTTTCATAACATTCAAAAAATATCATTGTTAAGAAACAAAACAATTATTACTAAACAATGGTTTTTTTATGTCGACTATAATTTGATGTAACACACAGAAATGAAACTAAACTTGTTTATATAATATATGAAAAAGTTATTGATTGTGGTTGTCTGAAAACAATCATATGAACTCATACATTAAATAGCTGAAAATACACAACATTCAAACTAATTTTGGGTAGACATGTGATTGATTTATTGTGTAATTTTAAATTCTGCTCTTTTTAATTTAAAGATCGGTAGGCATGCTCACTAGTATCTAGTATCTTAGTACTGTCGACATAAGTAGGATGAAAGAGTAGAAGGGAGGGGAGTGTGGGAGCTCTAACATCCCACACTCTCTCGCCAAAATAAAACAGCACACATCATATTGTTATTTCACGGTGGTCTTCTCTAAGGGGTTGGTTAAATGGAAAAGGAAAATACAATTTCTTTCTAATTATTTGTCTGAAATTAGGCTATTTTATTGTATGAAATTTTGTTAAAAAATATATTCACACTTAAGCGGTTATCACACTTTACAATTTGAAGGAATCCAATTTAGGAACCTAAGTAGTGAACTAGTGATCCCACTACACTAAATTGAAGACATAGAATTGAAAATAGATAAAATCAAAATTGGATCCAATCTGTTCTAACTGCGATTACACTTTCCAATTTCCTAAATTGGATTCTTTCAAATTGTAAAGTGTGATAACCGCTTTAGCATTAGTCTCAATTTCAAATGTCCTTTTAACCGGATTCGGAGCTATCACTGTTGATATTATTTAATCACTAAATCATGTATGGGTAACTATTGAAGCTTTCCATTTAGTAGTGCAGCTAGATTTCTTATAAGTTTTCATTCGCTTCTAATAATTAACCTTATCACGTGGCAGATGTGTAAAGCAAATGAAATTTTAAGTGCAACAACGTTCTACCATAACATACCTACGTTTTCGTATTTTATGTAATCAGATAAGTTAGATAGCAGAAATCTTCAAGTAACTCCGTTACATCGCCGCGTATCTATCCTAGAGTTCTTTTTTGTTTAAATATTTATCGTTCTTCATTGAAATTATCAGTGGGGTTATCTTTACATAAAAATAGCTTAATAGGAATATTTGTAAGCGAAAAACAGTCATAAAATACATTTTGACATATGCTTATGTTTTTCACAAGCTTAGGTCATTAATTTCATAAGCGTATTTCTGTTGATTATTATTTATGTTCTGCTGCTTTCTTTTCTGTTACACGCTTTCACTTGGTTTTCTTACTAGCGTTCAGTTTCGTAGTACATTCCAAAAATACATTACACTATTAAAGTATTATATTTTTACTTCTCAGAAATTAAGATCGTTTTATTTCACTACTTAAATATCAAATTTCCATAACTTCTCAGTTTAAGGAATATGAAGGATAAGGGTAAAATTGAATGACCTTAGGGTAAGAGAATTTGTGTCCATTGTTACCTACTGCCTGCTAATATTAATGTATTTATACATCGAGAATTAAAACATTACTAGCGAACCGCCCCCGGATTTCAATTTTTATCTGTATAAGAACCTTCCTCAGACTTCAATCGAAATGTTCAAGCTGTATTAGAATATTGCTCTTAGCAAGACACATTTTTATTTATTTACATAGATTATTATTGTCAGTGAACATCAAAGTACTACACCTATGGAATTTGCGTCAAAAATTCCAAAGCGGCACATAAAAAGTACGCCTAAAACGGAATCATGGCGAAGTCTTGCCTTCGCGCGTCAGTGGTAAAAGGTAGTAACGACCAAGTTCTACTATTGATTTTAAACTCTAAGGGTGTTATTACAAAAAAGATACTAAACTATGTCTAAACACGTTTTTTGTCAAACAGCGTTTAATGATTTAAAACCTGACTGAACAAATGTTTTACCTTCGTTATTACAAAAGAGTGTTTGTCCTTTGTCTAACTAAAACATCGCTAGGCAACCAAGTGTAATTTTTAAATAGCAACATTACAAAAGTTTCGTTCAACTTCATTTAGTTCATTCTAAAACGTTCCAATTCAATTCAATCCATTTATTGCTAAACCATAATGTATATACAAAGATGTTAAAAAAAATTCCTTTCTATGTAAATTTGTTATGTGTTAATAGAATATCCTACGCAGAAACATATGTTAAAATTATCTATGTATAAATAAAACCGTGCAGTGTGTAATTATAAATTAATTATTGCTGTAAATACACCACCATAAGTATGTTTTGGTACCAAATATTATGTATATAATATGTACGTACACATAGAATAGTGATCAGTTGAAGGAATGGAATGTGTAACGTTTATCAAACTGTCAAGTCATAACTCATCCTCATCATTGTCAAATTCTACAATTTTTTTTGTTTACTACGACTAGTTATAAAAAAAATTTCAACTAATATGGAAAATTGCATTAATAAAATAAAAACACGTGGAGAAAATTGGGTTCAAGAAGAAAAGGTAAAACATTTAAAACTATCCGATATTTCATCGTAAATTATGCTACGCCCCCGATAGCACATTTCATAATTTGTTTTTATATTTTGTTTATATATTAACATTTGGTAAACCTGTACTTTCTTTTGAAAGTAAGGTCATCGAAAACTTCATAAGGATTAATTCGTGTACGATTTTGTTGATTGTCTCGAAAGTTTTCTATATAGGTAATCTAATTCTTCTAAATCAATATCATCAACAAAATCTGCAAAGTTTAATTCCATCACTGATATTATTCAATTTTAAATACACAGCATACCCTAAATATAAAACTAGCGAAAATTAGAGACGTCAAAGTAGATTTACTTTGAGGTTAGACAAGGCTTCGACAAGATTTGACGCGTTTTTAAATATGAACAGTATTTAAACCGCGCCTAACTCTAAACCGTGCTTAAACACGATTTTGTAATAAACTTTTTTTTAGACACCTGTTCAATGTATGTTTATCTTTTTTGTAATAACACCGTAAATGTTGACACAAAGTCACATTTTCTTTAAATGACAGATGTTTGGTTGGTTTTAAATGACAGATGACAGAGTTCATGTTCTACACATATGTCACTTTTAAATGTTCCATAAAGTTCGTAGTGCTGGACTTGACTGCTTTGGACTTGACGGACCTGTTTTGGAAAACTAAGAAAAATTATAGACTTGACTCACTAGTCTCGGGATCTGCTACTTTTGATTTTAATTTCAATTTTGCCTTTTTTATTTAAAAAAAAAGGCTATTTCAAATTGCTATTTTTACTAATGACACTGGCAAAATCATCGGAGAAGGTCTGATGGAGCCAAGACATTAAAAGAGAAGAAGAAAGTTCTTATTTTTGTATGGCGTGCGAAATCCATAGTTGTAGTACATTGATGTCATTGATGGTACACTCCACGTGGTTGCCCCCATGATTTGAAATGACGACATTTTGAATGGCGGCTTCACCTCTTGATAACTCACCACCTCTAGATAACTCCTATGCGTATTTAAAATCCACAAAATTATGATAACTTAAATTCGTACGCAATGTTAGATATCTAGTCATTATTAGGTTCGTTTGTATATTTATGGTGTGGGTGTAACTTGACATTTAGGGAGTATCTCCATGTGATTGTTCTGAGCTTTATAGAATTTATGGCTCATTGAATAACAATGAGCGAGAAATTCCTAATCATGTACCTAAAATATTGTATTGATGTGACCCTATTTTGGGCTTCACCAACAAATAATACCAATATGAATAACATAGATAATGCGATGTTATGAAATTATATTGGTGTAATGTTAAAACAATGTCCGGCGAAAAGGCTTCCTACGCCTCTAAACATAGAGGTCATGTTGCTGTGTTGAATTTTTACAATTTTTAATATTGCATTGTATCACTCGTGCTATCTAAACCATAAATAAGAAATAGGAGGTTACATCGAGTCGCTGGTGCTGTTATCGTAAATAGTTAATATTTTGGTAAATTTTATCTTTCTTATAAAAGTTACCAAGCACAGCTATGCAAAACGTAATATGCAACCTCCTCTAGTTAGGTTAGGTACCTAAAAATTTTGCCTCTTCGCGTGTCTTGCTGTGTTCATCATACATAATAGGGCCTACATTATATTATAGATTTAGGCCGCGTCGGTTGACTTTTGCGACGGACTCTTAAAAAATGTTAGACAGTAAATAATGTCTAACATTTTTGAGTTGAGGTATAGTGGGATGATACGTCGTTGCAGATAAAACTTGGCGAGGGCGTGGAGATTCGCGAGGAGCTGTTGCGCGGCGTGAAGTGGGGCGACTACCGGAAGGTGACGCGGGGGCTGGCGGCGGCGCTGTTCACGCCCATAGAGCTGGCGACGTGCTCGGTGACGGGGCAGCGGTGGTCGCGCGCGGGGCAAGAGGCGCGCCCTACCAAACCGCCGCTGGACCGGCGCCGCGTCCACGCACTCATCTCCTACGTCAGCCGCCACTTCCCCGACGTCGAGGTCAGCCGGATCAAGCAGGTGCTCGCCTACAAGTGCAAGGAAAACTGCGCCGCGCTCAGAATGAGGACCGCGAGGTAATATCTCACGTTTACCCCCTTTAAAGCCGGTTTTCACTACAATAAGTACAGTAGCGAGTTTAGAAGTCGGTCAGTTAGGTAAGTAAAAGTAGTAAGTAAGTAACAAGTAGCGTCCAAATAAACGTAGTCATAAGTTGCCTGAACAAGAAGACGACAAGTCGCGTCAACGCTTGTTTCATTCAACTCAAAGCTGGTTATTCTGTTTTATTTGGCTGTGTTAATATCAGATACTTTTTACTTTGGAGACAGCCTCCTTCGGTCAGAAATCAGGGTCATTATTAGTTTGCCACAAAGTTAATTCGCCACAAAAAAAAAGCTTTGTTCATATCCTCGCAAATTTTAATATTAGCTTCATCTCTAGCCGGTTTATTGCGGTTTGAATTAAACACTCATGGTTGAGGTATGCTTGTACAAATATGGTACACTGACAGACTTCAATTCCGTAAAAATAAAATTTCTATAAATTTCTATGCTTATAATGAGTGTAATGATGGGGGACCGATTTGTGTCCTTTCACTGCTGACCTTATAACAAATATAAAAGCTCTGCTATTTTTATATTCTTATCCGTGTGGGCAGCGTTCTGTTTGACCTAGGCTCCTTGCAATTTAGATAATGTTAGAAAACACGTCTGCGATACACAACTGAGCTATGAAAATAACATAAGAGTACTTTACTATCCCTTGCCCAGGAAGAGGAAAAAAATCAATATTTATGCTAACATTTTATAAAATAAAAACTAGAGAATTTTTTTTTAATGGGTTTATATATTCGCACTTATCAGGAAAAACACAAAATCTTTTCATAACATAAAACGAGTTTATAATAGGTATTAATAAAGATTAACATTGCGTTTTTTTTTCTATCGGACGAAAATCATTTCATCATTATTATGTTGAATGTCGAAACTGGTCTCAAAAGTAATATATTTTTAGTGTACATGAATTTTGCCAATAGTGCCTTTAGAATCCTAGAAAACAATGCAGCCTTAATTTAGGTAATATTGAAATGATAATTTTATTTGGCATTATTCTAAACGTCTTATCTTCAAATTTCGAAATCAATTATGGTATCTTTTTTCAATATTTTGTTAATGATTAATGATTGTTAATTAACAAAATATTGAAAAAAGAGACCCACTAGACATAACACTTCGTACCTATCTATTTAGATCAAGGCTTATCAGTCAGGCTACTGTGAAATCTGTTCCTGCCAAATTCATTGCGAATGATAGGCCATTTTTTTTACCATAAATTAAATACATAAAATTTTATCAAGTGACTAAGGAATAAACATTGTTCATGTCCCATACTTATCACCATAATTAAACAGTGGACACGATACGCGCCAGTCTCGAGGTCCATATAATGTTTTACACATAATTAGTAGATATCAGATGAATCATGTGGCTCGGAATTGATCGGCGAGTGAGCACTTATGGAATGTTTAGGTAAATATTGTCACAGTTATCTTTCTTATTTGAAAAACATCGTCTATTTAAATACATAATATTGGAGGTTATTTAAGGTGTTTTTTTTTTCACCGTTTCGGTTCTAACTCCTCCTCGTCTCAATATTGACCAATCAACGCGTCATTGTGGGATATTGACACTTCGCTTTTGATCTCGCCTAATTTTTAATTACGTGTTTGTACGTATTTACTCGTCATGCAGCGTTATAAGTACCTACCGTTATGTAGCGCACTAGTATTGTTATGTCTAATCCGCTCGTACAATTAAAAAAAAACTCCGCTACAGAGATGACCCGTGAGGTTATCCAAGGCAGTGTATATAAATTTGAATGGGCCACAGATGTGTACACTAGAGGCAGTAATACAATTTGAAGTAGGCTGTCCAATTGTTTCAGTGAGACTGGCAATTACATGCTGGGGGCTGCCGGGCGGCCTCCGCCTTGCGACGCGGATGCGTCTACGCCGTCGGGCAGTTCTAGGTCTACCTATTCCAATTTGTAAGTATTCGTGTTCCGTATCTTAGGCTGAGGTTACGAAACGAGCGGAACGGGGCTGGGACGGACGGACGAACTTCGTTTGATGTTGAGCGGGCGCGACTCGCAAGCTATCTCCACGCTCGAAACCACCAAGTTCCATACATTTGCGTGATCGCTGTCGCCCGCTCCGCTTGTTTCGTAACCTCAGCCTAACCTAACCTAACCGCTGGGGGTGTATTTTGAGTCTAAATACCAGTTACTCAATTTAGAAACTTTAACTGCTTCGTAAACACGTCATTGTATAGTAACCGTGCTCGCGACTTCGTACCATGCAGAATTTTCAAACTCGGCGAATGCGGGTTTTTAGATTTAATTTTAAAGCTAATCAAGATAAATTATTGAAATTGATCACTTTAATAATTGTTATTAAGTAATCGAGCATCTACACAGTAGACAAATTAAAAACTGGTAAAAGAAAAAAAAGTCGAAAAGAAAAAACTGGAACAATTTAATAGATCATCGCAACTGGTATTCGACTGCAGTATCGTAATGTGCGAAGGGCCTAAAGCCACTTAGTGTCACAACACAATCAGTTTGTATATTTGGAAAACTGCTATTTTTAGACAGCAAAGGAGAGTGAGTTCGTTAGTAATGAATGGATGCAATGTTGTTTCCAGCGAGGCGTCGAAGGGCCCAGGCGGAGGGGGCGGCGGAGGCGGAGGCGGAGGGGGCGGAGGCGAGGCGCCGCGGCCACACTGATCTCCCGCTGCACACCCATTGCATATCAATTTCATAATCTTGTTTTTTACCAAAAAAAAAGAAATGAATTCTAACCGCAGCGTGGACGCCTGCACCTGTAAAATATTCATATTTATTTAGGTGATATTTTTCTATTGGCTACTGATAAGATTTTATCTGTCGTTATGTGTCCGCGGCGGCGCCGGGGCGCAGTGTTGTGGGCGGGGAAGGGGGAGAGAGGGGGGGAAGCTCTAGCAATAATTTATCAGGTTCCTAAGACATTTTTGTAGTTAGATTCTTCTATGCACCAGGATTCTCGCGAACACTGCCGCGCTTTCTTTCTAAATTTTATTATTTTACTCGCGTCGTCAGTCGTGTCAGCGCTTCCTTTATTTTATTTTTTTAATCAAGTCGAGTCATTTTTCTCATTGTTACGTTGAAATTTTGTATATGAGGCATTTAATTGCTGTACGAGGGACCGTTGCAATTGCAAAGAAAATATATTGAAATAAAAAAAAATTAATGGTATAATTTTTAGAACTAACATAGTAGAGGATATATTAGTCATTTCGTTTTGTAGGTGTAAATGATGAAGAATTTATTTTGGAGTGTGTGGTACGGTTATATGTAGATGTCTTCGGAGAGCTGTGATCGCGATGGATATAAAATAAAAGCAGTCATATTTTTAAATACGTTTAAGAGTTACTAAGTGACGTAGAGGCGCTAAAGCGCTAAGTCGCTATGGACGTGCAAGCGCTAAATTGGCGACGACGGGCGACTAGCGCCCACTAACACGAGAATGTGTATCATATCAGAGAAGCAATAATTACTGTTTGATAAACAAAAAAAAATCGAGCGAATTTTTAATTTTTAAATACTATTTTAACCAAGTTATATAAAGAGTAGGTAGTTAATAAACTAAAAGTATCTTGCAGAGTCCACACGGTCGTTGTAATTGTTAATAATTGTTCTTTTGAACTAAAAAAAATCCTCTGAGAAATATGTCATATCATTTTGTAAAGTCGCGTGTCTCCTGCCCGCAGAACGATCTGTGTATATGTGTATAAGTTTCAGTTACCAAGGGTTAGGGGTGTTGTAGTGGCGCAATGCTACGTAGTGTGGGTACATTACTGACCAGGGTTGTTGTGGAAGCAGTATTTTCAACATCCGCAGAAGCGGATTTTTAGAAGAATCCGCGAATTCGGGTGCGGATTTCAATATTTTTTAATATTTAATTTTTAACGCATAAATAAATTATTTTAATTTATCATTTTAATTAATAAATTGGTGATAAAATACAAAAATAATAATGTAATCATTTTAATAAAGTAAAAAATTGAAACAATTTAAATTAAAAACACAGAAACATCCTGTGATGTCAAATTTGGGATCAGCTCCATATCCGCATCCGCAAAAGATTCTGATACGGTTGCGGAAGTTCCGCATTTGCGGATGTGAATATCCGCAACAACCCTCTAATACTGACTAGTGACGTTTTACGATGCCAAACTGAAAAGTCGTAATGCTCAATTTTGCCAAACTATAACTTGCCGTAAATACGTCTTTGTTTTTTTTTTGTGAATGTCGAAGGTGTTTGGTGGCGTCGCGTGTTTGACGCCTTCGTGTTGCTCAATAATACCGAATGCATTTCTTTCGTGGTCTCTTTTACACACACACACACACACACACACACATTGACTAAGGGAGACCGCACATTGGCTACTATCGCTTTCGGTCACTGAAGCGATACAAACACTGTACACGATATAAATGTTGCATTAGCGATTATTTTGTCGCTAGAGCGATCAATTTCTCTCATAAAATCAGTTGGTAAAGGTACGAGAACGATCGCTCATACGTCCGTACAGTCGCGAACTTGTCGCAAGCAACAATATGAAAAACGAAGCGCGACTACTTGTTTGCGCAATAGTAGGCCAGTGTGCGGCTTCCCTTGAAGTTGAATTTTGGCCCAAATTTTATCGTTAGGGATATTATGGAATAAAATTTTTAATTGTAATTTCTAGACGATTTAAAATTGAATTTTCTCGAGAATGGAACATTTGTGAGGTACGCTCGTGATGCAATATGTTAATTTAGTGCCAAATGAATAAGTTAACTTGTAGCAATATATTGTATCCTAATGCTCTTGTGTAATTTCTCATGTAGTGTTATAACCTTTGAGGTTTCAAAACGTTTTTTTTTTCTTTTACAAGACTATATATATATATATAATAAATATAATGATGTAATATTTTTACAGGGAAGTGTTAGGTGTGTATTGTTGTTTGGATTTAAGTGAGTTGTTGAGATATAATACTCATTTGGGGCAGGGTGTAAAAATAATTTAAATGTAAATTGTTTACATCGAAAATTTTGTGAGTTTTTTTGATTGGGGATGGTGATGAAAGCATAATATATTTTATAACACACTGTATATATAGAATTACACGGAACATTGTACTGTTTGTACTAACTATTATACTTATTGTAGCTCACTAACGTGTAAGTGTTGAGTTAAAACTCGATAAATATTCGAGTCGGAGTATATGAGATGGATTAACTTATGAAATTACCACATATCTAGAGGATATAATATAACATGACAAACAAACACTACAGTTCATCTCCTATACTCTATTCATCTTTTCGTTCGTCTTGCCTTTTTTTTTAATATAAATATATTATATAGATAGTTATTTTTACACACTGTTACCAAAATCATTGTACGAGCAATGGATCAAGAGAATTTATGTACTCAAATAAGTTTTATTATTATTATTATTTAATTTTTACAAAATTTTAAATATATACACATTTCTTTTGCATTTTATAATAATAATATAATATATGGCAGCTGTCCTGTACAGTTTTGTAAATTGTTTCTTGGATAATATTCGGGTTTCATAAGATAAGGTGAATTTATACATCGAACATGACATGACACATTGGGCACAAATTTAGAAGAGGAAATGCTTTTTTTGCTTTGCTTTATGAAATTGATTATGAAATCCCTTGTTTTTTACAATTTGAATACATTCACTTGAAGTGTCTCAAATGTAACCAATGTACATGTGATTTGTAGATCAATATAGTATTTAATCCCATTAAATATTTTAGATTGCATAAAATATTCGACATAGCTTTTATTTCTTTTCTTAAATCATATTCATTTCTTACCATTATTTTTTTTAAATATAGCAATAATTAAATTTATATTTCACATTCATGCAATTTATCGGTTATGCTGTTTCGCTTGCTATTTACATTAAATGATTTATATATTATACAATCAAAGTATTTATTCGTCGCATTGTTTTCTATTAATGTATTACAAAATATATATTTTTTCTTAGTTTACTTTTAAACTGATAATTTGATCAATTATAAAAGTCTTTTTAGCGATAGTTTTGAAATTGTGTTATATCGGTCTACAAGTTTTCATGATAATTAATTTATAGCCTACATATTATATAAACGTAACATATAATGTAGGACAACATCGATGCCACTGTGCTCTTTTCGCGCAGAGTTGTGCCAAAATTATGTACTAGTCTAAATCAATGTTGTTATCGATTTTCAGATTTTATTTAGTCCAGAATGTGTTTGTTCCTTGTGCTGTGAAAGTAAGTTTTAACAAATCAACACATGGTGCATTTTAGATGGATTCGCAATGTAGTCGCAATGTATATTATTGTTTTTTTTTTTTTTTTTATTTTAAAAATTATAATGAATAGGAATAATAAATAATGATAATTACTTATTATTCTTATACTATATAACATTAAATTGAAGTGATATTATAAATCCTTGCCCCCCAATTGATGGGTTAGAAGATTGTTGAAAACTTGTTTTTGTTTGAATACTTTTTTTTAAAATGTGACTTTTAACCGGCTACATTGTGTTTGAAGGTCGTTGAGATTTGCTGCTTTTTACGGGCGACATTATTATTTTGAATTATTTTGTATTAAAAATAAAGTTTTAATTTATTTTAAATAAATAATGTAGATATTTTCCATTGAATAGTTTATTCGTTAATTTCAATTATAATAAATAGAAATATTTTTTTTTTGGGGTTTGAATTGTATGCATTCGCAAAAACCATGCAGGGCAGGCTAGCTGATTTCAGCAATGGCAGCCATGACGCTTTTCTATTTTTACGAGGCAGCCTAGTAGTCATCTCCATTCTCCTTAATACTTGGTTTTTAAGGTGGAAAAGGACGCGGTTTCTTGCAATGTCTCTCATACTAGTAAAGGGTTGGCAATATCAGCCTAGAACAGTCCCTGTGTCTTTTGTTTGTTAGTCGGAACAACACTACCGCGTTAGTTAAACCTGACTCCACTCCTGATGTTCTATTTCTTTATAGTAGGCCACATACGTAAAGATATAATTGCTCAAATCTGAATTATATAAAATATGTGCAATAACATATTACTGTATACTTGTGCAAGTATACAGTATGTGGCTACCATTACACAGATTGAACATTTTCTTTTTGAAAATGAGACTTCTTGAGACTTTGTACATTCCAGCGCGTTCAAGCCTACTACAAAAACGGTTCATGTTTTTAACCCTTAGTGTGTTTGGTTTGTGCTCTAGTCTGCCCGGCGGCTAAAATCCTGCGCAAAATACTACGAGATTTCGGTAACATGGCGCTGTGCGCTGTGTAGTATGTGTAAATTAAGCCTATATACTTATAAAATAAGCCATAATATCGTTTCCCAATAGTCAAGTTGTATGGACGTGGATCCACGTTTAGACACACAACGTACCGAAAATTTTGAACGTGGATCCGCGTCTTAAACACACGAAAGCGACTGTTTTATAAAATTTCACAGTGAAGCAACCCGCCCGCTTGGTCTTCCGGATGCATACAATTCGAGCCTTGCATGTTATATACATATCTGCTACGGTTCTGAATAGTTTATGTAATAAGTTATCGCCGCTATAAAGGAACAGTTAAATAAATCCGTAATGTGTTATTGTTAAAATGTCGCCCAGAATCGGAATGTGTCATGATTTTTCAGTCATAAATATAATTGTAGCATATGAAGTCAAGTCGTGTTGGTTTGTTGTTACATTTATAGTACCTAAGTATTTATATGTACATAAAATGCACATAATATACTTTTAGCTTTGAGCTTGTGCAATATTATTCCAAATTGTTTATAGGAAAAATCTGTTATTATTTCTAAATTGTTAAATATTTTTGTATAGAAAGACAAAGGCAACTTGAAAGTCTATTTTTGTTGTGCATTTATTAATAAATTTTATCAGATATAAATGATGCCACCAACTCATTGTGGACTGTAATGTCTGGGTATGTGAATAAATTAAACTAATATACATTCTGTGTAGATGATTTGTTTTATAATTAATATTGCTGATAATAATGAGTCAATTCTAGTATTGTTATTGTTCACTTTTGTTTAGATTAATTTACAAAAGTAATATACAAATTATATGATATAAATATTGCTCAATTGGATGCAATGCTAACTGCGATGTTGATGTATGAGATAATTTTATGTTTGTCCTATTTTTTGGTTAATACCATTTTTGTCTAACGTTTTATTGATTTGTGTTATGGCAGCGCATATTAGTCTTATGTTTAATCATAAAGAGGCCAAATGTTGACTTGCTAATGTGAGACTGTTTTGCCAAGAATCAGAAAGTATATTATTACCTACATTGTTTTAAAATAAATGCTTTTATATAAACTTCTTTGTGGGCTTTTTATTTTTTGCAATTCAAATTGGTCCGGGCTCTGATTGCCACCTATGCAAAGGGAAGATGTCTACCAACATAACAGTGAAAACCGTAATTTATCGAGGTGTCGTTTAACATGTCACAGGCTATTCGAACATGAGCGAATCTACTCATTCGAAATTCTAAGTTTTCTGTGACTATCTTTACACAGATTAATAAAAAATGAATGTAATTCAACATACATTGCAAATACACGTGCTTTCCGTATCTACTATTTACCACAAACTAAATAGTCGATACGTTAGTATCTAGTAATTAGTTTGTGGTGCCTTTAAGTTTATACTACAGAATACTATATACTTCCACAGATGACTGATAGGTCTCGCTAGAATATAAATGTTCTGTGCTGATAGGACAGTGACAGTCACAGATATGATGTGATATATTTATTTATTTATTTGTAAATTTTTGTGATTTAATTTCTAATAAAGTTAATTTTATTAGAATTATATTAATAGGTTGTTTATTTGCTCAGAAAACAAAATTTTTGTTATATGTTATTTGTAAAGGATTTCTTTTTAAATGGCGTTTCCTCAACCTAATGCACAAAGAGGTTAATTTCAAACCTTTAGCTCCATTTTCAATCGATTGACTATGTTTATGAAATAAATATATTTCTTTATAGAACTGACTAATAGAAAAATATTAGAAGAACTCCAATTGAAAAAACAAATGCTCTTGAAGCAAGGTTCGGTGCCTCCGCTAACTGCTACATCACTCGCGCAATCAAGTCCTGTTAGTCAACTACCTATGTGCTCCATTCCCCCTGTATCTGCCACTGCTGTAAGTTTTTAATATTTCGCTCCATTTATTATATCAAGCTCGATTTTATTACTTTTATTTGATTTTACGCAATTCAAAAATGGCAATTAAAAATATATTGTTTTTGTGTGTATTCTTCGTTTTAGGGATTTCCTCAATTACCCGAAGCAAACATAGTAAATACAAGTCACAGGGCTGCATTGCAACACGCCAACGCGACATCTTGTGGCTTTTTCGTCTCCCAAGACTCCTCCTTTGGTAACCAGATATTACCAGTACTGCCTAGATTTGACAATAAGTAGAAATGGCAGCTGTTATGAAATTAAAAACATTAGAAAGCCACTTGCAAGATTTGAATACTTTCTCTACGCCTAAGATTCAATTGGAGCAGTATGAAACACCCGCACACATTGCTGCTGTTGCCCTGCACACAATACAGGTAATTATTTATGACTTAGGGAGTAACTACATTTATTATATTTATAGCCTACTAGATTAGTAATTTAAAATGCAGTCCTCAAATGGAGGCCACAGACTCGCACACACATCGTGGGACAGGCATTCTGATAAGGGCTGTGGGTCAATGGGGGATCCAGGCTACTTCTGGATGGTCCTATTGGAAAATCATGGGGGAGGCCTATATCCAGCAGTTGACTTCCTATGGCTGAGGTGATATTCAACTCAAATCAGCTTTTGTCCATAGAAAACACTAATTTTGTATGTAGATGTGTATGCATCCATTCATCTTTCCAAGTCTTTATGCAAAGCTGAGGATAAAACTTGATAAAAACCCTTTACTTTCAAAAGGTCCGATTTTCAAAGGGACAGACTTTCAGATGGTCAGTTTTTCAAATGGTCAGACTTACAAATAGTCAAAGTACAATCAAATAAAAATAAAAGTGTTTATTTTTTTGATTTGACAATTTGACAGCAGTATTTTTAGGCGGTAAAATTAATTTATTATCAAAAGACGCATCATTTGACACAAAATCTGTGACATTTGACAGCTGGCCAAGATTTGTCCAATTCAAAAGGTAGAAAAATTATGGCCAGGCAAACCATAATTAGCTCTGACAGGTCGCCCGCAATGCGTATGATTAAATTTTGTCCGGATCAAATTATGCTCGAATAGAGTGCTGGAACGATGGTCATAGCAAAATTACCCTTGAAATAATTTTTGAAATTGTTAAAATTTTCAGTGTCAGGCAAGCCTTCACATAAATCCTATACCACTTCAAAAATATTCGTTGCTGGTAATAATGGAATCTGGCTAAACAATCTAAAGATATTTTTTCCTTGATAAAATTACACTTGTGATTTTAGTAGACTGTACCAAACTGACCATTTGTAATTCTGCCGATTTAAAAAACTGACCATCTGAAAGTCTGTCCTTTTGCAAATCTAACCTTTTGAAAATAAAGGGATAAAACACACTATGTGTTTACTTATTCACACGCTAATAACAGTGAACAGTACTGTTTCACTGTGTTCAGGTCTGTTATGACGTTTTCAGTGCAGTGCACAGACCATTCTTAACTCCTCATCAACAAGTTGAATCCAATTTTGTTATTGGCCTCTGAAAGTAATTTGAAATATATAATGTTTGTAACTATAGACACAATTTGAAGCACTCGAAAGCAAGTTAGTGCTGGACGCAGGCTGTGGCCCTGGTGTTTTGAGTGTCGGTGCAGTTCTGCTGGGAGCTGGCCAAGTCACAGCTGTCGATATTGACAGTGATGCATTGCACATACTTCATGACAATATCGATGAATTTGAGATTACAAATGTTGATGCTATACAATGTGACTTCCTCAATACTAAGTTTTGCAGGTGTGTTTTTATTTAGTGTTTGTTGCATTAATTGAGAAATTTAACAAAAAAATTTAAAACTTTTCACCAAGAAATAAACAGTTGCGAAAATGTCATTTATAATTTTTACTAGCTGGCGCCCGCGACTTCGTCCGCGTTGAAAAAGAAAAAAAGTAGCCTATCCTGTGTCCTGTATGTCTAAATGTTTATCTACCAAGTTTCATGAAAATCAGTTAATTCGTTTAAGAGTTATGGAGGAACATACATACATACATACAATACCTACACTTACAGATTTATTATTATAATTTTTATTTGATCGTTACAGATTGGAGAACTACTTTGATACTGTATTGATGAATCCACCTTTTGGCACAAAAAATAACGCCGGTGTAGACATGAAGTTTCTAAAAATGGGCCTAGATCTTAGCTGTGACAGTGTTTACTCCTTACACAAGTCTTCCACAAGGTAAAAATTTTGTACAAACCGTTATAAGTTTTATAATGCATAACGTTTGTTTAACTGCAATATGAAAACAAAAGAATACCTGAGAAAATTTTCCTAATACAGTAATTAATTTCTAATTTAATACCTAATTTATCAAATATTGACTTCTCTTTTTACTACAATAAAATAGTAAAAGAGTGTTGCTAATTAAAGCAACCTATAAACAAATCCCAATTTTCAGATCTCACATACAGAAGAAAATAAAAGAGTGGGGAGTAAAAGGAAAGGTTGTAGCGGAACTTCGATATGACTTACCGGCCACTTATAAATTTCATAGACAAACCTCACGAGATATCGCTGTGGATCTATGGAGATTGCATCATTTATAATTTCTGTGAGATTTGATTTTTAAACTCTACTGATACCCAATGTTTGCAAAGTTCAAATTAAGTAATTGCCTAATAATAATTACTGGCAACTGTTCAAATATTAAACAAACAAAAAAAAACATTTTCAAATAAAATATTGCTAAATTAATAAAAAGCATAATAATAATATAATAATTATTATAATACTTAAAACTTCTTTAGTTATAAAGGCTTTTTTTTGTTAATACTGCTCTAATTTGGAATTTTGTTGGAGCAGACAAAATCAAGATTTGATTAGAATGTTTTAATAATAGATAATTCAATGGGAATCATAACTTGAAAATATTTCTTGAAATTCACAAATAATGACATCACATTTAAACAAATGAACTATTGAATCTCATTGGTTATTATCATTATTTACATTAAAGATTGTTAATGGCTGGAAAATAAGTAAATAAGTTATACTTACACTTTTATATCAATGTATAATATAGATGATTGAAATAAAATGCAAAAGTTAAAGAGAAATTTTTTTATTTATTTCATTATCAAGTCAGTCTTCCTTTACACAAACGTAGTCAGCGCGCGAGAAACCAAATCAAATCAAAATACATATATCCATAAAATTTGGTACCTATACTATAGCTATTTTTTTTTTTATTATATAAATTGGGATTGTTATATATTTATTTCAACACAGTTGCTGGGTATGAACTATTGATAACCAAATACATATTAGAATTTGGTAGTTATGCGTGTAAAGCTTCCTTTTTTTGCTTTTTATATTTTGGGGTTTTCAAAAGCTTGCTTGTTGTGTGGGAAAAACATGTGATAATTATGGACATTTGTTGTTTAAAAAAAATTGTATATGGGGTAGAGATTGATCTCATTCTCATCTGATGGTAAGTGAAGATGGAATTCGCTTGCCCATTAGTAGCCCATTCACTATATGTTCTTGAAGAGTCTCAAGTTGTAAATTTCAGGGAACACTAAAGAAGGGAGAGAATTCCAGGTAAGTATGTTTGTCCTCTATGTACTCTGAAACCGCTCAACAGATTTTAACTCGGTATTCACTTATGGAAAAAATGATAAACGGGAAAGGTTTGTATAATATAAAATTACATCCCAGGTAAGCCTGGAGCGGGGGTTTCTTTATAATTTTTATAGTCTATTAAATGACGTCCATAGTTTTTCTTTAGAACCTCGCGCGTGGACTACACCTATCTATTATTTTATAAATGCAATAGACAGAGTTGTAATTAAATTCGTCTGTTACGGTAGTACACACTTGATAAGTCAGCTCCGATGATTAACGAAGACAGCTTAAAACTTACAATTAACCTTAGATACAATATCCATAAGGTGACTCGCGTAAGATGCCAAGCGGCGCACGCTAACATGGCGGCAGCTGGCGACCAGTAGCGGTACTGGAAAAAGCCGCGAAGTGTGCATTGGTCGATAGCATTTCCCACGCTTTAAAAATTCGTCTTCTGCGCAGGTACATCGGTAAGCCGAGCCATATCAGTTGGGTACTAGTGTAGTAGTATTTAGACGCATTTATTGGTATTAGTCGCCGAAGCGGATGTTCTGCGCAAGCGTAATGGCGCCGGAATGGTTGATGGTGACGGTGGCGCGTCGCATGTACTGCTTCCAGGAGTCGGAGCCGCACTCGCGGCCGCCGCCCGTCCACTTGTTCCCGCCGAAAGCGCCCCCTACCTCCGCGCCGTTCGTCGGGATGTTCACGTTCACTATTCCACAGTCCGACCCGTGCGGACCGATCCACTGTTACAACCATTTTCATCTTATGTCTTTTTTATAACTAAAGAGGCAGTTTGACTGTCCACTTGATGATAAGTGGCCACCGTTCAAAAGGGTAAAAGTTAAGGGACAGGTAAAAAATCGTTACAGAATTTATGTTATGTCATGGGATTAATTTCGTATGAGTTGCTTGTGTTATAGGCGACCGCAGCGACTTACTATCAAGTGGGCTGTCAGCCTGTCTGTCGAGTTTAACACGAAGAAAATGTACCTTAAAAACATCTGCCATGTTCTCTGTGAAGAGACTAGAGGAGAGTCCTTGGTCGACCTCGTTATTGTACTTGATGGCAGTGTCCAGATCTGGTATTGGGATGCAGTAGACGATGGGCGCGAAGCACTCGGACTTGACGAGTGGCGAGTCGTGGGCCAACCCCGTCACTATCGTCGGCTCCACGAAATAGCCCTCGCGGTCGATTACCTTACAAACGAATTAACACATTTCATTATTATACCTATTATATTTCACTTGACCGTGATTTGAAAGGGTGACGACTTCTTTGGCATTCTTTTCTAGTACGCCAAAAGAAAACAGCACACGTGCTGATATTTCACTGTGATTGATATTGATTCCGTTTTGTCCTTTAATAGGATATATAATTTGATAATGTATGTATCCTACCTATTTAAGTATTTCTATTTTAATTAAATTCAATTTCGAGTATCTCTAATTCTCTATACACGGACACCCTATTACTTGAATAAAATTAGCGCAAATCCATTTATTTGATTTTTATCATTTATGCTTTAAAACTCATTTAGTTAGAAATTCGCGACCAGTCGTTAGTTCGCCTCGGAGAAGTAAGTAAATTTGTAAATTTAACAAGGTTTAAGTATTTACAGCTAATAAACTGTTACTTACTGGTCTAGGCAAAGTGGGAAGGAAAATTCATATTCTGCCTAATTATCTTTTACATTAGAAAATAAATTGATATGAATCAATGTTAGCTTTCTAATGAGCAATGTAAAATGAGAGATGAACTTGTTCTTCATTCTACTTCTCATGTTTTATGCCTACTTTATTTTATTTTATTCCCATGCCTTTCTTACAGTACAAAATGGTCTTGCATTACATTAGTTCCCAATTGAAAACCTGATGAATGTCTACCTTTCCTCCAAATTGGATGACGCCGCCCTGTTTGCGCACTTCAGCCACCGTGTCGAGGTAGGCCTTGACGGCGGCCGGAGTGTGAAGCGGTCCGATGAGCGACTCCTTCTCTAGCGGGTTTCCGATGCGGCTTAAGACACCCGCGAAGGCTTTCTTCAAACGAGCCACTACCTCATCGTACACCTAATGAATAATATGTTGTCATGTTTAACAGAAAAACTTAGGCAACAAAGTTTGCGACTCGCGGATCGATGCGACGTGTCAGCGTCCTACAACCTTCGTCGGATATGTAGGGAACACTTCACAATTTTATTAAGAAACTAGCTGGTGCCCACGACTTCGTCCGCGTTGAAAAATATTAAGTAGCCTATCCTGTGTCCCGTACGTCCAAATGTTTATCTACCAAGTTTCATGAAAATCAGTTAATTCGTTTCAGAGTTATGGAGGAACATACATACAGAAAAAAATTCTAAAAATCGTCAATTTAGTTTCAGTATCATGTATAGAGCCTATAACACGATATCTCTGAAAACAAAGTAACTTACTCCATGACCGACCCTTACAGATTTATTATTAGTATTGATGTTGGCATTACAAAATGGAAAACAATCTTTGACAACTGGTTGCGAAACTCGCACCACGCCCACTTAACTCTTATATAATACCTAAGGTATCTATTTGTATAATTATTATCTTTTAGAGTAAGATTAAGTTTTGATTTTTACCTACTCGTGGATCCTATCTTGATCCTTTTTTAAACAGCCACACGAATCGTAGCAGTAACTGCAGAAATTAAATAACTCCAAGGGGGGATCTTAGACTGTTTTGTATGGAATAACTGCTATGTATCCAATACCTTGGTATGTATGAGCAGTCTACGAGTGGTGGTGCAGCGCTGGCCAGCTGTCCCGGCGCACGCGAACAACGCCGCGTTCAGCAGTAGCTCGATATTGGCGTCGCTGTTCACTAAAATGGCATTGTTGCCGCCCAACTCCAACAGATGACGCCCGAATCGCTTCTGCACTTCCACGCCCACCTGCACGTTTTAAATGAAAAATCTATGACTTATATTTTCTTTGGAAAGAAATTTTCTTTTCTGTGGTTACGAGGTAACCTTCTTCAAGGATTGGACTATCAAATGCAGGATTTTTCAATTTCAAACTAAATTCCAAAGATTTAGTGTGTTAAAACAAAAAATAATATATCTTTTGCTTTATTGAAATCAGTATTGATTGCTTTTCATTAAAAAATGCGAGATTAGCACCCACCTCTTGTCCGACTGCAGTACTTCCCGTGAACGAGACCAGCTGTACCCTTTTGTCCTTCACCAGCCGTTGGCCGATATCCTTCCCGCCGACACACAGTGAGGCGATGGCGCCAGGAATGTTGTTCTTGCGGAGCACCCCTTCGACAATTTTCGTAACTGCTACTGCTGTAAGGGGCGTAGTGTCTGATGGCTTCCAAACGCTTACGTCACCGCATACCTAACAAACAGAACTATTAAGTTTAAAAAAGATTTATATATTTTTTTAAATAAGTACTTTACAATAAAAAGATTATAATTTCGGCTTACCATAGCAATAGCACTGTTCCATCCAAATACTGCTACAGGGAAATTGAAAGCAGTGATGACGCCGATGAGTCCCAGCGGATTCCACTTCTCGATGAGGACATGTCCAGGCCTCTCTGACGGGAATATGGTGCTGGGGAGAGAACGCGATAGGCCAAGAGCCAAGTCGCATACATGTATGTACTCCACCACTTCACCGATTGCCTCGGGAAGAATTTTACCTGATAAAATGAGTGAACATAATATTTAGGTACTTAAATTAGTGAATTGGGAAGCAGGAAATTTTACTACACATTTTCTTTATTAAAACTAACACAAAGAAAATAACTATATAAAATTATTTATTTTATTATGACTTTCTATATTAGATTTTTTTTAGCCATTACTTAGTTAGTCGTAATAGTATTTAGCATTACCAATGTAAGAACGTTGCAAAACATGTTTACACGCCGATAACACTCGCGCGAGACTTTCTATTTAAAGACTACTTGGTTACTTTGTAGTTTAATTAGATAGCATATCCACGTGAGGACTGATTTACAATAAAAGTAACAACTCTTAAAACTTTAATGTGACTATATTTTTACCCATTTCCAAGGATACCAGCTGTCCTAGAGGCTGAAGTTTGTCTCTCAGCGCATCTCCTATTTGTCTGACGATCTCTCCCCTTGCAGGTATGGGCATCTCGGCCCATTCGTGCCACGCTTTTTCCGCGGACAGGGCGCATGCTTCGTAATCGGATGAACTGGCTGCCTGCACCTCTGCTATCACTTTCCCATTGGCCGGACTGAACGATTGAATAGTCTGCGATTTAATTATGCTTTTATTAGTATATTATTTACCTGCATCATGAAAACTTGACGAATTTTGTAAATGTCTATTTTTATGTTAACATTTTATGGTAGGTGACTACTAACCGTCGCTTATAACACAAGCAACACCACAGGTGCTCTACCGATCATAGTACGATTAGGATAATGGACTCTGGCATCCTTTACTCATTCACCGAAACATAACAGCACTCGTGCTATTATTTCATAGTGGTTTTTTGTAAGAGGGTGGTTACTGCCGTCAGACGGGCTGCCCAAATGACTGCAAAATGCAGAGTGCTCTGCCATTGCTTTCTAAATCTAGACATAATAATCTGTGATCTAGACAAAGGCTATCTGAAAAATTATTTTCCAGTTAACCCTGCCGGGATCCAAATCCGGGACCCCTGAAACGGAGCGTTAAGACATGCACCTTAACCATTCATCTAAGGGGCTGTATACAGATGTTACAGGGCCAATTTATTAAATGACGATATTGTCAAACAAGCTTATTAAATGACGTCTACTAGTAGATGCGTAAAATGTTGATTTCCATTAAGAAATTGTACTCACCTGTCCATTAGCTTCCCAACGGCCGTGAAAAACTCCAATATTCTTCTTTTCCAAGCCCAACTCCTTTAGGAAGGAATATTTTGGGTCGTCTATGAGGTAAGCAGTAGAAGCGCTGCGAGACATAGTTACTCTAGCAATACGCAAACAGAACACGGTGCGACCTAACGCGAGACTCATCTGGCTTACGTTCCGATACGTTCAGACACCCCTCCGAGTTTATATCTAAATAAGTATTTACCAAGTAAGAGCATAGACTTGTTTACGAACAATTATAAGCGGGGAACGCGTTATCTGTGCGATAAGTGAGTTGCTGGGTCAACTTCTTATCTATCTATTGTGTTTTGCGATGTAATTGGTTGGTTAATTACATAAAAAATTCAATCAAGGAATTTCATGGATTTCTATCATAACTTTATAAAATGTAATATGTAACCCATCTACCTGCCAATAGCATGTCTACTCATTAAAAAAAGATATTGTAATACCTTGAAGTTACCTAGAAGATATTTATGTTTTAAAATAAAATAATTAATTCTAATGACCACATGTTAAACTTATACCTAATACTCGGTAGTTAGAACTAGATAATATTAGTATTCAAAACTGCTTTACCCGACTGCACCAACATGAAGAGAGTGGGTACATACTACACCGGCTTTGCCCGGTGTGCAATTTTTATAATAAATATTTACTCAATCCAGCCTATAAATTACCTTATCGCCATCTGTGAGAATTTTATGGAACTCACAGATCTTAAAATATATAAGTTCCATAAGATTATCACAGATGGCGGTGTAAGGTGTATAGCTCTTTCTCATAAAATAAATAATTTGCATTAAAAAATACTATAAATTGAGATTAAAAACTATCCTATCTTTAAAGTTGGACCAAATTACACATAGTTACGAAATTTTATCAAAATCGATTCAGTAGTTTAGTTCATCGGGAACAAACATGTGACAAATAATTTTTATATAGGTATATAAGGATTAATTCAAGGCAACATCTGACCACAATCTCACCTGATATCTCAGGCTTACCTACTGAATGCCCATTAACCATACATTAGCCTTCCTTTTTATAAACCAATTCAGAATATTGTATAAAATCAGAAAAATAAATTATTGATTAGGAATATTAACAAAAAAAAAAGAATGGGGTATCATCCTTTCTTTGGAAGTCTTTTATATAAAAATCAATAAAATAAAAAGCTTATTCAATAAATTAATTTGACTACTTATATTACAGGTAATACACAAATAACTGTCACATAACACAACAAAAGCTATCTTTTTCTGAAACTGTCCCTTCTCTTAACTCTTGTGCTTTCACTGCGAGGTATGTGTCGGCATCTCGTTTCGCCATCCACTCTGGCAATGGCTTATCCCAATTTTCAGGTGGTGATGTCCTTGGCTTCCATGTGTCATTTCTATAATGTGCTTTAAGACGCTGCATACGTCTTTCCTTTTCGCTATTAATTAATGCTTCCTAAAAAACAGTAACACATTAAAACAAATCTTGTTGAGTCGTTTTATTGCTAGTTGTTACTACCAACCCGGATTTGCACAGATGTCCAATTTTTCTCTTTATTAGAACCTTCTTTGGACTTTAATGAATATTTTAAAAAAAGACTGTTTTGATCTAGCAGTAACAAAAATAATATATGATAGGGTTTGGTTTGTATTTTTTAACAGTAACTGGAGAAATCTATATTTACTAATAAAATAAAGCTACAGAATTTGCTTTGTTGTTGTTGTTGAAGAGTTGAGCATATTGCTCTTCTTTGGAATTACTAGTCAGATTTCTAGGTTTTTAGCAATTGATATGCCATTTAACATCATATTTATGCGACGGTAGCCACCTACCATCAAGTGGACCGTCAGCCTGTTTGTCAACCTTATCGTGATAAGTGCTTTAGATAAGCTTTGAAAGTTTAAACAACATTGGTGCAATCTTAGCCAATGTTTAAAAATACTTACAGCAGCTTTTAAATCTTTATTGTCCCGCCACTTGCAACAGTTATC
Organism: Synanthedon andrenaeformis; assembly: GCA_936446665.2. Classification (NCBI taxonomy): domain Eukaryota; kingdom Metazoa; phylum Arthropoda; class Insecta; order Lepidoptera; family Sesiidae; genus Synanthedon; species Synanthedon andrenaeformis. Next base: position 10,617,869 of record OW387780.2, on the reverse strand, counting down.
ATAGTCCTTTCTCCATTGATTGCAATCTAATGTCTCACCAAATATAAAATACTGATGAAACCTGCCTCTAAAGCCAGTACATTCTTTATATTCATCATAGTACAAATCACAATCTCTTATCTGTAATGAAAAATAAAACTATAGTTAGACCATTCTTCCTTTCTCAACATTTATAGCGTGGCGACCCAGTAAACAGCCAAAAAGTTGAGTAGAAAGCAATATTTAACTTATAAAATTATTATAAGTTCAATAATTTGATATTTCTCAATGTTTGTGTTTGTAATGATCATCCGCATAGAGAGAAACAAAATCAACCATCTCACTAAATTTTATTATATCAAACAACTTTGGTAACTACTTTAATCTTATTTTGATGTTATTACCTGGTAATATTTAATTTTCTAACGCCTTGATATTTCGTATTAAGGCGTTATATTGCTTAATATATTTATTACTTTTTAACGCGGACGAAGTCGCGGGCACCAGGTAGTATCAAATAGGTCCTAAAAACTTTTCTTGGATAGACAGAAATAATAATTAAATTACAAACCAGCCACTTGTCTTCAATGTTTATTTCTGATGGTGTTTCGGGATCTTGTTGAGTGTTATTATCTGTCTCACTAGACTGAACCTTAGTTTCGTTCGAATTTACCATTTCACCAATGCCAATGTATACTTTCTTTTAAAAATAAGAAAATCGAATCACGTAATAATCCCTAGGAAATTGGTACCATTCTACATGTAGGAAAATATTAAATAACCTTAAAAATTATATAAGTAGATAGGAACTATTTCTAAATAAAAGTAGGCATTCCTAATTTAAAAAATGTTAATAATTAAGATAACAATAAATAAATAAAACAGATACTTTAATATTTTCTGACCCAAAATATATATAGGCCCAGAACTCATACCAGATTAGAATTGAGCAAAAAAATGATGATAATAATAATAGTGGGATGGGACTGGAAGTAGAATGAATGACATTGACAATATATATTGTTTATTCCACAGCAGAAAATAGTGATAGATAATATCTTGTAAGCTTGTAAGACGCTTGTAAGTATATAGTGTTGTTAATGATATTCTCCTTGTCACAGAATTATAATGACAAATACCCAATATTTGTCAAATATGTTATTTTAATTTAAGGTCGACAAACAGGCTGACGGTCCCATGACGGTCCACTTGATGGTAGGTGGCTACCGTCGCTTATAACCACCTTATAACCAACACTAATAAACCAATCAAACTAACAACATACCATATATTATAATACTCTTTGCAACATACTAGTCTAGCCTATAAGATTAAAATGGTGTCAATTCTTTCTACATACTGTTATTAAAATTATGTGGTTTAGCTCATTCGATCCGGAATAATGTCTAGATCATTGTGCCAAATAATTAAATTAGCCCATTAAAAATTCCAAAAGTTATAAACAATTAAACACCTTCAAAAAATAGTGTTTGGTTTGTAGCTTATTGTTCGTAAATTATAAATATTTTCGAAATTTGAAAAAAATATCCTTAAAGAGGAGGAAATTTAGTAAAAAAAAGTTCCAACTCCCGGAAATGTACCTCCATTATTTATAATTTTAATTTAACGCTGAAAACAGCCCTCTGCGCGCCATTGTTAGGTTGCGCGCACGGCCTCGAAAGCGAGTACGTCACTTAAAAATTTTTTTTTAAAGTACTTAAAGTTAATTGAAAAATCTAAAAAAATTATAGTATAAAAATTACAGGCATAAAAATATTTTGACAGCATCCTGTCCAGTGGTAAATATCACAGGTCAGTGTCTATTCTCCATGTTACAGACTATTAAAACTGAATGTCATTTGTCACTTACATAAGGTCACTTATCTTGCCTGGCCTGGCCAACCAATCCAACAATCACTATTTTTACAATTGTAACTAGCTAATTAATTAAAACAAAATGTAATTGGATGTATTGTATTCTATTGTTTTTCTAGAATTAAGCAGTTTAACCTTTGAACTTTCTTCGTACAAATAAATTTTGTACTCAGTTTAGTCAGTGGATTGATGACATTATACAGTGATTAGTAGTGAACTGAAAATATATTTATAACAATGTCGCTTAACAAATTAATCGGCGGAGATTGTGGTGGCAATAATTCTCTTGTTCAACTATCTAATATTGTAAGTCGTGATGCTGCTTTCAACCATCACCTATCATCGGCGGATAAATTTGTCAATGAATTTATGGGTCAGAACTCTCAGATGCAGCAAACGTTCAACATGAATGAATTACTAAACAATGTTCCAGAAATTCAAGCTACTAGTAAGCATACACCTCAATCACAAATAATGAAACCCAATACTACCGATTACACTATACCGATGTCATCTGGGGCGTCTTCCTCTTTTATGCCTCCACCATTCATACAAAGACCCTTCCAAATGCCACCACAACTTTTACAAATGCCAAGTTCATCTAATGTTCAAATACAATTCATTGATGAGTCTGAAGTAAGTACCTCAGACGCCGATGTAAGAGCCAAAGCCCAAGAATATGTTGAGGGTGTTAAGAATGACGATGAACTTGCATATAATCAATTTATGTCATTCATGAAGAAGATCAGTTCAGGTGAATTAAATCTCGGAGATACTGAGAGTTTACAAAGAAGTAAGGATGAATTATTAGATGAAATGGCTGAAAAATATAAAGATGAATGGGACAAATTGAGTAATGTAACTAATTACTGGGAATCTGAGAGTGTATATGGAATACCCGAAGAATATACATTTACCGAAGGCAATGTTATGTTGGAAAATAAAACTGCTCTTGAAATTGGGAAAGAGAAATTGAAAATGGGTGATATTCCAGGAGCTGTTCTGTGCTTTGAAGCTGCTTCTCAGCAGCAGCCCAATTCCGCAGAAGCTTGGTTTCTTCTTGGCACAACACAGGCTGAAAACGAAAATGACCCTTTAGCTATTACAGCATTAAAAAAATCATTGCAAATAGATCCAAAACAGTTAGAAGCATATATTACATTGGCTGCTGCATACACTAATGAAAATATGCCAAAGTTTGCATTTTTATCATTACTTGATTGGCTCAGAGCAAGCCCTAAGTATAGTGATTTATTACCACGAGATGTTGATCCCAAATTATTGGATAGTAAAGAATTGCAGAATTATGTCAAGTCACTTTATCTAAAAGCAGCACAGCTTAATCCCTCACAAATAGATGCTGATGTTCAAAATGCTTTAGGAGTAGTGTTCAACATTAGTCAAGAATATGATAAAGCTGTAGACTGTTTCAAAACTGCTTTAATGGTAGCAAGCGATGACTCTAAATTGTGGAACAGGTTAGGAGCCACATTAGCAAACAGTGAGAGGTCTGAAGAGGCAGTGGATGCTTATCATGAGGCCTTAAATTTAGAGCCTGGCTTCATTCGGGCCCGATATAATGTTGGTATTACTTGCATGAATTTAGGTGCTTATAGACAGGCAGCAGAACATTTTCTAGTAGCTTTAAATCAACAGTGTAAAGCTAAAAGTATGTATCCAGATTCATCATCTGCCGATACAAGTTCATCAACTATTTGGACTACATTAAGAATGGTGTGTTCCTTTATAGGTGAACATCAAATTGCTGAATTTGTTGATGAAAGAAATTTAAATGAATTGAACAAATATTTTGAAATAGAGCAATAATATTTATGTACTCATAAAGCATACACTAAAAATGGGGTAAAAAATTACTGTTACAGTACTTGGGTGTAGATTAGTTTATATTAAAATGAATTTATCTTTGGTTTTTGATTGGGTTATAAGTTTAATGGGTTTTTTTTATCAACATTTTGTACATTTCTATCTCAATGCTCATATGACTATTATATATTGGGGATTCGGTAAAAATTTAAATTATGAACAATGCTTCCCTCGCATTTTCATATTCCTTCCTAGAACCTAACCTAACCCTAATTAACAATAAGCATGAAACTTTTCTGTTATAAAAGTAATATTTTTATTTGAGTGGGCAACCACTTCTAAGTATTTAATAAACCATGTCCAAATAATAATAACACCTTTTGCCTAAAGGTTCATAATCTAAATTTTATCCAGGGATTCAAATTGACTGATACTTTTTAAAAATAAAAATGTTCATATAATTATTTTATTTTATTTCAACACTGGTTCGTGTGAGAATAACTACAAACATTATCTTCTAACGGACAACCCTGTGGGTGATTATGATGAAACCAACAGGGCTTTTGTTGCAACTTTAAATTTTTCTTCTTATTCTTTTCCTTTCTCTTGTTCATTTCCTTGTTAACTTCTTCAACAGTTTTTGGATATCTCAATTGTACCTGTCCACCTTTCACAAGGAAAATATGGTAATGGTTTTTCAGAAGAGTTTGAATTCCTCCACATTCTGATTTTAAAGCCTTCAAGTCATTCGCAGAAATGAGCTGTATTACTTCGTGGATAGGTACAGTGTTACCAATATGCCAGGGAGAATGTATATTGCACTCTTTGATTAGGTGTTTTGCTATAGTGTCAACTATAGAATTTACTAAATGTTTATCAATTTGGGTACAATTTCTAACCCTTTCTGTTTGTTCTCTTGGTTTAAAGTCACTAATCCAATCACTATTTCTTAAATTATCCATTGAACTTGTTTTGTCTAAAAAAATTTGTATTTTTTTACAATACTCATTATATTCCAAACTAGAATAAACCCTATTTTGTGAAACTAGACATATCCTTTTTGTACTTGGTATTTTTAATCTATCTACAGAGACACAAAAACCACACTCTTCACACAATGACTTTATGTATTCTAAGTATTCAACATATTGACTCTTTGAAGAGTTTTGTCTTTGATATTTTGTACCATTGAAGTTGTATGCACAACATGGTAGTAGGAAGAAATTGCACACATATGAACTTCGGGCAGCAATAATTGGAATCCATGGGGTGAGCTCATCAGAGTGATTACCAATGATCCATTGAGTTTCGGGAAATAGATTACTGTCAGATGGTACTATTGTTTTCTCCTGTAAAGAAATAGGGAAAATTAGAAATAACTTTTATTATAAAATATTTAGAACATATTAGAAAGTTTGTTACTTACCAAAAGTTTAATTTCATCTGGATATGTATCCCAAATTTGTCTTTTACGAACATCAATTCCAACTCCATGATAGCCTTCTTTAGTCAATATGTATACTAATAAACCATTACCACAACCAAGGTCAACAAAGAACTGAGGCTTTTTCAAACCAAGAGTTTCCCTTTCCGTTTCCCATATTAATAATAAGTATGTGGCGATTGCAACATCTTCATATACAAATTTAGAAGGATCTGTGCATTCTGGCCAGATCTGTAAATATTTAATAATTTTACCATTTTGTCAACTACTCTTCACATTTGACCAGTGTAGAATAGTGGCTGGAAACACTGTGATGGTAGCCGCCTACCATCAAGTAGACTGTCTGCCTGTTGGACGACCTTAACATCAGAAATAACAAATTGACATTGATCAAGTATTATCTGAGTTTTATACAACACCTTAACCAATTCTTTGCCATATTTGAGTTTCAATTTATTGTATTTTTCATAATATTTCTCACTGGACACTAGGGTTAAAGAATCTGTGCAGAATAACCGTTGGCTTTTCGGCTTGTTTACAAATTCTTGAGCCCATTTAAAAAATTGTGTCACCACTGAATTCATTAACCATTGACATGCTTCTTCATTTTCTGTAATAAATAAGATGATTATTATTACAGATGATAAGACGAATTTGAAAAATAAGGACTGAATAATCTTCAACTTTAAAAATGGGGATATTATTATTATTGCTTATAATGACTGTCCATTTATTACAACAAATTTTTGTGGTACCTTGGGGGGTGAAGGTTTGCTATAAACGATTTTCAATGTACCTATGTAAATTTTCAATTTTTGTTACATGTATGAAATTTTGTTGTTTTTGTTTCAGCTAGATTTTGTGAATAAAAGAAAATTGTTTACCTATCCTCTTACCCAATTTCTCATCCTTAATCCTATTATGGTCGGCAGCATATGTGGCGTTGATTGTGTTAAGTATAGCCATCATGAGTCACCTTCTATCAGGTGGACTGTAAGCATCTTTAGCTACAATTTCTTTTATAATTAATGACAAATTTATAGGACTGATAATTACTAACCACAATTTGCTTGTAATTCTATACCATTGGTATGTAATTGTAATGTATATGAATAATCAGGGCATAATTTTTGAGCATATTTAATAGGAGTTATATCATAAAACTTTATAAGATTCCTGTCTCTCTTTAAAACTGTAAGTTGAAAAGCGTGACGATCACAGTAATTTTTAGGTAAAAGCTCAATGAGTGCAATTTCGGTGCTGTAATCAGTTTTATTTTCACCATCAGTACATAATTGTAATTCTAGCTCTTTGCATACAAATGACAATATGTATTGTGTGTTCTTTACGTCTTCGAGTTTACCACATACGGCAGGAAGATCCCAATTTTTGGTGGTATGCATAAAATAGTCCTTAAATATTATCTTACTCCCCCATAATCTTTTATTTACAACATGAGGTTTATTGAGTAATATATCAACGGCTTTCCAAAATGAAGATGCAGTCACATGTGCTTCAAGACATCTTGAAAAGGTGATAGCATCGAGTTCAGACATTATTTATGTATTTTTTTAAAAATTCTCTATCAATAAGAATATGAAAATTATGAAACATAATTAAATACACTTTGTTTATCTTTCTTTTAAGCCTTAAGGTTATTTTGCAAACACCAACACAAGTCACAGAGCACTAAAACTATATACTGTACACGTACCTAAACACGTACATACCTCCGCTAGAGAGTATGTTCAATATACATACTCCCAAGGACTGTGTACACAGTTTGACAGCTATTTATATCAAGAATCGCTCATTGCTGTCACTGTCATTAGTGTCAGAATCAGTGTGCTGTTTGTCATTCTGTCAAGTTGGCATATCAAGAATTTTTAAAAATTAAAGCAACTATATACTATAATATTGTTTGTATTAGGAACCTTATGATTTTATACACTAAACAAGAAAGAACCTCAGGGTTAATTATATAATTATCGTATTTTATATTAGACAATTTTAAAAAATCTATGTAGGTAATGTCATACACTGAGCTTGAACATGGATATCAAGGGTTGCGGCAGGCCACACAGCCACAGCTTTATGTTGGCGAGGATGGGAATCTTATTCCAATAAGATTACCTGTAAGTATGAAGTAATAATATAAGAAATTATATGCTAAACATAATTAAAAAAGTTAAAACTCGAATGATAGATACAATATAATTTTCCAATTTAATTTCGTAAGTTTTTTTGATTACCCGTACCACTGACAGGAGGTAAATACCAACTAATACTAATTATATACGAAGAATCTTCAAAGATTTTACTTCTCTTACATTGGCTCGTTCAAAGTTAAGTGTAAATCAAACATTTCTTATCTATATTCAAATTGTACAATTGAGTATACAGATTTAAAAAACGAAGCTAGTAACACACAACCATGAGTCTTCACTGAAACGACACAACTGTTTAGATATCTATTTATAACATTGGTTATTATATAATGTATGTACCGAGATTAGTGTTTCATGTTTGTAGTTACAATGACAAGTGAGGTAAAATAATGTCAATGTTATCATCATTATCACACTAGCTAACAGCCAATAGCGAGCAACATTTTAGTTGCATTATCATTTCCATCTCATTATCATTATAATATTTTAGTATATAAGTGTCTGTGTTAAGTGATGGAGTGGCAATGGTTGAAAGATTGGTGGCGGTTGAAGAGATGGAGGAATAAAAAGAAAAAAGAGCAGAACTATGATGATTTTTGTTACTGTGATGATTGTTTGCCGGATGTAAGCTTTTACGTTTTTAGATTACTAATAAACAATGCTTAATAACCATAGATAATTATGTTGGGATGTTTAAATATGTTTTTTAGGTTCTATATGTCTATCATACTACTATACTACTTGGTTATGGCTATTACAATCTTTTGTCATTCGCTCTAGTGACAAAAGAAAATACTCTAAAGAAACCTGTGAAATGTAGCCTAGAAGGCTATCTATTTAGATAAGTGTACTCTATCTTCTCAGCAATATGTACTCTTAATCAGACTTATTGGGGCACTTAATAGTAGGTACCTACTGTTGCCTATAACACAAGCAACACCACTGGTACTGCAAGTGCCTTGCTTTAATTCTTCTATAATAGAATTAAGGATAGGGATTAGAAATGGATACCAAAATGGGCTCTGACATCCCTTACTAGCTCACTGAAACATAATAGTACACATGGGATTACTGTCGTCAGAGAGGCTGCTCAAATGATTGTGAAATGCAGTGTGCCCTGTCATTACTTTCCAAATCCAAACCACAGCCAACTTTGGAAAGTTCATTTCCAACGGGCTCGTCTAATGCCAGTAAACCGATAAAATATACTACCACTGTAATCTATTGTTTGCAGGGCGAGTTGGATCTGTGCGAGTCACCAGACCCTCACAGCGATGGTGGGGGTAAGAAAGTGGTGGTTGGCGTATGCGCCATGGCTAAAAAGTCTCAGTCGAAACCGATGAAGGAGATCTTAACACGTTTAGATGAGTTTGAATACATCAAGATGCTTGTCTTCCCTGAGGAGGTTATCCTTAAGGTTCTCTACAATGTCTAACCTACAAGTGGAACAAAATATTACAGTCTATTTATTAGTCAGTAGTTGTGTCTTTTAGATAATTTAGTCTCCCCACCTGAAATTTTATAAATATTTTGTTTCACTATTTATGATTTGTGTTTTTCATTACTAACCATCTACTCTATTCACGTTTTGTAGTTATATTGTATGCACAATTTACACATTTGTTTTTTAATACTTTGCTTGCAGTTTTCTTTGAATAGCTTGTTTTGAATATTGGGTTATGTATGCGGTGGTGTCTGGTTATGCTTTTGTTATTCAATTGGTAATGAGCTTCTACCGTCTTTAGACATGTATTGTGTTGGAATCTTGTCTAGCGTCTAGTGGTGTTAAATAAGTTTTTTAAACAATATTGTTCATTTATAGCAACCTGTGGAGGAGTGGCCAATATGTGATTGTCTGATATCCTTTCATTCCAAAGGCTTCCCTTTAGATAAAGCAATTCAGTATGAAAAACTTAGGAAGCCATATATTATAAATAATCTCCACATGCAGTATGATATTCAGGTAAATATTTTTCTATATAATTATTTTCTATATTTGTATGTAGGTACTAAGTTAAAAAAAATTTTTAGTTATCCCTGCATTATATTGTTTGTGGGATCTTTTAGTCAATGTACATAAGAAAGTCAAGGAGATTTTTAGCATAATAAGGCTCAACATTAAAAAAAGAATTTTTTAAATTTATTTACAGGATCGTAGGAAAGTGTACGCTATTTTAGAAAATGAAGGTATAGAAATTCCTAGATATGCAGTTTTAGACAGGGATTCGCCAGATCCTAAACGTGAGTAATAATATGGTAATTTTAATAATAATTAGGAACCCGCCCTGGCTTTTCGCACTATTAGATATTTATTCATATTAAACAAAAATTAATATTATAAACTAAACAAAAAATAAAATGTGTAAGTAACTAATAGACTGGACTAATCGCTCACATAATGGCATTTATTTAAGTTAAGCCATTATCCATTACAAATTACATTTTTTAATTTGGAATCGATCAAAACTGTCTCTTTGATTGTTTTGAACTGGTTAAGTTTCCCGAAATTATGTTGATGTACATTTAGTATTGATTAATTGTGACAATCTTCATGATTTTATAATTCCTTTTATTACTAAAGAAAAATTTTTGAATCTTGTTTGTAAAAGTTTGTTTACTTACTTTATCTTGTCTTATTGCCCTTGATAATATTCCGTACGAATCCGAAAGTGGGTCGCTGGTGTATAAATAAATCAGCAAGTAGCAAGTCCTCAAAGTAAGCGCTGTTAGGTTTGTGTTATGGGATAATTATACAACGGAAAAGGGTAAAAAAACTTGCACATCCAAACCAGAGTCAACTTTGAAAAGTTCATTTGCAAAGTTGGCTCTTTCGGGAATCGAAACTGCGACCCCCGCAGCACAGACTACTATGTCGTATTGTATTCTTATATATCCTTACATACATAATATAAATTAAAAAAAATTTCAGCGTTTGTTTTTTTGTATATCCGCTAACTCCTAAACCACGCGATGATTTTTGATGCGATTTTCACCATCAGTTAGATAATTTTTCACTAAAGTTTATAAACATTAATTAAGTTTTTTAACGTAAATAGAAAAAAAAAATTGCAACCAAGTTGCCGAGAAATAAGAGATTCATAAAAATGACGTACTAGATAATTGTAGTTCATCTAAAATCCTGTTAAATCTAAAATCCGTAAGTCTGTTATGGTTGACTGACAGTATGTAACCATTTCTTTCATTAAAACTTTAATCTCTAAATATTATAAATCCGTCACGTCTGTTTCTTCACTAACTTCTTCTAGACCACACGATGGGTTTTAATTCGGTTTTCACTCATGGAAAAGGTATAAACGAGGAAGGTTTGTGTATATAAAAAATTGCATCTCGTGCGAAGCCGGGAACGGGTCGCTAGTAAACTATATTACTGTAAATTTTCCTCAGAATCAGCTTATTAGTTTTGCAATCAAGAGTAACAAACATCCACCCTAACATATGAAAGTTTCTAATGGAGAAATTGTTTTGTCGGTAGATCACGAGTTAGTGGAATCGGAGGACCATGTAGAAGTGAATGGTGTTGTGTTCAATAAGCCTTTTGTAGAGAAGCCAGTGTCGGCCGAGGACCACAATATTTACATTTACTACCCGACGTCGGCGGGCGGTGGAAGCCAACGATTGTTTAGAAAGGTGCATTGTTTGTTCAGACAAATATTCAATCGAATTGACTCTTTGAATGTTGTGCTTATGTTTAATTTTAAAAATCGCAGATAGGAAGTCGTAGCAGTATATATTCGCCGGAATCGAGAGTGAGAAAGACTGGATCGTTTATTTATGAAGATTTCATGCCAACAGATGGTAAGTATAGTTTAAAGGGAGGAGACAAATTTTTAATTTATTAGTGTGGCCCCATCATTCCCTCGGACGATTCTGTCAATGATTTTTGTTGTTCAGTCAAAACAGTAATGACAAAAATTCAAGTCGAAGGTAAAGGAGAAGAAGCCTGTGAGAGATGAACATTAAATAGTTAATTAATTCAATGTTATAACGATTAAATAGTTCTTAAACTTTAAAAGAAAGAGTTTTCTTAAACATAATTTAAGAAATCTATTTATTCATATGTAAGTTCTCATAAGTAACTATAATATACTCATTTTACTAATGAATCTAATTTAATTTCTGTAATTACATTAATTCATTTGCATGATTGTCGTTAAAAACTACAAATTGTTAAATGTAGTAAAAATAACTAGTAAAATAAAGACGAAACATGAAGTATGTGCCCCACAAAGCTTATATTGTAAAAGAAATAACAACTTGCCAGATAGCGTTAAAACGCTAGATATTTAGAAACAAAATTTCCTAAATTTTTTTTTTTTAATTTGTTATTTAATTTAATATTTTAATTGCAAGAAAGCACGCCGAATTTTCGATTGGTCATGTTGAAGAAACACTGCAAATGTCATGGCAAATAAATATTATAATTATTTTAACGATTTTTCTTGACTAACATTTTATTTATTTTGGTTTATAAAGTGTTTCGTTACTGCAATAACACTAAAATTTGATCAATTTCTATCAATGACTACTTACTTACATATGACTATGGTATAGTTTCTGTTTGATTTTACATTATTTGATTATATCTTAATGTCTTACATGATGCCTAACACTCTTGAGAAAGATGTCGTTTCAATAGGATATTATTTGATATGGTCAGGTACCGATGTAAAAGTATACACAGTTGGGCCGGACTACGCCCACGCCGAGGCTCGAAAGAGCCCAGCACTGGACGGAAAAGTTGAGAGAGACTCTGAAGGCAAAGAGATCAGATACCCAGTGATACTTTCCAATCAGGAGAAACTTATATCCAGAAAAGTGTGTTTGGCTTTTAAGCAGACCGTTTGTGGATTTGATTTGTTAAGGTGAGTTCATAGATTATTTGACTTATAGTGGTTCGTTAAATATCTTCAGTCGTAGATTGAAGTTACTTGTTTACGTTTTCAAAAGGGCAAGTTGCCAAAACATATTTCTTTATAATTGAAGTGTCACTTGGTTCGTCAGCATCTAAATATATAATAAGCCAAACAAATAGTGGTCCTACGAAATTGTAGTGGTTCTAAGAATAAACTAATTAAAACATTAGTTAATTTCTGAGCCTACTTGTAATTTATGTATTATATTTCAACTTCAGTCAGTTCTTCTTTTAATTCTAAAACTTTAGAATGTAAATATCATATAAACGTTTTTCACTTTATGTGATTCATAAATTCAGGGTTTTAGTTTTCCAGCACCATAATATATTATGATGTTGACATAAACAAAGATTACGTCATTTTTTTCCACGAATGTGGTCATTTGTTTGTCCAATACAAACAAAAAACAACGCTACGTCGCGCTTTAGATAAAACTGTAAAAATAGTGTGCACGTAATTTCGGAGCTAGTAAATTTTTCAATTGGCTTCTATACAATAAGGATAAGAAATAGTAATTTTGTAATTCTTATGTTGCATTTCATTTGCTTCCTCAATTTTTTTATTTATTATACCTAATTAATTTCAATTGTCATTGCAAGGTATGCAAGAGCCTATTTTCTTACATCCACTTTTTTTATCCTTAATTGGGCTCCACAACGCACTTGCATAGTTTCATGTGTTGCCAAATGTCTTCAAATGGGCTATCAGCCTACCTGCCTTCCTTTGACATGAAAATAATTCGCGCCGCCCACCGTTGCAAAATGATGTACATATTATTTTTATTTTTATTATTAGATTTTTTGGTTATTTAACTATTTGTAATTAAGAAGTAATAAAATAAAATACTACTTTCTTTCTTACTTCTACAATTATTGATGTTTACGTTTGAAAGAAAAACTGTTTTTGCTCAATACAAATAATACCTGCGAACTGTATAACACGATGGTATGATGAACTGCACACCTAGCATTCGTTTTAAAATAAACATAATTTAATGCTTATTTTATGACGCGTAAGTTATAATTTGTATCCGGTATTGTACAAAGTGCGACAGGAGGTAGTGGCAAACTTATGTTATGATAACTGTTTTGTTATATTTAAGGGCAAATGGAAAGTCATTTGTATGCGACGTGAACGGATTTTCTTTCGTGAAGAACTCAAACAAATATTACGACGATTGCGCGAAGATTTTGGGTAATATGATATTGAGGGAGCTCGCGCCCACACTGCACATCCCATGGTCGGTGCCCTTTCAGCTTGACGACCCACCCATAGTCCCCACCACCTTCGGGAAGATGATGGAACTGAGATGCGTCGTTGCTGTTATCCGACACGGCGACAGGACTCCTAAGCAAAAAATGAAAGTCGAGGTCCGGCATCCGAGGTGAGAGATGTTAATCATTCTATAGTCGTGTTTATAAAACAACGTCCAAATTTCGTGGTCAAAACTTATTCCATTCGTCTTACTAGATGTTTCACTTAAGAGCAGGCCCCACGAAAAAAATTCCTAGGCTCGCTCCGCCCACGTCCCGCCACCCGAGAGTTACAAGTTGCTCGGCGGCTCTCTAGGATTTTTTTTAATATATCGCAAGATACAGCTTACGTAAGGTTGAATATTGCGTACATTATTTGAAGCATGATTTGGTATGCACTAGCTCGGAACTAAACAACGTAAGTCTCAAAATTGTTTTCGTTAATTATAGGAGTAAAAATAAACCTAAGTTTATTTTATTTTGACAATCACTGGTAAACAATGTTTCCTTGCTACGAGCAGTTTTTTGGCGATATAACTCAAGCCGTTTAGTAGAAAAATGTAATATTCTCCGGAAAAGGCGCCGATTACGATCAAAAAATGTATCGAATGAAAATCACCTAATTATGTTTCTGACTTGATAATCTACAGATAAAGGTCTCAAAATATATATATATGTAAATTCCACATTGATCAGATATGTGGTTGACTCAGCACATTTATTTAAAGTTCCCTTAGTTTCATAGGGCCTGGCCTTAAAAGGTCTACATGCTAACTATTTTATATTGTGGTCTGAGAAATCGAGTGTTGTTTTGTTAGGAGCGTTTGCGTACTGTATTGGGTAATAGAGTTCTAGTTTAAAAAATAAGATAAAGCCATATATTTTCGTAAGGAAAAAGTGTGTATTGCAAAAAGGCCTTAAATATTATAGAACCTGTATCATCGGGGATTCCCTGCGGGACAGAATCTATAGTTCGGAGAATTATAATCGAAGACAGCTAATTGAATTAGATGACTAGTTGTCGTAAAATCGTCAGTTCATAAAAAATATTTTGTGGTATCCACTCAATAGGTCGTCTTCCAATCTCATTGTAAAAGTTGCTTTGATGGTTTTTGCGAAAGCCTATGTCCAGCCGAAAGCGTCTGTTAATGGGAACGCTTAGTCTGTATTTTATTAATAAAAAATAATTTGAAATAGGTCAATTGATGTAACTTTGCAGGTTCTTCGAGATATTCGAGAAGTACGACGGATTCAAGCGTGGCCACGTGAAGCTAAAGAAACCAAAGCAGCTACAAGAGATATTGGACATTGCTCGCGCGTTACTTGCGGACATCCACACGCGCCACGCTGACCCCGAGATCGAAGAGAAGCAGGGCAAGCTGGAGCAGCTCAAGAGTGTACTGGAAATGTGAGTAGCTTGCCAATGGGCCCTGCATCAAATTTCGTCCAGGGGTCCGAATGTAGGGTAAAGATTTTTATGTAAAAAATCTTTTGCGGCGGCTGAGACCACATCAACACTTAGGCGGACGGAACGGAACTAATATGTATTTTTGAAATACAGATTTTTTTAAACAAAATAGTTTAGATGTTACACATCTGTCAGGTGTCTCGCAATTGCGACTTATTAAAATACTTGTTAGATTCGCTTAGAAATCGAAATAGTACATTCAATAGTACATCGAATAGTACAATACGCTTAGTATAAAAATAATTTCTTTTATAATAATGTCGGTGTGAATGTATGGTCTGAGGAATTGATATTGCTGATTGGATATCAGCAATCAGCAACTTTGACTTGTATAATTAATTGAATTTTAAATGAACGC
Organism: Synanthedon andrenaeformis; assembly: GCA_936446665.2. NCBI lineage: Eukaryota > Metazoa > Arthropoda > Insecta > Lepidoptera > Sesiidae > Synanthedon > Synanthedon andrenaeformis. Next base: position 10,602,566 of record OW387780.2, on the reverse strand, counting down.
TCTGCTTCTTTCTTATATGTTTTTGTATTCGATTTATTATTTTATTGTACTCGATTTTTTTTTCTATCGTAAATGCTTAAGTTTCAAGTAGATTGATTTTTTTTTTCTAAATTTTTAACAGGACAATATGTAACATGTAGCTGTAGATACCAGTAATTGGTACACAAATGTAAACGTGTTTTTATATCTTATATATTAGGGGTTAAAGTATGAAATTGCCGATTTGTACTGAAAAATAAAAATTCGTTTTTTTTTAATTTAACATATTTATTTAATCAAAATAATTACCATTATTATCTATACATTGCTGCCATCTAATAGGAACCTCATTTATGCCTTTGCGATAGAACTCTAATGATCTAGATTCGACAAACTGTGTGAAAGCATTTTGCACTGCCTCTTGAGAAGAAAACTTTTTATCACGCAGAAAATTGTCCAAATCACGAAAAAAATGGTAGTCCGTTGGAGCAAGGTCTGGCGAATACGGAGGGTGACGAATGGTTTCTAATTGCAGTTCCTGTAGAGTTAAAACGGTTTCTCGTGCTGTATGAGGTCTCGCGTTATCATGGAGCAATAATGGTGAAGATCGATTCATAAGTCGGGGCTGTTTCACTGCTAGTTTCGCTATCATTGTTCGGAGTTCGGCGCAGTAGACATCTGCTGTTATTGCTTGACCAGATCGGAGAAAGCTATAGTGAATAACACCACCCTGAGACCACCAAACAGTTACCATTACCTTTTTATTGGTAAGCTTTGCTTTAGGACACTGTTGCGGCGTTTGACCTGGGGTCAGCCATTGCATTTTCCGCTTACGATTATCGTAAAGAATCCATTTTTCATCACATGTCACAATTCGATCCAATATTCCTTCATTTCTGTATCGATTCAACAAGGCAACGCAAGTTTCAACACGCGTTTCTTTCTGCAGATCAGTCAAATCATGAGGCACCCATTTTTCATATTTTTTTATTTTATTGATTTGACGCAAATGAGTCAATATTGTTGGTAAGGTAACGTTAAACCATGCCGCTAATTCCTGGGTAGTTTGGCTCGGATCGGCTTTCACCATCTCTTTCAAATCATTGTTATTCACCTGTGTGGGCGGTCTTCCACGTGGTTCGTTCTTCAAATCGAAGTTTCCATCACGAAAGCGTTTAAACCAAAATCGCACAGTGCGTTCATTAGCAGTCCCCTCTCCAAACGCAACATTAATATTGCGAGCTGTTTCTGCCGCGTTAGTTCCGCGTCGGAACTCGTATTCAAAAATCACACGAATTTTCGAAGTATCCATCTTTATTGTCTAAGCTGAATAAAAAAAACAACTGAAAGTTGATAATCGAATGTTGCACATTTTTTAAAAGAAGAACTACATAGGTACCGTATGAAAAAAGTTTCACTCAAAAATCTCAAACCATGAAGGTTCTATGTCAATTCGAAGTACCTATTACAATAAAACGGCAATTTCATACTTTAACCCCTATTAAATGTGACTTAGCTAATTTTGATGTGCTGTTGGTATTTCAATAAAATAAAAAATAAAATAATTATGGTGCCCTTTTCTTTTATAGTTATAGTCCTCTTGAACACTAACAATTCTATGAGACTTCTTGCTTTATCCGTAACGAAGTTACACGGGGTCACCTTGCCCCCGGGTTAAGTGTCTTCGCCTGTTAAATGAAATGTGCGTTCCAGGTATGGCCACTTCTCCGGCATAAACCGCAAGGTGCAGATGAAGTACCAGCCCCGCGGACGACCACGCGGCTCTTCCTCCGACGACGGTAACGCGCCACAGACACACGGTCCGACACCGCTTATATTACATTACATCTCAACATTTCCTCTATACAAAAAACACTCATTTGCATATCGAATGTATTATGGATATTTTTAGTTCGAAACGATATATGACATTATAAATTGATTTATTTTAAGAATAAGTATTTTTACACTATATTTTCACATGTAAAGTAGTTGCAAAAGCAATGCAGATTCACAAAACATTTAATGTAGGCTTTATGTTACCATAATCATGGTAAGCGAGTCCATTAGAATGAAGCCTCAGAATGTGTTACATTGCTTTGTAGTCGTACTACATTGTTTTTGTACAGGTAGTGAAAACTATTTTACTTTTTTTATATCATAATCTTTTTTCTTAAATTTTCTTAAATCTCCCCTTTTTAAACGTCCGACGCAAAAGAGGGGTGTTATAAGTTTGACCTGTGTGTCTGTATGTCTGTCTGTGGCATAGCTCCCAAACGCATAGACCGATATTGATCCGTTTTCTTTTTGGATTGAAAGCTGATGTGATTGAGTTGTTACTTAGCTATAATTTATGAAGATCTGTTGAGGCGTTTGAAGATCATCAGCTCATATCTTAGTTGACGAAGGGATCTCACTAACTTGCATATATTTGATTACATAGATTAGATATCTACTATATAAAAATAAGTCGGGTTTTCCTTCCTGACGCTATAACTCCAGAACGCACGAACCGATTTCCACGGTTTTGCATTCGTTGGAAAGGTCTCGGGCTCCGTGAGGTTTATAGCAAAGAAAATTCAGGAAAAATTTCCGAACGAACGAAGCCATCTGGTGGCGAAACGGAGTTCGCCGGGTCAGCTAGTCTATAATATAAAAATGAATCCCTAAATGTGTTGCTAAGTGCAAAACTCGAGAACGGGTGGACCGATTTTAATTCTGTCTTCACTCATGTATAGAGGGATAATCGGGGAAGGTTTTTACGTAAAAAAAAGCACCCCGGGCGAAGCCGGGAGCGGGCCGCTAGTAAGCTATAAAATTTACACGTTTAATAGACAAATCAGTTGCGTAAGTTTCTTAGTCAATGTCTCAAAAGTATAGGTACTTTTTGATATGTTTGACAATGAGGATACGTTGTGAATGAATAATAGTGGAGGGAGTGGGAGAGCCGTCGCTCGTGCTGATCCTGAAATGGGGCGGTGAGCTGACGCCCGCCGGCCGCATCCAGGCCGAGGAGCTGGGTCGCATGTTCCGCTGCATGTATCCGGGAGGACAGGGCAGGCACATACCAGGTATACTTGTGTTTTATTTGGTCACTGAGTAAGCGTGTCAAAAGTGAAACTTCTTTAGCGATCGAAAGAACGAAAATAAAATAAACATTTTAAACCTCTTAGGTTATTTGAAAATCCTACTGGAACCTAACATTTTTCCAGGATAAAAAGTACCATATATGTTAATCCAGGTAATAAACTATCTCGGTGCCAAATTTCATCGTAATCTGTTCTGTAGTTTTTACGTACATCCTCACAAACTTTTGCATTTATAATATCAATAGGATTATTATTAATAGTATTTACTTTTGCAGAAACGTTACAAGAATCGTTATAATAAAAACATTACAAGAAGCGTTTCGTGATCGTTACACTGAAGTGTTACACAAAATTCGAGCTTGAAATTTGATGCTCATTGCGCGCCAAGAAGTTTCTCCATAAATTAAAAATTGCATGCTTATTTAATGTTGTAACTTGTCAACCCGTGTTTGTGGGCATTTGAAAGGCGAAGGTGGAACTCAAGGTCTGGGCTTGCTGCGGCTGCACTCGACGTTCCGCCACGACCTGAAGATCTACGCGTCGGACGAGGGTCGCGTGCAGATGACGGCGGCCGCCTTCGCCAAAGGCCTCTTGGCCCTCGAAGGGGAGCTCACTCCCATACTCGTGCAGATGGTCAAGTCCGCCAATACCAACGGCCTCCTCGACAACGACTGTGACTCGTCTAAGGTTCAGAATATGTGAGTATCCATTGCGAACTCTCTAGTTTATTGAAGTGAAAACTTCTTTAGGCGCGTTGGGCACTTTTCATATGGGAAAAAATACTGAACTTAATCTTAACCATGATCTTAATTATGATATCTCGTATTTGGTGATAGGGCGAAGGCACGGTTGCACGAGGCGATGCAACGCGACCGCGAGCTGTGCGCCGAGGACGCGGCTCGCATAAACCCGTGCCGCTCGCTCAGCATCGCCGCCGCCATGCAGTTCGTCAAGAACCCGGTGCGCTGCTGCACGCACGTGCACACTCTCATCCAGCAACTCGTGCGCATCGTGCTCATCAAGAAGGACGACCCCAAGACTAAGGACACGGCGCTCTATCACGGCGAGACCTGGGAGCTGATGGGCCGCCGCTGGGGCAAGATCGAGAAGGATTTCTGCACCAAGAATCACACGTACGACATATCGAAGATACCGGACATCTACGACTGCATCAAGTACGACCTGCAACACAACCAGCACACGCTGCAGTTCGAACTCGCCGAGGAGCTTTACATCTACGCCAAATACTTGGCCGATATTGTCATACCGCAGGTTAGCTTTTTCTTTTTGAGTAAAAACTTCTTTAGAGGCGTGTTGGGCACTTTTGGTATGGGGAGAAAACTGAAAAACGTTTAATTGTAAAGATTTCTAGAAAAACTTCTAAGTTAGTAATAGTTTTATTTAGCCTCTTTGGCTGTTAATTATTTTTTTATTAACTGTTACTTTTATTTGGTCTCTCTGGCTGTTAATTATTTTATTATTAACTTAGTTTTATTTAGTCCCCGTCTGTTTGATCTCACTTTTTAAATTCTTGTTTAATTTTTGAAAGAAAGGTTTCAATTAATTTAGTGTTTGAAGAAGTCTGAGATTTGACTATTGAAATAAATTGACTAAACCTTTTCCTTTACAGGAGTATGGATTGACAATGCAAGAGAAACTAACAATAGGTCAAGGAATTTGCACTCCACTGCTTAAGAAAATTAGAGCTGATCTGCAGCGAAACATCGAGGAATCCGGTGAGGAGACTGTTAACAGACTCAATCCCAGGTAGCCTTTTTTATTTTAGCAATATTATTTTGTTCATACTAGCCCCAAGGCTTCAGAGACTTACAGGAGTTTGAACTTTACAGGTACAGTCACGGCGTGTCGAGCCCAGGAAGACACGTGCGCACGCGACTGTACTTCACAAGCGAGAGCCACGTGCACTCGCTGCTCACCGTGCTGCGTTTCGGCGGCCTGCTCGACGTCAGTACCCTGCCAATTATATTCACCCTTTAACCTAACAACTCGACACATATTCCCGTATGCGGAGCTGGGTACAAGACCGTTACTAGATAATTAACCAAGTTAACATTTCTACTAACGGGTTAACTTAACGTCAACTCAGCTTGCTTCCCAAACTTTATATAAAAATATATATAATAATACAATATTTAATTTACATGAATAACTGTGTTCAGGTATTGAAAGATGAACAATGGCGACGAGCGATGGAGTACGTGTCTATGGTCTCTGAACTCAATTATATGTCGCAAATTGTGGTTATGCTCTATGAAGATCCAACTAAAGACCCGTGTTCTGAAGAGAGGTGAGTGTAATGTTTTTATTACACGGTTTATGGTATCGTCTGCTAAAAATCATAAATAATTTATAAATTAAAGTAATTGTTAACTAAAAATGCAAGAGAACTCTAGTCATTTATTGTTGTGTTTCGTGTTAAGAGTGTAGTGTGGCCAAATAGGTAGTAGAAAACGTGTATGGAAAATTTCATGATGATTGGTTGTGTAGTTAACGCGTGAAAGCGTAACAAATAAACTCACTCGCATTTATATTATAATATTAGAATTTAATTAGAATATTAATATGTATAATCTATACTGACATTATGAAGAGGTAAAGTTTGTATGTATCATAGTAGGTAATCTTCGAAACTAATCCTATTTTAAAAAAAACCTTTCACCAATAGTTAGAATAGATAAAATACAGTAGAATAGAATAGAGACCGATGACTATTCTGTGAACATAGATAAAATATTCCACGCGGGCGAAGCCGCGGTCACCAGTCATCGCTTGGCAAAATCTTTTATATTTCAACGCGGACGAAGTCGCGGTCACCAGCTAGTCTCCTACATATATAAGCGAGTGAGAATAAATCGTGGGCTTTGTTAAGATTTCACGTGGAGCTGCACTTCAGCCCTGGCGTGAACTGCTGCGTACAGAAGAACCTGCCGCCGGGGCCCGGCTTCAGGCCGCACAGCCGCAACCATTCCACCACCAACAACTCGGTGAGAAAATCAAACATACAAACGTTTACAGCTTTAGAGGCTTGTAGGAGTCGAATCAGTAAGCAGAATTGATAATAAATTGTGACATTGTGAAAAAAATGGTGTGGCTGTGTCCCATAGGAACCTAAAAACTATCTCTGTGTAAAATTTTATTCAAATCCGTTCCTCCAAATCCTTAATAATTAATAACTGTTTTTTAATTATTGTATTACTTAATATCAATAACTGTTGCTGTCAACTTTGAAACAAAAGTTTTTAGGCAAATACGTACGAAAAGTAAATATAAGTAGTCTATGCCAAAACAATATTCTAACGGCAATTTGGTATTTACGTTTATTTTTAAAATAAGTAAGTTGCGCATGACTGTATGGCGCATGGCTGTAATACTTTGTGTGGTCATTACTGTGACAGTTAATCGTTTATGTGTTTATTGTTAAATATTTTTCAGAGTTCATCAGAGGAAGTGAAGTGTATTGAGGAGGAGGGGGAAGATGATCAGATGGCCAGCCAGGAGACCTTGCAACCCGTAAGTGAATAATAATTATTAAACGTAATTAGCTGTTCATTACTTATTTATTGAACATTCAAAAAAGAGAAAATCTTTTTGCACATTAAATATTCATGGTCTCACATAAGGGTCTGTTCACACCGAAACGCGACGCGATGCGAAGATGCTTGATAATCTAGTTAGTAAGTTTGTAACGGGTACAGTCGGGTTCGACTGTCTCCCTTACTCACCAACCAGAAACAGTCAGCCAAGCATGAATATCCCAGGGCGCCAGCTACTGAAGAACCTAATGATCAGCGGGAATACCTCAATAAAAATACTTTCGAAAGCTACAATACATTTATTAATTACCTTTCCTAAACACAAACAAAAGAAATACTTATACTACTTTACAAATTATTTACAATTTAATCTAAACGTATGACGAAAATATAGTTTCCTCTACACTATACTGCACTTGCACTTGATAAGCACACCGAAGTGTGTGATTGGGAGAATAAAATTGTGAAGGGGGTACCTCTGATGAAGGTCGCCGTCACCGCCGCCGTCGAGATTATGAGACGCTATGAATGGTCTTCGCAGGATGCCTCACCATTCAATGCCATCCACCTCACCGTCCACCGACGCAACAGCACAAAAGCACGGAGCTGCAGTTGGCTAGTAGCTCACTGGCCACGCATGTGGTCAGGCCAAAGCTCGTTGAATAGATCGCAATTAGTTACAGACAGAATTTGCCTGTAACACCCCTTGCATACAGACGCCGCTCGCTCAATCGTGATTAAAAATCGTAGTATTAATTTTTCCAAACTTGGAAATTAAATTAATTATTATCTCCGACAATCTGTCTTATCAGTGTGTTACAAAATGCACAACCGCTTCTTATCACATCTGTCGACCAAGAGAGCTATCCTCTTTCTTCTACCGACACTTTTTACTATCTTTATTTTTATTAATTTTTACTTCACCCGCGTACTGCAGAAAGTATGTACTCTCTTCTAAATTGATCAACTCCCACTTAGTACAAGGCTAATACGTCAGATGGCGTTACTAGTAATGAAAATATGTTCTCCAAAGTGAAGTAATGAATTTTCTATGTTACAAGTTCTATATAATAATTCTATTCATAGGTAGTTTCCGAACTACATGACGCTTGCACTGATATACTGTCCACTAATGTATGGTTAGCGTGGACTGAAATCCATTTTTCAACTAATTATGCGAGCGAAATTATAACAGTGTTATTATATTTATCGCAGGATGCCACGGACGAATTGGATAATACTTTTGCACCTACTAAGGTTTCAAAGTCTAAACTGCGACCTTCAGATCCTATACCAATTTGGTAAGTTTTTTTTCACCTCTCCAGCAAGAAAAGGGTGCTTTTGGTGCCTGAAAACTCGCAAAATCAAAAGTTACGCTTATAATAGCTCCCGTACTGAAAAGTGTATATCTTCTATTAGTTATCGTCGAAAGCTGAATAGAACTATTTACTACATAACAAGAAAAAAGTGTAAATTTTACCTCTTTACTAATGTCTTAATTGATCCAAAGTCCTCTTAAATGAGGGTAGTTTGATTAAGAGTCTTGTTACTCATGCGACAGCAACCTGCACTACACGGTGAGTGGTCACGAGGCGTCCACACTGGCCGCTAGGCTCAACGCGGAACTACGTGGCCGCGACCCTCCAGCCGCCGCTCACAAGGTAACATTGCCAAAACGCCAGACCATCCTTCCCTGTTGTTGTTGTTGTTTATTAACCCCCGACGCCCGATGCAAAAACTAGGTGTTTGTCGTGTGTGTCTGTGCAATCGCAGCACCCAAACGGTTGGACCGATTTTAATCAGTTTTTTTTTAGTTTGAAGGCTGACGTGATCGAGATCGTTTTTAGCCTATAATTTATGAAGATCTGTTAAGGCGTTTGAGGACCATCAGCCCATTTCCTCATCGACGAAAGGATTTCACTAGCTTCCACTTGTTCGAATGTTTATGTGAAATTTGGTATAATGTTGCGTCGATGGTATTTCCGTGACATGGTAATCTTGACCCGATGCTGCAGCATCAAGAGTCTGCAGGATACCGAACTCTTTAGCAACTTACAGCAGATATAGCGTGTTTAGGCTCAATAGAAAGTCAATTGTTTGTAATTTTTAATTACATTATTGTTAAATTTGCCACTAAATTCTTTTTATAAGAAACATAAAGTTGTCTTGGTTATAAAATTGAATAGTATAAATGAGATTAAACCATTGTATTTTCTTATTGATTTCAGTCCGAAGAGAAAACACCGAAGTATGGCGAGGAGACGGCGCCTCGCGCTCGGAGCTACGACCAGCACAAGCAGGAACAGCACAACGGTAAGTGGCCGCGATATCACAGACCTAGCTTGCCTGGCTGGTGTGAATTTATTTAACTAACACCCTCCTCAATAACAGAATTTTCCAAATTGTGTTTTCTCTTGTCTTTTATTCAATTGTCAAAAAGACATTCTGTAGCTCGGTTTAAAACTGTGTTAAATAAAGTGATTCAAATTATTATTAAATAAATAATTAAATTATTAAATAAATAATAAATTAATCAAGTGATTCAGTTCACAACTTAAAATTTTGCTAAAAATATTCAACATATCTACATACGCTTTGAATTCTATTGTATTTAATTGTTAGTTTAAAACGGGAACAAAACGCAAGTGAATCCTTATTGTGTGAGTAATAAGAAATGAATTGTGACGAACCCGGGCAGAGGGCGAAAGCGAGGACGCGCTGCTCGGCAGCCTGCCCGCCCCCAACGACCAAGGTCAGTCGCCGCGACACCGACCAGTCGACACACAACCGGTGATACACAAACATTCTATATACGTTACGGGTCTTCCTAAGGTGGACATTTCAATTGCACGAGTAACTTCTCTTATAGGACTGACCGTTTTTTGAAATTTGTATGATTTATATAATATGTTTAGTGACTCGCGTTTGAGCTACGAGATATCGATATTTTTCAATTTATTCCACTGTCAAAGTTTCATGTCATATAGTTTCTATGATAAAATGTTTAAAAGAAATTTATTTCAAAAAGCTATCGGTGTAGAATCTATATTTGAAAAATACGTGTCCATAATTCGTATTGTATCCATATACAAAATATATCAGTTTCAAAAATACGGTCAACACCAAAGAGACGCATTTTAGATACCGATGAATGTAAGTATGTTGATGTTTTTGTATATCTTGTACAGTTTAGTTTTAATTTTCTCCCAAAGGTAACCCTTTAAATAATATCTTGCCCATTTCGAATTTCACCTCGTACCAACAGATTTATTTAATATATGTATTTGGATTATATCTGGTGATGGTTACCTGTTGAAAACATCACTGTTTTTTATTCGGGTAAAGGTAGCATTTGAAACGTTGAAACGACGAGAAATATGAAACCCTCTGTATCGGTGGTAAGATTGCATGCACGAAATCCCTATGTGACGTCTGGCTTGTCGCGACAAGTGCTAAGATATTCACTGCTGTATTAAGCTGCCGTGAAAGCCTCTGAATTGTTTGGGTGTTATTTTGAAATAATGTTATTATTGTGGAGTGTGTAGATATTGGACCGCTGCCTGCCGAATCAGCGTAGTCCATCTCTTCGGTCGTTGTTAGCTCAGTCTGGCCGGTGATCTTGTGTGTTTGCGTTGCATTTTCGCTCCTCGCACGAGTGCGTTGGACTATTGTGGCGGTGCACCCTGTTTGCATGACACTAACTTTGCAGTTAACCTAGTTAATGTTGAAATTTATATAGGAACGTGCCTTTTCAGCCACAAATTTCTCCTCCGGTCATATGAGCAACGCTTTTATGACCGCTGGAGTGGTTTCTTGGTGCCGAGGCATACGTTCCCATAGGGCTCCGCAACACTCGTCAAACAGCACAATTTGGGTTACGGTACATCGTATACATTGTAATGTCCCACATAAGACTACAGATCTATCATCAATTCAAAACATCATTAATTTTGCATTACTTTGAGTTTGCACTGGCGTAACATCGAGAAAAAGAAATTGCCTTCTAAAAGTATATTTACTAATAAATGACATGTCTCAGCGACATTTCAAAGTGAATTTATTTAAGTAATTTTTATGTTTTAAGTCTAAACCTCTGAATAATTTACGAGTAGACCGAACGGGTCACTGAATAAAGCGTCTGTTTAAAAAGGTTGCCTGGTATCTTGGCAAATATCCTGCAGCGTTAAAAAGGGCTCAAAAGTGAATCTTTCAGAAAATTATGGCCCAGAATGGTATCTATCCTTGCCTGTCTTAGTACTTAGCGTAGTGACAAATAAATGTCAATATTTATACATGAATAAGAGACGTTTGCATCCGTGAAACTGACCTAATAGATTAAACTTCCTTCAGTAAGGTTTAAGATTGTAATGTGAACGTAAAATAATAAACTTACTTGATTACCAGGATTTTCGAAATACTAAGCATGTTGCGTCAGTGGAGACTTACAGTTTATAATTATATTTATGTATTTATTTTATTTTCATACTTTTCAACTCTATAATAATTAATTAATGATTTTTCTCTCTCTATCATCGCCCCGTCTTATAACACCCCTCTCGCCCCCATGTAACCGCACGCCGTCTCGGTGTCCCTAACGCCCACAAAGCAGTAGTCGTGCCCGTACTAACAGTGACGACGCCGTCCGGCCTCACCTCGCCGCCCCCCACCCCCTCCCCGGTCACGCCTGTGATTAACGTGGACGGCGTCGAGTCCTCCACTAACGAGCTACCGTTGTCCGCGATCACGTTCGGGCGGCGCGTTGCCTCGTGGCCGAGCGCCGCCGCCGCCTGTAGCGAATGCGTGTGGCGGGGCGCAGGGCGGCGCCAGCGGCACAGCATCGCCGGCCAGATGAGCTACCTCAAGATGCTGGGGCTGGGCGGACGCGGGAAGCCGTCGGGCGCAGCGGGACTCTTCAGCACCGCCGTCATCTCCGGATCGAGCTCGGCGCCCAATCTACGCGTCATGATTCCCAGTGCGGCGACCACCAACAGTGAGTATGAGGGGGATCCCGCGATCCTTGATCTCGTGGTCAATAGGTTGCATTTTTTTTAATTTATGTTATACAAACGTTCTGGTAACTTGCATACCTTCTAGGGCTGCCTGGCTACGCGAGACCAAAATATATTGATCTTTTTTATTTTTATCTTCAAGATCTATAAAAATTACCATATAACGCATCTAATGTTATATTTTGTAATTATGTACTAGAATATGTTATAATTATTATACAAAAAATAGGGCTTTAGTTACTTGCATTGTGCATTAAAATCACATATATTCGTTTTCCTGTAAAGATTTCATTTCCAGTTTACTATCATCGGATAGTCTTCTTACCCGTTTTTTGGTAGTTGATATCATTTAAACTCATTTTTTATAATATAATCATTTGAACAACTTGCGGTTTGACTTTTTTCTATATTTATGACAATGGTATTAGAAGAGACAAGGCTCGGATAACTTAGTTCAATATTGTTTTTAGAGAAAGCTAGTCCCCGCTTCGAGAGCCGCTAAGTCGCATTTCTTACTTTGTACAGTATTAAAAATAGACTTTATACATTTATTTCTTAGACAAAATTGCAAGCATAAAATCAATTTTACCTTTAAAGACAACATACTATATATACCTACTGATCACTTATTTCACAATATCCATATAATCAGTTAACATTACAATAACATTAACAGTAATATTAACATTAACAATAATATTAACAGTTAACATGTACAATAAAAATATTAATATACAAAAATAATAAACTAAAGGTAAACATGGTATGTAAAAGTCCTACCGTAGTTTATATTTCAAAAGTTATTTATTTGCGAAGCCATTTTGTTCACGAGTGTACATAGTGACCCGACGTAGCGGAGCTAAAAATGGTAGATGCCGAATAAGGTAGACAATGCAATGTGAGAAATGAAATGAGAAATTCAGTCGCAGCGTTGGAGGGGTTCGGCGGAGTGCCCGCAATCCGGCCGCTGGAAACGCTGCATAACGCGCTGTCGCTGCGGCAGCTGGACGGGTTCCTGGAGCGCGTGACGGCAGCGCCCGTGCTCTTGGAGGCCAACGCGTGGAGCGGGCCGTCGTCGCTCGTGTCCTCGTCGGGTGATATGGCCAGCGGCCTGTCCTCGGCGGGCCCCTCCTCCCCCAACTCCAACTACGCCTCCACTTCCGACAGCAAGAACCATGACGACAGGTGCGTAACACTAGCTCACACCTCTTCTCCTTATCAACGTCTGAAATGTTACTCATTTATACATTTCCATTTAACAGTTAGCGTCAGTTCACCGTAGAATAAGAAACTATCACTAGAAGTAAGATAACATTTTACGAATTTTTACTTTCACAATTTGAATTGTATTTCAATTTGAGCTACTTTAATGGCTGTAACTACTCAGACTGAAACATAACAATGCTCTAATATTGGGTTATGGGAAGCAATGGAAGATTGAATTTATAGTATTTTATTATTTTCCTTGTTAGGAGTCTTCGTATTTACTACTAAGGGGCGCAGTTAGAAAAGAATTGGCTAAATCACAAAGTCAAAACTATAAGGCTCTTGTATGAAACAAAGTATCCAAACAACGACAGAATGGATGACGTAATTTACTGTTGCATTTATCGTCGTCACTCGTGTTACGCTTGCTTACCCGTGTGGTTAGTTTAGATATAAAGAAAAATAGGACTTCGTAGATCACCTTTTCCAAATTATAAATATTTAATAGCATAATAAACTCTATGAAGGCTCTTACGCTACCTTTATTATTTCATTGCCTTTATTGTACCATTGTATATAAACAACACATCATCTCGCTGTTTACTTTTAAATTTTTAATTAATGAACCAAGGCCGAAATCTAGCTGTAGGTACATTATATCTTGCATAGTAATGTGCACATGCAGGAAAGATATATCGATAAACAGGTCGAAGTGGATGACTTATGCGCAGCGAGCACGTTATTCGTTTATGGGTCTGGCAAGCGTAATTTTTATTCATTGTGTATTCGAATACTTAAAGAAATTGTGGCTTTTGGGAATCTAAATCTATCCATGCAGAAGCACTACAAAAAGAAAAATCCAATTCGATGACGACTTTTAATCTTTTGTTTAGAATTTGCTAGAATTAAAAAAATTAGAAAATTCTATAAGCTGTACTTAACTACACGTTGCCTATAAGTGCAAGGGAGCGCGTCATATTCTCTGCTTTATTCAGACGTTTTATTATCGCGTCTGCAGCGAGGTTTCGGCGTAGAATCTGCGCCAAACAACTATCGACCTCTGAAGTTGGTCCCGGCGTTAGTTCGTGCAAGTACGGTCAAACGCGCGTTCCCGCTGATACATGTTTTTAGCTATTGCGACAACTTCAGAGGTGGATAATTGTGTGGCGCGGACTGTTTTACTTTTATTTTTTACTGTAATATAAAATGCTTAAATTGATTTTAATGTTTTCTCCTCTATTCTTTCTTTAGTATTAACTTTCACTACTATACTCTATACTTACCTACTTTTTTATAACGAAATCATTAATATACAAACACATTTAAACACGAAACCGTTTCACATATTTTCTTTCAAAGATAAAATCATGTACGCTCTGGGTATTACATTATTTTCAGTATGTAGTTCCTTTAAATACCTATATTAAATTCAGACGAGTTATTAGAAAAAGAGGTGGCATTACACAATTATCATTAAGATAAAATATAAGAAATTTTATTCTTATTACCTTTACTAATGACTTGAAAAGGAAGTAGTGAAAAGTGTGTGGGCCAGTGTACAGGAATGTGACAGAGACTTTATGGATTCCAGTAGCAATTGGAGTAAAAACGTGCCGAGCAAGCTTCCCCAGTGGGACGGAGAGGCAGCCACCTTGTGCGCGTTCGATGGCACGTTCATGCCGCCCGTCGCTCCAACAGGTACCAACTTACCACTATCTACTTATGACGAACCCGTTGGATGAGTGGTTGGGGTGTTTGCCTTAACGCTCTATTCTTGGGTTCCCGGGTTCGATTCAACTTTGGAAATGAACTTTTCAAAGTTGGCTCTGCGGGCCTATCTGTGGTTTTTAAAACCTATGTCGACATTAAATTGGAAATGATACTTTGTCAAAATTAAAAACCGCACAATAACGTTAGACATTTTGACAGGTGCTTAGTCAATACCAAAGTAGACAATTGTAGTCTCCAACCGCATCGAGTCGATAACCACAGCAAAACCACATATAGAGAATACGGGCCCTGGTCTGGATTTGGAAAGTAGTGGCATGGCACACTGCGTTTCACAGTCATTTGGTCAGTCCGTCTGGCGGCAGTAGCCACCCCTTACAAGAAGACCACCGTGAAATAACAGCACGTTTGCTGTTGTGTTTTGGTGAGTGAGTAAGGGATGCCAGAGCCTATTTCCCTATCCCTTATCTTTAATCCTACTGTAGTCGGCAGCGCATTTGCAGCACATGCGGCGTTTCTTGTGCGACGGTAGCCACCTACAATCAAGTGCCGACCTCAACATTAAAAAAAAGTACTAAACGCCAAACCAACCAGTAATCGTACCGCACACAAACCAAGCACCGTGTAACTGTAAACAATTGAATACCACACGCCACAAAACAAAAAATGAACTTGACACTTACTAAGTAACACACGTCAAACCATCACAAGACTACAAAGCACCATAAGCTAACTTTCCCATACTATTCTTTTTCATGTGTAAAAACTTCATATACGCATGGTTTAAAGCAATATTTACCTGATACAATCACTCACTTCGAACTGTTCTGTGCATGTAGAATTGTAGACTAATTAATGTGAAACAGTGTGTTTCTTATTCGCAAAATTGCACTTCTATAAATATAAAAGTTTATTAGTAAAATATAGAACATCATCCGTAAATTTTATTAAATTTGAATAATATATTTAAGAGAATTCAATTATGAAAACATTATTTACACTGTTAAATGACTAGTTACTAGAACAATCTTAATCTTTCACGCCACCACTATGTTCCACTGAATATGTTAACGCTGTATATGTATCTTGTCGAAACCATCAACGTAACATATTCTGCCAATGAATGAAAATAATGAAACGGTTGTTGCACTGCAGGTTCATCTATCAGTGGCGACTTGACGCCCGTCTCGATAGCTTCGGAGCAAGACGTCAACAGCAATGAGGCCACAGCCGGATCCATTACAGACCACGATCTATTGGTGATTTCATTTTTCTTTACCTAAGGTTTTTTGTACAAGAGTAATACAGTAACTGGAATCTTGCTCTAACTTCTTTATGATTTTATTTTAGTTTATAATCTCTACTAATATTTCACGATAAATTGTATTAAATTAATGGTAGTATAGCAATATCTGTGCACTACAAATAGTTTGGTGGTGCTATATGATCGAAAGTTTTTGATGAGGGCTAATATTGTAAAAATATTCTTTAATTTTTTTTTATATTGTAATTTCAGAGTGGGGGTGAGGAAGATGAAGAAACGTTATCAATGGATCCGTACGGTTCACCACCCAGACGAGGCTACCAAACTGACCTCAGTCCGGACAGACTCATGTCCTCATTGAGGATAGTGGAATTGAGTCAGCCCTCCACCAGCGACGCGAGAGACTTTTACGGGCTCACTCTACAGCAAACCAAGGAGTGCTTCTATAAGGACATGCCATCGAGCAGTGTCAACTTCAATGTGGACTGTGATAAAAACAAATGCTCCAAGGACGACACCTTCGAGTGCACCACCAATATGGAACCGTTGAAAGTGGACAAGAATAAAAATAAAAAGAATGACATTGTGAACAGTGACAGTAGACGGTGTAGTGATAGTTCACAGAAAAATAATGCTTTACCTTTAGTTCCTGGAAGTAGATTTACGACGACCTTGGTAGCCGAGGATCAGCTGCGGGCGGACACGACCGAACAGAGTAAGTCAAGCAGCAATTTGTGTGTTGTCTCTACGGGCGAGCAGAGCGTGACGGACGTCAAGTCCGTGACGTGTGTCACGTCACCGCCGCACGTCACGAAAGCGAAAAACGTTACCGTCAAACCGGGCTTCACGATTGCGGATCAATGAAAACGCAACACGATCATACTGTATTAGACAACTTTATTCGCTAGCGTCTCATTTACACTAATAATGTGCATTGTTTGATATATATACAGAGTGGAAAGATAAGTCGGGCCCTGGAGGGAAACTACCTTAAATCCTTAAGTTAGCTCATTTTACATAAAGGAAACATTCCTTTATTTTTAAAAAGAAACAAAACTGCATTCAAAGATTTTCTAAAACTCGCTTGGCTCGCCCGGGACTCGAACCAACTAAAATTAAAAAAAACAAACACTATTTTATTATACTAATCGATAGGATTATTATTCAGGATAAAATTTCTCTAACAAACATTTGGTCTTGCTCTCGTCTGTCGTACAAGATATCCATAAAGAATACCTATTTAGTACACAAGTTCTTTAATGAACGTAATAAAGTACTATTTTCTCTATGACGTAATGTAAAAAATGTTATTTATGAAACCTGTTATGACACCGTGCAAGAGCTAAGGGTTGTAGAAAATGTGACATGTAATGTGACATTTTTATTATTATTTATTTCAATTATTTTATTTTATTTTTTTATTTTTATTATCATTAGTATTATAGTTTAGATTAGATTAGATTTAGGTTTAGTACATGGGATGTTGCTTGGAGCTCTTACTGGTGCATGTTGAGCCTCCTATAATTGCGGCAGAATCCGCCTAGTGCCAATTATTCTGAACAACGTGTTTTAATTTGATGCCTGCCTAGTTGGGGGCCTTGTTTAAAAAAAATGTTATTAGGGGCATACACCACAACACTGCTGAAGGCTACAAGAAATGAATTTCAACGGAGACTAAATTTGTGTATCCGGAACGAGGGGGCTCATTTCGAACAATTTATCAGTTAAATAATTTAAGTATAACAAATTGTTAACAAAATAAAGTTAATGTTACATTTTACGATCATTTTTATTTTTAAGACCAAATGTTTGTTAGAGAAATTTTATCCTGAATAATAATCCTATCGATTAGTATAATAAAATAGTGAGTGTTTGTTTTTTTTAATTTTAGTTGGTTCGAGTCCCGGGCGAGCTAAGCGAGTTTTAGAAAATCTTTGAATGCAGTTTTGTTTCTTTTTAAAAATAAAGGAATGTTTCCTTTATGTAAATTGAGCTAAATTAAGGATATAAGGTAGTTTCCCTCCAGGGCCCGACTTATCTTTCCACCCTGTATATATATAATATGTTTCGTGAAAATCAAAGCACACATCCACATTATATATGTTAGGAAAGAGGAATGGTGATATTGAAAGCAGTTTCGCTCTCTTTAGTTTGAAAAACAAAAAAAAACTACTTTTTTTCCACTATTCCTCTTTGTTACAATCAAACGGCAATCCATCTAGTGTAATCAGTTTATCCTAAGCCATAATGACAAAGTATGAGATCGACGAATAAGGGTCAGTTCACACTGAAACGCGACGCAATGATTTTAGCAAACACTCCTTTGCATGCCTCGGCATGCGTCACATGCCACGACGCGGAACGCTAAAGCCTCTTTGTATTGTAATAAACGAGTGCGATTGCTAAGATCATATCAATGAGGTTAAAAATTTACATGTTTAGGAAAATCGTTTAATGTGCCGTGCCATACAGTCAGTCAGCGTTGGCCCTTATACTAATCGCGGCGCAACGTTACGTCGCCGACACCAGTTTCGCGTTACTCACTGAACTGCGTACTTTTTTGTGTAGTAAATAAGATCTATATTATTTTTAAAACGTGCGCGCCGCATGGCGTCGCGTTTCGTTGTGAACTGACGGCTAAGTGGTAACTAACTATTGGCTTAGTAGCCAAAACGCTAATGTTCCCATTATTAAATGTTAAAAATATTATAAGTACATTCATATATGTGTTTTTATACAATAAAATATTAATTATTTATATCTGCAAGGAAGTTGCTTGTTGATAAATTTTACAACCTTTTCATTGCTTCGAAACCGTAATTGTCTGCTATGAATGTAATTTGATATTTTTTTAAATTTCTGCACTTTTTTTTTTCAAATTGTGTACGCTTTTTGTTTTACTTCCAGGCAATTCATGACATTGCTTTTCAATCTCATGCCCTTTAGTAAAGGTGAGAAGGTTTCACGTTAATTGTTGAACATATAAGTTAACTGTGTGTTTTATTTATATAATAATAGTGAAACACTTAGCAACTTGAACTTTGTATTTTATAGTGTGATAAAATTTTCAGATTGTGATCGACAACACCCTGAATAAACATGAAATGAATGAACGCTTTATTCGGTAATTCGAAATATCAACTACTTATACATTTTTTTTTTCAGTTAGTTGTATGAAAAAAAAACTTTACATTAAATATTACATTTTAAATAAAATTTATATTTTAAGAATTTAATAAATTTATATTCTGGATGAAATGACTTTTCTTTTAACTTATCTTTAACTTAACAAGAACTTGCTAGTTTAATATAGCGTAAAATAGTATGGAAATAGCTATGAAATTTAATAATATAGTTATTTTTATGAATGAATACATTTCTAAATTGCGTCGCACTTCTTAAATAATATCATTTCCAACAAAAAATTGTAGATTGCATCCTGCATGCAGTTATATAAAAATATTTTAAACTATTATACAAGAACCGATATTTATTCATTTCAATGACCATATTTGGCCCCTGTTATTGCAACAATCACTTAAAAGAAATTTTATAATCCATTCCAATGATAGGAAAACGTTATTATAATAAAAAATAGTTAAAAACATAAAATAATTTCTAAGAAATAACGAACATTTCTGACCAACTAATTAGCGAGGTGAATATTAAAAAATCATGCCCAACAGGAATTTAGATGAACAGCTGTTTTAATTATTGAAGTCCAAACAATAAAGAACTTTGGGATCGTACAGTCAGCGTCAGAAGTAGATGAGCATCTGAAGTAGGCAAATAATTGTTGGCATTTGATTTTTCGGTAACATCTACACAACAGATTTCAAATTTATGTGAGATTCTATGAATCCAAATATATCAACACTCATTATGTCATATACTTCATTACAAACGGAAAGTCTTTTTTATGTATACAATCCAATCGCCAAAAGTATCCAAGAACCGTCAGCCTGTCTGCCGGTCTAACAAAAGTAAAGAATTGTCAATTTTCAGTTCAGTAATTAAGAATAAGAAACTAGTGAACCTATTTTTTTTTATATTATATTATGTACCAACCGTTGGTATATAAATATTTAGGTACTATTGATCATCAACACACATCCTAATACAAAGCACGAGGGCCATTCGAAATTTGAAAAATCTTTCACTCATAACTTCTCAATTACATTTAGATACACCTGGACAACTTAGTTAATTATGAAAATATGATTGTATAGAAAATAATGACATTTGACTGTTTAGATATTTTTGACACGCGTTGAATGTTCACATTAATTAGAGTACTTTGGAGTATAGATATATATAATCGATCCTCAAAGTGTGTAGTGTTATTTGAGTACCTAGACAGATATGATATATCTGATACTAACTGTACTATGTGTATATCCACAAGACTGGATAGCTTAAATAAAATTAGCTTAAACCATATTAAGATGTATCATAAATAAAAATAATGACTTAATTATGTCAACATAAGATCTCCATTCAATCGAAAAAAATACATAATCAGTCAAGTTTTAATCAGCTATTTAAAAAACAACTTATTTACTACTCTAGTTTAAAAAACATTCAATCTATATGCTAAATTATAGTTATCCATTCCATATGTTCATTCAACAATTGTAACGAAATTTGATTTTTTATTTTACAGCTTTTTAACGCGCGATTTTTTTAGCGAGGTCTTTCTGTATAACTTTTTTGATTCCAAACCGATTGGAATGAAACAGAACAAAGACTAAAATTTTACGGGAAGCTTGCTACAATATATCAGTGAAAACCGCATTCAAATCCGTTAAGTCGTTTCTGAGATCAGCATGCACATTGCACATACACAAAAATTCTAAATACTATTTTTAGACCACATGTACAAATAGTTTTTTTTGTAAAAATACGTACGGCACATTTCCTATTTTATTATATGTATAGATTGGTCCGTTGATCATGCAAAAAATAGTATTACCGTGAGGCATACTTTTTAGGCACTTTTATTTTTAAATTCCCCACTGTCCAATTAGTTGGTAAACAAGTTGTTCTGTAAGTCAGAAAATTATAATGATCTTATAGATATAATCATTTATGAAATTTATAGACATTTGGTATTGGCAATGAATCAACTCTGAAAGAAATTTCATTGAAGTGTTAAATACCTATATTTATATTAAAAAATTCTAGACATTTGGTATGCTACTACTACGTACATTTAAAAAATTACAAAATTGCCAGCAAGCTGATTCTTTTTTTTTTAATTTTACCCATGCATACCACGCATATAAAACTTTAAAGCTCATAAATGAATAAGCTAAGCTTATATTTATTAATAATGACCAGACAACATTAAACAATTTTATTTTTACACAGTAAAATTACTCCACTTTTCCTTGTTTTTCCACGCCTTTTGTAAAACCAAACAACGATTGAACACTCTTGAAAGCATTACTTTGCTGAACACCTGGAGACAGGGCGAGCGCCAATGACACAAGGTACAGCAGAAACATGTTGTTCATTGCGTGCGACACCCAAGCTAGTGTTCCAAGAATAACCGTTGAAGTGATCAGATGCTGAAACATAAGTTACCCATGCAGTGTTATACATATATCTGTGTACCGGAGGTATACTGTCCTGTCCATTTAAAAAAAAAACACTTTTTTCCATATACTCTTTTAAGTGTCGAACACAAGATTTCTCCACATGGACGCTGTGAGACCGATTTTCAAAGTTGCTATATAAATTCTGTTGTCAATACTACATATAACGAAAATTTATAAAAAAAAACTCACCAAGATTGGATTGTTATGCTTCATGGAATACAAAATTTCGATATTTCTGAATAGTTTATTGTAGTGGATGACAATAGCCTTGCAGATATCCTCAAATTTCTTTTCTTTCATTCCATTCCATGAATTTGCCCCATAAATAGTGTTACACACTATTGGCACCAAAAAGTCGAGTAAATTGATGAAAAGACCAAGTACTGCAAACGTTGTGATATAACTCAAATCCATGAGCCATATGATAAGATAGAGGAAAGAGACCGAGCCAAATATAGCCAAAGGATGCCACTGCTGCTCCCATAAAAAGACAGACTTAAGAGGTATCAAAACCATACGCCAGTTATCCAGCATTCTTTTGAGGGTTTTTATTTGTTCCTGAAATAATGTACCATTCAATTAATTGACACGTGTAATTATTACAATAGATTAACGTTAATTTAGATTAGTGGGCTTCGAATCTAGGCATTATTTTATTATAGTTCCATTAATTTCGCAAAATAACGATATAAGTATATATTATCACCTACATCTATTGTTGTAGTTTTAAACCTACCTCATTTTGTAAATTCACATCCACCATTTTGCAATATTACTTTTAAGGACTAACGAAATATATTGCAAAATTGATTGTAAAAGCAGTATTTTTTTAATAAATAATTGAATAAAATTTTGAGTAGGTACGAGCAAATCGACCAAAATTCAAAATATTCAAGAAAAGAAATAAAACAAAATTGAACCACAGACTAACCAAATTAACCGATACACAGACTATTAAATAAAATAAGCTACCTAACCATGGAGAATAGACTCTACGTTTTTCTAATTTAGAATCTAAACGCTATGTAACATCCAATCCAACGCAGAACGTACACTATATCTATGAAGGATAGCGTATGTATAGCGTGTCAGAACAGAACCATAGCAGTAGGTATAGCTTTTTTTTTTTACGAGCGAAGAAACTTTCAAAAAGTACCTTATGCCAAATACCGCATGCAAAGACAAATGTCATAAGGTTATGTGGGATTCTTACCGCACTAAAACTCCAACTCGGGATGGGTATGGTTCAGTCCTGAGGGACTTTAGAACCGTCACCGGGCGTCGGGGGGGCGAGAAGTGCCCGGCCCTTACAACAATAATGCTTACAAACTAACTTTTATATGAGGGACCGGCTAGCCCTGTGGGGCCACTTGCGTCTGCCGCGGCTAGAGCCACGGCAGCTACAAGTGGTCCACGGGCCGGGAGGTCCCTCGCAGGCGCTGGGTCCTGGTCGCGCCTCGTGGGTGTGGAGCCGCGTGGCGGTCGTCCTCTTCTGATGTGGTGGTCCAACAGGATGTGTCGGGGTCTTCTTCTGAAACGAGAAAGAGTGTGATTAGGATCGGGGGTGTAGGTTAGAGAGCTGGACGCTAGCGGGTTGGGATGGTGGATGTCATGAGCGTTGAAGTACGCTAACGACAGGGAGGTGGGTTTAGTTCGAGTGGTGGTGGCCATTGAGCTAGTCAAGAGCTGCCCTCACCCGACTGAGGGATTTGAGGAGGTGTTCGTGGCGGGCTAGCACCGCAAGAAGTTGCAGCGGCTGGTTGCTACAAGTTTTGAAGTCGTGGAAGAGGACATAAAGCTCCTCCACGTCAATGTTCTCAGAGAGTTCTGAGTAGAACCTCTGCATGCTATTATTATTAACCGGCGCGGGGTGTGGGTGACGGGCGGCCGTCGTCAACGGAGGAGGCGCGGGCCTCCCTCTGGTAGCACCGGGTGCTTGAGTGTGCGCGGCTTGGGGAGGTTCGGGCCTCCTCCAAGTGGCGGTGGGTGCAGGGGCAGGCGCGGGCCTTGCCCATGCTGGCGTGAGTGCCAGCGCGGAAGTTGCTTTCGGCAGCCGCGGGAAATGGTCTTCGGACCGCAGGGGCGGTGCGCGGGAGGACGCGGGTCCCGCTCTTGCGGTTTGCTGTGGGGATGGGCGAGGGGGTGCCCTGAAAGGCTTCCTCTTGGGAGCCTTGGGGCATCCGCGATAATTCGCTGGATGCCCGTACTCTCCGCAGAGTACGCATGCGGGTGGATCGGTCGCGTCCGCGGGTCGCGTGCATTCACGGGTGGCGTGAATGCTTAGGCATTTGACGCACTGGGGCGTCGCAAAGCAGTTACGGGCCGAGTGCCCGTAGAGTTGGCAGTTGTGACACTGCCCTAGCGTGTGACGCTTTCGAGGGTGTTCAAATCGGACTCCGGATAGTCCGTAGATCGTGGAGACGCCGAAAATGCGTTTCCCCTCGGGTGTGTTCTCCAGGACGAGGAGAACCATATCAAAAGGATTGCGGTCGCGCGAGTGCATCCGATGCACTTCTAGGATGGGGAGCCCTTGCTCCTTGAGGTCGCCGAGGATGGCTGCCTCGAAAAAAACTCGCGGGGGAGTCCTCTCGCGACGACGCGGAGGTGTCACTCCTCGGGGAGAGAGTAAGTATGGAAGGAGATAAGCTCCTTCCTCAAAATGGTGGTGAGAGTGCGGTAGTCGGCTACCGAGTTCACCCTGATGCTGATTGCGTTGGCTCCTGCGTTGGAGCCGCGGTATGACTTGATGCCCTTGCGAGCATCAAGTCCCTGACGCGGTCCCACTCCTTTTTCTCCCGGAGGAAAACAGGGGGTGGGGCCTTGACGGTGGTGGGCGCGGCCGCGGATTTGGAAGACGACGACGCGGGCGCGGAACGCGATTTCGTCGCTGATTTAGCGAGCGCGGTTCGCGGTGGGGAAGGGCTAGCCTTGGCGGCTTTGATGACTTCATGCTCGCGGGCATGCTTGCGCTTCCTGCGCGCGACAACGGTGAAGCCGTCGTCGTTGGGGGAGGAGTCGGACTCCTCCGACGAGGGGTCGCTCGAGAGCGGAGTCGGGGCGCGGCGGGAGAGAGTCGGCGATGGTGCCGAAGTGGCCTCCATCGGGGAGGCTGGAGAGTCCGCGGCTGGCTTGCTGGCCATCTCGATAATTTTGGCGAGTTCCTCGGGCTGCTCATTAAGGAGCAGCCGAATATGCTGAGCCATGACGGAAAGATCCATCCTGGTCAGAGGGGGGTCACGGGGAGAGTCCCCGGACCGGCGTGCTGATGGCGCGCCGGCGTGTGTAGTCCTAGCTGCTCTAGCAGAAGAGGGTAGGGCGTTCCGGGACTCCCGATTACGTGTGGGCTCCTAAGCCCCTACGCAACATGGCGAACCGCGAACACTATCTTATCCGCCCAAACGACTGCTAAAGAATGGGATGAGAGGATCGGAGAGGTTGGGAGGGAGACGGCTAGTGTCGACTAGGGGTCACCCCCAAGGCCGGTGGTTCTAGCCCCATCCAAGTTCTGTGGGTCCCAAAGGGGGACACACAGGCGTCTTGGGTCGACGCCCACACTAAGTTGTTGGCACCGATAGGTTGCTCCTAGTGTGACCGCACAACGCAGCGGATTTGGTATTGACTCTAGATGCGTCGGCCTTGCAGTTAAAACTACACAGGCAGACAACTAGCGTCACGTGAGGTGAGCTTGAGCGGTGGGCTTGAGCTTGAGTGGTCTCGGCGAGGGGCAGCGAGACGTCCGGCAAGAATAGCTTCTCAGCGAACCCTGGCGACACTTCGTTTTTGAGTAGGTATAGCATAGCATAAGGAACATAATATATACTCTAGCGCAAGGGTGCTCAACCCCAGGCCCGCGGGCCACACTATGGCCCGCGAATGAATTTTAAAAGGCCCGCGCAGGAAAGTTTTGAAATACGCACCAAATCGAAAAATTAAATCTCTTTTCAATTAATTTGGCTACAAAAAATATTGACCTTTTCCCCACACAAAAACATCTGAAAGAGGAGCTCAATACTGCTACTGTTAATTATTCTAAATACCAATCTAAAATTAGATGCTTATCACAGTCGTTTGAGAGGAGATTTCAAGACTTTGAAAGCAAAAAACAAAATGTACAAATTTTTATAAAACCTTTCATAATAAGTTTGGCTGAAATAGTTAGTTATCCTGCCAATATTCAGTTGGAAGTCGTTGAACTGCAAAATAATGATACGTTAAAAAACCTTTTTGCCAACAAATTGTCTTCGAAAGCACAAAATTCTTCAGAAGATTTTGCAGATTTCTGGAAATTGGTACCAAAATTCCAGCAATAACTGACCTGGCGTTACAGTTTCTAAGTAGTTTTGGATCAACATATGTCTGTGAAAAGATTTTTTCAGACCTTAATTATGTAAAAAATAAATACCGCACATCCTTAACTGAGCAATTGGGTTTTTATTGCGCATGTTCTGAGAGTAACTGAAATAGGAATTGTCAGTGGCCCGTCGTGAACGTCTGAATCCA
Source organism: Synanthedon andrenaeformis (assembly GCA_936446665.2). Classification (NCBI taxonomy): domain Eukaryota; kingdom Metazoa; phylum Arthropoda; class Insecta; order Lepidoptera; family Sesiidae; genus Synanthedon; species Synanthedon andrenaeformis. The sequence goes on along the minus strand of OW387780.2, from coordinate 10,576,637 downwards.
CCGTTTGGCCCGACTGTTAAAAAGGTTGAGCAGCCTTGCTCTAGCGCGTAGCGAGCATCGACTTTAGCACGAGTTTGTAATGACCGCTCTCTCTCGCTAGCGAGACAAAACTAAAAGTGAAACTTTTTCGGTATAATTGTTCATCAAAGGTAGCAACATTTAGATGTGAACATACCATCTTCTCGCAATATTCTTCTATAAGCAATTTGTAAATTTTAATACAAAAATTAGCGACCCGCCATCGGCTTTGCACGGACTCAATTTTATTCTGTAAACTAGCGATCCGTTCCCGGCTTCGCACGGGTGCAATTTTTTTCTGCAAATTAAACGTAGAAACCTTCCTCGTTTAACGCTCTTCCCATTAATGAAAACAGTATAAAAATCCGTTAGGTAGTTTTTGAGAATCGCAAACATACAGACAGACAGACGCGGCGGGGGGACTTTGTTTTATAATATTAAAAAACGTAAATTTAATAATGTTGTCTGCGTGAGCGAATTGATTTTTGTTTAATTGTGCTTAACTTTGTCTTTTTCCTGTGTATATTAGTTCAACTGAGATAAGAGAACGCAGTTCGGCGAAATATGGGTATATTCTATCTCAAAACTTCGATGATGAATACTAAAGCTGTCTATCAAGCTGAGTGATGATCGTTAGGCAGAAAAGATAAATGTTTCAACTTATTCGTGTACATAGACTTTTCGAGTTTAATTAGAATGATGCTTATGCATTAAGATAGCCTCACTCTACTTCCTTCGAAATAAATATAACAAATCACCCATCAGGTTTAACAAATTTTTAAATTTCTAAAAATTTTGACGTTCTGAAATTTCAAAAAATCTTATTAAATTATCTGAAAAAGTGAAGAAACTTTTCATAGAATTTTCTAGAAACTTCTGGAATTTTCTAGAAACTCCTGAAATTTTCGAGAAACTTCTAGAATTTTCTAAAAACTTCTAGAATTTTCTATAAACATCTAGAATTTTCTAGAATGTTAGCGAAAAAAAATCCGTTCCTATTAATAATACATAATGAGCGACTCAGCCAAAGAAAAGATATGCCGCAAGGAGAACTCATCGTATTGCATGAACCTTCGTTTCAGTTGTTAACAACAAATGCAATTGTTATGAACGAAAAAATTCTTTTTTTTTTATTGTCACAGGGTTAGTAACTTATTTTCAGTAAAAGAAAAAATATCGCGTTTGAAAAACTCGAATATATTGCATAGATCCCGTTTTTTATTGTTTATAGCGGCCCGCTCCCGGCTTCGTCCGGGGTGTATTTTTTCTAAAATAAACGTAGCCTAAGTTACTCCTTATTACATCAGCTACCTGCCAATAAAAGTCCCGTCAAAATCGGTCTAGCTATTTCAGAGATTAGCCGGAACAAACAGACAGACAGACAAAAATTGTAAAAAATGTTATTTTGGTGTATGTACCGCAATTTACATAAACAAAAAGTAGCCTATGTTACTCCTGACGACCCCCTCTTCATGTCTGCAAAGTTTCATCGAAATCGCTTCAGCCGTTTCTGAGATTACCCCGGACAGACAGACAGACAGACAGACAGACAGACAGACAGACAGACAGACAGACAGACAGACAGACAGACAGACAGACAGACAGACAGACAGACAGACAGACAGACAGACAGACAGACAGACAGACAGACAGACAGACAAAAATTCTAAAAAAAGTTATTTACGTTTTAACAGCGTGCGAATGACTCTCTAAGCTTAGTTTGAGGCAGTTTTTCGCAAATCACAGACAGACACTCCGATTTTATTTATATAGATTATATATCCTTATATATATAAAAATTACGTGTCACATGTTTGTCCACGATGAACTCCCAAACTACTGAACCGATTTTGATAAAATTTCGTAACTATATGTAATTTGGTCCAACTTAAAAGATAGGATAGTTTATATCTCATTTTGTTTATTATATTTTGCAAATTATATAATACTAGCGATCCGTTCCCGGCTTCGCACGGGTGCAATTTTTTTCTGCAAATTAAACGTAGAAACCTTCCTCGATTAACGCTCTTCCCATTAATGAAAACAGTATAAAAATCTGTTCGGTAGTTTTTGAGAATCGCAAACATACAGACAGACAGACGCGGCGGGGGGACTTTGTTTTATAATATTAAAAAACTTAAATTTAATAATGTTGTCTGCGTGAGCGCATTGATTTTTGTTTAATTGTGCGTAACTTTGTCTTTTTCCTATGTATATTAGTTCCACTGAGATAAGAGAACGCAGTTCGGCGAAATATGGGTATATTCTATCTCAAAACTTCGATGATGAATACTAAAGCTGTCTATCAAGCTGATAGTGATGATCGTTAGGCAGAAAAGATAAATGTTTCAACTTATTCGTGTACATAGACTTTTCGAGTTTAATGAGAATGATGCTTATGCATTAAGATAGCCTCACTCTACTTCCTTCGAAATAAATATAACAAATCACCCATCAGGTTCTGAAATTTCAAAAAATCTTATTAAATTATCTGAAAAAGTGAAGAAAGTTTTCATAGAATTTTCTAGAAACTTCTGGAATTTTCTAGAAACTTCTGGAATTTTCTAGAAACTTCTGAAAATTTTCGAGAAACTTCTAGAATTTTCTAAAAACTTCTAGAATTTTCTATAAACATCTAGAATTTTCTAGAATGTTAGGGAAAAAAATCCGTTCCTATTAATAATACATAATGAGCGACTCAGCCAAAGAAAAGATATGCCGCAAGGAGAACTCATCGTATTGCATGAACCTTCGTTTCAGTTGTTAACAACAAATGCAATTGTTATGAACGAAAAAATTCTTTTTTTTTATTGTCACAGGGTTAGTAACTTTTTTTAGTAAAAGAAAAAATATCACGTTTGAAAAAATCGAATATATTGCATAGATCCCGTTTTTTATTGTTTACTAGCGATCCGTTCCCGGCTTCGCACGGGTGCAATTTTTTTCTGCAAATTAAAGGTAGAAACCTTCCTCGATTAACGCTCTTCCCATTAATGAAAACAGTATAAAAATCTGTTCGGTAGTTTTTGAGAATCGCAAACATACAGACAGACAGACGCGGCGGGGGGACTTTGTTTTATAATATTAAAAAACTTAAATTTAATAATGTTGTCTGCGTGAGCGCATTGATTTTTGTTTAATTGTGCGTAACTTTGTCTTTTTCCTATGTATATTAGTTCCACTGAGATAAGAGAACGCAGTTCGGCGAAATATGGGTATATTCTATCTCAAAACTTCGATGATGAATACTAAAGCTGTCTATCAAGCTGATAGTGATGATCGTTAGGCAGAAAAGATAAATGTTTCAACTTATTCGTGTACATAGACTTTTCGAGTTTAATGAGAATGATGCTTATGCATTAAGATAGCCTCACTCTACTTCCTTCGAAATAAATATAACAAATCACCCATCAGGTTCTGAAATTTCAAAAAATCTTATTAAATTATCTGAAAAAGTGAAGAAAGTTTTCATAGAATTTTCTAGAAACTTCTGGAATTTTCTAGAAACTTCTGAAAATTTTCGAGAAACTTCTAGAATTTTCTAAAAACTTCTAGAATTTTCTATAAACATCTAGAATTTTCTAGAATGTTAGGGAAAAAAATCCGTTCCTATTAATAATACATAATGAGCGACTCAGCCAAAGAAAAGATATGCCGCAAGGAGAACTCATCGTATTGCATGAACCTTCGTTTCAGTTGTTAACAACAAATGCAATTGTTATGAACGAAAAAATTCTTTTTTTTTTATTGTCACAGGGTTAGTAACTTTTTTTAGTAAAAGAAAAAATATCACGTTTGAAAAAATCGAATATATTGCATAGATCCCGTTTTTTATTGTTTACTAGCGATCCGTTCCCGGCTTCGCACGGGTGCAATTTTTTTCTGCGAATTAAATGTAGAAACCTTCCTCGTTTAACGCTCTTCCCATTAATGAAAACAGTATAAAAATCCGTTCGGTAGTTTTTGAGAATCGCAAACATACAGACAGACAGACGCGGCGGGGGGACTTTGTTTTATAATATTAAAAAACGTAAATTTAATAATGTTGTCTGCGTGAGCGAATTGATTTTTGTTTAATTGTGCGTAACTTTGTCTTTTTCCTGTGTATATTAGTTCAACTGAGATAAGAGAACGCAGTTCGGCGAAATATGGGTATATTCTATCTCAAAACTTCGATGACGAATACTAAAGCTGTCTATCAAGCTGAGTGATGATCGTTAGGCAGAAAAGATAAATGTTTCAACTTATTCGTGTACATAGACTTTTCGAGTTTAATGAGAATGATGCTTATGCATTAAGATAGCCTCACTCTACTTCCTTCGAAATAAATATAACAAATCACCCATCAGGTTTAACAAATTTTTAAATTTCTAAAAATTTTGACGATGTTCTGAAATTTCAAAAAATCTTATTAAATTATCTGAAAAAGTGAAGAAAGTTTTCATAGAATTTTCTAGAAACTTCTGGAATTTTCTAGAAACTTCTGAAATTTTCGAGAAACTTCTGGAATTTTCGAGAAACTTCTAGAATTTTCTAAAAACTTCTGGAATTTTCTATAAACATCTGGAATTTTCTAGAATGTTAGCGAAAAAAAATCCGTTCCTATTAATAATACATAATGAGCGACTCAGCCAAAGAAAAGATATGCCGCAAGGAGAACTCATCGTATTGCATGAACCTTCGTTTCAGTTGTTAACAACAAATGCAATTGTTATGAACGAAAAAAATCTTTTTTTTTTTATTGTCACAGGGTTAGTAACATTTTTTCAGTAAAAGAAAAAATATCGCGTTTGAAAAACTCGAATATATTGCATAGATCCCGTTTTTTATTTTTTATAGCGGCCCGCTCCCGGCTTCGTCCGGGGTGTATTTTTTCTAAAATAAACGTAGCCTAAGTTACTCCTTATTACATCAGCTACCTGCCAATAAAAGTCCCGTCAAAATCGGTCTAGCTATTTCAGAGATTAGCCGGAACAAACAGACAGACAGACAAAAATTGTAAAAAATGTTATTTTGGTGTATGTACCGCAATTTACATAAACAAAAAGTAGCCTATGTTACTCCTGACGACCCCCTCTTCATGTCTGCAAAGTTTCATCGAAATCGCTTCAGCCGTTTCTGAGATTACCCCGAACAGACAGACAGACAGACAAACAATTCTAAAAAAAGTTATTTACGTTTTAACAGTATGCGAATGACTCAAAGCTTAGTTTGAGGCAGTTTTTCGCAAATCACAGACAGACACTCTGATTTTATTTATATAGATTAATAGAAACGGATTTTTTTTCGCTTAACATTCTAGAAAATTCTAGATGTTTATAGAAAATTCTAGAAGTTTTTAGAAAATTCTAGAAGTTTCACGAAAATTTCAGAAATTTCTAGAAAATTCCAGAAGTTTCTAGGAAATTCTCGCATATATGAAAACTTTCTTCACTTTTTCAGATAATTTAATAAGATTTTTTGAAATTTCAGAACCTGATGGGTGATTTGTTATATTTATTTCGAAGGAAGTAGAGTGAGGCTATCTTAATGCATAAGCATCATTCTCATTAAACTCGAAAAGTCTATGTACACGAATGCACCCGGGCGAAGCCGGGAACGAGTCGCTAGTCTAAAATAAACGTAGCCTAAGTTACTCCTTATTACATCAGCTACCTGCCAATAAAAGTCCCGTCAAAATCGGTCCAGCTATTTCAGAGATTAGCCGGAACAAACAGACAGACAGACAAAAATTGTAAAAAATATTATTTTGGTGTATGTACCGCAATTTACATAAACAAAAAGTAGCCTATGTTACTCCTGACGACCCCCTCTTCATGTCTGCAAAGTTTCATCGAAATCGCTTCAGCCGTTTCTGAGATTACCCCGGACAGACAGACAGACAGACAGACAGACAGACAGACAGACAGACAAAAATTCTAAAAAAAGTTATTTACGTTTTAACAGCATGCGAATGACTCTCTAAGCTTAGTTTGAGGCAGTTTTTCGCAAATCACAGACAGACACTCCGATTTTATTTATATAGATGACGCTTGGAGAATCCTCTGGAAACTAAAGGAAGGGCGAAGAATGGAAGCAAACAAACAATCTGTGCGAGCAAATTCTAGAACACCTTTTTTAACACGTGTACATAGACTTTTCGAGTTTAATGAGAATGATGCTTATGCATTAAGATAGCCTCACTCTACTTCCTTCGAAATAAATATAACAAATCACCCATCAGGTTCTGAAATTTCAAAAAATCTTATTAAATTATCTGAAAAAGTGAAGAAAGTTTTCATATATGCGAGAATTTTCTAGAAACTTCTGAAATTTTCGAGAAACTTCTAGAATTTTCTAAAAACTTCTAGAATTTTCTATAAAATTTACATAAACAAAAAGTAGCCTATGTTACTCCTGACGACCCCCTCTTCATGTCTGCAAAGTTTCATCGAAATCGCTTCAGCCGTTTCTGAGATTACCCCGAACAGACAGACAGACAGACAAACAATTCTAAAAAAAGTTATTTACGTTTTAACAGTATGCGAATGACTCAAAGCTTAGTTTGAGGCAGTTTTTCGCAAATCACAGACAGACACTCTGATTTTATTTATATAGATTAATAGAAACGGATTTTTTTTCGCTTAACATTCTAGAAAATTCTAGATGTTTATAGAAAATTCTAGAAGTTTTTAGAAAATTCTAGAAGTTTCACGAAAATTTCAGAAATTTCTAGAAAATTCCAGAAGTTTCTAGGAAATTCTCGCATATATGAAAACTTTCTTCACTTTTTCAGATAATTTAATAAGATTTTTTGAAATTTCAGAACCTGATGGGTGATTTGTTATATTTATTTCGAAGGAAGTAGAGTGAGGCTATCTTAATGCATAAGCATCATTCTCATTAAACTCGAAAAGTCTATGTACACGAATGCACCCGGGCGAAGCCGGGAACGAGTCGCTAGTCTAAAATAAACGTAGCCTAAGTTACTCCTTATTACATCAGCTACCTGCCAATAAAAGTCCCGTCAAAATCGGTCCAGCTATTTCAGAGATTAGCCGGAACAAACAGACAGACAGACAAAAATTGTAAAAAATATTATTTTGGTGTATGTACCGCAATTTACATAAACAAAAAGTAGCCTATGTTACTCCTGACGACCCCCTCTTCATGTCTGCAAAGTTTCATCGAAATCGCTTCAGCCGTTTCTGAGATTACCCCGGACAGACAGACAGACAGACAGACAGACAGACAGACAGACAGACAGACAGACAGACAGACAGACAGACAGACAGACAGACAGACAGACAGACAAAAATTCTAAAAAAAGTTATTTACGTTTTAACAGCGTGCGAATGACTCTCTAAGCTTAGTTTGAGGCAGTTTTTCGCAAATCACAGACAGACACTCCGATTTTATTTATATAGATTATTAACGTAGCGCCATCTGTTGATACCTATTCAATCCAGCAATTATTTATCTGAGTTCCAAAAGATTCTATCAGCTGGATTGAGTAAAAAATTGCACCCGTGCGAAGCCGGGAGCGGGCCACTAGTACATATTATACGTTACTCTACGATATATACCTACACAAACATTCTTCTATCACTCTTTCCATTAGTAAAAAAAACGTATCAAAATCCGTCGAGTAGTTTTGAAGAAGTTATGAAAGGGTTATTAAATTTAGAATCTAATCTAAAATACCTTAAAGAAAAACGTCCCATATTAAAATGTAATGTTGGTTTAATATAAATATAATAAATATTATAAAATTATACAAAGCAGTAAACATTTCATATAAAATATCAGATAAGTCTATAATAATTTCATCATTTAATTTACTCTTTTGAAGTATCTTTTCCCTGGAGTTGCAGCTCTTTCATGTGTAAGCGTCTGAAAAAAAAAGTTAATGAATAAGCCAAATTATTGACGGATTTGGATGAAATTTGGCACACAGATAGTTTACACACAGGGATAATAAGTATCAGATTAATATATCTAATATGCTTTATCCGGGAAAATGTTAGGTTACCAAGCGTCGTCCAAAAATAAAATAAATTAGGCCACTGGTCATATTTTTTATTATACATATATCAGGTGTCATATTTTTAATTTTTAATGCGAAGTTGCAAGCATCAACTAGTAATTTATAAATGCACTTACAACAATACATTCATCATCTGTGAATAAATAATGACGTCCACATTTTTCTCCTGTTTCTGGTATAATAGAATTTGTCACCATTTCGTTATCATTTGTAATCGTTGTTGTACTCTGAAATCACACACTTAATGAATCATCATGACAATAAATCCAATTTTTTAACAATAATACAATTATTGTTTTCTAAATTCCAATTTTATTGCAACTAAAAATATATAAAATGACAAATGGTATCCCTTAATTTTATCATCATTAGTTATGCCTCCCACTATGGAAGCAAATTTAAAGGCATATTCAAGTCAAAATAAGACATTGTTTTGTAAATTTATATGAAATGGTAATTTTGCACAGGAATCCGTGATCACTTGCCGGCTTTGAACTGATCACGTGAACTACATTCCCACCAGGTGTACTACCACACCTTCATATCAGATACCCATACAATAAATCGGATATGAAAGCTTTGAACAAGTGTTGGAAAAGAATGTTTAAGAATATCATTATAAAGTTACTTGATATTTACCTTAATAACAGTGTTAGGCATTTTCTCTTCATATTCTTCACCAAGTTTGAATGTGTAAGAAGTTGTCCTAAACAATGATGAATTTTTTACTGTCATAGTGTCATTATCTTGTGTGATTTCCATTAATGGAGACGAGACAGACATCATTTTGCGGGCCATTAGAGGAACACCTATAATATAAGATTATTTAAATGACAGTTTAACATACCTAATATTAAGAAAGTTTTTTTCTCCTATACGTACCAACTGCAATAAAGTATTCGTCGACATTTTCATTTTTGTAATGCTGATATTTTCCTGCTATAGAAGGCATGTTCGAATAAATTGTTCTGGTAAACAAACTTTTATAATTTATCTAATAGAATATTAGTGCCTGCCTATTCTTAAAAGGTGTATTCTGTGACTAAAAAGTTATAAAAGTTTTGCACCTTTAAATTTTGTTGATAATAATCATCAATTCCAATTACAATTATAATTATCTTTATCACTCACGTAAATTGATAACAGATTGATATCAACAAGGAACATACCTATATACTCTCCCCAGCACTCCCCAGTGAGAGGATATCTGAGGATATCAATCCAATCAACCGAATCCACTACTAACCGGTATTATTTTTATGCCTATTTGAAAAACGCCATTTTGGCGCTGTAAGCTATGGGGCGAAAGTACATGGAACTAAAATTAGTCATGCATAATTAAAATTGACGATGGAACATTTACAGAATTCACATTTCCTCGTGTTTCAAAATTCAAGCGGACACAAATAAACTTAAACACTGCCTAAGACATCAACAAATAGAATAAAACAGACACTATTATACATATCTATGGAATAAAAATACGCAAACGTCAAAATTAGTTCTCGGTACTTTCGAGCACTTTCGAGAGCAGCGTTTCAAAATTGTACAAGAAATAATCTGTCATTTGTATGGGACAGCCTGTCCAGAGGTATATATGGGTATATAGGTATACTTATATTACAGGTTGACCGAATCCGACATAAATAACAATAATTACCTAAGTATTGTCAACATAAAAAAGTAAAGTAATATCATGTAATATTTCAGTTTTAATAACCGAAGCTATAGCTTTACCTGGATTATTTTATTGATATTAAAAGATTTTTGAAAAATCAATAATTCAAAAATATTATTTATTCCTGATATTAAAGACAAAAAAAAGTTAAAGACAAACATTCATAATAATAGCTTGGCAAAAAAGTAAGGAAATCAAAGAACGGAACAATAGTATTGCCACTTTTTAATATCTTGACTTTTTTACAAAGCTGAAAAATATTTTAATTTTGATAATATACATATCTAAAGTTAATTTTAATGTATTGATAATATACATATCTAAGTTTTGAGCAAAATCAAATTTCGCACCATTTGTTTAAGGTCTTGGTCTACTGCAAAATATTTTGATACTTTTCATTTCGCAATTTTTAACCGGTTAATATTAACATAATTCGGTTCTTATTAGCAAATTAGTCATCTAGATATAAATTCTTTGTATCCTATGAGGTACCAATATTTTACTGCGCAACGGACTATATAGATGTTAATAAAAACATTTAACAAACTCCAAGTTGTAGAATTTATAGAACTATAATATGACTTTGACAAATAATATAGGGCTGTTGTTCTTTAGTTTCATTAGTTTGTTGGGCTGTTGCTTTTGAAAGCGTTCTGATACTTGATTTTGTTACAATATTAAAAGTACAAAAAAAAAAACTGTATTTTCATTTATATCGGAATTAGTAAGATACTTAAAACTATATATTACAAAATAAATAAACAAGGCTCTATGTTGTAAACATAAAGTGAATTACTGTTTTTAAAAAATAAAAATATATATAAATGTTTAATCAAAATTAGAAGCTTTGGTTTTGAACGTAAGGGTGTGTATGTATGTGATTCTGATTGTTCTGTTCTCATTAAAGTCTGACTGATGGATGTGACGTGATTCGATACGATACGAATGATATATGAATTAATGTTGTGATTATTATAACGCGAAACGAAAATTTATAAATAAGGTGCTTATTAATTAAGTTGTTTTTAGTTTAAGCTATAACTTTACTCAGTTTCGACCCAGATCTTTATGAGGACAAGTTGACTAGTGTTATTACAACATTTCGTTGATCGATTACAATATTTTTATATTGTTAACTTTTAGTGATTATTGTTAAAAATGGGTGATAAAGAAGACTATTTGACTTCCTATCGGGTCTTTTTTGAAAACTTTGCGGCAACTGTTAATCCTGAAGACCAATTGCCAGTTAATATTGCTGGATATACCATCACTGAGACAGAACTCCCTGGAGAAGTCATCTATTGGACTACTCAGTACTTAACAGAAAAGTAAGTGAATTACCTAGTTAGACATACTAAGAATACACCACACTAAAATATTACAAAAATATTTAACTCAGTTGTATTGTTAAGCTTTATTAATTCAAAGAAAAATAAATTATTGTAACAGAATAGGTGTCTACTAAAAAAAATTACATACAGATATCTTAAAGATAATCTTACTTTTTGCTTATATATACATTTTAGTGACTACATTTGACCAAAATAAAACATTTCACCAGTTCTTCAATACCAAAGCTGTACATTATAAATATATGATATTAAATAAGTATCTCCTTTTTGTTTACTAAAACATTTAGTATTTATTTAAAAAATAATCTAAACCAAACACGATGGAAAATTTACAGATATTCCACATCTTAACTCTTTAACTACTTATAGACCCACTAAAAATACAATATTTAGGACCTATTGACCCACAGGATTCATCTAAAATATTTTTGTTCCCAACGGATGTCGCATTCGCCAGAATATTTCATTGTTAACTGTTTTTTCTTACTTATCCAATTTAATAAGTTCTACTCACTTGCTAAATTTTAATAGCTATAGCTACAATAGAGTGACTCTCACAGGAAGGTTAAACTTAAATGAATCCGGCATAATTCAAGTATATCTGCTTATATTTGATAGACTGATTGCAGATCTAAGAGGACCAAAAAAATAATTAGAAGCCATTTTCATTTTGCTAACCATACCAATTTTATGATCCTCAGGCCAGTGTGGAATATAAAATAAGAGATGGGTGTAAAAAAATTCATCAGGTTAATAAATCTGCAAAATCTAATTTGACAATAATATTAATGTGCTTAAATATGCAAGTATTTAAAGTAGGTAAATTGTAAGTTGTTAAGTACATTGTATATTTTTAATTAGTAAGTAAGTTTTTTTATTTCTTGATCTAGTGAGTAAAAACTAGGTTTGATAGTTTTTTAGTGAAGCTAGTCGGAAATAAATTGAATAATAATTATCTTAATTTAATGGTAAACAAATCAAAATATGGATAAAATCCATTTTCATATTTTGTTTAAAAATGTAGGTCCCTCAAATAAATAATAGTAGACCAGAGTATATAAGACGGCTGTATAGGGCCCTAGAATTAACTATATTTGCGACTCTAAAAAAATATTTTTGGGAAAAATACTGAGGGTATTTCTTAATTTTAATTTCTTAGGGTAAAATCTTAACTTTGATTTTTTGGTCTAATTTCAATCAATAATTAAAATATGGAAAAATGTGACAAAATTTCCAAAATGCATAGACACTTTAAACATCAATGACATATATTAAGTATAATTAAATGAATATAATATCTTGTGGGACCTTTGTTGTTCTTGTTGTATCATCATCATCATTTACTGCCATGATGCTAACTGCTGGATATGGGCTGCCCACATACATTTGACACATACATAACATAGATTGCATTTGACAAGGTTACCACACTTAGCAATGATTATAATATTTTGCTTAATATAGTAACTATGTTGCTGCTTGTCTTTAAAAAAAAATATTTTACTCGCCTTGACAACACTTTACTTTCCCTTTTATAAAATTTTGCAGGGATAAAGAAACTGAGGCAGGCCTATGTCCAGCAGTGGACATCCTATGGATAAGATGATGATGATGATGATGATGATGATGAAAGTAAAAAAAGTAACATAAGTGTTCAAAAAATATAAAAGTTTTACCTAGGTATATATTTTATAGTCACATTTTTAACATCAATGAACTTTCTACTGGTCAATGACCTAAAAGACTCCAAAGGGCTTAACGTTTAGCTTTTGTAACAATAACCATTCATTTGTTCAGGTGTGCTGAACATTTTGTCAAATGAATACATGGCTTTGTTTAACTGTAAATGTTTGGTGTGTTTGTCATTGGTGGATTTTAATATGCACATAATATGCTGCTAATTTGGAAAAATGTACCCATCTATTATGTTCACTATTATGCAATAATTTTATAATTTGTCTGACAAAGACGATGTGAGTATTACTCATGCTATGTAGCCACCGTTCATGTGATCGTCAAACCGCAAGTGACGCGTGCACCTGCCTGTTGAAAACACGCAAAAATACGTCCTCACTTGTGTCCATACATTGTCGAGAGAGTTGTGGACTGGAATACAATGTAGATATTATATTCAAACAAATTACAAAGAACCTACTGTCATATTTATGCAATCAAATACAATTTGATTGATACTTCTTCATAACTCTTTACAGTATTATAATTTTTAAATTTAATTATTTTTAATTAAATTATATTTTTATAATATAAATTACCAAGATAAACCAAAATCGTTGATAAATCTACATAATTCAGTCAATGCAGGCAGGGTCAATTATATATCTTTTAAATGCTTTGAAAAACGTACTTAATCAATTATTATTATTTATGAGAATTTAGATGTTACATTAGAAACTTCATAAGAATTCCAAAAAATCTAATAGTGAAGAAATTTTTATTATTGAAATAAATAAAAAACCGCTTATTCATTCTTCCCACAAAGTCGGTAAATTTTACTTTTTCTTTGCTCAAGTCTAAAATTATAAAGAAAATATATTGTTTCAGGCCGTTTCCTTAAGCAACAGCTCTATGTAGCTGTTATTCGATGTTACTATTTTTGAAGCAGGATTTTAAATAAAACTATAAGTATTGTTGTGTGGAATAGTTGATTAAAAATAAAAACTGAGAAAAATGCCTTTTTTAAATCAGAAAACGTAAAAATTGTAATTTCAAAAGAAAAAAAAAATAGTAAAAGACTAGTATTTGGTAAAGTCTTCTCAATTAAAATGTTTTCATGAAATGTTCAAAAAGTAGGTATGCACGTCTCAGAAAGAAGGGACGCGGAGGAAGTCGCGGGCATAAGCTATTTGAAAATAAATTGAATCTTAACTGACATAACAACGATAAATGCCAAATGAATAAAGAACGCTTTTTAAAACTCATAAAGTATTACGTAAATCGTTATGAAACAATAGCCGTATGCAACTTTCAATTTATGAGTAACTGGAGTGGAAAGATTGAAATGTTGCTATGGTTTTTGTTTTGCGAATTGTATTAAAGTGATGTAGGTATCTAATTTCTCGATAAGAATGTGCTGTATGGCTGTGTTAATAGCAAATTTTTCGAACACTTCGTGTGAAATTTTTTAATTGAAGTATTTTAATTCTTAATCATAAATATAAGTAGATTCTACGCGATCGTATATTATTATAATATAATAACACGTGTATCGTGTAATTTCTGCTCGCTCTATTTAATTGGGCTTATGTTGTGCTGAATTGCGCAAAGTGAGCGGTTACTGACGCCAATGACCATCCACTTGTACTTATTATAACGTAACGACTGCATTAATTTCACATACAATATTCAACTTGCTTCAAACTGCAAATTTCTTACGAATACAACAAGTTTGCAATGGTTATTATCGCGGCTATCTTAGATTTTTTATCTAGTACAATGTCATGATAACAAGAATAATGTTTGTGCAAAACCTAATTATTAGGTATCAAAATATTTCAAGATTCAAATTTTATAGTTATACTGTTCGATTGCTATGTCAACGCAATGAACCCAAACTTTCAGACGGTCCGTACAGTGGGCTTGCGATGATCGACCTAAAAAGGAACTGAAACGTTAGAACTAAGTTAGATTCTAAAGAAAGTGTAGTGTGTCATATCTACAAGGCGGGCTGAAAAGTTCTGAGCCTAAAGTAGGTACTTGTAGGCACTTTAATCACTCACTCAAGTAATCACTAGTAGAGTGACATCTAATTAGCATATAGGGAAAGTATTGTCTAATTAGGACCATTATAGTCCGAGCAATCGACCTGTAAACATCATCATGTCTGAGTCATCGTTGCATTTCACGAAATTGTAACATCGTGCCGTAATAAAATTCCTTGTAAAAAAGGGAAAAACGGCAAAGGAGATTTTTGAAGAAATGTCTGCAGTTCATCAAGGATCTGGACCATCGTCAGCCACAGTCAAACGTTGGGCAAGACTATTCCAGCAAGGTAGAGAGTCATTGGAAGATGACCCCTGCCCGGGGCGACCAAACACCGCCATCACAGACAAAAACATCGCCAAAGTGAAGAAAATTGTATTGGAGGACCGTTGAATAAAAATATGGCAGATAGCAGAAGAGTTGGTCATGAGTAAGGAACGAATTGGAGACATTTTGCACAATCACTTGCATATGAATAAAATTAGTGCATGTTGGGTTCCAAAAATGCCGCTCGAGAAACAGCCACGAGTTGAAACTTCTCTGGAGTTTATAGACTTGTGCAAGGAAAATTTGGACGAAATATGTACCCGCATTGTCACCGTAGATGAAACGTAGATTCGACAATATGATCCAGAATCAAAACGAGAATCAATGCAGTGCATAGAAAAGGGAGAAAAGCCGCCAAAGAAGTTTAAAGTCGAAAAGCCGACTTCGAAAGTCATGGCCATTATTTTTTGGGATTCGGAAGGAATTTTGCTCATTGACTACCTTCCAAAAAAAACTACAATGAACGCCACGTATTATGCAGCACTTTTGAAAAAAGTACGCGATCTCATTGTGGAAAAAAGAAGAAGGAAAATCAGCAAAGGAATTTTGTTTTTGCAAGACAATGCGCCAGTCCATACGGTGCGAATTGCGATGCAAGCCCTTCGAGAAACTGTCTTTGATGAAGTTAACTACCCACCCTACAGTCCAGACCTGGCTCCCAGCGACCTTCGTGGACTAAAAGATGTGAGAAATGCGTTGCATTGGAGGGAGATTATATAGAAAAATAAATTAAATTTAGATAATTATCTGGTCTTTTAATACCTTAGGCTCAGAACTTTTCAGCCGTCCCTCGTATGGTGAAACAGGTAATTATTAACGCCACTGAACGTCACGTGTTCAGATAGAGTTGCGCTAGTAAACAAACCTACAGACATGAAAATTTTGTGCTCCTACTATCGTAAGCTAGGGCATACACAGACAGACGTACTTTACATAAAAAATGTAGGTATCCTGAATACTATTTATTGCAATTCAAA
Source organism: Synanthedon andrenaeformis (assembly GCA_936446665.2). Taxonomy (NCBI): domain Eukaryota; kingdom Metazoa; phylum Arthropoda; class Insecta; order Lepidoptera; family Sesiidae; genus Synanthedon; species Synanthedon andrenaeformis. The sequence goes on along the minus strand of OW387780.2, from coordinate 10,560,539 downwards.
TTACAATAAATTTCTGATTGTGTTTGAATTTAAACATAATTATTTGAATATACATAAGGGCCTATATTTACAATAGGGGTAGGTACATATATTAAATGTTATGTTAGTTGACAAACTACATGACATTAAAACAATATTATAATAGTGTACATTCTACGACAAGTAGTCATTGAAGTGCTAAATAGTTTTTATTGGATATATTTAGCAAGTCTCAATAAATAGGCACGTGCAGTGGTCTCGAACGTCATAGAGCGAGATCGGTAGAGTTGCCAGCTAAAATCGGTGTATTTGTACCCAAAATAGGTATTTGACAAAAAAAAATACAGTATTCAATCAAATTCGTTTATTTATTGAAAAAAAAAAAACTTACAGACTAATTTATAACAATCACACTTAAATATAATTCTCGAAACCTACCGAAAAATCGGTAGGTTCGAGAACACTGGGCACGTGCCTCTTGGCACTTGTACTTTTATAATGCTGTTCTATGAGATCATCACATGAATAAAAAATTATGTGACAATTTATATTTTTGCATAGAGCTATTTAAAGGTCAAATGTTTTTACAGTGATTGTAAAATGAAATATTAAAAAAGTTATATATACAATGTGCCCAAAAAAAAAGTGCTCAGAGGAAGAGATAAGAAAGTTCACACAATTTTATCGACAAAAATGGACAAAATATTTTTTTGCTTCTTTCAACTTTTTAATCAGTTTCTTACATTACACATGAATTACATTATGTCTACATTTTATACCTTAATATTTGTGATGTAACTACAACTGGGGCCCTAGCCAAGATGCAAACGCAGTGCTTTCTACAGTCGTAAACGCTACGCTACGCTACGGACAAAGCTTTGTGATTGGTCAAAATTTTATGTGGGCGTTACAACAACCAATCACCGGGCTTTATTGTGTTCGCTCCGTAAAGTTCGCTAGGGAGCGTTTTCTTTAATGTACATCTTGGCTAGGCCCCCTGATCTGAAAGAGATAGAACATTGATTCTTTTTTTGTTTATTTGTAAGAATAATGCAGTTTACAATAAATAAATAAAAATAAGTTTATTACTAGACTTTTTACGAAAATATTTGCTAGGATATGAAAAAATTACTTTTTTTTAATTTTGTAAACTTTTATTTAATTTTGAAATGTTAAAGTTATGAATTTGGCTTGCGTTTAATTATAAATTAAAAGGGAAGTAATGTACTACATGGTACACTTTTTTTTACTTAAATTGGTGAAATATTTCAAGAGTTCAAGCGCAATGTTTAGACCAAGGCATTTTCTAGGCTCAAAATAATAAAAAGACCATAAAAAAACGGACACGCCGATTTATGCCTTACGCATTTTTTGGCGATAAAATTGTGTGAACTTTCTTATCTCTTCGTTTGAGCACTTTTTTTTGGACACATGTGTATAAATAAATAATAACATAAATAAAATTTATTCACAAACAAATTACAGTAACTATGATAGCATGAACTATGATATACAATAACAGAAAATATAAAATTGAAATAGTCAAAGGTAAACTCCAACCAGGTTGGATATGCCTGTATCTCGGGATACCAGTGCTTTTGAAAGCGATTTAAATCTTTGTTTGAAAGCACAATAAAATTGATCATGGGCAATAAAAGTACCAAATTAAATTGAGATTATTATGAAATCGTATATGATATATTTATATGTAGTTATATGAAAGTATGATCTATATACGAGGGCGGGTCAATAAGTCCGTGACTTTTTGAATTTCTGACCTCTTTACTGAAAAAGCAACACTACTCCTGTCAACAGGCATCTGTCAGTTGACTCCTGTCAAAATTTGAACTTGCTGCGTCAGTTAGTTTGTGTTTGACAGCTATCTTTATCAGACTACCCAGTAATTTGAGGAAAAAATGGAAAAAAGTGAATTTCGTGTCCTTATTAAGCATTATTTTTTGCGAAAATAAACCATTACCGAGACCAAGGCTAAGCTTGATAAATACTATGGGGACTCTGCACCATCGATTTCAATGGTAAAAAAGTGGTTTACTGAATTTCGTTGTGGCCGTACAAGCACTGAAGATGCCGAACGTCCTGGACGCCCAGTTGAGGTCTCTTCACCCGAAACAATCGAAAAAATTCACGATATGGTGTTGGCCGACCGAAGATTGAAAGTGCAAGAGATTGTGGAAGCCGTAGGGATCTCGCATGGCTCAGTGGTTTCAATTTTGAATGATCACTTGGGCATGAGAAAGCTTTCCGCAAGATGGGTGCCGCGTTTGCTCACAGTCGACCACAAACGCAATCGTGTAACAACTTCACAGGAAGGTTTGGCGTTGTTTAATCGCAATATGGAGGAGTTTTTGCGCCGTTTTGTAACCGTGGACGAAACATGGATCCATCACAACACACCAGAGACCAAACAACAGTCAAAACAGTGGGTTTCTAAGGGTGAATCGGCGCCAAAGAAGGCCAAGGTGGGTTTGTCAGCCAATAAAGTTATGGCGACTGTTTTTTGGGATGCACGCGGGATAATCCACATTGACTACCTTCAAAAGGGAAGAACAATCAATGGGGAATATTATGCCAACTTATTGGACCGATTCAATGACGATTTGAAAAAAACCGACCTCATTTGGCCAAGAAAAAAGTTCTTTTCCACCAAGACAATGCAAGGGTGCACACATGTGCAGTTGCCATGGCAAAAATCCATGAATTGGGCTATGAATTGCTCCCTCATCCGCCCTATTCTCCAGATTTGGCTCCGAGTGACTACTTCTTGTTCCCAAACCTGAAGAAATGGCTTGGTGGAAAAAGATTTGACTCCAATGATGAAGTCATCTCGCAAACAAAGGCCTATTTTGAGGACCTCGACAAATCATATTTTTTGGAAGGGATAAAAAAATTGGAGAAGCGTTGGACAAAGTGTATAGAGCTCAAGGGAGACTACGTTGAAAAATAAAATGATTTATTTATCAAAAAATCTGTGTTTTATTCCAAAAGTCACGGACTTATTGACCCGCCCTCGTATATATAAAAATTTCGTGTCACATGTTTGTCGTCGATGAACTCCTAAACTGAACCGATTTTAATAAAACTTCGTAACTATGTGTAATTTGGTCCAACTTAAAAGATATGATAGTTTTTATTTTGAACCCGGGCGAAGCCGGGAGAGTGTAGCTAGTATTAATATAAATATTTAATAAATATTTTGTAGAATTAAAAGTTTGCAAGTTTGTTTATAGTTCGTTTTTGTTTTTTTAAGTGAAAATTTAAAAAAAAAAATAATTAAAAATGCGCGTTGGGCATTTTTGAGATGGGAAAATTTTTTCAATAACTCGCGACCTGTTACTGTAATCGTGTAACCGATTAATTTAAAAAAAGAACAATTTTGAGATGGGAAAAAACCCATTGAACTCGCGACTGTTACCGTGTAACCGACAGCTCTTTATATAAGTACAAAGCAGAACTGCATATGAAAGTAAACTTACTAAATATGATAATCTAGTTTCATATCAACATCAAACCTTTTTAATGGTCTGTCATTATGAAGTTTTTGTATACAGGAGGTAATCTTCCAAACTATCAATATTCCTTCAGCAATAGTTAGAAAAGAATTTCAGGATGGACATGGCAGCATATCCTAAAAATAAAGATCCAACGCTTAGCAAAAGTATACCTAATGTCAGGCGTTTTCTTTTATTGTTCAACGCATACGAAGCCGCGGGCACCAGCCAGTATGTAAATAAGAAAATTAAATGCAATTTAGGTTTATTTCCTTTTTTTAGAAATGTATTTATTCTTTATTATTAGTATATATAGGGTTAATCCATAGTTGTTAACTTTAAAATATTTTTAAGATATGTGATAAGTATGTAAAGCTGAGATGCAATTTTTAATAAGTTATAAAATGTGTTTGTAGCCTCATAGTATTTATATTAGAAATACAATGTTAGACAATGACTTGCTTTCACCGCGAGTCCGTGGGTCGCGTTCGTAGGTTGTGTGATGCATAAATTGGCACAGTCGTTGCGTAGGACGAGGATGCGAGGGATGATAGTAGCCAGCGGAGACAGCCGCGTACGTACTATACGGAGTCAACGTACTCATGAGGCCGGTGTTTAATTGTAACCACTATTAAACACGGTGACCCATATCTATTTCATCCGTTCGGAACTTTGTTTCTTTATCTTGATTCTTGATAAAGAGTTGAGCAATTTGTTGTCGCTATGACTCATAAATAAACAGATATTTTCTTAGATACCTACATTGTCTTTATTATCAGGATTTTAGTTTGATCGGTGTTTCAAACTGTCGTTGTCTCTCGTTTGATGCTCTGCATATTTTATAACCTAGGTCTAGTTAATTATGCTAAAGTACTTAAATATGCTATTGCTATTTCATTTATCTATTGAAGAAGGCGTATATAAAAAAAATGATTGAAGGCAAATCTCTACAAGAATACGAACCTAACAGCTGGGAAATACTGGCCCTTTTGTCTATTATTCAGGCGCTTGTTTCTTTACGATCCTCGTAGCGAGGCCTTTTGTCGCTTTTCATGATGTCGTACAAGAATGTTGTATTAAAAAATGTAATTCTACTATTCTATCCTATTACCTAAAAATATTACCTATGAAAACGAAAATTTATGAGGATGGATGTATGGATATTTACTTACTCTTTCATGCAAAAGCTACTAATAATGAAAGTTTGCAGTAGTATAATTTATAACACCAGAATGACACATAAACGAACATCGTTTACGAATTAATGCGAACGAAGTTGCTGGCGAAAGTTATACCTAGGTAATACAGTTCATTAAGTCGTCCCATTGAGCCGAGTCGGCGTGGGACGATTTGCTGAATGACCCGATCCTTCGATAATGGAATACGCCGGTCGCACTAAGTGGAAATTGTATATAATATAGATAATATAATTGGCAATCACGTGATTCAAAAATTACGTCATATTTCTATTCTGTTTTTCATCGCTCATTGCGTGTTTCTACTGAAGAATCGCTTAAGTTCTTCAGGAAAGTGACGGTAATGTAGTATTTTCAACGTAATCTCTGCAACATCTGAAAGCTCTAAAACGATACGAAGGAAAGTTATGTGCTGTTGTGTTTCGCTGAGTGAGTAAGGGATGCTAGAGCCCATTACCCTATCCCTTCCTTATCCCTTATCCTTAATCCTTCTAAGGTCGGTAGCGCATTTGTAGCCTTATGGCGTTGCTTCTGTTGTAGGCGATGGTAGCCACCTACCATCAAGTGGACCGTCAACCTGTCTGTCGACCTTAAGTTAAAGAAGTAGATTTTTATTAAAAAATATTTTGTTTAAGTATGTAGTTTAAAATTTGTGGCATGGCTCGTAGTTTCACCTGTAAGGTGATTCGGTAAGCATGACTAACAAAACTAAAAGGTATTACTCATCAAAAGAGTTCCCACGATTGGTTTATGCAATGATGTATTCCTGAGAAATGTAACCATAATTTTTGTCCATGATGCATTTTTCTGTACAACGCCAATTGACACTTTCGTATGGGAGTAGAAACTTAATATCGTCCTTATCCTTAGTGTTCCAATGCTTTGTATTTGTAAATATTGCATACAGTCAACAACAGCTGGGTTTGATCGTTTAAGATAATTTGATAAATAAGGAAGTACGTTCCGTCCATTAAGAGTGTGTGTATAGTTCAGTTACATTATCCGTGGGTACACCGATGAAATCCGTTCCAAGAGCAGGGGCGCTGACCTCTTTATGTACTGAACAGACAGACGTATGCGTCCGCATTTTATTTTACAGACGGCTGTGAAAAACAGAGGAAACTTACACATGTTCCATTGAAAGTATTAATGTCTGATATGTTTGTGGTAGAAAGTGATGTATTGCTATGAAAAAAAAACAGCAAGGAACCCATAATATGTTTCAAATGTATAATATTCCCGTTAAATTGTTTTTTTTTTTTTGTAATTAATATAATATTACAAAAGTCAAGCATTGAGTGTGCACCAGCGATCTTTGATATATTATTTCGATGGTGTGCAGTAAATAATGCTGTATTTTTGTACGGATTTTGTATAAGATTGTTCTGCATCTATACGATTTATTTTGTCATAAATTAAGGGAATGACAGAGGTTAAAAAATGCTTCTCATAGGCCGCGAGCTCCGCGATATTTATTGTACGAAGAAACAATTGGTTAAAGAAGAATATCCTGTTTACTAAATCTAACGTCAGACAACCACGTTCTGTCCAATGGAGTGGAATTCTTTTTCTATTACAAGCCCCCCAGCCTTAGGACTAACTCGTAGATAGAAATAAACGTATGAATGTATGCATAAAATTTATTATATGCCAATACCACACTGTCATATTTCGTTATCTAGAAATTTCTTTGTCATTCTTCGGCTTTGTTTATACAACTCAACATATTATCATTTTGAATTCTATTATAACCTATAGTATACTCTACTTGTCGCACCTTTCTTTGTTTTACTAGATAATTACCAGTATAAATAAACTGTTACAGATTTTAACGTAGGTATTTACCTTCAAGTCGTCTTATCATAAAATTTAGAAACCGCTTATCATTGAGTGTTCTTTATAATCAAGCACCAAATACATAATATTTCTTTAGATTCTTTAGATATATGTATATAGGCTTCGATATGGTGGTGTTTGGTGTGCGTGGCTGATAAGTCACCAGACTTATGTATTACCCTGACCTTACTTCGTTCGTTAGCACTTTAATATATACCACACAACATGAGGAATCGTTCAGAGAGAAGCATAATATTTTTTCTGCCAACACGCTGCCGCTACTCAGAAATCTTGCTTTTCCAATATTAATTATCACCTATGTTTTCTTTATTTCCTTTGTTGTTGTAAATTATTGCAAAGAACTCCTATTTGTTATTTAGTTAGATTTATTTATAATTTAATGTGAGTATCTTTCAGCATATTACATACGCGAGTCACAAACCTTCCTCGTTTATAACTCTCTATTAGTTTAATCAGATTAATATTAGTTTGGGTAAATGTTTTTTTAAACATCTAAAAAAGGGTCGTGGACGAAGTTACGGTTCTTCAATAAATTCTCAGAGAAAGTCGTGCGTGAGTTATCTACTTGTTTGAATCGTTTTGTTTTGTTTATGTAGTATACAATGCGTGGAAGAGCTGTTCGTATGGCGTTTGTTTTATTTTAAGAATTTCATTGATTTGAACAGTTATTTGTTTATTTTATAAAAAAAACCAACAATGGATGAATATAAATGCACCTTATTAATTTATGCCTTTGTATGTACGTACTCCACAGCAGAAATATTTAAATTTTTTTAAATCTACAATCCGATATCCATTTTTGAAAAACCGCGTTTGACAGTAATCATGGTGTAACGTTGCACAAGCTTTACCAAAGTTGACAAAGTTGACACCTACTTATATTTTCTTTTGACTTTTAACTGTTAAATAAACTTTGCAATGGTGTCAACGTGCTTTAGTGACTATGCTATAGTGTGCCTGTCTGGTCACGAACTAATCTAGGGACATATTAATAGACACACTACAACTGTAAGACAAGGAAGATCTTGCAGATCAGAGGTCTTAATCTCACATGGCAAGGAGTACTCTGCCGTGAGTGTTTTTTGAGATTATTATACTTACTCCAATAGACCGCATTTCGATATTTATTTTATTTTCTATATTTTATATACAATTGTTTTACTATTGTTCCTTTTTTGAACTGTTTTTTTAACTTTTTCTATTTTTATTTGAAATTACTGTGTTTTTTTTTATAATTGTCAACAGAGGAATCGGTTTCGGTTACAGTTCGCGAGTTCAATGGTTTTTTCCCATCTCAAAAATGCTAAACATGCCTATAGCCCAGTCAATGAAGCCGTAACTTTGCCATTTTGACCTGGGTGAGTAGAACCAACGGGAAAATGTGCGTTAATAATCCTGCAAAAACATATCAAAAATGCAGGGTCGTAAATCACCGGAATGATTTGCAAAAAAATTGCAAAAAGGTGAAAAAATGACTTTTTCTCAAATATCTCGAAAACTGTAAGAGATATGAGAAAAAGTTTCAAATAAGAGTTGTAGAGGATTTAATGCTCTACAAAAATTATTAGAATGATTTTTTGCGTATCGGGCACCGTTGGCACGGAAATCACGTTTAAAGTATGAAAAATTGAAAAATAATTTTTTTTGGCTCAAAATAAAAAATAAATTAATTTTCCAAATAGGAGTGATTTTTTCTGCATCCCACGAACATTTCCTAAGAGATTACCTTTTCATTGTTGTACATTTATATTGTTTATAAACAATTAAAAACTTTCAAATTCATTTTTAGCCATCAAAAAATTATTTTTTTGATTTCATTTTCACACCAATCGATTTAGAATGAAATTTTCTATAAGATTAAGTTATTCTTTTAGACAAAAATAGATTCATCGAGATTTAGCTTAGAAATGGGTTTTGGGGAACTCTCTCAGGGATCCGACACTGGCGATGAGAGAGAAAGACTATAGTTATGTCTCGTTCGCACTCACACAAAATTTCTGCGCGTGCGCGGCGTACGAAAAAGCATGCGTGCGAGAGAGACCAAGTTTTTCTAAATGAGAGGAAGAAGGATAGAGTGAGGCGCGTGCGCACAGCGATTAAGAGTATAAGTGCGACAAAGACAGAATTTTTTTACATAAGAGCGAGAAGGACAGAGCGACATGGGTCCGCTCAGCTCAAAAAATCGCGTTCGGCTCCGAGTTGCGGATTTTTTTTATTGATAAACGATCTTCAAAAACGTTATTTTAAGCTATATATCAATCGATTCAGAATCGAAAACTGAATCGATTACACCCACTCTCATTTTTACCTTTTTTTTGTAAATTTTTTTGTTTAAATTAACTAATAAATGAGTGATTTCTACTTCTAAAAAACGTCATTTCAACCCATATATTAATCGATTCAGAATCGAAAACTGAATCGATTACACCCACTCCCATTTTTAACTTTTTTTTTGTAAATTTTTTTAAATTAACTAATAAATGAGTCATTTTTCATCTGGAAAAACGTCATTTTAACCCATATATTAATCGATTCAGAATTGAAAACTAAATCGATTACACCCACTCTCATTTTTAACTTTTTTTTTTGTAAATTTTTTTGTTTAAATTAACTAATAAATGAGTGATTTCTACTTCTAAAAAACGTCATTTCAACCCATATATTAATCGATTCAGAATCGTAATCGGTATCAGAATCGTATTCAGAATCGAGTGGGTGTAATCGATTCAGTTTTCGATTCTGAATCGATTGATATATGGGTTGAAATGACGTTTTTTAGAAGTAGAAATCACTCATTTATTAGTTAATTTAAACAGAAATAATTTACAAAAAAAAGTTAAAAATGAGAGTGGGTGTAATCGATTCAGTTTTCGATTCTGAATCGATTGATATATAGCTTAAAATAACGTTTTGTTAGAAGTAGAAATCTCATTTATTAGTTAATTAAAAAAAAATATAAAAAAAGTTAAAAATGAGAGTGGGTGTAATCGATTCAGTTTTCGATTCTGAATCGATTGATATATAGCTTAAAATAACGTTTTTTAGAAGTAGAAATCTCTCATTTATTAGGTAATTAAAAAAAAGAATTTACAAAAAAAAAGTTAAAAATGGGAGTGGGTGTAATCGATTCAGTTTTCGATTCTGAATCGATTAATATATGGGTTGAAATGACTTTTTTAGAAGTAGAAATCACTCATTTATTAGTTAATTTAAACAAAAAAATTTACAAAAAAAAGTTAAAAATGAGAGTGGGTGTAATCGATTCAGTTTTCGATTCTGGATCGATTGATATATAGCTTAAAATAACGTTTTTTAGAAGTAGAAATCTCTCATTTATTAGGTAATTAAAAAAAAGAATTTACAAAAAAAAAGTTAAAAATGGGAGTGGGTGTAATCGATTCAGTTTTCGATTCTGAATCGATTGATATATGGGTTGAAATGACGTTTTTTAGAAGTAGAAATCGCTCATTTATTAGTTAATTTAAACAAAAAAATTTACAAAAAAAAGTTAAAAATGAGAGTGGGTGTAATCGATTCAGTTTTCGTTCTGAATCGATTAATATATGGGTTGAAATGACGTTTTTTAGAAGTAGAAATCACTCATTTATTAGTTAATTTAAACAAAAAAATTTACAAAAAAAAGTTAAAATGAGAGTGGGTGTAATCGATTCAGTTTTCGATTCTGAATCGATTGATATATGGGTTGAAATGTCGTTTTTCCATATGAAAAATGACTCATTTATTAGTTAATTTAAAAAAAGAATTTACAAAAAAAAAGTTAAAAATGGGAGTGGGTGTAATCGATTCAGTTTTCGATTCTGAATCGATTGATATATGGGTTGAAATGTCGTTTTTCCATATGAAAAATGACTCATTTATTAGTTAATTTAAAAAAAAGAATTTACAAAAAAAAAGTTAAAAATGGGAGTGGGTGTAATCGATTCAGTTTTATTCTGAATCGATTGATATATAGCTTAAAATAACGTTTTTGAAGATCGTTTATCAATAAAAAAAATCCGCAACTCGGAGCCGAACGCGATTTTTTGAGCTGAGCGGACCCATGTCGCTCTGTCCTTCTCGCTCTTATGTAAAAAAATTCTGTCTTTGTCGCACTTATACTCTTAATCGCTGTGCGCACGCGCCTCACTCTATCCTTCTTCCTCTCATTTAGAAAAACTTGGTCTCTCTCGCACGCATGCTTTTTCGTACGCCGCGCACGCGCAGAAATTTTGTGTGAGTGCGAACGAGACATAACTATAGTCTTTCTCTCTCATCGCCAGTGTCGGATCCCTGAGAGAGTTCCCCAAAACCCATTTTTAAGCTAAATCTCGATGAATCTATTTTTGTCTAAAAAAATAACTTAATCTTATAGAAAATTTCATTCTAAATCGATTGGTGTGAAAATGAAATCAAAAAAATAATTTTTTGATGGCTAAAAATGAATTTGAAAGTTTTTAATTGTTTATAAACAATATAAATGTACAACAATGAAAGGGTAATCTCTTAGGAAATGTTCGTGGGATGCAGAAAAAATCACTCCTATTTGGAAAATTAATTTATTTTTTATTTTGAGCCAAAAAAAAATATATTTTTCAATTTTTCATACTTTAAACGTGATTTCCGTGCCAACGGTGCCCGATACGCAAAAAATCATTCTAATCATTTTTGTAGAGAATTAAATCCTCTACAACTTTTATTTGAAACTTTTTCTCATATCTCTTATAGTTTTCGAGATATTTGAAGAAAAGTCATTTTTTCACCTTTTTGCAATTTTTTTGCAAATCATTCCGGTGATTTAGGACCCTGCATTTTTGATATGTTTTTGCAGGATTATTAACGCACATTTTTCCGTTGGTTCTACTCACCCAGGTCAAAATGGCAAAGTTACGGCTTCATTGACTGGGCTACTAAAGAAGTTTTCACTTCAAAAATATTTTTGTAAATTTTATATTCGTAATTTCGTTTTGCTCTCGTCTTAACTTAACTCCTTAATTAATATATGTATCTTAAGCATATATCTTAAGTAATATACTTTAAGGAGTAATATAAGTATCTGATGCATTTGCAGACTATGCCCGGCGACACTGATGACGCCGTTGCGGCGGATTGTACTTGACGAGGTGTGTGCAGCATCGAAGAAACAGCCCAACGAGTTTGGGTTCAAATCTGACGAATCAGGTGTGTACTATATTTTAAAGTACTAACTTATATTTCAAATTACTATATTTCAAAGTTACTCTTTATTCATCTCAAATGATCTTTAATTAATTAATTTAGCCTTAGTTATGATTTTTAAACTATCACATGGCATATTACTTTTAAAAAAATTTATTTGTGAGATTTTTCAATTGAACGGGGTTTATAAGGGGTTGCTGTTCAACACAAAGATTTAAATATCTTTGGTTCAACATGCTTTCTCGACCTTGCGCTTCTATATTTCTTTATTTGTATAAGTGCTCAAATCAAACAGCGCCCTTGTGCACTTGGTGCACTATAAGCGCCGGTCCATTCAGTTCACACCCAAACGCGATGTGAAGAGACGCGGGGCGTTAAAACCATGTTGGTAATTTTGATTTTTTTTTTGTAACTAATTACTTCATTGCCACATTTATATGTTACCTCAAGGGACTTACTTAAGGGACAATGATGGCAATGTTCTTACACAAACCTTGTCAAACCTAATCTCGAGAAATGTGCATTGCAATTTACATTCACATCTCGCCAAGTAAATTATAGCATTATTTTTGAGATGATAAGGATCTTCTCCAAGTAGCTATTGGCTGATAATTGATTTTCTAACATTCCGGAACAATAAAAGGATGAAATGAAAACAGTTCATAATTTACTAGAACAAAAATTGTAATGACGTCGCAGTAATATTTAGCCTTAAATATTATTAAAATATGTTTGAAACGTGATAATTCAATTTCAGCTTGGGAGTAGAATGGAATTTAATTTCATATAGAGCTTATTTGCTGAAATCGATGCAGGTCTTATGAAATAGTTTTGAAAAGAAAAGCTATGAGAAATCCATGTTGAAATATGATCTATGATATGAACTAATCGCAACTAAGCCATGACTACTTCTAAATTTGAAGCTTGCAATATAGCTCTTGTCTTCATTGTCTTTGATATGGCTAGACTCGTACCAACTGGAACTGAGAATCCATAAAATTTTTTCTCAATTATCTACCTATCTAACTGGAGACCCTCGACTCAGAGAGTTCAACCCTGGGCCCGTATTCTCTATCTGTGGTTTTGCTGTGGTTATCGACTCGATGTGGCTATAGACTCGACAATTGTCTACTTTGGTATTCACTAAGCACCTGTCAAAATGTCTATAACGTATTGTGAGGTTTTTAATTTTGACAAAGTATCATTTCCAATTTAATGTCGACATTGGTAAAAACCACAGATAGAGAATAGGCCCACTGGACTGGAACCTTAATTCTACCATCAGGCTCGTGAAGTAATTATTTGTTCTTTTACATTTCAGTGTACATAGCCCTGAGGCTGATGCAGGCAGTGACAGCGCGTGTAAACACCGTGTGTTTACGGTACTTGGACAATTCACGGTTAGACAGTTTGCCGCCGCCGCCGCCGGACTCTCAGAAAGAACTCAAGACGGTGTCGGCGGCGACGAAGAACTCGCGGCGCGTCATGGAGGATAGACACGTCGAGATAGGAAATTTAGAAGCCCTTTTTGGAATTGAGGTCAGTAATGATAATTTTCACACCAAATTATATTATAACATTAGTAAGGGCTTGCGCGGACAAGGTACAAGGCCTCGGGATGCTTTTTGTTGGCCAAAATTAGATCGCTTACACAACTTCATCGAATAAGGCACACGAGGAACTCAAAGTACCGCATACTAAAACAACCGAGGACACCGAAAGACCGGCCCTCACAAATGTATGAGGTCGTCCTCAAAATAATAATAATAATAGAACAACGTTTAACGTGCACAGAGGAATTTAGTCCATGTAAAGCGCGATTCACGATGACGCTTTAAATTGTATATTTTTAATAAACAAAATATTCAACACTTTGGTGATTTTTGTCTTCCGCAAAAAAGTGCCTTGTCTGCGCTGGCCCTAAGGTATTATTTATTTGGCTCGACTTGGTGGGGGCACTGCCGTGTCCCCAGATTGAAACGATACGAGAACCTGCGGTGGAACGCCAATTCATTACGAAGTGTCCAAGTTGTTTTCCGTATTACAGACGACGGAGCCGACGTCTCTATACGCGGTATACGACGGCCACGCCGGATCAGCCGCCGCAACTTACTGCGCGGCGCACTTGCACCAGTACCTCGTCGAGAGCGAGCACTTCACACAAAACTTGCCGCTAGCTCTGCGCGACGCCTTCCTTCGGACGGACGCCGAGTTCGTCCGGAAGACTAAGTCCAATCAGGAGGTACGTACACACCACACACTATGTTCAAATCTACATGCAACAAGTTATAATTATCTTAAATTAAAAGTCTCAATTACATAAGAAATAAACTTAAAAAAATCTAACCATTAAAAAATATTCGACCTCAACGTATAATTTTGCTCTAACTTCGGCCAAATACTCCAACGCTTCTTAAACACGAAAAGGCGGCTCAGGTTCAGAATGTCCATTATTCCAAAATGACCAGTCTATCAAAATGTCTAGTCTCAGAACGACTGTTACATTTTGAGACACTGGACGTTCTGAGACTAGACATTTTGATGGACTGGTCATTTTGGAACAATGGACATTCTGATTCTGAACCTGAGCCAAAAAGGCGTCTCGGCGTCGAAACATGGTTACATACGTGTAGATGTGCCTTGCAGTTTCTTAGAAGTCCTAAAGGGTAATTTAATACGGTTTGATATTAGCGTCGTAATAACATGACGAGTATATTCAGCATCTTAGACGAATGAATACGAAACAAGGTTCTAATTTCGTTTTTACAATGCTACATTAGAACCGGAAATAGTGCATCTCTAGCACATTCAGCATTCCAATGTGAGAATATTTATTGATCCAGGCATTTGATCCCAAAAAGTAAGTCTTCTTCTGAACACAATAATATGAAACAATAAAAAATAGTATCTTTTGTTACTAGGGAAATTTAAAAAAAAATAAAAGTTAACATTATTCGCGATGATGGTTCTGTTTCGTGTATAATATTTAGAGGTCAAGGCCAACTGTTCGAACCCGTCTTTCTAGTTCTCTTCATTATTTTGAGAACTTGCATATCTTAAATCTACATTATCTTTAATAATATTTTCTGTTGCTAAGGCTGTTGCTGGCCCGCGTGGCGAGTGACGACTACAGCGATCTAGTTTTTTTACAAGTATGTATGATAATGGAACACAATAAAAGTAAATGAATTTTTAATGGTTTTTTTTTTGTATAAATGTTTGTAATGTATGTAGGAGGCAATCTTCATTCGATTTAAAAAATTCTTTTAATAATAATTACAATAGAATTGGACATGGACATAGGCTAAATATTCCAATAGGGCACCGGCTGTTTAAAAATAATCGGCGTTATATCTTTTTTTTAACGCGCATGAAGTTGCGGGCACCAGCTAGTATTTATGGCATGTGTTTTGAAACATAGCGGGCGTGTGGCGGCAGCACTGCGGTAGCGGTGACGGTGCGTGGGCAACAGCTGCACGCAGCTTGGGCGGGAGACTCGCAGGCTTTGCTCGCCAAGCGAATGCGGCTCATGCAGCTCGTACGCCCACACAAGCCGGACAGAGAGGTAAGCTGCAAAGTCTTGTAATGTTTTCAACAGTGAAATTTAGGTGCGTTGGGAACTTTTAGGGTATGAGGAAAAAACAGTGAACTTGCGCCGTCACACACTGTGGGCGACACCTTCAGTGACGTTCAATTATATGATATAAGCGCCACCTACCCGAATCAGTACGTACATTTTCGTACATAATAAGCTTAACTTGGTTAATAGTTTTAAGATATTAACAGATACCTAGCGTAGTTTTCACTTCTGACGTGCGGTCCTACGACTGACTGTTTTTTATGTTAAGGTCGGCAGACAGGCTGACGGTTCACTTGATGGTAGGTGGCTACCGTGCCGGGAATCGAATCCCTTTTTTATTGTTTCCTTAAGAATGGGTAGATCGAATAAACAGACACTATTACAGGCCGTTTCTTTTGAATTATCTAAAATATATTCCTATCTTCACAATGTTCAAGTGAAGAATTTAGTTAAGGTGTCGATTTTGACAGATAAAATTTTACAGAAGATAGTGATTCGTCGTTACTATTGTAGGGTTATATCTGAAATAGATAATTTAGAAAAGTGTCTGTCTGTCTTTCTATCAATATGTTGATGTGTTTCGTTTGTAACAAGTATATAATTGAAATGTGTTTGTTGTCAGGACGAGAGAGATCGAATAGAGAGTTCAGGAGGTACTGTGATGTTTTGGGGTACTTGGCGCGTCAACGGGCAGCTTGCTGTGTCACGGGCCATAGGTAATTATTCTAATATATTCCACGGTTTCATTCGCGCCACCTGTTAAATGTGTTCAGAACTGAATTGTTAAAGTACACACTAACGCACGAGCCGGTGCTCGCGACTTCGTCCGCGTTGAAAAAGAAAATATATGAGTAATTATTATACGATGAGATATCGCAAAAACAAATTTAAAGAAACAGTTGCTATTTGCGCCATTTGATGGGATGAAAATAATACTTTTTGTCACTGCAGTCTGCCAGTATTGTATTTAATATAACTTTTCACTGACAGATGGCGCTAGTTGACGCAAATCTCAATTATATTAAATTTATAGATATATATAAGCGCGATGTTATATAGCCTAAAGCCTTCCTCGACAAATTGACTATCCAACACAAAAAGATTTTTTTAATTCGAACCAGAAGTTCCTGAGATTAGCGCCTTCAACCAAACAATCAAACTCGTCAGCTTTATATAATAGTGTAAAAGTATATAGATTACCAGAATAAACATTATATTATGTGTTAATCCAGGATATGATATATCTGAATGCCTAGTTTCAATTAAGTTCTGTATATGTGAATTAATGCATTATGTAAGTCTAAAGTGTTTTGTTTCGGATACCGGTCTATTATCCTAGTCAATCCCCAATCCCCTCATCTCTTATGTTAGTCAAGGTCTCCAGTGTACATGCAACCTTTATAACCCTGTTTGTGTTAGACGACGATAGCCATCTCTATCATCAAATGGACCTTCAGTGCCTTAAAAATACATTTTTAAATACAGAAATAGATTTTTTGTTATTAATATATTTTTGGTTTTTTAATTCCCTATATATACTCATTTGGACATGCGTCCTATACCATCCTATAATTAAATTCAAAATCATTGGGATTCAAATGGGAGCGACGCCAAACACCAAATATTATATTATTAATTTTATTATATTCATAACAAATTCTTAATCATAATTATAATTTTTAATCTCAAGTCAAACAAACATTTGCCCTGCCCCTGAAATTAAATTACTATTGATGCAAAAACGGGGTGTTACAAGTTTGACGCGTGTGTCTGCGTAATCGTACTTCCCAAACGGATTGACAGATTTTGATACGGTTTTTTTTTGTTTGTAAGCTGACGTGATCGGGATTGTTCTTAGCTATAATTTATGAAGATCTGTTCAGGCGTTTGAAGGCCATCAGCCCATTTCCTCATTGACGAAAGGATTTCACTAACTTCCACAGGTTCGATTGATGTGAAATTTGGTATACTATTACTTTAGTGGTATACCCATGACATGGTAACCTTGACTTGATGCTGCAACACCAAGTAGTCTGCGGGACAACCAACTCCTCAGCAACTTACAGAAGATATAGCGTGTTTGGGATCAATAGAAAGTTGGTGGTTAGTTTATAATTATTAGTTATAGCCCGTTACAATATGTGTGTAGAAATCAATGCATGAATAAGCTCAATTACAAATATCCTATTATACAAAAAAAATAGTCTTGACAGGAATCTGCTGGACGACGCGGACTTTTTTTCCTGTTGCTTGTCAAATTGAAAGTCGAAAGTCTATTTCAATATCGCATTTAAAAAAAGAAATTAACAAATTAGTAGAAAATTGTAGATGGTGTAGAATTAACACTATGTATGTACTGTTTCTTCTCATTTGATGGCCTATACACAAATTTGTATAACCTTTTCGTTAAAGTGATCCAGGTTCTATATTCACCATAGTACCTATCGGACTTGAACCAAACTATTATTCACTTTTGCATCTAAATAGTTATTTTATTTAAAAATAATTTGGTATATGAATATTCTCAAAACACTCCTTGTATTTTCACTTAAGTAATGTTTATAATCCGATTACAGAATCAACACAACAAAAGTAAGAATTTTTCAACATTTTCGCGGTCATACAATATCTTTACGAGACATTTATTACATGAGAACTCTCTGTGTTGTTTTAAACTTTATTTGTACGAAGATAACATCAATTTTAACAGTTTTATCATGTTTTGTTTAAAAACAACATTTTTATAACATACATAAGTTTAAAGAAAAACACATCAGACGCCTTGCAACCGTAGGTAAAGTTGTATATACCTACACCAATAAAGTTAAAATATTATATCTGGGCTTAGGGTAATAAGTATTAGCCTAAGCCCTAAGTTCTTTACTTATTACCCTAAAGGTAATAAGTAAAGAACTTATGTCAAATAATTTATTGTAAAATGGTACTAAATTGTATAAATATTAATGAAATCGACTTTGCCTAATAAACTATTAAACTATAGCTAGTTTATTTATCATTCTAATCTAACTATGATTTTCAACGCTTAAAACCGTCCAACAGATTATGGGTTAGGTAAGCGAGTACCGTTTCTTTTATTGCCATTTTACCTCTAAAAAAAAGCAAACACTTTATCAAAAGGGTAGGTGTGAAACGGGTGCGAGGTCGAGTTAATCGTTCGTCTCATTGTTATTGCTTTACAACTCTCGCAAGTCGTTCATTTTTCACAATAACGCACCGCCCTCATTAAAGCCATGCGCCAACCATTAAACCGTTGGCTCGTGTACACGGGGGGATGAACAAACATTTGCACCGTCATATGAAGATTTATGGACGTTTGTGTATGACTTATCAGGGATAATTGTCCTTTTATCAACCCGATACAAACTTGTCCCGGAAAGTAGTAGGTGTTAAATAGAGTTGTTGGAAAACGGTGTATTTTATGTCCCACGTTGTTATTGCTAAATGTTATATGACCCTCAACTGCAAGCGTGGAATCAGAGAGACAATAGCTACGTGCACATGTTCGTCCAGCACCATTCCGCCACCCGTAGCCCATAAATCTTAGTTTTTATATAAGTTTCTCAAGTTTTATAAAAGTAACTAGCAGAGACACATTGATTCATTCAATTCTCGGACTCCATACTTACAACATCGCATCCTTCTATATTAAATTTAAGTCAGTATCTAAACCTTTAATTTGTATTTAAGACTATAATAAACCAATAATAAGTGCAATAACGAGTTTTGACTACGACCACGTAACAAAATTGGCGCAGTCGGTAGGATTTGCAAAAAGACGAGAGAAACGGACGTTCAACATTCTCAACGGGACAACATCGCCCAGAAGAAGACCAACGTGCGGTAGCTGCAGGCTTTAAATACTCTCGCCGAACACGCGACTCCATATCTTGTTGTTATTGTGGTAAGTGGCTTAACTTGTTTGCTCGAATCCTTACTCTACTTCCTAAATCGTTCTATCCTCACTATCTTTATTGCCTTATTTACTATCTATCCATTTAAATAATTATTATATAATATTTTATCTATTTTATTTTATTAAATATAATAAAATGGCAAGACCGGCAACTAAGGACAACGCGAGCCTCGACATGGCCACGCTTCTAAAACTCGTGCCAAATTTCGACACAGACGTACCTAGTCAAGTTTATAGGTTCACTAGATCATGCAACGCCGCGTTCAAACTAGCTTCAAAAGACCAAATAGCTGTATTACTAGTGTATGCATTAAATAGTGTCATCGGTACTGGCGCGTCTGACGTACATTGTAGAGAATATACTTGTTGGGACGATCTAAGATCCTTCTTAATTGATAAGTTTTCAAACAATAAAACAATTGCACATTTAAATTTGGAATTATATTCAATGTTTCAACGCCCAAACGAACCCCTTCCTGACTACTATCACCGGGTAGACTTATGTAGAAGCGAGATAATAGATAAATTAAACGCGGAAGTATCCGATAATTCTCTAATAGGCCGAGTCTTGGCAACAGAAGAAACCGCCTTAAGCGTCTTCATGAATGGCGTAAATTCTGAATTGGGAACAATGCTGAGGACTCAACATTTTAAAACCTTGTCCGAAGCGGGTCGCTTCGCCATTGAGGAAGATAAGATACGGGCTATGAACAATGCGAGACAAGCATTATTTAAGCATAATGTCTCTAGGCCAGCCGTATCCGCACCTAGCAGGCCTGTGCAACATAGTCAACGTAACAATAACTACAACCTCATAAGACCATTGTTCAATACACCACGGTATGATCCGAATATTAGTACAAAATTTTGCAACTATTGCAAAATCCCTGGGCACTTGCTAAATGAATGTCGTAAAAGGGCTTATAATAACGCAAGATTCAATAACCAACAAAACAGTCAACATATATATCCAACACCTAACCAATCGCGAGCACTCGTAGCACCTCCAGCACGTATCAATAATTTAAACTCGCAAGCGACCGACGAGTTGGGCGACTCATCGGAAATCGCTTCAGCCCTTTACTCCACACCGACTGTAGAAATTCAAGACCACCAAATACAATAAAAAAGGAAATTGAAGTTCGCGAGACCGTGTCCGATCCAGTCCATCGGGGACAAACGCCAATCACAAACCAAAACTGTAACCCTGCCTCGCAACCCGTCTACCGAAGACACTCCTGCGAGATTGGGACGCAGACCACCGAAACTTTTATAAAAAACTCTCATTCATATACTAAATCTAATTCCAACTCATTTTCAAATGTAACTACCAAATCTAATAATAATTCTATTTCCAAACCTATTAACATAACCACAAATTCAACTTCCAATTCAAATGCGAAATCTAACTCTAACCTTAATCAATCTTCCAAACAAAAAAAGAAAAAGCGGAAATCTAAACATAACACCAAACCTAATATCCAAACATTTTCCATATCTTGCCTGAACGACGTACCACCTGAAAATCTACTACACTGTACGTTCCACGTAGATGGTAAACCGTTGCAACTTCTCGTTGATACGGGAGCAGGAATTTCGATAATTAGAAATGATAAAATAGGTTCATCTATCCTAAACACAACAGACATCGTTTCAATCGTGGGAATCTCCAGTACTCAATCTTTGATTACGACTTTAGGCACTGCGGACATCTCTTTAGACAACTTACCAAAATTTAAATTTCATGTAGCAAACCTTAACATAAAAGCAGATGGAATTTTAGGTAATGATTTCTTAACTAAGCTTAATTGTAATATTTTTATACAGTCAAAAACCATGAGAATAAACGATAAGTCTTATGATCTCTATTACATAAACGAGCGTCCAAAGATAACATCCAACTCACAAGAACAAATTCTTAAAAAACGCTCTGAAACAGTGATTTTATGCCATACGAACAGCATTAGTTCCGGTATAGCCATTGTAGAAAAACAATACCTGGTCAGCGACGTCCTTATACCTCACGCCTTAGTTGAAGTAAAAAATAATTCTTTTGTGACCACGTGCGCAAACCTTTCGAACATCGACAAAGTCATAAATCTTCCTAACATCACAGTTGCACCCTTTGTCCCCGACCATTGTAACGAACAGGCAATAAACAATTTCAACGTTTCTGCGGATGACCGACAAAAAAGGGTTCTGTCCCTTATTAGAAAGGATCACTTAAATAACGAAGAATCCAATTCATTGGACAAATTGATTGCCGAGTATTCAGACATTTTTTTTTTAGAAGGAGATTCGTTAACTTTTAGCTGCCATACCAAACATAGAATACCTACTACATCTGAATCCCCCATTCGCACAAAAACATACCGTTTCCCTCAAATTCACGAAAACGAAGTAAAAAATCAAGTGCAAGAAATGTTAAGGCAAAATATAATAAAGCCTAGCTGTTCTCCTTGGAGTAGTCCTATATGGGTCGTCCCTAAAAAACTAGACGCTTCAGGAAAACAAAAATGGCGCTTAGTAGTCGACTACCGTAAACTAAACGATGTTACGATTGGAGATAGCTATCCTCTTCCTAACATTTCAGACATACTTGATAAGTTAGGTCATTCTCAGTACTTTACGACCCTAGATCTGGCATCTGGATTTTTCCAAATCCAATTGGAATCTGACGATACTCATAAGACTGCTTTCAGTACTCCTTATGGTCATTACGAATTCAATAGGATGCCATTTGGCCTAAAAAATGCACCGGCGTCCTTCCAAAGAGTGATGGATTCTGTTTTGTCTGGACTGCAGGGAGATAGATGCTACGCTTTTTTAGATGATGTAGTAGTCTATGCATCTAGCCTTCAGGAACACGAACAAAAGCTACGCGAAGTATTTTCCAGATTAAGAAAATTCGAGTTCAAAGTCCAACCCGACAAATGTGAATTTCTTCGGCACGAAGTCGCTTACTTAGGTCACATTGTTTCAAACGAAGGCGTAAAGCCTAATCCCTTTAAGGTTCAAGCTGTTAAGGATTTTCCAACACCTAGGAATTGTAAAGACATTAAGTCGTTCCTAGGTCTTGCAGGATATTATCGACGATTCATTGCTAATTTCAGTAAAATTACTAAACCACTCACAAGTCTCCTCAAAAAGGATATCCCCTTTGCATGGGGCACCTCGCAACAGTCGGCCTTTGAAGAATGTAAACGCCTACTTATAAATCCTCCGATTCTACAATATCCAGATTTTTCTAAAGAGTTTGTCTTGACCACCGACGCTTCTATGCAAGCCATCGGAGCTGTTTTATCGCAAGGCGAAATAGGTAAAGATCTCCCAATAGCGTACGCCTCTCGTACTTTAAATAAAGCCGAATCGAACTATTCTACCATAGAACGTGAATTGTTGGCAATAGTATGGGCTGTTAAACATTTTCGGCCATACCTATTTGGTCGAAGATTTAAAATAGTCACCGATCACAAGCCCCTTACATGGCTCTTTTCCGTTAAAGATCCCGGAAGCCGATTAGTTCGTTGGAGACTTAAACTAGAGGAATACGACTACGAGATTATTTACAAAGCCGGAAAAAACAATACGAATGCGGATGCACTATCCCGTCCCTCCGTACTGCATTCTAATATAACTAACCCAATATCGGACAATTATTTACAAATAAATTTTGAGCGATTATTACGAAAATCCCATACACAATTTCGACACTCCTAATCTTCACATATCCCCTGATAACCTTCTAGATTCACGACATAAAAATATACTCATCCCTGTTTCATGTGAATTATCAGAGTTAAATAAATTATATAATGAAGCGATAAATTCTTGTTGCCAGACAGACCGCTATTTACAAAAACCAAAGGATCTCTATCAGACAGACCTATTAGTTTCCAATAAGAAGCAAAATATAGTATTCGGATGTACTAGACCAAAATTTAACGATCCTTGGGACACTGAAAGCTACTTTAAGACGTTACTTAGCTGCTTACAAAATAATAACTTCAAGACATTATACGTTCCTGACTTAAAGAATGACTCTACATGTAAATTACAGGGTAATGAACAATATCACATTACGAGTTACTTAGCCGATATGTACGAATGCGAAATAACTATTTGTGAGAATAAAATTCAATATCCTACAACTGACGAAATACCTAACATTCTCAAAACCTTCCATGACGAACCCCTTTCAGGACATCGTGGTATTACAGAAACGACAAGAAAAATTCGCAATGAATATTATTGGAAAAACATGACAGACGATATAAAAAATTATATAGAAAATTGTTTAATTTGTCAACGCAATAAAATTCAGAGGAAAACTTATAAAGCCCCAATGGTCATAACTTCTCAATCCCTAGAACCTTTTGAACGAGTATCCATAGATTTAGTATCATTTCCAGACATAACGGATAACTATAATAGATATGTGTTAACTTTACAAGATGAACTAACAAGGTACGTTCAAGCCTATCCAATCCCTGATAAAGAGGCTACCACAATAGCTCAACAATTGGTACATTTTTGTCAACATTTTGGAACTCCGAAACGCTTTCATTCCGATCAAGGAACAGAGTTCATGAATAATGTAATGAAACAATTAATGAAATTTCTTGGAGTTAGTCAAACTTTCAATACAGCCTACCATCCCGAAACAAATGGCGCATTAGAAAGATTTCACGCCACTTTACGCGAACATGTACTATGTATCAAAACCGGCACTTAAGAAATTGGGATAAGATTATACCATTCGCGATCATGTGCCATAACACTTGCGTGAATAATTCTACCGGATTCACACCATACGAACTCCTTTTTGGTATAAAACCTCGTCCTTTTTATACGCTAAAACCTAATTCTGAGTACACTACGTGTGATTACGTTAGGGACTTAAATGAAAAGCTCAAAGTTGCCAGAGACGCCGCCATTCGCAATGTCGAAGCAATGAAGGAAAGAGCGAAAGAAAGGTACGATCGAGAAATTAAAAATATATCTAGTTATAATTTAGGAGATAAAGTTATGTTAAAGATACCAAATCCAAATAGCTTAGAATCTAAGTGGGACGGTCCATACACTATTGTTAGATTAGGTTTTAACGGAAACTATGTAATTCGGAAATCAAATCGCAACCAGTTAGTTCACGCTAACAGACTCCGTCCTGCTAACAAACAAGATCCAAATTAGTTAATAATAATTATTAGTATAAATCGTGTAAAATATCATTTTATATAAATTCTTTCAATGTATTCATAAATCGCCAATAACCATTTTAAAATAAGCATATACTTCAATCTAGAATTATTCTAAATATAGCCATTAGTCTACAAAATCTTTATTATATTGTACAATTTCAAAAATAAATAAAAAAATAAAGTTTCTACTATATAATCGTCTAATCAAATAAAGTAGCCCTTATTAAAATTAGTAGTATAAGTCCCGTATTAGAAACTGAAAGTTTATATATACATATATTCTGAATAATTAATCTACCTTCTAGATTTCCCTCTTATTCCTAACGCTGTATCATATTTTCCTATTCCATTGACATAGCAAATTAATTATCCCTCCATACCACCATCCTACCAGAGCACAATTAAATAGCCACGAACCTTAACGGTCAACAATATGTGTCTGCGAGTTGCAGCTATGGAAAAGTTCAGCACTTCTACAGAGCTAATACGAGAAAGAACAACAACCACACTTCCAGCTGAAATCGAGATGACAACGCATGATCTTCTATACACCTACTACTAAGCAGAGAGATTTGACGTGTTCTACAGTACAACGTTTCTTATCATATGTCCAAGGAAAACGAGATCCTGAAACTGAAACGAAACTGCAAGCTTCACAACGGCCTTAGCACTCTTTGACTCTACAATTCTCCGAAGTCAACAATACTTTCCACTATACTTGGTGGAAGATACCAGGACAGATAATTGTCTTCAAGAAACGAAAACTAAATTCAGAAGAGCTACGCACAACAGTAGTACATACAAGAATCCTTCAAATTCTCCCGGATGTACTTCCTTACCGGGATCACAATACTCAACACTCGAGAAGAAAATCGATGACCATTATATCACTGCCGTCAACCTCGTGCATCTCAGAAGGCGAAGATGAAGACCTTGAGGTCCCCGAAACATCATTCAGCTCGCAAAGATCAGGCACTGACGCCTAATCTTTTTTCTAAGGGGGGAGGTGTTATATGACCCTCAACTGCAAGCGTGGAATCAGAGAGACAATAGCTACGTGCACATGTTCGTCCAGCACCATTCCGCCACCCGTAGCCCATAAATCTTAGTTTTTATATAAGTTTCTCAAGTTTTATAAAAGTAACTAGCAGAGACACATTGATTCATTCAATTCTCGGACTCCATACTTACAACATCGCATCCTTCTATATTAAATTTAAGTCAGTATCTAAACCTTTAATTTGTATTTAAGACTATAATAAACCAATAATAAGTGCAATAACGAGTTTTGACTACGACCACGTAACATAAAGGAATAAAATGATGCCATTAGCATAACGTGTCAAAGTGGGCTTTTCACACAGATAAAACGCCAGATATGCAAAATGTTTTTAGATAAATTAAATATACAGTTATTTACAATTTAGATATTATTATTGGAGCTGTATGTTAAATCTTTTCAAAGTGTCACGGTTTCAATGCGTTATTATTAAAATGTTATGCAAATTTCTAGTCTAATAATACAAATTCAAGTGTTTGTGGGCAGATATCAACCCACGTGGCGTTCGATATTTCAAAACAATGGAATAGCTGCATCAAATTACAACTCAATTGTCCGATGGAGCGAGTTTCGGGCGCCAGCGTGTCGCCGACTACCCTCCCGAACCAGGACCCTATCGGCGACCCTCCTGCACACCGCGCGTCACTATAAAACCGTGATATCGATCACATAACATTGCACCTAGATAGGGATGGGAAACAGAAAAGACACAAATGTCGATACAGCCGCATAAAAACATTATTAAAATAAAATGAGGAAGAAACCTCATATTCAACAATCAGTCCCACGTAACACATCACTCTAATGACCATTATAAGATTAATGCCTTTTGATACTTTTTAAATTTGTATAATATTACGACTTGAATATGATTTGGGATCGTATTATAGAAGTGTATGCATTAACTTATATAAAAATATTATTTTCGTTCTTGTTCGATTTACAGCACTTATTATTTTGTGATATTCATAACAAAAATTACTGACTGTTTTTCAGAACAAATTAATGACTTTTCTTTTGCATGTATTTGTATATACAATTTTAATTTACATATTAGTTGTAAATCATTATGATCATTTCTTTAAATTTATTTTTCATTGAATGCCGGTTTAATTTGAAACAATTCAAATAGATCTTCCCTGCAGTACGTAATATATTGTTTTTATATCGATACCTTCAGTCCTTCAGAGCAGATTGCTTAGTCATCGTAAAAGTTTTTGCGAGTATTCATTGTTACACGGTCGCGTACTAAGCTTATTATTGGGTATTTAGCTTCTGCCCACATGATGCTTTTGGATTATTTGATTAATTCTATAAAACAAGAGCTATTGTGTAAAGTTAATCCGTTGTCGTGATATATCGATTGTAGTACATCTCTATCCTATATTTCCTTTTTTTTTTTGTAAGAGTGATACATATCGATATTACGTATAAGTATATGCTTTATAATAGTGTTGACATATTCTTGGCAACACCTCGCAGCTCTAAATGTAGGGGAGTTATCGACATCGAAACTCATCGTTTCAGCTTTCCACCCGAAGATTAAGTTCCGAAACGTTTTCTTTAGCCTTCCCCCTCATTTTGTTTATACGAACTTTCATGCTAGATTAGTTTCGGTTTGGTCAAGCTTAAATTAAGATATATTCCCTTTCATTTGTCAGTTTAACATTTTATTAACCGAAAAATAGTCTTCTGAGAACCTCAGGTCTCCTGAGAATTTTGTAAACGAGTCGTTTATATGCAACTTTTTTGGATTTTAATTTAAAACTATATACTGTTTGGCTGTTGGTAGTTATTGCCGGGCTTGCTAATATATGATTGCGAAACGCAGTGTCTTCTAAAACATAAAAAAAACGCAGCCACTTCTAAAACATAAAAAAACCAGAGCCATCTTTGAAAAGTTCATTTCCAAAATTGGAAATGACCCAAAAATGGAAATGAGCCAACTTAACCACTCTACTAATGAACTCGTCAATTATCGATTATAAAAGTTTATTAAATGTTGTCCAATTTGTAACGCCGCGCCGTGTGTATCAGTTCAAGGCACAATACTAGATACAAATCGGTTAAGTCTCTTGTGAGGTTTCACGTCGCGATCTCGGATTACCTATAATCTAGCGATTCAAATTCTGAGCAACTGAATAATGGCTGTGTGACTGAACTTTCTTAACATTTAAAACTCTTCGTAACCAGACATGATTGTGTATTATTTGTCTAGGTGATGCACAGTACAAACCGTACGTTACGGCGCGTCCAGAAATCGCGACTGTGGACTTAGACGGCGACGAAGACTTTGTCGTAATCGCGTGCGATGGCCTATGGGACTTTGTATCCGAGGATGAAGTCGCGCTTTCCGTTTATAGACAAATCGCTGCTGATCCAGGTAAGTGAAGAATTTATTATATCACCTGATGTGCAATCTGTTATAACTTTAAATAAAGACTTGAATGTAAAAAGCCTGAAGTGGCAGATAAATCGCCTTCAACATTCGTAACAATTATTGCGCAGTTGGCCTTGTAATTAGTACGAGAATTGGTGAGTGGTTCACACATTTTGTAGTTAGTGTTACTTTCAGCGGTAACAAGGTAAACTGCTGTAAGTCTAATGTCATGACAATGAAATATTTGTATCGATGAAATATAATGTCACGTCCATTGCTCACTGTGAAGGTGACCCAGACAGGATAAGATTGGCCTTGTCATATACCTATTAGGTGTTGTTGAATTTAGCAGCCAATGATAAATTAGAATTAGCTTAAATAAAACGATTTGGCTATCGGTATTGATTGGCACTTCGAGTGCATATTAACGTCGGGTCACATGATTATGACGCAACGAGTGTTAGCTCCCTCGTTTCAATAAAACCAATTTTACTGAACCTCCGAATGTGTTCCACGTGATTACTCCGCCTTTGAACAACAGAAAGTAGGGTAGGTCATTTTGGTATGGTTGCGCGGCGACTTTTCTCGCAAATCTCTTTTTAAAGTGGCGAATAGAGGTCGGGGGCGACAAGAGGCTTTTATGTTGTACATTAGAAATTTTGTTCGGTAAACATTAGGGTTTCCATTATTGAGTCTAATTCAAAGGTTATCGACGTGAGAACAATACCCACGGAAATGAACGCTTCAACATCCAACATAATATAATCTTCGTCCTCTACAATTAGTGAATGTTGGATAGTGAACTAGATCAGTCTGGAATAGGTCTTCTATTTTTTTATGTTAAGGTCAGCAGACAGGCCGACAGTCCACTTGATGCTAGGTCGCTTTAACACAAGTAATGTCACAGATGGAAAACCACGCAAGTATGCTACCGACTACAATAGGATTAAGGATGATAAGGGATTGAAATGGGATAGGTCTGGCATCTCTTACTCACTCACCGAAACACAACAGCACACGTGCTGTAATTTGACGGTGGTCTTCTGTAAGGAGGTGGTTATTGCCGTCAGACGGGCTGCCCAAATGGCTGAAAACACAGTGTATGTGTTCTTTTGTGTGTATTTCTAGCTCTTTTACCAGCTAAAGCAGGTCGTATCGCTCATGTCTAAGTATATGATTGACCCAGGTAGAAAAAAATAAACTCCTTTTCACCGCAATTATAAAATATAATATTTTCAGCTAATGGTTCAAGTAACTTATTATGATGGAACATTATTCGCGGGGTGGTTTATGATGATGTAATCTGAGTTGTTGACACAGTGCATAATAAGGGTTCTCGTGTTCCCTCTAACCCTCGATGCGTCCCGTCACTATTGTGACAGCTTAGTGTCGAATTGAGAGATTCGAGTGGATTATTTTGATGCATGTCTAGTAATTATCTTGTCAATTAGTTAATGTTATCCTTTTAGCGAAATCAGAGTAGTGTTATCGTGAGATTTTTATATTAAAACTGGACGCCATTGTGTACCGGGACAATGGGTGAATTGAAAGTCGAAAGATCTGTGTTTTTGCGACGGTGCATAGGTTTCTTCGTTTGAATAGGGTCTTGCGAAAAAATCTAGAACAATAAGAGCGTACTTTATGTTCCGTAACGAGATTGCTGCGGTGCCTAGAATCGAGCCGGTCTGCGGTCAGCTCACCGCCGCGCCGCAGCCCCGCAGTATTGTGTCGTAATGGCGTCGGAAGTGGGGAAGTGGAGAAATTGGATACTTTTGTTTTAGTTTCTCCCCTACTGTTGCTTCATTTGGCCCCTGTTTATGCCGTAAACTCTCTCAATCACACCCTATGACGGAAACAATCCTAATTTTGAAATATTTGATAAGTGGGTAGTGTATTTCGAGATTTATTACTTTTATCGCTAGGAACTCTTTTAAAGCATCCAATAATAGGCATATTTGCTCTTTAATGTTGATGAATTATTATTATTAAATGTAACTATAATAACTTTGTTTGAAATGACATTGCAATAATCCCTCTGTCAGCTGTAAATCTGAAAGCTGAAGTGCTTAACCAGTTTTAAAAGTACTATTGTAATTAACAGTTAAAAGTTGTGACTGTTGCTCTTAATCTGAATGTCAACAACAGATTAAGTAGTATAAAATAAATTAAAAGTGTAACTGAATGTTATTATTAACATTCAGTTACACTTTTAATTTATTGTTTGTTCGCTCACTGGTCGAAATTCGACCACAATTATTTAGAAGTGAGAAAAAAGCTGTTTCTAAAATGTTTTTACTCATAACTAGGGCCCGGCTAAATATGTATTTACATATTTTTATTTGAAATTGTTTTCGTTTCTTAATTATGGTTTCTACATAAAATATGTTATTTAGATCGTGAAAATTCAGGTTTTATTTTCCATATTTTTCCATATTTTAAATATAAATCCATATTCCACAAAATATCAATCAATTTATCCATATTTTCATCATCAGCGCTAACGTTCGCCGCTCGCACTACCCGTACGCGCTCCCCGCCCGCACCGCGCCTTTCCTCACGCAGCTGAATGTATAAGATTTCAGTTTAAAAAGGTTGACAGTTTAGTAACAAACGTAAAAAAATTTTTTTTTGAAGGCTCCAAGTAGGATCTCAAAATTCAAAGACATGTATCCTGACATTCCCTTACCGCCAGAACTAGTGCTAACACGCTGGGGAACTTGGCTAACAGCAGTTGAATACTATACGCAATATTACGATCAAGGATTTCATATCCTAAAAAAAATCCATGCTGTGGGGAAGTTTAGAAGACGACATAAACGTGCCCTACTCACTTGCAGAATTATGCAAATTTAAATAAGCTCCAATCACATCATGTGATGTTGAAAGATCATTCAGCTTTTAGTGAAACGGAAGCTGAATAAAATTGTAATTTTTTATTTTTTGCAACAAACAATAGTTTTATTTGAAATGTTGTTACTTTTTATTGTACATATTTATTCCATATTTTAGTTTTATCAGTCCATATTATATTTACATATTTCGAAATTTTTAATACATATTTATCCGGGCCCTACTCATAACACAAAAACTCTAAAAGGTACCAAAAAAAATCAGTTAACAAACAATCGAGGAAAGTTTTTGTCTTTAACCATTTTTAATTAGACTAATGTTCTAATTCTCATTTAAGTGTTAGAATAAAAAACTGTTCCCAATATCTTTTTATTGTCACTAAAACACTAACTTGTCAATAGCAACTGAACAAAAAAATTAAAGAAAATTACTTTGTATAGTCTTTGTATCATCTTTGTACAAATTATACATCATTATGAGCATAGTACATTTTCTATTACAACTGTCAAGTAAAGAAATATTTTTCAAGATAATATGTGTACCGATATATTTGAATTGCATTATTGTTGTTGCAAGTAAGGTAATGTTCACAATACAAAGGGATACTTATGATGCATCGATTGAGTGATAACTGATAAAAGATAACATTGTATGCTTTTGATAGCCAGTGAAATAGTGTGATAAGTCAAAATTGACTTCATTCTCACGTACGCTATACAGTGTTACATATATTACAACGTCTACAATTTTTTTAATTGGATATAAGATGTTCTTATATCTGTTCTTAACATTCTAAAAATCTAAAAACAAATATCCGTAACATCTGTATTACCGTTCTAAGACCTTATTTTAAAATGCACCGACAATACACTACCAGTATACCTGTTCTCTGTAGGATTTAGACAAGTATTTACTATCAACCTATGTCTAGAATACGTAACTGGGAAGGTATAGAAATACGAGATTGAACTTTTTCCATAGGTTTCTGTCACGTCAACTGCGTCAATTATCCAAATTTGATTAGATAAGTTCAGTTACCTTTCATTGGCAAGACGAATCTAGAAAAGGAACGAGGCATGTAAATGTAAATATCATTAATGCGCGTGCGCAACTCACGGTGACCGACTCGCCTGACGCCTGTTGGCACCCTCTGCTACGACACGCGTCTCACGACCTTGACACTCTTGGGTACGCATGTTATCTGCCAACATTCATTCAAATAAAATTGATAAACACATTAGTTAGTAGTTAAACTGTAACAAAATAATGGTAACAATAAGCTTTAATAACAAGTTAGCTACATATATGGGACAGCTGAAAAGTTCTGAGCATTTGAGTTCTGAGGTATTAAAAGACCAATTTAATTTATTTTTCGCCACTGCAACGCATATCTCACATCTTTTAAAAAGAACTTGTATCCCACTAAAAAAATAAGATGTATCTTTGCTGTCAAGATGCTCGTTTACGGCAGCTTTCATTTCTTCATCATCCCCAAATCTTCGACCACGAAGGTCTTTTTTCAAATTTTAAAAAAAGAAATAGTCGCTGGGAGTCAGGTCTGGACTGTAGGGTGGGTGGTTAACTTCATCAAAGCCAGTTTGTCGAAGGGCTTGCTTCTCACGCGCCGTATGGACTGGCGCATTGTCTTCCAAAAACAAAATTCCTTTGCTGATTTTCCCTCTTCTTTTTTCCACAATGAGATCGCGTTCTTTTTAAAAGTGCTGCATAATACGCGGCGTTCATTGTAGTTTTTTTTTTTTAAGGTTCAGTGAGCAAAATTCCTTCCGAATCACAAAAAATGGTGGCCAGAGTTTTGAAGTTGACTTTTCGATTAAACTTCTTTGGCGGCTTTTCTATCCACTGCATTGATTCTTGTTTTGATTCTGGATCATATTATCGAATATTAATTAATTTTTGTACTTAATTTTTCTCCAGTTTTTAAACAGACGTGCTTGCAAAATTCAGTTCAAGTTAAGAGTAAAACATTCTGCAAATCACTTGTTCAAATATTGCAATAGTGATTTAAAGAAGTTCTGTTTAATATGCAGATGAAACATCCCGTTATACATGACTTATATTAAAGAAACTAGAGCAGTTTAAGACAATAAATCATAAAGAAGAAAAAAAAAAACACTGTTTTGACGGAAATAATCGTTGTTCTACAGTTAAGCGTTTATTTTTAAGAAGTTTAAGTGCGTTGTTAAACAATGCCACAAATTGCTATAAACGCCTTGTCGTAATCGTCCCAATTCGACAATTACATATGTGTAAGTACAACGAACAAATATAGCATGAGTATAATTGTTAAAATTTTCTAAAAAATAATATTTGAATTAAAAAGAGAATGTGTATTGATTTAATGAGAGTGCAGAGCCCTACTTGCTAAACAGCCGTGGGCTATTCCGGGCTCATTACCATCCACAGTTCAAGAGATGGTGCATGCCTACACAAAATGGGCTCTTTTCCACCTTCCCGCTGAGTTAGTAACGTGGCGTAATTTCTGGTGGAAGTATGAGTACTTGCAATGGAATGCTACCGATGAACTAAAATGATTACACATTTGTGTTGGGCGTGTGGGAATATGCTCGGAAATGCTAATTAAAATTTATAGATTAATCTCGTGGTTCAGAGTATTATTTTGAAAGTTTGTACCTACTCTGTTGTTTCATCTGCATATAGAGTAATTTGTTCCCAGTTCAAACAATATTCGAAATGTTTGAATATTTGAATGAATATTGAATGTTTGAATATTTGAATGAATATTAAATGTTTGAATATGTGAAATGAACACTGTGCCTGAAATGCCCACTCACGTAATTGACGATAATAGAACTATTTAATTAAAAACTAGTATTATTTAAAACTCTCTTTGTCGTACTAACTTTGATTGTTCGAATAGGTACTCAAAGTTGTGATTAAAAACGTCGAGCAATTGGCAGTTGTTGTTTTGTTTGTTTTAGTAGAGTGGCGGTGTTGAAAGCAACTTGTGCACATGATTTGTTTGTGTTTCCTATGAAAGTGTATGCTTTTTGTTTCGCTCCATATGACATGTCGGGCGAGCGAAGCGGTATACGTGCAGTTCTAGCCACGAATGTGAATACGGCGACAGAAAAATTCACATAAACAAACCAACCATTAAGTAACCTGTACCCTTAATAAGTTTATATTAATAGAAATACCTGCTTTACTCACTTTGTTGCTGATATTGATATATTTTATTCCCTATTTATTTAATGAGATCTCGTTTTCTATTTGATACAATCTTGCCTGGGAAACTGTGTTTACTATTTATAGCCTTTAGCGTTGTCCACAATATGTATTTTGTCGCCTATACAGAAATATAATGTAATGAGAAACGATAGAATGCTACGGCTCAGCAATCCTTAGATTCTTATCAAATCGTTGATTGCCCTCAAAACGATGATTATTCGGTCCCCTTCAATGATGACCAAAAAGCCTTAAGGCTTTCATTAATTCACAACTTCCTATTTGACTTTAGGTTTTGTTGTATTCTCTGGCTCAGATTGCACAGTAAGTGCGTTTTAGGATTACGCGCTCATATTCTTAAGGCTACTTGGTTTAAGAGGTACTTACTAGGTTTAAGTGGATTAGATTGGTAGGAATCTAGAGCCGTAGTGACAATGAGAAAGCTGCAGGTCTTCAGCTGTAAAAATGATTGTGTACTAGCTGACGACAGTCGTTCACTTGTTAGATTAATAACTTCACATTTTTTATGTACAGGTCGGCAGGCAGACGGTCCACTTAGTGGTAGGTGGTTACCGTCGCCAGCTATTAACACAAGCAATACCATAGGTGTAAATACCTAGTTAGTAGGGTATAATATAAGTGAATAGAAGGGAATTGTTACTGTTGCCAGACGGGCTGCTCAATTTATAACTGCGAATCTACTACGTTTAATTTTAATATTATTTTTAAAAATCCGCGGTTCTTATTTTTCATGTACCTATGAATATCTATCGGTCTTTCTAGTTCACATAACCAACCATGGACTAGTATTAAGTATTAATTCACAGAATATTACTAACATTAATCAGATAGAGTATGGGATTAAATTTAAAGCTGCATTTAAAACAACCGTAGAATGTTTACAAAGCGATTCCTATCTGTGGTGATTATGATTCCACCCGAGCGGTCGCTTTTGAGGGGGGTGACGTTGCATTCGCAATAAAAATGTACGGAGGCAGTGCGGTGTAGGAGGGATCGTTACCAACGCAGCCCTCACTTTGACATCATTACTTTTATACCACCCCCGCCGCGCTCGCTAGCTGTACGAAATTCACCGCAGACACTTTAATAAAAACATCTTTGAAAGTATAATTTGGAGGATAAATCAAAATTTGTCATCTGTTAGGCGGCGGCGATCAGTCTAAATTAAGCATAAAAGTTTTAGGAGACGCCCTCTTCTGATCCATTGTCGTGAGAGGCCTCAAGAAGAACTTTCTGTTGCGATTGTACTCCCATTTGCCATTCTGAAAGTACGTTAAGAGTTATAAATAACGCTTAGATGACAAGCCATAAACTTTCCAGACGCGGCTGAAACTTATTTCTCTTTTTGCGTACATAATAATAATTATAGTCACTAGTGTAACTAATTCTAATTATATTTAATAATACTAGCTGTTGCACGCGACTTCGCCCACATAACTTTATACAATACAGCCTATGTTATTTGTTACTGATAATGTAGCTTTCTATAAGTAAAAGATTTTTTTAAATTGGTCCAGGAGTTTTTGAGTTTATTTATGTAAAGTGTTAAGTATAATGCGTGACATACATTGACATCGGACATTATGGCATTGCCAAGCCTTGGATATTTATTTATAGATAGCTGGTGCCCGCGGCTTTGCCCGCGTGTAATTTTTAGCCTAAGTTCATCCTGAAATTCTATTCTAATTATTGGTAAAAGATTCCTTTTATATCAGATGAGTAGTTTCGAAGATTACCTCTCCTACATACAAACTTTACCTCTATATGATATTAGTATTAATAAAATATGCGTTTGTGATAATCCTTTAAATCGTTGTTCGATGGTTTACTGTTTTGATAAACTTTAATAGATGATCGGGAGGACTTCCTCTGTCTCCTTTGTGTTTTTTCTCACAGAAAGGGCTGATAAAGAACACCGTAATCCTTTCAATCGAATCAGAGGAGATTTAGGGGTGAGATATATGCGGGCCTCTTGATTATTCTATTGGACATGTTACTGGCATGCAAATACAAAATCGTGTATTTTTAATATAGAATTAAATTCATCCCGGAGACCGCTGTCGATGACGTTATTTGGGAAAACTGCAAAATTTTATCCGATCGTAAATTGTATTTTGGAACATATCCAGAAATTCATACGTATGAACACATAGACGTACACCACGAGTACAATGTCTCTTAATTTTTTCAACTTAAATTTGCATTTTGTTGTGATATTTTTTTTGGTAAGCCTGTAAGTAAGTTTTATATTCATCAAATAATAAAATTGGATATGTTTTGATAATAACTCCAAAAGTAGTTTAAATTACAAGTTTTTGGTCCTCATTTAATTTTGTTGTGTCCAGCAATGGAGTCTACGTTATCTTACGTCAGCTGGTCTTCGCCACCAATTAATCCGCCTATCGCGCCTATAGCATCGGGAACAAATTGCGGACATACCTTCTCCTGTCATGATCACGACTCCACACAGCGAAACTATCTAATTGAGTTCACACATGAACAGTACCGCAGAATGCAACGCGACCACGCTTCGCTTCAACTTTGCATTTCTTTCGATATTCAAATGCACTCATACATTTGCAATATTATAAGGTTTACCACGTGTCATTGTTTATATAAGCCAACGCAGTATACAACAATCCTTACACAAATTCACATTTAAAAATTCTTTTATTAGTATGTACATATATATAACTTGTATACTCCACTTATAGGCTAATTTAGCATGCATTAAAACGAATACAAAAGACGACATTCCCCTCACAGAATACCACCGTGAAGTAAGAAGATTAGCATTTGTGCTGGTTTGTTAAGACTAGTGAGTAAGGGACGCTAGAGCCCATTACCTTATCCCCCTTTCCTAATTATTAGGTATTTATTATAAGCCCACAGGCGTTCACTATTGGAAATACCAACATTGGGCGTTCTTGGTATCATCCGTCCTCCGCATCCTTCCTAATTGCTTACCTTTAATCCTACTTAATTCAGCAGTGAATTTGCAGCACATGAGACGTTGCTTGTGGTGATAGGTGACAGCAGTCACCTACCATTAAGTGGACCGTCAGTCTGTCTGAAGACCTTTCCATTACATAAAAAATAAATTTATTTAAAGTTTAACCATCGCAACCCCCGTTATTTATTCTATTACAAAAACACTTACCGAGTAATTAAACTCTGGCTTGTAATCATAATAAATATAGATTAACCGGACAGCGTTGAATCCTAGTTGAATCAAATACCTACTTAGCGCGGGCAACAGTTTGAAATATTTTATGTGTATCAGGAAGTTATATTTCATGCGAAGCTATCTGACGATCGATTACATCTAATTGATGGTACAAGTAAAGCGTACAATCTTTCGATCACGTACAGGCAAAAGCTTTTGCTTATAGAGTAGTAGACAGTGGCGAATTGCTTGTTGGCTATGTGTCTCCAAATATAGATAAGCATCGTGTGTGATTTGCAATTCGACGACATGTATTTAGGTTTTTTTTATAATAAATTTGCGTGAAGAGGTATGAGTGCGCCGAGACAGACACGAATGTTTGTTAAGAGGTGTTTGGTTTGCTGATCCATGTTTGCGATTCGCTATTATGCCGTCATGAACAAGTCCCAGTATGTCCGGACAATCGCTCGCAAGATTGATGAGAATAATTCAAGTCGCGTCATCATTTGCCTAAAATTTGAGTGAAATATTTCATTTTGCTACTTGCCCATTAGGTCAGTAGGCACTGCAAAATACAATATGTGTCCGCTTACTAATATTCAATCAAACACGACAGTGCTAACTTCGATAGATTAGAGATTTATATCAACATCAAGATTGAATTCCAGTAATAAATGAGAATAATAAACTAGAGTCGAGTTTCTCTAGAGTCGATCAGAGAGTGAGCGGTCGTTATGTTTCAGATTTGCGATACAATTCGCTATATATAATATATATACTTATTATTGCATAGGTACTTTTTATATTTTATATACATATTTACTATAACCAAGAATCTTCGACTTAATCCAACACATTAAATTAGATGTTTCGAAAGTGGCTGCCGGTGTGTCTGTAATGTGTTTAGTTCTTAGATATTTCTCACGCTGAGATTTTCTATCTTTACTGAAGTAGCACAAAGTGATTCTGGTTGCATATTTGCTTACCTACTGGAAAGGGATTCCCACAGTTATGTAGGAACTTTTATTGCATAGCTAGCCTAGGTTTACATATATAACTCATTATACATAAAATATCTGTTTGCAACTATAAAAATTCCTATGCACATATCTAAATGTAATTTACAACTGTACAATATTATATTGACTTCTCTTTTTGACCGTCATTCGTTCTTCATACTGAATTTAACTAAATGGTTTTTAAAAACCTTACAATACGTAATTTAAATATGTGTGCTGTTGGCGTTCCTGATATAAAATCAAAAATAACAGGAGCCTGCAATGAGGTCGGTATCTCACTGCAGTATCTTGATTTATTTATTGTTGTTAATATGTCCTATCCTTGTCAGTGACATGGAAACATCATTAGCACGTGTAGTTCATCCAGTAGGCAAGGCAGTCCAGTCGCAGTTCGTGCAACGCCAAACGCACATTCACAATAGTGTTGTTTTTGCGAATGAAGTTCGATGACCGAGCGGTTTTCGCACACCCGGCCTCCAAATTATTGTAATAAAAAATCATTACTCACCTCCGAAGGCTATCTACTGGGATTTAATTCTTTTTCAGCTTTTTTGGCTATTTTTAAAGCTGTCTAGACAGGCTGACAGTCCAATTCCATACAATTTCTATATTGCGGAAAAAATCGCGCGGAAAAAATCGCAATGCGGGTTCAGCCTTAATAAGGGATTAGGACAGGATAGCGCATGGGCTCTCGCATCACTTAACGGGCGGGCTGCCCAAGTGTGCCCTGCCGCTACGAAATACTGCTATATACTGCAGTATTCAGTAGTACCAGTATCCAGTATTTAGTGTTGTGTCTATGTGAAAAACTAATACTTACTTAAATTTAAAAAATAGAAATTAAGTAAGTACTTTCTTTAGTGATTTTAGACGAGGCCTCAAATTCTACGACAGTTCTACTCGTATATTATTTTATTTTATTTTAAATTATTTTAACAACTTAAAAAATAACCAATTGAACATTTATATGATAACTAGTAAGTACATTTGCCTGCGTCCGATCGCTACCAAACTTCACAGAACACCCTCTATACTAATCTGAAGATTGTCTGAAAGTTTCATCAAAATCGGTTCAGTGGTTTTGGAGTCTATAGGAGACATACATACATACACACATCACCTTTTATATTATAAAGATAGCACTGAAATCACTAATGTTTTAATCTTGTGCTATTATGTAATATTTTTTTAATATACTTTTAAAGGTTTTATTAAAATTAAAATTAAATGAATTATATGTACAATTGTATATATATACATCTTATAACGTGTGAAACATAAAACAATGTCTTAATTTAACTTTAATATTTTCAATTGTTGCAATTGATACGGACTACCTAATACTCATATCAATATGAGCATTTGCAATACATTATGACTGTGTTTGTAGATATTTTAAATTCTAAATTTGGTAGAAATTCTCTATTCTAAACTAAACCACGATACCTTTTCTATATTAAAGTAATTGAAAATCAAATTTAAATGATAGTCTTTTCACACATCTATGTACCTCTAACCGTGTTCGTTTTCTGAAGATTATTGAGTGCTATTGAGTCTTCCTGTTAGCATAAATCATTCTACAATGTGTTTTACAGCCGCATATAAAATGTAAGCTCAGCTTCAGGCGGTTTATTAGCCGGTAATCGTAATCAACCACACTACATATATGCTTAAATGGCGGTCCGGCTAGTTCGATAATATTAATAAATATCACACGAATGAGTAATGGCCCGTAATTGGCGACAGGGGCTATCGTCGCGGAATAAGGTTCGTGACATCCGCCAAGTAACTGTCGATGTGTTATCGACATTATTTATATTAAATATTAAGAACCGTTACATACAATAAACATACTGTGCTATTATCTTGTTCGTATATTGCGCCGAAGCGTTGCTAAATTTTAGACGTGAGTCATAGTATGCATTATGCTAGACGTTTAAAGTTGACTAGAATGCGAGCCTCGAGCGAACTCCGCCTCATTGGGGATTCAGCACGTTGCGAACAAAACTTCACCTTATCCGGCCACTTCGTAATGTCTCCATTGTTCGCCGGATTGGTTAATCCAGGACTACTATTTTGTAGTGTGGCATCATCATTACACCACTTTTCTTCGCGATTCAACTGTATTTATAGCGCGCGCTATGATCTAATGAAAGCGTCACATAGAAACGATCTTATTCGCGTCAAACAGAATTAACAGAAGAAAACAGTTTTAAAATTGGTGAAAACAAGCTTGTTCTAGAAAGGCTAATCTTTTTTTGTTAAGTGTCTATCCCACATTGTAAGAGTGCAACCTAACACAAGCTACACACGACACTCCGCCATTAAAGCGCAATTAAGAATTTAGTCGTGGATTAGTAATTGCATACGTTGATTTGTAGAGGAAGAAAGTGTGCAATTGTAAAAATCTTTACTTTCGTCTCATCAGTATGTTTAATTTTTGTTGTGCATTTTCATTGTTACAACTTTATTCATTATTGTTTATACTTTATATAAAAATAAAAATAAAATTGTGTGTGTTAGCTCAGACACACGACTGAGTTTAGTTCTTAGAAAGAACAACATTGTTCTTTTTTAAAATAATATTGTGTAGATGGCGCAATATCTGAAACTTCAGATATTCTAAAACATTCAAAAAAATAGAACGTAACTATTTATAACGCATAACATAACGCATTCGTGTGACAATTCTTATTTTACTCCCATAAATTTTCTTAATCGCAAATACATTATGGTGTCGCAATAAATAATTGAATTGAAAAAAAAAAAAAAAAAAAGAATAAACTCCAAAAATGAGCAATATTTTAATATGTACAGATATTTTTCGCAATTGAATTTTATTTTGCCATAACTTCCAAGACATTGATTTAAATTATATAGTGTAAAGGGGAATTATGTTCTAAATTAAATATACACCCAAACATACCCAAACACCCAAACAAATACATGGATTTCGTTGTGAAAAAAATCAGATTAAAAAAAAATTTTTTTTTTAAACTGTGAAGTGGCATATATATCCATAAATTATACATATAAACCATGCTTAGAAATCCCTCTTTCCATTCATGCGAAATCGCAAACAGGAACTACATTCGTATACAACTTTACGATATTAGCATGCAGCAGATAAAAAGGCGGACTTTATACTAATGAAGTGATTGTGATAGTTGCAAATTGATGACGATCGCATTCAAAAATGCCTTCGGTTTGAGTGTCCTGTTGAGTAGGGTGAGATGCAGAAATTGGTCGCGAGCCGTTTGCGTCGGTTTTGTGGCAATTTCACGGCTGGTGTGCCGTGGTCTGTTCCTAGTGGAAAAGTGAAGTGCGAAGTTTCGGCGAGGCGACGCGCGACGCGGTGGAGCGTAGCGTAGCCAGCGAGGTCGTCGGCCGCTGATGTTTTACCAGACTATCCCGGTGTATTGCAACCTATGTTGTGTGTCAATGAGAGAAAATATTCACACGACTGAGATTTTGTTTATTTTGAAAATAGAAACAACATTGTTGAATGGATCATTGTGCTTCAAAAATATAAAGAAATTTGAATAGGAAAAAAAAAACTTTTATGGAAATCTTTTGTGAAGACATATGAAATTACCTTAGTTAAATTTTTATTTTATTTTATGCTATGTCCATCAAGTAAAAACAGCAATTACGCGAAATATGCTAGTGCATAAAACTGCAAAAAAGCAACTTTTTATTCATAATTAGTATTATAAATCCAAGGGTTCAGTTGAGGGGGCAATCTTGAGGCAATTTTTTATAAGATTGGTAATATCTAAAACACTAGCGATCCGCCCCCGGGCTACGCACGGTGTTGAAATTTTCAAAAATCCTTGCTTAGCGGATTTTTACTTTAAAAAATAAATTTATGTTCCCAGTTTCATCTTTCCAGATTAGTAGTTTTGATAGTCAGTCAGGAAACGATTTTATAACTATAGATAAAACTTTAAGTGTAAACTGTTGATTTTTAAAAGTTATACCCTTTCATACTACTTTTTTACTAAACCTCTTCAAATGTAACGATGACGACGATGAATATTTTTGAAAATCTGCCCACATTCAATAAATTAATATGAAGGATTGGTGTTACGCATTGAGATTGCAGTGTTGGGGCCAGACTGGGGTTTATTTATTGTGAATCGTGTAGGCTTCGTCGAAGGAAGACAGTTGGTTAGATCTGGAGGGCGGGTTGCGCGGGCGTCGGAGGGGAGCGCTCGGGGTGCGCCCGGGCGGTGCACCGTCTCGCGCCAGTCCCAGAGACAGCGGCCGCGCGAACGGCCACCGCGATACCGTAGCACCGCAAACGGCCCGTTCACAAGTGCAGTGTGTGTCTCCGCCCGCCTAACGCCAGCGGCTCTTGCACCCCTGCGTTGCTCACATGTGAGTTCACGCCACATCTCTCACCTCTCACCTTTTGTCTATGCTCCTCGGGCCACGCGCCCACATCGCGTCTCGCTCGCCGACGACCGGCTTTCGACGCCGGCCGGCCAGCTTTCCATTATAACCTCTCTTGTCACTTGTGGTGTATTTCTGATACAAATAAAATTCAATAGTGTCTCCAGTGTAGATTTTTTTTATTTCAAAAAACTATTAATGTGTCGATGTGATTGGTTCGTGCAAATTGATCTTCAAAAATGCACCACGATTGAAAATTATATCCTATTTGTTTAGTCAACTAACCAATGCATTAATTTATGTACTAAAAGCCATTTCAACTTAGATTATTCCCGACAGTTATACATATGTATTTGCGTGACTCTATCGGGGACGTATGACTTTTAATGGCATAATTAGAGCGAGTAATATATTGGAGAGTTAATGAATGGTGGTCACAGTGAGTATTCAGTTTTCAATTAGATAAATTAACGCGATCGCAACGCGATCACGCGACCGTGAGCGGCCGCGGCCGGAGCGGTAGCCGCAAACGCGATGGTATGGTGAACCTTCGCCGTCGCTACACTAAGCCGAGATCAGACAGCCGGGGTCTACGAACCTCCACCGTGAAAATGAGATTATTACACGATGATGGCCTTAAACGCTATTTTGCACTCGTTTCTAGTATGTAATCAATTGCGGTGGTACAACCAACCGCTTTCGGAACAAAATTTAATATGAATATTCACACAATCATTTCTTTCGACAAAGAGATTTGCATTTATGCGGCGATTGCGTGAAAGCAAGTCCAATTTGTACTTCCTAACAAAGAAAACTGAATAGTTAAATCATAATTAAAGTAAGCCATAATAAATTATAGTCTTATAATTATTCGTTTAGGTGAAAATATTTAAAAATGCAATTTTATCCGAATTTAAACCGTAATACGAAATTTTGTTAGTAATTAAATGCTTGTAGGCTTGTAAACTCTTCGCCTTTGAATAATTACGTACAAACTACAAAAAATATTGAAGCAGTCTGCGCACAATCAGATAAAGATTACGTAAATAAAATTACTGCTGTTTCCGTACTTTCTAATTTAGAAAAACTGGTGAAAATAAGTAAGAAATAACCAGTTATAATTTTTACTGCCAACAATATTTTTACTGTATTATTATTGTCAAACAAGTTCACTTCATCATTTAATATACAACCAAAATTCGCAATAATTTTACTACGTTGACATCAACAGATTTTATATTATGTTTTTAAGTTAGAAAATACGCAGTTAGTAATTTGTATCACGATGTTGGAACACAGATACATGTTATGTAGGTTAAATTAAATGAAATTAGGTTATTTTTTTTATTACATGTCTTCTATTAGTTACAAAGCAAATGAAATTTATTATTGAACGAAATATAAATTGAAATTCACTAAAGTAACAAAAAGAGGCTAATTAATTTATTATTTAATGAAAACAGTAATCAATCAATCAGTATTGAATAGTAAATTTATTTTAGGGAAGTCATATCAACATAGTGTATAAGTATGGATTTTTTTATATTAAAGGAAGTAAAACAGCATGGTTGTCAGACATGGGCCTTCACTAAACAGCGCACTCTAACTAAAGTTTGTTAGGAAGCCAAAAAACAGGGATTTTGTTCAATCGAAAACTAAAAGTAGTAAATGGAATAGAGAACGGACAAAATTAGTTGATGTTAATCTTATTAAATGAAAGAAAATTTAAACAGGTATGGGCAGAATACTTGAATAATTAATTGTAGCAGACTATAATTAATTAATCATCCTAATTATGAATGCGAAAGTGAGTTTGGATCATAGAACAATTAGATGATGATATCATATACATAAATTCGTTATTTGTTTCTGTTTTTTCGCTAATTTTTAAATCACCTAACGGATTTCAATAGCATGTTAAACGAGAAAGTGTTGTGTATATAATTTGCAGAAAAAAAAGCATTAATGCGAAGCCGGGAGAGGGGTCACTTATTACATATATTTTGGCAAATTGAGCCCATTGAGTTCATTAATCAAATTATGTTTGGATTCTATTTGCATTCATTTTTGAAACAACCTCTAATGTTAAGTGTATTCTTTTAACTCATCTGAATAGGTACTCCC
Organism: Synanthedon andrenaeformis; assembly: GCA_936446665.2. Taxonomy (NCBI): domain Eukaryota; kingdom Metazoa; phylum Arthropoda; class Insecta; order Lepidoptera; family Sesiidae; genus Synanthedon; species Synanthedon andrenaeformis. Next base: position 10,515,886 of record OW387780.2, on the reverse strand, counting down.
CCCATTGTTTCGTAGAAATGTGGCAAAGAGCATGGAGGTTGACGCAACATGTCTCATTGTGGCAGGCCAGACGGCTAGACAAGACAAATGTCTGCACCATTGAACTGTCGCAACACAATACAAACACCTGAACGATAGGCACGGGGCTGAAGTCGTTAGAGATCGCACTGTCGGAAAATGTATAGAGGCTAATTTACCAACAAACCTTTGCTCTGTTTACTACTAATAAAGTTTGTTGAAATGTTTAGATGCCTCTGACCCAACATTGCCTTTTAAAGGAAAAAAAAAAGAATAAATATGCAATCAGGCAATCCATATTGACTTGAGTCTATGAATTCCGATACTAATCACAGCCACTTTTTTAAAGGTTTTTGTTTTAGTTACTGGCAGGGTACACTGCGCTCTCAGTCATAAATTGGGCAACCACCCCCTTACAGAAAGCTACCATGAAATTACAGCAAGTGTGCTACTGTGTTTTGGTGAGTGAGACTCTGGCTTCTTATTCTCATCTTTTCCTAATCCCTTATCCTTAATCTTACTAAGGTCTCACCTGTGGTGTTGCTAGTGTTGTAGGTGGCGTTAGTCCATCAAGTGGATCGTCAGCCTGTCTGACAACTTATACATTAAAACAAAGTTTGTTTCAGCAATACCAATTAGACTAATTCAAAAGATTTGATTGGTGCTGCTCACACTTTTTGTTCTTTTCTTTATGGTCTTTTCCCAGCCAGAGAAGAGTCTTATACAACAATAGCCAAGGGAAGCTCACAAAAAATCTATAGAAACTAGTTCTCATGCCTTTCCATTTTTTATAGTAGAGTGAGGACTCACTGTAATCGGGCTTGAGATTATTGATGATATATATATTATAGTCACGAAACACTGACTCCATACTCTTGCCACGTGTTTCATTGCTGGATGAGCCTACACGTTATCTTGATAGCGTTCAAAGAATTTCATTTCTCATTACAATTCGTAAAAACCAAATCTAGTTTTTGATTCTTATGTCATTATTAATCTCTAATGCAATTAAAACAATGTTTTAATATAAAATTTCAGAGTATCAATGAAAAAGAGTAGGCATTGTTCGTGTATTTTTTTAGTCACGCATGAGTCATGTCGCGTTTAGTCTTGAGATCACCACGCCACAGTTTTATTAAAGAGAGATTACTAAGAAATACATTATTTTCGGGTGTTGTTTTCTTATTAAAAATGTTAGTACTCGTATAAGTCGGTCAATTAAAGAATTGGATTGAAAATGGCGCCGCTTTGCAGGTGTACTGTTAGCATATAAATTAGTTTATTGAATATTAGTTTTATCAAATGTAGGTTAAATGTAATTTTGAATTGCATATATCACCATGTTATCAACTTTTATCAATTCTTAGAAAATTGTTTGTCGCTGAAGTGACTGCCCTATCAATGCACAGCCGGAATTACTTACTTTAGAAATATTTAACTAATAATTTTTCACGGAAGGTTTGTATATATAACAAGACCTAATTAACTTTTTATGTAATTAGAAAAATGACAATATTTTACAACCAAGTCGTCGAAAATAGGCTAAACCTTAAGAGATACATAAAGAATTGTAGTTCTTCTAAAACCCTAAAGAAACTCCGCGATGGCAAATCCGTCGTCATGTCTGTTTCTCCGCAAACTACTTCTAAACATTTTTAATTCTAACGATTTTAATTCGCTTTTCAACGAGGAAGGTTTGTGTTCATAAAAATTGCATCGCGGGCGTAGCCGGGAGCGGGTCGCTAGTGATTAAATAAATTAATGAATATTGTGCACGACATAGTAAAAAAACCTTGCAAGTCAAAATTTTTACTAATCAAACGAAACGTGTGCGTGTGTCTATTTACTAATTAGAAGTGTTCATTCCCTTTCTTTATTAACTGGGATATACCATTATTATATCTATCGTCTCGCAATCTATCGCTTGTATAATATATAGTGACTAGTAACAGTGTTGTTTGCGAGCTCTTTCTTCCCATTACAGACAACAGTCACATAGCGAATAATAATTTTTGTGATGTTTGAGAGCATAATTGTGATGTACTAGTTGACTGCTTGAGAAATCACGAAAATCCCGCTAGCTAACGCTACGGTACTTTGTATGGTCGGCCGTTGTTATGTCCAAAGTAACAAAGTTAATAACCACGCCTGACTGTTAATCCGCGTAGTTCCTAGGTTTCAGCGTTAGTAATTTTAATTTTGATGCGATTTTCATTTAAAAAAAAAATATAGTTTTTTTCCTCTTTTTTTTTCTTCTATGAAAATGTGACTGAGCGGCCGACATAATAATAGCCGGGATAGACCTTTGGAAACATTAGAGGGTGGCAGGACGTCGATCTCGCGAGAAGGGGTAATAAGGAAATAGGATACATTTATAAAAGTTGAATAAAAATAGATATTTTGTAATATTGATGTCATAGAAAAACAATATGGTCTTCACATGGTTTGCACTGGCTAAACATAAAAATTAAATTATTTCAAACGAATCCGAGTTGAATATTATATAGTATTACCTCTCTTAATAGAGTCTATTAAATGTGTTACAGGTTTTCTGTTATGTTTTGGCCATTTTGAAAGGTATTGATGGACGCCGTGATGTAGCATAATTTAGGAGAAGTCGTTGTTATTGTAAGCAAGCCACTTTATGAAAGATAAAATGAATGAGTCGTTTCATTTTAAGTCGAGCTTTCGTAAGTCTACGCATAAATTAGTTATTCTGATTTTTTTCTAATCTTTTAAAGTATTGAGATCCAGAAACCACTTTTTGTAAACATCATATGGTTGCCAAGCTGTTGTAGACACTAAAATTGTATCTAAGGGTTAACAGAATAAAGGTGACATCATTTCGCGGTAGCGATTCGAAGGGCGGAGCGATGACGTCACACGCCAGCTGTAGGGCGGCTGACGTCACGCCGGCGCGGTCGTTGACCTCCTTCAACCCTCTGGCGCTCGACGCCCACCACGCCCGCCGTACCTAACAGACTATCATGAATATTTTATACAAATTGTATGTATTATAAGACATGCTACGCCGACCTGGGGCAACCTGAAAAAGCCTGAAACAAACTGAAATTGCTGTTGCAACCGAAAAACTGTTTCATAACAATCTCTTTTGAATACGTGAAACCAAAACCATCCAAGCTTCGTACAGAATAATAAAAACGCTACAATGTGAAGTCATGTTTCTTGTTTTACTACCTTCTTTCTTTATAGTATTTAATTTCCTTTGATACCACCATACAGTCATTATACGATGTTTGTTTTTTAATAATATATTAACTTTAATATCCTACCACTTTCCACTAACAAATAGAGAAACATAATGTTAGTTAGTATATATGTACCTCTCAATCTCATTTATAATTTATTACGTACTCGTATGTACATTATTATAATATAACGCCCATCGGCTGTGCGTAAACCTCTGGTGTAACTTTAGTCTACTATGTGAGCAGATTAGGTCTTTATTTATGGCAGGTTGAATGGAGGTCACGAATTGGAAAGCGCAGTGTTGGACGTCTTGTGGCCAGGTGGTCAGATAACTTCGAAGGCTTCGCAGGGAGCGCTTGGATGCGAGGGACAAAAGACCGTGCGTCGGGGCGAGTCTTGGGAGAGGCCTATATCTAGCAGTGGAGAGATACAGGCTGATGATGATGATGGTGATTTTGTCTTCGAAGATTGCTTATCTTTTAAGTCATGCAGGTTTCCTTCACTACATGTACATAAAGTCGAAAATCACTCAGAAGTTCAGAACTATCGCAGACTAGAGACCGACCAAAGAAATATTCGTAACTGGATTTCATAAATCGAATTTTATACTCTTCGACTTTGTTTTATTTCTATGTACTTCTTGCCATTACAAATTCCATTACGGTCTCCCTTCCGTGGTGTTTCGTGTAAAGTTTATGGAATTGGAAAAACGCAGGTCGTCCCACACCCGATGTCTAAAACAACCCCTGTGCACGTGCCACCCCTACCTGTATCCAGAAATTCTCGTGGGAGTAAAAGCACCGTTAATAAGTGCGAAAAACGGCGATGTACGGATAAATAACTTGGTAAATATCGTGTTCGTTTCGTGTCTAAATCCGTTAGAAATACGTTCACCCGCGTTTATAGCATCGGATCAACGCCGGATGCATATTTCGTTGTGACGGTTTATACTTCTTGTAACTGGGGAATAGTATGTATATGTCAGTATCTGGTAAATTACATGTGTATCTACAACACATCAATTAAATTGATTAGACTTTTATTTTGTTCTTTTTTTTTAAGTTAAATGGTATCATATTAAAAAAAATTTTAGCAAGTACATAGTTAAATCATGTTAAATGTATAATTAATTGGGACTTGATTCATTTTGACAGGTTTTTGTTTACTACATTTGAATTGATTTATTCTCTAGATATTTAAGAAACTCTGTTTTAAAGAAACTCAGTCCTTGATTTTTGATTTTGATTTGATACTGTTTTTGTGCACACAAATTATGCACCCGGTAAACTGTTGTGATGCCGCAGTTGTTCAACATTCCCTACGCTCAACACTTTTTGTATGGCCTTCTGATGGTAATAGAACATATATACCGTTGTATCGATTCTATACTTACATTACGAATGGTCAGTCGCCCTCGGGTGCGTATTGTGGATTGCGTGCACGTTTCGTTCCCTGAATGAGGGCTAGCAATCGAATCGCTACGTGAGGAAATGTCCCCCGGCACGGAGCCCTATTTCTATTAGCTCCACTGTTTCTCGTTTAATGGCGTCATTGCTCCAAGGATAGAATCGAAGATACCGCATCTGTCATTGGTCACAGCGAAACCGACAGCGCTGACTTGCAATAAAAATAGCATTCGAAGATTGCTCAGCGATACGTACGAGTGGATGAAAGTCGAGACCGGCGTTCGTATCATCTAGACTCATCGATAAACAATAAGTGCACAGTGACGCGCTTTCTAGCAACATATTCATAAAAGTGGAAAGTAACTGTTGTGCCGCAACCGTTTTGCATTAATTGGTTTTAATACTTTGCCTAACGGGAGCTGTCGCGTAAACCGGGGGAGTTTAGCTCAGCGACTCATTAGTGTTCTAAAGTGGACTACAAAAATTTTAATTGCTGCCCTGTACAAACGCGAATACAACCCGAAGTTACCGTGCCAATTATACCTTTGATTTTAAAGACCTTATTTGTATATATATTGTGCGGCTTTCGAGCTCGAAAGAATTGGAATATTTATGCACAGGTTGAAATGAATTTTAAATGGAAACTACTAAACGAAGGCTACTAGTGGAGTTTTATTTACATTCCCATAAATTAAAAAGAAAATTTATGCAAGTACTGAAATTTTAGAAGCCATATTTTTTCTTAATTCATTTATTTTGCCCGATGAAACAGTCATCATGATTAACGATTTGTCATGTACAAGTGGAATACAGTTGACATACAAAAAGTGGCAACGTAAATCTCGACAGGAAAAGTAGGTAGGTACCTAATCGTTTTAACATTCGCTTTGATGAAATAATTCGTAGCGTCTTCATTTTTCAAATACTTGTTCTAAATAAATAAAAGTAAAGAATTGAAAATGGCGGCGCTTTGCAGATGTATTGTTAGCGTGTAATTTAGTTTTTGGAGATTACTCCTTAGGAATCTATTTTCATATATAAGCCCGTGGTATGAAAATTTATGGGAGTAAAATCAAAATTGTGATACGGTATGCGTTACGTTCTATTTTTGAATATTTTAGAATATCTGAAGTTTTAGAGATATTGCGCCATTTACACAATATTTTTTTAAAAAGAACAATGTTCTGTCGGCGTGTTCGAATTGTGAAAATTTAAATGTATTTCATAATCGTTCGTAAGGAGTAAACTCCAGTCGTGCGTCAGCTGACACACACACACATTTTATTTGTATTTCTTTATATTAAATTTACTTTATGTACAATTTTGACCTATAAACAATATGTCTTTATAACTTGAAAATTAGAGAGAATGCTTCAATCATGTAGGTAACCATTATAATATGTATTCTTGGAATGTCCTATGTCCATCTGTAATAATGTATCTTTCAAATAATGAAAGAATTTTTCTTATAGCTGTACTGATTTATCAGACTACCCTCCACATATAAACAAACTTGCAAAACTAGTTCTCTCTCTCTCTACAATATTGGTATAGAGAAGTTGTTATCATGTTAAGTGCTTGAAATTCTCTAATTTAGTAGAATCTTACTTATTTTATAATAACAATAAAGTACTTATTATAATAAATATTATATAGCAGCTGTTTTCTGCATGATGGGTGCAATTTGTGCAGTCATGTGTATAGTTTTAACAAGTCGTTGGATGACTAAGTTTAATTGAAATAACAACGAGTCTCCCACGCAACGCAACCATATTTGTATACTTATTTATTTGTGTTCTAAAATAAAACGCAGGGATTTCATACGGCCTCCACTCTTGTACTGAAATATTGCTGCGAAAAAGTCATTTGGATGGCTTTTAAAAATTGGATGATACGAATCGAAACTATCGCTTCAAAGCTACCAATCGACTTCATTCTGGTTGAAATCTGCGTAAACTAATTACTATCTAACAAGATCGTAAACTGATTGTATCTTATGAATAGTTAAATCTTTAGGAAATAGTTGGCAGCATTACATGTTTCCAAAATGCAAATCTAAAATAATGATTCTTTTTTTAATTTTTGACTAGATCTTTGGTCGAGTGGTCGGAGTCTTGCTTTAACGCTTTGCTTTGACACAGGAGTTCCGGATTCGATTCCCGATAGGGCCAACTGTGTTAATAGGCGACAGAAGCCACCTACCGTCGAACATGTCTGACACATATAAAAAACTGTTTGAGCACGTCATATTTTTTAAGAAGCATCGTAAGGGTTACCTTACTGGGTTACTGAGTGTAAAACCATTAGTCAAATAAAACGTCACAGTTGAAATCGTAAATAATATCACTAACAATGTCGCCATTGAAAAAAATAATTGTTTTAAATTATGAAGGGACATGCATTCCAGCAACCGCCTCCTCGACAACCGGGTCCGCGCTCTTAACAGTGGCATTATAAATATTAATATTCATGTTCGGGCTTATTAAGTACATTGGAGGTGTGATTGCGTGTTGGCCATGCTTGCTCATACCCATATTTACATTTCGTGCACGGGAGCGGCTTGATTTACTGCCGCCCTCCGACACCAGCGGGGGCTTAAATTAGTGCTCTGTCGTATATGTCACACACCGTGTTTTATATTGCTCCTCACGGATGGTCTGTCTCCGCACATATTTCGCTTAAAAGACAACTTTTACGTCGCGCTCCAATTGTAACTTTGCCTTATTTGGACACATTTGGAACACCTCTAACATTGCTAAGCTTATCCGGCAGCGCTACGTAGCAACTTTGAAAGCAAGTAATGGATCTATTATATTTTTTCGTTTCTAATGGAATTATGGAACAAATTCAATGAATTGGTATCGCTAAACTCTTGCCTAATTAATATTTATTATCTGAATCGAAGTTGCTAAGTCGAAGTTGAATCGAATTGCGGTTTTAATTTTTCATCATATAATATTGTAATTATTGTAAATTTTTATTTATTATATGAATCTATTGTAATTAAAATAACTGTGCTATAAACTGTAGGCTTAATATTATAAGTATCTAATAAATAGCAGTTTTGAAAAGATGACACACTTAATAGTTTTGTAATCAATTGTACTGTACTCTAATTTTAAATTTCGTTATAAAATTAAAGAACTTATTTGAAATCTATTATTATTATTATTATTAACGCTAATAGCGCGCTGGTTAACGGTATTAAAACTAAACGTGGTCCTAACATGTAATGCTTACCGTCTATTCAATATTGATAAACGTCGCGATCTCCATTATACCTATTCAATTATTTGTGACATGTAAGAAGGTTGGAAGACGTGATTAATGACATGAACGTTGGTCAGGGAGTGTTCTGCTCTGTGGTATGGACCACTTCAAAAGAGGAGCTTGATTAATGCGTCACATTCCCCTCGACAATGTACAGACTCTGACTAACTTTATCACCTCAAAGTCTAAAAGCGATATTTGGGTTATTTAATTTGTTATCCGATCACAGTGATTTATATTATGTACTCGAAAAAATGCTGTCCTTTCGAAAAATTATGTCTGAGTACAATATTTTAGAAAACAGGAAAGCTCTACTTTTAATAATATCACAAGCATATTAATTTAATTACCCGGTATCATGTCTACCGGAAAACATGTGCTGTAAAGGAAGCCGAAGATTTTCTCAACAAGTGTTCCACAAACTTAACTGTAACATTCTCTGTTACAATTATAACCAACTAAGAGATAGCTGCTTTTTAACGTTTGTGTAATGCCCACAATGAATGCTAGAAGCCTTTTAGTGCATTTAATCGTTGCGTCTGCATTCCGAGTCTAATTAAAATTGACCCAATAGGAACTTAGTGTCATCAATGGCTGAGTTGTATAATTGTGAATTTAGTATAGACATGTATACCGATTAACACATGTGGTGGATGACGCATACTTGCAACGCCTGCCATCGATGAAGGCGTCTGGATCTCGGCGCCGGCGGCGTCTTGATTCTGTCACCACGTTTTTCTTTACTTTATTTTACAATCGCAAGTAAAAGATAAAGTGAATGTAGAATTCAGCGCGTGATAAATAATTTTAATGTTCTTATAAAGCATGATGCAATGCTTCGAAGTTAGGTGTTTTTAGGGATTATTCTATAGATGTATTTCTAAGCTGTTCGTTCAAGTGTGATGATTCCACAGCCAATCAGTTCACAGTGAAAATAAAACTGCCTCATATATAAACGTATCATTTACTTTCAGTCAGTTAAATTTTCGCTATATGTATACTGTTTTGCTATGAAGTCAAATTTAAACTAAGAGCTTTTAATACTCCCAAGTCCTCCTAATATTTTGCAGTCGATTAATTTAATCGACTTCAAAATGTTTAAAACTTCAAAACTTTTAATGTTTGTGATCTGTGAATCATTAAGCACAAAAATGATTGGCTGTCGGTCGGTGTATAGACAATAGACAGTGGCGTCGCACGTAGCCAGATGATGTAAGCGTTGATTTCCTGCGGGTACAGAGCGTAGTGGCGAGTTGGGTGCGCGTGTGCATGCCTGCTAATTAACCGTGCTGACGTCATCCGCGGGTATCGCCACCATCCTAGTCCGCCATTACCGGAGGCCTTCGCGCGGAAACGACAACGACCGACGCTTTCTCTGGTGTGGCACACCAACTCAAAATTCGCCGTTAATGTGTGCCCTTGAAGGTCACTTATAAAATGTTATTTTAGTGCATTGTAGCAGTGCAGTTAAATAATCATTTTACAAAAGACGAAAGTTACAAAATAAGTACAAAACGTATTTTGTATACATATGGCCGTAAGTAACGTCAGTTGGCTGGACATAAGAATGGCTGAAGCTTACTAGTTACAAGCTAAAATTCTGAACTAAACCGGAGCTTCTGAAAAGTTGCACACCAGTACTAAAACTCCTTTAGAAGCTATAACACACGTTATCCAAGATCGTATACCGCCAGAATCGTGTAACAAGAATGTAGCGGTGTTCTCCTCTAAGAAGGGTTATCCTAATTAAAAAATAAATATTTCTTTCGACTTTTGAACAGCAATGCAAAACACTTACGTGGATTAGATAACTTATAAGCTTCCGAATAAGCTAAATTCCAAAAACAGCTCACTACCATAGGTTACATAACGTACGTTAAGGATTGTGTAAAAGTTAGACAGAATCATAAAGTCAGCCATTACACGTGACGTTGTGACATTATATCGCGATGGCCTATGTCCCGCAGTGGTTGTTTTTCGCCTGTTAATGATAATGATGAAATGGCTAAACATGTTCAGCCTTACCTATAAACGTTACTTAAATTTTAAGTAATACTTAGGAACCACTTAAGAAATTTTTTTACTTATAAACGTTGCTTAACTTTAATTTGTTGCTTAGCAATGTGTTAATGAACTGTCAAACACTACTTAAGAAGATAAGTAGTGATTAATTAATACGATGCTAAGAAGATGATTACTTGATTTTTATAAGTAAGACAGGTTGTGTTTGCTTAAAATAAAAAAAAAAATGTTTGATTGTAACTATTGATAATTCAGTTATTAAGTGTGACTCATCTTAAAGGTAGCGAAACCTGCCACGTGCCTCGCCACTCGGGCATTATGCGAAATGAAACAAAGTCAAAACAATGTGAAGGGCCGCCAGACACCGCACAAACTTCAACCACGGTCTAACTCTAACGCAGTCGCGCTTCGTTGACTCCGGTCAATGGTGATGTTGCTGTGTGCGGCTGTGGATACAATAAAAAAGTTAGCAATTTATACGAACGCACCAAATTATATTCAATTGTTGCCGATTGTAGCCACAAACAACGTCGGAGTACCTGCTTAGCAAAATCTCTACAACAATTGAAGGTCAAATTGCAATTGTTTTTTCGATGCAGTTGCAACCAGACATCCGCGGTCTACCGAAAGGAAATCGGTTTTCAATCTATTTACTAATGAGGTCGTAATTCATTGTAAAAAAACAAAACAAAAACACGTTTACCACTTATATTCAACTAGCGACTAGCCCCCGGCTTCGTACGGATGCATTTTTCTGAAAATTATATTCACAAACCTTTTTCGTTTATACCTTTTTTTTTGAAAATCGTATCAGTCCGTTGGGTGGTTTGAAAGAAGTTAACGGAGAAACAAACAGAAGCGGACAGCGATTTTATTTTATAATATATATAATATACTTACAATTATATATTATAGAATCTTCTAATAAGATAATTATATCTTATTATCCCACTTACAATTAATGCAATAACACTATTACGATTTCTACAATACACAATTTATACAGTTTTAATATATGTGATTTGAAAATTAAATCGATAAAATGATTCATAATTTTTTTGTTGACATAAGAAAAAGGTATTCTTTAGTAAAAAAGTCTTAGTGGATTTGTGACGCATGCAAACAGATTTTTTTGTTTACTTAGTCATTGTAATGAACGGCCATAATAAATAACGCGTACTGATATGCATGTAGTTCTGTCTGTCTATGATAAATAAAAGGCCAATAAGCACTCGTAGTAGTACTCGTTGTACTCCAAAATAGTGTGATCCTACTCCTTAAATCTTAACATTGCGTTTTTCATTTGTAGTTTTCAATAGTTCCCATTACTAGCTTTTTAAATTCACCATTGACAAAACGAATATGGCGGATTGTTTACATTATCTACAATTTCTAAAAAAAAGTAGACTAGAATAGCGTTTGAAGACGTAGTCATTTCCTAGTAAACGAAGAGGATTTCACTAACTTCCACATGTGCTATTGTATACCAAATTTCACATCAATGTGAAATTTTACTGTTCGGTACTTCGATGATATTTCCATAACATGGTAACCTTGATCTGATGCTGCAGTGTCGAATAGTCTGTGGAACATCCAACTCCTCAACAAATTGCAGCGGATATAGCGTGTTTAGGCTCAATAGAAAATCGGGAATTAGTTTATTATTTTCATTGTAGTTTGTTAGCAGGATATGTTAGCATGCGTCGAGATATGTATATTAATCTTTATGTAAAAATACTAACTTAACGCATTGCTTCTCGAGAGAGAAGCAATGCGTTAAGTTAAAGCGTTAAGTTCTTATGCTTACTTGTTAGATCGTGAGATTAAAACAGTTTTAATAAAGATTCATGGTTAACGTAAAGTATATCTTTAATAGTTTAAAGAAAAGAGAGCAACTCATCTGAAATGATATAATTTTGCGTTTCGACAGTGAAGTTTGTTCGTGATTCGTGTTGCAAGTGCTTTAAAATGTCACGCGCTGCGCTTTGTGAAAGGCCCTGGAACTAAATGCCATCACGATCTCGTTTTGGTTTGCTATAAAAACTAATGCACAGTCTTCGATCTCGATTCTTCGTGAATTCAGTCAACAATTGCTTCAACAATGTTGTCATTACGCATTATATTTTATTGGTTGTTACGACTTTGATTTCGGTTCAGACATCCCTTACTATTTCAGTAACTTAATTTGTATCTCTCATATGTCCTTCATATTATGCTGGACGAGCGCAGAAATGTGCCGCTTTTTGGTACAAGTTTAATTTGAGTATGCACATTTACACGTTTATGATGTGAAATACCAAGCAAATGTCACGTCCTAAAACCAGTGTCCGTTTGTTGCGTGACAATTGTTGCTTCTGTAATTTAAAATTTTCACATTAGTCTGAATAGTGAATCTTGATCAAAAAATTGCATACACGTTGTCAGGAGGGATATAGGAATAAAATAAAAAACTAACGCCTGGCCTAGCAACAAGAGGTCAAGCGTTATATTGCTTATAACGCAATATAACGCGGACTATATAAAAATGGTGAATTTTTATATGTTGTCTATGTAGATTTTTATTATGTCGTTCTCACATTCTCTTAATGTACGACATGGAATCAATATATATTAAATTAGGTATACCTACTTACTTACTGAGGAATGTTGAAAGGACATTCAGGTGTGTGTATTCAAAACATAGACATGATAAACACTGCTGTCCTTATGTGTGCACGCTAAACATATCCTCCTTCTGTTCAGTGTAAAAAGTGTTCTGTGACTTTAGGCTTGTTATACGATATTTGAGTACGTGTAAAAGTTATTGCTATATTCTTTTTTCCACATCAGTACCTCGTGATTATTGTTTCGACACACATAAAACGAAATATCAAAAACAATAGCATACTCGTACTTCGTAACGCTCTTTGTTTAACGAAACGTAACGAAAATTCAGAAGGTATCAATTTGGAACTCCTACGTATCAACGTCCCACACAAGTACTGTTTCATCGATTCTAATTAATATGTCAGGTCTTTGATAGATTTTCGAAACTGTTTTCATTAGTATAGTATAATGGTTGTATGTTTTTAGTAGATAATTCCAAATCGCATGCAACTTCTGCGTTATACCTGCGTTGTTATCTAAGGAGCAGGGCAGGTAACCAACTTATGTGGCGACGTCCACCCACAAATTCGATTAAAGGATTTGTCACACTGGATGCGTCCTGCGGTCCAGTAAAATTCAGTAAAATCGCTCGCAACCTGTGTGAAATCATCATTTGTCGATCAGGACAAACTGACCAGCGATTCGGAATATTCAGTTCTGCTGTAGTATTTTGATTGATAAGAAAGAATGATTACCCAGGAAGGAAGACATTTTGTTTTGTATTATTATAGTTATTGTGGTTTCCTGTCCGACAGACTGCCTGGGGCGTTCTTACGTCTTCTTTATCTCTACGTTCTCCATACGCACGGTCAGATCGCATGTTATACAAAATTTATAGAAAACCAAAAAAATATATATCACACACTGCTGCGTCCGCTTTGACCGGACTGGAGGATGCAGAATGCATTCAGTCTGAGAAATCGTTAAGTATTTGATCTTGGTAATCATCTTCGATACTTCATGTACATTTAAAACAGTTTATTTATGTTTAGAATTAATAAGACCTAATAAGATTTGTCATTTCCTAAAAACAATCTATTTTATGAATGGGACATAGACAAAGAGGTTGTATTTGTCTGTAGACTTTTAATATTTTAAAATTCATAGCTCAATAGATATTGACAATTCTAAAGGCAGTTCATATCGAGCCGCATTTATTATTTAGTGAGATTTTTGCATTCAGTTGAATTAATGTCGCGATTTACGGTTTCTTCGATGACCGTCGCGTACAATAGAGAAAGGTGCTTAATGGTCTATAAATAGTCGAATGTCGTTTAACATCTTTACTGTTTGAGTATAGTCCGATACGAATTGCAGAAAAGGAGTGGATATAAATAGAAAGACACGAGTTGTGTGAACCAAACAGGTTCCTCATCCTGCTACAAGTCTTAGCCCACGCGTTCACTATCATCTTGATCCTAAGCGATCCTGTTGCTGACTCATTTGCACAAACTGCAGTATAACTTAACACCCCTCCTCAGACCACCTATGAGGAGCATGCAAAACTTAATAAATAATTCGTTTATGTTAACAATAGTGTATAACGATTGAAGAAAATAAATTAATACCAAAGTACAAGTGTACGAAGTTAAAAATGCGAATAATAACATTTTTGCAACAGAAACAAAATAACGTTTGGTTCCAATACTTTAGCAAGAACAATGCATCATCGAAACGCTTTTCCCTTATTTAACAAATACCATAGATTAACCTTATTTTTCGTTTAAAAAAGAATTTAATATTATGCTTAAATTTGTATTAAAACTTAATATTTTGTTGTATTTTGTTTTGTACACGTTTGTTGACAAACCGGTGTTGGTATTAATTTTGTTCGCATATTACATTTTCGTTTTGCCTCAATTCCAGCGCGCACCCGGGCGTAGCCTCCCAATGGAATATGGTTTTATTAAAACGTGACATCACAGCTTGCTTTATTTTACCAAAGTTGTGGACTTCAATATTACGATCTATATTATTTATTATGTTTGACGCTTTATTAACCTTTTCTCTGTTGTTATTTTTAAATTATTTTCATTACGATACTGAATACACTATATATGTATTATGTTATGGTTAATTTTAGCCAAAGTACATTGGTCCGACACTTTTTGTAGACTTTTGCATCTCATGTCTGATTTGCGTTGCCGTCATTAGCACCGGGTTTACTTTGGACCCCTAGAATGAACCGACATGGCTCTTTTCTTCACATAATAATAATATATATTTGTTGTTAGCTCAGCTTAATGCAAAAATATATATTATTAGAGCACTTTGTTTATTTTTCCCTATGCACTCATATAAACATAACTCAAAACGTCACTATTTACACTTATTTTAATTTGAAGGACGCCTTCGCTGGCTGTCCCACTTTCTCTTATCTATCGAATAAAATTTTTATATTCTTTTCTATTCACTTTTAATCTCTTCGAAAAATATCTTACCCTGTTTTTGGAGTTTACTCCTTAAGAATCGATTTGCATATAAGCCCGTGGTATGAAAATTTATGGGAGTAAAATCAAAATTGTTATACGAATGCATTATGTTTTATGCGTTATATTTGCATTCTATTTTTTTGAATATTTTAGAATATCTGAAGTTTCATAGATATTGCGCCAAGTACACAATATTATTTTAAAAAAGAATAATGTTCTTTCGGCGTGTTCTAATTGTGAAAATTTAAATTTTATAATCGTTCGTAAGGAGTAAACCAGTCGTGTGTCGGAGCTGTCACATAAAAATTTTTTTTATTCCAATTTCACCTACCAAATTTGTTTTTTGATCGAACATTTCAAAAAGAACTATTATAGGAATAAGGCGATGAGATCGTTACCTCACTTTAGTATTTACCTATATTCAAAAAAGTGAGGAACGCTTCAAATACTTCCTCTTCCGTTTTGCAGTCATCATTTTAACACGATTTTTTATTGTTATTTACATTGCAACTAAACCACACAAGTAGTGCATCTCGAGAATGCGTTTTATATTGAACGAAAAAATAAATTCCTCTCGTCTCGATTCCCAAGGTTTCCATTTCTCAGATCCATGACCAGTCGAACAACTTTCGGCAGAAAGTTTTTACTCGTGCATGTTGCATTCGCATTTCGTAAGGCACATACGAGTACATATGGTCTTGAGCGCCGTTTCAGGTTGTTTTGTAATTGCAGTCGCTTGTTCCTTATTTATGTGACAACAGCTACAAAATTATCGGTGATGCAAAATCTGAAGACGTTTTTGGGCATGGCGGTCAATACGGGTCCTCTAAAGAATTAAATGCAAATTCGAAATCTTAAGAGGATAAAAATAAACTGACGGGGTCTGTAGAGGATAATGTTTTTGTAATTGAATAATTTTTAAATGTCTAAGATCTATATGTTCTAGATGTGCGCTCACAAACTCACCATAGAAGTATCCAGGCACGAATCAGGGCATAACTTGTATGTAAACATATGGATGTATATCTGGTCGCATGGCAACCATCTGGAGTACTGGCCGATACTGTCCGATGTTCCGCAAGTTATGCCGGCCATAATCTGTTGGATGTTAACGACACTTCTCGCGAAATGTACAGAAATAACCATCTCCCCACACCGAGCGCAAGATAATTCTGTCAATGCACTCTAAATGCACTTCGCAGCTGGAGATGTCGATACAATTTTATTAAACCGGCTACTCAGCACGGACTGAATATTGTTCTTGACTACGTGTTGGTTGCGCTGATTATTTCTGTCTGTCAGCTAGTGTGTGGTTGTCTTGAGAAAACTTTCTTTTGAAATCCAATCGTTATGACCCGTATCGGCTTGCAATCGCGTTCCTGTTTCCATTTAACTTTCATTATGTAAATATAACAGCCGGCCACCGTTGATGTAGCTCTTGATAAAGAGAGAAAACAATGGCAGGTGTACATATATGAACGTAATATTGTTTTGTTATAATAGCGTACAGCCTGAATTATGTAAGGAGGCGTGGTAAAATACGCCGGTTGTAAAAATCTCCTCAGTAGACATTATAACTAGGTATCTCACTATTTGAAAGTTGAAAAGTTTATATTTTACATCAAAGCAAGCGTTATTTGTTCAGTTAAATTGCCACGATAAGATAATAGAAAAAGCATTTCACAGAAAATCGATAAGTAATTATTTAAAGCAATAAATGTTTCAACTTTATTGTAAGCAATCCTGTATACAATTACAATTTAAAATTTGTACAAATTACCGCCACATTAATATTGTAAAGCACGTGTGCTGTTGTTTTTCGGCGAGTGGTGAATGATGAATGCCTCTTACTAGTCTTACTCTATTTCTTCCCAATCCCTTATCCTGTAACCTACTAAGTTTGGCAGCGCACTTGCACATATGGCCGTTTCTTTTGTTAATTGGCGACGGTAACGACCTAACATGAAAAAATAATAATAATAAATGAGTCGTTACAAATTTATAAAAGTAATAAAAAGATGAATACTAAAAATTAAATAGATTAAGAAGTAAGTAAGTACTATTCTTTGTTTCGAACCGAATTTTTCTTTCTTATCTTTAAATAAACTGTTATTATCCATTATCCATTATCGAACGGTATGGATTCAGGTGAATGCCCTCTGCTTCTCTTTGTTTTACTTTGCAGTTGAATTGAATCACACTAACAATATTTCATCGCATCGCACCATTATTCATGAGAAATAAATACTTACGTGTAAACTTTTAATGTATATCAAAGGATTGATTACTACTTACATACTTAAAAAAAAGTTATATTTATAGTATTCCTGAACCTGAATATAAAGCAATAATTATAAAATATATTGAAAACTGTAAATGTTACTATTAGTAATTTTATACGTGCGTTAAAGTTTCATTCGGCCAAGAACTCATTTGGTTTCGTTTTGATTTTTTTCGCCCTTAACCTCGTACACGCACAAAAGGCTTATTGCGTGTCTAATATCGTTAATTGAATTCCTTGTGGGTACTTTATATAAACGTCTCAGTATCGGCACGGTCACACAACGAACCGATGTTATCAAAACATTCCTCGGATTCTCAGTGAAATGACTTCACTTCACTTCACGCCGCATCACGCTCCCACTGTGATGTACATTTTTCATTTCACCTTTAAGGTGTTTCCACACAGACCTTACAGAACCGTGAAACTGTTCAAACCGATTTGCAATGATCTTCTTTTTCGACTTTCGTTCACTGAGTAAATAATGCCCTGCACGACCGATCTGATACCCATACAATGCAACTAATATCTTAACAATGGCGAGACATGTATTCTGTTTAGTCCTGTTACAGCTCCTTGACCGCCATTTCTGTTCTCCTTTACCGTTTATGAACATACAACATAAACGAACACTTAATAAACACTTAACAATGAACAATGGCAAGGTTACACGGGACAAATGAGAAAAATAATAATTAAATTTTTCCTAAAACAATCCACACCGATAAAAATAAAAACAGCATTGTTTGTAATAGGGCATAATACATTGTTTCTATGCACATAATTTGATATTTAAGATATTGTTAAGTTAATTAAAACTTTAGAAATGATTTGAAGCAATATAGCTGCGGTCTACTTTATTGGTAGGTTTCAATGATGCGTGAAGAAGTTAACGATAGCCGCAGACATTGATTTAAATGAACTAGTCTCTGATCCGTCTTGAGTCTACTTAATGATTGCCAGTGAAGAGTTATGTTGGGAAGAACTTGTGTTATTAATTGCTTCAATTGTAAACAAGCCCGTATGCGTTGTCGGCGGCGGCGCCGGCCGCCGCCGGAACGGTGAGTCAGACAATCGCGATGTGGGCCGTTCGGTGGGGCATTGTGTGCTAGTATAGGCTGTGAGGCGCTACATTGATTGTATGTAAAGAAAGCGCAGGCGGGCGCCCGCCGACGCTCGAAACTATCCTCGTGAAAGCATCGCCATCGCCATCCCGCCTCTGTGATCAACATTCGAATTGAGAAAAAGAATTCTAAATATAAATCGGTTTATTGCTCAGAAACTTTGTTATTATTGCTTCATTTGCGAGTAGTGAAGAGGTTTAAGTTGTTTATCTTAAGTCTTCTTCCTTGCTCACGAATTAAGTCGTGATGAGGTCTCGTTTGATCCACGAAGTGATAAATGAATTTAGTTGCTTTCGTGAGCAGATGTTTAACTAAATATCTCCTTGCCAAGTTCTTGCAACAGATGACAACTGGTTTATTTTGTACCTGAATTTCTTATTTCGTACGGATTATTCTTATTAGTGTTAGCCCATTGGTCGAAATTCCTGCGTGGTGGAGGAATAAAACTCTCTTTTTGTTGTTAAAAAAATTTTTTTTTTGAAAACACAAGCTCGTGAATAAAACAAAAAAGAAGAAAATCGGATCACAAGCAAATTACAAAGAAATTCCAAGTTTTTGATCCAAGTACTATGGTCATGTATCCATATAATTCTGAAGGAGTATTTCTGAAGTTTTTTGTGACCATTAGTTTGTTCTTGTACGCTAAACATGCCAGATAATGAAACATCGTCTACAATCTACATCTTTGTGAATTTTAAAGTAAGAGAGAATCGTGAACTATCACTGCGCTGCGTCTAATTTATTTTATGACCAATATGCGATACTCGTACGTGACTCTCAAACACTAAGTCGTTAAAAAAAATCATTAAAAGAAGTTTAAATATTTTAGATTAATAATAAAGATAAAAGATAATGACGTCGCACGCTTGAATAACTTTTATAAGTTTTCACTAATGTGCAACGTTTGTGTTTTACTTCTTTTTTTTTGTTAAACATCACTGTCTTTCCTTGACCAAGCGTGGGAGGATAAAATACATTGTATTTTTAACCAAAAAAGTTCATCGACCGCGAGCTGAACATTAGTCTCGTGAATTATTGTCCAATTGTCGTATGACCGTAACTTCGTCATACCGTAATCTTTTAAAGCGCGACACCACTTTACCGAAATATTCATCTATAATGCAAGTGCAAATTTATATTTTACGAGCAACCCGCTCTCGGATTTTCACTGATGGATTTTTTTTCTGCAAATTAATACACAACCTTTACTCTCAAAAACTGTATCAAAATCCGTTGTATGGTTGAGAAGTTAGCGGAGAAACAGACTTTATTTTATAATAATAGATATAAAGATAGACAGACTTCAATTTTTTTTTTATCGGTTCTCGTCACAATATTTAATTGTTTTTTTTTCTTTCTTTCTATGTTTACGAGTTAACATATAACCTATGTGTTTATATGTTAGTATATCCCGCCTTTTTACGATTATATTAGTACATTTCTCGTGCGCGCATCCATTAAAACATTCTTGTTTATGTCTTACGAGTGTTTCTCGTACATCAACGGGTCCATTCGCACTAAATACACTTGTTAAATAAAGGTTTTGTTTAAAGTTTTCGGTTATTTTTAGACTACGGTAACTTTTTTTTAATTAACGTAATTATTTGAAAATATGTTTTTCAAATTTCCATGTTTGCTCTGGTCTGGATCTGGCAAGTAGTAGCACAGACACTGCGTTTCGCAGTCACCCACGTGTCTGGCGGCAGTAACCACTCCCTTGCATAATACCGCGATATCACAGCACCGATAAAAAACCATGCCTGATGCCGGAGCCCATTACCCATATCCATAATCCTATCCGGCAACGCACTTGCAGCACCTAAGATGTTGCTTATGTTAATATCTGACGGTAGCCACGTACTTACCATCACGTGGACAGTCAGCCTATCTGACCACCTATATATAAAAAAAATAAAACAGTTCTCTATCACAAAAATTGAAGGCTAATGATCAGCTCGAAAAAACTTCGACAGAGTTAACTGGATGAAGTGCAATCGGAAATTACTATTGATTGCGTTGCAACTTGCAGGCAGGGTTAGCACGGGCCCTGGCTAAATAAACGACGTGCAATCAATGTGGACTGATTGAGAACGACACGTTTCATCTGCTGATATCTCGCAGTAATATATGTATGTATATTTTGTATATAAGTATCTCGGCGGCAATAATGTCGTATCTTGAACTCCAAAATTATGACAAAACAAAAAAAAAAGCACTGGAAGCGATTATGTGTTTTTCTCAGCCAGAAACAGAGCAGCCCGTCTGGCGCCTGTAACCAAATAATTAAGATTTAAGAATGTTAATTTAAGAAAGAAGATTGCCGTGAAATAACAATACGTATGGTGTTGTGTTTTGGTGAGTGTGAGTAAAGGATTCCAGGGCACATTCCATTCATTATTCCTATAATGAAAATATATATTCCTTATAAATTTTCTGTTTGTATCTTTAGGGTTTGCTATGTTTGTGTAGTTGACCCCACTATACTAGTACGGTTTAGAGCCAATAAATAAATTATTTTAAAAAATGGTCAGCAGTGCACTTTTATCTCCTGTAGATGTTTCAATCGTAGTCAACGTAACTTAAAAAGATAAATTGGCGGAACAAATTCGTTTCTTTCTAGTAAATAATAAATAATGATCATGACATTTTTCTTACAAATCTAGTTAAATCTAACGCTCCCTTCGAAGTCTGAACCGCTCCGCCTGCACTCTCAAATATTTGCCAGCCTCCGCGCGACATGGCTTTCGCATTAGCATCGGATAGCCAGCCGCTGGATACGTTTATTGAACTGCATTTTATTAATGTTTCTTTATGTATAATAACTAGTATCTAGGCTCCATTCACTCTACCTACGTACGCGGACAGGTTCTAGTCTAGAGTCAATCGTGTTACATTCAATATACTTTCATTCCAAATAACATACCCACATTGTAAACGCCCATTACCATACAGGACAGTAAAGTTAAAATAGCCCGAAATGTGTTTCACTCATGCGGTTGTGAATCAGGTATGACTAAGATGACCTCGGTGGCGTTAGTGTCTGGCTGGTCGAAATTATCGCAATTATAATTATGTAGCTTGGATTTGTCTAGTTGGCGCAAGAGGTCGGCGCCCGCGCATAGCTCCTCGTGCTCGTGCAGTTTTCACCGATCCTACCCACACGAGCCGAAATCATCGCCTCTCACTTTTTTAATTATTGGTTCAGAACTTTGTAATTGTTTAACTTTGTAACCATTTTTCGAGTTATCATACAGGGTCTTTGCAAAGTCAAGTGATAAGTGAGAATAAAATTTGTTAATGTAATAATTTATATTTATTATAAGCATAAGTACCTATTTAAAAATGGAACTGAATAAAGTTATATTTTTTTAAGTTGAACACTTATGAACGACTCATTAACTTATTTGTAACCTTCGTAGGTACTTCGTACTTCATAAAAATATTTCTCTTTTCTAAATAAATAAGCTTTAGGTTTGTGCTGTTTAACTCAATTACTTAACAAAAACTTTATTGGGCCTTGTTTTGTGCAGAAGATCCTAAAAAATACGGTTAAATTTAACATTTGCAACGATATTATATTATTATACTAGCGATCCGTTCCCGGCTTCGCACGGGTGCAATTTTTTTCTGCAAATTAAACGTAGAAACCTTCCTCGTTTAACGCTCTTCCCATTAATGAAAACAGTATAAAAATCCGTTAGGTAGTTTTTGAGAATCGCAAACATACAGACAGACAGACGCGGCGGGGGGACTTTGTTTTATAATATTAAAAAACGTAAATTTAATAATGTTGTCTGCGTGAGCGAATTGATTTTTGTTTAATTGTGCTTAACTTTGTCTTTTTCCTGTGTATATTAGTTCAACTGAGATAAGAGAACGCAGTTCGGCGAAATATGGGTATATTCTATCTCAAAACTTCGATGATGAATACTAAAGATGTCTATCAAGCTGAGTGATGATCGTTAGGCAGAAAAGATAAATGTTTCAACTTATTCGTGTACATAGACTTTTCGAGTTTAATTAGAATGATGCTTATGCATTAAGATAGCCTCACTCTACTTCCTTCGAAATAAATATAACAAATCACCCATCAGGTTTAACAAATTTTTAAATTTCTAAAAATTTTGACGTTCTGAAATTTCAAAAAATCTTATTAAATTATCTGAAAAAGTGAAGAAACTTTTCATAGAATTTTCTAGAAACTTCTGGAATTTTCTAGAAACTCCTGAAATTTTCGAGAAACTTCTAGAATTTTCTAAAAACTTCTAGAATTTTCTATAAACATCTAGAATTTTCTAGAATGTTAGCGAAAAAAAATCCGTTCCTATTAATAATACATAATGAGCGACTCAGCCAAAGAAAAGATATGCCGCAAGGAGAACTCATCGTATTGCATGAACCTTCGTTTCAGTTGTTAACAACAAATGCAATTGTTATGAACGAAAAAATTCTTTTTTTTTTATTGTCACAGGGTTAGTAACTTATTTTCAGTAAAAGAAAAAATATCGCGTTTGAAAAACTCGAATATATTGCATAGATCCCGTTTTTTATTGTTTATAGCGGCCCGCTCCCGGCTTCGTCCGGGGTGTATTTTTTCTAAAATAAACGTAGCCTAAGTTACTCCTTATTACATCAGCTACCTGCCAATAAAAGTCCCGTCAAAATCGGTCTAGCTATTTCAGAGATTAGCCGGAACAAACAGACAGACAGACAAAAATTGTAAAAAATGTTATTTTGGTGTATGTACCGCAATTTACATAAACAAAAAGTAGCCTATGTTACTCCTGACGACCCCCTCTTCATGTCTGCAAAGTTTCATCGAAATCGCTTCAGCCGTTTCTGAGATTACCCCGGACAGACAGACAGACAGACAGACAGACAGACAGACAGACAGACAGACAGACAGACAGACAGACAGACAGACAGACAGACAGACAGACAGACAGACAGACAGACAGACAGACAAAAATTCTAAAAAAAGTTATTTACGTTTTAACAGCGTGCGAATGACTCTCTAAGCTTAGTTTGAGGCAGTTTTTCGCAAATCACAGACAGACACTCCGATTTTATTTATATAGATTAGACTAACTATATATTTACATATTATGTACATATAAAATCAATACATAAATATGTTTTAATGTGTTTTTTTTTTTATAAAAAAGGTAACGGCCCTTAGTGGCTACCCCGCCTTTAAACACTCAACCACCAGGGATATGCAAATGTGCCTCCAATACGTATCGATCTCTGCTGACACTCGCGTTGAAATACAACAGAAAACATGCGGTTATTCTGTTTATTACGATTGTCTCTTGTATTGCGTATTATTGCCCCTAGAATTACTATCCAACGTATGTAAAAGACAATATGTCATGCTATTATATACACAAATTTACTTAGCCATGCAATTTATTTAGTTGTTTGTAAATAATGTTGATGACACATTGATGTAACTATACAGACATAAGCTTAATATAAAACAATATGGCAATATTAGGTTTATAACAGATAAGGGCTGATAGCAAAACTAATTTTACCTCTTCATTTCAGTGAAAATAATGTATCGCGTTATCTTTTTATATTCCAAGATAAAAATGCAGTTTATCGATTTTACAACGTATACTTACGTATTGTGTTTAATGGTGGTGAGTTGTGGTGTGGTGATTAATGATGGGTGAAGCAAAGCGCTTTCAGAGCGGGCTATGTGCTATGCTAGGGCAGTCAGCAGAGTCGAGCAGGCGGGTGCGGCAAGTGGCACTTGTTGCGTGGGATCCCTGCCTTTTGCATATAAACGTGACAAGCGGGCGTGATTTGTCGCATAGAAACAACTCGCCTGCACTAAATGCTATGCTAAATGATTTATAACTCACACTGTACGTCGGGTACTTCATTAGGGCTCGATAGTTTGACGTAGTCGCAAACATGATTATGCACAGCAAACATTGTGACAGACAAATGACATATATTATACACACGTGCTTTTTGCAAAAATATTTAAAAATACATTTATAAAATTGATTTGTGCATTAAATTTCCAAATAATATAGAACATAATAAAACCTGTTTTAAATGTTTCTTTCTTAATTTATTTAAAAGGAAAATGAACCAAGTACTACAAAGTATGTACTCTCAGTACTAGGGAAAGATTCTTCAATTACGTACACTCTTACATTTGAGACAAATAAAAATATACAAATAAATGTTCAGGATTCCTTGTCTATTTTACAATTTATACCAAGGTGTTTACTTTGATTATTACTTACTTACAAAGTAAAAGTACCTACATTAGATTACAAACCTAAAGCAGTATAACGTAAAAGAGTTGTTTTTTAAACAATGGTTAGAATAACATATAGTTCAATCAATGTTTTTAAAAGTATTCCTTTAAAACAGAATAAAAATTGGAACAATAGGTAATAATGGGATTAAGCGGATCAAAACTGTTTTTTTTTTCACATCCATATATTATGGACATTAAAATACGACTCGAGAATACTGCCATTAGTGGCAAGATTTATAGCGTTGTTACTAGGATGCATTTGTGCCATTTCCCGGAACAATTTAGTGAAGCAATTGACACAATTCTCATCTTTCACACGTAGTTTCGCATTACTGACAAAATCGAGGTCGCTTTTGTCGAATTGCGATGTCCTCCGATCTCCGATTATTACTGCCTCTAATGCATGTTTATTTTCGTTATAAATGACCAAGGATTAAGGTGGAACATGCATGTACGTTTAAACGGTGTTAGCGAGACATGGACAGTAGAAACGACTTTCCAATTACACGAGGGCAATAGGTTCGCAGTAGCAAGTGCTGCTAGCATTAATTAGAAGACTCCCGGTGGCACCTAGGGCTCCGTGTAACTCTTCTGGGCCCTGTTCGACCGTTCGCAAACCAATTACCGGTTAACTGATGAACGGCGAGCGTGCACCACAGTTTACGCCACTCAATTTCATTACTCTTCGCTAAACAACTTCCGTAAAAGCATTTTAGAGTCTATTAAATTTCTATTTACGTTACATAGACAATATATCGTATTTATGTGATAAGTCTAAACAAAACCAATGTTGACTCGAGTTCAGGTTAGTAGAGCTTTACATAAAAATGGAAGGACATGTTGATATTGTATCTGAAAGGAAGCTTTTAAGCACTTAAGAGGACATGTTTGTTGTCTTTTGTGTCTACGTCGATATACAAGATGGGACGTATCGTGGACAAACTGAGTAAAAGTGGCATCTATTAGGTACTTAATTTTTAGTTGGACCAAATCGGCTCAAAATGGTTGTATGCATTTTACGTTGAATAGTATCGACTTTAACCACACACGCACTCATGCTTGCCTGTATCGATTGCACAGCCAGTATTAAATATTGGCGCACCAGATATTGTTGTGATGTAATTTTAATGGAGCTGATGTTATAATAATGGATAGAGTGTAATGTGTTGGCGTCTCGGTACAGTTAGACCGCAGACACGGTGTCGGATTTGATTCCCGCTTGCACAATGCACTCGCATTCCTTACGCGAAGCGCGCATGCCACATGCCGTGATCGGATGCAACGGAATTTCCTAATTGGATTATTATCACTTAATAACGGTCGTACCATACACAGACCATCTTAATATTCTGATGATCATCTCGAGTCTTTATTTTATTGCAATCTAAATCGATCACTACTCATTTATTTTGATAAATATACGAGTTAATCTTCTGTTACTTGCGGCTCATTAATAGTTTGTCGTTTTCTGTGGTTGCTATCGCTAACAAATTCGCTGAAAGTTCAGTGTCGCCAACGTGAGACAGATCCTATAGATATGGAAACAGCCTTATCTATAGAGACTATAAATATAATTGAAAATACCTGTCTATACGAATGACGTTTGGACGATCATTAATGTAGTTGCATCTTGTCAATTCATCTATCTAAACTTATAGTAGGGCGAGGTAGGCCTCAGAGAAATACATTGTAAAATCTGCAATGTTTAGCGATATAAGCGATTTTTAGATTGCCTATATCCCGAAACTGTTACGTTTTTTTCACGTCGCGACCTGATCTAGTAATACCGCCGTGTAATATTCACCCACACACATATTGCTGCATTGTTTATGTTGTCCATTGGAAGTTTATTATTCTCGTCGTGCGCTGCAATAACATGGCTTTACGTGAGCCCTCTAGCACTTGATCGATTTTTTGCTCCAGCCTCCTGACAGCGTTCAGTATTTCTTGCTCCGGTTGTCCGATGTACAAACTTTACATCTCATATACTATTTATTTATTGCTTTACATGTTGCAATCAGTATTATAAAACTATCTTTCTCAAATAAGACTGCATTTTTTTAAATGGATTGCCAGTAACAAAATAAATATTGTAAGTTGCTATTGGAACAAGTAATATTTTGCTCAAAAGGAAATTATCTGTTTAATTTTTTAATAAACTGACTCGTTTCTATATTGTCTCACCACATTTAATTAGCCTCATATTTTATTTGGACTCGGCTGAATCCTTTGTAAACAGTGAAGTCTGGCAGACTAATATCGTTGAATGCATCGTTAAAATACTAAGTTGAAAAGTTCGACGAAGCGAACCTGAAAACTGCAATGGCGTCTGGGTGGGCACCCTCTACTTACTCTGCCTAGTGCAACTCAGTATTCATTATAGCTTAGTACTATTCTTTATTCAATTATAGCTTGGGTTGGGATTTTTTTCTTGCTGTTCTATTAAATATAAAAAATCCTGCGTAAACAAAATATGGAGTGGCATGTTGGAAGTCAGCTAATATCTATATTTTTTTAAGTACATACTTACCTTTTTCATGTACCTAAAGATCGTCAGACAAACTGACAATCCACTTGATGGTAGGTGGTTACCGTTGGGCGTTACCGATTAACACAAGCAACGCCACTACGATATTTTGCACTGCCGACCTTAGTAGGATTTAGGATAAGGGATTAGGAAAGGATAGAAAAATGGGTTCTGGTATCTTACTCACTGAAACACTACTATCCTATGCTGTGGTTAAGTGGCTGCCAGACGGGTGGCCCAAATTATGTTTGCAAAACGCAGTATATTGCCACTAGTAATAGCAATCCATAACATATAAAAATCGATATATTTGTAGTAACAATATAGTAAGTCTATAAGAATGATGTCTGAGGTCAATACTACTTGTAGGAGAGTCTAACTACAATGATCGCGTTATACTGAATGTATACATACATATAGAATACCGCGGCAGCGTTTCTCTCAGTAGTTTACCTCGAATGCATTATGCATCTGTAGTAGAGCGAGTTTGCAGGAAAATTGCACTGATCCCACCCCACCCCTCACCACCCCCGTATCTCTCTCGTCTGCTCATCCGCATTCGATTTCCCACTACAATTACCCGGCCTCTAATAGCATTGATATGCATTGCATTATACCCCAACCTCAAGATAATACATAATTTGGTATTCAACGCATCAATCATTCTCGTCCCATTTCTTTAGAACTGTAATATGTGTGTTAGCGTAGATGATAATTTTAAGAGCAATGTTTTAATTTTGCTTTTCTATTCGTCGCTTTATTTTTCAGAAATTTGTTTAATAATATCTTTCCTTGCCTTATAAATATTTATATGGAATGATCTATAGAAAATTGTTTCTTCTGCTCCGACTTAACTCTGGTGTAAGGAATTGATTCGATTATTTTAAAGATACGATCCGCTATCATAAATTGAATGTTGTACTCAGAGCCAATATAGTTTGATAATTTACAATGGCTGAATTTTTAAGTACCTACCTAATATCTGTCTTAAGTTAAGCAAATAATATGTAATAAATAAACATAAAAATGCTTTTGTATTAAACGATAATTTATTATATTTATATTTGCAATACATATTTAAATGAATCCTACGTAGATACTAGCAACCGATATAATAACTAAATGACTTACCTTACATTTTTTTTTAAATAAATGAAATATTTCTAATAATAAGAATATACGATGTTTGATTCTTATAGGTAGGTAAGAACCTCACTTAAAACAGCCTATATTGAGTTTCTTCTTATAATTAACGTAATGGGCAGTCATGCAAAATTTTCTGTTTTCATTTCCTTAATTAATAAGTTCTATGCATGAGTCAACGTGTGCGTGACGAAGAAAAAGTTTGGCCAAATCTTTGGCTACTTTTTTATACTTATTGATTTAACAATAATAATAAGTTGATTAGGATATTTCTTTTTATTGTAACATTTTATGTGTACACATGTTGAACAAACAAAAGCAAATTGTTTAAATTTAAGAAACCTTTTAAAAAATATTATTATGTTTATAAGTAGTCTTTGTTTCTCGACAATCATCGAAGCTGTTTTCCTAATGTCATACTTGTAATTAAAGTGGTTAATTTAAGATTAAAAGGAAGATAAACTTAACAACGCTATCCGTTTACAGCTCTCAACAAAACGACGCATTCATGTCTCTTTATCGACATTGTTTTAAGTGTTCATTCAGCTCTGAGATACGATTTATCTCTCTCAGTATAAATTTAAAATTGTCATGTACAAATTAATAACTTTCTACGGAGATGGATGGAAGGTAAGTGCTCTCTCTTATAGTGAGAGCCGTCGCTTGGCGTCGAGCCAAACCAAACAGGGTAAAAAGTTAGGGCGGACTACGACCGCGCCCCGAAATAGCGAGCAAAGTCAAGGCGTGTACGGTCCTAACGTGGTTAGACTCGTTTAGGGCAAATAAGTACCAATCTACGTGTCACTTTGCACACGATAGCGTCTAGTCTAGGCACTAGGCAATGTACGGACAACACACTCCGCAATAATTGTGACTGGGAGTGCCTTAACACACACCCTCGGGTGTACGATCGCACCTAATTAGAATGTGACGAATTCACGCGAACTTAACATATAGACCTTGCGGAATGTGTCTGCGTTTCGAAGGTTAAAAAAAAAACAAAAAGAATACTTTCACCATTTAGAAAAACATATCGGCCCAATGACTCACTGCACCCATAGTGGCGGCCGAGACAGAACAAGGCCATCCTTTACATTATACTTTGTTACTTCAACGTCGTATGCTGCACCAAATCGGAACATAAACATAGTTACTCCATATCCGTCGGCTATTCAACATTGTGCCGCAACTAATTGCGGACAGAATAGACGTCGCAACACGTTTACTTGTCCTGGATGACACACACTCTTATTGTATTCTGTGAACAGAAATAGCTTGAGAAATTCCGTCGCGCCTTATGCCATATAGGTCCGATACAATTAATGCCTATTAAGAGTTTTAACTGTACCACATCCTCGCACTCACGGTCCCGTTTCTTTTGTTAAAACAGATGACTTGAAGGCGGTGACGAAGCGGCTGATAATCCAGGCGAAGCGGCAGGGCTCCTGCGATAATATCTCGATAATTGTGGTGTTCCTAAAGGATCCGCGTCATATTAAGGCCGACAACTGCCCGCCCATGGACCTTGGGTAAGTTTTCTTACAGCATCATTGGTACACAAATTTCACAACTCGTAAATTATAGATATTTCAATATTAAGAAGTAAAAAATTTGCCGTTTCAGGATTTAAAAAAAAGTGTGTGTGTCGGCTCCGACGCACGACAGGAGTTTACTCCTTACGAACGATTATAAAATACATTTAAATTTTTACAATTCAAACACGCCGAAAGAACAACATTTTTCTTTTTAAAAAAAATATTGTGTAGATGGCGCAATATCTCTGAAACTTCAGATTGTCACACGCATACCGTGTGACAATTTTGATTTAACTCCCATAAATTTTCATACCGTGGGCTTATATGTGCAAATCGATTCTTTAGTAGTAAACTCAAAAAAATCCACTTAAACTTATTAATTTTTTGTTTTATCAACGCATACCCAAAATTACTAGCCATAAGTCTAGAAAGCTGAAGCTATGGGTTTATTTTATATAAGTATTTTTGAAAATTTGAACTATGTGCGAAGCTGGAGGCGGATCGCTAGTATATTATATAGTAGTGGCAGGTCACACTGTGTTATTAGTAGTAATTTTTAGGACAGTAATAACCACACCCTTACAGAAAAACACCGTGAAATAACAGCATGTAAGTTGTGTTTCGGTAAGTGAGTAAGGCATGTCAGAGCCCATTTCCCTATCCCTTCCTCTTATATCTCTTATATCATTAATTCTACTAAGGTCGGCAGAGCACTTGAAGCACCTATGGCGTTGCTAGTGTTATCGGCGACGGTAGCCACCTACCATCAAGTGGACCGTCAGCCTATCAGCCGAACTGGTCAAGCGACACGATTTTTAGGACTAGAAGCGATAAACAAAGCCAATAGTTAATTTCTCGCGTTGTTGCTCACCCATAGGCTAGGATGATTGTTAGATTGATATATTATTATGTCTAAACCACAAATCATACAATCTACACTCAACAACCTAACAATCATACAATGCGCTTGTACAATCGCGTAATTAAATCAAACTGATTTGTTTTCATCACACGCGTTGGTCACACGTCAAAAGACTGAAACAGCATAATTATCCATCTGATCTTTATTTTTTTGTTTAATTTTTATTAGCGAAATAATAATTATGTATCTTAAATAGACACACACATACAAAACAATAATTTCTATTTATATCATTTTAGTACGCTTTTAAATCACCATGCGTATTAGGTAACAAATATACGATACATAGAAACAGACAAGTGGAAGTTTTTGAAAAAAATTAAAAGAATACTTATGGTTTTTTTTTTTTACAAAAATCGTCGCTATCCGTTAAATTTTGAGAATTGACTATTCAAATGCATATTACAAGCGACACAAAAACAAATAGCTTAGCAATGCGTGACCTTCACACTTTAAAACAATTGCGAATTAAATTAAGATATTGTTTCGAACATGCCATCTTGGGCTGTGGTTATAATATATATGTACTACATTATAAATAATTTGTTTTAATTAACTTTGTAAAAATTAATTACTAATTTAGTTGACAACTACTAAATTTAATAGTTATCAACTAAAAAAATAATACAATTAGAAAATAATATAGTACAAGTAGGTATAAACATGTAGAATTTATAACTTTTTATCAAACGTTTGATAAAGGCACTACAAAACTCATTTATACATTATTGGTAGAATCTATACTTACAAATGTAATAAAGTTGAAGAATTTGCATGTTTGTTACATTTTCACGCCTTAACTACTCAAGCGATAAATCATGAAATTTTGCATATAGTAGGGGAGCCCAAGAGGGGATTTTGGGATTTACTCGAGCGCGTCAGATTTTCATTCAGACGGTTCAGCCTGAATTCCTGATTTTTCCTAATACAGCGTCTACAAACTTTTGAACGCCTGTTGACGCTCACCCCACCGTTAAAAAGGAAAACATCATATGACCTTTTTTTCTTCCTACCATCTAATCTTCAAAATCCAATAGGTCCCCACGGCGCTCGAGTGACTCCACATTTAGCTTCGTGGGCTCCCCTACCAATAGGTACACGTTATCAGGGATACAGTAAAGTATAATATGTGGGGTACTTTCATCCAGAAAAAGTACTTTTTCCAAGGAATCATCTAAAAAAAATCAACGCCTTAGAAAAAGGGACGACGAACGAAGTCACAGGCAAAAATTAGTCTATAATAAAAGTGAACCGAGTGAAAACAAAACCATGTACATATATTGTGTTGTGTACAAAGACGACTGAATATATTGGTTGTATTCGCAACTATGCGCGTGTTCTTTCTTTAAAAAAGTCACGGTCATTAGCATATTATTAGAACAGGAAACTCATTCGGTTCCGTCATCTCGTTACTCATAATGTTCAGGTTCGGTCGTCTGATGCATACTGTACGATGATAAGGAACGAAAACATGTAAGTGTAGAGTTATTTCATGTGTTTACGACGCGACCGTTTATCTATTTTGTGAATTAGACAGAATAAAAATAAGGAAAAAGTGTTGTCTTAACTGAATAAAACTCTTTGTCGGTGGAAATGTAAACCTATTTCACTTAAAGTCCGTTCCGCTTAGCCATTTCCCGCTCATTAACCTTTCGCGGTGGAAACCGGGCTTAAACTCTGACCATTTTGCAACACTTTCATAGAAGATTTACATAAACTGCTGAAAACCCATTGAAAAAATCATATCCAGGGTAAAATTCAATCAGAGAAAAGAACTAAAATTTCCTATTTGTCCTTATGAAATCATGATTTGCAATGTTTGTTGGTTTTTTATACAAAGTTTAGCAGGTACGCTGATTTCCACGTGATGCTATAGGTGGATGTTTTCTGTATCTTAGTAAAGAACTCATTTATTCGAAAAACTAGGGGGATGCAAGTGTTTTTCCGACTCTGATAGAAGAAAGGCTAAGGCACTAGGTGATTCAAGTATTCTTTTCCATCTTCTACTCACGCTCAAAGACACAAAGGCAAACAAACTAGATGTACCCAGTTCATGACCGCGAACGCGATGTATTTGTTCCCCGCCACTGCAAATCTTATCTATAGGTATATGCTTTTTTTTTGTCAATAGTGTAGTTGCAGGCTAGCGAAACTGAAAATATCATTGTCGTTTAGTCATAGTAATGATGACGTCATCATGAATGTGAAATTAACCAGTTTCATGTATCAACTTGTTGACCTTGTATTTTTGCTACTAATATCTATCTACTAATCTACTAATAAAACGTTAGCTCTTGAAATCGAAAGTTATAAAACGTGTTTTTTTTTCTATGAGTAAGGATGGTATACAAGTTAACAGACCGTCATCAGCCTATATACAGACCTTTTTAGAGGCCATGTGTCCCGAAAGCTTCCCAGCACGCCGAATTTTGTGACAGGCTGGAGAATGCGTTGGCGAACGCACCGCCGTTCGCCGTTGAACCAGAACCAGCCTTTAAACGCCAATTGGACATTGGCGCCCCAGACGCAAAGTCCGGTGAGTGCACAGAGGCGGCCGCCGGTGGCGACAACGGGGTCGATAATTCGGACAGCGACAGCGAAGACTTTGGACCCGAAACTGCAGTCGACGCCGAAGACGCCGATCCGGATTCGAGGAGTCGCGAACCGGCCCCTCCTACACCGCCAGCACATACAGGTGAGCCAATCGAGATGTAGTTCCTCATATATTATTCATTAACAAATATAATAAATAAAAATCAATGTAAGTATGTTTGCCCTCAATGGACTCTAAAACCGACATTTTCTCGCACCAGGGCAATGCCAAAATTTTATTTCAAACGTCAGCAGTTGTCTGCTTAGACTGGCATACACGGGCAGTTCGAGCAGTTAGCTAGTGATCAACATACACGGACCGCTCGAGCAGTCATACATAGTATACTGCTTGAAGCTGCCATTGATAACTGCGGAAGCAGTTGGTATCAACTGCTCGAAAAGTCTCGAACAAACGAGAGGCGTGCGCAACGTGGAATTAAGACCGCCCGAAGCAGTCACAACTGCTAGGTGGTTCCGTGTATGTGTGTACGTATAAGACTGTAGTTCAATATGCAGGCGCAGCTTGAAGCAGTCGGTCCTGACTGTTTCAAGCTGCCCGTGTAAGGCCGGCCTTTGTGCTTTTTTTCAAAAGGTACTAAGAGTCAGGGACTTGTGAAAATATAAAAATTGCATCCCGGGAGAAGCCGGGAGAGGGTCACTAGTAAATAAATAAATATTTGTTGTGTATTCAGAGAGCCATTGCCTCTCTTGCCTTCTCTTACTACTGCAATTTATTCACAAGCGAACAGTCATGCTCACGTCACTCGCTCATAGTCATAGCATCACGCAACGCAATGCATCTCACTCTGTCAACGTAGGTTCTCGAAGGATTGTTCGCGAATCTGATCTTCGAGATTTAACTTGCCAATTACCCAATTTAACTTATTTTATATGAAAAGTAATAAAATAATAAAAAATGTTAATAAAGTAAATATAGTCATTACTAATTTCATTCAAAACTATCAAATCGTAGTATCGTTGTGGTTGAGGTTAGATTTAGTTTGTGCTGTGCTCCGGTGCGTTCTGAAGTATGATTCGGCAGATCGGCATGGCACTTACAAATTGTAATATTTACTATATAATTTCAAAAAATATTATTTGATTAATATACAAAATTTACTTAATTATAATTTCTCCTTTGTTCCACTTTAGATTACGTAGGTAAATACAAGTTTTAAATTTTTAATATTATGTCCTGTCAAAAATAAATTTGACACGTATAAAATATTTGAAATTGAATAATAGCAATTATTTGAATCAAAAACCGATTATTTCAATAACAAAAGCAACCATACGGACACTCTATAAACAGGAAAACCACAAAAATAAAATTAATCTACATTTAAATATAGAATTAGAAAATACTTTTAAAATGTACCTATCTATAATTCTATAGTAATTCGTTTATTTGTTTTTATTTTTTTATATATATGTATACATATTTGTAATTATATTTGCTTACCTTTTAACATTGAACTATAAGTAAAAATATTTTTAAAAACGCCAAATTGCGTGTATTATCCTTTCTACTTGTCATAAAATCTCCAAATTATAACAAAACATAAATTAAAACAAATAAGTATTTATTTAACTATGTAGTTACCTAACTCGGGCTTAAACGCAAGACAATGAAATAAAAACCACGGAAGTCTTCAACGGCAATCTTTCTACAATGCATTCAAACAATTTGTGACCCAATGATATTCCATTTCAGGAAAAGATTATTATAGTTTAAATTTATCAGTTTATTTAAATGTGCCTTAACTCAAATTAAGATAATAATATTATTATAATTTTATTTGTGTGAAATGGCATCACTAGTGCAGTGCATGTACCTCTCCCCTCGTTCGACTCTCCCTCCCCCGGTCGGTCCCCGTGTCAATTCTGTCCCGCCCGACCCGTCTCGCCCCGCCGACCCCTCCGTCCCGCTCCGTTCGCAGTCGCGCATCGAACACTCGTCGGGCGTGTGTGTTACATTTTATACCGATTGTGTATATAACCGGCTAACTACGTTTTTGCATTCTCCTCGATTATTACACCGGTAGTGAAGATTACAATCTGTGCGGTGAAATTACCGTTTACGGTACGTGTGCTTTTTAACAATTGTTATTAATTATTTTTACATACCGCACTATTTGTGAAAGGTTATTTCTGTGTTGATTCATGCGGAGCGGTGTTCAGAAATAGAACAGATCGTCCGAAGGCGCATCGCATCCCCTTCCGCGCACGACTCCTGAAGGTTCGCATTTGTACATGAGTAAAAGCGCAATATTGGGATACAAATTGTGATAAGGCAAAGCGGGCGTGTCGCCGAAAAAAAAGTTTATGTCTTGACTTGAAATGGCGTCCGTGAATCTAGTTTTTAAATCGGCAGACCGGTAAATATCGTTGCCGACGCGCAACACGTCATCTGACGCCGAATTATAAATATTGCGTAAATAACGGATGCAATTTGAAAACTTTTGTTTAGTCTGTTCGTGTAGTAAGAGTGGAAAAATTGTTAAGGGTGTGTCACCTGTTGATAAGAGTCAGAGGCGGAGGGGGTGTGAATTGTGCAACGCCGTCTGCGCGCGGCCAGGTGTTTGTGTTTCTCTTGTGCATGTGTTGATTGGCGTTGTGTTGTGCAGTGGAGCAGAGCCACGTCGACGGTGCGCTGGTGGATAATGTAGGTGAGAGCGGCGAAGAGTCCGAAGACGAGTGGAACTACTTCAAGGGCGAAGGGGAACGCGACGACCCCAATCCGAGCGACGAGCAAGACGAAGAAGTGCCTGGCTCCGAAACACCTTGTCAGGACAATGTAAGTACTTTTACTTCTTATCGAATAATACAATTACTACTGTGCCTTACAATAGGTACATTCCAGAGTAGTGGTAATTTCGAATGATCATTTTTAGGTTACCAACATTTACGAGTTAATTACGATGAAAAAATCAGTTATTTGCGACCTTCATTATAACCAAAGTAGGTTTCTACTGTGTTTCATAATAATAATATTTTGAACTTATGTGTGTTTTATCTCAAATCTGAATATAGTTATATTAAAACTATATTAATAACTTTAATTTTTACTGCCCATAGGTTGTGATATAGATAACATCAGTTTATATAGTTTTAACTAAAAAATCCATGATTATTGATTTCTCTTCAGGCTTTGTGAGCTATATTCGTTTATATCCAAGATTCGTATGTGAAATAGTGTTATGATTCAATTGTAAATATTTAATATCTGTTTAATTTTGGTATTTAATTCTTTAAGACGTGAAAGGAACAGTTTGTTGTAGTTTGTAAAAGGGAATTTAATAGTCTAATGAAAAATGTTATCTGAATTTCAGTCAGCTTGGGAAAGCAGCTCAGTAGACATGAACAGTTCACCGTTGAACCCTGACGCGCCAGTGTTTGTGCCGGGCACAGTGGCCGGTGCCGATATACTGTTGGCGGAGTCACCCCGGAAGCCGTTGCCTATGGACGACATTGAACTACCTGATGTAGCTCAGTTCCAAACAGAAGTTGTCGTTCGACCCGCAGAATTGCTCGACCTCGATAATTGTGATCAGCTCAATGGTCACCATGTAAGTTTTTATTACTTGTTTTTAAATGAAAGAAAAATACCTATATAAAGAAAAAATATACTTTATTGCATAGCACGAATTTTCATATATCAACATTATATCACTACTGTTACTCTAAATTTGCTATGATATTTATGATTTTATGAAAAAGAATATATCTACAGAAACCTCAAATGCTCTCTTTTCAACTAAGGAACAACTTTTGTTCATCAGATAATCATTACACAAGCATAATTTTTTTACATAAGTTTTCTTTTCATGTTGCTTTGTCATGAAAATACTTAAATATTTTGGAAAAAAAGCAGCTTTTGAATATTTGATGTCTTTTATATAGATGTTATAATTTTTTCTTTGGAAACTTGTATTAACATTTTTTCTTTGGTATTTAACATTTTATAATGCCTAAATACATTATAAAATGTAAAATACATTTAATAAATTAAAGCAATCATAAACTGCATATATACTGTAGCCAGATAAAAATAATAATATTGCATGAGATTTTAATTAAATACTTTTTAAAATTTTCTTTGACACTAATCTGCTATCTAAGAAAAAAATATATAAATCTAATATAATTTAGTCTTTTAATGACACAATGGATACAGTAAAGATTTTTTTACGTAGTAACTTTTATGCAAAGAGTACAGTGAAAATAATATGAAATATGAAATAATACAATCCATAAAGTTAGAAGTAAGATTATAATTTAAAAAAAACAATCCCCTCTCTTTTCATAAATAAATTAAACATGTTTGAAAAATTAAAATTGTAGAAAAAATGTTAAATTAATTAACTTGAAATAACTAAAAGTACTTGTAATGAAATCCAATTGTAGATCAAACTTATTCCTTTCTTGAACTATATTTTGTTTCTTTCTGATTTTACATGCCTAGGTTAATTATTTTAACTGAATATTATTCATTCAATAATATTACATTTGATAGCACATTATGTTGTCTAATGATGATTGTCTAAGAGGTTTACCCCTAAGCATTGTGTTCTATGAAATCTAATAAATGAAATTGATCAGGTAAAATATTTTCAATATTTTTATTCACTATTATGAACATAATATTTTTCAGAATTTGTCAATAGATGAAGCATCTAAGGAACACATAAATGGAAATGATAAATTCAACATGGATAGTTTAGGATTTGGATTCAACATGGGCCTGGATTCAGACAAAATCAAGGACACCGGACTAATACAGAACTTTGATAGAATACAAAAGGATACAACCGATTTCTGTAACATAGAGGTATATTTTGTTTAATTGATTAGTTACACCCGTTGTAATGAATATTTTTAATATAGAATACTTTTCATTTCATTTTAGGTTTTTCCTGCCCACACTGAAACAAATCCTTTTGCTGCAGAAGGAAATGAGGAATTATTAGAAAGGCTAAAGAATAAAGAGAGGGATCCAATGAGTATGAGTTTTTATCAGGAAAAGGATGACGATACCTCTGAAAGATTGGCGAAAAATGATACCCATGTAGACCTTAATGCAGTTCAGACTTTGCCAGACAGCGACGAGGAGGATCTGTTGCAGAATGGACAGTGTGATAATGATCTTGATAAGGAAAATATATTCCCGGAGAATCAAGATTTACTAGCAGGTGGAGACTACAAACCTGAACCTAATAATGACTTATTGAGACTAGAAGAAAGAACTGATAACCATGGATCTAATTTCGGCCAAGGGGATAATTTAATGGATTATTCTAATACTGATAACATGCAGGCTTACACAAACACTGGCTTTGAATTGAATAATCAACACCAAACAGTTGCACAAACTGATACCCCAGAATCTCATAAGTTGTTATTTGAACAAATCCCAGAAATTCCAGATGGCAAGAGCTCAGAATTAGGTTTCGCTAGTGAAGATTTACAGGACCAATCGGAGAAAGACACATCTGCGTTTAGTCCTCAAGAGGAATTTTCACAAGATATTGAAATGCAAAGTAAACAGGAAGATTCTCCATTTGTTGAAGTTCAACCTGAAGAAGATTTATCTGAATTTAACAATGAAGACAAACAGGAAGATTCAAGTGGAATTGAACAGCCTGCAGATACAGAAGTCTCAACCGAAGAATTAATAGCATCACCTGTACCAACAGACGACAATAAGTTGGACAATGATATCACATCTGAATTAATGAGAAATGTTGAAAACGTCGTAGCAGAAGTGCATGACGAAATTGTAAAAGAAATTTCCAACCCACTCTCAAACGAAGAATTTGTGGCTGATAATGCCCCTCAAATCCGAGTGGACCATGTACGACCTTCAGATGTAATGGAAGATTTAATTGAGACCTCTGTATTAGCATCGCCGCTGCCTTCACAATCTCCAATACCAGAGACTCCTCTATTGGTCGAAACAGAATCACATGCACCTACAGAGTCTCCAGCACACTCTCCCCTACCAATGGAGTCTCGCCTACCGGTGGAGTCTCCCCTCCCAACAAAGTCTCCCGCATACTCTCCCTTACCAGTGGAATCTCGCCTACCGGTGGAATCTCCCTTCCCATCGGAGTCTCCCGCACATTCTCCTGTACCAGTGGAGTCTCACCTACCGGTGGAGTCTCCCC
Source organism: Synanthedon andrenaeformis (assembly GCA_936446665.2). Classification (NCBI taxonomy): domain Eukaryota; kingdom Metazoa; phylum Arthropoda; class Insecta; order Lepidoptera; family Sesiidae; genus Synanthedon; species Synanthedon andrenaeformis. The sequence goes on along the minus strand of OW387780.2, from coordinate 10,476,311 downwards.
TACCGTCACAGTCCCCACTCCCTAAGTCACCAGAACCGAGCTATCCCTCCGTACCCGCGTCTCCAGCACCGGCGGAGTCTTCACTTCCTATGTCCCCAACACCAGTTGACTCATTATTGCCTGTAGACTCTCCTGTTCCTCCATCGTCGAATGAATGTGAAATCACTGCAGTATCCCCACCGCCCGGTGGAATGGAACCAGCAATATCACCAGCGCCAGTTGAAGATCAACATGAGGTGCTTCACGCCGACGACGTCAAACCGACGTCTGAATCGCCAGTACCCGTGTCTGAATCTCCCTTCGTGGACGAGGTGTCCCTGCCCGTCGATTTCTCGATAGTCAGGGAATCGCCGCTCCCTACGTCGTCTCCGCTGCCCGTCGCCGAGCCATCGAAACAGGAGAATTACTCCGCACCGAGTCCTTTACCAGATGAAACCGTTCTCGCCGCCACTTCGCCGGCACCCTCCGACAAGCTCGCAGGCGAATCCTGCGAATCGAGGCTGACGCCGGAGATTACACCGGAAGTTACGCAAGCAACGGAGTTATCGTCTGCGCCCGCACCCGACATTGTACCTGAGGAACGCGCCGAGTTACGGACCGAACTGGTCACAGACATCGATACTGGCGTGACAGAATCACGGGCACAAGAGATATGTGTGCCCGTTACCAGTGAAATTGAGCACGAAGATGGCGAACACCGCGCCACGGCCACACCGCCGCCAACTCCCGCGGTGGACCTTTCGCACAAGCCGTTGGCACCCGACACACTCGACTTACCGCTCGTTGAAACACCAATAGCGGCCGATGTCACCCCAGACACTATACCCGCCGGCGCTGCAGCCGCCGTCGCGACCGCAGCGGCTACGGTCACCGCCGCAGCGGCAACGGCCGCCGCCGTCGCCAAATCGAAGACCGCCACGAAAAAATCGCCCACGACGCCCACTCCGAAATCAACGCCGTCGACGAAAACCACGCCTAAACCTAGCACCGCTACCCGAACACCGGCGTCCGCAGCAAAGAAACCTACACCGGCAACGTCCGCCACAAAGACATCAGCTATCGCGAAAAGCAGTCCCGCAAGGACGCCGACGTCCGCCGTTAAAATGACCACGTCCTCTTCCAAGGCGGCTCCGTCGCCCCGCGTCGCACCGGCGAAACCGAGTACGCCGAAGGCGCCGCTCGCCAAAACCACTCCAGTGAAGAGTACAACCGCAACCGCCAAGGAAGCTCCCGTTGCGACTAAGGCAGCGCCGATAAGTCGAGCTGCGCCCGCGCCCCGTCCCGCGGCAGCGCCTCGCACATCCGCCCCTCGCCCGACTAGCGCCACCTCCGCTCCTCCGGCCCGTACGGCGCCACGTGCGGCTCCAGCACCGCGCCCTGCCACCGCTCGGCCCGGTCCCCGCGTGCCTGCTGCCACCAAACCCAAGGACGCAAGCGCACCTGTAAAAGGTCAAGACAAGAAGCCTCTCATGAACGGCGATGTGAAAGCGTCTGCAAAGAAGCCAACACCGACGGCGACGAGAGTGGCCGCTCCTCGGGCTGCGGCCCCCGCCGCCGCTAAGCCCGCGCCTCGCCCGGCCGCCACCCGCACCGCACTCTCCGCCGCCCCCGCACCTACTGCCGCCAAGTGAGCATCTTACTCATTATCCTGCCTCCACTCAACACTAGTTAAAAGAATTAAAAGAGTGACTTCAAGTTTTTATAATTTAAAATTATAAACTAACTTCCGACTTTCTATTTAATAGCCCAAATATGCTTTATATGCTGTAAGTTGCTAAGGGCTATTTGATGCCAGCATCAAGATAACTGAGTCTAACATGAATTTATAATCATCGTACTCGCTAGCGAGAGCGTAAAATATTTATATGAATATGTTTATAATCATAATATAGAATCCATACAGTGCAAATTCAAAAAGATGGTGTTTTACCGCCTAACCTAAGGTATAAACAACAGTCTTATGGTGACCGTCTGTAAATTGAAATTGCTTTTAACTGGAAACCGTTTCACTTCACGATCTTCTTTATTTTTTCATCTCTTGTGTAGAACTAATTCAGGTCGAAGAGCTCACCTTAAATATAATGTGCAGTGACTTCAACAAGAATTTTATTGATATAGATATGTTTAGATTAAGCAAATTAACATATCAGCGTTAATTTTTAGTTAGGTTATCATTTATAGTATGTACTGCTTGCGTTACTATGTAAGTGCGTGTCTGTTGCAGAAGAGCAGCGAGTGCGACGAACAGTGCGCGTGCCTCGCTCGACAAGCAGACGAAGGATCTCGCGAACAAGCGCATAACAGCCAAGACGGCGCCGCCCAGGACAAACGCCGTGAAGGCCGTGCCCAAACACGGCGCCAAGCCGCCCGCCGACCCGGCCAAGCCGCCCGTGCAAAACGGCGAGCCCGCGGTCACCAAGCCGCCGCCGAGCCCGCCTGCCGCCGATAACGCGGCGCTGCCTGACGTCATCGCGTAGTGACGTCACGCGTTCCGATTCCTATTATTTCCGCTTGAATTTTGTGATTTTCTCTAAGTGTACGATAGTGCGATAGGTGCGGCAGGGGAGTGGAGTGGAGTGGAGGCTCGCTCCCACTTTATTATTATAGAATCGCTTTTTATAGAAGTACATGTTGACGGTCGGTGGCGCCCACGTTCGGCGGCATTCGCATCATTTATATACGATTATGAATCTGTTTAGAATTTTATATTACCAACGAACAATTTGATTTAAAATTTGGCTTTTAATTTATTATCTTTGTAACCATTATTTAAATAAAATATAAACGAGGACTGAGACATTGTTTTATTTGCGAGTGGCGGAACTAGACGATTACGAATTGTGGTAAGAATACGAATTTTTAATGTTGTTTACTTCGTTTCTATTTAAATTGTACTTAATGTCTATGTTAACATAATACCATGGTGTTACACAAAGTACTAAATAGATCATTTTATTCAAATAAATATAACTGTATCACCCACTTTGGAAGTTTTTTTTTACACCTTAGAATTGACTAGAGTATAAGCTCTTGAGATGTTAACAAGTCTCAAACGAAAATAAAACGAGTTGACTGCATTAATATTTAATTTTAATTACTTAAATCTCAACAATATGTGCCTCATTAATCTCATAATTAAGAAAAAAATACTATAAACAGAAATTATACGTTCCTACCAAGGTTGTTGCAGTTTTCAAAAGTTGCATACATCATCCTCACAAACTTTTGCATTTATAATTTTATAAGAGTTATTCATAATAAAAAAAAAACTAAGATTTTATTGTTTTAAGTGCCCCAATAAATTGAAAGATTGTCGACATTATATTAACATAGGATGGGAATTCATTTATTAAAAAGTTATTGCTGAAAGGGACCATTTAGCTCTTGCTGAGTTAATCAATGTTCAAGATGTGGGAACCGCAGGTCCGTGTCCTTGAGGTTGTCCTGAATCCACTTCTCCGCCTGCGCAATCATCTCTTCGTCGAAATACTCGCGCCATCCGCCTGATTTACCTACACAAAGCCATGCAATTAAAAAAAACGAACATAAATATTGAACGAATTATGACATCACCATAACCAGTTGGTAGTAGGTATACAATAAGAGGCTTTTGACCTACTATTGTAATCAAAGGAGAAATGACATTTTAGTAGGTAATACGTAAAATATAGATAAGATCCCTTATGAACATTATCTGTATTTATCTGTCTGCATATTATAAATAGAAGTCGCAGTCTGCCTCTCTGTTTCTCCGCTAACTAACTTCTAAACTATTTCACTAATGATACGATTTTCACTAATGAAAAGAGCGATAAATGGTGAAGATTTGTATATAATTTGCAAAAAAAAAAAAATACATCCGAGCGAAGACGAGGTCTACCTTTTCTTATAAACGCTTGTTCCCCTTCTATGAGAATTCCAAGTTCTTTCATGACGTCGTAATTGACAGACTTGTTTTTCTTGAAGTTTTCTATGTTGAGGTGATCACACAAACGTGTTATCTCTTCTTCAGTAAACCTTTTTCCAAGAAAATCGGCGACTTTGCGTATTGCGACGGATAGATCCTGAAAAAAAGGCATATTTCTCAGTGGCTCCACGTCTTTTTTATGTCTGATCCTTTAAAATATTACACTTCTAGGTACATACCTACTTAGCTACTACATAAAATTTATCGCAAATCTTTGAAAAATATTTGCATTAAACTTTTAGGCACGGCGTCGGCATTGTCATTGTTATTAAGTTACATTTAAAGAACAAACTCCATAGATTTCAAAGTTAAGGGTCCCTTACGGCAATCGAGGGTCGGGATTGTAAAAGAATTATATAGTAAACGATGCTCCACAACCTTGAAAAAAATAACACAGCTAGCCAATGAATGTTACTTTTTGCTGAAACATTCGAATTTAAGATAATGCTTATGGATAAGTGTAAAAAAAATCTAGAAAATCACTAAAAACGTGTAAATCGCACTCCCGTTTTGTTACAATTGTGTCGGTAAGTATCAAGAATTATTAAATGTATTTTATCAAATAATAAAGTTAAAACTATAAAAAAATAGATGCAATCTTCATTTCTTAATAAACATATTCCTATTTTGTGTAAAAAAATCACAAACTTGCCCAATTTTTTCGCTCAAAATCTTCATACAAATTACTATGAAGGCTATTATTATGAAATCACGCTCGGGCCACGGTTCAGTCTGGTTCAGTCGGCCATGCGCCTCCGAAGTGAGAGCACGTCGCTTTGCGCCGCACTGACAGTTCATGATAAAACCGTGTACTTACACAAAAAATGTCAAATATGTCGTCTTTGATGTTGAAATTATAGCCCAAGAGCCCATGGCCAGACCTTCGTTCAGTGTGACCGTATATGGCAGGATTTCCACCTGCCACCTGCAAGCAGCCCGCGAGGGCGCGGTTGTGAGTTAGGTGTTGTCATTTGCCACAGTTAATTGTTTTGGTTTGGTTTTGGGTCTTTTTTTGTAATTCGTGAAGAATTAGGGGTAAGTAAAAAAGGGGAGTAAAATTGGTCACCCTCGTTGAGACCTTTCAAATGATACCCAACACGCAACCGTTTATCTAAAACCGTTGACCATGATCTACTGAGTAGACCGCAACTGTCAAAATTTGAAATTTGGTCTACTCTAAAAAATTCGTCTCCGAGATGTTCCCGATGAGCCCAAACACGACTTGGCTGCGTTGCGCCGTTTCCGAGTTACGGCCGGGGGGGTCCGAGGGGGGTGTCAACTTTTTTATCTCGGAGAGACGTCTCCGATGAGCACAAACACGACCTCACTGCGTCGCGTCGTTTCCGAGTTACGGCCGGGGCCGGGTAGTGCCGGAGCCCAAGCACTACCCGGCTGAGTGCTGGTCCTCGCTGGTTTTTAATACCTGTGTTGGGGACATGCACCTAGAAACTTTTAGCTTTTATAAAATAACGAAGATCTGGCCGTCGTGGGCTCTTGCTCTATGCATACGTACGTGTGTGCGTGCGATGCGCGAGCCTCGATCGTTGTGAGAGTAACGCTAAAAACCTAAACTTCGCGCGGCGCGTCTCCGAAACCGGCCCTTAACTAAGTAAGTACCTATTTACCAACCCATTTTGAACATTTTGTTACATTAGGTAGACCTTGTGATTTTTGCTTCTCTATAGAAACTTGTTTGTATTTTTTCTTACATTTTAAAAGTTTAATTACTCATTGTTATAATTAAGCACAAGAAGCAATTACCTTAGAGAGTTCTTCGTAGAATAAGAATAAAAGATTAGAATGATGCCTCTGTTCCCATGCCTCTTTGAGATGTTCGAAATACGGCGTCCAGTGGTCTGCGAATAATTGCGGCACTCATTAAAATATGATTTATTATTTTATGGGATTTTATTAACAATAAGTAGATACCTAATTAAGAATATACTAAATGTAAATTAATTCAAAAGGTTGTCAGCTCTTTGTTTTTTGTTGCAAAATGCAAGCGATGAATTTTTCTAAAGAAGGCGACCTAGCGACCAGCCAATCTATGATTTCCACTGGTAATATTTTGACAACGAAATAGTAATATAATTTTAATTTATTGAAAATTTTGTTTTATTCATACTTAATATTATAAATGCGAAAGTATTCTGTCTGTCTGTCTGCTACCTTTTCACGCCTTAAGGCCAGGCCCTGTGAAACTAAGGGAACTTTAAATAAATGTGCTGAGTCAACCACATATCTGATCAATGTGGAATTTACATATATATATTTTGAGACCTTTATCTGTAGATTATCAAGTCAGAAACATAATTAGGTGATTTTCATTCGATACATTTTTTGATCGAAATCGGCGCCTTTTCCGGAGAATATTATATTTTTCTACTAAACGGCTTGAGTTATATCGCCAAAAAACTGCTCGTAGCAAGGAAACATTGTTTACCAGTGATTGTCAAAATAAAATAAACTTAGGTTTATTTTTACTCCTATAATTAACGAAAACAATTTTGAGACTTACGTTGTTTAGTTCCGAGCTAGTGCACACCAAATCATGCTTCAAATAATGTACGCAATATTCAACCTTACGTAAGCTGTATCTTGCGATATATTAAAAAAAATCCTAAAGAGCCGCCGAGCAACTTGTAACTCTCGGGTGGCGGGACGTGGGCGGAGCGAGCGTAGGAATTTTTTTCGTGGGGCCTGCTCCTAACTAAACCGATCATTAAATTTTGCATACACGTTGTCAGGTATAATACAGGAGAGGACATAGGGTACTTTTCATCCAGAAAAAAGTACTTTTCCCGATTGACGTCTAAAAATATAAAGGATTGGGCGCCACTGACGCGAGGCGGCGCCACCGTCGTCGCAGCGATAACGATGTCAGGCGTTATTACTCATATAGGTATTTCCTTTTTCAATGCAAACGAAGTCGCGGGCACCAGCTAGTACTAAATAAAGATAAAAAAACTTACGTAAATCTCTAATGAAGAAGTTCCAATACGTCTTAAAATCCCCGACATATCCTTGAGTTCTAATCAGCCTGTTGAGATGATAAAAGGACACCGCAACATCCCTCGGATCCCGAGCTACATACACCACTTTGGCTACGTCGAGCAAAGCTTTTGGCAGAAGAGAGATCGGCAAATGTGTTTTGATGAACCGCGGTGAGGGCGTGCTAGCTAATTGTTCAGTGCCCGACTGAGTCACCAGTTCCAGCAGATTTAACTTATGTTCGCTGTAACTATTTTCCTCTTGAAATTGTTTCTTTAATATCGGGTGGACGTACACTGAGAATCTAAAAATAAATAAATTATAAAGCAATAATACTTGTTACAATAATCGTATGAGTATATTATTACACAAATATAGTAGTAAAGTAGGTACATAAATAATGCCCATGGTCCTGATAACGAAATAGCAGCGCACAGACGATGTTACAAGTTTAAAATATGAAATAATAAATAGGTTGTTCATTGGTATTTTCTATTCAGGCGACTCAAGAACTGGCCATTTCCTCGGTTAGTGAATTAGTTTTGTTATACAATGAGGTAATGCAGCCAGCGTGCTTGGAAACCTGTATATCATCACCATCATCTTAACTAATATAGAAGCCAAATATTCACAGAAATAGTCAAAAATGTTTAAAAGAAAGACGCTTACTCCAGAAATGGGTATCTCTCTGTAAGAGGAATCGCGTTAGATTTTTCATAGTCCAAATCGTTTGCCACCATCCACACTAACTCCTGGGTTAATGTTGTTCCTGAAAAATTATTGAACACAACAAATTTAAAATATGTGTTTTAGGGTTCTGCAACAAAAGTAAATAGAAGATATAAGGAGCAAAGTCACACGGCACGAGTAATAGAAAAAATCCTGGAAATCTAACGATTTCAAATCACTTAAAATTGGATGTTGCCATTATAAGACTTACATTTTCAGTCATATACTTAATTTTTAAATTATAAGAGTAAGTTTAATGTGATTTCTGAAAACAGAAAAATCTGTCGAGATTCTCACAATTATTAATTTTATTTAACAACCTATTCGCAGTTGTGTTTTTGACTATACTTACCAGACCTCGGGTAGCTGGCAACGAATACATCAGTTGATCTAAGTGGCATTGTGTAAATATTTAGAGCTTCCTGTTTGTACTTGTTGGGAAGGAAGTAGCCCTTTGGCCCGACTTGGACAAAACCGGTTCTTTCACCTGCAAACGTCATAATAATTACTTAGGTATATTTTTAACTAGCTGAACCAACTCTACTCTTCGCTGTGGCGTGCTCGTGGGGCGCCCGCCTTATTTCACAAAAACTGCGATAACTCGGCAAATGTAAATAAGATTTTCATGAATCATACACATAAACTATCCTCTGAAATTCCTCTTTCCATTGATATAATCAAGAAAAAAATCCGATCACAACTACATCTTTTGGACTTGTCCTAAATGCCCATGGTTCAAAATCCTTCCTTTGTTACTTAATAAATGGTAAATACGTTTGTGATAGTTACTACTGCGAATTCGGTATATTTGTTCGGCATTTTATTTACATTATTTATTTACAAAACGTTTGACAATCATTGGCTTATAGATAAAGTGAGAGATAAAATTGTAAAAATATTTGTGTACATTCTATATTTGCTAATCACAGATCATTCACCCATGAGTTAGTTAGTAAATATAACTTCGATTAATTATATCGAATCATCTATACAAAGAATTTTTGTTCTGTTTGTGTGGGTCAGCGAACGTTCATCGTTTGTTTATGGAATTATTTTCAATAAATAGGTAGATAAGATTTACGATGGTTGAATGATGTTTAAATGTTCAAATAACAAACAGTGTAAATGAACACATTTTTCTAAAGATTTGGTCAAAACACTAAATGTGCAAGAACAAAACTATATACTACGGAAAATAATAATTAATTTCGAATGTAATTTTGAAGTTATTAAACCGGTTATGCAAACCGTAATTAGTCAAGCACTGCCCCCTGACCAAGGAATAATAACAATATTCTCATATGAATAATAGTATCGTTATTAAAAATTATACAACTAAATTGTTGCGTAAAAATAGAGACTAAAATAATGATTGTTATACTTTATAAACTATTTTCTCCCTTGGTGTAAAGGGAGAACTCCTTATTATTATTTTTCATCTATTGGCTGGTTTTAAATTGTTAATTTGGTTTTTGCTAAATAAAAAAACTTACCCTTAAAATATTTCATGAGTTCCTCTGCCAATTTTGTTTCTACATCACGAATTTCAAATGGAAATTGTCTTATTACCGCCCCCATAATGAGTTTCACAGTTTTAACGTATAATGCGTTTCACAATAAATATATGCTAATTATTTTAATTCTAAATATTTATACGTTGATAGTAAATTATTTATTTTAAAAGTAAGATAACAAAGTGAAAGTTTAACCAGTCGGCACGCCACTGGCCGCGACGTAAGTTAAGAATGGAATGGAATCGCGTCAACTTCGTTTTAATTTTTATTGTACAACTAATACAAGGTTCAAGAAATATATATAGGTAGGTAAATGTAGGTACATTCACCTACAGATGTTTTGTATGTACTTTTATTAGATATATCGGTGTGCAACAATTAGGTATACATACTGTATACTATTAAAAGGCTAATTTCGTCTTTCGAATTGTCCCCATGAAGAAAAGAATTTGTCAATCAATGATCGAATTATAGAAAAAATATTGTGCACTTTACCTTAATCAATTAATTTTTTTATTCTTTTAATACTTATTTCTTTATAGCAAAATTTTGTACATATGTGTGTCACAAATGTTATCATATTTTTTAGGCGTTTTAATATTTCAGACTAAGTGTATCAAGAAATAAATAAATTTGAAGTTAAACCAGCTATCTAATTTGAAGATAGAAATTAAGACTTCTCCGTAAATACTTATAACCTCATAGGAACTTTACTGTTAAATATTTTAGTGAATGAGTTTTTTTTTGTTACGACTGTAGGTACTTGGACTGCCAATTGTAAATTGTAATCTATAAACAAATTACTATGACACATTTCATTTATTTTCATTGTTAATAATTTACATTGAACCTTAAAAGTAATAACTATAAATACTATTATTTAAACTTAGGTCGGCCTAGTCGGATGCGGAGATCAGGAGTTATGATTTGACGACTTCAGGTGTGGGTGGAACTTTTGGAAGCTCTGGTTTGTCATCGCTCGACGCTGGCGCTGCGATGGCCGGTTCTGCCACTGAGACTGGATCACTCTTGGACGGAAATCGACATGTGAGTGTTACCGGATCCCGCTCGCGGTCTGGCCCGCACTGTTCCGTTGCTCCAAGCAGTTTCAACTCATCTCTTTCCTGTGGCTCGGTCTCGAGTCTTCTTCTACCAGCTATCACCACTTCTACGGCGCGGCCGTCACCGTCCGCATAGCGGTCGCTCGTACCGCCAATCTCGACTTTGTACGGCGTACTCGGCTCCACAAACGCTTCCATAACTTGAACATCGGCTCTGTCCTGCAATAGCGGCTCGTGATGATTGTCTTTCGCGCTCTTAAACAGACTGAATATACTGTTCGGTATCTTCTGTGGTATGGCTACGACGAACACTACATTTTGCACGTCAGCGCGTACGTTGAAATCACCGTCTTGACGCTGATCGTAACTGGCCGGGGCGGCGGCAGAAGCTGCCAGCAAACAGGCGAAGACTAGAAGCATAGTGCGTGCGGATTGCAACTCTCCAAGGCTGTAACTGCGCTAAGTCTGATCTCGCGCCGCTTTTACCATGCACCCACGAACCAGTCCGTCGAACGAAACGAGCACACCGTAACGGTTTCCAGCCGCTCGGACCACAACACACTCCGAGTAACACTTCTCGTTAATCAGTCGGCTACATCTAATGAGAACGACAAGCTGAGAGCTTTCGCATCCGTTAATGGTCCACCTTTGTTTCAAATTCCAATTTCAAATAAGCATTAATAGGACGCAATGCAACTAGTCTATCGGAAAGCAGATGGTACACTGTACGTACGTGGTTGTATGACAGTGACCGCAGGTCATCGATACGATAACCGAGTTTCGCTGGGACAATGCTCACTCACATCTATTCTATACATATAATGAAATAGTAAACGAGCCGTGTCTGTACATCATTTTTTTTTCTTTCAAAAAACTAATTTCTACACTACGTACTTACTTCAATTATAATTATTTTTTTACCTCGGTATGTTATATACATTATGTTACCGAGGTCAAAAGAATAGAATTTTTCCTTGTGTGTCTGTGCACGCTACTCTCAGAAACTGCTAACCGATTTGAATGAGGTTTTCACTGGTATATTGTATCAAGCTTCGGGTAACATTTAGTGTTTGTTTCATTCCAATCGGTTCACAAACAAAAAAGTTATACCGAATACCGAAATACCAAGCGTACGAAGTTGCGGGCAAAGCTAGTATAGCGCGATAGTATATGCGTAGGAATAAGCACGATTGTGATCTTATTACTTTTATAATTTGATAAAAATTAAACGCATTACGTCTCTGTTTATAAACATCATAACAAACTATGTTTTTATCTCAATATTAACAATTCCGTTATTCTCAACGCACATTTAGCATTTAACGGTTCGACTATAACATAAAATTTTATGTGCTCACACTACGGAAAACTTATTTTAGCATCACATATTATAAACTCATAGCTTTTAAATACCTGTCTAAATTGATTAAATGTTTATTTATAATAAGTAGTTGTTGCGGAATCGTGACATAGTTGTCGAACATCCTTTCAAACGATTCCAATGTTCTCAATTTCGCATTCGGAACGCATCAGAACGTGTAGAGACCTAAATTGTTCCTTAAATACGTTTAGGTACATACCTACTCAAACCACCTTATATACTTATATACATGGGTGGGTATGAAGTCGCGGGCACATTTACTAAATATACTTATTTACTAAAGTACTAACATACTAGGTAGGTACCTGTTGAAAAATAAAAAAATATGACACCTGAGAAAAAATTAGATGACCTTTTCATATCATAACTCTATTTTAACTATTACTTGACACCCTTGACAGCCCTTGATGGACTCCAGCAGGCATATAGGTAGTTAGATACCTATATCACTTTATCAGCGCTTTTGTTAGCGCCATCGTCCTTTTTTTAGGTGTTAAAACATTTATTCAATCTTCATTGCTCATATATTTTGGTCAGGCGTTGAATTTTTCATTTTTATATGGAACAGTATTTTTTTTTGAGTGAAAGGTGAGCCTATGTCATTTTCTGTATCTCTGACAAAGTGTATCTATGAAAAATTTTATGCTGATCGGTTGAGTAGTTAAGGCGTGTAAGGTGGAGTATTAGTCATCATGAAATCAATCATTATCATTATGAAATGTATGGAAGTAGTTTTATGATATTTTTGACGTTTCTAGTACTCTAATCTCAGTTGGTCCCATAGGGCCAATTGATCCTTATAAGTAACAATCGAATGGCGCAATAAAAACAAAAGGTGAAAATTGTCCTTTTTCGCGGTGACTACTATTTTTCCAAAATCTTTGAGTACATAGATTATAAGTATTAAAATTATGGGTAGCCTGCTAAGAGTGTTTTGTTCTAGCTTTAATGGTTTAGGTAGCTGCCTCTACAGAACCCTCAAATTTCCACACTGTATAGGTACTTAGAGATAATTAAAGTGTTTCACAATTCTTGTTTTAACTGTCAAATTTAATATTTACCTTGTGCTCGGCAATTTTGCGTTTTTTACTAAGATTTTTATGTTAGAAAAAATATATTTAAATTTGTAGATATTTTACGATTTGCTTATACATAAAATTGTCCATTGCGGTTATGGTTTCTACCGTTAAACTGTGTGTATACTAAACAAGTATGTAGCAATTAGGGCTCATCTTCCGCATTGAGAGGCTAATACGTGCTGCAACCGCACTCTATGTAAATTAATATAGTTATTATTTTCGCGCCTACTGGCAACAATTCTGATTTTCTTAATTATTATTAACTTTGTAGAAACTGAAGATTAGAGATTATGTTTCGATACATGCATAATGGATGGCCTCCACTCGAGAACCTTCGGTCGAAAACTTTTGTTTTGAGTCACTGACGAGAAGATGTCTGGGAGATTTCTTATCGCTGATAGCTAGCTAGATTCATCGATTGACTTTCTTCTTGAAATTGGCTTAAAAATGTAATTGAATTAAAAATTTGTTATTGTTTCTGCTACGTTTTTTATAGCTGTATATACTTAATAAACCTATCACAAAAATAAGCATTTTATAATAGTTAAATAGAACTAAGTTAGAAAAATTAGAATTTTAATAAGAATAGGTATCTATCTATTAGTGTAAAAGGACGTTTGTTTACTTCCCTAAACATATGCACACAAGCTCATTTGCAACAGATATAATTTTAAAAAAATCCTAACTTTTTGTAGAGGGAAAACAAAAATAATCGTATTATATTTTTAAATAAAAATTGTCATTTATTTTCAACAAAACATTTCAACTTACAACTAATTCACTTAAACTAAACTTATAATAATACATATAAATGCAATATATCACCCCGAGCGGTACTCGGATTATACATGAATTTTATATTTATAACGATATTAATTTTCAGTCTGAAATATTCCGGAGGCTTCTAATGATGGCGCGCTCTTCGCAGTAGAGGAAGCAATATACTGGCGAGGCGACTCTTCAACCTGAGAACAATTAAATTATTTTTTTAACAAACAGAAAACACTATTTAATACATTTTATTGGTATAAACTTCCTCTAAACAAAAATAAAATTTACAAAGCTTCAAATGAGACTAAAATTATAGTTATTTTAGCACAATGCGTTTGGCAGTCATAAATTGGGCAGCCCGTCTGGCGGCAGTAACCAACCCCCTTACAGATGACTATCGCTAATCTATACTTTTGTGTACCTACATGATGCTCTTGATCGATTGATGATTGAGTGAGTAACCCAGATAACATTTACGAAAAACTTCGACACTTGTGATTCTAGAGGCTATTTCACTTTCCCCTACTCGCTCTCGCAGCACTTATGGCGTTGCTTGTGTTAATAGGCGACGGTAGTCACCTACCATCAAATTGACGGTCAGCCTGCTAAACGAGTTTTACATAAAATAAAAAAAGTTTTTAACCTGTGAGCTTTCTCGCGATTCCTCGACGACGGCTCCTTGTTAAGGCTTTTCGTGGCAGAATTTACGCTGACATCGCTAAGAGGACTATCTGCAGGCTTCGAAGAATCAGGTTTTGATTCATCCGGTTTCACCTCCTGCGGTTTAGGTTCCAATAATGGTGTTTCTGGCTTGTCGTTTGCGGGCGGCTTAGGCTTGTGGGGTTCAAAGTCGTCTAGAGCGAGAAGTTCGTTTAGATCTATGTCGGAGGCAGCGGCGAGAAGCGAGTCTGCTGGTGCCACAGCTATGACCACACCGTCGATGTTGAGTCGGTAGTTCTCGGTACCGTTTTGCCGCTGATCGAAGTGTCTTTCGGCACAGTCAGCGGCCGGCGCGGCGGCAGCCACAGAAAGCAAAGCTGCGACGCAAACCACGCGCTTGTAGTTGACCATCGCGGAAGGTGTCTCAGGGCGCACTGAATTGTAGGTGCAACGGTGGAGCCCGCTATGTACTCTCTCCGCGTCGCTTTTTTATTTATTAACAGAGATAGCGGTACAGCCGTCGCAGAGGCCGACCTACCGCACCACAACTACCGGCTAAACTAGTATTAATACTGAGGAAATGTGCAATAAATAGACAAGGAGCTCACAACATCTTTGCAGCAACATACATTATTACCTTTTTCTATAATAATGTAAGCCGAAATTCGTATATTTTCCTCTCTTCTTCTCTTGTCTTAACCTTAGAGCTCTAGTTGGTACTGATCAACATTTTACGAAGTGCCGATTAATATTTTTAAGCGTCTGTCTAACTGAAAGAATTAGATAAGTACCTATTTCATTTTAATATTAATGTTTTTAAATATTAATTGTGTTGTACCAATATATTACATTTTTGTACGTATTGTGTGACATGTATATAGTACTAGCTTTTGCCCGCAATCCTTTTTATTAGGTGTTTAAAGCATAAATTCAGTTATTACACATTATATTTTTGTTGGGTATGGAATTTTTATTTTTATGTATAGAAGTAGATAGCGATGGACTGAACATTTAATTTTGTATATTTTTTCTTTGGCGGCAGACACATGCTGCTGATTTCTTGATGATGGATTCGCTGCCAACCCTGATAAAGTTAGAGCTTTCCACTTACTTTATGGCTACAGAGACCAGCATGTCCAGTCACTACTTACTGATTTTTTTAAATCTTATAAAATAATGAAAACTATAAAAAGTATGTCAGTCATTGGGCATGCATTCATTCTGTCTTCTTCAAAAATAATCTGCATTCTGAAACGGTGGTACTTAGTTTTATAATGACTCTAAAATTTCTTAAATTTTAAAAGAGCGTGTGAAATTCAAACTAATTTATAATTAATTATGTTTAATGAGAGACACATAACATGGTCTCAGTTTACGTTCTAAAAATAAAACACGCCGTTATCTGCATCAACCCAGATGTAAAAACTTGTTTGACTACGTTTCGAATTCGACACTGGACACTGCATATATTATGCTCGCGACTTTGCTTTATGTATGTGCCTAGGTACTTAAAGATGCTTTTGATGTTATCCTTATCCAATGAGATCAATTTGTATGAAATGCAAACTTGTAGAAAGTAAATTAATAGCGTTGGAATTTCGCCAGCAAAACTAGCCCGTATCGAATTTATTATACGGAATGTGAGTAGATTTCCATTACGGTAAAATGTCAAGGAATATATTAGATACCTTTAAAACGGGGTCGGGTCGTACAGGGACTCACTTACATTTACTGAATTAGTACCGTCAGAGGACCGTACTTAATATTTACCAGTGAATAAAAAAATTGTGTGTTGCCAGTGATGACATATGGCGCTGCAACGTGGTCCCTAACTATAGGTCTCGTAAGAAAGCTCAATTCTGATCACTCGGTTCAAAACATCGGTTACACTCTGATCGAATCAGCAATGAGAAGATCCAGACGAATGAAAGTTACCCGAACATAACCCAGCAGATCAATGGCAGCGGCCATATACATAGTATGGAGAATCGAAGGCCGCTGGGCCTGGAGTGTTCTAAATGATGTCTATTTTGTGCTATTCCGCATTAGTAAAAATAAATAATAAGACATACAGTCAGACAGGCTGGCTATCTTTCTCAATAATGAGGAAGGCCTACCCGTGGCCGACGCTGAGCCGGCACAGATTACGAGTGGAACAGTTAAACAACCTGTCGCGATGCGCCTGCGTCTTTCAACTTCCAACTAACTGTATAACGAACACCGACTGCAAACGGTAAAAACATTCAGCTTTTCTTTTATTTGGACCAATCTCATACCGTCACAGATATGGATTAATGAACACTAAAAACTCAACCGAATAAACTATCTTTGTTCTTTTATATAAGCTAGCAACCCGCCCCCGGCTTCGCACGGAGTTGAAATTTTCATAAATCTTTATTAGCGGATGCTTAAGTTATAAAATCTTCATATATAAATATTTTATGTTTGTGTACGCTTTTAAAACCCGAGAATGGGTAGACTGATTTTTTTCGGTTTTCACATATGGAAATAGGGATAAACGGGGAAGATTTTAATATATGAAAATTACACCCTAGGCGAAGCCGGGAGCGGGTAGCTAAGCTAGTATCTTATAAAATATGACATTCCAGATTTCAGCTTTATAGACTTAAGTAGTTTTGGCTGTGCGTTGATAATCGTTTACTAACAAACGATTACCTATATATATTGATTTTCTGATTAAAAAGTTAAAAATTCTGATTAAAAATCCAAAAAAAAATTACGCTATTTATCAACTCTTAAAATTTATTTTACTTAACTCCCCTTTAAATCTGGAAATATGTATCTAAATTTTAGGTTATAATAATCAAAATCATGATAATATTAATATGATCTATAAAATAAAAATAAAAACCATATTTTAAACATAGATATTTATATTTAAAACACATATTTTCTTGAGAATAGCTTAAAAAAGTTTGTATTGGAACGTACCATTCAAGATGCGTTTGGCTTTATTGTGTGGTAGACATTAGACAAGGCATATTTACAGTGTTAATCCAATCGTATCTAGTATGAAAAACATTTATATCTTTTTCCTTAATTAATTAAGGAGAATTTAAGATTTATTTGAGAAATAGTTCAGCGAGACACATTAGATACGTTTTTGCATTTTTTTATAGTAATTGGGGTAATAAATAAAACTATTATTTACATAAAAAATATTTTATTAACATTTCCTTGTCAATTACTAAAAAGGCACTTATGATAAAAAACATTGAGAATTTAACAGTTAGATATGTGGTTCGACAATCATTTTTTCCCGAGTCGCCGATTTTTGTGACAATCTTTCATTGTAATTCGCTAAAAACAAACGAATAATAATATATAGAGTTTGAAAAAAAAAAAGAAACAGTAACGAATAAGAGAAATACTCTTAACTGAACATTATTTAAGAAGAAGTTAACATTTGTGTTCAGAGCTATTGTGATTAGATGAAATCATTTTTTATTTAGGATTGATTCTTAACCAAATTTCAGCAAAATGGAAAACTAATTTCTCAACCGTCTGCTACAGGTCGTTTCGTCGCTGCATAGATACGACGAGTATATATGATGAGTTAACCAAAAATAGATTCTCTAGAGTGGGGAAATAATGATATAATTCGTTTCTCGGGTATGTATAGAAAATACGAGGAGCTGTGGGACACAAATAACAGCATTTTTTTAAAGAAAAACGCAAAGGAAGACGCCTTCATGTTGTTTAACGAATTAGTTGTGCGACGAACAGACGACATATTTGAATTTGCGCACCAACAGACTGTCGAAATTCGCGTGTATAACTCGCTGTGTGTGACAGGCAGGCAACGAATTGTCGCTGCGACTATCATAATAATAATAATAATAATAAATCATTTATTAGATGTAAGTTTTTTACAAAACATTTACCCTCGTCAACATTATTTTACATTTACAAACTACCATCGGTTCGCAGCATTCGCAGCGAATGCACTCGCAGCGAGTATTCGTTGTGGGTGACCGAAGCTTTAGTGATGAACTTAAGGGCCTGCCCATGTTATTAGAAGGGTTAGCCGCGATATGGTTTCGAGGGGTGAAATCAACAATTACTTCCTGGACCAACGCACTAGCGCGTCGCCGGTCCATGTATGGTGTTCCACTACTCCCTCATAAAATCTTCGGCCGGCTGTTCATGCCCCGGCCGCGCACGTCACACGCCCTTTCGTGTCTCCGAGTTAGCATAGGCGCTCTGCTTGCTCGCACTCGTTATGTGCGACGACAGAGGGAGCCGGTGCCGGCCAAAGGGTCGAGCACAGTTTTACCGTCAACGAGCGAGAGGTCGCTCGCTCCGACGACGTGGGTCACAACCGCGCCGGCGGCGGTGGCGCTCACGGCGCCCCGCGCGGCGGTCTACGGTACTACAACGACGGCGAGTTTCTCAACTGCGCCGGCGGTAGCGCTAGCGCGTGTGGCGCTCCGCCCTCCGTTTCGCGCGTATCAAGTGCCGTCGTATCAAAAAAGTAATACGCAAACCGCGAGTGTAATCCATCAATGAAAGGCAATGTGTTTTGTGTTTATTGCCGTAAAAGTGATCACACGCGTGACAATTGTTTACATATTTAAATCAAACAGTGATAAAAGTGCAATTAAGTGCCCATGGTGTTATAAAGTCGAACTGTAAAAACTGTTCTAGGGACTCTAATTATACATTTGTATAATTAGTTTATTTAACAGTGATAAAAGTGCAATTAAGTGCCCATGGTGTTATAAAGTCGAACTGTAAAAACTGTTCTAGGGACTCTAATTATACATTTGTATAATTAGTTTATTTAAACTTTCTGAATGTAAATGTAAACGTAATCGTGTTCAACTCTCTCAAGTAAGTTTAGAAAAGGAAGGAATCCTTTGGTTTAGGGGGAGAGCCTACGCCATTTGCAAGACGCCGCATTGATGCAGGTGAGCACAAGCCGAGAGCCGTGCCGCCTATCACCTCGCCCCGCTGAGGCTAAACCAATAATAGATCGAAGTCAAGATTTGAGAAGAAGTTACTATAGGAATAAAGGAATTCTGTATCACGATTACGATTCCCGTGTCAAGGAACCACGGATAGTAAAGCCCGTATACCGACGGAAGGCTGTATGGGCAGAGTGCAACGACTCAGCTACTTCGGGTCACGGAGGAGTTGGAAGAACTCTGCGTCGTTACGCCATCGGGGCCGTTTCGCTCCAGTGGGGTGTCCAAAGGAGGGACGCCCCATCGAGTTAAAGACATGTTGGAGATGTCAGAGGTATGAGCCCTCTAATCAGAGGCCCGCGGGGCCCATCAGAAGTCAAAATATAAGGAAGAATGTAAAAGCCAGAAAAAGACAAGTAGGTAAAGACTACGCGCCTGGTGATGTGGCACTTTTACGGAGCAACGTTCTCAGCAACACAAGGAAAGGTGTTAGCTCGAAGTTGGCTCCAAGGAGGGATGGACCCTTCCGCTCGTAGTCTCGTCTGGGTTTGACCAGATGTGGGGACACTTATCTGGTAAAAGGGGGAGTATGTAAAGTGGCATTCGGCCTCTCTCCCTTCACCCCTCTGTTTTCCCCGCCCGATGTGGCGTACGTGCCGAGCCGAACGCGATCACAGCCTCCCATTTTGCGAATCAGTCGTCTACTAGCAGCCACGGCGGTAGCATGCCCATTGCCCGCGTGCCGCTCGTAATAGCGCTCGCACCGGGCGATACGCGACCCACTCGTATTACCTCCGATAACCACTCGATGTACGCGCCTACTAAATGTTTTGTTTCCCTTGTAAGGGCAGTGTTGTAGACATAAATGCTTTTATAAAATTGTATGCTAGCCGGATGTATGAATAAAATGATTATCAGTTCTCGTGTTCTACATTATTGATTATTGCCTCATCACAAGTTTCGCCTCAACGTAAAGGCCTCTTACATAACTTTATAATAAAATCAGTACTTATAAATTATCTTATACTAATTTTAAATTTCATTAAAACAAACATAATAATAGTAGAAATAGAACAAGTAAGTATTCAGTTTAAGGCACTTGGGAAGACTGAATATCTTTAAACTAAACTTAAAAATTATTTTTTATATAAAACGAGTGCAAATTCGACAAATAACACTTGTATAGTTAAATCTTGTAATCATTTTAACATTGAAACACTTATAACAATGGAGCAACAGCATGAAACAAATAAAAGCAAATATCATATTAACTAAATAAGTTTGAGTAAGTCGTCTCACAATACAGAGTATTAAATATCATAATACTTCATAATATATTCCATATCGATGTGGTGTCAATAACTTTGTCTTCCTCCCCTAGGTGGGCCATGACCTTGTCGTGGTGGGGGGGCTTACCCTCGCCAGTTCTTGGCGAGGGGACCAAGAAGGCCCACACAGTTGTAACGTTGACATTGACTTGACATTGGCAGATAATGGCCATTCCCAAAATGAGCCGAAATGCCATTTTACAAGAAGAAGAAGAACTTTTAGTCTGTGTGTTAGAACAATAAAGTATGACAATTGTGATATTTTTTTCATGTAGTTTACTTTACTATCAAGACATTCGCAATTTAATAGGTGTGCAAATGTCAAAAGTGAAATTAATGATTAGACCGAGTATAGAAGTTTTGATTGACATTTTGTATCTTAAAGAAATATATATTCTTTGGTCATAATTACAGTTGTGTTACAAATGAGAAAATAATGTTTCAATACGATATTATTGTATGTGTCGGTTACCTTTGTAACTAAAAAGTTTAATTTAAGACACATATAAAATCGAGTATACAATAACAAACAATATTATCCTAAGAGCAATGCAAACAAATATATATTTTTAAATGTTATGATTTGAAAAGTCATTCTATCGAAGAGTAGCTTCTGCTAACTTTTCTATTGTGTTACAGTTTGGTAAAATAATCAATAATTTTACAACCTAATTCAATTGATATAATAAAGAAAGAAAGAATTCATTTAGTCGCATTTTACCTTTTGCCTATTTTCAAAGCATCTCCCAATCAAAATAAATCAAAATTAATTCTTATTAAAATAACAACAGCGCATTCTACAATGCGTTATAAAATTTCCAATATTTACATTTTTTTATGTCAACCATACTTTAAACTGTCTAAAGTGAGTCTGTGACGCCATCGGGCGTCGACGTTAAGGGAAACTGCGCCGCAATGAGTGCGAGCATATACCGATAGAGCGATGGAGTGCGCGTGCGCAGCAACGACACGCTGAGGTATTGCTGGACCGCCCGCGCGCACATCACGCCCGAGCACAGGTCGCGCGACGCCGCGCACAGCGTCACCGCTTGGCGCCAGATTCGCGACGCCACTGCCCACACATACACATAACACGCTTACTAAAACGACCTCTATTTTGTAAGCTATAAGAGCGCTTTTCCATCACCAGATCCCTACTCTCTGGCGTGTATTGAACTAACCGTGTGCCATCATAGTTGCTAGTGAACTAGCTGCGAGTATCTCGTACATGAGAGGTCTGAATGCAAATTCGTTAATGTGCAGTATTTAAAAATTTTCACGGTAGTTGAAAAAATCAAGCAACTAAGAAACATTGTAAGTAATATTATTGCCACAACTAGCAAACAATATATTTATAATAGCATTTACAATATTACTTACTAGTTTAATTATTTAAGCTATTAAAGTATGTTTTTTAACTGAAAAATTTGATATTTTACAAAATGTAAAAAAAAATATATAACACGTGGTGGCACTCGCTATAGTAAAGCGACTTTTTTGTGTCATCGTTACTATCGCAATATCCCACTCGCTTGCTTCTAAACTCGCTTGGAAATTCGCAAAATGTAATCAACCTTTACTTGTGCTTTTGGCTTACTTAATACATATACTGCTATCATAGATTAAAATATAGCAAATTGCACTTACTGAAATTTTGTAATTCCGGATCGCAGTGCTGGGCGAGGTGTTGTATTGAAACAGTGCCCTCTATTGGCGGCATGTTGTGTCCCATCACTATTGTAGAATTCGGCAACGTCATCGCCGTTATCGCTTTCTTTATTTCAGCCTTTACCGCCTGAAAACAGTTACAATATATAATTTGTGAAGATTATTTCATTTATTTAATTAACTAGTAAGTAAAATCATATATACGGTTTGTATGTGGGATCATTTATTACATTATTGCAAACCATTACATATAAAAATATAACTAGCGTCCCCCGTTATCGACTTCCCCTGGCATGCAATTTTATATATACACAAACATTGCTCGTTTATTCCTCTTTTCACAGGTGAAAACCGAATTAAAATCGGTTGGATGGTTTAGAAGTAGTTAGTGGGGAAACAGACATGACCGATTTATTTATAATATGTAGAGATTAAAATTTTTATATAAGAAATAATTATTGTTAGTCAACCGTAACAGATAGATATGCCATCGCAGAGTTTCCTTTAGGATTTGAGAAGAACTACAATGCTCTAGCTAGTACATCTAATACTAATATA
This sequence comes from Synanthedon andrenaeformis, assembly GCA_936446665.2. Lineage (NCBI taxonomy): Eukaryota > Metazoa > Arthropoda > Insecta > Lepidoptera > Sesiidae > Synanthedon > Synanthedon andrenaeformis. The sequence goes on along the minus strand of OW387780.2, from coordinate 10,453,676 downwards.
CATACATAAACCTTCTGGGAAAAATTATCTAACTGATGGTGAAAATACGCATCATAATCCGTTAAGTGGTTTAGGAGGAGTAAGAGGTTATATAGACGCGGAAAGCAACTTCAAATTATATACTACTAGCTGTTGCACGCGACTTCGCGTACTTTATAAAATATAGCCTATATTTCTCGCTGATAATGTAGCTTTTTATAGGTGAAAGAATTTTCAAAATCGGTTCAGTAGTTTAAGAGTTTATTCATTACACACATACCATACAAATCTTCTCTCTTTATTATTAGTAAGTATAGATGTAAAGTAATAAGCTTGAAAGTCAAAATTATTAAAACTACTTGTACCTATCTAACATACACCTAACACAAATAAAATAAAAATTATTATTTTTATTTAAACATATATTACCCTTTTTAAGCTAAAGTGTTGAAACATTTTTACAATATTTATTGCTCATATACTTTTGTCAGGCGTTGATTTTTTTTAAGATCACTTGGTAACAATTCTTTGTATCTAGATGAAAGGTACACTATGCCCTTTTTTGTATCCCTGATAGTGTGTGCAGAACTTCATGATGATCGGTTGAATAGTTAACGCGTGAATGCGTAACAAACAAACAAACAAACAAACAAACAAACAAACAAACAAACAAACAAACAAACAAACAAACAAACTTTAGGATTATTATAACCGATATTAGCTAGAATTATTATACCTGATTATCAAATAGATTCCCATTGGAATTTTTGGGATCCTGCTTTAATACGTACAGCTTATATGAAGTAGGAATGTGCTGTAAAAAAAAACATAAAACACAGGTACAAAGTTGAATCAAGTTAAAATTTAAAGTATAATAAATTTTAAATTCTGAATTCTACACTAAGAGAGAGCTATTATATCTTCTGTCTAAGGGACTTATTCCAGTGAAAAGTATAGAAAAAAAAAACAACTTTTATGGACAAAGACTAGTATTTGGAGTTAGTCTAGGAGAAACGATGAAACTTACATTAGTATCAGCGAGCATTAATATTCTATGTGTATGAGGTTGGTCCGTTGTGTCTGGCGATAGCCGATTCATGCAATCTGGGTACATTTCGGCTAAAACAACGCTGTTCTCGCCGCCCAGCTTCACTTCTTTTTGCGCGACTATGGCAAGTGCATCCAAACGGTTAAATATGTTCAAAGCCAGTCGCGGTTTCACTCCTGCAATATACATACAAATCAATATGCATTTGATTCGTGTGTTAATCTACAAACCATGCTAATATTATATTATAAATTTGAAAGTAATTTTAGCTGTTACCTTTTCACGCCTTAAATATTTAACCAATCATCATAAGGATGATCATAGGGTACATTTCATCAGGAAAAAAGTACTATTGCCGAGGGATCATCTAAAATTAAGAAAACTAACGCCTAGCATGTAATAGCAATAAAGATGTCAGGTGTAATATTGATTACGTTTTTTTTTATTATTTTTGGTGATTTGGTTAATATTTAATTATTTTTTAATTAATTTTGTATGGGCCTGTTATCAATTAATGCATCTTAGTTTAATTATAGGCTTACCTTATATTAATTCAAACTGCAAGCATGTAAAATTGAGATAATTAATTAATATGGGTTTTCCTCATATTTAAAACACAAATTTACATGGTAATGGTGCATCATTGTGATCACTAGTTAATTTCTGAAATTGAGGTGTATACTTGAACATTGCAGTAAAAAAAACATACAGATACAACATACCTACACAGCGTTGTTCAAGCATACACCTCAATTATTGTTATGTTAAAATTACATGTACGATAAGGGATTGAAGTAAAGTTTGCTTCTTTTATATGACTTCTTAGAAACATTGCAAACAATGTGCAATTTCCTAAAAAGATAATAATAAATAATATAGTTCACGAACATTACCAAAATGATTTGCTGTGACCGCAGCATCAGCATCTTGACTCCAGGCCAATATGAACTGTAGCACTTGCACTAGGGAACATTGGAGGTTTTTGAAGAATGAACCTATTCTTAGTGGCTGTCTTTTGTTACAACCCTGACAGACCCACTGCAATCTGAAATTTAATAAATTTTTTTCGTTCAAGATCAGTTTGTAAACTGAAAAATATTTTTATTCCTCTATAACAGGGGTGGCCAACCGGTCGATCGCGACTATTAGTCCAGTCGATCGTGGCAAGGCAAAAAATATAAATACGAAGAACAGACTGCAACGTAACCAACTGCTGCACGCATCATCTTGTATCATTTTTCAATCGCCGTTCCGTCACGTTATTTATCTTCTCTTTTACGCAGTATAGCTCTCTTTTGTTTTCCTACATTTCAAATTGACCACATGAAGTTTCAAAACGAAATTATTACTCTGCGCTGCGACATATTTCTAAAAGCAAGGTCATCCTCAGGTCTAGATTTCTGCATTCGTGTTTTGATTCAACATATTTATGTGAATCAGCATTTTCCTATTTAAAACAAACAAAAAATAAACACCGTTCTCGCTTTACAGACATTCATACATTGGATTCTTTAAGGTTGGCAATTTCCAACTACAAACCTGATTTTGCTAATCTAGCGGAAGATGCTCAGACGCAATGCTCACACCAAAGATTTAAATCTTTGGATCACACTAATACAAAGAATAATTTTCAGTTTTATGTTTTCCCTCTTAATAAAATAAAAAATACTATATAATTGTGTAATGAACTATGCTGTTTCATTTAGGATTTCAAGAAGTATGTAATTGGTAGATCGCACAAGGTTTCGTCAGTAAACAGTAGATCTTGAGTCTAATCAAGTTGGCCACCCCTGCTCTATAAGACACAAATTTTACTTTTTACGGTTATTTTCATGCGATGAAGAAATCAAAGTTTAATGGAATTCAGAATACTTTTGTATGTATGTCAGAAAAAATATTGTCAGTGGAATGGATGGTTATAACACATAACCAACCATTCCACTGGAATTAGGAATAAATAGGGTAATGGGCTCTGGCATTCCTTACTCGCTCACCAAAACACAATAGCACATGTGCTGTTACTTCATGGTTGTCTCCCTGTAAGGGGAGTTACTGACACCAATCAGTTAAGGCAACTCTTTTGCCTTATTCTTTCATTAAGTTGAAATTTAACATGCACCTACTTGTCTACAACTCGTGCATTTTTACAAATAAGTTCACAGCTTGGGTCTCCTGTGGGACATTTAACATTTTTATGAAGTAGTCCAAGTTGTTGGAGTCTTTCCACCAGTTGTCTCTCGGTGGCTTGAGTTCCATCATCTTCATTATTAACTATATCTTTGTACAGTTGGAGATCACTGAAAAAGTATGTCACAACTGATAAATCCAAAGAAAAATAATGATTGAAATATGGTTAAGAAAAACAGTTTGAATAATTTGATTGAAGTGATACTCATAAACTGATTAAAAATTCAATAAACTTACTGTGGGCACACAACAAAAGGAAAACTAGTTTCATTTGATTCTATAGTACTTTTTTCGTATGTAGTTGAATCTGCTTCCATTATTCATGAATAGGTATATTAAAAGCGTCTACACTTCTGTTAAATGTAGACGTCAATAAAGAAGCTGTCTTAGCTCTGTGTAATGTAAGGAGGCTTTTTATTTATAGGTAGTTAAAAAAGAAATAGAAGAAAAGTAAATTCACACATTTTTTATTAAAAAAAAAGCATTTCTCTTTACATAAAGAAAAAAGTTGGTAAAACAACAATTAGAATCTAAATTACAAAATATTTTAAAGCACATGAAAGAAAAGATAATTCATAGAAGTTCAAAACAATCAACACAACAAAAGGAAAATGAAAATATTGAAAATAATAATAAAGTAAATAAGTACTATAATATATAATTAGTAAATATGGCAGACATGTGAGACATGACACTTGACACAATGACACATTTGATAGAATTAAAACACCGCATCATAGGAATCATCAAAGTTACTCTATGAGCGACGTTTCAAAATGGTACAAAAAATTAGCTGTCATTTGTATGGGACAGCCCAAGGGACAGCCTGTCAAGAGGTCTTATGCCCGGTTTCTGAGGTACTTTTGTTGGTAGTTTATCTATTCGCTAGCGCTATTTTTTCGATAACTTTTCAAAATGCGTTTCCGACGTAGAGGGAGGATAAACTAGAGAAGCGGTGAGCGTACACTGGAAAGGGATGGAGACACAGTACATACGAACTCTTGGGTTGCCACATCATACACTTCTTACCCTGTTTATAAATCACACAGCTTACATCATTGATCATCATCACATCAAATTACTATTAAATACTGGCTGTTGCCCGCGGCTTCGCTCGCATTTTCCCGTGGTAAGTTTCCCGCAGGAACACATTTTCCCGTGGTAAAAAGTATCCTCTTTCTCCAACCTTTCAATTATCCCTATTCAAAAAATCAAGTCATTCTGACTCCGATACGACGCGACGGAATGGCAAACAAACTCACTCTTGCAATATTAAATATGGATTATGATGAGTCATCATTGATGACAATCATAAATAGTATTAACTATGTAACTAGCTTTTGGCCGTGACTGCTAACGCGTAATTTTTCTCATGGGAAGAGATTTTTTTGCTGTGAAAAGTATTACATAGCCGTATTAAAGTTAAACCTTGTTCTTTGAAACTTAAAACGGCATCAAAATCGATTCAGCAGTAGTTACTTCACTTAATATGAATAATAAAACAATTTATATGATAATTTTTGTTAATTTATTTTCATTTTTATTAACTTTTAAACTACATGAAAACGTTTAATATTTAACAAATGAACAACATGGATACAGGAAAAATAAAACAATAAATGAGGTACTTTTTGAATTCTTAGATATAATTATGACAAATGTAGATACTAAATCTCAAATATGTGCTGTATACATAGATATGACGGAAGCATTTGACCATGCAATTCTTCTTGAAAAATCTCGAATATTGATGGAATAAGAGGTAATGTACTAATCTAATGTTCAAGAACTGTTGAACATCCTATATGTCTTTTTGCCGATCATAGCACAATGATAATAAAATGCAGGGACAAAGATACCTATAATGATGATATAACGCTGCTTTAAGAAAGATTATATTTTGATTAAATAACAATAATTTAAAAATTAATTTGCTTAAAACAAATGTCATGAGTTTTAGTCAAAGGGTACGCGCTAAACCATATATAATGAAGAATGTCGAAGAATTGTTAACTTTTTCATCTTCCGGTAATACTGTGCGTCAAAATGTTTCGAACATATACGTGTGTACTCAGGGTTCCAATTTTGACAACCAGTAGCAGCAACCCATTTCTTCATCAAGCCAAGATCCTTAGGAAAACTGTAACCAAACGCAATCGCTATTTACTTACAGAAACAAAAACACATAGTGCTAATATAATGCGTAAAACTAAACATTACCCAGCATTTAGGGAAAAAAAATATTCATGCGCTGGTATCCCTAAAATGTGTATAATCCTACTATATTCGGTTACATGTAATTGCTAAATGTCACCGATAATTTAAGATGGCTACACAACTTGAACGGTTTATAATCTCAAAACAAGATCTTTTGTGATCGAAAAATCGTAAAAATATCATCTAAAACAGTTGTTAAATGTGTAACAAGACATAAATTAGATGTTTACTGAACATGCATGCAAAAATTATTGCATTTTTTTTTTTTTTTTTTTTTTTTTTTTTTTTTTCCCTTTCTTTATTTGCAATCTGTTCCATGAAACATTCAGCAAATGTTTGGGCAAAGTGAGCTGGTCATGGGGGGCATAAGTCCATTAACCTATGCCCAAATTCTGTTTCACTACCCTATAGGTCTCCAGGGGTTTTTCTCTTGAGACGAGTGAATTTGGTGTCACTCTGCATTAGTTGCATCGCCAACAAGTTCGGGTGGTTCCTTATTCTCCTCTTGTAACTATACATAATGTGTTTAATTTCTTCATGTACAGTTCTGATTTGAAGATCATGATGCAATTGGCGATTTGTCACATACCATGGGGCATCAGCAATAATTCTCAAGATTTTCGATTGGAATCTCTGCAAAATTTCTATATTAGAATTTGAGGCAGTCCCCCACAACTGGGTTCCATACGTCCAAATTGGTTTGAGGATGCATTTATATAACAGCAGCTTATTTTCCAGCGATAGTTGAGATTTTCTGTTTAGTAGCCAGTACATTTTTCTCATTTGGATACCCAACGCCTTGCGTTTCGTAAATATATGCTTCTGCCATGTCAGTCGACGGTCCAAATAGAGCCCAAGGTATTTAGCTTCATTAGCTTGTGGTATCTGCACTCCATTCAGAGACACTGGTGGACAAGTAGAATGTCTGGTGGCAAAGGTTACCTGCACAGATTTAGTCTCATTTGCTTTTATACGCCACTGAGCTAACCATTCCGTGATATCATCAAGACACCCTTGAAGAAGACTGCTCGCTTGTGAGGGCTCTTCATGAATGGCCATTATTGCATTTAACCAAAAAATAAAGTACTTACATATGAAAGTTTATGTTTTCAACATATTCGCTCTGATTGGCTTTTACAGCCTAAAATAGAACAGTTCACCATTTTCACCACGTTCACCAACACGTACCACACCTAACACAATACCTAGGAACTTTGAAAACTACTTGAAGTATGAAAATCGGCAAAATAAAACGTACTCGTATATTCACCAAGAGATTTGTGTGCCACACTTTGAAGTGTGGCAAACAATAGAAACGCATACGCAGAGAGACAAAAAATTAATAATGTGTCTCGCTCCCTCATAGGTAATAAAGCATAAATGTGTCTCATTTTCACGACTATTATTATTCTAATGACGACTCTAGTTTATCCTCCCTTTACGGTTTCCGAGTACCCCAATGTAAGATAAACTCCGTTTATGTGTAGTTTAGCTTAACTGGCCAATGTGTGCCGTTTATCGGTTCCATAACTTTATTTGACGCTTACAAGATGCTAGCGCATTTGACACTTTCTTGACAACGATGTCATTCATGATAAATAAAGAATTATAGTAATTTATAATAAAAAATAGTTTTTGGTCACTTATTTAACTCGGAATATTATTTACTCTTACTGTAACTACTACTAATGATGAATAATAAAATCAATTTAAGACTTGTTTTGTTGACGAGACCTATCCAGTGGCAAGTAGAGGAACTGGCTATCGGTTTCATAGTTATTGAACGGCACTATTCAGAAACCCAGTGACAGTTATCCGACATTTTAGTTATTGAACGGCACTATTCAGAAACCCAGTGACAGTTATCCGACGTTTATCTTACGTTTAACTTTATCGAATCAATAGTAAGTGAGAGTTTAACTGGGAACTTCAGAAACCGGGCATTAGAGGAAATATAAGCAAGCAAGCTACCAGAGGTATTCAGTGTATTATACCACAAACTATTAGTAGATACTTATTATACCATGTGAGTATATAGTACTCTGTGCACAATAAATTTATCCGGAATAAGATAATCACAGTATCTACTATTTAGTTTGTGATAATCACAAACTAAATAGTAGGATAATCTCGCTAGTGATGCGTGCCCTAGAGTATACATAAGCTAAGTGCGTGCATTATAAACTCATACTAGAGCCACAGATCTCTGTATACAACATAATAATCTGTGGTTGATTATTAAAAAAATGTTTTGTGATTGATTGTGATTGGCTATTGTTGGATATCAAAGAGTATATAATCACTACGTTTTAGTTGGATATGTTTGAAACTTTAAAATCAATTGCAATACATACATAATTGTAAATATTTTTGTATTATAAGTTTAATATAACAGTGAAACAGTGGTTGTGTTTTTGTCGAGAAAACGAGCGAATCTAATAATATCTTCAAGTTTTTTAGGTTAGTAATTAAATTAATTTTTCACATTATTTTTCAAAAAGTACAGGTAGGTGTACCTGTACTTTTTATTTCTTAAGTTTTATAAATAAATTTAAATAATTACTTTTTTTTAACAAAGGTCGGCAAGTTGGCTGACGATCTATTTTATGGTAACTGGCCACTATCATCTATGATAACACTGCAGCTTCATGGAAAATGCAACTGTAGTAGGTACTGCCGGCCTTGAATGGGATAGGATAAGGGATGGGGGACAGATGTCCTCTGCTACTTGAATAAAAATTTTTCAAAAACTTTATTTTTTTAATTTTTTTACATAATCTTTATCGAACATGCTCTGGAAAAAATTTTCCTCATTTAATTTTTATTTGCGGATATGTACTGATCATGCATGAGCTGCTTTTTTTTGGCTTAAGTAGAAAAATCTTGAAATTTTCAGGGGTACTCTTTTGTGAACCCTGTCCTTTTTTAGTTTTTGTATGTTTCTTTTTATAATTTTTATTTTTCATGTTTCATTCTAATGGCTCTGAAACACACAAGATAATAAAATTATGGTTGTTAATGTATCAGTATCTATATCTTCTATCTTATATATATAAAAATCTCGTGTCACGATGTATGTTCGCGATAAACTCTGAAACTACTGAACCAACTTTGATCAAACTTCATAAGTAAGTATATGTTATTTGGTCCAACTTAAAAGATAGGATAGTTTATATCTCATTTTGCTTATTATTTTGTTTATTATTTTTCTGCAAATTAACATAGCAAATTAAATTATATATTATTATTAACATAGCGCCATCTGTTGATACCTATTCAATCCAACAATTATTTAACTGTGAGTTCTGTAAGAATCTAACAGATGGCGGTGTAAGGTGATTTATCGGCTAGATTGAATAAAAAATTTCACCCGTGCGAAGCCGGGAGCGGGCCACTAGCCTATAATATAAAAATGAATCCCTAAATGTGTTGCTAAGCGCAAAACTTGAGAACGGGTGGACCGATTTTAATTCTGTCTTCACTCATTTATAGAGGGATAATCAGGGAAGGTTTTTACGTAAAAAAAATGCACCCCAGGCGAAGCCGGGAACTGGCCGCTAGTAACTAAATAAAACTAAATTGCCGCAATATGTACAATGGCACATCACTTTTTATGATTATGTTTTTTTTTTTACATAGGTAAAATACAAAATATGGTAATTCGCGCCCAATAGAGAGATTTTTGTTATTGACAATTTTTAAAATTACATGTTTTAAAAGGCTCTCAACTTCGAAATTTGTTAGTTTATGAGTTTAGTTTATGAGCTCATATAATATAGAGTTTTCAGCACAAATAAAATGAAAATTATTATTTTTAATTATGCAATCCCAAAACTATTAATAAAGTTCCTTATTAAATTGTCGCATTTATGTGTGTATAAATAAAGAAGTTAAAATAAACTTAAAATAAAATGAAATATCGATTGTGTAATTTCTCTCTTAAAAGCACACAATGCTACACAAAAATGGGTTAAATTGGCTTAAATAAAATTGTTAACTTCATTGATTAGTAGTTATTCAATTGAACTGAATGTTTTAACAATGTAATAACAGTTACTTGTCCACATTTAATTAGCCAGCCCACTTAGTGACGCACCAATAATCCTGCACACTAGTTAGTTTATTTTAAATAGAGTCGTTTACGATTTCATTCTCAACACCAATTTTTTTGTTGAAAACATAAATAACATGTTGACTCATTTTGTATTTTATTAAAGGAACTAAAAATTTAGACATGCTACACATTACTCACAGTTAATATTCAATAAGTGGGCATAACAGCTTGTGTTTGGAGGTTTAAAGGCTAATCTTAAGTTTATGTTCACACTTTAGCCGTAACATATACACTAGTCGCAAAAATTAAGGGATAGTTATAGGAAAAAATTACAAATTTTTAGGTGATTTTCATCAAAATCAAAATATTTATTTATCAATTAGGTTTCTACATAAAACTCTTATGATCGTCATTATAAATTTAGATTTAGCAGGGTTTCGGAAAAAAAAGCCAAGATGATGATCCTGAGAAGAAACCCCGAAAGAAATTCGGGATACTATTCTTTTTGTCATCTTTAAAATATAAAATAACAACAATTACACTTAATTTTTAAAAAATATATTTGATATACATACAAAACATAGTATGAGCTCTGAATCACTTAAATCCAGGCTTCATTGTCGCTTAAATAACTAGTGATTTTATTATGACACTTTTAAATTTATTTATCTCAGGTAGTTTATTATAAAATCGTATACATTGACCCATAAAAGAATTACTTATGGACTTAAGAATTACTTGTTTAGTCGCGTTTTATGTAAATTATTCTGTGGAAACGCGAAAGAAATGGAACAGGCCTTCGAAATTACAACAGGCTGTAACTTCGAAGGAAATGGTCGTACAGAGCTCATTAAAAAAGAAAAATGTAACTTCAAGTCTCTAGTTTTTGAATCCGAGCTCTAAATATTTTTCACGTTAGCGGTTTATAAGTAATCGTCGGAAAACCAAGGCAATATTTTTTTTCCAAATTTTTGCTCTTTAGAAAGCTCTTAATAAAGCTCTTTTAGAAAATTTAATACCCTACAATATGACTCCCTTATAAGCTCTGTACGATGATTTGTCACTGAGTTATCCTCGATCAAAGCGAAAAAGTCATTTTTGACTTTGGCAATCCATTACTGTAGGGTTTTGTAAACTGCAAAACATTCCCTACAATGTGTTTGGCAGTCATTTAGGTAGCCTGTCTAGCTTAAGTAACCACCCCCTTACAGAAGACCACCGTGAAATAACATCGCGTGTGCTATTGTGTTTCGGTGAGTGAGTAAGGGATACCAGAGCCCATTTCCCTATCTTTTCCCAATCATTTATCCTTATTGGGAGGGCAGTTGCAGCACCCGTGGCGTTGTTATCCTACCTTCAACTAGACCTGTCGAACCTAATATAGAGAAAACTGCTAAATGTAACTTTTAACTACTCGAATAATTTATACAATGAAATATATGAGTAACTTAAAAATTGATTGTTTTCAAAACGAGCTAATAAAATATTTTAGCACTTGTTCAGTCAGAATACACATGTGGCTAAAAACCTGTTCAGTCAGAATACACAACTACTCGATGTTATTTTGGTATAAATAGACGTAGGGAGAATGAGTTTGAGTGCTAATTAAATACATAAAGTTTCCGCATGGTTTGCGTGTTCCAAAAGGCAGCTGACGCAACATAGTTTGTATTTTTGTCGCAAGAACTTCAATATTTCGGTTCGTAACTGCCGCGCTGAAACGCGAACAGCCCAGAACGGCTCGGTTGTTATTTGATTTGTCTCTTACTTAATTATAGCTATTAATTGTCACGTATGTGAACCGATTCTTTTTATTGCGTTCACAAAACTAATGGTACAAACCACTTCTCTTTAACCTTTAGGGACAGGTTTTATATACGAACTAGCTGTATCCCACACTGATAGTTATGACGGTTTTTTTTTCTGTTCGTTTATATAGGGTCTATAGATGATAGCGATAAAAAATTCAACTTAAAACATGTACAATGTACATGTACATTGCTATCCTCGAATTAATTCAAATTCAGCGCTTGATCATAGATGAAATAAGAGTTACTATCGTAACAGATGCGTCACTCCCATACAAAAGCTAAAATACCTACGCTATAATAGCCTACAAAAGACGCTGCAAGAAGAAACGTACTCTACGGACGCGCGCCGAGAATCGAGATTCCCGCGTACACAGCGCGATTACGTCATCGAGCGAAAACGTTAGGGTTGTACAAAATCTACAAAGAATATAAATTAAACAAAATGGCTTAGTCTAAGATTTTTAGATAGTCTGCAAAAACTCCTGCTAATTGATTTTTCGATTGGATTATGTCAGTGCCAATTAAAGTTGCCGACGGGTAAAGAAAAACAGCGACGGAACTCAGTAACTATTGATTTTCCAAAAAAAAAATTTCATACAAAAATTGTAGAAAATTTCTTGCTCTATTACACTATTACATTTTTTTTTCTATTTCCAAAAATTACGCACAGACATCAATCGTGCCACATCACTATTCAACCGCTACATCTATCTATCAGTATCTATAGAACATCTGCTTACACTTGGCATAATGGACAACTAGCGACGTTCGCGCTCTATAGCTTGCTTATATTTACTCTGAGGGTGCGACGAAGTGTGTGGAATTTTCCAGCGTCCAAGGCTATCGAGAATGTTCCATACTCTGGTCGTAACATTATATTTTTATCTGCATAGGCCGACGACAGCTAGTTTAAAAAAAGGGCTGTTTAAAACTGTTCTAATGATAATTTATTTAAAAAACATTTCAGCGTTAACATCTTCTGCAAACTAAACGTCAGAAACTGAATTCATATCACTCTAGCGTGATTCTAATGGGTGAATGCTCTTAATATTTATTAGGTACGTAAGAATCTAAAGGAAAAATGTATACCTACACTACACGTTTGGTTTGTTTAAATTTTTATTTTGGAGAAGAAACAATTTTTGTGTTTTTTATATTTATGGAGGATAAAGTGAAAGGAAATCAGGGTACTCACTCGGCGAGCAGCGATCTTTGACCTTCCAGTCCTTGCTTGGTTGCTGGCACCTTCACTACACTCGCGACCCACGAACTGCGTTTAATTTGGTCCGGCGAGATGCGATCGATACGGTAACTTAACAGCGAATTATTGCGAACACTTTGGCGACTTATAGTGGACTGTGTCGAATGTGTAGGTAATTATCTTTTTCTGCGAGTGCCGGGGGGTAGGAAAGGGAGAGGGGGCAAGGTACAGATAACGCGCGAAACCATCCTCCCGGCCTTAAAGGGTTGCCTTTAACAAATGCTAATCCTAGCGCGGAAGCTAATAAGAGCGACCTACACAAACGTTACATTAACTTATATGAACTGCGAAAATTAATAATGCGATTCTTGCAATAGGAATTACACTAATTGCAAGTTGCGAAAAGAATGGAAAATAAATATCTAACTTATAGTCTAACTTATAAAATAAACTTACAAACTAAAACTTACATCTATTGACTGGGAAGAGGGCATAACTTAACTACAGGACGGAGGTAAGCTCCCCTGGCGGTCCTCACAGTCGCAGCGCGCACGATTCCGTCCTTAGAGGGATGAACCGTATCTATAATCGCTAACGGCCAGGCTAGTGGCGGTACATTATCATTTATCACTATCACGACAGTTCCAGGTGTGATAGACGCGGTAGGAGTGTTCCACTTCTGCCTAACCTGTAAACCGTGCAGATACTCCACCCTCCAGCGTTTCCAAAACGACTGAACTAGTTTGTCCAGCAGTGAGTGTCTATGAAGCAAGCTGACCGGATCGGACTCGACTTCAGGCGCGGGTAATGAGTTTAGCGGAGTTAAACGTTTATTTGTGCCTACAAAGGTACAAGTATTTTTTTTGTAAGAATCAACTTTTGGTAATAACCTAATAAAATTAAATTGCCTATTATATAAGTAATTAGCTGGTTATTATAAAAAAAAAAACTAATATAACTTTCTATATTATTTAAATGTGTTATATTTTTTAATTTTTTTTTCATTAGGTATAACAAAAGTTAGATAGTTTAATTAAAACCTTATTATAAGGTAGTAAGTGATTTATACTTGTTACCATTGTTACGCCTTTTCTCTCCGCCGGGTGGCGGACAGGCAGACAATAACAAAAATAATAAAAAAAATTAAAAAAATGAGAAAATAAATAAAAGAAGGTTTTACAATAATAGTGTTTAATTAAAAGACGAAAAACTATAATTTAATTAACACAAAAAACAACAAATAAAAACAAATAAAAAGAAAGAAGTTATGCTATTGTGTGCCAGCTGTCGATCGGCTTGTGCCGAGCTATGACAACTGACTACACAGCAAAAGGGTTTAAACCAGGGGTTTGTGGAGAATGAAATGAAGACTTACCACCGAAGGAGAGCCGTATATAGAAAGGTAGCCGTCTAAAATAATCCTAGCCACCGTATAAAAAAAAAATAATCCGAACTAATATTAGAATAAAAATAAACGGAAACGCCAAACTTGAGAGGAACGCAGCTACTCCGGTATCGACCGAGGTAACTGGACTGGGTCGACGAGCTGAAGAGGCTCAGCGGTTCTGCGCGGAGACTCGAAGCCCGACCCGACGCAGGCAGACACTCGCAGTCCGTGCGGATTTGCTCGCTCGAAGCTCAGTGAGCACGGTCGACGTCTCGTACAAGAACGTTGAAATTTTCAACAATTATTGTAGTAATAAAAAAAAAAACCCCCTGAAATGATCGAAGAGACGCCTTAGAATATTGTCTGATTACAAGCAATTTTATGCAATTCTCGATGAATCGTTTCAGGTAAAAAGTTAAGTTAGGGTAATTAGAAAAATAAGTAGCTGGCAAAGGGAAAGAAATCAACTAATAAGAGGGGAACAGTACAAAAGATGGACATCTCCACGGGTTAACCGTGGCAATCGATGGCGATCGGTACAAAATATAAAAATAGAAATAAAATCAGGCCGATGCCATCGTTAAAAAAATAATAATAATACACCAACCGATTGTCGGCATAAGGGGTGCACTAAAATTAATAAAAATATATCCTCTGTCTGTACCATCTCCTGAAGATTGTGATTATCTAAAATAGCTAAGCCAGAAACAAACAAAGAAATTAACAGCCTGTCAACCAAAATGACAGTTAAAATTTAGAAAAAAAAAGGGGAAAGTAATTATTATGAACAAATCACTTACCAAATAAGATTTGGAGGTTTTATTTGTATATGAACAGCCTTTGTAAAAAATGTGAATTGTAAAGCCTTTGTAAAGGAATTAAATCCAATTCCGAAACTGCTATTAAAATTTCGACGGTGGCTGGAAAAAACTGACAGCTAGCTCTCAACGCTGCTTCCTTCGTCAAGGTTCAGGCCGGAAAAAGAGCCTTTCACCCACCGTCAGGAGTACTCATTAACAATTTCTTCGAGATAATTCCATTCACAATAAAAAAAAAGGATCGGTTAAATTGCTACTGCTATCCGTCAAAATCGACTTGTCACAGAGTAACGCCGCACTACAGCCCTTCCAGACAGTTCTCTGCATACATAAAAAAGGCATTGCGCAGGCACAGACTATCTGAAAGTGCCGTAATGAGCGCTAAAAAGGACGTTGACGCGACCTCTGGGGTCGAGTAGCGAGATTATGGAGACGAGGCTGCCATTACCAAAAAATAAATGTTACACCATTTAACTCACTACAATAAAACTCATAGAATAAATACTTACAATACAAATGTTCAAAAATATAAAAACTATTTTAACGGGATTTCATTGCATTTTATTACTACCTTTACGTATAGGTAAATAATTTATTTACGTAATGAAACTTAATAATGCAAAAGATCCTACAAAGGGTAACACGGGTACAGACCTTTTTTCTTCTTCGGATATCCGGGGATACGGATATCTAGCAAATTAATAGAAAAAACAATTCACCCGATCTAAAACACCCACCGTCCTACGATCTAGGTATTAGGATCTAAATACTTAAAATTAGGTACTTAATTCAAATAACGTAACGTACCTTTCATCATCTTTTGGCAATGAAAAGAAAGACAAATTTTTATTTGTCTTTTACTAAGACATCCAACAACTTCACAATAGTTAACCATCGTATCGTTAGTCAAGAGAAACGTGCACGTGCGCACTCAGTCTCGCGGTCGGCAACCTACTGTCGTTCGGATTACCTGCAGTCTACTTAGCGGTAGGTATTTAAAACAATCCTTGGCGCGAGTGACAGGGGCCTGGCTTGATACTGGAACAGTGTCAATCCAGGATTCATTTATTGAATCAATGTAAAAAAATTGACAAGGAATGCGCTAAGTCTGACATATGTATTTTTTTTAGGCATAACTAGAAAATTCGACATCCATTTATCAATTTGCTACATAGATATTATCCGGCTGTGACATAAAAAATATATAATTAAACTGAAATTTATTTAACTAGATAATCAATTTCGTTAGTATAAATAGAAAAAAAAAGTTTCAATAAAGCCTACGATTAAATCTAGAGCCGGTGTGCATTAGAAAGTTTTAATATTACACGCATAACAACCGCTCCTTATCAGATTCACGCACTCGTTAATTCACTTTTAGAGCGAATGAAGCATTAACCACATACTGTTATGTGCTAAAAGTATTGCATAGGAGTTACGTTTTGCATGTTTTTTCTAAGATTTACTTTTATTTTGTACACGGTCACATTAATTCTCATAAAAAACATCAATTCTTTTTAAGTAAATTAAATTCTTATATTGATGAATTGCAAGCCTTATAAGGGTGAAATGTTTCAAATTTAGTTTTCGATTATCCTGCCGAAATTTAATTAATAATGTTCACTTGATGACTTGACTAGATTGGCAGGCGGTTCACTTGATGGTAGCTGTGGTTAAATAATGTTTAATTAATAATGATGTGTTCAGTCCTTGTTAGCTTGCACACTAGACTTTTAAATGTATTATAAGTTCGTCTAGAATGATAAGTATGCTAGGCTATTGCCGAACGTATAAATAAATTCCAACTAATATTATAAACTAGGTTTTGCCCGCAACTTCGTCCGTGTCCGATCGCTACCAAACCTCGCAGGATCACCCGCTGGACTAATCTGAAGATTGTCTGAAAATTTCATCAAAATCGGTTCAGCGGTTTTGGAGTCCATAGGGAACATATATACACACATTGCCTTTTATATATATAGATTCGAAAGTGACTTTTTTTGTTAAGCTTTCACTTATGAAATTTTGCATACAGTCAAACGCGGTTACTTTGACTTCCAGGGGAACATTGACATATTTTGGGGCTAAATTGACAGTTGGTTAGAACAGGTCTGATGGTATCTTTATATTTATGTTTCATTGATTGAACAAGGAAGGAACTGGCAAAGAAGGATAATTCGAACTTATGTTCTACTAGTTGTTGCACGCGACTTCGTCCGCGTAACTTTATATAATCTCTCGAGTTGGATCAAATTACACACAGTGTGTAAAATTTGATTAAAATCGGTTCAGTAGTTTAGTGATACGAAATTTTTTTATATATATAAAGATATGCAAATGCGACTATCGTTTCTATCGGCTTCGCAAGGAATGGGTGTGCGAAATCTGTAATAGCTCCAAAAATCCGATGTTTGAGTGTAAAGTTTGTGAAAAATCCTACTGTTTTAGATGACTAAGTTATTATTTTATCGCTGTGATTGTAATACTCGTGATAATAGTTATTGCATATAAGACAAATTATATTTTTGAAGTTGAGTTTAGATGATTATTTTTTGGATCATCTCTGTGATTCGTTTAAGCGAGTATGTATTACTCAGTACTTAATGTAAGTAACCGTACCTTTAATTGTTCGTTATTACTGTAAGAATCTCTATTCCTAAGTTAAGTTCTTAAAGTTCATATTGTTACGAAAAAATATGGTTCCTAATAAAGGAATGTTGATTATTTTGGCCTTTTTTATTAAATTTTCATAAAATTTTCACTACTGCTTTTTATTTTTGTAGAAAGCTTATCAATGTCAGCTTTTAAGCGATTACTTTGACTTGCAGTGCATTTCAATGCTATGTCAACATAGCCCCTCACTCTGGTAACTTTCATATCTACTAAAAAAAAATAGAAGAATTCATTTTTTCCCCATTTGAGCATTGGACTGTATAGCCAAAGGATTAATTGTACTATAGAGATAAAAATATCAAATACCGCAGAAACGCGTCGTGGGAACAAAAAAATTCAAAAACCTGTCAAATTAACCCCGTTTGACGGTACATGTTATCAGGAAAACAGAAAAGATAATGACAAAAATATTGGAGCAATAAAGTTTCATAAATGTTTCAATGCCTATGAAAAGGGTCGCGGACGAAGTCGCGGGCAAAACTAGAAAATAAATAAATCATTCAAATTTATTTTTCTTCTAATTAGTAATTTATTTCGATTTCTTTCATAACATTCATTAGTATAGGTATATTGACCGTGACAATTTAGATTCACGCTTGCTTTGTTCAGCATTTGTTTAGACCTAGTCTTAAATTAACTGCTTTTGAAACAGTTCATAGCGTGAAGTTAAATTTGCTAATTGCAATTGTCGATAAAGAAGGCGGTTACCCAATAAATATTCTAAACGCAGGGATGACAATATTAATCGCAACTCAAGACTCAATTTAATTTTTTAGTTTACAACATGAGCCAAACGTCCGACAGCGTTAAGTAAAAAAAAGTATTAATTTTATTCTTAATAAATTAGAGGAGTAATTTTTAAAAATGGCCGTTGAGCATGATGTACCAGATCAGATGGTATGGCCGAAGTACCAGATCGCTGTTTCAAGCCGCGGCCTCGAGTGTTTAGGATGGCTATGAGATGGCACTAAGAGAATAAGAAGAAATCATGTTGATGTTAGTAATATTCAACTAATTAACGCCAATATCGAAGTATGTATGAATAAGTATGTATAAAAAACAAAACGGAAGAATCGTGTGTTTTGTCTGTGGTTTCAATTACACGCCTCATTAGTTACAGAGAGGAAGAGTGTTCGTGACGCTTGATGCGCGAACTGAGGCGACGCAACGACAATGTTGCAAGTACTTAAAATAAATAAATAATATTGCAAATATTTATCTCTTTTTCAAGAGACTAACGCAATGATTAGATGTTCTTCAATATGCAATTGGTGATTTTCGTGTTGAAAGACCCAAATTATTTATTTATTTATTTATTTATTTATTTATTTATTTATTTTCAAAAGGTACACCAACAGCACAAACAATAAACTTACAATATGTATAGGCAACACAAGGCAATTTTAAGGCATACACAGATAGACTACAAACTAGAAATAGACGAACGATAACAAACGCATAGCAACTAAACAATCAATATTAAAACCGAAACTTAACTTAAATTATATTAAAATAAAATAATAACAAAAAGAAAGAAAAATTAAAAGAAAAGAAAAGAAAAGAAAACCGCTCAGCTAAACAGTATAGCCGTCAATTTACTCTTAACTTCCGCCGATTTACAATACGGATATACGGAATATATTATACGGATTTACATATATACGGAATATGGAGTGGTTTACATATGGTTCTTAATTAAAAAGTCCTGTCTGACCTTTCCTTTCAGATAATGAAAACCAATCGATTATATCACAAGGCGAACGCTAAACATTGTAAGCACTGTATATTTATGCCATTATAATTTTATTAATGTACTAGCGGTCCGCTCCCGGCTTCGCCCGAGGTGCATTTTTTTTAACGTAAAAACCTTCCCTGATTATCCCTCTGTCCATGAGTGAAGACAGAATTAAAATCGGTCCACCCGTTCTCGAGTTTTGCGCTTAGCAATACATTTAGCGGCCCGCTCCCGGCTTCGTCCGGGGTGTATTTTTTCTAAAATAAACGTAGCCTAAGTTACTCCTTATTACATCAGCTACCTGCCAATAAAAGTCCCGTCAAAATCGGTCTAGCTATTTCAGAGATTAGCCGGAACAAACAGACAGACAGACAAAAATTGTAAAAAATGTTATTTTGGTGTATGTACCGCAATTTACATAAACAAAAAGTAGCCTATGTTACTCCTGACGACTCCCTCTTCATGTCTGCAAAGTTTCATCGAAGTCGCTTCAGCCGTTTCTGAGATTACCCCGAACAGACAGACAGACAGACAGACAGACAGACAGACAGACAGACAGACAGACAGACAGACAGACAGACAGACAGACAGACAGACAGACAGACAGACAGACAGACAACAATTCTAAAAAAAGTTATTTACGTTTTAACAGCATGCGAATGACTCTCTAAGCTTAGTTTGAGGCAGTTTTTCGCAAATCACAGACAGACACTCTGATTTTATTTATATAGATAATAGAACATACTGCATAGAATATAAATGATTCATACATTAGAAGAAAAAAAAGGAAGTCAGTCGTCAGAAGTGAAAACAGCTTCACAAAATTATTGATCGCAAGAAATACAAGACAATAATGAAGAATAATGACAGACCATTTAAAAAGGTTTGACGGTTGATATGAAACTATATGCAGTTGTCTGTTTAGTACCTACTTATATACAGCTGTCAATTTCGGTTACGTATCGTAACATGACCCTTTTTTTTTTAACGTTGGGAAATCCTCTTGGATACCCAGCAGTGTAGGGGACACTGCGGGGTTATGCCGGATTCCTACCGGCTAAAACCCAACGACTTTCATTCGATCGCGGCCGTTGATGGGCGGGGTCGTGGGGACGTTGTTACACGACTTCGGCGCCCCGCCACGGCTATCCCGCGCGGGGAGGCCTGTGCTCCCTGTTAGAACCTGGGCGTACCCGAAAGTGGAGGTACGCTGGCCATCTCGGGGGACCTTACGAAGGGCGGCAGTCGCCCCCAAGACCACCGCCAAGGTCCCGGTTAGGGTGGAAGGCGGCGAACATAGGCCAGCCGCCTGCGCCCGAGCCTCCTCCGGCGGATTGGCTGGGAGAGAGGATCCTCTTCCCGCTGCCTTTCCGCCGCTTCCTTGCGCGACATGACGTGCTCACAGAACGTAAGCATCGCCTGCCACGCAAGGTCACTGCCAACCATCGATTTAACGACGGCCGGCAGCGAGAGATCGGCGCCCATGACGAGAGACAGAGCGGCGCGCTGCTCTGCCCATTCGGGGCATTCAGCCAAAGTGTGCTGCGCAGTGTCAACCGCGCAGCCACAATGGTGGCATTCCTCCGTCGGCTCTCTCACGGCCATCCGGTGAAGGTAACGCCCGAAGCAACCATGCCCCGAGAGCACCTGCGCCAGGCGGAACGTGAGGGCCCCGCGCCGCTTTGCCAGCCATTCCTCTAGGGAGGGGCGAATTGCCTCAATCGTCAGGCGGCCCGCACTGGGCTGCGCCAGCCTTTCCTTCCACTTTTCGAGGAGGATCGTCTGGGAGTGTCTCCTCAACCTGACGACCTCCTCCGACGACAACAACGAGCCGCGCGATCGCGCGTCCGCGACTTCACGGTACACCGCCGCCAACACTTCGGCATCCAACTCCCACGGAGGGGTGCCAGCCAGTACACACGCCGCTTCAAAAGAGATGGTGCGGTACCCCCTCACAATCCTGACTGCCATGGCCCTTTGCGCGCGGCGCAAGAGTGGCCTATTACGGGCAGTCAGGCGGTCCGCCCAGATGGGGGCCCCATACAAGGCCATTGACCGTACCGCGCCAGCGTAGAGGCGGCGACAAGCCGTATTCGGCCCACGCAGGTTGGGGAGTATTCTCCCCAGTGCGGCAGCGGCTCCGATGAGTCGCGGCGCCAATTGGCGGAAATGACAATCAAATTTCCATCGACTATCGAGGACGAGGCCGAGATACCTCATTGTCGACCCGACAGCGATGGAAACGCCTGCAGCCACAAGATGGCTATCGAGCGGTGGCATGTTCCGAGGGCCGTGGAAACACAGCGCCTCGGACTTGTTGAGAGCCACCGACAAGTCCAGCCGCCGCATCCTCACAACCACTTGGGCTACGCCAGCCGTGGCGAGAATTGTTGCCATATCGTAACATGACCCTGCGTAACAGGCGTAACATGCGAGTTCAATGATTTTATCCCATCTCAAAAATGCCCAACGCGCCTAAAGAAGTTTTCACTTCAAAAAGACGGCCCATTGGCCGAGTATCTAAACGCATGGGTCTCGCTCGGGTTCGATTCTTGGTATGGCTAATTTTGTAATAAATGAACTTTTCAAAGTTTGCTCTGGTATGGATCTGGAAAGTACACACCGGCCACACCGTGTGTCGCAGTCATTTGGGCAGCCGTCTGGCGGCACTTACCACCCCATTGTGTAATAACAGCATGTATGCTTTTGTGTTTCGGTGAGTGAGTAAACGATGCTTTGCCAAAGCCCATTTTCCTATCCCTCCCCAATCCCTTATTTTTAATCCTACTATAGTCACAGCGTTGATTGTGTTTATAGGCCAGCCGAGGGTCACCTGGCAACTAGTGGACCGTCAGCCTATCTGAAGACCGTAACTAAATTAAAATAAACTATGTTTCAGTACTCGGAGCCTATTCCTCTAGCTTTGCCTTGATGGTAGCCCCCTCTAACAAAATGAACGCCAAACTGACTGCCGACCTTTGTCATAAAAATGTCACGACTTTTATAATGGTATTTTATTTTTGGCTCATTAGGGCTGTTTTATATTTACAAATACGATTCAGTTGACAGAGGAAAGTCATCACTTAAGTGCAATTAGATTGTAATCACATCCTCTATTGTTGCTAAAAGCGGTATGACTGCCTCTAAACCGTCGCGTGGGCACATTGTTCTGTTTACAGAATGCTTCACTTGTCAAAGGTAACGGCACCTTAATATACCTATTTCCTTCCACCAAACCATGAAACATCCACAGATTATGCAATTACGTAGAGAGAGTTAATTTTATAATAAAATCCCATGCACCATGCGACTATGGCGACGCGCCCAGGCTTCACCCGGGTGTTATTGGTTGAGTTCCAGATGTCCATATGGAATGGAATAATGTACTTTTTTAATAGAGGAAACATAAATAACATAAACATGCAGTGATGCTTGAAATCATCCTTGCGTATTAAATGAACTTACAAAATACGTTCTTTTTTTATAATACAACTATATATTATAAAAAATATACTAACTATAGTTATAATATAACCGGCCCCCGACTTCGCACTGATGCATTTTTTTTTCTGCTCGCTCTTTCCATTAAGGAAATAGGTATAAAAATCCGTTGGTGGTTTAGAATAGGTTAGCGGAGAAACAGACAAGTGGACAGTGAATTTATTTTATAATATGTATAGATATGGATATATTTAATAGAATATATTTGTGTCTTGTCTTTGTGTGCTAAACTGATATCATATCTCACATCGAAAATAATTCGAAAATTACTGTTTTAATATATCATTTAATTAGCACATTTTAAATTCAAAGCTGAAAAAATCTAACTGTCCTTCCCCTACTCCTAATAGGTAGAAGGGAATTGACTAATTTTACTTTATTAATATTCGAAAGTGAATTCGCACTGCACCCATGCGAAGCCAGGGGCGGGTCATTAGTATTTTAAAATTTTGGTTTGGCGAAAATGAGGGAAATTACTTTCTATCTATGACTATAGTTTGAAACAAATTGAATCCAACGACACGCAACCTTGATATGGTACATTTTGCCCTATAAAGATGTTCGTGTCTGGTAGTCATCAGTGAAGAATTATGATAAATTATATCGGACCGATTTCCACAAATATTTATTTCATCTTTTTCGCTTTTTCACTATTTTTGTGCGTTATTTAAGAGTACACTCTTAAAGGTTGATTAACAAAAGTTAATTTTATATTCCAAAATGCCACCCGACCCCGGCTTCGCACGGATATATTTTTTTCTGCAAATATAATTATGCAGAATATATTATATATAATACACAAAACTTCCACCTTTATATAGCAAATGATATTTAAAAACCTATCATTGTTTATAGCTCTTTCCAATAGTGAAAATTATCAAAATCTTGTAAGCCGCCTCTTCATTGTTCATTCACTTTTTTGGTATATTTGGGAATTTAACCTTTATAAATGCGACCTTTCTTGGTGGCAAAATTTGGCCTTTCCATAGTTCCTATAGTTCGGCTGTGGACTTGATTTATGAGGTTATTGTTAAAACTATCAACTTCTTACGATATGTGTTATGGGCTCAATTATGTTGAAAGCTTTATCAGGAAATCGGCTTATCAATTTGTTTGATTGGTTTACTAATTATTTACTTTTTATTTCAAAACATTTCATCATAAATATTATAACAATTTGTATATTTTATATATAATTAAATTTTCACGAAAATTATACAATTTTTTTATCAGTAAGTAGAAAGACCTTAATTCTTTTAAACTGTGAACTATCATTTATATTATTATTATTGAAAAAAATTTCTTCCTGAGAGTTTGTCAACTTATCTCGCGTAAAGCACTATACATGCAGAAAAGGACACAGGACTTTATTTTCTTTTAGACTAATTTTTAGTCATTATAATGTTCCTTTCTATAATTACACTTTTAAATATATTTATGGTTTCATAGTATAATGGTATAACAATGTTTTTAATTTAAATTGCAAGAAGGATTTTCTTTAATTTTCGATTTTAATTTTCAAGTTTCCTTAGGTTTTTTTAAAATCTAATTTTACCACCAACGCCCAAAAATAGAATGGTATAAATCGTGTGTCATTTTGACTCCGAGTGTTTGGTGGATGACATGAGATTTATGTGCGACATTAAAATATTTATTGATATCCCCAGTGGATGCGATATACATCCAACATGACGGCGCAACGATTCTTCGAAAATAAATATTACCAGTATAGAAAGGTACGAAATTTCGTAAATATTGTACACGCTGTATATATTCATGTGTTTGCATGGGAAATTGTTTTGTATCGAGTTTGTATTTTGGTAATAATTTGATAAAATCATGCATGAAATTGTAATTTTTCTCTCTCTTATAAAATTATGTCTTATTTTTCTTTTAATGAACTCTCTATGAAGAATAACACTGTAATAACAATTAATAAAATAAACAAAAAATAAATTAAAAGAAATTCCACTTTAAAGGGTTTTGAAGGTCTGAAGTTAATTTAAACTATTTTTTTTTTATCAATTCGTAAACGATCCGAGCTATGTAGGTAGGTATATTTTCATGAACCAAAGCTTTCGACAAATATAGAACATACATTGTTTATTTTTTCGGTCATACACCTCGTGACCATGACGCGGATTTTTATCTTATACACATGAAACAAAAAATCAAACAGGCTTACCTTGTTAGTTAAAAGAAGAAAGTAAATATATCTGCAAATATATAATATATCTGCAGCGACCCGCTTCCGGCTTCGACCGGATGCATTTTTTCTGCAAATTAATACACAAACCTTCCATGTTTGCGATTTTCCATTAGTGAATCAGTTCGTCCATCCGTCAAATTTAGTTGGATGGTTTAAAAGAAGTAAGTGGAAAAAGGGAGCCAACCAATAATCCCGTGGTATGAAAATTTATGAGAGTAAAATCAAAATTGTTACACGAATGCGTTATGTTATGCGTTAGAGTTACGTTCTATTTTTTTGAATATTTTATAATATCTCAAGTTTCAATGATATTGCGCCATCAACACAATATTATTTAAAAAAAGAACAATGTTGTTCTTTCGGCGTGTTCAAATTGTGAAAATTTAAATTTTATGATTGTTCGTAATGAGTAAACTCCAGTCGTGTGTCGGAGCTCACACACTTTTATTTTTGTTTGTTAACCGATTGGAATTAAACAAACACTAAATGTTACGGGAAGCTTGCTTCAATACATCAGTAAAAACCGCATTCAAATTGGTTGTCGTTTTTGAGATTAGTGTGCACAAACGCACAGGCAAACATACAAAAATTTTAAAAACTATTTTTTTGACTAACGTGTATTGATTATTGTTTTAAATATATTGATATTAAATATCAATATATCAATAGATCAATATTGATTATTATTGATCTATTGATATATTGATATTTTATCAAAATCCGTTTAGTAGTTTATGTGTGAATGAGTTACGAACTTCCATACATCCATCCTAACAAACTTGCTCATTAACATATTTAGTATTTACAAATATTTATTACTATAATTAATTGAGTGATTATTAAGTGTTTATTTATCAAATTACATTGAATAAATAAATTCGAACTTGAATTTTAAAATTAAAACAACAATTAAATTTTTAAATAATTATATATAATAATTGCAGGGTATTAATTTCGATGCGTTTTTTCTAATCTACAACTTGAAGGTGAAGATAGATAAATAAAATTGCGCCTACGCACGCACGGTCATCGGCATCGGTATCTTTGGTTAGCGCCGATTGAAACCTTGCTATTAATAAACAATCAAATCATCACGGTTTGTTAATGTGCAATATTTTGTATATTACTTTGGTACTAGTTTTTTTTTAAATAACGTTGGAAATTTGAAAATTTTCAAATAATGTTTAGGTTAAATGAGAATAACTTAGATACTCATATATATTATATTGTGATATTTTAAGAAAGTAGACCAACGCGATGCATATGCGTGAATCGTACTGGAATTCGTTAGATTTGCACATCATTCTATTATTATATGTATTTTATTGTCACGATCTCAAATGCCAGACGATTATAAATAGTGTGTTAATAAATTTATGGTTTTAATTATTGTTATTGTTAATTATTGTTAATTATTAATTGTCATACATAACACACAGTTAAATTTAATTTCATTAATAATAATATGCCAGTGTTTATTTCGATAGAGCCATAATACAAAGACACTGTGGGAATACCGCTCGTAATGTAAAAAAGCTTTTTAGTCATGATATTATTTTAAAATTAGCCCTAAATTTCTATTATCTAGTTTGAAATGGAGGACACTCACTTCAATCAAGCTTCAAGCTTCAATCAAAATTCAGCAAAAAAAATTTTTTATTTATTTCATATTTTACACACACTTATAATAGAAATAAATTATAATCATTCCTTAAAGTTTATCTCTTAGAATCTTATTTATAGAATATTCATACTATGTATGTGTGTTATGGCTTAAATTAAAAAGGAAAACGTCTGTGTAGAAAAAAAATACAAGAAGTTTTTGCTAATTTAAATAACAGTTTCCGCGAAATATTTAGAATATTTATTATTTATCAACAATAAATTAGCAGCTTACAAGTATTTACATATATTATTGCAAATTTATACTAATACTAGCTACACACTCCCGGCTTGCCCTTTCAAAATAAAAACTATCCTATCTTTTAAGTTGGACCAAATTACACATAGTTACGAAGTTTTAACAAAATCGGTTCGAATAATCTCATGAATCTGTTTTAATTATTTTTGATAATAATAATAATAAATAATTATTATTGTTAGCTGCATGTAACGTACATAAATACCTACACGTTATGAAACTGTTGAACTTTCACCTCGCACAATACCTTTAACAATCTGCTCGCCTATTAATATATTTTTATAATCCCACAGTCAATGCAATCATATATGTCATCTAACTATGATGTACGCGCGCGGCTATTTCTTCTTGAGGAACTGTTTTGAGCCTATAACACTCGATACAATTTAACAATAGATCGTACACGGATAAGGAAGGAGTATATTTCTCACTGTTTTGTACATGCCAGCACTAAGATATTTCCCATCTTTTATAATTGCTACGTTTATAAATATTGAGTCGAATGACTTTCACCGTACATAAAGCGATTATTTTTAAAATATTTTAGTATTACTAATATTATAAAAATGAAAATCTTTGTTTGTTACTCTTTCACATAGTTAATTTAGTTTATACTTACATCGGAAAGATACATAGGTTTTTTTACTAAATGTAATCTCTGAAAATGACTTGCCACTTAACTGTCAGCCAAAATAAACCGTGTGACTCAAAATAAATAGAACATTAATTCCCAGTATAGCTTTTGAAACAACATCTGTATTTTCAGTCCTGACCTCGTTGCACCAAATTGGGACTTTATGCCGCCAAATTTGGCATCTTAATAAGGAGTAAACAAAGTTTCGAAACCATTTATAGAACCTAGAACAACATATTCAAAGCAACTTTCATAGCTAGATGACATATGTTTTTCTAAGTAAATGTAAATGGCTAAGTAAATGTGCTAAGTGAGCAAAGTAGCTAAGTAAATGTGTTTGTTTTGAATTTATTAAGGAATATATACTTTGCATTAGTTAGACCAAAAAATATGAGGCTATCTAACCTACACTAACACTATGTTATACCGCACAACCTATATATACCGTGTTATATCTAGCAATCATATTTTTTACTAGCTGGTACCCGCGACTTTGTCCGCATTGGAAAATGAATAACGCCCGTCATCTTTATGGCTGTGACTTTTTTTTAAATTTTTGACATTCCCTCGGGAACCTAACATTTTTCCAGGATAAAAAGTTAAAAAGTATCCTATATGTTAATCAAGGTAATATATCCGTATCATCTTCACAAACTTTCGCATTTATAATGTTAGTAGGATGTAAAGAAATCATTCTTTTTGTCTGGTTGACTAATGGAAATCATCACGTACTTTTGATAGATGCCTACCGACGACGCCTAAAGCAACGCCATATTGGTTACAAGAGTGTTGCCAACCTTGATAGGATAAAGGATAAAACATAACGAGTGGATAGAGAAATGGCCTTTGGCATCACTTACCTAAACACATAATCATACGTGTTATTTTAAGTTGGTTTCCTGAAAGACGGCGAAAATCTTACAGAATTCTATCTCTTGACTTTCTTCGCGCTAGGGTTTTATAATAAACTTTTACGCGGAAATCGCAAAAAATAAAGGGGTAAAACATAATTGTATTCTTTTTAAATCAAAAATAGGTTCAGCTATTACTAACACCAATAAACAGACATAAAAAAAAAATTCAAATGCTGGATTAGGTTTTTGCAATGCGCAAATAAAAATATCCAGTTAATAATGAAAGCTTTCATTCTGAAACAGAAAACTTTCAAGTTTATTCATTTATATCATTTGGCAATAGTTGTCGGTGAATATAACAACATATTATTTTTCAACTATATAATGTATAAAAAATATATTAATGTATTACATATATATGGATATACATATTTGTATATATACGTAGATAGGTATTTTTAAAATTTTGTCTTATAAAGTTTTTACGTTATATGAGTAATACAGTACGTGTGCACACAACAATGTAAATGTTTTTCATATACATACATTGAAGTAAATGCTGGTTGTTTTTTTGTGTCACGGTTGCATAGTGCGTGTAAAACACGCTGACCTCTCAATGCGGTATACGCAGACTCCGTAGCAGACCTCGGAACTGGGTCACACGGCCGCTGCTCCCAAAATGCCAATCGAATGTTAAAAATCTGCATGTTTTTAATGTGTCCAATGCAAGGTCGTAATGAAAGGTTTCGCGATGAACGCTCTTTTTGTTTATTTGGGAAGTTTTGGCTAAACTCGGTTGTTATGTGCCGAATACACTGGATTTCGTTTGTGTGTGTGTATGTCTATTTGCTTGAATGTTGCATTATTTTAGTTGCAGTAACGCCCTGGCGATTTCCTGCCATCCGCCACGTGTTCACTTCTTACTCATCTTGTTCGTTTTATCCCCCCTCTCCCGTTCGGTCATTCTTATTTAAATGAAGTATTACATGTACCTATGTATTTCGGTGCTTGCCATGCTAGAGCTCAGGACCCCGCAGGAATTTGTTTCAGTTTCGCTTGAAGAAGTCCATTTATTCTAGCTAGGTGGAAAACACCTCAGAATTTCTTTAAAATATTTTGACTACAAATGTTTGAATTAAAATTAACATAGAACAAAACAGTTCAAACACAGAATTCACCTTGAAGATAAAGATTTATTTTACCACGATAATATCAAAGAGAAGACAAATTGAATCGAGGCTGACGTATGACGCAAGATCTTCAATCTCGTAGGCCATGCCATCGAAAATCTAAAATTAGTTTTTAAATTTCCTTTAGACCTCCGTTATATAGGTCGCAAAATAAAAAAAAACCGTAATTATTGAAGTTTTTTTTCAAAAGTTTCAATATATAAATTGAAATTAATACTGCTCTAATCTTGTGGATGCCTTCAGGGTTTTGCGTTTTGTGTGTTGTACTTACTTCGTTTGCCTTTAGTCACATTCACCCCCGCACAAGACTTGGACGTGTGTGCTGTGTTCTACGAGTACTTTTTTTTATAAGGTGATATTCTGTTTCGTTTTTGAAGCAAGTCTTGTCTCGTAATTATTGTTTTTATTTTAATTCGCCTGAACTTTGTTGTGAACTGAAATATTTTACTACTTATACGTAATGGCAAGTATTATTTTATGTTTATAAAACATATCTAGATATTAAAAAAAGAAACAATTTAAAACTTGGTTATCGTCTTTTTATGTTAAGGTCATCGTGTCGCTTTTATATTTCTTAAAATTTCTCTGCAACAAAATCAACTAACTATATTTACTTTGTTTATCGTAATGTTTAAATTACTCCATTAATCTCGTTTTTTTAAATTGATTTATGTTATTTGTTTATATTTTTATATAAGTTGCATACAATGATCGCCGACGAGGCGCCTGAGTTTTGAGACCGGTTCGAAAGTGAGTGTTTTGTTGACGAAACCGGATCGCTAAATAATTGTATACTATTAATGAGATAAATGCTTTAATAAATTTAAATATATAATAACAATTACTCTATGTCGAGCACCTATGATCAATTGGTTTAAGTATGTAAGAGTATAAGACATTATTTATTTACTTACTTATTATTTTATTAATATTATAACATCTTTTTGGGAAATGATGATCATGAAAACTAAAGTATATTATTATTATTAAGTAATTTATGAAAATATTTGGTAAAATTTTGTTAAATGTCAAGGTTCCTTTGCAAAATTCGTGGTTAAAAAGGGGCTACTAGTTTAATTATTAAATTTAACATTTTCTGAAGAATTTTGAGTGTTAACCGCGTAAGCTAAGCACAGATATTTCATGTCTAGCGTCAAAATCAAAAATCAAAATATTTATTTATCAATTAGGTTTCTACAAGAAACTCTTATGATCGTCATTATAAATTTAAATTTACCAGGTCTTGAGAAAAACCCCGAAAGAAACTCAGGATACTATTCTTTTTGTCATCTTTAAAATATAAAATTATACTTAAAATTAATATATCAATAAAAATTTATTTATCATGATATAAATATATCAATATAATTATGATACTTTTATAAATATGATGCGCCTTTTATTTTAATCTCTATCGTTTAAATGGCAGATTGCACGGTCGGTGTAGAATAGTCCCACAGAACTCTAGGGACTGATATACTAAGCTACTTTTTAAATAATTACGCGGGCGATGTCGCATTTAGAAGTTGGTAAGTAGAACTTGATGCTTTAACAATTCACTATATAAATTATCGCAGTTGAAATACAGTTATTTTAATTATTTATTAGGTTTTAAGGTTATAAAAGGATAAGGTTATCTATTCGTGAATTATTTTGATATTTTTTTTACACTAAAGCCGAATAGCCACTTGTTACAGCATTCGTCTGTCGGACATCGAACCCGTTAGCTCGTTTTTAGAGCGACGACCTTGCAGTCTCGAGCACTTAGTTCAGGAATTTCAAAGCAAGAAATTGCCATATCTTTTTGTGCATAACTAATAAAGACAGCACGCGGCTAACTTATCATTAAGGAAGTCGGTTTTATTTGCGTTGAGGAAAAAATATTATATTATACGTACACAACATTAAAAGTTCAACTTAATTATTACTTAGCCACGAAATGTAAAAAAAATGGCTATATCTGACTGATGACGGCATGCCGCTGACGTAAGTCTCTAGATTTCAGACACAGAATAGTGTTTTTTTTTTACATATTGTTGAGCTTGATTTAAGTCTTGTAGGCTATCTTCAATCTGCATTAGTATTTTTTATTTATTAGAAGCAATATATCAATATATCTCGTTGGCTGGTAAAAGCGTTTCCTTTCATGGATTTCTTCCGATCAATTTCCGTCACAGATTGTGGCCTATTTTCTTCCGAGGAAACTTTGTATGGTATGTTTGAACAATATCGCCGTGATATCTGCAATTTCTCTATAAGCAGTAAACGGACACTTTATTTAATGTCTGCTTTTCACTAATGTGAACTTTTTCTTAAGAGTGTTCTGTGACGACGGTAGCCACTTTACCTTTGAGTAGTCAGCCTGCCTGGCTTCCTTTTAAGAAAACAAACCCTCCCCATATACCAAATTGATTTAGTACTTTGCCTAGCTCTAAACAATAGATTAAAATTCTGTACCTGGAATACTTAATGGTAAGTGGCTACCGTCGCCTGTAAACACTATTATTCTCGCACAGAAAAGCAACATTATTGTTATTTCACGCTGTTCTTCTGTAAGATGGCGGTTACTACTGTCATAAAGGCAGTCCACGTCTAACATATTTTGTAAATCTAGGTTATAATAAACTTGTTTTATTATCTGACAGATAAATACAGTACGTATGAGATTTTCTAATATTTTGTTATTTTCTTATCAATCAATCGAACTAACTGAATTTTCTCTCTGTTTTCTTGTATACTTGCGTGAAATATTGCATTTGTTTGTTTTCCGGCGTGTATTTTTGGTCTGGCAGCTTGTTCTGTCGGCAGACATGTTTATCGTCTAGCTATAGGCCACGATCGTAAAACGCTGGCAGTTTACGGTGTGCTGTTGTTTAGTTTCAATACGGAAAACGTTTATATACACACACGTACCGTGATTCTGGTAAACGGTTTGTGAATGAGATTTCCTTTTTTGATTGATTAAAGATTTGTAGGCCCTAGAAACAGAGTTTTCGAACCCGTGGTTTAGCCTTACTTTTATTCTGTTTAACAATGTAATATATTATCTCGTAAATGTTTTTAAATAAATAAATGTTAGATTATTATTGTTTCGTCGCAAATATGTGATAGAAGCAGGCTTTCCTAGTTCAGATTTAACACACACTCTTTCCATAACACATAGGGTAGATGTATAGAAGATCCGCAATTCAAAAAGAGTAATTTTAGAATATATGTTTAAGACATTATAAAGACAATAAAAAATCCTACTGATTTCTAATGGTAAGTAACCGTACTTACTAATGGTGCCAGTTTGTCGCGACTGTGCTTAAGTGTTTCGAAAAGGACACTCAATATTTTTACTTATGTAGGTTATTGTGACACGACCTTTTATGTTAAACCTCTTGGGGATTTTATTTCAATAGACCTTGTCCTTTAACAATCCAAACTATCGTTTATCAATAAGATTTATCATTTAGTTAGTGTTGTATGGGCCTGGGCAAATATGATATTATATTAAGATTATTAAGCGTAATTCATTAAGTTGATATCGCGTTTATCACCATGGTTATTTTAAAACTTTTTTAATCGAAATAACACCTGTTCCCCTTTCACTTTTAACACGCTTCTTGCATCAGTACAGTCGTAATTATAAAATTGCCTATCTTCTTTCTGTAACAAAAATATTGATATTCGGATGTTGTAGGCTATTAATCCTCTATGCTAGATCTGTGTGTATTATTGACAGGACAAATTGCTCACGCAGGTTTCCTCGGGATGTTTTCTTTCACCATTTTTATTCCGCCTGGCATCAGTAGTACGGTTGCTAGTCCGGTTGACCGAACTAATGAGACTTTTCAGTCTCAGTAGTCCGGTTGTTCACGTCACCCGAACTGTTGAGCCTCCTCTTGTATCAGTAGTTCGGCGCTGGTGAAAAACTTTTGTTTTCTAAGGTACTGTATGTACCTTAGAATTGGTTTTATTCACATGTTAAATCGGAAAACGGTGCAGGTTCCTGTGAGTTTGCCTCAAATCGGTAACCTGTACACGCTATCACGACTTAATATAAATCTATATAAATCTTTTTCATAATGTTTCTAAATAATTAAAAGGTTATATTGGCAGATCTGAATACTTTAAATGTGTAGTTATAGCTTTGCGCGCTTGTTTTTCACCTTAAATTTGGTATATTATGTAACTTAAATTAAGCAAATTTGTATTTTGATATATATTAATTGTTATGTTAATGTCAATAAGTCAATACTTATTTTAAGGACGACACACTTTAAGCCAATAACTGTGAGTAATATGTCTGAAATAACGTTTGTTACTAGTATTCGCGGCATTTTATCTATTTGTTAACTGTCAATCGATAATTATATACTAAGAGCTACGTGGCCCCAGACTTACCTAATTTTGGAATGGCTGGAATTTCAGGTATGAATGCTGTTTTATATACTTATAACCGTATGTGTATTGGTTAGTTTGAGTAGGCGGCCAATTCTCAGGTATCAGGTGGCAAAGGTACAAAAAAATCGTATCTATCTATCCTAAATTGGAATGGCTGATTTTTATATAAATGTTATATAAAATAGTGTTAGAAAACAATATTCATTGGTGCCAGACTCTTTCCGTGGCCCAGAGCTTTAGCCAGACACTTCAAAGTTCATCAAAAAAAATATTAATCTACCTCATTTTGGAATGCCTAGTTTTTAGATATTTTAATGTAGCGCACTATTTTAAACCTAACTGAGTAACCAGACTAATAATCCGATGGCCCTAACATCCCCATACGTTTATAAGTATATAAAACAGCATTCATACCTGAAATTCCAGCCATTCCAAAATGAGGTAAGTCTGGGGCCACGTTGCTCTTAAACCATTATGTTCGTCACTATCAAATGTGTGAAATCTATTCTCAATTAATTTTCACAGTTTATTTTTTGTTCAACTTACTAACTTAAAAGTCCACACATTGTGTTTAGTTGTTTTTATTTTATCAATAATATCTTGGTATGACGTTAAAATGATTATGGAATTAAGGCTTCTGCTGCTATTGCGTTTAAAAAATGTCTTTAACTTGGTAATGTCTGAATTTGTCTGTATGCTGTAGCATAAAATACTCTATTTTCTGGTCCATCTGACCACTTACCTCTTTGACTGTAATAATTGTGTGCGTTAGAGACC
Organism: Synanthedon andrenaeformis; assembly: GCA_936446665.2. Classification (NCBI taxonomy): domain Eukaryota; kingdom Metazoa; phylum Arthropoda; class Insecta; order Lepidoptera; family Sesiidae; genus Synanthedon; species Synanthedon andrenaeformis. The sequence goes on along the minus strand of OW387780.2, from coordinate 10,419,091 downwards.
AATTTAATTTTAACGTTTCCTCACAACTTTCCCGGATGTTGTAGTCAATTTTGCGCCTTCAGCGTTACCATTGTATGCAGTCCTCTCGTAACTTCCAATCAACATGATTGCGCGTTGCATAATATAAATAAAGCACAGCCAATTGTCGTCGTAACTATTACAGTTAGTCGGGATAACACAGTTTTTTTAAGAGTTTTCGATTTCTAACACCAGGTATTAAGTCGACTTTCTAAGTTTTTCTTAGAGTTCTAATAAACTAGAATTATTGTTATGTTGTTTCTTAGATGTGACACCAAATCAATTGTCTATCTGCTTCTTCATCAACATCATCGTCGTTATTTCAGCTATAGGTCGTCCACTGCTGGATATAGGCCCCTTCATAACTTTTCAGAACTGGTAAGAAGCAGGTTGGATGTCCATGGTCGCTTTTTGAGAACTTTCCGGCCCGAGCGCCATTCGGCTGTCCGTACTACGTGTCCTGCCTATTGCCTCTCCAACTTACTAATCTACTAGGTTATGTCAGTGTCTTTCGTTGGTCTACGAATCCGTGAGCAGAGCTCGTTAAGCGACTGAGCTTTCTTATGAGGCCCATAGTTATAGATTAGGTTTCAGCGCCGTATGTCATCACTGACAACACACGTTGGTCGAAAACTTTTGTTTTAAGGCACTGATTGAGGAATTTTGAACAAGATGTCTTGGAGTCCCAAACGTTTCTCTATGTGGATTCATAACTTATACAACACATTTATGTACTTAGTTATTGGGGGTTATTCTATTTATTCACATGATGTCATAATAATCATTTATTGCATTGTGGAAATGGTAAAAAAAGCACAGAATTTTCAATCAATATGCAGACGTCGTCGTCCCGACACGATGCAAAACAATCGCGGGCAACGAACTTAAAGGAAGAGTCCTTACTATAATAAATTGAAACGTGATTTAAGAAATTAAGAATATTAAAAAAAATGAATCATTTTGAATATATTACCGTATCCGACACCTACACGGCTGCTATATGATCTCATTGATTCGAATTATTAATATGACCATTAGGGTTATAAATAATTCACAATTTATATACTCTTATATAAGTGATTAACTTTAATGTGTGCAGAATACTCTTTTTTAGTAAAATAAAAGTTTAATATAATTTGAATATAAGCTGCATGTTATATTATATAACATACATATATGCATGTTATATATTAATCCTGTGACTATATTGCGCTAAATAAAAATGGATTTTATACTGATGATATCAACGTTCTTTTCAACATGTTTCATTTAATAACAATGCTGGAGACTGTTTCTTTATTTAGTTTGTATACAAAAACACACGTGTTCACACAGACATGAACGGTTAAAATTTAAATTGATCTTTCCGTTGAATGAATGAAAATGAATTATAACATACATAATGAGCTAACACATTTCCTTTTGAGAATTAATTTAATAATTGAAGTAGAAGAGCAGTGGTAATATTGCCAAATCCATCGTGGACTTCTATAGTATCTCCTATGCATACTCCATAGTAACGAGTTTTACTGGGATTGTAAGAAATATTTGCCGCGTTTTCCTATTGAATTTGATAAAAATATTAAATACTAGCTGTTGCACGCGGCTTCGCCTGCGTAACTTTATAAAATATAGCCTGTGTTACTCACTGATAATATAGCTTCCCAACAGTGAAAGAATTTTTCAAATCGGACCAGTAGTTTCGGAGCCTATTCAATGCAAACAAACAACCAAATCATTCCTCTTTATAATATTAGTATAGATTAAGCAGTTTGAGAGTTCAATGCAAATAATAATAATACAAACTTAATTAAATAAAGACAAAATACAAAGATGATGTAAGATAAGTTATTTGAATTGAATTAGATCATTAAAATGTAAGAGAATAAGATGATAGATCGTGAATATTCTTTTGGAAACTTGGCTATTTCGTCCGTAGGTGGGATTGTTGGTGTGTTGTAGAGCTGACGCGTCGGTCACTCACCTGCAAATTTAATTAGAAACTAAATTATTTTCACTACTTGCAGGAACGTGTACATTATTAACCTAATTAATGGCAATAGGTACCTACAAGTTTATCAACATGTTTTAATTAACTCATAGCTTTCCTGTTACATTGCGCAATATTATTGTAGTCGGAATTACTACTGGCCGTTGTTAAAGGCCGGTGCAGACCAGATGCGTGGCGTGACGTGACACGTGACGTGACATGTGCACGCGCGTGCAAGCCCTGTCACACCGGCAAGAGCGGTACAGAAACACGTCACGCATGCACGTATCACGTCACGCAGGTACTTCTGCACGCGCGTGCGAGCCACCTTTTTAGTAGCCATATCGAGTTCAGAGCATTTGGCGAAAAGATGTTAGACAACAGCAGTTCTTCTGATGAAGATGCATTATTATTGCTACTATGCCAAGAACCTTTTGCTGCTACAAAGAGACTTTGGGTTCATGATATCAACAAGAGAAGAGAGGAATGCAGTGAATATCATAAACTTTGTCTAGAGCTTGAGTCTTATGAAGATCGTTATTATTGGTATTTTCATATGTCAAGAAACTCATTTGAGGAGTTACATGATTTGGTGAAACCTCACATCTGTAAATTAGACACCAACTACAGGAAAGCTATTGGAACCAGAGAAAGATTGGCGGTTTTTTTAAGGTTTGTTTATTATAATCAGTCTACAATCAAGTTACCAGATTGGTAATAAACAAGTACACACTGGTTACTATACCATATTACTTTCAAATTCCAAGTTATCAGATAATTAACCAACTTATACTGCACATGTTATTTTAACTTTCACTAACTTTACTTACTAAAAAATCTTTAACGTTGCATTATCATAATCAAACAATTTTTCAATTTTTTTTTTTAAATACAATCATCAGTTTTAACAATTTTCGTTTATTATTAATTTTTATAACTAAAAATCTTAAATAGTAAAGAGAGGCGCTAAGGGGCGCCGCCATAAGTTTTTAATTTAACAATTAATTGCAAAAAAGCGTTGGGTGTTTTTGTAGTGGACAGGTTGATAGATTTTTCAAGCCTAATATGATGGTTTTTGCAATTGAACAAACAAAAATACAATTTCAAAAAGTATTAAATTATACTTGAAATATCTCTCAACCCGTTCACTACAAAAACACTCAAGGCTTTTTTGGAATAATTGATAAATTTTAAGAAATAAATTAAAAGCTGATGGCGGCGCCAGTGAGCGTACGGTGTCCCCTTAATAATTATCATATTCGACTAATTTTTAATATTTTTTTATATAATCAACAATTAACAATTCCAACAATATTTATCATTAATTTTGTAACTAAAAAACCTTCTAAGTAAAGAATAATCGTCATAATTTTAACAATATTTGTTTTTCATTAATTTTGTATCTCTTCAGTTAATTCGTGAAGAGAGACTTCTTCGGACGACTGTCCCGATTGTGAAGGATTGGCTATAATAGGTTGTTGTACTTGTATGTCTGACATTTCCTCATCTAATATAATAGGCTGTATTGATTCATCTGAAACTATTGAGTTAACGGGTGACAAGTATATCAGTTGTGGCTGTGGGTATTCATTTGTTTCAGTATCTAATTCAGTTATTTCCGCCTCAGCGAAAAGTTTTGCCAGTTTAATTTTTAATTCAGCTTGGGTTCTTCGTGATAGTTTTTTAAACGTTTTTGCATAACTTGCGAATAAATGATCCACGTCACCATATTCATGTCTTTTTCTGTTTTTGTTTTGTAGATATTCTAGAACCTTGTCTGTTCTCTCCTCGGCAGAAAGGTTGGTTGAAGGGTTATTTCTTTTATTAATAGACGACCTTGTTGTTGAAGCTGGCAATGATTGTTGGTTGGTGTGAATGGAATTAGACAGCGGTAATTGAATGGAATATGCAGTGGGTGTCCCTGACGGTGGAGGTGTCTCTGCGTTGTAAGGTCTGGGCAGCGGTAATTCTGTGGCAGATTCTGTATGGAATGTGCATTGCAATGGAGGTGTCTCTGCGTAGGAAGATCCTGGTTGTGGAGACGATGTTGATAATGACGAAACTTGTGAGATTCGTGACTCTGGCGATTCAGATCCAGCCTCCTGCGGTGCAGTTATATTGGTGCTCGTTGGCCTTAGTTCTAACGTCCCATCTAAATATGCCATTTGGGCGCTCCACGTATATGTTTTATATTTCCTGCAGGAGCCGGTTTTTCCTACTGTTTGTTTTTTATATCGGACATATCCGTCTCGCAGTGTTCGCCATATGTCTTTTGCTTTGTTACCTGAAATTATTAAAGATAATGATTAATCTATTATTATACTGCTAAGTAACCAATGACCACGACACAACTACATATAAAAAAATTTATATCTTTATATATTTTTTTTATATCTTTAAAATATAAAAAAATTGAGATTTATAAAAACAAATGTTTCTTTATCCTCTTTTCAGATATATAAGAACTGGAGACTCTTTTTTGACAATCTCATTTTCGTTTCGACTAGGACGAAGCACTGTATCGGCGATTATTGAAGAAGTATCAAAAGCAATTTGGAATGTTTTGCAACCTCTATATATGCCCAATCCTACAGAAGTAACTTGGAGAGAATCTGAATTGGGGTATCGAGAAATATGGAACTTCCCAAACTGTGTGGGCAGTATTGATGGGAAGCATTTGAAGATAGAATGCCCTAATAACAGTGGATCTGACTATTTTTGCTACAAAAATTACTTTTCTATAGTTTTACTAGCAATTGCTGATCCATTTTATAAATTTATAATGGTTGACGTAGGTAGTTATGGCCGACATAGCGATAGTAAGATTTTTGAACATTCAGCGTTCTATAGACACTATCTAGAAGGAAAAACTTTATTGCCACCTAAACCACTTCCTGGCACTAATGAACCAATACCTCACGTTTTGATTGGCGATGAAGGCTTTGCATTGCAGCCATACTTAATGCGACCATTCCCTAGCTCCGTGTCTACACATGAGCCCAGAAAACGAACATACAATTACAGACTGTGCCGTGCGCGACGTGTAGTCGAAAATACGTTCGGAATTCTATCAGAAAAATGGAGAATATTTCATCGGCCTATGGAATGTAATGTTGAAAAAGCAATTCATGTTACAAAAGCCGCTTGCTGTTTACATAATTATGTAAGAATCAAGCATGGCACCTTGGCGCAAATGATTACTGATGGAGTTACCGCGACTCAAAGTCAAGAATCTGGTGGTTCTGAAAGTGCTTTACTAAACCTAAGACGTACTAATGCAAGATCATCCAATAACGCAATAAACATTCGAGAACGATTTGTAACATACTTTAACAATTGAAAGTTTTAATTTTTTGTCGTTCATTAAATCATTACATAAATAAAAACAATAGTTTGTATTTACCTTCTATTCCCAGCGTTGTCCCGATTCTTTCCCATATCAATAATTTGTAACTTTTATTTTTATATTCTTTATGTTTGGTGTTGTAAAGACATTCATATTTTCGCACAATTTCTATTAATTGCTCCTTAATGGTCTCCATTGCGAAAAAACACTCGTAAACTGCACTTGGTTTGTAAATAAATACAACATGCCTTGCGTGCGCACGTGCAGCAATGACCGATGCGTGTGCGTGCATGCCCGGTCTGGCATCTAACAGGGAGCGCCATATAATACAACTTCATCATTGCACGCGCGTGTGCGACGTTGCCGTTCCGCTATGCACGCGCACGGGCTCGGTTTGTCAGTTAGACGCGGCTCTGCGTGCCGTGTCACGCGCGTGCGCACGTCACGCATCTGGTCTGACATCTTTCATACAGCTTCATACATTACAACTGTTGCGTGCACACGTCACGCCACGCCACGCATCTGGTTTGCCCCGGCCTTAAATGTTTTATATTTGAGTCACTGCACTGCGCGCGTGGTCCTTCGAGCTGGATTAAAAGCTTTGCATTGGGAAATTATTTCGCACATGACTATATGTAATGTACCTACTTATTTCTATTTAACTTTCGAACGACAATAATAGATGTTCGCGTGTGGTCGATAATGTCAGCGAGCGTTCTGTGGTAGGTGGAGTCGGTCTGCGCTGCGGAAGTCGGTTATTTAGCGAGTTGTATTCCTTCCATCTAAACACGTGTACATACTATGGTTAGATATTGGCTGACTGCAGATTGTCCTTCACCTGACCTTTATTGTCGTTGATTATCCTGTTAAGAATCTTTTATGTGGTAATCTATTTTACACAGGAGTTTCATAATAATAAAAGACCAAATAAAAATATTAATTCACAATCAAAAACCACAATAACCTACTACTAAATGAGTTTCAAATAGTGTTCATAAATTTTACTAAGTCCAACCTCGAAACTTTATGATGAAGCTATGCGGATATGCAGCGGCGGACGTTGAAAATTTTTTAAAGGCGAGACTAAAACTCCAATCCAAACATGCCGAAATGAAATATCGGACGGATGGAATGGAATCCTCGCTGTATCCGACGACCGACATAATATTTTAAGTTTTATTAGTTTTCTTATATATATTATTAGTACTCAAAGCGAACATGTCAAACAGATAATCTTCAAACAAATTTATTAAAATGTTTGCTTGTGTTCGTTGCGTTCATGTGTTGTGGTGGTAGTTAGTAGTTGTTGATTATTGCAGTAGAGGGCTGTGTAAAAATAGGGGAGTTTAAGGCAATATAGACGTCTGGAATATTGTAAGTACTTGTACGAAAATATATGTTTGGATACTTACCTATATATGTACATACATATATTGTAGTTACTGCTCCAGCCAAGTCAGGAACGCTAAGCACGCGACGACCGACATGAAAGCTAAAATTAGTTCATCTCTGTAAACCCTCCTTACTTTTTAGTCTTGTCATGCATTACTTGATATTATATTATTTTTATTTATTGAAGTATCCATAAATTATTTGTGTTTCTTCCTAGTGTGGTTTCATTGGAAAAATATTACTTTTGATTGGTTTTGTTGCCAATAATTTTGACATGTTTTATAAAGCATCAGGAATATGCAAGCAATCGTGTTAGGTCACAGAAAAACTCATTTCGCGATTAAAAAGGAATGATATTAATATATTATTTTTAATGTAATATGTACAATTACTTCTTAATCACATAAGAATAATATAAGGTCGTGTATTGGTTTATTTATACTAATTAAGTGGGTAACGTTAAGTATAACATTGCTCGAGTGTAATTGATACTCGTGGATAAGGCAAACCGTTCCACAACGCTGCACCAAAGCCTACGAGATCTCGAGTTCATGAACATCTTGCCTTAAGTAAAACTAAAGTTACAAGCCAAAAATATCAATTTTATTTATTGAATTGTTAGCAGTTATGATTGATTGCCTTGACATGTGTATCGGGCTGGTGATATTGGTATACTGGAAAATATACATATTATTATAACGTTATATCTAAAACCATTCAGTACCCTACCATTCAGTATACGGATATCGTACTGCAACTATAAATACTGTCCATTTCTTAGTGATGTTATGAGATATCAGAACTATTACCCATTTGCATTTGATTCAGTTTGAAATTCTAAATAAGCATAAAACGTTTCTTTTTGACACACATATGCAGCGTTATGTCAGTAGTAAGTTTTGAGCCGGTAATTACTTTTGTAGTAATAATTTTGCAACGGCATTTGCGTCACAATTAGGAAATTGTTCTTTTTTTATATTTTGGCGAAATGTTAGCAATATTAGATATATTATAGATTATGGACTATATTAATATTTTATTTCTACTAACGGATGTTATTAACGCAATAATTGTATACGATCCCCAAAATAAGAACTGTTGTAGGATTGTGTTATGGATAACAGATACAACGGCCTGGGGACTAAACACTAACTCACCCAGACTGGAGTCAACTGCCCTGCTGGGAATGAGACCCTAGAAAGTTCTTTTCCAAAGTTGACCAGACCCAAGACGTCAAGAGGGGCCTAAGACAATACTTTCAATGTATATTTTAAATATTTCATTTCCGCTTAGTTAATTTTTAACATCTCAGAGCGAATAAAATCGTAAATTTTGATTTTGTTATTTGTATTTTTTACCAAAATAGGAAGTTTGTTAAATATCTAATGTGGCCTTATTGTGAGGTCCGGTACACAAGGCTCTTGGATGGTCTCAAGTGGTGCGCCATTTAAGGCAGTCGTTTCGCCAGTTAAGATGTGAAGCGCATGCACCATATGTTTGATACTGCACTAGTCAAGGCCGAGCACCGTTCTTTCTGGGTCGCGAAAGGGAAAATAAGAAATATTGATATTTTTTGAGGGTTTATATCTCGTATTAATTATTCAATAGGTAACTTAGTAGGTAATTTTAGCTTTTATAGAAAGTGATTTAAATTTTGAATAATGGTGTAGCTGCTCTTCGCACCAGCGATGACGCCAACCGATTTTCCGCTTATTACTAAGCTTTGGACGAGGCGAATCAAATCCAATGAAAGTTCATTCCATACACGAAGGGCAGTTAGTGTGCAGTTCTGCAAAATTAAGTTAGCAGGTCCATCCGCATATACGAGTTTTATTAACCCAGTTAATTGGACAGGATATTGCCGTCTGCGAAACTTTATTGGCATATCATAAAATGACAAGATTTACGAATTTATGCAGATTTACGAATGGTGTAATTGATGGTAAGTGGCTACCGTCAAGTTATCGATTAACACAAGCAATTCCACAAATGCTGCAAGCGCGGTGGCGACCTTAGTAAGATAAGGCATTTGGTATGGGGTACGCGATAGGGAAATGGGCTCTGGCATCCCTTAGCCACCCACAAAACACAACAGCACACAAGCTGTTATTTCACGCTGGTCTTTTGTGAGGGATAGTTTTCTGTCGCAAAAATGGACTGCCTAAATAACTGTTAAACGCAGTCAATTTTGGCAAGTTCATTTTCAAATTGTGATACTTGCAAAATGATATCTAATAAATTAAATTTAAATATTTAATTAATCCTATTTATAATATCTAGTTTTTATTCCCACCGTCGCATTCAATGTTTCAAAGTGGTATTATGTTACCAACATCAATCTCGTCTTTAAGGCATCTATAATTTTACCAACCACCAATACAAAAATAAAATATAATGTGTGTTGTAGCACTGGTTGTAGCGGCAAATCTGTTTATTTGTAAGGAGTGCTTATTGCGCACAGCAATATTCCAATATTCTACGGAGCGAAACGTATTCTCAAATTGCGCTTCAATTGAAATGAATAATGCAATGCCAATCATATCGTTAACTCGTGGATAAGTATTTTAATACAATGAATGGAAGCAATGTAAACATTGTACTAATAAGTTAAACATTTAAAAAATATATCTTACATTTATGCCCAGCAATTGTTCTGTTTCGGCGAGTGATTAAGGCCCATTTCCTTATTCTCTTTTAATCCCCTACCCTTCCTTCAGTATACTCCCTTTTTTTTTTTTTTTTTTTTTTTTTTTTTTTTTTTTTTTTTTTTTTTTTTTTTTTTTTTTTTTTTTTTTTTTTTTTTAGGAAGGGAAATGACGTTTACGCACTATCCCTCGACCATTTATTAATCGAACCGTCAGACTTTTTAAACAAAATAAAGAATTTAATTAATGATTTTACTTTTTAAAATTATTATTCCCAGACGTGGTATATTTTTTCAACAGACGCAACACTATAATTAATAAATTGATAAATTTAATATACCTAGTACAAATAAAATAAAGTCGCTTCCCGTTCTGTTCCTAATGCGGTTTTGTCCCTATAACGTCGCAACGGATTTTAATGCTGTTTTCACTAAATGAACTAAAGAGTGTTAAACGAGTAAGGTAAATTTGCAGAAAAAAACGCACCTCTACGAAGCCGGGAGCGAGTCGCTAGTATAATAAAATGTCTCTAGAAATTTAAGTTCGTTACAAATTGCATTGTCTATCTTCATCGTGTGCTTCTTTAAAAGTTTACATTTAAAAGGTTGCAGCTGCAGGGTTGTTGATCGAGTGAATGCACAGTGTAAGGTTATAACCTTACCGAATTGCGGCTAACATGATAGTGTATGAAATTGATGTTCGGTGGGGGAATTTAGCAATTTATTGGATAATAGAGCGGCACATGGTGACGCGACACCCCGCCTCTCCTGACCCACGCCATCATTGGCTGATCGTTTCAAGCAAAATAGCAGTTCCATTTGCGCGCCCGGTCTATATTGACGTACGGACATTTTCTCTACATTTGTTATCTCAATAAATAACATTTTAGCAAAATTCGTTTCAGTGAACAATTTATCTATTGGATTTATCTGTTTGTGATTTCAACGAAATTCAACACAAGAATTATTAATCTTCAATTGAAGGTTTGTTATGTTTTGGTTTTTATCTTATCAGTTTTATACAAGAATATCCTCGGTGTTTTATTTAAAAACAATTCAATAAACTAATTTAGATTATTGTGAAATACTTTAGAATTAGATGGTTTATTTACCTTTAATATATTTGTTTTAATTAAAAGTTTCGACTGTTTTTTAATACTTAGTATTTATTTTTAAGGCACTATAAAAATATATAAAAAGATAAGTAGGTAATTTACTTTCATGTAGAACATTTCTTATTTACTTATACCGAACTTACCGATCCACCATCGCCTTCGCGCGGATGCAATTTTTTTTTTCCACGAATTATATAGACAAATTCTTCCTCGTTTATTCCTCGTTCTTCCTCCTTTCCATTAGTGAAAACTGTATTGAAATCGGTTGGGTGGTTTTGAAGAAATCAGGGCAGAAACACAAGCTCTCAACAACTTAATTTTATAATATATGTATAAATACAATAGATAGATAAATCAATATCTATTATACATACAGTATTGGTTATCGCAAGTTATTGTGGTATCAAAAACATTACCTTAGTTATTTTCATGTAAAAATATGTCCTCCTTTTTAATATCAACTTTAATTCTTATTTATACCGAATAAATCACCCCTTGGTTATTGCAAGTAATTGTGGTAGGGGAGAGAGCGCACAAACAAAAACGTTTACTATGACAGCTAATTAAACAGTAGTGTTATTTAAAAAAAAGACAAGGAATTCACTGTTTGCAGGTATACATAAAAACGTAAACTTTGACCTAACAGTGAAACTAAGCTTACGGTAAAATCTGGTTACTATGTAAATTGCGAAAAGCATTTGCCACATAAAATTGTCATGTATTAATGTCACCGAGGTCATTAATCGTGTTTCGTGTTTAGGGGAGAGGGTGTGAGTGGACCTTTGCTAAATAGAACACGTGCAATGAAAGGTTCAATTTAGTATTGGGCGTCGCTTGTACGGGGAAAAGTATACTCTACTTTGTAAACGAATTGAAAATATTGATTTAGTGTAAAATACAATATTATTACAGTACTAAACACGCACAAACCTTCTTTGCGTATGAAGTGCTGGAACAATGTTTATTTATTTGTTGTACCAAAAACAACCAAACAAAATATTATGTAAACTACAGCTGTATCCGCGACTTCGTGCGCGGGTTATGTCGGTATAACTTATTTGCTTCTTAACCGATTGAAATAAAACAAACACTAAATGTTACGGGAAGCTTGCTACAATAAATAAGTGAAAACCGCATTCAAATTGGTTAAGCCGTATCTGAGATTACGTCACAAACGCACAGACAAACAGACAAAAATTCTAAATATTTTTAAACCCTGGTAACACAAGTTCAACGTGTATACAAATAGTTTTTTTTTTTGAAAAAATATATTATGTACAGATACGACTCGTTTACGATTTTATTAATGTATTGATAGTTTTTCTTATGTAAAGGTTGACAGACCAGTTGACGGTTTACTTGATAGTAGGTGGCTCTCATCGCCTAACACAAGCTATGATTTCAAATGAGCTGCAATGCAGAGCTTTATAGCTATTCTACCAATAAAGCAGAAGATAGAAGTTTGGGTCCTAGCATTCCTTACTCACTCAGTAGCACAACTGCCACCAGACGGCTAGCCCATTTTTTGACAGCGGAATGCAGTATGCCCTGCCATTACTAAATTAGTTATTAATTATATGCTTAAGAATGAGTTCTTGAAATATTACGTATATACTATACATTAGGACACAGAATATAAATAATTATGACCATTTCTTACTTAAAGTTCAATGTAAATTGACTACCTTGACTTTGAGCGATTCTTGTAAACACATTGATGCATTTATAATATTGTAGTTTGTATTATGTTTTACTGTCCCAGTTTATCAAGATAAATAATTAGATTATACGTATAACAATTCCATATAATATAAAATTCATTTTCACAAAAAAGAGTTTACAGCTATTAACTGATATAAATCTGAAATAACCTAAGTGAACATTCTTTAAGTAACCCTTTCAATACCTCTCTGAAATAACTATTAATTTTAGTAATACCTAACGTACTTATCTAACCCTATGATACATGTTATCGTAGTTATAGTATGATTGGTTTAGTATTAGTTGATATTAGTCAAGCCCTTCACATCCGGTCCCGCCCTGTCTGTTCCGCTTAATGGCTTGCAAAAGGGTTACTAACAACGACAATAGCACTCTTTTAAGTTTAACAACAATGAATAAAATGCCTCGACATAGTGATATAATGGAGAACAATCGCCTTTATGTTTGCTCAATTTATGATATAAAAATTCCACGAAATTCCGCCGAAGCTTGTTTAATTAATACGTACTAATTTGCATTTGTGCGAAGTTTCAACTTGAATTTAACAATTATAATAAACAGTTTTTGAGGATGCGTATATTTTCATATATGTATTTAATAAAAAAAAAATTAATTAAATTAATACTTCAACTTTTACTTCCATTTCAGAAAAAATTGCATCCGAAGCCGGGGGCGGGTCCCTAGTTAGGAATAGATAATTTTATCTACAATTTGACAGTTCCAACTCAACCAGCAAAGTTTAGTTTTATTAATTTAATTAAAACTTTTTCTCACTGTGATCATAAGGGCCGTGCCCCGGGGGAATTGACGAACGAGTCCTGTTATATCAAACGTTGAATATAAAATGGCCATAATTTATGCCAAACGACCTACTAAATAAATCTTCAGTCACCCTCCTCTTAGGAGATTTTTTTTATAGATTCGTCAGTTGATAACGATATCTTTTTACATAGTATTATATAAAGTGAAGTTGCTTTCCGCGTCTGTCTGTCTGTATATCCGTTAACTCCCCCTGAACCACCCAACAGATTCTGATGCGGTGTTCACCATCAGTTTGATAATTTTTCACGGACGGTTTAAATATTTTTATGTAAAAAGAAAAAAAAAACCAATAGGTATTTTCAATCAAGTCGCCGAAACATTTAAAATTCAATGATCTAAGATAGACGTTCCAAAACACGTTTAGCTGTAAATTGACTGTAAATCACTATTAATAACGTATAAATAATTCTGTAAACATAAATGATTGCCAAAACCACACATCCGTCAAACGCCGAACCCGTTTGAACTGTACAATGACCTTCGCTAAAATGTGTGAATTAGATTAAAGTATGTAGTAATTTTAAATTTAACCCGCACTGCTACTGACAGCAGTAAAACATATTTACTGCAATTAATTTAGCCACTATTGAGCCCAATTTAATTGTGGGTATTTTAATTAGCCTGGTAATTCTCTGGTAGATCTCTGATTTGATTTGATTACATTTCACAGTGAAAAGTCAGCTTTGGGGTTGTACAAAACAGGTGTCTTTGTTTTCAAAACCGGAACCGCCATAATTCGATCGACCGTCCGCTCATAGCTTTATGTTTCTATTACGGATCTAACTAACGGTGAAGGGAAACACCTGCGTGCCTCAAATTTTGAATGGAAACGCAAAAGTTTAATTATATGTCCGTTTCTAAATCGTAGTTAATTTTATTATACTTTAATCATTAGTAGTAATAGTGATAATTGATTAACAATAATTATAGATCAATAAATTATTTGAAGACTTTCATTAGGTATATTTGATTTGACCTCTAAAGTTGTCTCTAAAGTTGTCTGACTGGCGTCTAAATTAGGAGATGATGTAGTCGCCTGGACAGGCATCCTATTAACAGCAATAAATCTTAAACACTTTTTGCTTGACCTGCTTACGGAACTTAGTTATGTTGTATTCATCATTATCAAAATGAGTATATTTGCATTTGCACGACACTGAATAAAGAAAAGAACTTGGTATTATGATAAAGGTTCGTATTTTTAAAGTGGTCACATGTTTATTGTGTCAACCAATACATATAGTAGACATTTGTTTACAATCATGTTCATCATAGCACGATCATCATAACACGTTTTGTCAATATTTCTCACTCACACAGATTGAACTTTTGTTTGGTTAGCTTTGATTCAATGTAAATAAACTGCTGATGATTACACTGCACTGAAAAGAAAACTCAACTGCAGTATATATTTTAAAAAAAACTTTTTTTTTTCACGCAATTAGTCCCTCTGATTATGAGCAGATGAGTGGTGAGAAAATTGACTGTCAAATGTCACAGCCAAATCTCGTTCACCAATATTACGAGTAGCTCAGCGAGCTTATTACTTTAAATTAAGTCATTAAAAACACGAAGACCCATCCAAATCCTTTAGTTGAAATGTACTATAATATTTTATCTGTAAAATATTATCTGTCTTTAATTAAAACCCATTCATTTCGACAAAATAAAAGATTTTGAGATATTAAAGGGGTCTTTCCTTTTCGATGTGCTGAACCCTAAAAAAGATAATTTGTCCCGTGCAAATGAACATTTTTTCACGTTTCTAAATGTGGCGTAGTGATTATAAAATGCCTACTACGAAAAATCAGGCGGAATGAATAGAGCAAAAATAGCTCAACATTTTGTTAAAACTAAACTGAACGTATAGCTACGTTGCATAGGTATGGAAGTATAGTTGGACTCATTCTGACTATATTTCACTGCATCATCTTTGTATTGCTACGTGTTTTAGACAATTGCTCGCAAAATGGAACGCCCGCCTGCGGATCCATTTGTCGTAGCTTTTGTTGACCTATATTTTCGTTTATTATTCGTGATTAAAAGCACCGCGAAAATATATTGGATGTTTGTAGGGATTTAGCCACCACTCAATCTAAGGATTGCTATTTAGAAACTTACGATACAGTAAGTAAAGGAAAAATCTAAACGCTGCCCTTGGGTATTTTTACGTATTATGTATATATTTTAATTATTTTAACATGATTAGACAATAACTTGAGTTCTTATGCCTTTAATTCTTGCAATATGAGATAAATGTTCGTTTTCATGGATGCAATTAATTAGGATTGCTTTGACATAATTACTGTATAATATTTTTCCTGTACACCATTTAATTAAACTAGTGTTTCAAATTAATTTAGAAGATGAGGAAAAACTGTTTAATAATAAGCTTTTGGTAGATTTGATCAGTAGTACTGTTATATTGTGCACAAGCTATTTACTCACTGTTATTATGTAATTATACCTGTAAATTTCCCTAAAATAAAATAAATAAAATTGTTAAAAGACACTTGAGATGGAAATAAAATTGCGCTGTTGAAACCACCTACATATTAATCAGAATATGTTTCTGTAGATATTTTCCGTAGTAAGTAGGTAGCTGCTGCCTATCATAGATTATGACGTCCGCTATAAAGATAATAACACTTTTACGATGCTAAAGGGATAACAATATTATCCGCAGACTGTGAACATACCATTTTTACAAGTCATTTTATTTATCTACTATATAAAAATAAGTCGGGTTTTCCTTCCTGACGCTATAACTCCAGAACGCACGAACCGATTTCCACGGTTTTGCATTCGTTGGAAAGGTCTCGGGCTCCGTGAGGTTTATAGCAAAGAAAATTCAGGAAAAATTTCCGAACGAACGAAGCCATCTGGTGGCGAAACGGAGTTCGCCGGGTCAGCTAGTTTTATTTATTTATTTATTTCCTACTGTTTTTCGCAATTCAAAAAAAAATTATATTCCCTTTTAACGATACAAAAACGAAGTTCCGTATTCATTTCTAACCAAAAACTATTTCTTTTTCTGTCACGCCTTTTTTTCATCAGAATGCCTTCTTTTGCATCAGAATTTCTGGTACTGGGAATAAAGATTTCGAGTCTTTCGACATTATCATATCATTTGTCAGTCATATTCTCTTGAAATGGGGTCAGGTATTCAATGCAAGTTGATGCGCTCCAACTCTTTTTCTCAGAATATTGTAACAACTATTTTTGAGATATTCAAACCATTCAAATTGTTTGAATATCTGTGAAGTTTTTTGCAGCATGTTATTAAATTGGTTTCCGCTTTCTACAAATTCTGCTGGATAATTATTGCGGACATCGCAGTTTACACTTGTCAGTGTCTACGTGCGTTGTGTATAATTTTGTTTTCGCCAAGAAAAACGCCAGTAAAACGTGTTTCGACTTGCGAATAATGCTGGTCGACCCTTTTTAGAATACCAACTAAATTGTGTGATGTATGTACGAGAAGCCTATAGGCTAAGATCCGGCCTCAAGAATGCGTACCAATCGAGTAGTCAATAAAAATCATTTTTTAATGTACAATTATAAAAGAGGCAATATGTTTTGAGCAGCAACTCCATCTGTCGGCGCATGAGCAATGGCTTCAAAAACACAAAAGATTTCGCCATCCCTGTCTAACGAATGATGTAGCGCGGTAACTCTCTTTCACTCTCACTAAATAATCTTTAACAGCTTGGCACCCCTATTTCCAGGCACTTTTACATAGGCAGAGGTAGTTTATCATATACAGGAAAAAAATAGCTTTAATTTGATAATACAACTTATTCATCTACGTAATAGTTCATTTATGTAACAAAATATTACCTGTTTATACCTGGCTGCTGAGAGGTTCCGGCCAGGTGAACCACGGCACCTATCACTTTTCAAGTTCTCTGCGTATATGGCTTTGGTGTGAAGTTAGTTTATTTTCATACCTAGTAAAGAATTTTTCTCCCTCACAGTCAATAATAATTAATTTAATGAAAAATATTACCTGGCAAATTTTAATAGGCAGGCACCCTGCCCAAAACATATTGTCCTTTTTATAATTTTACATAAAAAATGATTTTTATTGACTACTCGATTGGTACGCATTCTTGCGGCCGGATCTCGTACTATATCAACATATTCACATCTCGCTTAATTCACAACTCGGTTAGTTGCAAATTGCGAATGTTTCAAACAATTTCTTTTTCAACTGTGTGTAGGAAACCACGAAATTAGATACAGTAACATTGACTTGAATAGTTGACCTCAGAAATTAATCTCAGTGGATAATGTTAATGTGGAACCTATAAACCACAATCAATATAATCTAGTCATACAATAGAATTCAGTTAGATTAATAAATGAATGACACCAAAACGTTGAAGCATAATCAATTTCAACTCCCCGTTGTTGGCTTTAGTAACTTTCGACACAAAGCGTGACGCTATCGCCAATGGGCCTTCGCCGTGGCCTTTCTAAGTTTAATAGTGTCCGGCTATCACCGGCAGAGCTGTTGTATTGGCTTCGCCCTCGGTAAAAATAACCATGTGATTAATCAGTGAGTGCGCAGACGGCGCGTCGCGATCCACGACCATGACAAACTAAATAAGTACCGCCTTTACATATAATATACTTACATCGCCTCGTGCGTTTGATTAGTTCGTTTAGTCTCCCTAACAAATCTTAGTGCAATGACCCCTGAACCCTCTGCTCCTATGCTTGCTTACTGTGCTCCATACAATTTATTTATTACTCTTGTACTATATTTATTTTCGCTCGTACACTCGCATTATTATCACTATCATCGAGTACCTAGTTGCAGAGGCTTATCTAATCGTAATATAAAGAATGAAATCGAAACTTATTCTCGATGGATATTGCCTTCAAGTACATTGCACTGTAAAATTTATATCTCTATGTGTTATTGTGTAAAATGTTTTATTGCAATGTGAATAGGAGCGCGAGGCCGACCGCGGGCAGCTTCCAGTCATGGGAACGTTGCATTGTGATGTTTTCTATTTCACAGAGAAACGTTGCATTGGAATACGTCGATATGTTTTGCTCGTTGTTTCACGTTTCACTATTTGTAGCCATAGAGAACGTTTTTATTTACGGCCTCAAAACAGGTTCTCTGTTGAGACATTGTGCGCAACGTTGCAACCAGTCCGAGCATTTACTTGTGATGCGAATGCAAATTGAAGCCGTAAAACTAGTGTCGGGAACTTGAAGACGTGACTTATCGCGTTTCGTCATGTTATGGCACCTTACACACTTCGGTGGACCTAGAAAGGCTGGAAAAACCTTTATCCTACAACGCCATAAATTTTAATCACACGCAATTTCTATTGAGTATTTTTAAAGCTTGGATAATATTTCTTTAGTCTGTTACAATGGACGATAATCAGAACAATATTGGCGGGCTCCCTCGGGATAAACCACAATTGGAAGGCCATATGTACCCACAACAATTGCTGTATTTCCTCTATTGTAATTGAATAAAATTATGCAATTAACTATTTTATAATTTCTAATTGTTTCAGACAATGTAAACGAAGCGGAGATGGAAGAGGAAACTACTAGTCACGTTAACGGGATTAACGACTCTCCATCGACCAATACTCAGACTGAACCAGTTCCTATTGTGACAAAGGATGACGAACGTAAGGATAGTGATGATAGAAATGTAGCGGTTAAAGACGAAAGTGGTATTGTACTGGAAAATGTAGACGAGTGTAGAAAAATTGCCATTGAATCATTTATTGAGCAAGAGACTTGCGAAGTATTCGATGATGCAAGATCTTTTGGGGATTTGGACAGTTTACCGGCAGGCGATGAGTTAGCACTTGGCGCTGCAGGAAGCGACAGCGGAGTGGAAGGCTGCGGCCGTGCTCTGAGCAGCGGCGGAGGTTCCCGATCCTGTGCATCTAGTGTTGTATCCTGTGGATCAGGTTGCGGTTCTGAAAGTTCATCCCTAGCTGGCGCACCGCCGCGACCACGAAGACGCGTCAACGTTACTGTTGCTGAACCGAAACGCAGTTCACCTTTAGGCTCATCCACTCCTCGCCCCGCAACTGCACCTAGAGCACCGAATTTAGCCACCAGGGAGCGTGCAAGAAGCAGAGAGAAACCGACTCCACCGGAAAAACCACGCCCGTTAACGCCTAAACCACGAATCCGTCCCAATGCTGACCTGCCAAATTTAGTACGCGAGAGTCCTGCATTGCGGGCGAAACCTACAAAGACATCGACTGCTAGATGTCGAACGCCGAGTTCACCGAGCGAGGAGAAAAGGTGGCCGACAAATGGAACACGATTGTCAACAGCATCAGACGCGACCGCCACTAGAGTGGCAGCTGATAAATATGGCACACTGCCGCGAAGAAGACGAGAAGCGGACCCGGAGACTTCTCCTAAACATGACAATACGCCACCGGCTTCCAGAAGACCGACAGTGACGCGTTCGGTATCTTCGCGCTCCACGACCAAGGCCCGCGTGAGAATATTCGCCGAAAAAACTTCACAGACTGTTTTACTGGGGACTGACATAGAGGCGGCTTTATCCGGAGTCTTGCCTAGTATTGAAAGGTGAAATATATTTTTTTGGTAATTACTCAAAAAATAAAATGAAAACTTATTGTTAATCCACTTGATTTCAGTCGCATAGAAGTGAGTCGGTGTAGTCGCGGTGTGCAGGCGAGTTCCCGCGACGTGGAAATGGCGAGACTGAGTGCGTCGGTCGCTACTGCTGAGGCAATGTGTGCGGAAGAGCGAGAGAGAAGATTGCATCTCGAATCACAACTAGCAGCCGAACGGTCCGCTCGACTCGCTGCCGTAGCCGAGTTAGAGAGAAATTCTCAAAGACTGCTAGAGCTTACTGGAGCTGGTAATATTCAATTTTAATTTTCACTGTTGCTGTTAATTTTATATGTTTCACTATTTATTATTGCAAATTGGAAAACCATTAGCAGAAATGAAATTTATATACAATATACAAGAGGAATAGTAACCCTACATAAGAATAATAAAGGTTTTTACGGTTAGAGACTTTAAATCTTTAACTGCCTGCCATCTATTTTCGAGGTATTAGTAATGCCAATGAAGCAAATAATCACTAATACCATTGTTAGAAAGCTTACTGTCACATACTGCCAAATTACTTAGTATAGTGTCTATACTAAGGAAGGATCTACACTGTAGTATAGACAGTGTATCTATATTATCTATACTATAATCTATATCTGTATCTATACTATTATATAAAGCTGAAGAGTTTGTTTGGTTGAACGCGCTAATCTCAGGAACTACTGGTCCGAATTAAAAAATACTTTTTGTGTTGGATAGTCCATTTATCGAGGAAGGCTTTAGGCTATATAACATCACACTTAATTTCGATTTGCGTCAACTAGCGCCACCTGTCAGTGAAAAGTGACATTAAATATAATACTGGCATACTGCAGTGACAAAAAGTCTTATTTTCATCCCATCAGATGGCGCAAATAGCAACTGATTTTTTAAATTTGTTTTTGCGAAAAGAAAATATATGAGTAATTATTATACAATGATAATAATTACTCATATATTTTCTTTTTCAACGCGGACGAAGTTGCGGGCACCAGCTCGTAATATTATAATGAGGAAAGATTTGATTGTTTGTTTGCATTGAATAGGCTCCGAAACTACTGGACCGATTTGAAAAATTCTTTCACTGTTGGGAAGCTATATTATCAGCGAAGTAACATAGGCTATATTTCATAAAGTTAGGCGGACGAAGTCGCGTGCAACAGTTAGTACTAAATATATCTGCGCCCTTAACTCAAAAGTATCCCTTTAATTTGATGTAATTGCTTTAGGAGCTGGTGTGTGCGCGGACGGTTGTTTGCGCGCCTTGGAGGAGCAATTGCGTGCAGCGAGTGAATTCGCGGCGCGGCAGCGCACTGAAATGGACACACTGCGAAGCACATGTGATAAACTCCACGCGGTATGTTATTTTCTAAATGCGATGTAGGACGGCAGGCAAGCTGACGGTCCGCTTGATAGTAGCTGGCTTCTGTCGTTAAAGGCTTGTCTGGACTACTTTCCTAATTTAGTACAGTGACGAGAAATTTAGTAGTTAAACTAATCGCTACTGCCCAGAAATCGTTCGCATTACTGTCGAGAAACTAGTTTAGCCGGTGAACCGCTCGCGCTACTCGCCCAAAAATTAGAATAAAATGGATTGACTCGACTAAACGTGTTTAAATACCAAAAAATTAGTCCAGTAGATTAGTAAGTAATTTTGTCGTCAATCCATTTTGTTCTATTTTTTCGGGCAAGAAGCGCAGGCCATAGACTAGTTTAGCCAGTAGCAAACTAGATTTTAGTCGAGTTCATTAGCTGCCACAAAAATTTCGTTTCGCTGGAGCGAAGCAAAGAGCAAGCTCTAGAGGCAATGGCGAGAAGGATGGGTGAGGAGCAAGGTATTTTATATTGGTGTGGTCGTATAGGAGGCGTGCAGTGCTCGCGAGTACGGACGCACTTTGCATTCGCGGCTGCAGGAAGCGGAGCGCGAGGCAGCAGAGATGCAGGACTTTCTCACCGCCGAGACGAGTGCGCTCTCCGATTCATTACGAGACGCCGAAGCGGAGCTTGCCACGGCCAAGGCGGATCTTGATAAAAGGTTTAAATTATTTTATATACATGTGGTTCTTCGTAATACAAAGAAAATTATTTCTTATATATTTCTTATGTTTTCTTATAAATATCTTTTCCAAAGATCGCAGTAATCCGCAGCTGCGTTGTTGAATTCGCGTCTCACCGATTCGTAGTTTTGTGTTGGCCCTAAATTATCAGCATTATTGGTGTTAATTTGATCAATTATTAAGTCCACCGTGATGTGTCGGCAGACGCGCGGAGTGCCGTCAGCTGGTGCGTATGTGCGAGCAGAGGCGTCAGGAGGCGCTGGCGGCGGCGGCTCGCGCGCGGGCGGCGTGCGGAGCGGGAGGCGCGGCGCGTGCGCTGGACGCGTTGGGCCGGCGGCTGCGCGCGCTAACCACTGCCGTGCTGCGCGCCTACGACCTCCCGCCCGATCGCCTGCATCCACCGCTCTATCACAACGCCGCCTTCAGCCGCAGCGACAGCGGTGAAGCGCTGACCCCAGATGAAGAGTGCCGCGGCAGCGGATTGCTCGCAGCGCTGAATCGTGCGCTGCGCTCAGCGCCGCCGGTCACCGCCGCCGCGCCTGCACCCTACGACGAAGACCGCTCGCATGCCTCCGAGGATAACGACAACTCCGCCGATCTGCTCGACTCGGAGACGGAGCCGTGTCTCGTTACCGATCCGGGTATGTCAGATTGTTCTTTAAATTCTTGTTCTAAGACTCAACAATATTATTGTATTTTTAACGTTTTAACCACGGCTCATGTACATACGAGCAGCAACTTTATCAAACTTACAAAGCTCTTTTAGTTTTTACACACAAGTGCTAACGTTGCAAAGCTTGCATGGGCCAGTTCATGATTGCCCAGATTTACTAGACTATGTTTGAACAACGAGGCGGTTGAACTTTTTCATAAGAAAGTGGTTAATGTTTTTAGAATACGCGGAGGAGTGGTGGTCGGGCGCGGAGGGCGGCGAGGTGGGCGCGTGGTCGGGCGAGGAACTGTCTCCGGAGCGCGAGTCGTGCGAGGAATCGGTGTCGGAGCGCGACTCGCTGCGCAACCTGTCGGCGGCGATCGTGCATCGGCAGCGTTCGGAGGCGGAGGACGCGGAGCGCGGCTCGCTGCTGGACCGTGTACTGGCGCTCGACAACAGGCTCTCGGAGCTGGTGCGCGCGCTGCGTCTCGCGGCCTCCGCCGCCGCTAGCGACAGCGACGCTGACGCAGTCAAACTCGCCACAGCTCTCAAGTACGAGAATCACTTTGTTGTTCCAGCAATCACTGTAGCGCTATAGGCATGGACACACAGAATTGAAAATCTTATGAAACTTTCAAAAGTTGAAATTTATTGCATTTTGGCGTAGGCTTAAAAAGTTGTTTAGAATGTACGGACTTGGAAAGTTCTTTTTTATGTAACTGATCTTTAAAAAATACAACCCTTTTGCAAGTCGGTAATCGGTAAATGCGATACGATGAATGACTTATTCTAGATAAGCAAAACTTAAACGACTCTTGCGGACACGCGGAGATCCGTCGCGAGTCGCGACGATACGCAGGCGGAAGAATAATAGTCCCGTGGAGATAAACTCCCCACGAGTTGGCGCTTTACTGAAGTTTCCGGCGTAAAGTTATTGTTGAGTTAATATTTCGTCCGTTTCCAGGGATCGCATAGAGGTGACGGAGCGTAACGTGGCGGACGTGGTGGTGCGCAAGCTGGCGGAGCTGGACGCCGCCAAACACATGCTCGACCACTATCGCCACAACGTTGAAGTGAGTCCACTCTCCATACTGTTACTTCTTCTCAAAAATATCGATACTGCTCTTGAGGGTCTCTTTTGGCATAAGTTGAGTTTGAAATAAATAGTCCGGTCTATAGCACATAGACTTAAGAAACACTATTTGTGCGTATTTTATTTCGTAGGACTAATTTAAACATGTCAAAATGAAATTAATGTTATATTATTTGACAGAAAAGTCGAAACTAAAACGATATTCTTACTACTTAAAAATTTTAATATTATTGAGTCATATTATAACTATTTATATGATTAATTGGACCGAAGAGAGAAAGTTTAAAATAATCCTAGTAGTTTATTATGTAAACTGTGTTGTATGTATGTATCTATAAGATTAACGATTAATTGTGAATCGCGCAAATATTTAGTTAGTGCCGTTAACTGGTTTAATGTGATATGAAACAGGTATTTACACGATTCAGGCCCTGTTTGGCGATCTCGAGTCAAGAATAAACAAACGAGGTTAATATGTTGGTTAATATATTGTACTGCGCGAAGGCAATTCACGCTTGTAGGGGCACCACACGACACGCTCGATACATTCTCTCCTGTATGACGGCACTATGTAACACAGTTTTGTGCTTAATTTTGGTATCAAATTGCGTGTACAATGTATATTATATAAATACTTCAGTGAACGCATCTAGTTTGGCATAAAATACCAGAAAAAATTATTTTAATTATTTTTACAGCTAAGTAAAAGTTAAATAAGTTAGTACAGCAAATAGATGAATAAATTATAAGTGATTTTTGTCCTGTCTGAATGAATATCAATCACTTGTAACTACGATGTATAAGCAAACAAGGACTTATTTTACATTTTCTACGTACTTAGTGTTATTTTGGATAATTTGAATGGATATCACATGTAAATTTCTGTAATACTGTTTACAATACAACAATTTCTGTGACGTTGTATATATAGATGATGTGTTAACGTGAACTTAGAAAAATTAATCAATTAAATTGAGATGGTTTCGTTTATGGTATATCTGTAAAAACATACATACATTATTTAATATATTTTATGCCGAATATGTATACAGTTTATTTGAAATATTTTTTTTTCTGCTTTTATTTACTATGACATAAATATAGCATATATGTATTCGTGTATGTAATAATGCTTTTGTGCATGTACAGGAGAGAATGTATCTATAAATTCACTGGAATTTTAGCTTCCAAATGCTTATTTTTACATTGATCGGCAACGTAAGCACCATCTGTACATAAATACACTAAAAAAGTTTCCTTGTACATACAGACAGTTAATTGGGCAAAGGGATTTGTAAGTGAAGTATTCAGGGTAGATATTTAAAATACAAGAAAATTTACACTATTTACAAATCCAATGTACCTTTGATTCTTATAAGATTTCACCATTTAAGAAAAAAAAAAATCATTCAGTATAAACTTTACGAACTTTTATAATGTCTACTTCATTTTATTAAATTGACGTTTAAAGTTGGAATAAATTTATTTGTGACCTCTATCTGTCTCTGCCGCTCGTACACAAATATGTTCCCTCTCGCTCCCACAATAACTGTGACAAAAGAAATCGAATGAGGCGATTTCAGTTAAGTGAAATTGTTTTGTATACTCTTGTTTATCTAAATAGATATTCAGATTCACACAGTATTTAGGTACAACTGTGACTTGATTTTTAAACAACATTTTTAGCAAGCAGTATTTAGCAACATTTTTAAATGGGGCATTTTCATTTGAGATAATTCTAAATAAGAAATTGTAGTTATGGCGTTCCATTTAACACATATACAATTATATTTACTTTGTATGAGTACCGCAGAATATTGTGATTTTTTTAGCTTTGCGAGGTTACAGTACTGCTTAGCTAATAATTAAACTATTTAGACAAATTTATCGCAGTAAAGCGGTTGCTAAGTGCTAAATAACAATATATTTTTTTCACGTCTTAATATATATTAATGGGAGATTTAGTATTGTCGCTAAATAAAAATATTTAGCTTGTAATTTTAATATAATAGTAATGTTTATTGTGCACAACTAAACTATAGGTCGTGAGTTAATTGTTGTGATGTGTGTTACAGACACTCAAAAAGCAACTGGCGGAAACAGGTGAAGAAGACGATTTAGAGTTGATAGAAGAGGTATATATTAAGTGCTTTATTTATTTTTATGTATTGACATGGTTTAAATATTATTGGATAAGATTTCATTTAAAAGAAATATGAAAAATTAAGCAGTAATTAATGAACCAATAATTAATGAAATTGATAATCCGATGAACTAAAACGGGAAAACGTTTATGTGGATAATATTTTTTAAAATATATTTTTAAAGTAAATGTGACTGTAGTCCTTGTGAAATTGCAGGAGGTGATGTCGTGCAGTGAGGAGGAACGTCGCGCGCGTTACTCGGCGCTGGACGGCGCACTGTCGGCTCTAGCCGGAGGTCCTTTCGCGGCGACGGCGTGGCCGCGACTGGCGAGCGTGCACGCACGCCTCGAGAGGCTGGCGTTCGCGCTCGCCTCCGCCGCTCCCGCCCCTACCCCCGCCCCTCCTTCGCCTCACGCCCACCTGCCTGCCGCCTCCACGTCTCACCCGGCGCCGCTCCACACCACCGCCTGAACAATATTCACTCCGGACCGGTTGACGGTGTCGTTTGAACTGACACCATTTTCCCTCGAGAGTTTAAGATATTTTTTCTAATTCAAGGGAAAGTTCGACATTAAAGTATAAGAGAAAACATATGTAAAATAGCGACCCCTGCAGGCGGGAGTACCTTGGTCGTATTCCTTATACAGACCTAGACAGTATTTACTGCTTACTAAATTATCGATTATTACGAAATTATTTGTATTTACAAATGTAATAAAATTGTTCCTTGTTGTCTTGACCAATGCGATCATTGTAGGACAATGACATAACCTAACAAGGTTTGAAAAGTAACTATAATATGATATGTTATCTGTACTTTTCATAGTGTAAGCGCACAATAAGTAACCATACTTACAGTCAGTCAAGTAAGACCGTGGTCGTGTTAATTTATAAAAAAAAATATTTTATGAAACTTTCATATTTATACATTGTACACATTACAAACAATGATGCAATTTGGTCAATAATGTGTCCAGTCACCACCGGCGTCGATAATTGCCTGGCATCTCCGAGGCATGCTTTCTACTAATTTGACGGCGTATTCTAGTGGCAAGGATCTCCAGATCCGACGAATTTCGTAAGACAACTGCTTCAAAGTGTATGTGCGTCTTCCACGAAGCTTCTGTTTAATATATGCCCACACATTTTCAATAGGGTTTGCATCGGGCGACTGCGACGGCCAATCCAATGTAACGATGCCAGATTGAGTCTTCCACTGAGTACAGAGCTTGCTGCGGTGTTTAGGATCGTTGTCCTCCTGCAGAATCCATCTTCATTTTTTGTGATGAACCATCGTTTGGCAGATGGCAGTAAAGCCTTTTTGTAGATTTTTATCATTTTCTCGGCATTTAGGTTGTCAGTAAAGAGGTACAAAGTGCCGAATCCCTGCTTTGAGAAGCAGCCCCAAAGATGCACCTTTATTCCATGTTTTACGGTCCGCTGAACAAGCCTATTGGTGGAAGTTGACCAGGCTCGCGTGAGGACAGAACGTGCCCATATAGAACATTCATCAGTAAAAATGACATTTTTAAAATCTCTATCAATATTCTCATGCGCCCAAGCGAGTCGCTTTGTCACATGTTTTTCAGTCAACAGAGGCTTCTTCATTGTGTTGCGCCATTTTCTAAGATCATGAGTACGAAGAAGGGTTCGGATAATTTCGTAGGATATATCTAAACCTTTTGCCATTAATTTTGCTTGTCCTTGCCGCAGTGTTAAAGCAGGATTCCGCGAAAACAGATTCACTATTCTTTTTTCATCTTTTTTGTTCACTTTTCCTATCGAACCACGTTCTGGTAAATCATCGACATTTTTAGCCACTTTATATCGCTGTATCCACTTCTGTACAAATGCCTTCGACTTTCTCATATATTTAGCAGCCGCTGATTGCGACATTTTGGGACCTTTCGGGTGGATGCAAAGGAACACAGCCTCGTAGCGCGACGCATACTTAGCACTCATGGCGTTAACGTGATTCTCTTTCAAAAGATCAACGACAACTGAACCTTTGTTGACAATGCATCAAGGACAAAGCTTCCCTCTATCGGCTCGCGAAGGAATTAGAGCGTAATCTTTCATTAACTGTCGGTAAAGTCGACCACGCTCTTACTTGACAGACTGTATTTTGGTTCACTGTGGGTTCTCCTCTAAACAGCCGAGACTTACTGTACGATATTATAGCAAAAAATGTCACGAAAGTAAGCTACAGGATTGTTGCGGATGCAGAATTTTTAATACCCGCGAATTATTAAATTTTTACTAAGAAATCAAAATCAAAATATTTATTTATCAACTAGGTTTTTCCAAGGAACTATTATGATTGCATTATAAATCAACTTATAACAAACCTATGATTATAAAGTCTTATGACCATATAAGTAATTAAACTTTTAGTAGAAATTTAAAAAATATATATATAAAACTGACACAGTTTCATAATTCATCCTGGAGAAAGTTGCGAGATTTAGAGCTTACGGAAACTGGTACGGTTACGGATGTCTAAATCGAAGCGAAAGTTCCGCATTTTAGAATATCCGCAACAACCCTGTTGGGCTGCTATGTAAAGCGAAATCGTAATGTCGCAAGTTGCATGGTCAGGGTGAAAAAGATGTTTTACAGTAATATGTTCAGTAACACTGTTTTCTTACAATAATACTGGGACATTGTATTTTAATCTAAATTGTTGTGACGAATTTGGTCCGCTTGAAACGTACACAAGTCGACCTACAGTTTTTTTTTGATTCACAAACGAGATCTTAAAAAATGTATTTAAAAAAAAATGTCGTTAATATAATTTAGGGCTGTTTGGGGGATGCATACACACACCTGTTTTCCCGAGACGTGAGATATGAAAAACTCATAATTAATATACCCAGTGACTACATAAAATAGTTCCGAAATTCGATATAAGATTGACTTGAAACAGTGACAATCTACGAAGTGAAATTAGTATGAAGAAAATACGAAAAATATTATACTTAGATAAGAGTTAATAATTTGAAAAGAATGTAAAACGAAAGTTAAGAAGAATTATGAATAAATAACTATTAAGCGATCGTAGTTAATTAATAAATCGTAGTGTCATTATTAATTAATAAGAAATGTCGAGCTTATATGCAATACATTATTGATGCGATCATCACCCGTCTAAGAGAGAGCTCCGTCCCATACGAATATTTCATTTGCATTGTGCACGTATTTATTGATTTAACTGCTATTACAAAACTGACAAATACGTAACTGCTCTTAACAAATAATTATGCTGTAAATAGTTTTAACAAGTCAAAAACAAAATCTGTATATAAGGTTTATGGATATATCTGAGACTAGTTCTGCCAGTAGATTTGCCAGTAGAGTTACCAAAATCAATTATTATTATTTTTCATGGACTACCAATTTATAATTTATATCTTATTTCTTTTGATGTGCTATTTGATTTTTTTTTTTTTGTAAATACCCTGTCTCTCTGATTGGTCAAATACACTATAACTAACCTTCTAGTGTTAGTAATATCTGTAGATTTTATTTCCTTTTTTGTAATTGACTGATTTCAAACACAGCTAAAATCTATTACGTTCTTTTGTAGATGAAGCACGGGAAATATTTTTTTAACTACTAGCTGAACCTAAGTAGCGCGCGCGACTGGACATTGCTTTTAAATATAATAGTTTTTTTATTTAGCCTAAGTTACTCCTTATAACATCAGCTATCTGCCAGTGAAAGTCCCGTCGAAATCGGTCCAGCCGTTTCGGAGAAACATGTATAAAATTGATTCCAATATCGAATCGATTTCATAAAATGCAACGCTCTCTATAGTGACATGTATAATAATTTTATATGCATGTCATATTAAGTTTTTTTTTTTTAAATTAAGATATAACTAATTTTAAAAAAGAAAATCTTCACCGCTTCCAATAATTTATGATAATAATACAATGTCAATTTTATTAATGTTTAGTGAAATGAGTAACTGAAGAACAGTTAATTAATAAGAAAGGTTACTGTATTAATTTTGTGAAAGTGAAACGAAAAATATTTTTAATGGTTACTTCCACTTATTGTTTTTTTTTTATCTCTCACTCTCTCTTTCTCTCTCTTATCTTTTGTAAAAGTAACTCGTCTAATTTTTGTTATCAAAATATACTCTTCTGCCAGTAAAGCAATATAAATTGTTATTTTATATTTTATATATGTTTATACATGTATTTGCTACAAGAATATGAACATAAATCGTATGTTTAGTGAAAAAAGTGAAATTAAAGTATGTTTTTGGGGACCTCTGAGAGAATTTCTCGACATGAATTAAGAACTGGGACTAAAATGATCTCAAAACGCCTTTTTATACTAACAGAAATATACTATTTTCTTCAAGTATCCTAGTGCTTGCTTGCCTTTGTTTATATTATTAAATTTGGATGGTACATACGAGTCTATATTTAACTATATTAAAGTCTATATTAAAATGACTGTTTAAATTGACTGTAAAGTTTTATTTTAATTCACTTAATTTGCCATCTATGATCTTTTGTTATACTAATTTTACTTATTTCCATTCCTAAGTGCATTTAAAATTGATAATTCAATCACGTTTATCAGTAATTATTTTTGTTTGTAAGATATATTTTTAAAATAATAATTTGTGTCTACAAGATCGTACATTTTTTTAAATGAACCTTTTTTTTAAGAAGAATTTAAAAGTATACCTTTAGTGCCATTAGTGCTTAATCAACAATCAAAATGCTGATTTGTAAATAAATTAAAATTTATGTTAAATTTATAGCAAAAAGCAAATTTTTTTTTTCTTTATGATTTCCAAACTAAGCCTTGATTGATATATGACAATTAATGAAATGTATTATTCTTTGTTTAATGTAAATAAATAACTGAATGATACAGTTTATACAATTCTAAATAATTATGTATGTCTAGTCAATTCTCTGTGCAAAACGATCAATACAATCAATTAAAAATATTTATGTAATATTATGTACTTTAATTAATTTTACACTGTGGCAATATTGTTTCAGTATATCGTATGCTATATTAAAATTAAGCAAAATTATTAATCAATGAGACTGATATTGTATTTATGTGTTGATTAAATTTGTATTATTTGGTCATGTTGGACTAATATTTTTTTTTACAATTGCCAAATCAATATATTTCGATTGGTGGCGAGCACTTATCTATCAACACGCTTGTTACTATAGTAAAGCCAAGGAGACACACACAAGCAAATAATGTAATCAAACCAGGGGCCCTAGTCAAAGTAACAATTTAAAACGATAACGAAATTTGAAATCAATAAAATGTATGGGATTGACATATGCCGTCACTAAATCACGTGATACATCCCATACATTTTATTCTTTCCAACTTCGTTATCGTTTTTAAAATGTTACTTTGACTAAGGCCCCTGGCCTTATAAGAAGCTTACACGAATATAAAAAGCTTAAAAGTGTGTTTACATTTTTTGCGTTGTCTCGTTGCCCTTGCTTTACTTAATTTGACTTATTTGTCGCAACATTGCTTGTCATACATCACAGGAAAGGAGTTTGTTTCGACAGAATTTACCCAAATAGAAGCTTACTGCCTTAAATAAGTAGAAATGCTGTTAAATCGAGCCATAATCAAAATAAAGAGGCATTGAACTCAAATGCTTTGCGTAACATAACAGTACAAATGTTAGCTAAACACTGGTCAGTCCATTTCACGTGCTTTCAGGTGCCAAGCAGATTTATTGACATGTTAATGAATTTAATGTATGTATGTATTCAATGTACCTAAATCACGATCAAATTAATGTGGAATCGATAGAATGTTTAAATCCTTCAATGTATATGTAAATAAGGTGTAAATAAAAATTTGAGAAATTATAAAAATCTTTTACTTGTCTGATTTCTTTAAGTGAATGCAACTTTTTTATTTTTTTATATGGTCAAAATTTTTTTTGATATCATTTGCGGGTTTTCTCCAATTTTTCTCTTCACAAGAACTTTCCTATGTGCTTTGTATTCATGTATGTTATGTCGCTATGTGGAAGTGTTAAGCCGCAATGATGACCATACAGGTATAGGGGCAGTAGGTGAAACATCCCCGAAACCGTAAACGCGTTGGAAGATGTATTTAAGACGCTAGACTAAGATTCGCAAGGAGTTAAGACGGTATAACAGTTTTATAACTGGATTTATAAAATATTGTGGTATTTATGAGCGAAAGTAAATGCAAGCAGAAAAGTGAGAGAATTTTCATTGGTCTTCGACATTATTAGTGCCCTACTATGCGCATCATATATGCAAATCGATTCTTAAGGAGTAAATTTAAAAAAACGGCCATATTCTTAAAATTTCCCGCTTTAATTGTCAGTTGTCATTTTGAAGCTCGCTTACATTGACAGTTTGATAATCACCTTCCTTGCACCATTTTTAGTTTTGACAAGTTTAGTGTCATGATCATATGTTTTCATTTATACTATTCAATAAATTTCTCTGATATGATAATTTCAATAATGTTTGAAAGTATGCTGAATTATGAATAAAGACTTCAGGGAGAAAGATGAATAAGATACGTTCAATTCAATTCAAACGTGTTTAATACTTCAAATCATTAGCACGTATAAACAAACAAGTGGAAGTACATTGCGCAATAAATAAGGATATTTACAGCTATATAACCTCTTCATAACATATTTTTGCTAAAAATGTCGAAAGAAAATGAAAACCAATCAACTGAAAAGCCGCCGAAAGTTGAAAGTACAGAGCCAAAGAAATCAGAAGCTTGGGGTTATGATTTGTATCCGGAGAGGCGAGGCACTTTTAAACCTAAAATTGGAAATATTTTAATAGGTAGAGAAGGAAAGGAGAATATTGATAAGTTAAAATGTGAACAGAACGTGTTTGACTGTATTAAGACTAGTAAGTAAATAAATCTTTGTAAATAAATTCTAGCTATTGCAAAGTTAGGCATATAAGTTACTTATTGTGATAAATTTTCTATTTCCATACAATTATACAATATTTTTACCTCTTTCATTACTTTAGAATAAATTTTATTATCATCATCATCTCAACCATAGGACATCCCCCCCATAATTTTACCAATAAGATCTGCCAGAAGCAGCCTGGATCCACCGTCAACCTGCCCTTATTAGATTTTCTCTTCACTTTGTGGGTGGACACCCTATGCTTTGCTTGCCAGTCTGTGGCTTTCACTCGAGAACCTTCGGGCCCTACTGGCTGTTAGCTCTCCATGCTATGTGTCCTGTCCAATGCCACTTTAACCTACCAATCCACTGAACTTCAGGAACTTCATTTGTCTACAGATCTCTTCATTCCTGATTTACTTAGAGTTAACCCTAAGTAAAGAGCTCTCCACATTGCATGTTTATCGACATTGAGGTTTCTTACGAGGGCCATAGTTAACGAGACCATGTTTCAGCACCATAAGTCATCATTGGCAACACACTTTGGTTGACGAGATTTGTTTTTGGAGAAATTTACAAGCCATATACTAAATATCAAAATGTTATTTCAGGTCCAATTGTGAAAGTTATGATGGCAGCACTCAAAAGTTCTGGTTGGTAAGTATTATCCCATTGTTATGTGATTTAAATTGATTATATTGATAATACTTATAAAGCATAAATGCAATACCTTTTTTATTTAAGCTTTTTGAAAAAGAGCACAAATTATACTTAAATATTTTTTTCTAATTAGGATTATTTTGATGTATTTCCCATCTCATTATATTCTTGTTTAATAGTTGTTATATTCATCCAACTTGTTTCCCACAATGACATCTACGTATTTTCTTTGTCTGCCCACTCTTGTCTGTCGAACCTCATTATACTTTTCACTTTTCTCCATGGCATATTGGCAAGAAATAATTTTACTTTATATATTTTTCGTTGCTTAAACTGAAGATATGGAAAATTGTTGAAATCAAGTATTATTGTTTTCATTTTTACCTTTTAAGAACTCTTTTTTTGTATATTTTAAATTATTTATGTCTGATTACATATTTAAGTCTGATCAGATCGAACATCTGGTCATATCAGATTCAATCTTGAGATAGTTTGACCTGATCTGTGCAAGGAAAATACCTAGATGTAACTAAATTTTCTTCTTTTCCAGTCCCATTGATATCCGCAGACACATATCATGTGAGGTATGTGATTATTCTGTAAGTGGCGGTTATGATCCAGAGTTAAATCAGGTATGAATCAGTAAATTATTTGAAACACTATTTTTTTATGTAAATGTGTGATGGTTTTAAAAATTGCCTATGAGGTGGGATTTCTTCAATAGCCCTTGTGTTAAAAAAAAGAAAACAATAATGTGAACGAATGAAGTTTAATTCTCTTGGAATACATACACAAAATACAACAATATTGCTATTGAAATAATTTAGATTATAATTGAACTTTATGTTAGGTGGCTACGGCTACCGTTGCCTACAAATATCCTTAATGATATTTTGACACGGTACTCTCAATAGATCATTACAAATAAGATAGATATTGCAAAGAGAAATTGTTTTCAGATTGTTGTATGTCAAAATGTCTCTACAAGAAAATCGATGGTTCAAGGCGTGTTGGCCCACGAGATGATTCATATGTTTGATTTCTGCCGAAATGATCTGGATTTCAAGAACATGGAACACCTCGCTTGCACCGAGATCCGAGCGGCGAATCTCACTCACTGCTCGTTTATGAGCGCTTGGTCACAAGGAGATGCCTCATGGACCCGAATTAAGAAGGCTCATGAAGTAAGCTTTATATCACGTATTTTTATTATATTAGTGTACGCCCAATTCAACCATATTTCAGTCTCAATCTGTCAATCGTGTCATTAATTTTATTAATTGGCAACGTTTAATAATTCCTTGTCGACAATCTCAGTTTGACTGCATGCAGTCAAACAGAAGAAGTGTAGCTATGTTCTCTTTATGTAAAATATTTCAAATAATTTTTATAAAAACACACATAACACAACACAACACAACGGAACAGAGAATTTAAGGTTTACTAGTGTCAGTGACTTGGTCTGCGTTGAAAAATGAAAAATATAATACCGGCTGATAACTAAAGCCAGTCAATCTTTATCGCTGTGACGACAGTGGCGCCATCACAGCGATAGTGGCGCCCATTTTTTATATTTTAGATGATCTCTCGGGAACCTAACATTTTTCTAAGATAAAAAGTATCCTATACGTTAATCCAGGTAATAAACTATCTGTGTGCCAAATTTTATTTCCTGAACCACTGAACATATTTGAAAAAAAAAAACTTTCCAAGTTGCACTACAAATGTTGCTCTACGAAGAACACAACAAATGTTATTTTAAAGAAACTAATGAACATTGTGCTTCACTTTGATTACAGGCATTATGATTCACTTTGAAATAACTTGTTATCACTTCTTTTATTAGGTCTCAGTATCTTGTAAGTTTCTTGTTACGAACTTGGCTTTCTTTTACATTTATGTTTTTGGCGAGATTTACCTTTACCACAACAACTTTGAACGTAAGCAGCACTAGAAGGCAAAAAAGTTCTAAAAAGACCAATTAACAAATTTGTTCCCTTATTGCAGGATTGTGTGAAAACAAAAGCGTTATATTCTGTGATGGCCGTACGACAAATAGGAAAAGCAGAGGCCGTAGACATTATAGAAAAAGTTTTTCCCAAGTGTTACGCAGATTTAGAACCCATTGGCAGGAGAATAAGGAGGAATTCAGACGATATGAATCGTATATATAACGAAGCGTTATACTATGGATATAATTGAAAATGTTGCTGTTTAAAAATACTTGGTAGTAATAAGCAGATTAATGTAGATATTGGATTGTTAAAAATAAAACCAAAATGATTTAAAATAATGTCTTTTATTTCATTATTTTCATAGGGCACTTAATTCAAATAAGTAAATACCTAAGTATTGCGTAAGTGGACAAAAATTTTAATACTGTACCACTTAGTGTGGGTACATATTATTGCAAATTTAAAATCTATGTTTTAAGAGTGTAACCAGAGAATTAACTCTGTTTTTCTATATGTATGTACATTGGTAGTTATTTATTCATGGCTAAGCCACAAGCCACAGAAAAAAATTAAGAGAAAATTCAAAATCAATTCATAAGTAATGTTTTATGATTGTGCATTGATTCCCGTTAATTTTAGAGAAATGACTTGTCTTTTATCAAAGTTCTTAGTGCATTTTTTTATATAATTACATTTTTACGAAAGTACGGTCAAAAAGAGAATGTTGATCTCTTTCACACACCTTGAATTGAAAGAAACAATCGTGGATTTGTACGTCTATCTATGCAGACATTTTAGTAAGTTAATATTGACATGTCAATATAAATCTTAATACGATAGGTATGCAGACAATGGAGAATAGAGGTAAGGAGGACTAACTTATATAGGTGTTAAACTGAAAAACTGTCAAGCTTAACAACCATTAAATAGTTGTTTATAAATTGGCCAGTATAACGCTTGTGTAGCATTGATTGGTTGGGTAGTTTATGAAAGCACCGGAAATAAAATGCTACTACAGCGCCTCCTATTTAATGGTGGCCGACGGCCACTTTCTTATTTATAGGTTTTGTCCTTACCTTTATTCTCCATTAAGTTCACACAGAAAAGAACTTGTTGCGATGCAATGGAAATACCACTAATCACGTAAATTTGACGGTAGCCACATATTATGTTTTATCGTCTGCCATAAAAATTTATATGAAATATAAATTTTAATGATTTCATAGAAATTTTATGAAAGATCACATAGAAAGAACGTAACATTATAAGGCAGACTTTGTACAAAAATTGGTTCTTTGCTTATATAATCTTGGATATAAAGGAAAAAATAATCGTTGTCGTGTGACTAGTAAAGACAATGGAGACAAAACTAGTGGGCTTAGAATTGTTGATACTAAAAATAGTTTTAACTTTAACGTTAGGGGACCATGGTTTCTTCCAAGTAGTTTCTTACTTTCTTCCAAATTCAAACTTACCTACTTTACTGCTATTAAATGTATTTAATTTTAAATTGGTTTCAGGAAATAGGTTTCAGTAAATATTGTATTCATGTAATATACAACAAATACGTTTCTTAATCCAAATTTTAAATACATTAACATATTATGAAATGGCAGGCATGCTTTTGTATGCTAGAGTTCATTCCCCTAGCTTCGTCTTGACCCATTTATCTACCAGGATCAGCGATATTCTCACATAGCACTTGGTGTTACTGCATTGTAGATGCTTCTTTTCAAAGAAGGCACTTCATTAAGGCAAATCGTAGGGCAGGCCCACATCTTGCGAAGCCCAACGTAGACCATTTTTTTCAATACTGGCAATTTTGTATTAATTTGAATATATTGAAGTAGGTGTCTCGGTAGCGGCACAAACTGGTACGTATAGATCCCGACAAACTTCTTGGCACAATTTGGGCGTAGAGGGGCAACGGTTTACGCAGGTCCACTGGTGAACCAATCGCGAAACGTACGGGTCGACTGACTGATGAACAAATCGCGCGGACCCCACACTGGGATGTGGGTGGTGGTGGGCCACCAAAGAGACCTAAACTTTGAGGTTCGTTACGTTTTGTGCCAAGAAGTTTGCAGGTATCTTGGTTGCAATAGCTAGAGACCTGCGCAATGGCGCAGTCGCCTCGGGTTTAGTTCGGTCATACAGTTTTTAACTTTGTACACAGTACGTACCTTTGTATGGTTTTATCTACTTAAAAAATAGGCATGTACGACCTAAACAAACATTGATTTATTGCAATCAAAATTTTTAGTCATTAATGAATCCATTGTGAAATTAGGAGTAGGTTCCTATTTCATCTAAATAAAGGCACTTATTTTACATTTATATATCTACATAATCACTGGACGGTATATTTGTTATTTAATAAATTAAATAAATACCTATACTTTTTTAGCTCTATAGGAACACAGTGAAATATCAATTTACATAAATTTATGTTACATAATATTTTTACATCTTATTGAAATTGATTTTTTTATTTTAAATATAAATTTACTACAAAGAAGAATGGTACGTAGATTACCTTAAATTAAATTACAAATTGTCAATAAAAATAGAAGGGGTGCATGAAATTTTTATTATTGAATCTAGTTATCATTATTAAGCATGATTCACACAGTTTGTTGGGAGATCTTAATCATACCGGCTGTACGCGTTCGGGGTTCACACTATTAATACGTCGTAAATCATTAATCGACTAGCTTTCGTCTAATATTTACAATAATACAAATTATACACAATAAAAATAACACACCGATCACTTGCGAAGGCATGTCAATGTTCGATTTGTATACAGTCACTTATACATGGCTCGGTGCGCTTCACTGAGGTATGTTGTCCAGTAAATGATGGAAAACAAGAAGAAGCACATAGGGAACACCATCAGCGCGTACTTGTCCAGTGCCCCGTGTTGGGCGCCACAAAACATGACGCCACGATCGACGCTGCTGACGAACCGGGCGAGCAAAGTCCTCGTGCCCGGCGGCGGCATCGTCTCTATAATCGGCGAGTCCTGGACAAATAGAATGTAATTCTCACTTTTATATTTAATAAGTTAACCCGCGATTTTTGATAAATCTTTTATTCAATTAAATCTTTCAAAATGTAAACAATTTATTAAGTAGAAATAACAATAAAAACTGAGAAAATAACGACTTCGTTTATACCTAACGACAGATCGGTTACAACAACTAAGTGGCAAGGTTCGGAAAACGAACCAATATTATATTGATTATAACGACTATTCGTTTATAACGACCAATTCTTTAGTCCGTACAAGGTTGCTATAACCGATTTTAATTGCATTTACTTCTAATGCAGTCCCACTAAATTTGATTATAATTCGCTCTAGAATTAATTCAAGGTATAGGTATCTTAATTACATATTAGATGTATTAGATATAATATGTTATAAACATACTTATTAATCTGACACAATAAATTAAGGGATAATTCAAAATCTACAAGCTATAATTTTTTTGTTGTGAATTTTAAATTTAGATGAATACGAAAAAGAAAGGACTACCAAAATTCGTACCTATCTACCAGCGTGCTAGCAGCCAAAACAGAGACTAAGTTTTAATAGTATTCATAACTACATAATATTCCAGAGAGAGCAACTTAACTCTACATTTTTACGCATGTTTTTATAGAAAATCTAGCTTTCACCGCTGCTTCGTATGTGTGCGTCACCTTTTCTTAGACATTTTTTTCAACATTTGATTGATTGTTCATATATATAATATTGTTCATATAATATAACAACTTTAAACGAAAAGTCTTGTATAATTATATAATATCAATAATTTATTTCGCAAATCTCGAAAACGTAGTCTCCCAGACCTGGCTATAGTCTTGTGGGGAAGTTCGCGTATGGAGATTTTTTTTCAGGAAACTTTAGTAGGAGTTTTAGTAGGTAATAAGTATTTTAGATTGATAGATATCCGCTATCTCGACATTTTCCAGTTTTTATATGAACATTTTTTTTAATTATTTTTTCTTTTTTCGAAAAATTTCAATTTTTTTTCGAGTGGGTATTAAATGAAAGTGCTATTTGAGCTGATATACCACACAAATACAATGGTTATTTCGTAAAAAAAAAGTTTTCAAAACACACTAAGTTTGGGTTTTATACATGACGGGAAACGGCTGAATGAATTTTTAGAAAATATACGCCAAATGACTCACTATATCTCTTCATATCTAACGTAATAAAAGTAATTCGGAAAATATTAGATTACTATTTGTTTAAAATCATTTTTTTATATAAAAAAAGATAAACTCCATTATGGGTTCAATACATTACTCACCATTAAATTTAATGGAACAGCGTATTTTTTTTATAAATAAATAAAATAAAATTTTGGTTAATAGCTTTTATGTACAGTGTAGCATAAGTTATCTATCTACCACTCGGTGCAAACTTCTACCGCGAATTACCTTATGAAATGAACTCGACTCACTTCCAACCTTATTTTTCTTCCAATTCTTTTTACTCGTAGGTGATAACTAGAAATTAGTTTTTAAATTTAGAATACCAATTAGCCGGGTTTTTAATGCCTTAGACTTATTAAAACAATTGCAGATGCAACGAACGTTTGTCGTACGCTGTGTTAGATATAATACGAATATAGGTAAACGATAGATAGATATTATTTAGTGATTGTTATTTAAAAATATTTTTCCACAAAAAAAAAAGAAGAATAAAAATACCATGGAAAAAATGTCGCATTTAATTAGTATGACGTCGTACCCGATTTATTGCGTAACGACTAGGTACATCCAGTTTCGTCTGCCAATGTTAGAAGTCTATGGCTTATTAGTTTTTCTTTTAAACATTTCAAAAGGTATTTATAATTTAAACAAAGATTCCTAATTAGATAATATGCGTGAATGAGTGAATTTTGCTTACCCTTTGTATGGTCTGATGTGAGAACTGTTGCTTGAGTCCGTCGTCTTCGACGCTAAGAGTAGGAGAGAACATTCCACCTTGAGGAGTACCCGTCACTGATGTGCTTAATCGGGGCTGTTGAATGTAAAACAAGAAAATTATTAGGAATTTTTGACTTAGATACCTTTTTAAATTTGCTTCCATAGTGGGAGGTAATTAAAAATAGTTATGATATACGAATTCGGTTAGCTATTATCTATCCATCGAAATAATACCTATATCTTTGATGAAAAGTATCTGTTGGAAAGCCTGGATCTGGAGAGTACTGGCAGGGCATTATGGCCGCAGAAGAACCTTACTGTCTTACAGAAGACCACCATAACAGCATTTGCGCTGTTGTATTTCGGTGAGTGAGTAAGGGGTGCCAAGGCGCATTTCCCTATCTCTTCCCGATACCTTATTCTAAATCCACCTACCAACAAGTAGACCGACAGTCTGTCTGTCAACATAAAAAAGTAGAATTCAAAAATTAGGTATAGTATAGGTAAAATAAAATTAGGTATAGTAAAAAAGGTATAGCCGGACTATGTACCTACGCGTAAAATAAAGGTACCTACATAATTTTATTAGGAACAATTAGATAGTAAGTACATATTTTTCTTGGCAGCACCTACTTATAGTCATCTGTCATAGTGAGCCACTGAGTCACAAACGGTGGTGGCTGAAAATCAGCGCTGCAGGTGCTTGTCTAGCATCTCAGCACAATACGAGTCACTGCAGCGAGGACACACACATCTTTAACCTTTTTTTTATTAATTTCTGTCTTGTTGTTTTTTTATTATGTTCGTGTCTGTGTTGCGTGCAGTGAATAAAACTTTCTTTCTACCTGATTTTTTTCTTATATTACAGAACAACATTTAGAGTATTATAATATTTTTCAGGATACACTTTTCCCTACATCCTACAATACTAAAAGCAAGGATAAACAAATTATATCCTGACGTAAGTAAGTCATCTGTTTGTCGCGCCAATAAGCACGGTGGATTAATCTCATTACCGCTAGGCAGGTTATGGATACCTAATATTATTAAGTAGATAACTAGTAGGTACTAATATTATAAACTCGAGGCTGGGAAAGTCTGTAAACAAATTTCGCACTGACGTACGAGATGTTCAGTTCATCCGAAAGCTCTCGAATAGTCAATCGCCTGTTTGATGGAACAAAATTGCCACTTTATGAAACTTTTCATCTGTTTTTAAGGATGAAAAGTTTTTAAGGATGAAAAAGGACGAAGGACGTCCCGACCGTTACATCTTCAACCGAAATGGAAGCTAAAGAATCTAAGAATGTTTACATAGAAATAAATGGCCACATTTGTGGTGTAGCCTCACAGAAATAGACAGGTGTAATGTTCAGGGATAAATTGTAATTTGGAATATCGTATCCGACGATACCACACCGTCCGCATACGTGCCATTAGATAAATTATACGAGTGAAGATTCTCCAATGTCGCGAATGTCGTGACGGGCGAAACGTTAAATTATACCCAATTAGCTAGAGGCTCGTGTGGCTTAAATTAGACATTTATTATTAGACAAGTTTCTTTTCGTCAAGAGAAGTAGAACTATTATTTTTTAGTTTCTATTGGAACGGCAAGAATTGGAAGAATAGATATAAGCAAAAAGCCGCGGAAAACAAACTATTTTAACACAGTTAAGTTCGACATCCTATATCTATAATATAAAAATGAATCCTATATCTATAATATAAAATAATATATAAATGTGTTGCTAAGCGCAAAACTCGAGAACGGGTGGACCGATTTTAATTCTGTCGTCACTCATGGATAGAGGGATAAATCAGGGGTTTTTATGTAAAAAAAAAGTTATCTATATATAAGGTTGATGATATAAGGTCGCTGTATACCTCAGTCTAAGTTTCTTCTCTAGCTTGTGAACCATGCAACGAATTTTTACAGTTTTTACTAACGGAAAGAGGGAAAATTTGTGTACATAATTTACAGAAAAAATTTGGATACGTGCGAAGCCGGGGTTCAGTCGCTGAAATAAGTTTTATTTCATACAATTTTGTGTGTAATAATTGCCGTAATATGACATAAAGTCAAAACTATGCAACATTACCGCTATGACTTTCGAACACTTTATCGCCATTGACGAAATTAAACTTAAGTGCATATTTATGTATCTTTTGCAGTTTATAATTCGGGTAGATGGCGCTTATTTTATACAAATTTAACGTCACTTAGGGTACCGCTCACAGAGCGTGACGGCGAGTGCAGTGATAAAGAAGTTTTCACTTAAAAAAAGCGTGAATAACGCATTCGTAACATGGAAGGCAATTTACTCAAAAAACGAACAGAATCCGAAACAAAGTACTGAAAACGTGGTTTTTGTACAGAACTATGTATCAGAATTGTATTATGTACAGAAGTGTAGGGTAGTTTAATAGTTTCTGACCTGAGAATGATTTACATGGAGAGGGGGTGGCGCTAGTTGCGCCAACTGAGTCAGCTGCGCAGAAGACGCCGCGCGGCGTATGTCGGCGCGTCTCTTACTCCAGCTCTTGTCATACCGTATGCCGAACAGCACAACGAAGTATTCCAGCAACGCGAGGAACACAAAGATGGTGCACGAAATCAGCCACACCTCGATACACTTAAGCTCTAGTGCGTCAGGTGAGTTTGTGCTGAAATATTCCCAGGCATATTATATCAATAATAGACACGTACCTATCAATTTAAGTAGTTTCGCCGTCATTAGGGCAGCCCGTATAGCGGCAGTAACCACCCCCTTACAGAAGACCACCCTGAAATAACAGCATGCGAGCTGTTGTGTTTCGGTGAGTTAATAAGGGATGACAGAACCCATTTCCCAATCCCTCATTCTTAGTTCTACTGTTTTCAGCAGCGCACTGCAGCACATGTGGAGTTGCTTGTGTTATAGGCGACGGTAACCACTTACTATCAAGTGGACCGTTAGCCTGTCTGAGGACCTTACAAAAAAAAAAACGAGATTTAATACGAATTTTGTCTGCATTTATGGAGTATTTTCGATTTCATATGTGGATAAGAAATATTTGTTACTAACATTATTTTCACTTTTTATAACGAGATCATCGAAAGACATACAAGTCCTATAATATACCGGACAAATGCATGCACAAAAGTCCTAAAGGTGCTTCCATATTAAATAACATGTTATATACCTAACTTTGTTGTATAACACATCTACATTATTTAGCATTGCTGTATAACACTGCAATATTATGACATTACTAGCTGTGAGCGCGACTTCGTACGCGCTGTAGTTCATTTTTTGAAAATACCTCGGGAACCTAACATTATTCCAGGATTAAAAGTATTCTATATGTTAATCCAGGTAATATACTATCTGTGTGCCAAATTTCATCCAAATCCGTTGCCGTTTTTGCGTGATTGAGTAACAAACATCCCAACATACAAACTCGCATTTATATCAAATATACCCTCGGAAAAAAAAAGAAATCCTACAGAATCTTATGATGATCCCTACACTACTCATCGGATTTAATTGCTAAAGTACGTAATTAGGTATACATATAACCTTACTTATTAAGAAACCAATACAACATTGTAACAGTATGTGTGTCAAAAGTTATACATATTAATATTATTAATAGCAATTGATTTTAATTAATTATTGTAATTATTAATTATAAGTAACCCTTTTACATACCTGACTGTGTCGAACATGGTCACCAGTGACAACAAAGTAGTCACCAATAACACCATTCTTCCTGGAACTATTTCTGGGATAACACAGAAACTGCCCCACGAGATGATGACAAATAATGAGGAAGGCAGATAGCTCTCTAACAGGTAACTGCGTAATTCCCGCGAGAGGATTATCTGAAGTCTCGCTGCGGAATGTTCACCTAAAATATATGAGAACAACCATTTACCATACAAATATCGTAGTTTAGGTTATGATTTCATAATAATATTAAACTTGTCTAAAGAGCCTATTGACAAAATCCATTTT
Organism: Synanthedon andrenaeformis; assembly: GCA_936446665.2. Lineage (NCBI taxonomy): Eukaryota > Metazoa > Arthropoda > Insecta > Lepidoptera > Sesiidae > Synanthedon > Synanthedon andrenaeformis. The sequence goes on along the minus strand of OW387780.2, from coordinate 10,374,990 downwards.
ATTTTATTTTTAAATAATTTACATTTTTTAATAAATGTCTAACATAACTGCAAGGCCATTTATTGGTCTTATTGTCCTATGAGGGCTATGCGAATCATACACAAAATCAACATACCAGTGATTTTGTGTATGACTAACAACTAAAACTTTCTTTTCAAATTTAAACATCAGGAAGAAGGTAAGCTCAGAACCTCAAGGTTCCGGTTTTCTGGATAATTTCTAACTACATAATATTTTCTTTACACCCAGTTCTAAGTGATCGAATCTAAGTGATCACTTTCATTACAAAATTATAAATCTTGTATGATTTTGTATGATATCATAATTTCTCTACAAAATCTTACAAGATATTGTAATATAAAATACTTATAGAGAAATATTATTTGGACTTCAAATAAAAAAGAAAAAAATTAAGAAATTGATGGCGAAATGATGATTTATTAAAACTTAATGCCTTCTTTAATTTTTGAATTGAATACGATCGTTTGCTGATGTATGAAGGTATAAGGAACGTACAGATTGAATAGATAATGTACAGATCTATATTAAATTACCTCTACTGGCTTCCATCGACTTATTAATAAAATTTATAACACGTATATAGGTACTTATAAAATCTACACTGTATCTATATATCTATTTATGCCAGAACTACATTCTAAATTTATGTCGACGCATTCACACTGTGCAATCTGTACAACTAAATATATTCGTATATAAAGTTTACAATAGCAGGTATAACATTTTATTGTTAAAAGTATTTTCATGCTGGGTGAAATAAAAATATATTCAAGTATCAAGCAATAGGTATAGAATATATAATAATATGTAGTTTGTAGTTACTATTTAATTTTTTTGTAATTTTTGATGAATATGAAATACTAGTCTAATTTTGCACGATATATCAAAGATTTAAATCTTTGCGATATATATCCCTTTTAGTCAGAAGAAAAAAATTAACTCGAAATTTATCTAGTGAATGTATTCAAAATCCCATAAATAATCTGCGAAGAATATATAACTGTTTTAATTTTTTTTTGTCGTGATTAAAAGGAGGAGACGGTCGAATGTAAAATGAAAAAGCAATATAAATGTTTATTCTTTTTATCCAATAATTACTTTAAAAAGAGTTATATTGAGTTAACTTTCCACTATTAAATAATGACCACTTAACTCTTATTATGTAGGTATTTCAATTTTAAAATGTCTACTTTTATAAATGCCGACATATTTAATTTTTTTTTTAATATATCAGAAATGTTTCACAATTCTATAGAATTTCAGGGCAAAACTTGTTAGGTCTAAAGAAACTTACCACTTTCTTTACGACCTATTTTTTTTTCTTTATATGCGATTTGTATAGGCTTAATAACTAAATAATTAAAATACTGTACAAATAAATAATTATATTGTATATACAAACAGCACGAGACACGAAACGACATACAGTTATCTAATTTATCATGCAGAACAAAAATAACACAACACAACATAAAACTACACATTAATGATGACATAGACCTGCTTTGCGCGTTGTCCATTATATGGTAGAAAATAACTACAATTTATAAGTAATTTTAACATGTAAGTAAAAGTTTTAGTTATTTAATTTATTTATTTCAATTATTAATTAATTTATTAATAATTAATTAATAATTAGAAACAGTATTATAAAAAGTAGACTTAGTTGTTTGTTGAAACTTTTAAACTAAAAAAATCATATTAAAATAATTAAGTAATTCTTTTATTCAAATTAGTTTTGGATCTTTTGAGTCATCATTATTATTATTTTTGGATTGAAATACCGGCACTCATTCTTCATCTTAGCATTTTATAGGCTTATGGATACAAGCATTTTATAGGCTTATACAAGGGACAACGGGCGACAAAATTGATGACGTAATAACTGGAAAATGTACTAGGTGGCGACTTACTAAGACTCCTATTAAACTTTCCTAAAAAAAAATCTCCATACGCGAACTTCTCCACAGCACTACAGCCAGTTACTGGATCAAACACTACTAGAAAAGCCTAATTTGAGGCGATATGAAATTATTAACCAACCTCGGAAATAACGAGAATAATATGCTAGACGCACAAAGTAGGTATAGAATGCTAGCTAGCGTGGAGCAACAACGCAGCGGTAGTATTAATTGGTTAGAAAAACCTTCATTGTATAACGAGGCGCAAACTTAAGCGCAAAGCAATAAATATACATTTACCTTCACCAAAATTGCGAATATGATTACTTTTGTCAGTAACGAACGTGACGACGTATTTGGGCAGACGAAATTGAGTGCGTTGGCTGGCTACCATACCGAGGCCCTGCCACGACGCCACCTCCCGCCACTCGAATCTCACGTCTTGGGTTGTGTACTTGTCTATAAGATGATTGGTAAAAATTGGTCTCACAATACATACTAACATTTAGCAACTAGCTTAATCCGACCACGCTTCGATGTGGCGTGCGCGGTGCTGGACACAATATGTACTATTATTTTTTATTTTTCAAAAATAAAAGTAGCCTAAGTTACTCCTTATAACTTCAGCTATCTGTCAGTGAAAGTCCCGTCAAAATCGGTCTAGCCGTTTCGGAGATTAGCCGGAACAAACAGACAGAGAAAAATCGTATCGGCATTTGCTACTTTTGATTTTGATTTTACGTTTTCTATTTTTGCAACTGACACTGGCAAAATCATCAGAGAAGTTCTGATGTAGCCAGAGTTTGCTCAAGCAATTTGCTTGAGCTGGTTTAATCATTACAGTCGCGACGCTCTCATCGCATGGCAAAATGTTATTTAACCAATAATTCTAGTGTGTCTATTTTAGTTTATCTTTAACCCGCGGAACTTGTTTGGTGGCGCTAACTATATTTATAAAATATTCCTTACTTTTGGGGAGTTATCTTGAATTAAATATAACTTACCTGCAGCGTTTAAAAAAGCATTGATTGTTCACAAAGATTCATATAATCACTCAGACAAAAAAAACACAATGACACCATCTTATTTTCCCCATCAACATTGTTGCTGTATCATTATGGAGGATAAAGATAGTTAAATTCTAGATTTACAAAAAGTTAAGTCTTAATGCGATAAAAAAACTGAAACATTTAGTATTTTTCCTGCAATTTTTCAATGCTTAAAATATCATAAACATATTTAATTTCTTTAATGATACGTTAATACTTACAACTACTGAAATCTATTGCACAGTTCTGTACGTCTAAAGGGTACAATACAAAATCCATTTCACATTTGATTGTGATTGTAGCACTGTAAAAAAAGAACATTATAATGTTATGAATATCTTCAGGATGTGTTTAAATGGTAATCAACACGCACAGAGTAAATATTCTATAACCATTTTAATCTTAAGAAAAAATGATTGTTTAGAATATGTCAGATTGAAAAGGAACCATGAATTTAATTGAATTCAGCACTTTGTGTAATAAAGAATTAATGGCATGTGTTGGAAACGTCCAAATATTATTGATAAGCAACTGGTGCTAAGCTGTCTTGTAAAAGCCTAAGTCTGCGATGGTGATATGCCATAGATAGCAATCTCTTCGCATCCTCATTGGGGTGCTCCAAGATTTTTTTCTTATACTATAGTGATGTTGTCAGAGAAGCATAGTGCTCGGATAAATAATGCCACTACAGGAGAATATAATACATACTATAGATATTTCTATTGCTATTGCAAGTAGGCAATAAATTGCGTGTCATATAAGGAACATTTTCATTATCTAGGGTGTGATTCATAAATTGGCCACAATAGCGCTTGTGTAGCATTAGTGTTTAATATGATTGGTTGGTAGACTTGGATGCGTAGTTCATGAAACCACCGTTAAAAATGCTACTACAGCGCCTTCTTATATATTTTTATAGTTTCTCATGTATAGTTTCTCAATGAACTATAATTGACCTGAACTTATTTTTACTTTTTTTTCAGATACTCTGTAATGTAAACTTTTGACAGCTCCAAGCGTGTTTAGTGTTGAGTTTTAGGACAGTGTGGGATGTTAATTGTTACATTTTTTTTTTCACTTTTAGTAGAAGTTGCAAACGAACCCAATACTGACTGACACGCTGCCATTACTGTAGAGTCTTAGGGACGCCATCTCTTGCAGCACAGACAGTATCTTCATCGTTTGAAGCTGCCAAATGTAAAGATCTGGCGTCCATATAAGCTGTCTGAACTCCCACGGTAGTTCGATGAATAGTCTGCCCGCCGGCACGTTCAGTCGCGGCTCCTCCCACGACACTTGCAGGAAAACGTCTAATGTTATTTCCTTGGACAATAGAACATTCAAGTTATTTTTAGATGTTTCTTTCTATTTCTCTCTTCTCATCTAGTTTATAATATTCTTACAATTTTACAATGGTTTTGTTGCAAAGGTATTTTTAAATGTGTGCAGGCAGTCTGAAAGTCGTATCTATGATTCTATGATAAAGGATATCAGACCAAGTGGAGACGAGTGAATCGGCTCTGTCATTCCTTACTCACCCACCGGTTTTTACTGCCGCCAGAGGGCCTACCTAAATGACTAACATACGCAGTGTGCCACTACTTTCCAGATTCAAATCAGAGCCAACTTTGAAAAGTTCATTTCGAATCCGGGACCCCTGAGACAGAGCATATAAGTTAGAACCCTAACCTCATTCAAAGGGCTCGTTATAACTACATAACTATGTATGTATTTAATGTGATGTGTTTAAGACTATATAAGTACCTCTTTGTTCTCGTCAACTCCAGACACTCTGTTGACATTCACCCCAATATAAACTGTTGTATTTTTGGCTGAAATTGTAACATTACAAAATTATATTTGATGTTGCTTAATAATAAATTATGGGAAATGTTACGAAGTTATAATTGTTTGCGCTTTACTGGTGCCGACGGCGGAGATATCGCCGGTTAAGTAAACTCCCAATCTTTTAATAAAAACGCCAAGTTTTATCTCTTTAATATTGTGCATGATTTCTAAAGTAAAAAAAATATTCTTGGACATTTTTTTACAGCAAGTTGTATGAAAATTCTTAATTTTTCAATTAAACAAATCATGTGCAATAACTTTCTTTACCAAATTAAGCTTCCCAACAGTAAATTTAATCTTAAAAATTTGTTGAATTTTTGCTATAAATAGTAAATTAATTTTAAAAATTATCTTGGTTTTAACAGAGAGCCAATTAGAAGGTTTTTCGATCTAATAACCGTTTGATTAATGGTTGAGTGGACGTCGACAGAGCAACGTTTTATTCTGCTGAATAACATCCGCCGGCCCTAAGTGGATAGATATTACATATTGAAGCAACATTTTAAACGTGTATGCATCATATTAAATAATATGACCTAAATTATATACACATACGCTCACACAATGATAGGAAACATGCCAATCGTATGTTCCCAACTATAAAGGAACTGGTATTGTGTTATAAAACCAAGCAACAGACTGAATATGAAACTGATTTTAAGTAATTTCGTTCGCCAAACATATTTTTAAATTGATTGAATAATTTCAGGTTCTCTACTTACCGGGTGGAATGTTTCTATTGTAATTTGTTGGAATCTGATATGCATGTTGATCCATGTACAGGATCTGGCTGAAAATAATTAAGATGTAATTAGGAGAAGACAAACGATTTTTTTTTTAAATTTGAGACAATTTCGAAATTTGTCATATCTTCAAGACTGGGTGCATAATTTTTTTTTTTAATTGTAAACTTGGTTTATGCTACTAATGCTATCTCATTAATTTTCTACTGAAATACAAAGTACAATGCAGAAAAATGTCGCCAATTATTAAAAAAATGTCGCTAATTTTTTAAAAAAAATTTAATCGTAGTTAGCTGGTAACAAGCAATTGTATAGCAATGAAATCTAATAACTCGTATGTCACCACAGTGTCAACAGTACGCATTATGCGTAGCATGTGTAGTAGGTACTACGAATCCTTGCTACGCAACGTAGTACGTCGCCGGAGTGAGATCTTATTACAAAGCTACGAATTTATTTTTTTTAATACAAAGGCTCGCAGGCAGCTGACTAGTTCACTCGTCGGAGGAGGCTTGGTCGCTTAAGAGTACGTTGCCAACCGTGATAAGGAATAAGGAATAAGAAGATACTACGAAACTGTTTTATGTGGTTTTTATTGTAGATGTGAATTGATATGAATTGCAACTACAGTAATATAATATAAGTAAGTGTATATTTGCAATTTTGTAAACACAATTACAATCCTAATAACGGTTTTAATCTGATATAATTGTTTTACACCTATAACGTGTCATGTTTTCCGTTTGCTTAGCTGTAACGTGGGTCGGAACCTTTCTTGATAGATTATATTTGTTTTATATGGAACCGCTTTGACATTTACCGCTAGTTCATAAAGCAATTAGTTACTTACGTAATTCAATATAAATGGGAAAGTCTTAAGTCTAACTTGGTTTAAATGTTTAAGAAAATATGAGACAGGGAAAATGTTTTAGGAATTTTAATAAGTAATTTAATTTTAAGTATTTTCTTTAGTTGATTTTCTTTAAATTCTTTTATTTGTATGGAAGTAATTTAAGTAGTAATTAGTACAGCTTTTTTTATAAAAGCAATTTAAGATGTAATTATTTAAAAAAAAATGAAGACCGAATCTTAAGAAAGAAACCTGATACATACTATAATCAGCCAGCCAGTCAACCCAACTATCACGTTTTTATACTAATTTTTATACTTTAATGCAGGAGTACTCAAACTTAAACTGCTCGCGATGTAAGTCAAAAATTTGTTAGACTACAAGCGATCCGGTCGGTAGTAGACTACGCAAGTATGTGTGATGCATTATACTTGTGTAAACATGCTTAAGTAGTGAAGGTATATCATAGCGTAGTTAGGTCGTAGGTGTAGGTCAGGGGTCGGCAACCTTTTGAGTCGGAAGAGTTAAAAATTAGAATTTACAAAATTTCAAAGTTTTTAAAGAGCCACAAAATTTTTTCTTGCCAACAATAAATAGTACTTGCATAAATAAAGTTTTTTGATAAAAAAAAACTAATCTATTTATTCATAAGAAAAATATCTATTTATTCATATATAAGTAGTGAGCCGCAGGTTGCTGACCCTTGGTGTAGGTCACTGCCAGATGTTTAGGTAAGTCATAGGTTCCTTTGTTAAAGCCGCCTTTAGCACCCAGCCCCCTTAAGCCTTTAGCCTTTAGCAGATTATTTCGATTTAAAAAGTAATAAGGGGTTTATTCTTGCTTATCTGTGAATCAACTTAAATGTAAATCATGTCATCAAATTGACGACCGGTTGGATGAGTGGTAAGGGTGCTTGCCTGACGTCTCAGGGGCCCCGGGTTCGATTCCCGGCGGGGTCAACTTTGGAAATGACCTTTTCAAAATTGACCGGTCTGGATTTGGAAAGTAGTGGCAGGGCACACTGTGTTTTGCAGTCAATTGGGCAGCCCGTGTAGCGGCAGTAACCACCCCCTTATAGAAGACCACCGTGAAATAACAGCATATGTGCTGTTGTGTTTCGGTGAGTAAGGGATGCCACAGCCCATTACCTCGTCCCTTTCTTATCCCTTCTATCCTTAATCCTTCTATGGTCGGCAGCGCACTTGCAGCAACTCTGGCATTGTTTGTGCTATAGGCGACGGTAGCCACCTACCATCAAGTGGACCGGCAACCTGTCTGTCAACGTTAACATTAAAAAAAAATGTGAATCGATCAATATAGGCCAATATTTCCCGACATCGACTCAAAAAGCTCTCGCGATAAACCCGTTGACAGTTTGAGCACCACTGCAGTGTAATGTTTTGGCAGATGCTTAAAGTATTTATTTTATTTCGGCATGCCAATGCCTATTTTCTAATATTCATTTTGTTCCTCACCCATTCTTATCCAACATCATTTCACACACAGGTGAATATTTATGTATTTATGTATTATGTACCTAAGTATCCTTAACATTCATCTGATAGTATTTTATGTACCTAAGTATCCTTAACATTCATCTGATAGTAATGCTTAACAAGGTCAACTACTTTTCACTAACGTATAGTTAAAAATTAATATTTTCACTTAAAATTTGCACGTCAGAAAGCTCAAAAGGCAAGTAAATGCAACTTTGCATGTATAATTGTTGGCTTGAATTAGCATTATGGTATTAGTAACATGAGGGTAATTACGGCAACTTTGATGTAGCATATGTTAATTATATTATAAGTCACAAAATCACACGTTAGGTACTGAAAAAAAAAATACGATTTTTTTTTAAATTGGCGCAGTAAGTTTATTTTACGTCTGGGTTTTCTTAATTAAGTAAAAAAAAAAATCAAAAAATTTACAATACTTATTTTATCTCTACATCGAAACTATCTATTGGAAAGGTTTTTTAAAATAATATTTGACTTTTTTGAAAAATCATTGGGTCAGTGAAAACAGTTAGAGGTTACTGTGCATGATAGACTAGCGGCCCGCTCCCGGCTTCGCCCGGGGTGGTTTTTTTTTTTTTTTTTCTTTCTTTTTCTCCTTCTAAAATAAACGTAGCCTAAGTTACTCCTTATTACATCAGCTACCTGCCAATAAAAGTCCCGTCAAAATCGGTCCAGCCATTTCAGAGATTAGCCGGAACAAACAGACAGACAGACCAAAATTGTAAAAAATGTTATTTTGGTGTATGTACCGTATATATATTCATATGGATGTAGTAAAAAACGGTTATTTCAATATTACAAACAGACACTTCAATTTTATTTATATGTATAGATAACTTACAAGTAGTATGTCCAGCAGTGAACTTCGAAAACCTAATTATTTTGATAACGTTTGAAATGTTACAATATATTGTCTACAATATATTACTGCTTGAAATACTGTCCTCAATAGTAAATTATAAATTATCAATTTTATTTTTAACTTATCTCAATAGTGACATAATTTCTCATAGAGTCATATTTGTGTTTATTTAGACAAATTGTTAAAGGGTGTGTATATGTGTTGAAGTCGTATGTGTATATGTGTGTGTGAAGTCATATTGTTAACATTTAAACGAGTAATAAATCTATAAACGTGTGCGCTCAAATGTTATTTCCGCGCCAGTTTACACATTTGTTTATCTTTCTTTACATTTTATGTCTCTATTTGCATCCACCTATTTGGGTTTAATAATCTCTTGTTATCTATCTCCACATAATATGTATATTATCTATACTAATATTATAAAGCTGTTGTATGTTTGTTTGGTTGAACGCGCTAATCTCAGGAACTACTGGTTCGAATTGAAAAGTTCTTTTTGTTTTGGATAGTCCATTTATCGAGGAAGGCTTTAGGCTATATAACATTTTGAACACGGATGAAGTCGCGGGCACCAGCTAGTTATAAAATAAAGTCACTGTGCGTCTCTGTCTGTTTCTCCGCTAACTTCTTCTTCACTCCCAAACGGATCTGTCTAAATAATTTGCAGAAAAAATTGCACAAAAGAATCGCTAGTTTGATATAATAAATTACGGACCTGCAAAACGTTGTCTTGCCTGCTGTTAGTATATCACAGCGAATCCAATTGTGAATTTAAATAAATAAAAATACCATTCGAGATCCACTCAAACACACTTAGAAAATTTCATCAAAATCAGTCCAGCCGTTTAGCAGGGGTTCAGTGACATACATACGCACAGAAAAATTATGTTTTAATAAAGTTTGAAGCACATTCTAACTGCATGCAGACAAAAGAGTTGATTGACGTACTGTCTATTTAAAATAACGGAGCCATTTTCAAGCAAGTGGGAAAAAAATCATTTAGGTACTGTAGGTAATATGGGTTATGAGCGTAATACCTAAAATGAAAGATATTTTAACTGTAGATGTTTTTGTATGCTTACTGAGTATCGGTTTGATAGTTGCATTTGAATGTATGTAATAAGTGATGAGTCTCCGACTGTTGCTGTTGGCAAAATACCAAATTGTCTAGTGAAGACGATAAACGAGGATGCAATTTTTTTCTGAACATTTAGTACACGGTATTAGGTACTAAATTTGCAGAAAAAAAATTGATGCAAAAAAATTGCATCCGTACGAAGCTTGTATAACAATAAACTAATTTTCAGCCATCAATTGCAAACAGGTCCGTCTCTTGAAAATTCATTACATGGGTTTCTAGATACATAATACATAATTTATGTTCTCATAATTTCTGTTTTGCGATTGTTTTAAATTTATAATTATAATGTATCATTATAATTATAAATTTAAAGCAGTTGGTATCATTATGATACCAATTGCTGCCCGCGATTTCGTCCGCGTTGAAATATAAAAGATATAACGTCTGACAAAATATGTAAAGCAATATAACGCCTGAAATAATACATTGAGACCATGGCTTCGCCCACGTGAAATAGTCTATTCTGAAATTCTATTCTAATTATTGGAGAATGTATTTTTTAAATCGGATGAGTAGTTTATAAGATTATCTCCTACATACAAACATTACTTCTTTATAATAGTAACTAGCTGTTGCACCCGACTTCGCCCGCGTAATTTAAGAAAATATAGCCTATGTTACTCGATGCCTAGCTTTCTATAGGTGAAGGAATTTTGAAATCGGTCCAGTATAGTTTTTGAGTTTATTCATCACAAATATAAAAATCTTCTCTCTCTTTATATTATTTAATAATTAATAATTATTATTATAAGTATTGTCTTGACTATGACTCGGAACCTTGTTATAAAAGCGTATGCATTTAGCCTAAGAACCTAGGGAACATTATAATATAAATTAAATTTTTTTGCACAGTCCGTCACCTGTTATTTGACAATCAAGGTTGCAAATTGTAAACAATAGGTAAATGGATATAATACTATACGGTACAATTCTATATCATTACTCTATGTCACGTCCGGCGAGAAGGTCTTGCGGTCACATGATGTTGATAAAATGTAGATCCGTTTCATTCGTTTTGTTTTCAATGCTTCATTTAAAAATGTGATTCTATAAACGTTATTGAAGGCTGCGTACAAGGTTATGCAATTAAAAGTGCTCTATAACAATTCCTATTAACCATGGACTAATATTTAGAAATCTAATTTACAAAAATTAAATAAGTATGCGTGCACGCGAGATTCAATGTATTTTCATTTGTTAAATGCATGCGAATTTTTTTAATATCGTTGAATATTGTCCTTTTCGAAACGCGTACTTATAAAATAATACTTTTGGAGAAAAATTACTCATGATAATCCTTTGAGTGTGTGTGTCTGTGTGTGTGCGTGTGTGTGTGAGTGTGTGTGTGTGTGTGTGTGTGTGTGTGTGTGTGTGTGAGAGAGAGAGAGAGAGAGAGAGAGAGAGAGTAGGCCAATGGATATCTTAGATTCGAAATATGCCTTATTTACTACAAATTTACACGAATTTGCTTGTATAAAATAGAAGACGGAAGATGTAGTGCTTTTTTGGTACTTTAACAATAATAATTTCGAATCTAAAAACTAAGAATGGCGTACATTCATTTGATTAGGTACCTATCTAGATAAAAATACTATCTAACATACCGCGCGAAAAACCAGAAAGTCATTAAAAAAATCCTAATCACTGTAGCCATAGCACATCTATTGTACCTAAACTCTGCAATTTAGTAATAAATTTATTTATTTTTATTAACTCTAATAACAAATGCTGATCAAAGCAAATAATAATATATTCATTACCAACTTTGAAGGTTAGTAAAACGAACGAACTCCAGTTTTGTTCATAACAGGATTTGTTCGCACGTCATTCGACGTCATCTTGTGAAGTAGACATTGCAATCCGTATGATAGATGCACTGTTACGATTGCAATGAGTGGTATTCAGGGCAAGGGTTTATTTTCGTTGTCACCGTTACTGCAACCGTCCAGCCACTTTATATTTGGGTTATTAGTGACGCAAATAGCTGTTATAAACACGTTTATTTTGGCTCGTCCAAAAACCTATTGTTGTCAATAGGTCATTGATGTCTTAATGACGGCCTCAAGCAGTCATTGTGTCGAAGCAGAATGTTTTAGTGGCTTTTATTACAATGTGGGTAGTTTAATGTGTAAAGATTCCACTGGGTTTGATGGAAATGTATAAAGAGCGAATTATTTTTTAATGAGAGACAGACAGAAATTATGTGAAAGATGTTGAACCGATTAGACCCAAATGCTAAAAGACTGGAAGATTGTTTTTGTTATATTTTTTAAAAATGGCAGGCAGGCTGACAGTTTACTTGTTAGTAGGAGGGTATCGTCGCATTAATTGACATGTCGACAGACGATCCTTTTCAGATTTGATCTATTATTATTGGTTGTCTATACATTTATTTCTTACACCCTTACTCACAACATGAGAAACATGAGAAACGCTACAAACATGAAAAACGCTATAGGAATTGCAATCTGGATAAAATATAATCCCCACCTAGGCTTCTACTAACACTTAATCACTTATATAAATCAATTCATTTAAGTTTTCATTTGACAAGATAAGAAATTTAAGTAAGTAACTATAATGACTTTACCGCAGTTAAGCTAAAATCTTCGTAATCTATACTAATAAATAAAATTGAAGCAGTTATTTCGACATACTTAACATTTGTTAACTGCTTTTACTAAATGCACATCTGAGTACTTATATAACACGAAACAATTCTAAAAATTTTGTCCGTCTGTCTGTTTGTTCCGTCTAATGTCCGAAACGGCTGAACAGATTTTGGCGGAACTTTCACTGGCAGATAGCTGATGCTAACTTAGGGCACTTTGATTTTAGAAAAAAAAAGCAGTGTCCAGTACCGAGCGAGTCCCATATGGTCTACGAGCCAGGCACAAATATCGTCAGTCATTTCCTCTTCAGCGATCTCGTCAGATGCTTGAGAGAGTTGTATCATGAAGCCCTGTGAACGTCAGCTGCCGCTCCGTGGGAGGGTTCAGGTGCGGTACCCTCCCAAACTTGAATAAGAATGTCATCGAAAAAAACCAGCTGAAGTTTTTATTTATTCATAATAGCAGATAAACTATCATGAGACAAATTTTCAACTGAGAAGAAATGCGATCGGCTAACGTATAATCCACAACTATAGTTGTGGATACTATAGTCAGCCGACTTTTTTTTCTTCAAGATATTAGGTTCACCTGAATTTGATAAAAAAAAAACATCGAGATAAAGCAGCTGACATTTTTATTTATTCATAATAGCAGATAAACTATAATGTGACAAATTTTCAACTGAGAAGAAATGCGATCGGATGACGTATATTTCCACCACTAACTTATAGTCAGCTAACTTTATTTTTCTTTAACATTAGGTTCACATAAACTTCAAGTCTTCAAGTTCTTGAAGAAAAAAATCGGTTGATGGTGACAACAAATTCCCTCAGAAAACCTTTCCCAGAAAACGACGGGATTCGGTTCCCCGAGTAATAATTGTTAAAGTAATATACGCCCTTAACCAGACCCTCCTCCTGCAGAGCGAGAGATGAGTCTGCCCAGGCGCGTCTATTAAATTCCTCGTAAAGATCCGTAAGATCTTAAATCTTTTAAGATCACAGAAAATTTCAAACATGACACTCATGTTCTATTGTATTTTGGGAGCGACCTTGATCTTATAAAAATTAGTCTTCTTCCTCTACACACTTCGAGTAATAAATTATATCAAAATTGGTTTAGTGGTTTTATAAATATAATGTAGTGGATTTTATGTAATAAATCATTATAACACTCATAACGCAAAATCGGAATATACGTACATACGAGGCCAAAATTAGGTATTCTAAGTTTTAATGCAAGAATGGTCTGTTTTCGTGCCAAGTCAAAACGGCATAGGGGAATAATATAATCTCGAACGCGAGAAAAATCGCTTTTTTACGGCGCCATCTGCCGAAAGCAAGGAGAACTCACTCGCCAACGAGAACCGCTGTCACATTTAAAGTGGAAGTTAGCCGTTGTTATGGCAGCCGAGTTAATATAAATAAAACTGAGCCACAGCGAAGCGTGGTCGGGTTCAGCTAGTTTTATAATATATTATTACATATATATTAATAATAATTACATATATTATTACATTAATGTATTTTATAATATGTATAGATATGGTCAATAGCGAAATTTAATTCGTGCGTTATAAATTATTTGTGCGAAAAGTCATTTAGCGATTTGTATTCTAATTTAGGTGACTTAGGTGTTCAAAAGTTTAAAATACAATAATAATTTAAAGGTTATTACATGCGTGGTTTAAACAAAGGGTGCAGTTAATGTCAACAAGAAATCCTTGCCAAAGAGATATGACCGCGACCATCCGCGACGTATACCAGCCGAGAAAATTTGCCTCGAGAAATCACACGTGTCTTCTAAACGTTGCCAGAATATCTGCGACTTTACGTTTTATTAATAATTCACGATTTATCAATGTCTACACTAATTTGATCTCCAAAATGATTATTGATTATCCAACAATGTGTTTTAAAAAGTAAGTAAGTAATATATTTTTGTTAAATTTTTACAACTTACAGTAGACATACCAATTGATAATATTTTTATTTGGCAGCTAAAATATTTTAAGCAAACATTGTTAATGTTTTGATACGCCCGGTGTCTCGCGTGCCCGTTTAAATTATTTTCGTTGCTGATTCGAGGTCCCAGAACTATGTGTGGATTAATGAATTAGTTTCCTAATTGGCATATTTTATATTTTCAAAGGAATTGGAGGTTGACAGCAAGTAATAAACATCAAATTTGTTTTCAGAGATAGTGTTTATCAGGTGTATACGCCTTCCACCTATCCCTACTAAGGTATCCCCACTGTTAGGGATAAGTGGAACTTTTTTCTACCAGTATCTTATCTACTTTTATCTACATTTAAACTTTTCAAACATATCTCCACTGTTAGAAAATTGATTGATAATTTTTTAAGAATACTTGAACTCGTATTGTTGTTGTTACAAATATTCTTGCATTAATTAATTAATTGCAAATGTGTTTTGTAATGTGTTTGCCTATTCCAATGTTATTTGGTAAATTTCTTTGTATTTTGTGATTTAAAACATAGGTTTATTTTATAACGTAAGCATCCGCTTAGAAAGGTATTTTGAAAATTTCAACAAAATGCGAACTGGCTAGATTTTTTTATAAATTTAAAACGAACCTAGCACATTCGAGCAACTCCTTGTTGGGAGAGAAATTGGCCCCGCCGCCTATAGCGATGAGGGCCCACAACGGCAATAGCAAAGTCCACATATCTCCGCTACGATATCTCCGGTCGCCGCCGTCTGCCACTTCCCACAATCACTCTCACTACGCACACTCTCACTGTTGACATTAGCCGCGGGCACATCATAGGCTAGAGCAGACACATCACTTGACACAGCCGAGTCGGTTTGAACCAGCGCGTGAGACCAAGGTCCGAGAAGCAGCGAGCTTGGCACGATACTGCGCGACGGGTCGTAATGATAGCGGGCGGAGCTAGCGGGCGCGGTCACGGGCGCAACCTTCGCTAGATCTCACCCTGTGACGAGCGCGAGAGAACTCAGCTACGCAGCCGTCTACGCTGCGGCCTCGCACCTTATGCGCACCTGAACAGATTATTACGTGTAACCATTATTTAATGACTCAAAAGGGATTAGAAGCCCCATAACATTGCTCTTTCCTGCACGTTTTCTAACGCTTCAACAACGTTATAATTCTAGGAATTTTGGATTGCACTACAAGTGTATTATTTTTAAACATAAAAATTATTCCATAAAGTATAACAGAGGCAAAAAAATTGAAACATTTCACTGTTAATTAAACGAAAGTTCTAATTTATTATGATAACTTATCATAATATACAAATGAATTCAATTGTTTAAAGTGTAGTAAAAATATAAATTGAATTTTAAATCTAATCTAAAAATGTTTAAATAATTAAATATAAAGGTTCTTAAAAAAACCATATTGAGTCTAATTATGCCAGAGCCACCTCTGTGTATTATTGTATTGTATTATTGTTGTATTATTGTAGGGATTTCATCCTTTTACTTCATCCCTTGAGGGTAGCCCATCAAGTGACGGTAAAACCTGTCTGTCACCCTTTATAACATAAATAATCTTGCATCCCTCCTAACTTTGCTAGTGTAGGGATATATAAATAGACGTCGTTAGCCACCATCAAGTGGACCGTAAGGCTTCCTGCCACCAATATAAAAATATTTTTTAATATAAAAATAAATAAACAAATTCTGAATGATCTTTGTATTTTTGAAATGCAATTTAAAAATATGAATTTATAAATTTTATTAATTTTAAAATATATTAATGCAGCCGGTTGGAGCACAAAGCGTAATGTTACAATGTTAAAAACGTGTATTGGTATAAACAATATTAGTGCTTATTATATTTCGGTAATTATCGTTATTAGGCAAACAGTCATCAAACAACATTACGATAAATATAACAAATTTCTAGAGATAACGTTCCACGCGTGAGGTTTTTTTACATATTTTCTCTCTGCGTAACTGCTACGACCTTAAGATGATTTGTTTGCTATTATATTTTCGACTGAATTAAATCAAGTATACTCGTAAATGAAGTTACTCCTAACAAAGAATAAAATAAACGAAAAAATAATAAGTACAAAGTTTATTAATCATGGCCAAAATAGATTGTTAATGAAAATTGGGGCTATATTGCCGTCGTTATTATTGTTAACCTGTTTAAAGTTTCAGCATCGTGTCGCGATCGCGTGACATACTGTTTGCCGTGCCCAAGCTTAGAAAACATTTGCTTTTCGCAAATCTACACGTAGTTATTTTATTCTTCAATAGGCAAAGCTATTACTTCCATGTTTGCTTTAAAATGTATCTTTAAAATACCAGCGATTTAAAATACACCGCCCTCCCCAGCTTTGCACGGATTCATTCTTCCTGCAAATTATATAAACTAATCTTCCTGGTTCAGTGCCTTAACTAGTGATACTATCGCTAGTATGGATGCTTTGCATGGATGTAATTTTTTTGTTGGTCAAGTTTGAAAAGTTCATTTCCAAATTTGATCCTGCCGGGAATGGAACCCGGGAGCCCTGAGACAGAGCGTTAAGGGAAGCATACTAACAACTCATCCAACGGGGTCGTCCAAAAACATCGTGTTAGAAACACAAAGAGTTATACAGATGTGCACAAGAAGAAGACTTTGCCCGGTGATCCAAAGCGGTTGCGCGCCGAGGTCGTGCGTATGCTGGCTGGCATCGTCGTAGTATTTCTGGATGCTATCTTTCTCCTGTAGTGTAGCTTCGATGCTCTAGGCTAGGAGAATTTTTGTAGTGTTAATTGATTTTTGATTTTATTTCAATGCTAGCAATATCCATGATAGTTTGAATGAAAAATGCTCTACGCTGCGTTTAGCCATTATTTGCGCCGCCCCTAACTCATCCAAACACAACAGCACACATGTTGTTATATCTCTGTTTTTCTGTTGGGGGTTGTCTACTGTCATCGTATACAGAAAGCAATCGTGCCACTACTTATTTGCGTTTGCATATCTCATTGTTTGTCAAAACATTACACTCATTATCGTCCGCATATCTCAAGAGTTCGATGTGCGTGCACCGTATTGGTATTCACTAAATTTAGGCACAACGATCATTCTAAATGTACACAATCAGTCTACAAGCTGTACGTATTCGTGATGTAATGCCATTGTTATGCAAAAGAAAATTTATTCCACTTACATTTGTAATCGATCAAGCCTCATTGAACCGATTTCACGATAACAACTCTTATTAAACGTTGTAAAATTTTCACAAATATAACAAAGCAAAGAGAAGAGATAGAAATAAAAAATATTTAATTCTTATTTCTATTATCTATACTAATATTATAAAGAGGAAAGATTTAATTGTTTGTTTGTTTGTTTTCCTTGAATAGACTCGGAAACTACTTGACCGATTTAAAAAATTCTTTCACTGTTGGGAAGCTATATTATCAGCGAGTAACATAGGCTATGTTACAGCGTACAACAGCTAGTTAGGTATATAAAACATATCTACGAGTATTTATCTATGTTGTCCTCAAACACTACTGGACTGATTTTAAAAATTCTTTCACTTATAGAAAGCTACATTATCAGCTACTAATATAGCCATTATGAGGTTTCACGGGCGCAGGTGGCTGGCCTATGTCTGGCACATTCTCCCTTAAGGGTCCTGCCCGTCGTGTGGTCCCCCGAGATCGCCGGCGTACCTTCACTTCCGGGTATGCCGAGGTTCCGATAGGCAGCGCAGTCTTCCCAGCGCTGGAAAGCCGTGGCGGGTCGCGAATGTCCTGTCCATAAGGATTTCCCAACATTAAAAAAAGCCACTTCATGTATGACAAATTTGAGAGTGTTTTAAAGTACCCTGTTTAGAAATGTGATACCTACCTAAATTAATGATAGTCAAGCAACGACTATCATTAATTTAGCCCTCAAAAGATAGAAAAAAAAATCTTTGTATTTTTTTTTC
This sequence comes from Synanthedon andrenaeformis, assembly GCA_936446665.2. Taxonomy (NCBI): domain Eukaryota; kingdom Metazoa; phylum Arthropoda; class Insecta; order Lepidoptera; family Sesiidae; genus Synanthedon; species Synanthedon andrenaeformis. Next base: position 10,356,517 of record OW387780.2, on the reverse strand, counting down.
TTATATTTTTATTCGAATTAATCCAAAGATATTTAACATTTAGAAAACAAACGGGATAAGTATAGGTAGGTACACAAAATGGCACTTCATTGGACTACTTCCAATAAAACTGTGATAATCTAATGTTAGTAAAACATCGTAAACATGATCTCTGATGATGTTAATTACTCGCGTTTCCTCACTAAAATTGACTTGGACATATTTACAATCTTATTATTGTGTGTTATTTGATATCATTAGACGAAATGTTTAGACGAGTTTGAATTCAAATCTTGGGCTTTAATTGTGAACATTAGCTTAATCAGCTGAAGACGAGAAACAAAGAAAATACTCTGCCGCCTGTGAAATGAAACACGCTACTTTCACCCCTCTCGTGACATCCGTAGATGGCGCATTCTCACAACAAATGGTTTCCTTCGTCAAACACATCGGAGAAGCCCTCGCAGACCTCTGGAATAAATCATTAAGTACCATATTAGGTTGGATTAGAACAAAAATAAGTACTGCAATAATTCGGGACACCAGTATGTGTATCCGAGGAAAGCGCCACCGATTCAAGCCTGCAGCGAAACTGCTGGAATTTAACAGCGGAGCCGCTATACCCCACACCTACTATTTTTTTTAATCCTTATTCATTTACTTATACTGTACATAGAATAACTTTATACCTTCCTTTGTATATACTTTAGATATTTATGTGTAAATATTGTAAAATTCTTTTTGACATCTTCAAAATAGTAAATTATATTCACCATTAGCTTAATAATTTAGACGGCAATAAAATATTCTCTATGACAGCAGCTTACCACATCAGTTCATTAAAATGCTATTTAAATTCACTACACTATTACGTAGGTTGTAGAATTTTAAAGTTGTAGTGGTAGGGCAAACTGTGTTTCGCAGTCACTTGGGCAGTAACCACCCCCTTACAAAAGACCACCGTAAAATAACAGCACGTGTGCTGTTGTGTTTCGGTGAGTGAGGGATGCCAGAGCCCATTTACCATGTACACTCCCAATTGTGCTACTTGCAGCACATGTGGCGTTGCTTGTGTTATAGGCGACGGTATCCAGCTACCATCAAGTGAACCGTCAGCCTGTCCGTCAAAAATAAAAATAAAAATTAGAAGAAAATTAGCTTAGAAATTATTTCAATTCTTCTGATCTAAATGGTAAGCTACCATTGGCCCGAGGGTTTTATCTTTGATCAAAAAATATTTATTTTGTATAACAACGTTGTTACACAATAATATTATAGCGTTGAAAATAAGGTATACTTAGGGCCAGTTTTATAACAATCCGTTAGTTAAATTTTATATCAAATAGACGAAAAAATGATCTAATAGTATAATATAGTGTATTTAACAATATATTCGTAAGTCAACAGTATAATTTGACAGCTAGCGTTTACGGGCTCGTTACTGACTATGATAGGGTTGGTTTATCTTACGTATCGATTATTTTGTTATATTTGTAAATAAATGTGTTTGCGACGCGAAACTTGACAGTTCTTGACAGACTACAACGAAACCGTCGACAATATTCATAAACTTCGGCGTATTTTTACGGATAGCTACCGAATGTTTAATTTCTTTTATAGAACCACCGTCAGTAAACATTATTGACGGACCGTTAACCGTTCGGTTACCAGCACTGTAACGAACGGGAAAAAGGTATGTCGTTTATAAAACTGGCCCTTACAATATCTGTATAGCGACGTTCGTGAACAGGTAATTTAGTGACGGACGTTTAGATGAAAGTCGAAATGGAGTCACCTTTTCTGTCAAGTTTATTTCGGATGCTACGTCATTAGCACGTCATTGTATACTGCATATGTTCACAATTTACTAGATTTTAGCCTCATTAGATCCGAATTATCATACCCTGATTTTTTCGACGAATTTAGTTCAAAATGAAAACATGAAGGAAAGTTAAAACGTGAAATATTTTTTTGCATAAATATTCGCCGCAGACAGCGTCCCTTAGTTGAAGGTATTATGTCGGGAAATCAACATTACATAATATAGAGCATATGACATCATATCGCTTTTGTCCTTGTATATCTTCCCCTGAAAACGGGTACGCAAAAAAGTATGCAAAATTTATTTTTGAATGATAAAGTAGTTAGTGATAAGTCATAAAAGCGTAACAAACAAACAAACTAGTTTTGGCATTTATAATATGTTAGGATAATGAGGATAGCGCCTACCATAAAGGGGGCTGTCAGCCTGTTTGGACGACCGTAACATAAAAAAATACTTAGATTTTATTAAAAACTGAAATCTACAATGCTGAAGCCACCTTCAGCTCCTCAGTTAGTCGTCGAAATTATAATTTGTTATATAAAAAAAAATTTTGTTCTTAAATCAATTAATTGCTCTTAAATTATTTATAAACACCCAAATCACAGCATTTCTCATATACATGTTATATTTTTAATTTTTTATGGTCCTGCTGGGCACTTTTCTCTTTATCTTGTGACCACACCTCAAGCTATTAGTACTCTAACTGACTCCACTTTACATCTCTTAGAAGTCACGAATTTCGCAGGCGAATTTTGCAGAATAGTATATCATCATGAAAACATTTTTTAAATCGGTTCTGTAGTTTTTGAGTTTATCAATACGTACTCAACCAAGATACAAGAATAAGGGACATAGGGTACCTTTCATCCAGAAAAAAAGTACTGTTCCGAGTGATCGTCTAAAAATATAAAGAATTGGGCGCCACTGTCACGAGGCGGCGCCACCGTCGTCACAGCGATAACTCATAATATATTTTCTTTTTCAACGCGGAGGAAGTCGCGGGCACCGGGGTAGTATAAAATAAAAGATCACCGGACTTCTATCAGTTGCCGCTCACGCCTGTTTCACGGACTTAACGGCTGATCCTCGTACGTCATCATGGAATTGTTTCCCGACCTGTGTTCACGAGTGTCATTTGATTTTTTTCTCATGTTGGCCGACGTCCAGTCAGTTTGGCGGTCTTTGTCAATGTTGGATTTATTAATAGTTACATCGCATTGCAGCCGCCGGCGGCCGAGGTTAGCGACTTGATTGTATATAATAAAAATCTCTTTCATTTCTTTTTATGAGATAACGTTTAAACTCCATCTTCATTGGATTATTGTTAACTAGCAAATTCTTCGCACATCAATGACTAACATTATCAAAAAGAATGTCAATTATAATTATAAAGTACTGATAAATAGGTAAAATTAATGTATAGCTATTGTAAAACTAGCTTTGGCCCGCGACTTAATCTGCACCCCCGTTTTACTTAGATGTTAAAACATTTACTAAATCATCATGGCTCATACATTTTTTGCGTGGCGTTGAATTTTTTATATAAATTTTTTGTTATTACCCTATCTGCTTTTCCGTATCCCTGACAATGTGTATGGAAAATTTCATTATGATCGGTTGAGCAATTAAGGCGTGAAAACGTAAGAAACAAAGAAACTTATTTGCCCATTTATAATATTAGTTAAAATATATATTACACTGTGATCACTGTAATATATATTTTAAGAAATATCATATAATAATTTACAGCCAGTATTAAAATTGAATCTCCCATTACAAAATCGGATTCCTTTCCAGTTTTTCCTTGAAAATAATTGAAAATAGGCGACACCTGAATATTACAGTCACAATATACGACATCAATGATTACATTTCGATTTTATTACACATTTTTATCTAGCGAGAGGTTTCCTGCTGTGTTCTACACCCTATACTATAGCAACAGTTTTCCGAATCTTTATTTAACTATAATAACCTTTTTGTACTTATTCCAAGTATAATTATATAAAAGTTTATGTAGAAAAATATGAGTTATCGTAAATAGGTGTGAAAATATGTATCTACTAACACCATTACAATAACATGGTATGTACCAAAGGAAACAAGATATGTATATCATATTTTTCTCATCATTAATATGTCTTCGCAAATGTTCCATCTTATATATATAAAAATCTCGTGGTCACAATGTTTGTTCGCGATAAACTCTGAAACTACTGAACCGACTTTTATCAAAGTTCATAAGTATCTGTTATTTGGTCCAACTTAAAAGATAGGATAGTTTATATCTCATTTTGTTTATTATTTTTTTGCAAATTATATAATATTATTAACATAGCGCCATCTGTTGATACTTATTCAATACAGCAATTATTTATCTGCGAGTTCCATAAGGTTCTCACAGATGGCGGTTTAAAGTAATTGATCGGCTGGATTGCAAAAAAGCACCCCGGGCGAAGCCGGGAGCGGGCCACTAGTAATGTTATATGTCCCAAAAATATTTTAAATAAAAGTCAGTTTTTCCTTATAAACGAATGAGTATAAAATAAAGATTTCAATATATTAATTTTCCATAGATATTAGAATATTACATTATAACGTATGAAAAAAATTAAGAGAGATATTAATGAAAGTTTATATGTATACATTTATTTGAGAATATGCTTTGTCTTCTCAAATATAAAGTATGTAATGCAATGGTGAAATATACAGAACTTATTTAGGCATTATTAAATAAATAAAATCGACATAATTAAATTTATTATGTTCTATCGGCTTAAAACAAATAAGACACGCAAAATTTTTAGCTGCATGTTGTATGTGTGTGAATATTAATTAAACTAATAAATTAGTTATACGTTATTTTCAGAATTACTTCAGCAGATTTTAATCTGCTCGTCGGTACACTTAATGAATAAGACATACTGACATGTTTGTGTGGTGTTTATATGTTTTTATGCTTATGTATGAGTATAAATAAAATAGAGTATTATTTATTTTCTCTTTATATATTTTTATTACTTCTTACATTTATTATTTATTTCTTTTATAGCTTTCGTTTTTTACATGTGTGTTCATTGTATATTCCTCTGATTCATTGTATATGCATTGTGTATTATAAATAAGGTCATTGTTTTTATTCTATTTCTTCGTTAACTTTTTCTAAACCATTCAACGTATTTTAATACGATTTTTCACTAATGATGATATACGGTAAGGTTTGTGTATATAAACATTTTAGAAAAAAAGTGATCTGTGCGAAGCCGGGTCGCTAGTCTATATATGTACATGTCTATATAGTCTATATATTTTGTATGTTTGTAATGAATAAACTCAAAACCTTTAACCTATAGAAAGATACATTATCAGCGAGTAATATAGGCTATATATACATAACATATACTATAACATTTTATAAAGTTACGCCGGCGAAGTCGCGGGCAACAGCTAGTATTTTATAAATAAAACATATATAAAAGTCTTTACTAAACTTACTTTAAAATTTAGAATGAATATGCAAATTAATCATATAAGTGTAATCATAGTTTTTGAATGAACCATAAAATAAAAATATTACAAAATTACATCCCCGATTACTTTACATATTGTATTACATCAGATCAGATCGTTGCTAGGTATTCTGTAAGCACGCAAGCTTACATTATCCCGTCACTCGTAATGTCGTCTGGTATTTGAGAAATGCTGTTATTTGTGTATGCGATTTGTAAGAGCAGCAAAAATAAACTGTATTTGACCGTCTGGTGCCAGATACACGCTCAATACAGCCGTGAACTTTGTGTTCAATATAGAGTACCTACATTTATGAAAAATTGGAATATTCTTGATGGGAGATTTGATGGCAGTGACATTTCATTTCATCCATTTCACGCATGTTATTTAAAACAAAAATATTTACTTGAAATACAATTTTTTTTTTAAATATTTTACTATATTTTTAAATTTCATTTTATCGATCATTTGAAAACTTACTCACGATATCTATACTAATATTATAAATAGAGAATATTGATATTTTTGTATTGTTAAGTTACGTAGACGAAGTCGCGTGTAATAGCTAGTCATTAAAATTATCATAATTTTATGGTTTCATTTAATGGTCAGAAACACCGATATCGGAACCATTATTATTATTATCTCAGTTCAATTTTTTTCACTTCAATTTGAAGAGACTAGCAATAAGGCCGGTAGACGGTAGACATTCAAAGTAATAGTAGACATTGTAAAAACACATTACTTTTTATTAATACCTGTCCTTCAGTAATAAATTTTTGCCTGCATTTCCTACCATTTCTTTATGTCATGTTAAACTTATGTTAATCAGCGTTCTTTCAATTACGTGACACCCATATTTCCGTCCTTGACAATGCCACTCGCGTTGTTAACATTTCGCGTGTTTACAGAAATTGAGTAAATTTAGATATTTTTAATGATCCTTTTAAGAAAATGTGTCCTCCTTTTTTATGATAGAATTTTAATATAACAAGCATTTTAGTTATTAAAGTGAAAACTTCTTTAGGCGCGTTGGGCATTTTTGAGATAAGGAAAAACTATGGAAATCGCGACCTGTAACCGTAATGTAACTGTGTAATAGACACCTCTGTATATTTTCAGATATTGCGCCACCCACACAATACCACTGAAACTAGATTATGTTACGTAATAATACATCCTTGCGAAAACTATTTGAATTGAAATAATACATCAATGCGAACAGAGATGGCGCTGACTGGTTTAAAGAAGAACAATTTTTGAGATGGGAAAAAACCATTGAACTCGCGACCTGTAACCGTGTAACCGACATCTCTGTATATAAGTAATGTACTTTCCTGAGGATTCAAAAAATACACACGTATCTAATTATTCAAAAAATCAATTTTTTCACTTCTGTCGGCACGCCCGGAGTGCCACTGTTATTTTTTTTTTAATACCAGTAAAAGCTGTTAGGTATTAAAATATAAATAAAAAAAAGTTAAAATTTAGCAAATGTGTAAATAAAAATTACATGAACTTTTTACCTGAATTATATTTATTACAATAAATTTACAATTCAGGTAAAGTTACTTAAAAGTTACTTAAAAGTTACTTTACTGTTGGTGTGTAAATAAAGAAATAAATACTTTCAGAGGACAAGGAGTGGAAACAGCTGGGTGGTCGTTGTCACCAAGGCATTTCAGAGCAGGCACGACCTTCAGAAGTTAAGAAGATGACTATCTATCTAAATTCAATACTTCGTTACAAGCTCTTAGATTTAGACAAAAAAATACTAGATTTAAACCTAAAATTAATCTAAATTAAATATCAACAAAAAATAGTATTAAAACAATTTCACTGATATATTGCAGTACATTAAAAAGCAATCATTAATGCATTAATACTTTGCCTCGGCTACTTAGGTACTTATTTAGTTCTTTGGAAATATAATTTTATATTTCATAGTAAACAATTTGAAGTAGATACGTCACTGCATTGCAGGTAAGTATATTTGTAAGTTATTTATGTAGCTATCGTTTCGTGATACAAACTGACATCGGCATTGTCTTTGTAAACGGAATAAAATTGGTCTATGTAGTAAGTCGAAATTTAAAATTTCATCAATACCGCCTCCACTCGTCGTCACTGGTAGACATTATGAAGGCTTCTCAAGTTCATTGTAAATATTGTATAGACTGTAGATGCAAACTTTATTTTTAGGTTATGTTACTGAAACACAACACATTTTACCACATTTTGAATAGTTATGTTTTTTTATGACTGCTTATTACCACAAGCTATTATATTATTAAAAATTATAAACTAAACTCCGACTTTCTATTGAGCCCAAAGATTAATGTGCTGTAAGTTATTAAGGAGTTGGAAATACCACCGAAGTAACAATATCACTCGCACATTTCGCACAATACTAAAACTGTTATTAAACTGTAATCTTCTAAGGGAGCAGTGGCAGCTAGTAGTGGAAGGGCACACTGCGTGTCTCATTCATTTGGGCGGCCCGTTTGGTGTCAGTAACCATCAGCTTTCAGAAGACCACCGTGAAATAGCAGCAAGCCCCATTCCCTATACCTTCCTAATTCCTATAGTCGGCAGCACACTTGCAGGACCCGAGGCATTGCTTATGTCATAGGCGACGGTAGCCACTTACCATCAAATGTATTGTCAGCTTGTCTGACCTCCTTCACATAGGAAAAAGTTACTGCAGTCAGATGAGCTTTCCAGATCATGCTGTAGACTGTAGTGCAGAAAATGATGACGTTGAAAACGTATTATAACACCGTGTTATTCTAAGGTAATTCGTTAAAATCTCCCTTTTGTATATTGATATTTTCCACAGTATATATATAAATATATATACGATAATACATGTACAAATTCAATGTAATGAATTGTGTTAGTACAACTGGCGCCATCTGTAGTAGAAAAACTAGATTTCTTGGGTAAAACAGGGAAATTTCTCTCTGGGCTGAATTCGGAGCAGTACAGTCAGTTTACCTAGCCTCGAGTAATTTAAGGTAGATGGCGTTCTGAGATTATTGTTTATACTTATTTCACAAAATTTTACGGAAAAGTAGCACTTTTCCGTTTCTTTTATAATTTTTAATAATAAAATAATGAATAAAAAAATCTTTTGCTAATTGCCTTAAGAAATTCAGAATGGACCTACGCGGGCAAAGCCGTGGGCAGCAACTATCTAAAAATAAAGAGCGAACGCTTGGCAAAAGTATAATGTTTTTTTGCTTTACTTATTTTGTCAGGTGATACATTTTTTGACGCGGACGAAGTCCATTATTATGACATTTATGTATAATCAAGGTTAAGTATAGTCTAGATTTAAGTTAAATAATTTTTATTACCTTCCTTCTTTGTATTCTAATTCACACTACGACAGACAGCGTGAATCATACTCTTATCATGCAAAAGCCTCGCTGTTTTGACGAAAACTGTCACCGATAACTCACTATGATTCCTTCAAAAGCATTGACAGTTGCTTCCCTATCTGTTCTGAAATAAATTGCGGAAAATCCTCAGCTTACATAATTATTGTAATTTCGTTACAGTTTCAAAAAGCAAAGAAACAAAAATACAAATAAGCAATTAAATAAAAATGTTCTCTGTGCAGTTCAAGAAAGTAAGAAATAGTTTCTGTGGAACTTTTTAACCCACTCTAATCCTGTGTTTTACTTGTTGCTTATTCCAACTGTAAGGTTTTCCCTCGGGGCAACTTGGGGATTGTTCAGCGACGTACCTACTGTTAGTTAGTTGCCTCTGTTATCGTGTCCAATACAAAAGCAGCAATTTATATTTAACAGAGCTACAAAAAACAACACAAAGGAAATGTTTGTTCCGAGGAAAACCGAGCTTTTTTTTTGAACACTGAAAGCTCTATTGCTGATCCGAATACATTAAAAATACGAACTGCTAAATACGAGGGCTGTTCCAAAAACTGTTAGCCACAAAGTAAATGTTACTTCTTTTTTCCTGAAATTATTTTAAATGCAAACCTCCTTTCAATACAAACTTCCTTGGTGAAAATCATTGGCTGGCTATAAATGGTTATTTTTCTAAAATTTTTCAAAAATTATCTGTTTTTGTTTGCAACAATGGACGTCTCGCGGGAAGCTTTTCGTGCTATGATTTTCTATGATTATAAACGCGTGTTAACCTTTAAAAAATCCCACGAAAATTTACAAGCTGCTTTTGGGGAGTCTGCTCCTGGGTTAGCAACAGTCACTTATTGGTTTCGTGAATTTAAACGTGGTCGAGAGAACCTAAAGGATGCTCCCCGACCCGGCCTGGTCGGGCTGCAGTAACTCATGAAAACGTCATCAGGGTGGAGTGGCTATTGCAGGAAAATAGAAATATTACACATAGGGAGATTCAGGATGAATTGAAGATTGGATCACAGGCAGTTTCCACTATCCTAAAAGTCAGGAAGGTTGCTTAGCGGTGGATACCTCATTCTCTCACAGAAGAGCAAAAATACCATCCTGTTGACTGGTGCAAATTTATGCTGAAAAAGATCGAAGGAGGAACTTCACAAAACGTTTCCTACATCATGACAACTGTTGAATCTTGGATCTACAGCTACGATCCTCTTACAAAGCAGCAATCTACTGCCCACAAAACTTGTTCGCAGTCGGAGCGTTAATGAAAAAATGAATGTAATTTTTCGACGTAGTGGACCAGTAGCAGTAATCCCGTTAGAAGACCGTAGAACAGTTATTAGTGAATGGTATTCCGAAGTTTGTCTACCTCAGGCTTTTGGGGAGTTGAGTAGTGAGCGCCCAAGGAGCGGCGTCCGTGGCATTCTTTTTCACCAAGATAACATGCCCGCTCACACATCTGCTAGAACCATCGACTATTTGTCAACTTCGGGGGTACAAATGTTACCCCATCCTCCGTACAGCCCAGATTTAGCTCCGTGCGATTTTTTTAATTTCTCACAGAAAATTTAACACCGCAAACGACGCCGTCGAAGAATTTCGTCGGTTATTTTTCGACCTCCAGCAAGGCGTTTTTTAAATGTTTTGAGGACTGGTTTACTCGAATGCATAAGTGCATAGGGGTTGGAGAGGAATATTTTGAAAAACTGTAAATAAACTTTTTTGATATTATTATTCATTTCATTCATTCATTATTATAACTATTATTCATTTCACTAAAAACTTTTGGAACAGCCCTCGTAAAGTAAATTGAGATAGGATTTTTTTTATTTAACTATAATGTGTGTCATGTTTTTCTTGTGCCGAAAATATATTTTAAGTACTGACCGTTAATCCACGGCTTTGCCAGTACTCAACGGATTTTGATGCGGTTTTCACTAATGAAAATAGTGATAAAAGAGAATTTGCGGAAAAAATTGCATCCGTGAGTAGATTTATAATCTATAATCTAATCTATAATCTATTTATAATTTATATATCTATAATCTATACCGTGGTGGCAAATATCCGTGGATTGTTTATAATAAAAAAACCAAAAGTCGAGTTTATGAAAGTAAACCACCATTCAGTAAAGAATCAATAGTCTTTATTGGAACGTTCCTATTTAATAAAGTTAGCTATGATCTCTTGATTAAATCAATATATTTATAAGGTCCTTTTTGACAGTTTATTGATAGCGATTGAGCTTATTATTGATAGTTAAATAACTTTGTACTCATTGAACTTGAAGAGCCAAAGTTAGCCAAAAGTTTAAGTCGAGGGTCTCAGCTCTCAGTGTTTCAGTATCAATTAAATTAGCTTTTTAAGTTAAGTTTCGCCTAGTTAGTTTAGCTACAGTTATTTGTGTAATTATTATGGAATGGAGTTCTACATAATACCTACAATCAGTATAATATAGTAATCATTTCTATATTTTACCAGTTGTGTCCTTCGGCTTCACACTGTGGCTTTCCGATGATAGAGCTAATAATTGGTTTTGTTTCGTGGCAATTTTTCAGAATTCTATTATGAATTTTCAGAATTTGTAGTCACTAGATTTTCATATTATTATTTCTGGTATTAAGTATAGCTTTAAAAACCTCTATATAGAAAAAAAATGTGAATGGATAAGTCAAATTTTCATAACTTTTCTTCAACTGTCGTTAGGTCTGAACTCAGAAGAAAGAAGAAATCAAAGTTATGATAATTTATAATAATGAAATTGAAACGGCTAAGACGTGCACTGGGAAAAATTCTATCAACCTTACTCACACACACCTAACACAATCTGGTCATTTCTTACGCGCTCATACATTTTTAGAATGTTCGCAGATATAGCAATTCATAAGTTCGTATTATGTAGAGTTATCGCAACCCTGGGCTCCTTACCCAATGTTTTATTCAGCAACACCTATTGTATTCACTACCAACATTTTCACTTACGGGATTAGGTTTTCTCTTGAGCGTCGTTAGCTTTCAATGATCATGGTTTTATTGAATACAGTAAAATAATTTTGTGAAACGTGATTTTGTTTTATAATCGACATGCATTACGAAATGAATATGGGATATGGGATGTGTTTAAAGCACCTACTTTACAGAAATATGTGTTTACATTAAAATGAAAACACATATTTAATTAAATACTATGTATAAATAGATATAAATATGTACAGATTACATGATTCATAGTATTATCCATTTAAAAATATGTACCCTTTTTGTTAAGGTTACATATTTTGTTTACCTTTGGTTTATGTTATTTATAAAAAGGAAAACACGAAGATAAAAGATTATTATTCAAAAAAGTCATCTGTAAAATCAAAAGAACGAGAGAGAACCTTGATTACGCTGTTTGATATACATAATTAAACAAACCCAATATCAATGTGAATGGAGTCGGTGATCGAAAATTATTGATAAATTATTGATAATTAAGTCACATGACAGGAAATGACGTGATCTAATTTAGCAATAGCTATGTCGGTCTATAATAATAATACATTTTTATTAAGGACAACACAAATGTTAGTACTTACTAAATGTCTTACAAATTAAATTAATATGTCATTCTTACAACTAATCGTCTGAAGAATTAAAAGTCACGACAATTGACTATTATCTATTAGCAATATTTATTACTAGCTGGTGCCCGCGACTTTGTCCGAGTTGGAAAATGAAAAATAATATATTATTTATCGCTGTGACGACGGTGGTGCCGCTACGGATATATATTTTTTAATGATTTTTAGACGATTCCCCGGAATTTTTCAGAATAAAAAGTTTTGAATAATAATAGAAATATTTTTTATTAATATTAAATAATAAAAAATATTGGTTTGCTCTTGGCCAGCATCTAGCTTTGCAACAAAGACGATTCTGATGATTGAGTGAGGTCACCCAGAAGATACCTATTATTCGACTAACAAACTTAACTTCAAACTTAAGATTTAAAGACAACTTGAAATTTAAGAAATTTAGAAATGTAACAACAAAAGCAATCTCGCAATCAATTTCTAATTTTTAAAACATTAATTAATTATACAATAAAGGTTCATTTATTCCTCTTTGCTTTTAACGGCAATACTGTTAAGGTTAAATATAAATAGAGTTTAATTTACATGCGTAAACTTGAACACGTATTTCTGAATACACTACATAATTTAACTGGCGAGCAAAAAAATCGACTCAGGACGCACGCTCGTAGTTCTGGTGTGGTCATTTGTGCAATGGTCGGCCAGCGCGTAGCCCGGACTTGAACCCCATTGAACATTTGTGGGACCAGCTCAAAAGAAAACTACGGGCTAGAAATCGTGCACCCGCCACGAAATCTGACCTTTAAGCGGAGCTTTCTGAAGAATGGAACGTCATACAGCATGACATCGTAAAAAAACATCCGGTCCATGAAGAACGGGTTAGAAGCTGTAATTAGAGCCAGGGGGGTAACACTAAGTACTGTTGAGGTTTTTGTGATAAATAAAAAAAAATTTTAACCAAAAATAATTTTCTTTACAAATTTCTCCCACTAAATTCAGACTTTAAATCCCTCTAAAATTTTAACGTATTTTTTTGTAATTAATAAAACGAAATGTGTATATATTCATTTTAACGGGTTTTGTGGAATTTTAAACAAAATTTAATTTGATGTAGTAGTTTTTGTGCCAGATGCTTTTTACTGCGAGCGTGCGGCTTGAGTCGAATTTTTTGCTCGCGAGTAGTTTGTGTGTTAAAATTAAACAAAAGCCCATTTACATGGCTTGCGTGGGCTGGAATTACGTATCGAATTGAATAGGGCATTGTTTTGAACAAAATAAAAGATTGTTTGTCAACAAACCTTTGTTGGTGAAAATGATTAATATAATTGTGTAAGTCTGAAAGACGAAAATAGAAGTTTGAAAGTGTTATCCTCCATTATAAATCACCAAGTAAATAAATGTAATTAAAGAAAAGTAATTCGTACTCTTCTCTTCTCGCTCTTCTAATGGTAATCTCCGGAATTATTACATTTATTTGAAAATAATCTTTCACTATTTGGTTAAAATATTTCATATGAATCAAGGGTTTAAAAAAAGGCTTACCTGTGTCCAATTTGAGTTCAAAGAATATAAATCAAGTTGCAAAAGAAGCTATTACGAAATATTAATTAACACAATATATTACTTCAATTTCCTACAATTTCATATACATAATTTGAATTATTTTTTTATCTTTTACTAGCGTACTTTTATATCTTTTACTAATTTTTTATTTTAATTCCATTTAATTTCATTTATTTTAACGTTAGCGGAGAAACACAAAGAAACGGACAGAAACTGTATTTTATAATATGTATAGATATACACAATGCAATGAATTGTTAAAAGTAATTTTATAAAGTGACAAGTTTTCAATTATAAAAGAATATTAATTGGTTTTATTTTGAAACACTCGATAAAGAATAAATAAAAATTAAACAAGTAAGTTTTTAAACGACTTAGCCAAAGCAGCAAAGTTTAATTTGGCATTTCAAAAGAGAGAGCAAAGTTTCCTTTATCGAAATAAGTAATCTCGGCAATATCTAAGACATGCGCTAATGGTTTTGTAATTTGTTGAGTTTGGTATAATAAGAATAATAACAAATTACTCAGACCAGCGCAATTTATAATTTATGTTAAATAAAATATAAATATAAAAATGTTTTTCCAGGATAAGAATTATCGGGTTAGTCCAACTAGTTATACTACTAGTTATACGATATAACAAAATACACAAAAAAAGTCCGAATAGTTATACTGAGCAGTATAACTAAACGGATCCCATTATTTTGGATCGGGTTTGTCCATTTAGTTATATCCATACATTTTATTACACAACAACCGATTTTGATAAAATATCATTTCTTTATAGAATTTAATTTTCTACGACTTTTATTAAAACTTTTTTTTTCTAATTTTTACCGTTTTCCTAAAATCGTAAAAAAATAACTTTTTTAATTTTTTTCAACCCCTTCTCGGGGGTGATTTTGAAAAAATCTTTTACAGTTCGTTTTTATATCTTTCAAATTAAATTATATCAAAAATTCAAGTATTTACCCCAAAATTCGTATTTCGAGGCCTATTTTCTTGGACTACTAACGCAGATTCGTGCAACTGCGATAGTATAGACAAAGTTCAATTCACCAAATATCTCGGCATACAAATTGATGAGTGTTTAACTTTTAAACAACATATATCATATTTGTCTAAGAAAGTCCGTACTATAGTTCACATAATGCGCAAACTCCGTAACATAGCTTCACCTAGTATTCTAACAAACGTATATTTTGCCCTCTGCCAATCGATCTTAATGTACTGTAATTCCTGTTGGGGAGGATCCTCTAAAACAATCATGATAGAAATCGAAAGAGCTCAGAGATCGGTCCTTAAAACAATGCTGAAGAAAAACTTTAGATATCCCACTATAGAATTACATAAAGAAAGCAAAGTACTTAGCGTTAGAAAACTTTTTTTACTGAAAATGACTTTATTTGCTCATAAACAAGTTATCAATTCTCGTCAATACACAGACCTTTTAAAAAAGCGAGTATTTAAAATTCCTCTGCCACTAGTACGAACAGAATTTGCAAAACGTTTTAATCCGTATGTACAATTAAGCATTTACAACAAAATTACTAAACATTGTGACTTTAAGCAATATACCATACGTGAAGTTAAGGTTAAGATTAAAAAATGGTTGTCCAGTCTTAAATACGACTGTGTTGAAAAACTAATTAAATCAATTTAAAAACGTAATACCTACCACATATTTCGATAGCCTCAATTTTTAAATTTATTGTGTCTTTTACTATTATATGTAACTACTTATTATTAGGTAATTTAGTGTATTTAGTCATTTATAATTTGTTATTATTTGTATTTTTAAATATTATAATTAATATTTTTATTTTTTGATATTTATTTTAAATATCAAAAAATATATTACATTTATGAAGCACACGATACAGGCTTGCATGCCTAGTGTGTGTCTTCATAGTTAACTATATGAATTATGTTCCTGTAAATAAATAAATAAAAAAATAAAAATATACTTACCCATTACTCGTATTAGACTGTATCTAAATTCTGTATATCTTTATGTTATTATTTTAAGTTTAAATAAAATGTGTAACAACGTAAAACATCCATACATTTTATTAGGCGGTTGTGTATTTACGAATATAACTAAATGGACGAACCCGATCCAAAATAATCGGTTCCGTTTAGTTATACTGTTCAGTATAACTATACGGACTTTTTTTGTTCATTTTGTTATATCGTATAACTAGCAGTATAACTAGTTGGACTAACCCGAATTATCCTATAATTTAATCCAGATAATAAACTATCTGTGTGCAGATAGTTTATTATAATATCAGATAATAACTAACAGATATTATTATTATATAATAATTTATAATATAATATTCTTCTGTTGACTTCCAAAGTATTTTTCAACCATCAGATTTTTAAAGAAAAATAAATGAATAGTTCATTAAAAAAGTATGAAAAGCTTTTTATTTTCGGTTGCAATTTTAGTTATAAATCAGTGTCGCTGTCATATAGTAGTTCCCTTTAATTGGACTTCTTGTTCGAAAGTTTCGCGTTCGCATCTGAGCAAAGTTAGTATATAGATAAGTGAGTTCAGACCTTGTCTTAGAAGACTCTGTCATGCTCCTACATATAAATTTTATATATGTAGGTAAGTCTACAAGAACTTGATAGGTCGAAAAGAAAAAAGAAACTTAATATTAATTGTGTTTAATTTCTTTGGAAATAAAGAAAATATATATAAGCATTTGCTGAAAATTGTGAATACTTAGTAAGTAAGTTCTTAATTAAATAATTACCTATACACATTCTGCCATTAATAATGGTGTACAAATAATATTTATTCATTAAAATTAAAAATTCATATTTTATAATTATTATAATTGGATGGGCCAAGGTGACCCCCGATTAGTGGGATTATGATTCCAATTTCTATACGGCCGTAATACGAATGAACTTCAAACTTATGGTGAAAAACACTTGGGATAAGTGTTAAGTCAACAACGTTTCAGAACACATCCCATTGAAACAGTCCGCATCTCTTCTTTTTTTGATTATATCTTGAGATCTCAGTCAACCATCTGATAATTATATTATCAAAAAAGGTCTTCTTTCGTATTATCTTATCAAAAAAGTTCAATTAATAACATCATTTCAATACTTAGAGTCAATTGTGTATATTAGAAGTGGCGTAGACAGTTAATTTCTTTAAGGGTTAACAAGAGGAAAGACGTAAAGGTCAACCCATCTAAGGAGGCTTTGATGAGCTCGATATGGAATTCTGGTTCAGCCAACCATGAACAGTCCGCCATTCTACACAGTAGTTGTAAGCAGTATGCAATATCGCCTTATTTCTGTCATAAGCCATCTAAGAGAAATAATGAATTAAGATAAAAAGTCAAATTATAAATCATAACAAATAAACCAAAAATAAACTCAGTTTCGCAGTTCTATAACTTCGTATAAGTATATTATTTTATTATTCGTATATTTATTGGCTTCTTATTATAGTAGCGTCAGTAACCTCTACTTATAGGAAGACTACTGTGAAATCATAACATAGGTTGTGTTTCGGTGAGATAGTAATGGATGCCAGAGTCTATTCCCAGATCTTATTAATTCGGCAGCGTAACTAAAACCTCTAGGACGTTGCTTGCGTTGATTGGTGACGGTGCCACTTACCATCAAGTGGACTGGCGACCTATGCATAAAAAAGTGTGTGTGTGTCAGCTCCGACGCACGACTGGAATTTACTCCTTACGAACGATAAATAAATAATTTAATAAATATAATTAAAACATATTAATACAATATATGTATTATGTTGTATTAATATGTATTGATGCATATTGTAGCCTGTAACGCGTAACATGTGACATGTGACATTTGATTTTACTCCCATAAATTTTCATACCCCGATCTATTCTTAAAGAGTTAACTCCAAAAACTTACCGTTTTAGTTCAAGTACTGTGTTACCATCTGCCATTAGACAACACTCTTTGATCAACCCTCTCATCACAGATATCTCTATACTTAACATAGGTTCTCAATGGCTTAAAATGAAAAATACAAAGACGTTGTCATTTAATATTTAATATTTTTATGAGCGAAACGAGAATGAACAACCAAAGTAAAAGAAATTTACATTTTGTCTATTGAATATTCCAAACGCTAAATTTGCCTAAGTTCTAATTAAACGTTTCGAAAAATATTGTCCTCATTTTAAAGTCGTAACTTATTTGTAGATACTTTTTCTATGTATTTTTTTTTTATTACAAATTCTGAATACTATTAGTGCTGGAAATATAAGTACACTTAGTTAAATTTTAAATATTATGATACTCTGTAGTTCGTTTTTTGAAAATTCCACAGGAACCTAACATTTTTCCAAGATAAAAAGTAGGTATTCCATATGTTAATCTAGGTATTAAACTGTTTGTGTGCTAAATGTTTGTGTCTTTGTGTTGAGAGCAGTGAATAAAATTCTTTCTCTCTAAAAACATATCTATACAATTTTGAAGTTATTAGAGACGTGTAGCGCTTTGAAATCGTATTAAAAATATTTTTGTTTATCTATCGATTCGAGTCCATGTATTTTTTTTTAAAGAAGTATCCTGAGTATTTAATATAAATTATAATTAACCTTTAAATAATTGAGACCGTGCAATTCCGGGACGAAGAAACACGCACCGAGAAATACAAACAAAATATTCACCCGACACATTTAGCCACCGCGAATGACTTAATTGAAAAAGTTACAAACTTTTCCCATCAGACAATTGTTATTTTAATACGAGCTATTTGACTAATTTATGTTTGAATTGGAAAGTTAGCCTTCAATTTGAAAATTTTCACCCACTTTTTTATATTTCTCGCGAATTGTCTGACTTTCCACTCGGACCACGGTGTTTTCAATTCCTCGGAGTACGCGATGAAGGGCAAAATATCAAGAAGTCTAACTATTAATAACGGGTAAGTAAAGAGAATATTTTACGCGAAGTGATGTTTAAAAATAGACAAGCGCAGAGCAATAACTCCCTTGCAGTTTGTTTAAAACAAGAGCTTACCGCAATTTAAAATATGAATAAAGTTTTAAAAATATTGGGAAAACATTTCTTATTTTGATTGCTGATAAAATCACAATAAAATATTTTTTTAATTTAATAAATTAAATTTACTTAGCATTACCAATATTAATTAAACTGATAATATTTATTAACTTTATTAAGCAAGTTTTTTTGGATTTTTCTAAGCAAAGTAGCATAGCTATCGGTCCACTTGATGATAGGTGGCTAGGTGGCTACCGTCGCCTATAACACAAGCAACGTCACTGGTGCTGCAAGTGTGCTGCCGACCATAGTAAGATTAAGAATAAGGATTAGGAAGGTCAGGGAAATGGGCTCTGACATTCTTTACTCACTTTACTAAAACACAAAAGCACACATGCATTTCATGGTATTATCAGGCCTCTTTCACTTCATGTACTTGCGCGCGCTAAGTGCCTGCGCGCCGCTGTACTTTCCAAGGTACACATTCACGCGGTTGCCACCGACGCGACGCGAGCGCGCGCATTCACATTTATTTTTTTCTTCTTTGATCTCCGCCAGGAGTAATTGTGTTCCGTGTCTTTGATTTACATTTCGGAAAGAATAATAGGTATTATGCCTCGTAATAACATTTCTTTAACAACATTTTAGTTAACAACATTTCTTTATCTGTCACAACTCCCTGTAACTAAATAAAACTATTTTAACGGATTTAAGTTGTGTATTGATTTTTAATAAACCCAACTACCACGGCTGCTATAAAGGTGTCGAAACGATGGGTTTTGTTATAAAGCAATACACAATTTAAATCTGTAAAAACAGTTTTATTTAGTAACATAACAAATACTTACTTTACTCAATACTTACATACTTTACATAAATACTCTCCGCCGTTGTTCAAAATTTTTTTCACTATAGAACAATAATGTATCGCCAAATAATTTTATGTCGAGAACAATTTAGCAGCGAGCTCTCCGACTATTTCATCAAAACTGGATGTTTGGTCGACTTTGTGTTGTGTGGATTTGTGGACTAATGATATACACAATTTAAGCTTTTTTATTTGGTCTCTTCAGTGGAAATAGGAATAAGTACCTACCAATATGAAAACCTTTAGGTACCTACAAGGTTTTTTATCATTGCTCGTTACCTACTAGTACTTATTTACATCTTAAAAATCATGTTATTCTGATCAACTTGAACTGAGAAGTTGTAAGCTTATAGTTACTAGTTAATTACTTAATAAATAGTTACTAGCGGCTTAATTAGCTTTGTATTTTGGGACGGCCTAGAAAAACTCAGTAGTAGTAGCCCTGACTTTATTACTATTACTTCAATGTCACGCGGGCGCGTGCGGCTGCAGAGCAATAACAACTCAACGTTTGAACTATAAGGTATATTTTTCCGCTAAGCAGTTGGCGAGGCAAAACGGTAGGCATTTAAAAAAGTTGTGATGGTCTTTTTGTTAGGGAGTGATTTATCTGTTACGGTAGTAACTACTTATTAATCTGTGGTATTATTTCATGGTGGTCTTTTGTAAGGGGGTGGTTACTGTCGCCGGACGGACTGCCCCAGTGACTGCAAACACACACTGTCCAATCACTACAACTTAACAATTCTACAACCTATGTAATGGTGTAGTGAATTTAAAAAGAATTTTAATTAACTGATGTAAGCTGTTCTTTTGTTTAACTTTTCTTTACCGACGTCTAAATATTAATTAAAATTTTATAGGGGAAAATATTATTTTCCCCAGTCATAATCTGGGTAACTAGTATAGCGACAGTAATGACATGGATACAAACAGTAGAACAAAAGAGATTTTACAAGATTTTACTGAAACTTATTACTTATAAAAAACGAAAAAAACATTTTACCCGACCTATTATAAAGAAGATTACTTTGTCCTCGTGTTTCAGAAGCTTACGTAACATAATAGATATGACCGTACTTATTTCTGCATTGTAAAGTCATCGGGTAAGTCTCAAAGTGGTGAATAGCGAAAGACGTCGCGGAACAAAAGGCGTGTCGCAACGACACACTTTATTGTGTTCGAGATTCCTTTTACCTGGGTACTAACAGAACAACTTCAACGCGAACCAGGGGAAAATCCGGTCAAGTGTAAGTTAAGCGTGTGTATGACGGATTTTGCATTAGTTAGAAATGGTGACATATATATATTTGTTAAATACATGTACATTTTATTTATGAGAAAGTACAATAGACAGGCTTATGGTTTACTTGTTGGCAGGTGGCCTGGCCATGATAGCAGGAGAACACAAAGATCACAACACTTTGTGCATATCGTTGCTAACCTTCGTTGAATTTATTCATTATATTTCTAGATTCAAGATTAGATAAGCTTATTTAAAATAAAGTCTAAAAATAAGATATATATTTACACATTACATATATAATATAAAGCAAAGGTCCCTCAGGCAGGGTCCCAAGCATGCTGGCTGCCTTACCTCGTTGTATGACACTAATCTGTTGACCGAGGTAATAGCAAGCTTTAGAATCGCCGGTTATGTCGACCAAACGTTTTGATAAGTATGTAGACAATATTAATTAAATTAGCATAGAGAAGATTTTTTCCTTTAGATATAATCATAAAGATACCTCCCAAAAAATTTCACAACCAAATGACTTACTTTAAAGAATCTTGTCGGTGGAATACGAAGGATTCGATGACTTTATTAATGAAATTATTTACAGTAATAGTTATCATTTGTAATTTGAAATATGCGTTTCTTTTGTATTTAATGGCAATGTTACGTTTTATGCAAGTTCTTTTAGCTAGCAGAAAGTTTTAACTAGCAGCATTTTTTAGTTATACAGGAAGTAGATAAAGAATTAATAATTAATGGAAACCAATAGCCATTAAAGAAAAACCTCACCCACTAAATATTCAGTAGGGAAGCTCCAAAGCTTCCTATCTGTAGCTCTGACATCGTGGCTAGTGATCACTCATTGCATAATTTAACATGTACTGAATAGGTAACATTTAATTCAGTTTGAAGTAAAAACCAATCAAGTACCAATCAGTACTTAAAACCATCAAGTTAATGTAGAGGTTTAGGTAGAAAACCAACAAATAACATTAAATCGAAAAAAGGCTTTCTGCCTGTGTGGAAATCCTACACGGTGTCTTGCTCATTGCTTTTTCAACTTCAACTTATTTGTTTAAAATACCTCATCAAGTTACTTTTAACTTACTAACTTACCGGTTCACCATGTGTGTGGATGTTCTATGCTGTGTCTTGCTTTCAAGTTACTAACTTACCGCTTATATCGGTTACTTTCGTTTGTCTACTGATATCCTAATTCCTGATTCACATTGGTCGAAGCCTTTTTTATGCGAATAGCGGCCAACTATTCGTTTTATGTACCTACTGAGGTCGTTTTATGTCAGTAAGTACAATGTCCAAGTCTGCAGTGTATCTATTTACATTATATTGATCATAGATAGCTTTTACGAGCGTTCTACATTAAAGATTTTTAAATTAAACCACGTAAGATATCCTTAAGAAAAACCTCTTAAACTTATTTGAACAAGCTCGATGACCCAAGAAATAGGCTCCAAAACGTGTACAAAAAAATAAACAGCCTAAAAAATAATTTCAGTTTCATTTTACTGGAAAAAATGAAGCACCGGATGAACGGGTGGATAAACAGAATGAGAAGCGAGATTAAGGTGGCTTCCCTTAGTGAATCATTTTGGGGCGTAGAACCAAAAAATTAATAATTTTCCTATTAACCTCCACCAAGGACATCTGACGTGAACAAATGTTAAAATAAATAAAAATATCTTAATTTCGTTATACTAAGCCGGTGTTTTTATGTTTTCGTTTGAATTAGATTAAGGAGAGGTCGAAAGTGTGCCGTCAAAACTGGTTGAGCGCCTTGATTTGAGTTAACCAAACTTAATTAGTGTTTATTTCGTCGAGGGACAGAAATTTTGCTCTTGTGAAAATGAGTTTTAATGAAATAGTCCGTGTTGAACGAATACATAACGCTAAGGTTTATTATTATTATTATCTTCCTAGCGGCTATTTCTGGTCTGCTAGAGAACCAGTATCACTTCGTCCATTGCTGAAATATTGTGATCGCCACGTAAACTAAAGCTCTCTACCTATACCTACCGCGTTTAGAAACTGTAGTACTTTTTTGATAGAGGCATTCCTCACATCTTCAGAAGCTATTGTGTGGCTTCCTAGGACGTGACTGCGCTTGTGCATCAAGGGGCCACACTCGCACAGGATATGCATTGGTGTTTCTTCTGCCTCGTGGCAGAAGCGACACTCTCCCGTACTGGTGAGACCCATTATTTTGAGGTGCCTATTGAGGCGGCAGTGCCCCGTTAGAGCCCTCGTTAGCATACACAGATTGCTCCTGCTAAGCGACATAGCCTGGTTCGTCACGTTTCGACTGTAGGCTTTTATGAGCGCTTTGGAATGGTTCAGACCTGGCAAGTTAGTCCAGCGTTTGTAAGATTTAGTAAAGCACTGGTTCCATATGGTCCAGCGAGCTAGGCTATTAGGTAGTCCGCACATAGGTTCAGGACCTATTAGCCTACCTTTTGCGCCTGCTCGAGCCAGTTGGTCGGCATGTTCATTGCCTTCAATCCCCATATGGCCAGGTACCCATCTTAGGACCACTTTATTCTTGCGCCCTAAAGTATTTAAGTAGTCTACACAGTTTCGCACCAGCTTTGAGACTGTAAAGTCCGAGTCCAGTGCTTGAAGTGCAGCCTGACTATCCGAGTGAATATAAATTACATGGTTAACGTAGTTTCTTCGCAGGTTGATTTCCGCACATTCTAGGATGGCGAAGACCTCTGCTTGGAAGATGCTGGCGTATTGTCCCAAATTTACACTGGTCTTGTAATTCTGGTCCCTGCCATACACTCCACAGCCTACGTCAGGTCCTGATTTGGACCCATCAGTATACCAAGAAAGGCTACCTTCCTCCCAAGAGATTTTATTTTCTGACCAGTTTTCTCTTGAGAGTAACTCCACAGTGTAAGATTTTTCTTCGATATACTGTGGTAACATTGTATCAGTGGGCATGCCTAGAATGGGATCCCTTAGTACTGAGTCTTCTAGAGCTCTGAGTACCTCGGACAGCCAATTGTGTTTACCCCGATTCATCATCCTGTGCATACTGGTTTTCGCCTCTTTCTCTAAAAATAGATTTAGAGGCGGTAAGCCCAGGATTGCCTCCAGAGATGCTCCGGGGGAACTCGACATGGCTCCTGTTATCATCAGACATGCCAAACGCTGTAGGCCATTCAGCTTATCCATAGTTGTCTTCTGGTTGGCTTTTCTATACCATACTATAGAGGCGTATGCGATCATCGGCCTCACAATAGCAGTGTACAGCCAGTAGGTGAGCTTTGGACACGGGCCCCAACTCTTCCCTACCATTCGACGACTGATACATAAAGCTGCCTTAGCCTTATTAATCACATTTCCAATGTGTGCATTCCACGTTAGTCTCTGGTCGAAAGTAACTCCCAGATATTTGACCTCAGATATTGACGCTAAGGTTTGGTGCGGTCGCATGTTTCCAAAATTGTGATATATAAAAATTTATCAAATGCTTAATATTTAACAAACACTGAGAATTTTTATGAGTACGAAATTTCAAAATAAATAAAATAATCTACGGTCCTAAAGTACCTATAACACTAATCACAATAAAAAGTTTGCAATGAAGTATATTTATATTTTTTATTGAAAATATTTATTCTAAGTCTCAATGTAGGCAGTTAGTTCTAACCGAATAAAGTCCATTGAATTTCTCACTTCATGAATATTTGCACCTCGTATTTTTGTTTCTACACAAACGTTGAATACGTAAAAACGTGTTGAAATAAAACAATGTAGTGTGAGGAACAAACGAGTGACTATCGGCTGGCCACACTGACGCATTCGTCGAGCCATGGAACCGTGTACACACTTTCATTACCATGCGAAATAGTCACAAACTGCGTCGTTAGTTGGCATTGTGCAAGCTCTACCCGGCGACCTAGCTCACAAAGGGAAAAACTTTACAGAATTGCAATGTTTGCTGCTCTTAAATTCGCCAGCCGCTTGTATACAAATATGGAGCTCATAAACATCTAAGCATACTTTTGTGCGTTGATTTTTCCATGAATATCAATGGTAAAAAATTATATACTCGTATACTTTTTATAATGGTTATGTTTTTATAAAGAGGAAGTTACTGCATTTCTTCTTCTCAGCATAACACTTCTTTGCTAAGGTTGGCGACCATCATGGCTATCCTGACCTTGGAAGCTGCTGCGCGAAAGAGGGAGCGAGTGCTCCACCCGAATCACTACTGAACGAACGAAGTAACTGTACCTTGTCCATTAAATCAGGACTCTGTAGGTATATCCTGTTAGCGTCTGCTATTTATGTCGACTGACGTTGATTGAAAAGTGCTCCGTGACGTTTCAAAAGAGGTGTTCATTCATGCAGATTCATTCATTCAATATCATTCGATGGTAGGATATAAAAAGGGTATCATTCACTCAGTCAGTTCAGTTGAACGAACGCGTTCGCGAAGAGAGGTCGATGTCGTATGATAATTATTAATGTACCCGAAGTAGAGGGTGCTAAAAATCCTTTTATTGTTTTTGTAAAAACACCAAAATATCGATCAAGTGCAATTTGTTATGCTATCGACACACAACCGACACGAAAAATGTTGTCTACAGATATAAAAAAAGAAGAAAAGTGCCCATTCATCATTATTATTAGATGTATAGTGACCTAGTTCGATAAATTGTTTACGTCACGGCGTCAAAATAAACAAGTATTCATTTTCTCATCTGTCATTCCGACACGATGTAGTATTTGTTTATATAATGCTAGCAGAGAGTGATTATCTATATAAATAAAAATAAGTTACATAATAAACAATTAGTTTTCCATAAACTTAGAATACTAGAAGAATACTAGGCGGACTGTTATTCAATCTAAAATTCATTACATAGACGCTAACTGCTTTAAAATTTATATACTTCTGCAAATTCATAATAAGTAAATATTAGTATGGCGACTTACTTTAAAAGTTCTCACTTTTATATTAAAATCAAATTATCTACAACGTGCATATCTCAGTACAATTATATTAAGTCTGCAAATAAGAGTCCTTTCGAGAATTATTTTTGTTTGGAAAGGTCATAGTAAAATGTGACGATGTGGTTTTAATTTGTTGTCCGCGGTCAACGGTCTTGGTTGTGGATAAAAGAGTCCCATAAAATAAAAGAGAGAAAACATTTTTAGAAGTCCCAAAACATTATTTACTCTGTGTACATGTTTTTGTTACTAGGAATGTTTCAAAAAGGTAGAAAAGATACATCAAGTCGAACGCATTGTGACAGGTAGTTCTCCGCCACAATTTTAGTAGGAAAAATTGAATAAAAAAAGTCAACTTGATTGCTTACCTACAGTTCATAGTATAAAATATAGATTTAGCGTTTTGAACCGCATATTATGTGGTCTTGGGTATTATGTTTATGGGGACTGATCCATTTTGATACGGTTTTCACTAAATGGAAAAAGCGATGAAGAATAAGGCGTGCTTAAACCTGCATTTTCAGAATAAAATTGCATTCGTGCAAAGCCAGGAGCGGGTCGTTAGTTTAAAAATACTTAGAAAGTTTTTATCTACACTAATAATATATTTAAAAAAATTAAACGTAAATAAACTCGTTTTATGTTGGGAATATTATAATATCATAAAAAAAACCTTTGTTGACGTTACCTTAAGTTTAAGACCTCATTTTCCATCTTATGCCTCGTTAAGGCGGTTTCGCTTTTTTTATATCATCCTTCTCGTATTGCGTATTCTTTTGATTAACTTCGTTGTGCTGGCGGTGTTTAGTTTAAAGACGATTTAACCCATATAAACTGACTTTATGGGACTTATCAACATGAGTCAGGCATTGATTTTGAACACTACCCAATATTTAATTAAATCGTACTTACCTATGCACAGCTGAATTTAAGATTTTTGATTCCAATTATTTTAAATAAAGAAGAAAAATAAAGAAGGCAAAAATATATTGAAATTATTTTTCAAATAAAGATTACCTAAAGCTTACATAATCGGCCCAAACCTATTATGTAAGCCACACTTTGTTAAATTTTAATGTTTTTATTTGACCTACATATTTGCTATTCAATAAATAAATAAAATAAATGAATAATATTCACAAATTAAAAATTTAATATTATTCAATAACTATTATTTTACATTCCAAAAAAAAGTTTTTTCTCCTTCATTATTGTCATCATCAGACTGTGTCTTTCCACTGCTGGATATGGATCTCTCCCAAGTCTCGCCACCACCCACGGTCTTCTGTCCTCCGCATCCAGCCGTTTCCCACGAAGCCTTTTAGGCGACATGTCCCTAAGGGCCTTAAATAAAGATTTAAAAAAAAGCCTTTCAGGTCGTCTCCATTCAAGAACTCTTCTACCCCATCGGTTATCCGCTCTGCGACAGTGTGACCGGCCCATTGCCACTTCATGTTGCTAATTCTCTTGGCTCTATCGACAACTTTGGTTTTTCGGAGAATTTCAGAATGCCCGATCCTATCCAGCAAAGAAAAAATTCCCATTTAATATAAGGGGTAGTAGACTTAATTCACCTCTGTTAAGTCAGGGTTTGTGTAAAATAATTTTATTTATAATATTTATTGTTCTAATAATACAATACAAACCCGTTTCTAATAATAAAATTATATATACATAATTTTATTATTAGAAACGGGTTTGCTCTTGGCCAGCATCCAACCGTGTAGCGAAGATGAGGCCTATGATGGAGCGAGCTCACCCAGAAAATGCTTATTTACTTTTATAAATAAAAAATATATAAACAAAATACAATAAAAATACGTTATAAAATATAAATACATGCACAGAGGGAAGGAAGGAAGTAAGTATATTCAATTTCGATAATCTGTTATTTTGCAGGAAAACACAAGGAACACACATATTACGTTTATTGTTCCAAATTCTGCTTATAGACGATGTTTGTACTACAATACATATTAAATGTTATGACATGAGATATAATAAATATTATCGGCATGCAAGACTGCTATCGTCACGCTATCGTCTATAAAATAAATGTGACCATTCAGTTAGGAAAACTAGCAATTTTCGTAGGTAATACAAAATAATAGAGGTAATTTTTTACCTAAATGTACTTTTTTTGTTTTGTTGTTTTTGCAATGTGTGGCAAAATTTTATTGATACATAGATTTTGAAGTGGTTAAAATGAGCTAAAATCAGACTAGACAAGAAGTTATGAGAGCAACTCAGTCTTTGCTCTGAAGTCTAATTCTAATTTTATATATTGTCATACAGAAGTGTGGCATTAGGCTAAAGCTAATGCCACGCTGCATGCAACTGGAAATTCTTAGACACAATACAGACAAAAAATTTGTCAATACGTCTTTATTGATTAAAGATTTTAAAAAAAAATGATTGTTTCGTCCCCATTGGTCGAGTATTTGCAGTCCCTGGTTCGATTCCCGGCGGGCCCAACTTTGGAAATGAACTTTTCAAAGTTGGCTTACTCACTCACCAAAACCACACAGCACACGTGTCTGTTATTTCACGGTGGTATTTTGTAACGGGGTGGTTTCTGCCGCCAGGCTAACCAAGTTGACCAAATAGACATATACTTACATTGAAAAAAAAAAAAAAAATAGGTGTTCCATTGTAATTAATTCAATAAAATTTGAATTATAATTTGTTTGATTGTACTCTGACCAAATGAAACTCTGACGATTTGAAACTCAAAGTCTGACGAGTTGAAACTCTGACGAGATGGGACCAAACCTTCCAAACTATAAGCAAATTTTATATTCACAATATCGGATATTAGAAAATCCGATATTGTGAATTCACTTAGCAAAGAAAGTATAAGTAGGTAATGTTCAGTTATTGTACGCTGTGTACCTACCTACTTTCAGCAGAGACAATATGTTAAATCCCTTTCGAGTAAGGAGGGCACTTGATGCTCGGTCAGCTTGTGATTTATACGAGCATTAATCTTGGTAATGATGATGCTTTCTCCAGATTACTTTCATAAAAAAAAAAAACATAAAAGATTTATATAAATGCAAAGGTTTTTCAGATGCAAAACAGTATTTCTTTTAAATATGAACAAGAGGTAGTTCTGATGATAAAAAATATCTTATTTCTTTTACAAAACTTTGTTTTTATTTTCAAGTGGCTGTTAAAAATAGTCGTGAAGAAGTAATATGAATGAATAGTAGGCCTGTTTTTATGTGGTTATGTAATAATATTGCAGCAGAATTTTGCAGCTGTTGTTTTTACCTAATTGTTATTATTTAAAAATAATATTCTTATATAAAAGCTTATATAAAAAGTAAGCAAATTATAACTAAAGCAAATAAAACATAAATATAGAAGCTAAAATAATACAATTTATACTACATATAAGGTGTTGCAGCGGCAGAGATCGGTAAAACCAAACTCCAGCACAAATATGCGAACTCTAGACCACAAAAGACCACATAAAATTACATGATATTTTTATTTCAGCAAATAAATACTAGCACCAACATGCTAAATTGGTATTTTCCTCAATGTGACGAGGAATATTAGGATTGTCAATAAAATTATAGCGGTTTGTGACGCACTTGCAGCACCTGTGGCTTTGTTTGTGTCATATAGGCGACGGTAGCCACCTACCATTAAGTGGATAGCCAGTTTTTCTGACAACGTTAACATAAAAAAAAAAAACGTTAACACAAGAGAAATGATAATTAAATAATTAAATAGAACATAATTATTTAATATGAACTTCATAATGACAGACCATTAATAAATACTCCTTACAAACGATTATAAAATACATTCTGAAATTAGATATTCTAAAATTTAAAAAATAGAACGTAACGCATTCGTAAACGCATTCAATATAACAATTTTGATTTTACTCCCATGTTTTTATAGCACGGGCTTATATAAATAATTATATTTTCATTAATACATTTCATATTAAATTATCACTTGTCCACCACTCGACAAGTAAAAGGCTGCCACCTTCTTAAAGTGCGCGTAGTGAGAATATTGCATTTACAATAATTTATTGGAATAACTTGAGCAGTCAACCGCAAACTGTATACGCCAGAGGATTTAACAAGCCTTTTCAATTAAATAACTGAGATTTACTACTTAAAAAAAGATACACGTTCTGAATACTTTTTCCAATAGATTAAAATAAGTATTATTGCTAGAAAAAAAAACATTTCGTCTGTGAACTTACGAAAAACTCAGTAATTAACATTTAGAAACAATAAATTAAAATATAGACTCTTTAACGAATCAGTAATTAATTCCAAATGGTTTCAATTAATTAAAATGAAAAACAAATTTACTGTTATTTTCTAACAAAATGAATCGAGTCAGCAATGTACTACTACAGACATAATGTGTCCAGTCGGAATACTAGACATTGGCATTTACGATCGTTCTCGCCCCAGTACCCTGTACCCAGACATCTAACGACTGATAACCGACAATTTAGCGATCATGGAATTCATTGATTATGTATTGTAACTTTGGATTGCTACAAGCACTTTGGAGCATTATGATTAGGTTAAGGTAATTGCGTATATGTACTCTATAGAATCATCGTTTAAATTTATTGCTCTTATTACAGGCCACACCCTGTATGTTCTTTGACAATTTTGACAAGAGTTAGTTTTTTGAATATTTATAGGCTGATACAGATAAAGCCACAATTTAGTTACAAAACAACTTTAATGTGTTACTGTAAAACTGTTAACGGTTGCGACCTTAACTATCAGTTAAATGACTGAGAACTAATTCAAAAGAACAATCAAAGTTTTCTCAAATGCCATTTCCATCCCAAATTGTTCTATTCCGAGAAAGCTTGCCCTGTTTTCTTTTTCTACGCTAATGGTTGAGAAAAAAACAATACCTACAAAAAGTAAAAGCCTATCAAACTTTTTTCATCGGAACACTATGAAAGTTGTTCGAAAGTGTCCCCGTTTCTCCATCTGTATTTTGGTAACGGTATTTTTAATTAAATCCAATCGTTTGTTTTCTACTGTTTATTGTTCTGTCACTACATTGATGACTTTGTTCTCTTTGTGCATTGTATATTAATTGACGTTTGCAATCTATTCTTTCTTACTTCGTTGAACAATTTTGAAGAAAAAAGTATCTGACAATTTGAAATTATGAGGTTTTTCCAAATGTCGTTGGGTTTTTCTTTTATTATTGCAAAAGCTACGAATGTATTCGTGGACGTGGACATTTTTTAATCGTGGCGCTAGTTTCAACGGGTTCCACTGAACGGCTCCCTGCGGCCAGATGCACAGAAGACCTGAAAGGCTTCGCAGGAAGCGGCTGGATGCGAGAGGCAGAAGACCGTGCATAATGGCGAGCCTACATCCAGCAGTGGAGAGACACAGGCTGATGATAATGATGACGATGACTTAGCGGTCTAGCAAGTAGAGTAATCTGCAGTCTCGGTTTTGTCATCTTCTACTACATATTTGAACCTATGTATCTTGTTAAGGAACACTATCTACTATATAATAACAATATATTATCTATTCAACTGTAACTCTAGTCTCTATGTGTAAATTATGAAAGATAGACGAATTATTGTTAACTAAATAATTCTGAAAATAATTTCAATGCAGTTTTGTAGATAATGAAATGATCTATGATAAAAGGTGATTGAGTACGTCGCGTTACTTTGCGTTAAAACCCTTTAGATTAAGAAGTGATGCATAACCTCTCTTTGTGTGTTCTACTGGATGTACATACAACGGTGAGTGATGCGATGAGTTGTTCCAATTAATGCCTACTACGAGCGTATACCACCGTACTGCGCGCCATAGACGAGGAGTTCATCCGCATTACTTGGATAAGGTGCTGCTGCGAGTAATATGGATGAGTACAAACTTTATCTTATAAACAAATTCCTGCAGTACACCAGCGTACACCTCTCTGGTTGCTTGTGTTCTAAGGCGACAACATCCATCTTTTTTTTAACCTACCATCGAGTGAACATCCTTGATAATATAAAAAATATCATAACGTAAATTTAGTTCACAATGAAAACTTTTTGTATATAATAATATAAGTGGTTGTATTGGACACATTGTCAGCAATCATAAAGTGGGCACCCCGTTTGGCGGCATTAACCACTCCCTTATGGAAGTCCACCTTGAAATGACAGTAGGTATGATCGCTACTGTTTCACGGGCGATTAAGTGACCTTTCGTGTTATAGGCGTAGCTTTGGTTTACTAGTGAATGAAGTCACCAACCATCATTTTATATTATATTCTCATATGAAATAGCTACACTTAGACACGACACTCGATACACGTATTATACTAATACGTCATAGTCGCCAGAAAAAATCCTACAAATTTTATAAATATACAAGTTTTTGAGGATGGATATTTAATTACATGGATTAACATATACGATACTTTTTATCCTAGAAAATGTTAGGTTACCTAGGGACCTTCTAAAAATATAAATAAAATGATCGCCGCTGTCGCCGTGGCGGCGCCACCGTCCTCACAGCGATCAATATGTCAGATATTTTTTAGGTGTTATATTTTTCATTTTTCAATGCGAACTAAGACGCGGGCACCAGACATAATGATTGTAGGGTCGATGATGAATCTATAAGATAAAGGCTTTCAGATAGTTTAATCACAAACCAAAAATTAAATCAATCGGAATACATCTTGAGACATATGTAGTATGCCGCCAAACATTCAACCAATTTCCTGAATACTTTTAATGACTATTAAAGTTTCCATATGTAACAAAATTTAGTAACATTCAGTTAACTAAGTATGAAGCAGAATCTGAATTCTTTATAACAAGAATGTTTATCGGTAGAGCCGTACGAATCAGAGCAAGCAACAAGTGAGGGAACATTTTATTCGTGACGCAACCGTCTTGATGTCGATCGATTTGCCGTTTGTGTAGGGATAGGCACGAATTTACTTCACGTTGAGATACTGGCTTCGAGTACTTTGTGTGAAGAGAGTTGACTGAAAAGGTCACAGGTTAACATGAGTGGAAATAAGGTGATAAGCGTTTAATATATTTTTGCTTTGAAATAAAAATCATTGTATGAAAATATCAGAGCACTATAGCGCTTCACCTGTGTCTCAAGTATCTAATTGAGGTGAAGAGGTGACATGTTTTTAGCGCATCAATATCTGTTGCACAGTTTAGAAGAATTAAGGACAAAATATTAACTACTTAAAGAAAATTATATAAAGTATACAATAACCTAATAATAACCTAACCTAATAATGTTTAATACAAGATAAAAGGAATTTTGAACACATTTGATTAGGCAAATAAAACGAATACACCAAAATTAAAAAGATAACAGCAAAACATAGGAAAACATTGCATTTTCTTTTTTTTTTATGAACGTTAGGAACGATATTCTTGAACGCAAGGAAAAATTTAGAACTATAAATTCATATTATTTATTTTTGAATTGACATTTTCTTAAATAAGTCGAAATATCTAAATGACGTCGAATATTTGAGATTTTGAGTTACATGGAGTTAATCAAATCACCCTTGAGTACACCTCAAGACATAAAAACAATGAGGGTCAACCATCCCACATTTAGTTTGAGCCTAAGGCTGAAGCATGTAATTGAACTTGTGGCCATGATATTGCTAACTCTGTCACATGCACTGTATTACACTCGAGAAACCGAGCTAACATTCGAAACTTGTTCAGCAAACTAATAATAGAACCTCGTTAGCATTAACGTTCATTCTCTTTAGCCGAGATTTAATTGTCCGTCACGTAAAGAATCACGCCTCCAATCTCGTTTATGTAACACTCAGTATAAATTGAATAAGGCTTATATCAGAGAAACTACATATTATTTGTAGCTATACAAAGACAAGACATTCTATATAAATTTATTGGTCATATTTTCTCAATATATCCACCTTTATGTATCTACCTATATTATACATATTTATACTGTAGTAGTAGTGTCTATATTTGGATATAGTTTTGTTGAAACAAAGCAGACATTGCTTTTTATGAGAGCTGAACCAGCATTTTTTACAGTTAGATTTTTTTTAAAACTTTTTTATGTATAGATCTGCTACAGACTGATGGTCCACCTGATGGTAGGTGGGAACCGTCACCTGTTAACATAAACAACGCCATAAGATACTGCAAGTTTGTTGACGACCTTAGCAGTATGTAAGAAACTTAGCATTATGAAACCTAGGAGGTGGCAATTATATGGAACACTAAACGGCTGCACACCTGCTGTTATTTCACGGTTCATATAGGGATTAGAAATACTGATCACAATGTTAACAGTCACACGCAGTCATAGTCAACAAAAATATCACGAAAAAATTAAAGGGAAGAAGATCTTCAAAGACCCTCGAACCTGAATTCCTCACAGTCAGTTAGCCTATCACGTTAACTAATTTATCCACACTGGATAAACTCTCAGTATCATTTTGGAAGAAGAAGCTTACGCTTAAAATATACCTAGGATAATAATTCAAGTTAAATTTGAGTTAAGTAATATACAAAAATGTATCATATCCTCTCCACCATTCACATATTAATTCCATTCAATTAAATGTATTATATATTTTAAAAAAAACACCGGAAAATAAATCTGAAGAGTTTTTGTAATATTAAATATCTCAGTGATTTTATTTCTCGTTAACATTTTTTTATTACAATTTCAGAACATCTTTCCGCCGGCGGACATCTTGCGTAAAAACCATTATTTTTGAGGGGGATTAATTTAAGGGCATTCAAATATATTATTATTTAAGTCTAAGCGCGATGTATTCCTAACTTGATCTAATCACATCAAGATATAGTTATAAGGTCGGCAGACATGATCAATGATCAAATGGACTTGACATGTCCACCGTCACTATGTCGGTATGTGGCTACCGTCGCTTATAACACAAGCAACGCCACAGGTCAGCTGCATCTGCGTTGCTGACTACAGTAGAATTATAGATAGGGCATTGGAAAGGATAAGGAAATGGGCTCTGACATCTCTGACTAACTCACAGAAACAACAGTACACTTGCTGTTATTTCACGCTAAGGGGGTGGTTACTGCCGCAAGAGAGGTTGCCAAAATTATTGCGAAACGCAGTGTTCTCTGCCACCTGTAGTCATAAAGCTTCTAACCCAGTATATTTATGTACAATGTTATAGATCACAATTTCACTAAGCGAATCCTTTGAAACATCAGCGTGTAAGTTGGGAACGCCTGAGTCGGAAACAAAGAGCTTGTTACCGCTTCAGTTGAGGACCTACATACGTTAGCATGTATTCGCTTATATACTCACGGCTCCTTTACACTTTCGCACATAGGTAGGAGTCGTGTTTTCTTGGGTATGATTTCAGAGTGAATACATATCCAGATGTTTGCTCATGCAAATGTTGTAACAACACAAGTACAAATTGTTATTGTGTGATATGATTGTTTTGAAAAGTTTGATTGATGTTTGTTCGTTACAGTTTCATGGAAAAACTGTAACTAACTACAGATCTTACAGTCCTGGAGGGTCTCAGCTTACTAGCTTTTATTTCGTCCACCACAATCCTCGAGGTTCTCATTGTAAATTCAACTGACACGATTCTTACTCAACTCATTGCGAAAATGATTGTGGAAGAGATATCATTGAATGAACTATTCTGATATTGTGTGAATGTAAAAAATGCAGTTATGCATTTATGCAAGTTCAAGATTAATGGAAATAGTTAGGAACCGACATATATATATATATACGAGGTGTGTTCAAAAAATAACGGGAATTTTTAAATTTCTCGGGTTTGGAGAGTCGAATCGTCAATTTTTTTTATTTATTATGTTGGTATACATCCCCTTGAAATATGATAATATTTTCAGCTGTATTGATTGCTTACTTTTTCTGTGGCAGCCGCTAAGGTTAGACGTGTTTTTATGAGCTCGGCGATTTTCGGTTGTTAAAAAAAATGGACCAAAGAATTTGTATCAAATTTTGCGTAAAAAATGAAATAAAGTGTAACAAAGTGTGTGAAATGTTAACAAAAGCCTATGGTGAGTCTGTTATGAGTAAAACAAGAGTTTACGAGTGGTATAAGCGTTTCCAAGATGGCCGTGGAGACGTTGAAGATGACGAACGCCCCGGACGCCCCAGCACATCAACAACTGATGAAAACGTGGAAAAAGTGAAAGCAATGGTTATGAATGATCGCCGAATCACAATCAGAGAAGTCGCTGATGATGTTGGCATATCGATTGGCTCATGCTATGAAATTTTTTCGAATGTTTTGGGTATGAAACGCGTGGCAGCAAAATTTGTGCTCACACTTCGTTGCTTGTTCGTGAATTCTTGGCCAAAAACAATACTGTAACGATGCCCCAGCCTCCATATTCACCAGACATGGCTCCGTGTGACTTTTTCATATTTCCAAAAATAAAGAGAACCTTAAAGGGCCGTCGTTTTACAAGCTTATAACACATTAAAAGCGCATCGCTAAAAGAGCTAAAGGCTAACCCAAAAATCGAGTTTTAGAAGTCCAGTGTGCCAGTGCTTCTTCCAATTTCGACTATTGGAAGAAGCACTGGCACAAGTGCATAATATCTAATAGGGACTATTTTGAAGGCGACAACATTAATGTAGACAAATAAATAAATATTTTTTTCAAAAAACGAAAATTCCCGTTATTTTCTGAATACACCTCGTATATATATATATATATATATATATATATATATATATACTCGTATAACACATTATGTATAACACAAAAAACAAAAATATTCTTCTAAATGTGAAAGTGTTATTCAAGGTTTGTCCCCTTTTTTATTGTGAGAAAATAAAGTTTGACTTCACAAACAGATTAGATGTGTTTATAAAGAAACAGTGTTTCGAGGTAGACGAAAAAAACTTTGAAACGTAAGATAAATAGTTTTCCTCACTTTGCAACTTGTATACAATGAAAAGTAATTTCTACCTAAATTGTGCTCAACCGGATAACCGACGGTCTAGAAGAGTTCTCGAACGGAGGTCACGACATGGAAAGCGATGTGGACGACGCGACGTGGAAGAGTCGGCAGCGTACTGGCAGCGTGGCGGTACTTGTGTTGTAGGCGGCTGTAGCCACCTACCTGACTGTCAACTTTAACATAAAAAAAATTGTGTGTCAGCTCCGACACACGACTCGAGTTTACTCCGAACGATTATAAAATTTAAATTTTCACAATTCGATCACGCCGAAAGAACAATATTCAAAAAATAGAACGTAAATAACGCATAAACAACGCATTTGTGTAACAATTTTGATTTTACTCCCATAAATTTTTATACCACGGGTTCATGTATATATATACAAAGCAATATAGCGTTTGTTTTATAAATGCTCCTCAATATTAAAATATTAATGGACACATTAAACGCATTAATAATATTTCAACTCAACCAACAAAAGCGAAACAAATTTAACTGCAATATGTACTGATAAATATTCATTCATAAACATATTTATTAAACGAACCATTTTCAAAGGAATATAACAACACATGAGACCAATAATTGTTTCAATTTAAACGTTAAAGGCCAAAAGAGAAAGCTTAAAATCGCTATAACCGGATCCTAATAATCGTGGGAACCTTGAACTGTTTCACCTTTTCCAATGAAGGTGAAAAAACAAATTTTAAATAGGAAATTTGCCTGTATTTGTATTTTCTTACAGCGTAATAAAGACTAGGAACAAACCAACATAACAATATCTGTTTTGTAGAAAATAAATCACAATGATTGCTTTTCGGTCGACTACGTAATACCGGAGTTTGAAAACTATGTAGTTTCGTGGTGTGCTTAAGACTGTATTAATAATCTTGAAATTGTATTCGAACTATTGGTGAAAGATTTTTTTTTTAAATCGGATGAGTAGTTTTGAAGATTAGGATGTATGTAGGAAAATACAAACCAACTTACCTATTCATAATATTAGTAGATCTTCTGTAAGATATGGTTATTGACTGCGGTCTGAGAGTGCCCAGTAAATGACTTATGAAAGCAGTGTGTCCTGCTTCTATCATCCTTCTTTTTCTAGCTATTAACTTTCCTTCAACAAGTGAAACGAATATTAATTATTTTTCTCCCAGTAGTTCTATTGCATATAACTAAAAGTACTAAGTGACCTTTTGTTTCCCTAACGTTAGACAGGTTTAATTAAAGGACGAGGCGAATAGAGACCTTTTTACTGTGTTTTTACTCACGTAATGAACAAACTT
This sequence comes from Synanthedon andrenaeformis, assembly GCA_936446665.2. Taxonomy (NCBI): domain Eukaryota; kingdom Metazoa; phylum Arthropoda; class Insecta; order Lepidoptera; family Sesiidae; genus Synanthedon; species Synanthedon andrenaeformis. The sequence goes on along the minus strand of OW387780.2, from coordinate 10,318,309 downwards.
ATTGCTTAATAAACAGGTGACATAAAGCTGGCTTTTGACAAGGGTAATTCAATTACAAGCAGTATTGAAACCTTTGTTTACCACTTGGATTTGGATTGGAATTACTCAAAATATAGGTATACATTTTTAGGCTTTTATCTTCGCAGATAATCAACGCGTTAATTCCACAAACTAGTATTGATGAAGTATAATGATATAGGGTACATATAGGGTAATTTTATATCACATTACGACATTGACCGTTCGCACATTGTGTTTTGCTATCTTCAAACTCAAGAGGGAAATGTATCCCACACATAAAAATATATTTTATTTTTATAAAAGTTTTTTTTTAATGTATGTATCATGTATATATTCACAATGTATTTAAGATGTTAAAAAAATAAAGAAATATGGCAGTGCGTCTAATGCCGGTTGCAGACCGAAAACTAAGCTATGCCAAAGCTAAACTAAGGAAGCTAGGCTAAGCTAAGCTAAGCTAAGCTAGAAATAAATGGCGTGCATACCAAGAGCTAAGCCAAAGCTCAGTCAGTGTTGCGAAGTTCATTTAGACGGACGACGCTCGCCATGAATTGACTGTGTGTTCCATAGTACAGGAAATTGTTTAACAATTTCAATAAATTGCTCCATATTCGCTACAAAACAACCGTGCGTACGACAAAGGACACTGGACAGCACTGGCGAAGGGCGTGCGGGGAAGGCGGGAGGGGCTTAGCTTAGCTCGTGTAGCTGCGCATCTGCATACACAACTAACTTAGCTTCGCATATTTTAGTTACCTCACATAGCTTACTTCGCATAGTTTGCGGTTTGCACACAAGTATGGAAAACTGCGTCAGCTATGCGAGCTAAGCTAAACTAACTTAGCTTAGCTCGTGGTCTGCAACCCGCATAAGAGTTTCTGGAGTTGGTGATTATTACAAAAGAGGTAGATGAAAAAGCGAATTTGTAAGACTAACAGTTACCATAGTTTAGGCTTTAACGGCGGGTACATGGATAACAGAGGTTTTTAACTGGTAGGAGTCCGGCACTACTTAACTGTTTAGTCAGGCTAAGTGTCCAATGAAGAATTTCTTCTCCCTAACTATATAAAAAAAGAATAGATTTTGAATTTTTTGTAAGTGGTATAAGTGAAATATATTTATACATAGTGGCCAAGATACATAGTAAGTACAAAACGTAATTTAGCAACAGCTGTTACCATTTTTCGTAATAAAGGTTTAATTTTAATGTGTCTTTCTGGTTTATTTACCATACTATAATGAATGTCTTAGAATAATTAGTAAGATATCTAAATAAATATGACATGAAGTTTCTTGACTCCTATATTTAAATGTCTTTTGTATGAGCTCCCTTCTTATAGTCCGGGAGCCACCAATCCTGAAAGCCCCGTGATACGGATACTAAAATTTTTAATAAAAAATATAAGTTAACACTTAGACGAACAAAATTTGCTTGGTCGGCGTGGATTTGGTTGGCCGGAAATATTTTAAATAAATTATATATAATTAAATTTTCATATTTTTTTTCCGTTATCACGGATTTTGATCAATTTAATATAGAATTTTCTGCGAAATAATGTTAATCAAGAAAAAATCCGGCCGACCAATGATTTTTAGCCGGAAAGGTCACGCATACCTATTTGAATGGTGTGATAGGGGGTAAAATTTATCCTATTATCACGGAAACCTTTTTTTTTTCATTTCACGCATTTCAATGTTACGTTCATAATTATATTGATATGCGTGCTTGCAAACTGCCGAAAGTATCGCGCATACCAGATTTTATTGTGTGGGTGAGGATTATACTGTCATAGATTTTACTTACTTGATGACATTTCTTTTGGAGTCTATTTTCTACCTCTGGTCTCTTCCTTAAGTTTTCAGCTATTTATTATACAAATTAATATGGAAAAAAGGAAATACAGGAAAATTTTTATTTGAGTTGATCATATAATAAATCATATAATAAATCATATTCCGACATGCTCGTGTCGATCACACGCCTCGTTATTGGCATGAGCTTTCTCTATTAATTATGCCACTCGTGTGTAAACAAACTGTCAACAGTTCAAAGTACACTGAACTTTTGATCAATCATTCAGTCAACAACCAAGAAAACTCTGTTGTAAATAATTATCTATAGATATACAAATAAGTAAAGACAAAACAGTTCAGTATCTTTTTATCATTCGTTTGCGGACCAAATTTCTTTGTATAATAAATATTTTATTATTTTATATTACGCACTTCCAAGGATTGGAACTACCTGTCGGCGTCTGAGTTTCCGAGCTCATATAACCCTTTTTTTAAAAAGTTGGATGTAATGTGACCCTGTTTGAAGCTATGTCTTCCATCGTGCAATGCAAGTGAAGAATTCGTCCCTTATATTTATTGCAAATATTAAATTTTACACGAGTCCTTTGTGTTCTCACCTAAATTTCACTATGTTGTCGTAAGTAACGAATTGTGTAAACGCATATTTCTTGAGACCCGTTCCACAAAGTTAGTGTGAAAACTTCATTGAACAAAATTTATAGACGCACTTTCTGTAAGTTGTATGATAAACGAATCAAAACAACGCTTAATTTATATGATTATCTGGAACTAAATTAGCTATGAGAACGCTTTATCTAAATAAACTAAGTTACGTGGTAGCTTGTTTGCTTCGGGCTAGCTTAGTAAGAACATAATAAACGTTTTATTTTAACTTTAGCCTTCTCTTGTAGCATTAAACTTAAACTAGCAATTTAAATCTTTCTAGATTTAAGAACAAAAAAAAAGTAAAGACCGTAAAGGCAACATAGAGATTAACATAAGTATGTATACAGTATATATTAGTGACCAGCCTCGGCTCCCGTAACAATATTTTTCTGCAAACTATATGCACAAACCTTCCTCTTTTGTCGCTCATTCTATCAGTGTAAACCATCAGGTTTAGAAGAAGTTAGCGGAGAAACAAACAGAGACGGACTACAACTTTATTGTATAAATGTATAGATATAGATCTTCCATACATTAATTCCATATATTAATACGTATAAGTATCCATAAACTAAGTACATTTTGTCGGTGCTCCATACATCAATTGAAGTTTGACCAATTGGTCAATGGGGAAAAATACATGTTTTCATCGTCCAAATAACAACTAGTGATTATTAGCATTTAATTCGTCACAAAAGTATTTATTACTAAGATATTTTCTTAAGAAATAGGAACTTTTCCTTTCTTAAAGGAAAAGGACCTTTCTGTTAAGACATTTTTACAGGCAAAAGTTAATAGTAGGCTATACTACAAATATTCTATAGAACACATAATGGTACGTAAAAGGGCTTCCTTGGAGATGTAGGACAGACGATTTATAAAGACCATAACGTTGACGACTGCCATCAAGAAGGGCATCCCTACGCGCAGGTATTTGAGAGGACATCGTAATGTGAGGCTGTTATATGCGAGTGAAAACAAAGGGAATTATAATTTGCCCAGTGACGATTTAAAACCTTTAAAAATGACAATGTACAATTCTACGTCTTTGCTCGCTTAAAATTGTGCTTGTGACGCAAATTATATCAGCAATTTTCTAAAATTTCTATAATTGAAGTACAATATTATATCTACTAGCTGACGCGGCGAACTTCGTGCCGTCTCAAAATGCCTTTCCATACAAATTTTAATGTATGAGAAAATGAATTTTCTTCATATTTTTTTTTTAGTGAATAATCAACTGCTATTAGGGTAGAGTCCGTCTAGCTAGGGGAATATAACCACCCTTATACATAGGTTTATAGGAGACGATTAAAATTGGGTGATTATTATATTATACTAGTGATTATTCACTCGCCCGGGATGAAATTTTTGTATATAAATATATACCTTTCCCGTTCATGCCTCTTTCCATTAGTGAAAACCGAATTTAAATCGATGCAAAACTTTACGGGTTTTTGAACCGTACATAAACCAACTTAACATTTTTATACATAATAATAAAGATACCAGATGATCCGACCTTATGTCGTTCTTTGAAAATCTATTTTACTGTAGCAGCTGATGTGTAATTGGGATGGGAAAAGACAAATTATGTTTTTACGTTTTTCTTAAAATTTTTACCAATTTTTCTATTCGTAAGAACATTCCTCGGTTTACAATAAATATTTGAAAACAAAAATTTGCTGAATCGGTCCAGCTGTTCTACAAATAATTCATTTTTATTTATATATAATTTTTTTTAAAAGGAAAGTATTTTTTTAAAGGAATAAAATGATTAATTTACTATATTATTGCAGTTGAACGCTTCACTGTGCGTTGTATATATAACGGTGTCGGTGATGATTGGCGTGAGCGCGGTCCGGGCAGCATCGTTCGTTCGGTGGCAGTGGCGAGCAGGCTGGCGCAACTCAAAGGAAAGAAAATGATGTATGAAACAGGTGGATTGGGTAATGCCGGAATAACCCGACTAAGTCAAGGCGATTGCGAAACCCATTAAGTTATTAGACATCACCGATTCTCTAATTTGGCCGTATTATACATCAAAACCACAATAAACCTGTATGTATAAATTACTCTATGCAATAAGCCATCGGCGGCCATATTGATGTGTTGCAATATGGCGTCTTTCATTTCAACTGCTTTGTTTGTTTGTTGTTTATTTTCGGATTTTTCGGCAAGCAGAGTATTGATTTTTATAAAACTTGCCAAAATTTTAGTGTTTAAATACTCTTTCTTAGTAGTGTTATATTTGGTGTATCGTGTTTAGTGTTCTAGATGCCGAAAGTAAGCTGCGAAATATGTGGCCTAAGAACGAGTCGCATTGATAATAAAAAACGAATATTTTTGGCCCAATTCCCGCTGGATGAAGATAGGTTAGTACATATTATATCTTGCTGCTGTTCTAAAACCATGTATAATATAGTTTATTGGGAGTTTAGTTCAAATTTTCGAATAAAATTGTGTTGCATGTAAAATGTAAACAATAGTGCAGTGCCATTTTTTATCGACAATCGGCAAAAATTTCTTTTTGATTTTATTGCACTGAATGATAAGAAATGAACACATGCATACACCCCAATGTACCAATTGGTTTGTTTTAGTTTTATTTTGCCTTTCTTTTTTAATTATATGTATATTTAACTAAAAAATAACATTTATTATTCATTTACTTTCTAGGTGCAGGCAAGACTTTGAAAAGAAAAAAACAACAAATGAAATGCTGTTCCATGTATCGGAATCTCTGCCAATCCATTGAACGATGAAGTTTTCAGTGAACTCCCTCTCCATATTGCTAAAAATCCTGTACAAACAACAAATGAAATGCTGTTCCATGTATCGTTCCAATCCATTGAATTACTTTATGAAATTATTATTACGTTATACATGACATAATCCAATTTTTATGTGTGTTACAGAACCTTCAACGTCGACCTTGGATACTGCCGTAATTAACTTAAAAAATAAATAGATCCTGCAGTCCTCAAAGATTTTATGTGAAGTTACTCTTGTGGCTAGGGAGCTGGGTGCCAAAATTTCTATATGATTTGTTCGTGTTAGGATGATGTACCACAAAAAAACATTAAGGACCGCGTCTGCCACCATGACGGCCCTGCGTTGTCAATTGAACGACGAACTAATCTCCTGGTATCAGTAATCCGGTTGTTCACGTCACTCGAACTGTTGAGCCTCCTCTTGTATCAGTAGTTCGGCGCTGGTGCTTTGTTTTCTAAGGTACTGTATGTACACATAAGGCTCTTATAATAATATCAAGGAACTTCAATAAGTGTCCATTATTCAACCTCTTTATTTAATTAGCCACTTGTTATCAATGTATTTTGTAGAGATTCCTTGTGCATCAAATGCTCTTAAGTATGGCCATATCGATTGACAGTGTAACTCTTCCTAGCATTTGATTTACAATTTGATATATCTTTTTTATATTTTTAAAGTTATTATTAATATACATATTTATTCCTCTTATCTTACTTCGAAATGTAAAACAATCGTCATGTGTGTACATACATCAGTACTTTAGAAAACAAAAGTTTTTCACCAGCGCCGAACTACTGATACAAAAGGGGGCTCAACAGTCCGGGTGAGGTGTACAACCGTACTACTGATACCAGGCGGAACAAATCATATACCAAAATGGCACCCAGCTAACCATTGTTTTTTTCGTTCACTGCTTCTCTGCTACTCCGTCAGTCGGCGATAACCGTAAACTGTATGATAGTAATAAAGCGATGATTGTAATTATTTGTTTTTTTATTTGTCAATAAATAATATTTAAAATTATGTAAGGCCTTTTTTTGGGATTTTCATAAAACCATAGACTATAGAGTCAATTATATTATCGACCTTATTTATCGTAACAATAGCACATCCTTATTTTTATGTTCGTTATGTTGGCAGCATCGTACTTGTTAATTTTGGTTAGGTTGGTATTGGAGCAGTCCATCTTTGTCATAGAACAGTGGATTTCATTTTCATTGTATGGGAGTCCCGTCTCTTAAAACGTAGTGATTATATACTCTTTGGTGGCGAGTATCGATCCAGGACGCTGCGCAACAAGTGCCTCAATGAACACCGACCTATGGAGGACCGCGCTACACACGGACAGACACTTTTCCGCACATATTTAAAACTAACCTGCGACTTTCTATTGAGCCTATACACGCTATATCTGCTGTAAGCTGCTAAGGAATTTTGGTATCTAGGAATTGGATATCTGCTAAGGAAGTAACAGTACACCAAATTTCACAACAATAAAACACGTGGAAGTTAGTGAAATCACTTTGTCAACTAGGAAATGGGCTGACGTTCTTCAAACGCCTGAAAAGATCTTTATATGTATAGGTTTATAATGTTATATAGGAGTAATTTTTAACCGTTTTGAAAAACCGTTTTTTTTAGTCTATGTGTCGTCAATATTATTTTTAATCTGTTAAAGGTTAATAATTTTATTCAAAAATTGTCTTTATTTAACGAAAGCGGTGTGTACAAATTTACAATCTAAATTACAATTAAAAATGTTTGCACATTCAATTACTAATTAGGATGGTATCGTTATTTGCTATAGTCTGTGGTTATTTGGTTAATTGCTTTACGTCAAGATTTTAATGAAATTATACGAATTTTGACGAGCCCGTTGGACAAGTGGTTAGGGTGCATGACTTAACGCTATGTTCCAGGGTTCCCAGGTTCGATTCCCGGCAGGCCCTGGTCTGTGCGTGGAAAGTAGTGGCTGTCCACAACTTTATTCATTACTTTAATTACTTTACTATAGTCATTTAGGCCTTTACTTTACTATACTACAGTAACCACCCTCTTACAGAAGACCAACGTGAAATAACAGCACGTGTACTGTTGTGTTTTGGTAAGAAATGCCTAGGCCCATTTCTCCTATCCCTTATTCTTAATATATAATTTACAGTCAGTTGTTTATTTGACTGAAAGGTTTTCTGAAGTTCTTCATAGAACAAGAGAGGTTAGTTTTGCAAGATTTCATATTCAACAAATAAACTGTTCATAGTTCTATTAATAGCATTCTAGTTTATGCCAGCTAAAGTTAACAAAATTATTGTGTTATTCTGACTTATAACTTACATATGTAATGTTTCTGTGAAGTTCCATAAGAAATCGTTCAGTATTTTTGCATAAAAGAGTAGGTGACAGTAATCTACATCTGTATATTGTTCCCCATAAAATTTCTCATTTATGTAGATACAATATTAGCCAGGATTCATACTTGAACATTTGATTAGATACGTAATCAGCTTTTTGTCGCGGCGACGCGGCGGCGTATCGCCGTGCTCTATATATAAATTTCACAAAGGTGTCTCGTGTTAACAGTAGTCTAGTCACAATTCAACCTGACTTAAATTCAGATGCAACATAAAACGAATAAGGGATACAGATGTCACTATCAATATTTTTCATTATTTGAAAATGCAGCATTTGAAAAAAATTGGATTTTCGATTCGAAAAAAAAAATTAGTAAAAATTAACTTTTAAAAATTAAAATGATGATAAATTGACTTACTTAAGTAAGGATAAATATATAAATAATGAAAACAAAATTTTAGTAGGTATATTTATTTAGAGAAAATGTTGTTACATTTGATATAAATGCAAACATTTGTAATAAAACACGTATATTACAAATTTTTAATACACTTTCGTAAAAGATAGTTATACAAAATTTGAAAAAAAGAAGTAATTTTCAATTTTTACATTCCTCAAATCCTTTAGTGCGCAGTTTTTTTTTTTACCATAAAATGGCCGGAAGAAGGGAGTAGGGATACAAATGTAAATTTAATAAAGTTGCAATAGATACAATTGTAAGCTTTCTAAAAAAGAATTTAGTTAATAATGGTTAGACATTAATTAATATAATTTGTAAGTACAAAAAGATTCTGCTTGAGGACGCTTTCACTCTAACAAATCAACTGCAATTTCATGAAATACTTAACTTACTATGAAAAGTTTAACAGAATGATTTCTGTATCCTTGTTTAAATAAAAATTAAAATTTTAAAATGCTGGCTGACTTACGTAAAATATATGGGATGTCGTGGCCTGATCATAGAATTGATAACTTCATGAAATGGCCAGCTAAACCTGGCCATATCATTGAATAACCAGCGTTTAACTATAATTTTTTCTATAGGTTCCTTCTTTATTTGGAGTTTTTTTTAAACCTTTGATACCCTACATTATTGATATGGCCAGTTTTAGCTGGCCATTTCATGAAGTGATCAAATTTGTGATCTGGCCATGACATAGACACAGCTTTTCCGTTATGTTATGTATATAATGTTACATGTAATGTACATAATTATGTGAGCGTTATTGTTAATTTGATTATCTATTAGAGTGACATCACGAGTTATCGCTCAAGTGTAGTATGAATAAATAAGTACACAGGTCCGCAAAGAAAAAGGGTCGGTTAGAAAAATCTTCAATATCTTCAAAAGTACCTGACCTAGCTTTATAAAATAAAGACTAACTTAAAGCTAAACTAAATAAATTTTATTTTTATTTAAGCACATTAAAATATTCTTTAACTTAGTCTTTATTTGATTTATAGCTAGATCAGGTACTTTTGAAGATATTGAAGATTTTCTAACCGACCCTTTTTCTTGGAGGTCGTGTTTTTCACATTACGAGTGATATTCTGAAAAAAATCGTAAGACTGCAGTAAAGGTAGAGTAAAGGATATAAATAAATATGGAAACTTTGTATGAACACTCACAATATTACTGCAAAAAAAGAGTTTTAATATATACAATTATCTACCAAAAATCACACCAAATACTATGGAAGAGTAAATAATTTTTACACATTAAAATACCTAAATATATTTTTCTCTAAAAATATAAACACAGCCTAATCGTCTAAACACACATAAATAAAATGCAAAAATATTTTACTATAATGAAATCATCAAAAATTAAGATAAAATTTAATCTATTATAAACAAAATATATAGTTACTTAAAAAAGGCACATTTATTTAATTAGAAAAAAAAATACAGGAAATAATTTAATGATATTATAAATCTGAGATTAACTGTTCAACTTTGATAACATTTGAATATAATATTTGATTTCATAGAATTTTCTATAAGCATAAAATTGTTAGAGGCGATAATAATATTTTTCGCTTAAGATTCTGTTGAATTATCCCTGAATTTGTGAATTTTATTAATAAAATATAAGAATACTATACGTATAGATAATGAAGACTTAATTCTTATAAAATAATAATCATAATATATCGTACATCTATAGTAATAATATTAATAATTTTATTCACTTTATTCTAATATACTTTATATAATTTAACTATAGTTTTGAAGATATTTATTGCGTCCATAGAAAAATACTAGAAGACAACAAACATACAAATCTACTGAAACTTAATAATATATATGATTTAGTTACATTATCAACGTAATGCTGAAATCAGCAGAGCGGTATCAATTTGTAAGGATCCAATCACTTCAGATGTAAAAGCCGTCTAAATATTCTTCTTTGAACTGAGTAATGAAATGAACCATAAAAATGAATTTTATGCAAAACCATTTGAAGTTAATTGTTGATTAACCATTAACTGTTGATTGAGAACGGAAACGGACGTTACATTGATTATGAACACTTATTATTTAACAATAACGTTTATTATTATTACATTAAAAGTTTAATTTAATGTTATCAGATTAGCGTTTTTTTAATTCTATAAAAAGTGACAAATGTTTTCAAGCTTTTATGCAACGTTAGATCTTTCAGAATAATTATTTCTGCATTAGAACACAATCACGTTAATACAGCTATGTTTGTGTACAATATTTATGTATACTTCAAGGGATGAATTTGAAAATTGACGAAGGTTTTCGTACCCAGACTGTACATATTTTTGTAGGTTTTAACGAAACATCCAAATCTAAATACTAATTTAATGTTCGATATCTAAATAGATTCTCACTTTATTAATGTGTCAAAATTAATGCGTCACAGGCGTAAATTATTCAGTTTCTGCATTCGATTCGCGGTTTAATTTGTGTTTACTGACAGAAATTAATTCCCGACAGTACTTACTGTGCCTTCGTACAAATTTAATCCACTTGTTACGGAATGTTAATTTACTAGACAAATAGATTTTCCTCTGAATACGTTTACACCTGTTCTTTTGTTTGTCAAGTTTGCATTGTGAATTTTTGACATTAATTTTCAAATACCTTACATTCAGTATTCCATCATCTAAAATGTCATGATTTTACTTGTATGGAGTTTTGTGTGTATACCTAGACATAATTACCTCTGTCGCACTTTTAAAACCGATTACAAATCTACACAACTTAGCATAACACTACAATACAAATTTACTTTACAAACCAGTCAGTACCATCTTATTATTTTTATCACCTTATTCACCGTCTCATACCGAAATAAAAATACTTGAACGTACTACTTTAAGTATCCCATTTCGAAATATGTCTTAAATACCTTACAAATTTAACATTTATTAGAAATCTTCCGACATAAATGTAATACCTAATTTCAGAAATAAAATAGTAACAGCTGTGTAATTAAAACATACAGTATCAATTAAAATTACACGCCTAATATTTCCTATCTAAAGAAATTTAATATTGACCTACTAAATACAGTGGAACACTTAAAGTAAATAAAAATACGGATAAAAATAAGTCAATAGGTCTACTTAATTTAAGGATTTAAATATTAAAATTGGCAACTTGCTCCTCCGAAAGACAAACGAAACTTGGGAATTGTCTGACAACATCTCTAAGAACGGAGGCAAAGTGATTTCGTAGCGCTGAAACTTTCTCTTGTAAAATAAAATCGAGTTGAAAGGAGACAGCTGCTTCGGCTCTTATAAATATTATTTGTAGAATTCTTGAGTAGACTTTTGTAATATAAATTCGGTTAGTTAAGGACGAAAATTGTAAATTGATAATGGATTACTTTTAGTGTCTAGGAGATGATGCAAGAGTTACGTTTGCTGTTAGCGTGTCGTTCTCGGATCTGTTGGAGATGAGCCAATTGGGCTGCTGACGGTACATGAGGCTGGTTAGAAGACGTCGGTGGAGCTGGTGGCGTTCCCGGAGGTCCCTGGGGGCCTGTCGGCAGTGACTGTCGTCTGCGACGTCGCAATGCAGGGGATAAATTATATTTTACCTTCGCCTGAACCAACAATTCCTTGAATATCTGTGAAACGTTGGTATTATCTTTAGCCGATGCTTCCACGAATCCGTTTTCCCAGTCGACTGTCACCACTGATTCTGTTGTGTGAAACTCCACCTGTCAATATAAATATTAGCATATTCAATATCGACAGCAATAGGTTAACTAATCATCATTTCACGACGTATATAGAACGTCTACTGATCATCATTATAGGACATTATTGGCTCCACAAATATTTTCCAGTAGGACTGATTAGAAGCAGCCAGGATTCAGCGTCCATATTAGATCGTCTATCAGAATTTCATGGCTGCCCAAGAAATGTAGCATGGGCTATCAAGAAATATTGTGTGTGAGAGAATTGTATCAAGAAATAAGTGACGAGCAAAATTTTGTTTTAAACTGTATAAGGGCTACTCTTCCGACTAAACTTAGTCACGTCAGCTACAAAAAAACTAAACAGCACAAAAAATCAAAGCCAACTCTGCAAAATAATGTTATGGCGTTTCAAATATTTGTAGGACACCCATGACACATGTATTGAACTTTGTCATAAACAGAGACTCATGTTATTGAAGTCATGTGTTTTTTTTTGTAAAATATTTCCAATATATCCAAGTAGAACCCAAGTAATATTCAAGTAAGTAGAATCCAAGTAGTACACAAATGCTTCGGCAGTGGATAATTAATCAGGAAATTATGCAAAAAAATCAGGCAAGACTGTGTTAAACATAATAATTACATTTCCGTGCGAACTTGAGTTTAATGAGCTTTCGTAAGATTTATTGCCATAAGTTGTTTAATGATTTTAGTTTACTGTTAAGTTGCGTGAGTAATGTGTTATGGGCGTAACTCCAGAAATCTGACATGATAAATTATATCAACAGTTGAATATTGTTGCGTTGCAGAAATTAAACGTTACGTTAATTGTGTTAATAGGCGACGGTAGCCATCTACTATCATGTAGTCCGTCAGCCTAGTTACCGAAATTTAAACAACCCACAACTTTGAACACATTTCAAACGATGTGTTCATCGTTTGAGTTGTTCATTGTTGAAAATATACATATCATAAATTTTCTCTGTGAACTGCCATGATTTGTTGTCAAGTGTCATCAACAGTTGTGTAAGTGGTTAAGAGGACATATAGATTTTCATGGCTGTGGTATGTTATCAATAGCCAATAACGAATAGAATAAGAAAATATTGGAAAAGAGGATAAAATTTTAAGGCTATCCCGAATCCTAGAGATACTTCGCCAGATATAATGATATAAGTAAATCTAGATAACACTTTTTCTAAAATTAAGATACTCAAGATCATACTTAATATATTAAAATATTTTGCTCAAAAGAATATTTATTTAAATTTTTGTATGTATTATTTAAAATTATATTTGCATTAGAGCTTTTTAGAAAAAAAAAAAACAGTGGCACTCCGGGAGTGCCGACAGAAGTGAAAACTTGAACAATTACGTTAATTGTATAATATTTAAATTCCTTGGCATTATCGAATTAGGTAAATACGATTATTATTGATCGTAATAAATACAAGAGAAAATATATGACACTGACATACAATGACAATTAAATAGAACATAATTATTTAACATGAACTTCATAATGACAGACCATTAAAAAGGTTTGATGTTGATAGGAAAATATTGGTCAGAGGTGTATACCATATTGATCCTTATTATCATATCTAGTAAGTTTACTTTCATATGCTTATAAACAGAGCTGTCAGTTACACGGTTACACGGTAACAGTCGCGAGTTCAATGTTTTTTGCCATCTCAAAGATGCCCAACGCGCCTAAAGAAGTTTTCACTTCAAAAAAAGTATTTCATAGAATATCAAGTTATTTCAGTTAGAAACAACTGAGTGTTTTTATTGTTTTTAGTAATAGATAGGAGTGCGTGATACACAAGAAATATTTAGTGAAAATTGGCCAAACAATCTTTGCCAATGAAGTCGGAAAAATAATGCTCCCAGGAGATCTTATCAGGGCGTGATAAGCAAAAGCTGCTGTAAATGGAACTAGAAAGATTGAACGTCTCAATAATATTATAGCTACGTAAAAAGTTGGTGAATTATCTGTTATTATTTAAAATAGTATTTGTGGGAAATAATAGATAACTCATAGTAACTATTTACAGTGAGAATTTTTATTCTACTCAAAAATTTTTATAGAAATAACATAGATTAATGATTGGTCTCGCTGCGCTCGACTAAGATACCGCGCTATCTAAAAAGAATAGCTCCGTGAATGAACTTATTATTGTAGTGTGCGTAAGTCATCGTCACTTTTTACACAGTTTCATTAAATTTTTACACAGTTTCACTACGCAAACTGGCATTTTACTTCGGGTTATGCCCAAAATTTAATAAAATATTCAGCACGTACAAGTCACAGACAGTAGCTTGCAGTGTGACTGGCTCGGGTACGCCGACTTCGGCGTATTATTTTTTTGCCGCATTTGACAAGTACGCCGGCGGTATCTAGTTGAGCGCAGCGAGACCAATTATTAATCTAAGAAAAATAAGAACAAAAAAGTAAAATGGGAATCAATAAAATTATACCTAGGACACAATTAAATAAATACCGAGTATAATAATTTTGAGTAGAAAAATATTAAATATATTCTTTAAAATTTAAGTGAATACAAGGTTTTATGAAACTAGAAGATGACCCTACGAATAACATTAATATAAATATAAAAAAATATTTCTTGTTATCAATACGACTTTTCACCAGTAGAAATAGAATAAATTATTTTAAACGATTTTATTAATTGAAAATTTTATATTAAAGAAAAAAATGACTTAATCTTCACTCCAGCAAATTAATGTAATTTGCTGGAGTGAAGATGTTTATTTTAGCATTCCATTAAAACATTCGTAACAAACAACATGAATGCGGCGAAGTTAGTATCGTTCTTTATTGAATAGTCAGCGGAAGTCGTCGCTATTCCGGCGTGTATACTGCCCTCCCGGGATGCCAAAGTAGATATCGTAGTTAAAAGTGGTTCTATTCTATTATATATTTATATTGTAATTAAAATAACTGTTAAAGAAATTTAAAAATATTAATTCATACTAATTATTCATTCGAAATTCGCCATCATCATTTGTGATAACGATGATAGGAAAATTAATTTTATAAGTATAGATTATAACAAGAAGTCTGCATTTTAGTTAGCCACATCTAGCTCATTACTTTAGGCAATTAATGCAGACTTAACTTTAATTTAACTTGACATTTAAGAAGCTGCATCAAGGCTAAACCTATTTTGAAAAATATAGAGGATATATATTGAAAAATACAGACTTTATTTGGCCAAGCCAGTTCTAGAGAAGCAGAGAAAGCTCGTTGAAAGCTCACGACGAACAATTTAACATTAGCATTTGTTATTGTACGTTGTATGCATATTAAACCGTAACTAGTACGGAAGCACCAGCACATTGAACAAAGTGCTGGTGTCAGAAATGCATCCGTTTTATGAACACGTTCCGTTCTATAAAACGTAGAATATGGTAAATTGTATTTTAGCGTAACCAGTATTGAAAGCTCCGATATTCGATTTCACATTTCCGAAAAACTGAATGCATTGGGGTAAAATAGAATCAGAATATTCTCTTTAATGGTATAAATTAATTTCAGTAAAATTCGGACAAAATTTTAAATAAATTTGTTAATTGTTATTGATGAAGTAAACAAATTTTCATCGATGTATCGATTTCTGATTCAGTCGATTTAAAATTCAATTTGGGATTAGGTTATAATGTACCGGAGACCATCCAACATTCATTTTAATCTTCCTGGACACGTTAGAAAAATGCACAGTTTTTCGAAACTGTCTGGTCTGGTTCTTGAAAGTAGTGGCAGGTCGCATTACGTTTTGCAGTCATTTGGGTAGCCCTCTTAAAGTCTTACAAGAGTAACTACCCCCTTATAGAAGATCAGCGTGAAATAACAACATGTGGCGTTGCTTGTGTCATAGCCGACAGTAGCCATCCAACATCAGGTAAACCGTCAGCCTGTCTGTCGACCTGTCAGCAATTTTGACATTTTTTTTTTAAATTAGATGATCCCTCGGGAACAGTACCTACTGTGTACAAAATTTCATGGTGATCGATTGAAAAGCTAAAGCATGCGAGCGTAACAAAAAAAAAACTCTCCCATGCGTTATTATTAGTAAAGATGACAACAGAGATAATTATTTCCTTAACTTTTTTTTTACATTTTGAGCACATATGATAATGTAAAATGTGGTTGTTTTTTCTTTTTTATGTAAAGGTTGTCAGACAAGTTGACGATCCACTCAGTGGTAGGTGGTTATACTGTCAAACTATAATCTATATCAAATTACAAGCAAGGCTACATTTGTTGCTAGTGCCCTGCCGACCTTATATTAGTAGTGGATTGGAATTAGGAATTATTGTTATAGTGTTTTCATAATTAACGATTTACTCGTATTTTAAAAACTGGCTGAAAATTTGTCAGATCCATTATTTGTTTTAAAGCTACAATCCTTATCTACTAGCATAACATTTCATTTCTCATTGTATATAGAGCGGTCATACCCGCACTGTAGCTATGTCGCAATAACAAAGGATTTTATTATATCCAGCACAGCGTCTGGTAAAATTAAATTTCGAACGTATGTAGGGTAGGTACCAACGTAGTTGCGGACACTGTTTGTGTGTTATGTTTGTTACATATACAAAGGAAAAACGAAAACATTCGTTCTCCGAACTTAACTACATACGACAAGCTCGTGACCGAAATGTTTAAGTATCGTTACACGTTGATTGGGTTTTCCATGTGTACCCTGCCAGTCATTAACAGTTGTATTTTTATTTTATTTTTTTATTTTCATGATTCCATTAAGTAAGGCCTATGCACACGATGTCTTTTAAACGAGGTGCAGACGCGCGTGGAGCACGATTTATTGATACAAACGTTGTTGAGACGTTTGTTGTTATTGTACAAACGCGCAGATATGTTGACATGAGCAACGTTGTGTTGTCGAAGAAGCAAGCGTGCGTTTGTCACCAATTCAGGTCACCAATTTCAGAAATTAGGACTACAGTATTAAGATAGCTTCGTTCGAACTTACGCTAGCCTTGGTCCTTGGCTAGCCTTGGTGAAGAAAATATTCGATAAACCCACTTGCGTTTGTATCAATACAAACACGTGTTTATAGCGCCTTTTATTTGCGATTGTAATAATACAAACGCATACAATATGCTAAAATGCACTTACGACGCGCAGAGAACGCGCTAATCAAAAAGGCGCGTTACAGCAATCTTTTTTTTAATCTTCACACATCACACACAGCACCATCTAGTTCCACACCAAGCAATTTAAAATACGTCGTGTGCATATGCCCTTATAAGGGACAATAATAGCACAGTTCCTATAATATCCACTTACTAATTTATACAAATCATTAAAATTTAAAAGTCTGTTTGTAATGTCAAAATGAGTGCTTTTAACTAAATTTATATCAAAGTACACTTACAACAATTTTTTTTTTATAATATAAAGGTGGCAGACAGGCTGGCGGCTCACTTGATGGTAGGTGGTTACCGTCGCCTAAGGACACAAGCAACACCAATGGGAGTGCTAGTGCGCTGCCTACCCTGTAGGAATTTGTTTACCCCCCGCTTGAAGTAGCCCATATTGTAGCTAGGTGGAAACACCTCAGAAGGGAGATTGTTCCAAAGTTCGTGCGTCCGCGGGATAAAGTTTCTACCCAACCGGACTGTGCGTAGTGGCACCTTATCCAAGTGATGCGGATGAACTCCACATCTATGACGCGCAGTACGGTGGTAAAAACTTGAGGTAGGCATTATTTGGAACAAAAAATTGGAACAAAAATTTTTCTATACAAAATAAAGCTATTTTTGCATAGAAAAATTTGAGTTTTATTTCACACAAAAAAAACCGAAAATACTCTTGCCAACCCCAATGTTTACGAGGAAGTCTGACAGCTAATATAAACACTGAACTTTAAATTAACTTTAAAGAATATAAGTCAATTACGGTTGGTATAACAACTTCATCGGTAACATTTAATTTAAAAAAAAGAGATTACCTATTTTAGGTAAAGTAACAGAGAAACAATATAAGATTAAATGGAATAATAAACGGGGGCTAGCTTTGGGGTGCTCTACAAATTAAACATTAACAGTGACCAAGGAACGCAATTGAATTATACTGTAGGGATAGAAAAAGAGCAATACGTACTATTTCATGTTGTAAATGCGGAAGTAAGTCAGTAAGTTTCTCTGTTTCATTGTCCCTGTTAAACTACTGAAGTGAACTGAAGCCCGTCTAGCAGCAATAATCAACCTCTTATAAAAAAACTACTGTATAAGTATGATTGTATACGGAAGGCACGCCTGCGCTTCAGCTCCGCAAAGTCTTTCAGGTCGTCCGTCCACCTGGCCACAGTTCGACCCACTCTGCATTTTCCAATTCGTGGCCTCTTCAGCTTGCTGATTCCTTCGGCTATGTCGACAACTTTGGTTCTCCGTCGATTTTTAGAATTTCTGATCTTATCCACCAAAGAAACTCCGAGCATAGCCCGAAATGTCTATGACAATTACATTAAACGGAGAATGAAAACGCGATACACAGCTAATATGTAAAATTAATTAAAGAACGAATTTACTAGGTGTACGCGTTCGTTTGTCAGCCTTATGAACACTTGACGCCCTCAAATTGTTGGTGATAAATATTTATCCATAGCAATTCAAATTAATTAACTTTTTCATTAAGTGTCTGGTTTATTAATAAGATTCCATTTGAACATAGGTTTACACCACAGCTTAACAAACGTAGTATTATCCTAATAATATTATAAATGTGAAAGCTTGTGTGTTTGGTTGTTTGTTACTCAATCACACAAAAACAGCTGAACAGATTTGAAATAAACTTGGCATGCTGATAATAAATTACCGGGATTATCATATAGGATGCTTTTTATCCTGGAAAAATGTAAGGTTCCTGTGGCATTTTCAAAAAACGAACTACAGTACCTACGAAGTCGCGGGCACAGGTAGTTGTTCATAAGCTTTTATGGCCAAAGATCCCAGGCCTGCCAGACATAACTTAGGACAATCAGGTAAGAGAAAAGTAAAAATAGGACTAACTTCGTTTATTTTCTAAATGCTGATTTTTATATATGTCTTGTAGAATATTATTACAAAATAATATTGAATATACGTTCAAAGTAAATATAGGAACACCACTCGATTCCCGACATCTTGCCCTTTAGAAAATAAATTATTTCTGGCAAGCCTTTACTAATAGAGTAACTATTAGGAAAGTGTTCGTAGCAGCTACGAGCGTAGCAGCTGCTTTTGAAGCTACTTATAAACGTAGCTAAATGCTACGTCGAAATTGGCTCTAAGTGTTATGAGTGAGAACATACTCACACATTAGTTTTTGATGCCAACCTATAATAACTTTTAAGGGACTTTTCATGTAATTAATTTGAAATGCACAAACTTTAGTAGATTCATAGAAGTGCTGTGAAAATGTGTTTCATGCTTATAAAAAAGGCTTGTATCTTTTTTTATGTTAAGTTCGGCATACAGGCTGACGGTTAAGTTGGTTGTAGGTGGCTGCCGTCACCTTTACCAAAAGCAATCTCACAGGTGCTGCAAGTGAGCTGTCAGTTATAGTTAGCAGCGCACTTGCAGCACCTGTGTAGTTTGTTTGTGTTATAGGCGACAGTAGCCACCTACCATCAAGTGAATGTCAGCCTGTCTGCTGAACTTAACATAATAAAAAACCTGATGTCTTGCAAGAGCATTTCATGCAAACGTATTTCTAGATACGATTTTATATTTTAGCTGGCAATCTTTGTATGGGACTTATGTAAATTGGCAATTAAGAGTTAGATGACTCTATAGTCTATATCATCTGACTTGTGACTCTGAACTAACACTTAGGTATTAGATGTATATCGTAGTTGACAAAGCTTATATGGGAAATAATATACATATATTGTATAAATGGACGATGATGAGTCAGTGCCGACAGAGCATCTAAATCATACAGATGACTCCGTACTCCATATCACTCAACTAACATAACACCTCCGGCGTGTTGGATTTACATTGAAACTGACAAAGCTTGTTGTGAAATGTTAATAGATCTATACTTGTAAAATAATTTGCCGTTTTTCGACTCACAGCCAAAACTACTTAGTCTAGAAAGCTGAAATTTTGAATATAGTTTGATTTTATAACGTAGGCATCCGCTAAGTTTTTTTTTTAAATTTCAAGTCAATATGAAGCCGGGGAAGGTTGCTAGTATTATATAAAAGGTGTTGATAAATAATTCCCGATGACTACGAACAATTAATAAAATGTGTAAAATATAAGTTAGGGTAGACGTACACACAAAACGAATGAACGAATTACTAACGAAGTACATACTCTGTACCAAAATTTCTAATGCTAACAATAAACAATCACATAACTGACCTGTCTTTCTCCAGATTCCGCAAGATCCACTTTATTACCGACAACTACTATCGGTACCGCCGTACTCTCTTTAGTTTCGTGTATTTGATCTCTGAGAGCCCTTACTTCTGCGAAGCTGTTCGCATCTGTTATATCGTAAACCAATATAAACGCATCTGCAGACTGCATTGACAGCGCCCGCATTGCCGGGAATTCGTATGCGCCTGAAGTATCCAGTATATCTAAAGTTAATCTAACTCCAGACACGTTGAAGTCTCCGTGGTGCATCTCTTCAATAGTCCGCTTGTATTTCGTTGAAAATGTGTTGTACAAAAACTGAGTTATTAGTGAAGATTTGCCTACTTTCGCCGCTCCTAATACTACGATTTTGTGGCGTACCGCACTGTTTGTTGTATTCAAGTTGCCGCTACTAGAGACTGTGTCTTCGGTTCGCTGAGTTCTGTGAACAAACATTAAATATTTTCTCTTTAAACATTTTTCTCTTTTTGTTTTCACTATATAAATGAGATGTATATATGTTTACATGATGTATTATAAATCGAATAAAACTTAAAAACCGTAGAAAATACGATTAACCGTTGAATGAATTGACATAGAGTATTCCGAAGATACTATATGCATATAATGTAAAAAATTACATATAAGTAAAAGTCAACATGCTTGGGACCCTGCCTAGGGGATTATATACAATTTGTAAATATATATAACTTTGTTTTAGATATAAATAGATATTGAATATCGGTTCCGGTGTCTAAAGCGAAAAGACGTATTCCGAAGTGCTCTCTAATTTTATTAAAACTTAGTGCTAATTATCGTAATAACAACACAGTAATTGTCAAAAATAAAGTCAGTGATTTAAGTAATCTGAGTAATTAGTGGATTGCATAAAAGAAACCATAAATTGTGCACAAATAAAGTGAAAACATTGATAAAAATTTAAATATTACTACTGTGAAGTGTGAACGAACGATTACCCACACCATAGACAACGAATCTGATTAGCCAACCACACGTACTTCACTATATATATATTACTATACTCTTTGTACACGTCGCGGTCGTGTTGGCTGCTTCAATTCTAATTCAGAGTACAGAGTATTCGAACTACGTTACTGCGAGTATTATCGCTTCTGTGGTTGAGTTTAGACATTGCAACACAACATGACTTCACAGATGTCAAAGGAAATGGCAAATGAAATGTCATTACTTTTCATGAAATTGAAAGAAGAGCTTGATAGACAAACAATTACTTTAACGAAAACTATAACCGCAAATGTACTTCAAAGTATTGATGAAAAGTTGAAGCCTATAATAGAAGACAGCGAAAAATTGAAAACAGAAATATTATACCTTAATAAGAAAATAAACAACTTGGAAAAAAACGCAAAACAAAAAAATCTAATCTTACATGGCATTGAAGAATCAACTGATGAAAATGTAGAAAAACTAATGAAGGCAGTTTCAACAACAATAAAAAATTTAGATGTCAACTTTACCAGTGCTGAAATCGAAAAAACCTACAGACTTGGGAAAAAAACAAACAATGAGAAAATTAGACCTATTCTTATTTCCGTCACCACGCTTCAGAAAAAGATAGAAATACTAAGAAATAAAAATAAAATGAGGCCACAAACTTACATAACACAAGACTATACCAAAGAAATTTTAGAAAAGCGCAAACAACTTAAACTGGTTAAGAGCAGTAAAGTAAATGAAAAAAGAAAAAGGTCAACATCTAAATCACCAATCACCCCTACAGAACAAGATGGCGAAATAAAATCTATTCCAAAGATGCAAAAAGGTGATGCATTTGCTTATATGCGTGCACGGTCATATTCTTTGACGGAAAGAAACACAAATTGTAAATAGGATACATTGGACATCGGCAACCTTTTCAGGAAAACACTAAAGAAACAACATATATCACATAGGTTCCCCAACCCGGTTGGTCACCGTGGGGAGAAAGACCACTACCCTCCAGACAATAAAAATAAAAATAAATCAGAATCAACATCAACGAACAATAAAAATCTGTTTATAGCTACTTTAAATGTAAGAACACTTAAATCAGAAGAAAAACTTTTGGAATTAGAAAATGCAATTAGACAAATAAATTGGGATATAATTGGTTTAAGCGAAGTTAGACGAAACAGCGAAGAAATTGAAGAACATGACGACTATGTGTTTTACTACAAGGGAGAAGTTCAAGGATTGTATGGTATTGGCTTTTTAGTTAAAAAATACTTGAAAGAATATATACAGGAATTTATTGGAAAATCAGATAGATTAGCAATATTAAATTTAAAATTACCAGGTTTCAAGCATAAATGGTCAATATTACAAGTGTATGCTCCCACCGAGCAAGCCTCGGAAGGAGAAAAAGATAAGTTTTATAGTGACCTAACAGACACAATGTATTATGTACACAAGAATGTTGTCGTAATGGGAGATTTTAACGCGCAGATTGGGAAACAGTTAGATAGAGAAGATAATGTAATAGGAAAACATAGTTATGGAAAAAGAAATAAAAATGGACAGAGGCTAGTAAATTTTGCTCAAGAACACAACCTAGCCTTGATGAATAGCTTTTTTAAAAAGAGGGTAAATAAAAAATGGACTTGGCTTTCACCTGATGGCAGATTTTCAAACGAGATTGATTTTATATTAACTAACGCACCTAAAACCTTTTTAGATGTTGGAACAATAAATAATTTTAACTTTAATACCGACCATCGCATATTAAGAGGAAAAATGATCACAAAAAATCTTAAACCAATACGGAGTAACATAAATACTAAGTCATGTAGCACATTAATGCCTGTTTCAAACTGCCAACTTAAAGAATTTAAAATAGAACTTGAAAAAATAAAGATATGCAAAACGATCCAAGAAAAATATAATAAATTAGAAGATATGTTTAAAAACTTTGTCAAGAAATGTACATATAAAATTAAAAAAGACCGATTAGACCCCGAAGCAAGGGACCTTATTATTCAGAGAAGAGCTTTATTTTTAGATAGAAAAAATAAAACAAAGGAGATAGCTCATATTAGTAAAATTATTTCAAATAAAATTAGGATACATCGAAAAATTAAAAGATTAGAAATCATTAAAAGTGAAATAGAAAAAACCGGAGGTATAAAAAAGGCACTAAGATTGCTTCGTGAAAGTACTACATGGATAAAAAATATGAAAAAAACAGATTGCACAGGAAAAGAGGTTATAAATAGTTCAAGATCAGAAATTCAAAAAATTGCTACAGATTTTTACCGCAAATTATACGAAAGCGATGACAACGAACATAAACAAAACTCTACTATTACAAACCTGTGTACAGAAGTCGATGAAGTGATACCACCTATCATAGAAAGTGAAATAAGAAAGGCAATATTAACTCAAAAGAACAATAAAGCACCTGGTGAAGATGGAATATACAATGAAATATTAAGAGAAACAATGGAGATAATACTTCAAGAATTAATCAATTTATTTAATTCCATGATTTGTAGTTATGAAATACCGAAACAGTGGACGGAGTCAACTATAATATTATTACATAAAAAAGGTGATAAAAATTTAATAAATAACTACAGACCAATTAGTATTTTGTCTAATTTATACAAAGTGTTTTCTAAAGTGATATTGGGCAGAATGATACAAACTTTAGATACAAATCAGCCACCTGAACAAGCGGGCTTCCGTAAGAATTTCTCCACTGTTGATCATATACATGTGGTAAGACAAGTCATTGAAAAATGTAGTGAGTATGGTATGGATTACTACTTGTCTTTTGTCGACTACAACAAGGCTTTTGATTCAATAATACACAATAAGTTATGGGAAGCTTTGCTTAATCAGGGAATAGAGAGACAGTATATTCAAAATATTAAAAAAATCTATACTAACAGCAGTGCAAAAATACAGTTGGAAAGTAAAGGCGATAAGTTTGAAATAAAAAAAGGTGTGAGACAGGGTGATCCTCTATCTCCCAAACTATTTACAGCAATTTTAGAACATGTATTTAGGAATCTGAATTGGGATAATTATGGTCTAAATATTAATGGAATAAAGTTAAACCACTTAAGATTTGCTGATGACATTGTAATCTTTGCTAGCGACCACATGTCATTACAGATAATGTTGCAACAATTAGTAGAGGAAAGCAAGAAAGTAGGATTAACCATTAATAACGAAAAAACTAAAATAATGACAAACAAATGTAAAGAGAAAATATTACTAGATGGCAAAGAAATAAAATACGTAGATGAATACATCTACTTGGGGCAACTCATATCTCCATTTGACTCTATGAGGAAAGAAATAGATAGAAGAATCAACTTTGCTTGGAATAGATACTGGTCACTTAAGAATATTATGAAAAATAAAGACATACCAATAACGGTTAAAGGGAAACTTTATAAAACTTGTGTACTACCATGTTTAACATATGGATGCCAAACATGGAATCTTACAAAAAAATTAGAACAGAAATTGAAGGTTTGTCAAAATTCTATGCAAAGAAGTATGTTGAACATAAAATTAAAAGATAAATGCAGACTAACAGATATCCAAAAGAAAACGCAGATTCCCAACATAATAGTTAAAATAAGGCAGCTAAAATGGCGCTGGACGGGTCACATAATGAGAGAAAAAGTGGATAAGTGGACCAAAAGAGTGGTGGAATGGTATCCAAGAGAAGGAAAAAGAAAAAAGGGAAGGCAGCTGAGAAGATGGGATGATGATCTCCCCAAAAGATGGAGACAGCTGGCACTTGACCGCAGCAGATGGCATGATCTGGAGGAGGCCTATGTCTTCGGACAACCTGATAAGGTTGCGGATGTCTAACCGCAAAAATATAAAAAAAAAAAAAAAAAAAATTAGTCAAGTATTTGTCTGTAACTTATCAGTGAATAAAGGCTTATTTTATTTTTATTTATTTTTATTTTATTTAGATATTGAATATGAGCTACTTTTATGTAGGTTAAAAAATATATTAAGTAGAAGACAATGTTTGGCAATCAAGTCCTAAAAATATTCTTTGAGCACTTGACTTTAATATTTCTTTAATCTATACTTATAAAATACAGCCAAAACTACTAAGTACAGCAAGTTGAAATTTGAAATATAGGTTTATTTCATAATGTGAGCATCCGCTAAGAAGGGCAAAGCAGTTTCAACTCTTTGCAAAGCCCGGGGTGGGAAGAAAATTGTCTTTCGTTAGTGTAGAATAAAATTGTCTTTCGAACAATTCACATCAATGCAAAGACTTTAGCGAGCTAGTTCTCTAAACTAAACAATTTAAAACCAACTGCAAGTCCCAGAAGAATATTACTCTTCCAAGCCCGAAACCCTTTTGAAAAGAAAGTATATTTACAAACGAGTTGAACATTATGCAGGCTTCTGTATTCCTTTAGACAAGGATGGATCGCTGTTATAATATTTTATTAACTGTGACAGAATACTGCATACAATAGCTGTGCGTTGATTGAAGAGCTAAATGTAGCTCGTGAACAGAATAGGTATTACGACGTGACCTTTCGACGCGCCGTGAGGTAGATAATTCCACGCGGTTCAATATACGTAGTTCAACATTACAGTTAAACTTTAGATTAGAATGTTACGTCGTTTAAATAATTACCAAGTTGTTAATTGGTATTAATCTGGTTGGAAAACTTGTGAGAGTTGAGAGTTTAGGGTATTCCTGTATTAACAACATTAGGGTCGATTTTGCTCCGCTACTATGGTTTAATTCATATCATAAATTTACCGTGTGGAGCGTTTCGCAAAGTGAACGATAATCATGCAAATCAGGTGTGCCGTTGACGCGAATATTACTCCAGCCTTCGATAAAACCGGGTGGTAATAGGCGATTGAAATAATGTATTCGGGTCGTAGATAAAAAAGCGAGGCCTCGCGTTTCTTATCAAGTGGAACATGAGACAGGTCACAAATTAGCTAATTGACAAACAGGTTGGTAAGCAAACATTAACAGTTTGATGGGGCGTAACAACGTTACCTTGGAATGTTTTGAATGATTCGCTGGTTAGACAAAGCTACAACAATATATCTGTGTTGAGAAAAGAAACGTGGAATTGTTTGTTGATTTGTTTTTCATTTTGTGCTTAAGTCTCAGAGACGCTCGCGAACATAGTTGACAGACGAAATTAAACTTTGCACTTAGTTAAACTAGTAAGAAATTGTTTTAGCTGTGAGAATGGAACAGAGTAAGACGGGAAAACTCTACGGTCTGTAAACCAATATAACATTATAATAACAAATGTTATTGACAGGAGTTTATAAGCGTTCATGTGCTTATAAGCGTTATAAAAATTCACAAAAATTTCATCAAATTTTTAATTAATTTTTTTAGCTAGAGGATACACTGCGTTCCGGAAGGTGGCAGATATTTTGCGAATGGTCAGACTGTCTGCTCCACTTTCATACATAAATACTGGTGTCTTTTTTATAAATTTTCTTCTGTAATAAAATTCTAAGCGACACTCAAGTTAAATAATTAATTTTGTTAAAATCAGGTATAGAAGAAAATTTATGTAAAAAATGCTACGATTTTTTTATTTAAAATACTATGATAATTTTATGTGTGAAATTTCAGTTTTATATACGATATATCAGCTATTTTATAGCTCTTTGATTTAACTTGATAAATCACTAAATTAAAAATTAAAGGTAAGAAGAAAAAGAAATGAAGTAAAAAGAAGAAAAAGAAACATACCAAGATATTTTTTTTCAGTTACTGGAATGATTAAAAAATATATAAAGAAAATAATATGAGTTTCTTGCCATATGTTACTTTTAGAATCATAATTCTAACTTAATTGTGAGTTCTATGAGTAATTAAAACATAATTACTAAATTTTGATACTATTCACTACACCATTTTGAATATAAGTTCTTGTCAACTAAAAATTGCGCAGTTCATGTGTAGTGGCTATCAGTTGTCCACTTGGTACATACAAACATACATTATATATTAAACGCGCCATAGCTTATCAATGCGTGAACAAATAAAAACACGGATCGATAACTTTTATACCGAACTGGTGATTCATTATTTCTATAATGAATCACAAATATCACAATTCTACTGTTGAAAATAGCACCTATGAGGTTCCTTGCTCGATTATTCCTCAGAATCTACATTTCGCCAGTTCGGAATACATATTTTCAAAATTTCAGATTTCTAGACTTAGTAGTTTTGGGTCTGCGTTGATAGTCCGTCAGTTGATAGGACAAACGCTAGGTATAGACAACCTAAGTATAGAGGTGCTGCTTCGGCGTAAAGTACCACTTAAACATTCAATGCTTTCAAAGCTGTTTAACACGCACCTTCTTTTTTGAAATTAGAATGTTTTCTCTAGAAATGTCCACATCCAAGATACCAATACTCTCAGATATTTTAAGGGAAGTGTCTTTTATAATATTATAGAAATCTGGGCGCCACTTTGAATTGGGCCTTTTTGCTTCTTCCAAGAATTGAATTGCACAGGATTCGAGCAACCCCAATTTGTAGACCTCAGATTTTATTGTCTTCATAATTAAATTACGTTTTCACAGTAATGTAGTTCAATTTTAATTAAGAGAAACAACGTTACACCAAATTAATACTTAAACGTTGGAATATTTTAATTGCGGTTGCTTTGCAACTACGAATACAATTTTATGAACATGACGACCCATTAGTCGAGTGGGCTTACGTTGACGCTCTGTCTCAGGGGTCCCGTGTTCGATTCTTGCAGAGCCAAGAAAATGAATTTTTCAAGCTTCTCTCTGGCTTTCAAGCTCCTTGCGTCATTTCGGCAGCCCGTCAAGCGGAAGTAACTGCCCATTTACAGAAGACTACCATGAAATAACTGCATGTGTGCTGTTGTGTTTCGGTAAGTGAGTAAGGGAAGTCAGAGCCCATTTTCCTATCCTTTTCCGATAGTTAGCCTTTATATATAATTTAAAAAAAGGACATTGTAAATAAGCACAGCAATTTTGCAAAGTGTTAATGAATATTTTTATTAGATAAGTAAAATACATATTATCTAATAATATTGTATGATTCAATTAGCTTCTGTAATGATAAAAATATGTAAATATTGAAATAATTAATCACTGAAGTCGAAATAAGGAGATTTTAATTAACAAAATCCTTAATCCTTTGTACAGTGAATGTACATTGTAGGTACATTTTATACAACTTCATATTGTTTCACGCTATAGAAGATACTGAAGTTTCTACATAAAATAAACATTCTAAAATATAACAACTTCTTTAGAAACGATAAAAATAAAAATGCAGATTTTTATGTTAAGCTCAACAGACAGGTTGACGTCTCACTTGATGGTAGGTGGCTACCGTTGCCTAACACAAGCAACGCCACAGCTAGGTACTGCAATTGCACCGCCTTCAAAGTAGAATTAGGAATAGGATAACGATTAGTAGGATTAAGGATAGGGATAGGGAAATGGGCTCTGGTATCCTATACTCACCGAAACACAACAGCACGCATGCTATTATTTCATGGTGGTCTTCTGTAAGGGAGTGGTTACTGCCGCCAGGCGGGCTGCCCAAATGACAGCGAAATGAAGCGTGCCTTGCCACGAATGGATTTCTATTTTTGTATTTTAATAAAAACTACTAGATGGATTTTAAAATTTCTTTTACTAGTAGAATGCTACAGTATCACTGAGTAACATAGGCTATATTATTAATTGAGTTAAATTAGGGATCCCTACGAGAACTCCTTTAATGTAATCCAAGACGTAAAAAAAACCATAATAATATATATTTGCATTTTTGTATTTTTATTTGTAACTCAAAAACTACCGAACCGATTTTAAAAGTGCTAATAAACTAATATTATAAGGAGAGAAGATTTGTATTTTGTATGTTTGTAAGGAATAAATTTAAAACTACTGAAACTATTAAAAAAAATTCTTTTACTTATATAAAGCTACATTATCAGCTACATTATTATAAAATATAGCATAGGTTATATTTTATAAAATTACGCGGAAGAAGTCGCTTGCAACAGCTAGTCTCACATAAAATTAGTCCTATGTTTTGTAATAAGACTGCTATATAGTACAAAAATAACACCAACATTAATCGCTATAGTATCCTTATTAGCCAGTAATATCTTGATTCGAAGCAATTGTTTTGTTAATTGTAGGTAGCATTGTTTGCAAGTACAATATATAGAATACATACTAAGTTTGTGTATACGCAGGATCATGCCTGTTGGAATCTATACAATGAATATGAACTACATATTGACCGTTGTGAGGACGGGTATGTTGCGGTTACACCACAATGTACACGCGTTGTTACATCTGTACCTATCCATATCTATATTTATGTAGCCGTATATATAGTGGAAGTGAAAACGTGAATTGAAACTTATGTGACAATAATAGAATAGAGTGACAATAACAGTAAGCAAATAATGCAAAGATAAAAATCTATTTATGTAAAGTGTGATCGTGGAAGCAGTTCAGCAATCCAAATTCACAAAACAATTTCCCAGAAAACAGTTTAAAAGCTTTCTAGCAGTAAACAATAATAAAGCGGTTATCACATTTTACAATTAGAAGGATTCCAATTTAGGAAATTGGAAAATGTAATCGCAGTTAGAACAGATTGGATCCAATTTAGATTTTATCTATTTTCAATTCTATGTCTTCGATTTAGAAATCAATTTAGTGTAGTGTGATCACTAGGTTCACTACTTAGGTTCCTAAATTGGATTCCTTCAAATTGTAAAGTGTGACAATCAGTGTATGTTCCACATACTTATCTCGATTTATAAATATTTTACAATTTTCACCATAGGTACATACTCGTATGTAAATTTGAAATGGGGATCGGTTGCTTTCTGAAAGAAAACTTAATCTGGCCATAAATATTGTAGCAATAAAATAAACGTAATAAAATAAACTTACTTAAACAACATTTTTATTTTCTTGCCTGACATTTTCACAAGTTAATTTTTGCGATTTATTATTTTCTTTGTTAATATTGTGATGTTAAAATTGAGTGGGAAGATAATGAGAACAGCAATACGCAAAGTAGGTATGAAACAGAAATACATTTGAAAACTCTTCATCATCTCTTTTTATTAGTCGAATGTTTGCGGATTATTGATTGGTACAGTGGAAACATCGTCTGTTTGTGACAGGAAAAGATCAGACCGTCCTCGTAATATCCGTACTAGAAAGACGATCAAAGAAACGAAGGAAAAAATCCGTAAAAAAAAATAATCCTGGAAAAAAAAGACCCAGAACTAAAACATGACAAATTAGAACTATAAGTGTATAAGAGACGCTGGTCTTTACTTCACTTGTAATTTTAAAATGCAAAATACAATAAGTTCATAAAATCGAAACAACTTTCAACAAAGAGAGGTCACAGAAAAATAATTAAAAAAAAGAAACACATATATTTGGGTAAAATGCTGTGTGACGCCTGAAAAACTTTTGCCAAGCGTTGGGTCTTTATTTTTAGATACCTGGTGCCCGCGGCTTCACCCGTTTGCAATATTGAGCCTGTCCATCCTGAAATTCTATTCTAATTATTGGTGAATTTTTTTTTAAATCGGATGAGTAGTTTAAAAAATCCTACATACAAACTTTACCTCTTTATTAATATTAGTATGACTTAATATTATTAGTCTGAGAAATTAAAACCGCTATTCAGAAATACGTTTTTGAAACTTAGAAAATGTATGTACACTAAAACCTTACCTATCGCTTAAAATTCACACAAAAATGACACATTCACCCCTTTTTTTTTTTAAATATGTTTTTATTGTTTTTTTTTAAATACTTATGAAACTATTGTTTCAATTCTTGTTTACCCGGTAAAAAAAAAGTAAAAGTAAAAGTAAGTAGGAGTAAAATATTATTGTATAATACATATCTGCACGATATATTCTAGCGATGGAATTCATACTGGAAAAATGTACCAGGTGGCGGATATCCACCTGTCTAAATTTCTTATTAACTAACCTAAAAAAAATCTCCATACGCGAACTTTTTCACAGAACACCTACCATCAAGTGGACCGTCAGCTTGTCTGTCGACTTTAACATAAAAAATAAAAATAAACTTGACAACTTGAAAACTTCTACAGTAGATCATTATCTTTGAGATTCACTCAAGCGTACGCCCTTACACTTTGAACGCCCAACAAGTGAACAACGAGAATGTGAGGGGAGCCACTTAAGAAAACGAAGAGGCATAATAATTACTCGACATAAAGTAAAAGAAAAGTGTAATTCCGTCTTCATAGTACAATTGAAACTGAGTGCCTCTCGACCACTTTACTGGCGGAACGGTTTATTTATCAGCGGGCGGTATTCTATTAATTTTATTGGCCTATTGTAACTTAGTATCGGGATGTTCGTATAGTATGTATTGGTATTATATTGTCGCACGCAATTTTGTCGTTCAAGATTTTTCATAACACACACATTGCCCATACCCTACCTCGGATCTCTCCCCCATGGTTTAGAATTAATAATTAATATGTAGGTAATTAGGTAATATCAATTTAAGTCCTACATAATGAGACCCTGTAAGTTGCAATATTGTATCTATTATATGTTATTTGGTTTTGCTGCAGGGTTTTTTTGGAAATAAAATAAATAACGATTAAAATAACATTTTTATGCACTTGATTTTACCAAGTTAAAAAATTATACAACACTGACATATTTCAATTGAAACTTTCATTTGTACCTATTTTTGATGAGTAAAGATTCTAAATGTGTGTGTTCAAAACACTTATCACCTATACCTACACATTTTTGTAACATTTGTCTTTCCACAATTTAAATCTTCCAAATAAATTATATCAAATAAAGATAATTAATTAAATGAATAAATAAAATATTACAAGGAAAGAAATATATATATTATAGGTTTTTGTTTTTGACATTTCATGATAAATTTCATGCATGTTCTGAGTAGCCATTACGAGTACCTATACATGTGGTTGTGGCGAGAATGGATTACATTAGTTTATCGACACCAATCGACACTATGCCTAACTAACCACATTTCCACAACATTGAATACTTAATTGACTGTCAAAAACAATCGCTTTTGTTAAAGTTACATTCATGGTAAATAGGTTTTAATACGTATTCAGAATTCAAGTGTCAATAATTTGATAAGTGCCATACAAATAAAATAAGGCAACATTGGAACAACCGAAGAAGCGCAAACCCATAACAACTTTATTGAGAAAGCATCTGAAATGACTGTAAGATGATACTGTACGCTGAATTTGGCTCATTGGAAGAATGTCTATTACATCATATTTATTACCCGGTCGTTAATACTGTTATGGTTTGGCTTAGGTCGATGCGGTCACACGCTTCATAGGGTGGATTATTTTAACAGCTGTGTCTATAAAAATCGCCTTTTCTCTATAATACTTTATGAACAATAAATTGTGGATATCTGGCTACCAGTTGATCCAAATATATTAAACATTGGCTTATTAAAACAAGAGAAACTCTTAAGCTATTATTATCAAACAATTCAACCTATATATCTATTAGATAGATATATATTATAAAATAAAGTTTTTGGTACATCTTTGTTTTTCATCTAATTCTCATCTAATCTAAATGTTAAGAGCGATAAACGAGGAATGTGCATATAGTTTGCATATAGTGGCGAGGCGCTAGTTTTAAATTATATTATATAATAATGAATAAATACTTAATACCGGTTCTACATTATGTACATATAATTCAATATACGAGTAGTTAATTAATTAAGAGACAAATGAACACGTTTATCTCTTTGATATTTATCAATGGGCAAATATGGGGCGGAGGCGAACTTTATTTTATAATATAACTAGCAACCCGCTTGGCCCAGTTGTATAGATATAGCTATGGATATAGATATATATATAGATATTAAAAACTAATACCTATATTTTATTTAAAATATATTTACATATTTACCTAAAACTAAATATTATCTAAATATACATAACTAAAACTAAACCTATAACTAAAACTCAATATAAAAAATATATATAGATATAGATATAGATATAGATATAGATATAGATATAGATATAGATATGGATATATATATAGATAGATTGCGGATTATAAGGAAAATCTGGAATTATTAAGGTTATATTGGATGTCAAAATAAGGACAAAAAGAAACAAACTAAAACAATAAAATTCGTCATTAGATTCTTGATTTTAATGTTGCACCTTTTCAGTTACTGTATTAACAATGTAAAGCGTTCTTATTAAACGCAAAGAAAACGTTCTCACAGAATTGAACTCTTGCCAGCTTCAGTACATTGGAAAGATATCCACAGGAATGAATCCAAAAATGGGTCAACGACCCCTGGACTGCAGTTTTACTCATATAATGTAATATAAATTTTGGCAATGAAGTAAGATTTTTACAATACACATCTTAGGTTTACCGAAATATAACACTACGCAAAAAGGGTTAAAGTTGAAATATTTCCTTAGAATATTAATAAAAAAAGCTATAACCTGACGTCAAAAGGCTTTCAGTAAAGTAATAATTCCATTTCACTGAGTAATCAAACCTCCCCAAACGCAGTATCTTGAGAAAAATCGGTTCTTAAAAGATATTTTCCTTTGAGTAAAGTGTAGTGAATACATTAAATATATTATTCAGACTATTGTGTTATTTATTTGAAAATATGCAACGAGTACATAGTAATAATCAATTTAGCAAATAATAGTAATAGTGATTACTTATATAAGAAAAGTAATATATCAGAACAGCTTTAAATTGTTAATGTTTGCTTAACTGTTCCAATTTTTAGATAATGACGGTATGTATGACGGATAGACATTCAGAAATTCAATTAGATGGGAAGTCATAGAAACTAAGTCTGGAAAAAACTAAAATTTGATGTATATTCCTGGATAGCGAAATATTAATAATCGTTTTACTTTTGTTGTGTACCAAGGGTGTTACCTATTAAATTTGGAGTAGCTATCTTTAATATTTTCAGAAACAATGGCTTTTTAATTCACCTAACCTCGATAACCTCCGTGGCTCTGTTTAAACTATTGACAAGTCCAAACGGCACACATACGAGTATGACACATATTACACCTTACTAATAAGAGACCGGAAAGGCAAATTTCTTAAAGATATGCAGAGCAGGATGCTGTTATTTACATGTGGAAATCCTTGGAATTATAATAATCCTTGGAATTAATTAACTCGTTTTACTATGGAAAGGCAGAGATCAAGAGATAATTCCATAATTATGATTTACTCCTGGTTTTACTTGTTATCTGCGGAATAGTTGGTTTCCTCAGTGAAACAGTCAGAAATTCAATTATGAGAGTTGATGAAGAAAGAATCTCGAGCGGTAATTACTGTATAAATATAAGAAGACGCTACGCTCAAAGTACTACGTACTGAAATTTAGAAATAATAAAAAAGTTAATATAATATTTATTTAAACCACTATCGGTGTAACCGTTTAATCACATTTGGGTTGTTACTAAACGGAGATATAAGCGAAAGTGTCGCCAACAGGTTGCATTAACGAAAGGTTGCCAAAAAGTATTAGGACTGGCTTTGGTGACGTGGCTTGACACACGTTAAAATCTAGTTGTGTCCTTCAGTCCAGCGTTGGGTCTATAGCTTACTCTCAGTACAAAGCTTACACAACACATACACGATATATTATGGTTGGTAGGATACAAAGATACGGCGAAAAAGGTTGAATCTTGTCCACGCATGTTACCACACACCAGGACGACCATCCATACGTCCCTATATGTTTCCAATACGGCTCTCGAAAGCGCTCTATCTATGGTGAGCATTGATCTACAAATCTACGCCTGCTAATCTATTGGCGCTATGATCTCTATGAAGACAAAATGTTCGTTCTGAATGAATTCTCTAGAAATGGAAAATTTTACCATTTCTTTATTTGATGGTGATAATAGCGTGATGTGAGCTTCGTAATAATAATGGCAAATTTCGCATATATTGATTATATTATATTTACTCAAGATTTGGAGCTATATTAAAATAGGCAGGCACATCGAAGCATTTACTATGATAAAATCTGAAGATTGCGGTGAACGCAACGAAGCCAATACTTCTCTCGTTGAGAGCCTAAACCGCTTAGTGAAATTGAATTGGATGATTTACTTATACGGGTTCGGTTTCTCGTAAATAACTGATGAGAGTATTTGTAATCGTTGCACGAACATGTGGATGATAATTTTATATGTATTTACACGCAATAGTTCTTTTTTAGGGAATAAATCGCATTATGACTAAATTTTATATTAAATTAGCTTTATGCCTAGAACATTGTTAGTCTAATCTTTATCAGACCTATGTAAATATTTATCAGCCTAAACCGCGTTTTGCCTATAAACGCCTTAACGTAACTATAACAGCAATGTGCAAAATTCTTTATCAACCAGCATTATTATTATGCACAGGTACAGAAACTGTAGAACATAAATATCGGGCCAAATTCCTTATAAATATGATAGTACAATAACGACACCTGAATACACCGAGCTGTTTGATTTCGACCTCTCAAGGGTCGAAGCCCTTAGTCGGCACTTTTAAAAGGGCATTAATTTCGAATGAATGGGCAATAATCAGAGAACCACTGGAGCGAATTGCTGGTCTATTATTTTTTACGGGTAAAAAAGTATAGTAAGAATGAAAGTCTTAATCCTCCTTTGTTGAATTTAACTGTGAGTTGAAAGAAACACAATACGAAATCATCCAAAGAGAGACTAAGAGATTTTTAAGCCTGTGTTTAAGAAAAGATTTTTCGGCTAGCTAATGGATTACAGTTCATGAATTCAGCTCAAAATATATACGTTTTTTAGTTCTTAAAATAAATGAGTGCACGTTGGCTTTAATTGTATCAGTTATTTATAGTAAAATTTACATATCTTTAAGACACAACTTTATCTCATTTAAAATATAAAATAAAAATTAAGCGTCTGTTTATAATTTTAGAATAACTGCTTTTTACTAAATGTATATAGAAGTATATAATATACGTTACTTATCCAAAAAAAAAAATTGTCTGTCTGTTTGTTTCGGCTAATCTCCGAAACGGCTGGACCTATTTAGACGAGATTTACTCTAGGTTAGGCTACCTAGGCTCCTTTAAGCTTAGGTTTGAGCTTACCTAGAAGAATAATTAAGCAAATGTACCAGACCTATAGATACTAGGTTATATAGAATAGAATAGAATAGAATAAGATTTTATTTGTAGCAAAGGACATTTAAAAACATACATACCTAACATATAGAAAGACAAACACAAACGTCCTACACCACAGGTTATAAAAATCTGCGCTGGTCTTCCGTTAGAGCCGATAAAAATGTGGCACCGATTGCTCCTTTAAAAGCTCACCTCAGTTCTGGTTAAGTTTAAGTTAAAACCGTTATGACGCGAGCCCGTTTATAATCCACTAGCAACAATGTTTATGTGCATCTAAAAGTAAAGAACGTAAAAGCTTTTGCGAAACAGAGGGAGATATTTATGTTATAATGTATGATGGATGCGGGGGATGCATTGTTATTTTATTACACGTGCAACTTTGAAGTGTCCGTATCTTTGTGTTTTCACAATGAGATAACAGCTACCTAGTAATAGAAGCTAAGTGTATAAAAGTTTTTTTTGTTTTGTTTAAATACAGCAGTTATTTAAACAGCAGTTATTTTAACAAAAGTTATTTTAACTAGCTTAAAAATAAATAAACTGGAAAATATTCATGACATGTTAAATTGTCTTTCTCAGGGTAACGGTCTACTTGATGGTAGTTGACTACTGTTGCCTATAACACAAGCAACGCCACATGTGCTGAAAGTGCTTAATTATGAAATAACAATTGTACCAAAGGAAAAATATTAAAAATTATTTAAATCTTATAACATAATTATATTTTTTACTAGGATAGGTTTAGTCGTGATTTTTGACAGCTCAACTTTGGGGTAGCAATGTGTTCAATAAATAAGACAATAAATAAAATGTTTACAAACAAGTGTTTTAAAGCAAGTGAAATTGTGAACAAGTTCTTAGTGTAAAAATTAAAAAAAAACCTATATCGTGATAAATCATGATGTCCTAAAAAATACTCGGTAATAACAATAGTTATTACCGTTAGAACTTGTTCTTGATTAGAATTATGGTTTTTAGATTTTTATTCATTACCTTGCCAGCGTATAAAAACAATACAATCTTTAATAATTAGTATGACGGGTTATTGTCATTGGTAGTTATATGGTGTAGATGATATTGTACTGTGGTCTGATTGATGTATGATTATGATTAATGTATCTAAACAACAGCGGTTTTATTTCTACATCGCTATTCATGTCTAACATGATAATTAAATGTCAAAAGATTAATGCCCTCACAGAAAGAAATTGCAAATCAATAGACGTCGCTTTATGCCTTCGCACAGGTGTTTTTTTTTTAATAAAAATTACATAAAAAAATGTTTCTCGTTTATCGCTCAATTCCATTAGAGAATATATTGGGTGGTTTTTAAAGAAGTTAGCGGAGAAACAGACAGAAGCGGGCAGCGACTTTATTTTAATTATAACTAGCGACCCGCTCCCGGCTTCAACAGGGATGCATTTTTTTTATATACGCAAATCTTCCTCGTTTATCTCTCTTTACATAAGTGAAAACTGCATTAAAATCCGTTGGGTGGTTAAAAAGAAGTTAGCGAAGAAACGAACAGGGGCATTTTTTTATAATATATATGTATAAAAAAGATTTTGGGATATTGGGATATGTAGATAACCCAAATATCTTCAGTTAACTTTTAGTAGTTGGCTAATTACAATACATTTGATATGTTTTATTTGCTTTTTGTCTAGAATTATTAGTGAAATTAACGAACGAAATTCACAACGTAACGAAAAAATGCAACACAAGACACTTTACGAATAAAATGGTGTATTCTTTGTGCACATAATACGTTGCCAGCAAGAGTAAATTGTTTCAAGTGTTTTTTGCCTAGAAAATTTTAACTTTAAAAATGAAATTCATTCTGGCTATCCTATAACACGGGTAAACCCGAAAAATTCAGACTAAAATTGACGAGCCCTTGGATGAGTGGTTGGGGTCAATTTTGGAAACACATTTTCAAAGTTGGCTTGAGTCTGGATTTAGAAAGCAGTGGCAGGGCACGTTGCATTTTGCAGTCATTTTGGTAGCCTATCTGGCGGCAGTAATCACTCCCTTATGCCTAGTGTACACGGGTAGAGTAAACGGTAGAATCAACTAGCGTACTATTCTACCAGTTCCAAGTACTCTACCAGTTTTAGTAGAGTAACTGTTTACACGAGAATCATCAGTCTTTTATAGAAACTGGTACGTCACACTGATCGAACACTATGAACACTCATCGAAAAATTGTAAGAAACCAGGGGTGGGGGAAGGCAAGTAGTAGAGTAGCTTGCCCGCGATGGTAGCTACTCTACTCTTCCATATTTTAGTACTCTACTCATACTCTACCAATACTGTTTACATTAGTATAGTTAATAAGAAAATTAGTACACTACCATGCTACTATATCGTTTACTCTACCCGTGTACACCGGGCTTTACCACTGTGAAATAACGACACATGTGCTTTTGTGTTTCGGTGATTGAGTAAGAGATGCCAGAGCCCATTCCCCATATCCTTTTCCTTATCCCTTATCCTTAATCCTTCTATAGTTGGCAGCGCAATTGCAGCATCTGTTATGCATTGCAAATAATATGCAAGCATTACAAATATTATAAATATTATGCATGCAACAAATATTAGACTTTGTTTTCTGTACGTATAAACTACAACGAGAGAGATTATAAATAATAATTGAAATTTTCTCTACGAAGTGCAGTTGACAGAAGTAAATTGCATTTTAATGTCATTTACTGCAGAAACTCTTCGTAGTTCTTTTTTAGTGCTTACCTACTTCATTTTAGAAAATTATTTACAACTAGCTGACCCGGCGAACTGCGTACTGCCTCAGAATAAAAACTCGTTCCATACAAAATGTATGTATGAATTTTATTCACATTTTTGTGATTATTTCAGATATTTTAATACCTAGTTATTCTGCTATTCGGGGCAGAGACAAATTAAACAAATCAAAGATCATAAAAATCGGTCCAGACATTCTCAAGTAACTAACACAACTTTCGTTTACATACGAGTGTATAAGTATAGATTATATAGAAAAATGATTGGCGTTATAATAACCTTGCTCAGTGCACAAAAGCGGAAATATTTCTTTATTATTTATTTCAGTATTTCAACAGCATTCATTCATTTTTATTCTACTATTAAAAAAACTATTTTCGATTTCCTTTAAATGTTAGTTTATTTTTTGCGTAATAAAATTAAGTAAATATTGAGTTTATAAATTAAGTAGAAAGTTTAGAAAAATATCATATAAAAATAATATGTACCTGAAAGGCAAAAAAAGAGTAAATATGTTTTTGTTTTCTGTAGGTGGTTGAATTGAGTTAACACAATGTTTAACAACGTTCTGCATTTATTTTTTATTTTAATATTACTTCAATTAAAGTAACTTAAATAGGCACTCGATTAAAATAACACTTAAATAACGTTTAAATATGAATTTTTAAAAGCAATAAAAGATTTATAGTTATAATAAAAATTATATTCAAGTCTCTACAATCGAGGGGTCTACGTGCTACGAGGCGCATCACCCATTTCATTTCGAACTACGCGCAGTCGGACGCGCTACGGACGCGTAGCGAATTCATCAACGCAATAATAACTTTTCATATCAACAATCTTACAATAAATTTGATTGCTCACCTGTGAGACTTCCTTTCCTCTTCGTGATCATCTTTCATAAAAGACGGTTGCAAACTGAACCTTCGACGAAATTGATGTCTGCCTTTCATTATGAAAATTCACTTAACACATAATATGTAATTTAAATTGTATCGCGGTTTTAAGCGCGGGGAGCGTTGGGCGCGTAAATAAACGATATTCCCCACAGAGGTTCACCGAGTACGTCCGCGACGAAGAACGGTCGATAGGGTAGTGAGCGGATGGATGCCGTTGGGTTGGGTGGCGAGGCGCACAACACTAGACACGAATCCAACACTCTAAAGGATACTTTATGTACACAGGGACACAACATAGATGCATTTTCGTGTTTAAAACTCACTAGATATCAAACGACTACGCACGAAATGGAATACCATAATTGTGACGCAATAAAAACAAGTTCCGCAATGCATTTAACAGTATTTAGTATGTGTAGGAGTTTCTAGTGAGTTTTAAAAAGAAGTTTTGTAACAATGCTTATTATTTTATAATAGATACCATATATTACAAAACCGATCGATCGAATCGATGGCTGGAAAGCGGGTTCATATGTAAGTATATCGCCAGAATAGTTTACATTAATCCTATATTAAGACATTAAGTTAGATTATTTAAAGATTATTTTTACTTAAAGATTTACTTAAAGAAATTGATCTTTATGACTAAAATTTTGGCCATATTCATTCTTTTGAGGGCTCGTAAAGGAGTTTATAAATCAACGAAATATCTAAACAAGCTTTGTAAAAAATCTCAAATTTTCATGACCGCCATGCCATACGTTTAAAAAGTACTTGTTTTATATGCTGCCATAATTTTTATCGTCAAAAAATTAATTTAATTAAGATTTATTATAAGTATAATAATAATTCAGAACGCTCCAGTGAAATAATCCGCTGACATATTTTAAAGATGACAATAACAATTATGAGTATCTGTACTCATTGTATACGCGTCTATCTTCCAATTTTATACGCACGCTAAGTTCACAGAAAAAAAAGGGCAATATTCACTCATTGGACAATATAAATTTCCTACATTTATGTCCCTATTTGTCCCACTATTCGATGGAAGCACAATCAAGATTGTCCTGGAAGCTTCATTAAATGTTTTAGTGATTTATTCATTAAATGGGATTCATTCAATGGGACTTTCATTCGTCTGTCTATTTTCACCAGGATTACGGAAAAGGGAAAATAGCCAAAATGATGACGATCCTGAGAAGAAAAAAAAACAACTCAATAAAGTAAAATTAAAATAAATGATAATTATGCCCCTTACAACTATTTTACATAAATCATAGTATAAAAAACTTTTTTACTCGTTACTAGCAGGCCGCTCCCGGCTTGGCACGGTTTATTTTCTGGAAATTATATTATCAAAACCTCGCTTTAATGCTCCTTCCATTAGTGAAAACGTCATTGAAATCCATACCATTTGCGGGAAGCGACTTTGTTTAGACGATGTAACCAAACCAGATTAAATTGGTTGAATGCTTCTGTAAGAAACAATATCAATTTTGTCAACATTTATTTTTAATACATAGAGTATTAAAAACAAATATTAATAAGTCCGAAGCGATATTGAAATCTGAAAAGGATGAAAAACACAAGTTGATGAAATAAGCCAAGAGTTAGGAAAGTTGGCGGGTGGAGCTGCGTGCCCGGGAATTGCAAATTAAGCCGTGTTCGGAAGAGCTGGGGTACATTTGGGTGGGAGCTATGGGGTAAGGACTCCCACCCTTACCCCGGGAGCCAATTGACAGATACGAGACTCGGTGAAAAATGACGCTCAACAAGTGAGAAACCTGAGTTCTCGTAATCGTGCGGAACCGTATCGTAAACCAATATTGTCCAACGCAAAATTGATTACTTTTACGTGAAACTTAAATATTTTAAAGAAATCGTAGACTGTTGTTAATACTTTCTTTCACTGTAGAAAAAATATTCATTATCAACACACGTAGAAGGAACGTGTCTCTACGGTGCAATAAAAATGAAATAGGGTATAAATACACATATACACATAAGTTTATCACATACCCCTCACATAGATTTGCCAAAGTGCTCACTGTCCTAAAAAATAATAACATAAACATAACCAATGTAACCGCTAGCCAATTATTATTATTTTGATTATTATTTCAATTATTTTGATTGTTCAATGTTATCGAACAATCAAAATAAATCTTAATTCTTCCAGGCTATATTGTGTGGAGTGTTATTAACATTTTCTTAGAGAAATTCCAACCTCTCACTTTAGAATTAATGGAATTTATTAAAAGTACAAACTCTGTATTCAAGTATTTTTTAATATTACTTACTTCTTATAAAAATTCTTTTAATACAACATTGTTTTTGTTTAAGAGTAATTTAGGCATGGTCTTAATTGAGATTAAATACTGAGAAGTATCTAGTCTCTTTACAACAAGTTCAAACATTCAGAATCGATATCTGTACCAGCCACAGATACATGTGTGCCAACATAATGTATATGAATAACATATACATTATGTTATTCATAGTCATGAAGTTCTACTTGAGAATTGACGCGATGATTCTATTTACTGTTAAAGAAGACATGACTGTAATTTGACGACACGTTTGGTCTAGTGGCTAGTAACCCTAGCTGTTAACCAAACGGTGCGGGTTCGAATCTCGCTAGGGGAAAATGTTTATGT
Source organism: Synanthedon andrenaeformis (assembly GCA_936446665.2). Lineage (NCBI taxonomy): Eukaryota > Metazoa > Arthropoda > Insecta > Lepidoptera > Sesiidae > Synanthedon > Synanthedon andrenaeformis. The sequence goes on along the minus strand of OW387780.2, from coordinate 10,275,560 downwards.
GTTATCATTTACCTATGTAAATTATAATATGTATTTATAATATGTATTTACAAAAAAAAGAATTCTATGTATTATATCAACTGTCTGTTATCCATAATACAAGCATTAGTTGCTTAGTGTGGAACTAGATGGTGCTGTGTGGAATGTGTGAAGATATTATTTATTTTATATTTATTTAATTTGTATAATAAAATAATACAAAATATAAAATCATAAAATATAAAATAGCATTTTTATATTTTATGATATTTTACAACACATGCTCCCGGCACATGGCATGGATACAATTTTTTTTTTGCAAATTATATACACAAACCTTCCTCGTTTATCGCTTTTTCCATTTGTGAAAACAGTATCACAATCGGTTGCGCCGTTTAGGAGGAGTTAGCGAATAGACAGACATACAGACACGGGCAGCGACTTCAATCTATGCTATGTAAGGATAAAGATGTATACTTTCATAAAATGTTAAAGGGCATTTTAATGTAAAATGTTGAGTCATATTCCTTTTAATTCCTCATTTAATTCGCCCACAAAATTCTAATGATCAGTCAATCGTATTTTTGCAACTAAGATGTTTTATCCGCCTTCGATCATGTAATTGAATACGGTCTCGGGTATTAACGTAGTAAATGTTGGAGTTTCCATTAAATAGCCTAATGAAGGTATGGTCCGATCTGCCTACAGAATTTCACACGGCCGCGTGTAGGTGTACCTTATCATTCGAATTTCAGTTTGCTCCGAGCTAAACAAATTATATAATAAATAATACAAATAAATGTAACATCAATAACCTTTAAATTCTGAAAACATTTACTCTTTTCATTAATATTTAGTAGAAATTGAATTTTTATTAGGTGTACCTTTTCTGTATTGGTCAATGAGAAATTTAGTTAGTATGGAAAATATTATGTCTCATTTAAGGATAAAAAATGGTTAAGAATAAAAAATTAGAAGACATTATAGTAGTTTGGTCAAAATATAACCGTCAAAAGTAAGTATATAGATGTATATGGGACGTTAATGTAGTTGTAGGAGTAAGTCTCTTTAGACTTACTATAGTGTGAATCCCATATATCCTCGTTATATCCCGTTATCCCACATATCCCGTTTATCCTCGTTTCAATATGTGAAAACCGAATAAAAATCAGTCTACCCATTCTCTAGTTTTTGAAGCGTACATTATCCAACAACATTTTTATGTATAAAAATGTATATGTTTTATAGACAACGAAAAAAATATACAACCAGCAATATATAGCATGCCTTAAAGGGCCTACACACGTCCCTAAAATCGGTGGAAATGATGGGGAGCCCCCTTAGATCGCTCCGCAGATTGCCTCGTGTGTAGGCAAATCGTAAACATATTATTATTACTCCGATCTCGAAATCGTGCCGAGCGACGACTCAGCGGCAATTTATCGTCTAGGGAGCGTTGTCGCATCCTGTGTAGCGAAATCGGGCCGATTTCACTGCAATGTGCTTGCGAGTGCAGCTGTCAAGATGTATTTTTGTGTTTTTAATTTGCGACATAGATCCTGATTTTACACTCTGTACTTTTAATAACTAGAAAGAAAGAAAAAAAGACATTTATTCGCTGCACGAAGGACATTAACATAACATTGCATAAGAAAAAGAAACAACAAAAACAGCCTGACACAAGTAAGTTAATAAAAATAGACAGGTAATATGCGTTTGTCCTCGAGGCAGTGAATCGGATACTGGCTCAGCATTGTGCCGAGGTGCTAAGCAGGCACCTACAGCCCTTTCAGCCAGTACCGTGTACCTCACGCGAGCGCCACACAGATATATTATATAATTTAGATAGATTATATTGATAGCTTGAATAATTAAATACATATATAAATAATATAACAACTTATAATGCAATAATAGTAGTAATATTAAAATAATAATAATAGCAGTGGAATTCAATAATATCAATAAAAGTATAACCCGATTCTAAGCCAATTGTTAATGGAAACATCCAGGGATCCACTTAAATATACACAAAGTTTCATTCAAATCGGTTCAGCCGTTTAGAAATAAATGTTGGATATAAAAATTACGATTTTTGGAGCGTTAACAAATGACCCCTAAGCTTACGCTTAAAGGTGTATCTGCTAGGCGCTCCTTGGTTAGGAGGAGGGAGATCAATCCAGCATTTGGACGCAGCAAACCTGAAACTTCCTCGAAAGGCTGTGGTCCTGTGCACAGGCACGATAGCAACTGCACCACAATAGTTAAAGGAACTGGCACAGAGTGAAGGAGTTTTTGCTCTTTAAAAATAAATGTAATAATAAATAATAAGTAAGTATAAGGTAAATATATGAAGTGCCACTTTTAACTTCTACATAATAATATAATTAACCCTTGCGTGATACAAATAAATAAATTTCTATGTTATATACCCTAATAAATGGATGTTTTATTTATTACTAGCTGATGCCCGCGACCTCATCCGCGTATTGAATATAAAATATAGCCTATGTTACTTGCTGATAATGTAGCTTGATAGACAAGCGGCATCATGATAGACAAGCGCTTTGTCTATCATGAGCACGACATGTGCTACCACTACCACTCACTATCACTCTCTCGATATTGCCACCGATTTTAAGGACGTGTGTAGGCGCTTTTATAGATAGAAAAGAATCGTCTTATTTATCTGAAGGGCGTCAATAATGTCAATAATGTTCAGAGTTTCTCCTTTCACTCGATCTCACGGCGGATTCTAATATGTATGTATGAGAAACGAAAATAATGAGCACTGCCATTTACATTAAACACCAGAAAACCTCATTATTATTTAAAATAAGCTGGTGCCCGCGACTTCGTCCGCGTTGAAAAAGAAAATATATGAGTAATATAACGCCTGACATCTTTATCGCCGTGACGACGGTGGCGACACCACGGCGACAATGGCGCCATTTTTTGTATTATTGGTCGATGCCTTAGGAATACATCATTTTTTCAGGATATAAAGTATCCTATTGTAATCCGATTGAATCCGTTCAGTAGTTTTTACGTGAAAGAGTAACAAACATCCATACATACATCCGCACATCAATCCATACTAACAAACTTTCGCATTTATAACATTAGTAGGATTACAAAGAACTTTTTCTATGTTAATTAGTTGTAATTTTTAAGCGGGATTTAGTAATATGAATCTAGCTAAATCCTCGAAGAAAGAATATTCTCGTCATGATAAGTTTAACAAAATAATTTCACTTATCTTACACTAATCTATGTTAACTATGTTAACCTGCCTAACTGGGTTAACTACCTATAGTGAACGCAAACGCTCCTGGCACATGGGGATATAAAATGTTGGAGCAGCATCGCCATCACTATCATGACAAGCGCATCACTATCGAATATGTAAATAAAACTTGTTTTATTACAAATATATGTTTTATTATATTTATTTATTATTTTTTAATCATATTTATTTATTTACTTAACAAAATCTACAGCCTAAAATTATACACAATTTAAAATATGAAACATATTTATACTAAAAACGAAGAAAAATCAAAATGCTTACAATCAATTCCCGCTGCAACAAATTTCAATTGCAACATTTCCAATTAGTCTTACAACTGATTGTAGATTAAATGGAAAAAAAAACAGCAACACTCAAAAGTATCGACAACGCGTGCGGAATATGCACAACTCTAGCTAGTTACTTTTTTTGGAACAAGCCTAGCGCTTGAATGATTGATGGCCCAGTGTGCCAGGAGCGTTTGCGTTCAGTAAAGCTATGTTAATTGTTAGTGATTGCAATTAAAATCAGACTGATAGTTAATATTATAGTTCCTTAGCCATTTGTTTATAAAATTATGTTTGTAAGAATTATGTAATAAATAATTTTTCATTTAAATTTTTCATTTTTCACTTATTAGTATTTAAAATGGTGAGGACCTTAATGATAGAAAATGAAATAAAATTATAAATCGATGCGAATGAAAAACTGCTAAACTTATTTACTACATAGCCTGTAAGTCTGTAGCGAATAAAAGAATATTTTTATTGTCTTATCAAGATAATAAATTGGGAAACGGTTATTGTAACGTTGTGACCAATTGACAAAAGGGATGTTTAATATTACGTGTTGACCTACATATTCGCACGAGGGTATAAATATATTACAGGGTCGCGACGAGATATTTTTTATGAAAAGATATTTTTTAACATAAACGGTAACTCCGTTGATTCATTCATAGTCTGAGAAGATTTTCTGGTTGTATAGGACTTAAAATGCGTACAATTTAGATTTATATAATACAATTCTATTGTTTCTAGACGAATAAATGACAATATGTCTTGAGACGATGTTGTTTATGGGTGCCATCAACTGAAATATTAATGTTATTCAGCGTTTTGTAGATCATAAGTTTCAGAGAACTGAAAGGGTTGACTAGCTCTTTGTTTCAGAGTTCAGATTGATTTTCTAGTAAAACGGACCCCCGAGTAATATGATACTCGTAGTTAAATATTTATATATTATCTCAAACCAAAATAACTTACAGACTATAATTTATAAACATACGCGTATGAAATTACTAGTAAAAGCTAATTGATTTATAGGGTCATATTCTTTTAATGACCTAGATATGGTGCCCGACAATAGAATTCTAGATGTGTCTTATCATATCATATCATATTATTCTGGATTACAAGGTAACTAAACTTTAAGCATTGAAACCAGTGATGGCTTAGTAGGAAGAACACTCGGCTAGATAGAAGTAGAAGTCGGTTCGAATTTGCATATTTTAAACATGAATTAGAACCGACTTTCATTTGATCTACTAATTAATTTAATTTTCACTCTGCTGAGAAGGGAAACTTCGTACAGAAACCTGAGAGTCTAAGAAAAATAACAATCTTCGTAGAAATGTAAAGTAATTCTATCTGCTAATAACCATGTGACATGCACGCACAAAGGTCACAGGACTAATTGCTGAAAATGCCATCGAAAAGAAGAAAAATACCTATACCAGACATTTGTGTTTTGCAGCGTATAAAAGCACTGACAATATTCAAAATATTTTATTTTTATGTGATTAATGGCGAATGATTCATAGTCTAGCTATAGTGTATGATCCCGGTCATATCTGCACCGTCTTAGCTTATAGGTATTTCGCGATCAGCAAACACAATCACTTTAAACGCCTAACATAATATAATCGTTTGTAAGCATAAATAAGCTTAACCATATTAATTTCACTATCAAAAGAAAATTTATTGATAACTTTTCTGAAACACGTGTCCAGCAATCAAAAATCATTTAAAAATAGAAGGACTAGTGATATAATGAATACGGTAAAATAATATAGAGTCAACTAAATACTAAGTCCTTGATCTAAAAATAGTATCGTCAGACTTGCATTACCCGTTGGCTCATAAAATGTGCGCTTTATGTGGAATACTTCAATAAAAGATATTAAAAACCTACGGTACGTACAAACTTTGATATTAGTTTGGTAAATTTTTATGTCATACTTACAGAAAAACATATTTGTTTTAGTATAAACTATACAAATGTTTTTTTTTGTAACAATATCAAAAAATACTTTTAAAACTAAACAAATCAATATCAAAATACTTAGTAAATAAACAAGATAGTGAAATTGTATTTAAGTAGCGTCGTGTGGGTCGATATAATGTTTAATTTATTAAGAAAATAGTTCGACGAGCCCCGCCTTCGTCCCTATGTCCATCTAGAATATAGGTAAACAATAATTATTCTCTAATGGGTGCAGTGCAGTGGTTCTGTATATTATTATAACTTATAAAATATAAATCACACACAGCATCTAATTAATTACGACCTAATGGTCCTAAAGTGACACTAACTTAACGCTAGAGAACATAACTCTTAGGTACCGTTTGAATATAATTGGTTTTTAATTAGTCAAAAATAAACTACCTAAAAAACAGTGGGACTCCGGGAGTGCCGACAAAGCTTGAATAATTACGTGTTGTCAACATACGTGTCGGCGTCGGTGTCGGATACAGGTCGCGAGGTATAGATGATTTTTTCCCATCTCAAAAATGCCAAACGCGCTTAAAGCAGTCATTTTTCAGTAGAACTTGTAATTGTATATTTGAATTGTAAACAAGCAGTGTTACAATTTAAGCTAAAACTAAGTCAGAGGCGCGAGCAGGTCGGTAAAGTCGGCATGGTACCGTGCCCAGCTAATTTGTCAAGTCTCAACCGCTAATACCCTCATTAATAACCGACCGACGGACTCGTATTTCAGGCCATAAATCTCTAGAAAATCTTTCTTCATCTACTACCCCCTTGGAAATAAGCAGTTTTTAATAATAAATTATCTAATTTCTGAATTAAAAGATGTTTATATAAATAAACTAGCTGACCCGGCAATGTTGTTTTGCCTAAAAATAAAAATAAAAGATAATAATTGGGGTATAAAAAATGTTTTACAACCTATTCTCAGACCTACCGACTATACACAAAAAAATTCAAAAAAATCGTCGGGCGTTTCGGAGTAGTTTGGTTACAAACACTGTGACATGAGAATTTTATATATTAGATAGATATAGATTAAAAAATTTGAAATGAAACATTTGTTGATATTAAGAAATCCGCGTAATATTTATTTTCAGTTATGCATAATAACAATATTTGGTTACCTATGATTCATTAGTAGCCTAATGCTCTTTTAGAATACCTGTATTATTCACTAGCGACCGAGCCTCGGCTTCGCATGGAATCATATTTTTCTCCAGATTATATACACAAACGTTCCTCCTTCATTACTCTTGCTGAATCCTATCAAAATCTGTTGGGAGGTATAGAAGTGAGCGGAGAAACTGACTGCGTGTCGCAGTCATTTGGGCAACTCGTCTGGCGGCAATAACCTCCCTCTTACTGAAGACCACCGTGAAATAACAGCATGTATCCTCTTGTCTTTCGGCGAGTGAGTAAGGGATACCAGAGCTTATTTCCCTATCCCTTTCCAATCCCTTATCCTTAACCCTACTGTAGTCGGCTGCAAACTAGCAGCACCTTTTACGTTAGTGATTTACCATTTAGTGGACCATCAGCCTGTCTGCCGACCTTAATATACAAAACAGATCATGGTTACAGCCGCTTAATTTATCACTTCGATATTATGATATGATGGTGTTACTAAAAAAAACTTAAATTAAATCTATTCGTAACTCCAGGTAATAAAAGTAGGAGCGGTCAAACAATATAAGTTGCAATCGATCACATAAAGAAGAAGCGCTAGTCTGTTCTGATAACGACCCAAGAGCTTTCTTAGTGCGGACGCTTTGATAAATTACTTAATAACTCATCGTTCGCGAATGTTCAGACTCCACGAGTTTCCCAACTTCGCACAAGTAGGCGTTTTCATATTTTACCTTTTTTATGTTAGACTGGCTGACGGTTCACTTTGTAGTCTGTAACACTGTCGCTTATAACACCACAGGCGCTGCAAGTAAGATGCCGAAAATATTAGAAATAAGGATAAGAGATTGGAAAGTTATAGGCAAAATCTAAACATCAAAACATGCGTTACATTTTTTTACTTTTTGATTAAAAAGTATCAAATTCACCTTTTAGGTGAATATAAATAAACTTCGAACCAGACAGACAGTTCGTTACGGCGAAACAGACAGAAGCGGATTATTTATATATCATGTGTATTATTGTAAGAAGCTATTGTATATATGAACTTAGTTAAAATTAATATAAGCCTCAACTAGATTGTAGGGAATTTTAATAGCTTGTATGTTAGAAAAAAGTGAGTTTCACTGCAACTCGCGTTAGGCATTAAGACAAACAGAGGCCTGTGTTGAAGCTATGTATAGCTATAATCACAAGTAAGTATGTACTGGTTCCAGTACATAATTACTGGAACCAGTACATACTTACTTACTTGTGATTATTTTGTGTATTCGGCTTATTTCTTAATATTGTACAAGTGCGCCCAAAAATACCATAATGAATGATCCCTTGTTTAACAATATTGAAACGTCGGGTTTTAGTTATCAAAATTGAGGGCAGTTATGTAAATCTCTCTTAATTAAATCGACAGTTTAAATGTTTATAATGATTTAATGAATGGAACATTTACGATTTATATTTCAATGATAACGCCATTAGAATGCCAATTAGTAAATATTGATTTAGATTTAATAATGTCGAATAAATTGTCTTGTGTAGTCTTGTCATATATTTTGCCTTGTAATCTTTAAATATTTATATCTACCCTATTTTCTTCAATTTTTAGTATGATTTGTTTACTTTCCAATTGATTGGATCTTGGTACAGCATATTTAAGTTTCTTCGATTTTACGGCGAAGAACCAAATCGTAACTAAATCTGCATGTCCTATAAAATTATCAATCTTTGAGAACAACTTAACTCTTCCTAACCTACTGAAGAATATGCGACATGATTGATAAAATTGCTAATAATAAAAGAAATTATTATAGAGAAAGAAAGAAAGCCCACTTGATGATGTGGCTACCGCAACCCATATATATAAGCATGAAGATTGCAAATTAAATGATAATAACAAGGTTTGAATAAGCAAATGGGATCTGAGATCTCTTTACGTAAATACCGCATCAAAAGCTTCTGCAAGAGTTTTTAAGTAAAGTTGAAATAACCGAATAACAGAATATTTAAATTGTTTTTTATTGTTGTGGTTTAGAGAAAACATTGCTTCCTTTGGATTTAATAAATTGTAGGTATTATTAAATCAAAAGGTGATCCAAAGGTGAAAATCAAATTGTGAATGTTTTAGAAAAAAGGAAAAAATATACAAAGAGTAGAAAACATGAACAATATATTTCAGCAGATGCCCTAAAAACTTCTGAAGCTTCTCAGAATGGTCAGTCCGGATTAAGTTGAAGCAAATCCCACGTATAAATTTAACCAAGCCTTTAAAGGCTGATAAATATAGGATATTTTTCTTCACCGTTAAGGGATCTTTTCTCAAATAAATGTAGAAAAGTTTACGTAAGTGTATTGTGGGATATATCAGCTATCTTTTATGTTCAAAGTTTCCAAGCTGAATAAATGCATGAAGCTAGAGAAAAAGTGGAAAAAAAAGACTGCTGCTTGTGGGAACTGAACGATTTTTTTTCCTTGCATTTCTTTACTTGCATACTTGTTTTGGAAAATTTTACAATTTTTTATCAAAATTACTCAACAATACTTAATTAATACACATTAATATTTATTTATACATAAGCCAACGTTTGCACCGAATGTAAAATCTTGTATCTACGTCGGTGCCTATATAGATGATGAAGTGCAGCTCCATCATTCAGTTAGCATGCCCGTACATTACGATATGTAAGATGCCTCTTCATACATGGGTTCTAGTAGTTTCGATTAATCACATTAAAGAAAGAGCCTAAAAAATGTTATTGGACTAATAAATATTAAAAGAAAACCATTAATATACAATTACAATAATTTTACGTCTTATAAATCTTTTCATATAAAAACGTTATGAAAATACTATATATATTTTTTATTTATTAGAGATGGGTTTGTTCTTGGCCAACAACGAGCTGTGTAGCAAGGAGATGATAGCATCATAGGTTCCCATGATGGAACGAACTCACCCAGAAGATGCCTATTCACTCGAACTTTGAAAAGGTTTGAAAGATTTCTAATTAATGTCAAACCACGTATCCTAAAAAATTTCATATATTAAAAAATTTGTGTAAATATACAAGATAACAAATAAACATAGTATATATTATTTACATATAACTTCATTTCTGTAAGGTGAATAAATTTTCCATTGTGGTATTTACCCGACTTCGAATTGCGTACTTGAATACGTCGACATTATCCTAATTCTGTAATTATATGCAGAAAGACACGAAAAACCTTTCTATTCGGATTGGGACGTATCAATGAATCCTAAGAAGGCAATAATAATACGTACCATAAATTATTCAAAGGCGCCCACAGTTTGGATATTGAAGCCATTATGTTTCTATTTAATGAGATTCATATGTGTATGGTTCGGTTACTTTAATCTATTATCTAATGTAGTAACTGTCTGTTGGTCATGTATTTTTAGAAACGAGACCGTTATCTAATGACAATTTGAACTTTTCATCATAGTTAACAAGCTTTTGCCCGCGACTTCGTCTGCGCCCCCTTTTTTCTTAATATTCATTGAATCTTTGATGTGAAATTTGGTAAACTGTTAATTCGGTGGTGTTCCCATGCAGCATCAAGAAGTCTGCCCAACTCCTCAGTAACTTACAGCAGATATAGCGTTTTTGAACTCATTAGAAAGTCAAGCATTAGTTAATAACTTTAATTATATCTTGTATAATGATCTACTCATTACTGCTACGTTCAAGTTTCAAATTTTCCTAAACAGAAAATCGCGGTTGGCTTTAATTTCCCAGAAAATGCTAAACGAAACATCTTCAAACGACACTTTCAATGTAATAGCAGCAGAAGTGTTCCCACTCTTCTGTTTTCATTTGCAATTCTATTACAACATAAAATGAAAAGTTAATGAACCTTTATTCTGTTCTTTAAAGGACAACTTTTAAAGCAGCTAATAAAATTATAGGCCATTTTAATAACCGTTTCACTTCAATGGAACCTCTAGTTAAGGCCTCTGTTCTTTGCTTTAGTTTTTAGCAATGCATAACAAAGAAATATGGATTTAACGAGTTTATATTTCTATCTCAAAAAAGGCTATTAAAGAAAGCAAATTTTACGTATTCGTGGGTAAGTAAAAAATTTCACTTACTTATTAATTAGCAATTTATAAAAAGTGCCAGAACATAAAGTTTTGAGTTAATTATATTAATAATCTCATAACAATTATATTTGTAATTTTATAAATTCATAATTTTATAAATTTCGTTATAGCTAATATTGATATACATATAAAGTATATATTTTTTATTTTTTTTATTTATTTTATCATAAACATATAATACATAAAGTTTAATGGCCATGAAAAAGCACACACTTAGGCATGCAAGCCTTGTATCGTGGGATTTATAAGTTGTACTTTATGTTTTTGATATTTAAATTAATTTAAAAAAAATATAGTAAATATAGTAATTAAAACAATTATAATTAAATGTCAGAAATGCAAATAATAGCAATCTATTAATAAAAAGTACTTCACACCAAAGAGTACATTTAAAAGTAAAAAAAAAAAACAGAGTAGGTAAATTGAAAAAATTTGACTATCAAAATATATAATACGTACTTTATATTTAATCATAGTCTGTAATGTCTTATAATTAATATTTTCATTTACAACTACAGTTCATCTTTGAAAAGAGTAGAGTAAGTATAGTTGCAGAGGGAGGCGGACGAAATCGCAGGTGAAATCAGAAAACTAGAACTAAAACTTAAAAAATGTTTTGTACATTTCTCACTGAAATGCATAAGAAATTTTGTATAACAGAGTTAAATACATTTGAAGTTACAAAATATTTTCTTTTACACAAAGGAGAAGCAATGTTCGCAGTAATGTTATTTAGATTGGCACTTACTTACGAGAAACTGGTTGCACTCGACTCCCGCAGAGTAACAGTAAAGGCCTTTCATGTGCTAACTACATTTAATAAGGAGAAAAAGGCAGTAGGTATAAAAAGTAAAGTATGTAATTAGAAAACAACTTCATAATTGAAGTAGGTTTTAATTTGACTTATTTTTGTACATATGATTAACCAGTCAACCAGAAAGATGCTAGTGTTTGAGAGAGAAATATATTAGCATTATCTCCACCAGTTTTTTTAATGTTAAGATCGTCAATCTGACAGTCCACTTGATAGTAGGTGGCTTCCGTCGCCTATAACACAACCAACGCTACAGTTACAAGTGCACTGCCGACTATACTAGGATTAAGGATAAGGGATTGAAAAGGCATAGGGAAGTGGGCTTTGGCATCACTGGAACACTACAGTACCCAGTATTTCACGGTGGTCTTTTGTAACGGGATGGAGTGCTGCCAAAATGCAGAAAAAAAATGCAAAATACAGTTGCACTGCCACTACTTGCTAGATCCAGACAAAAACCAATTTTGAAAAGGTCATTTCCAAAGTTGGCCCTGGCGGGAACCCCTAAGGCAGTGCGCTAAGGCACTTGACCAAAGAGGTCGTCATACCTGGGAGTGATAAAATTAAGAAGCATTAAAATGTGAAGTATCCAGAAAGAGTACTAAGGTTAAAGTGTACTAAGGTTACTAAGGTTAAAACTGACCTCATTATAAAACAAAGTCCTCCGCCGCGTCTATCTGTATTATGTTCGCGAAGGTCTCAAAATTTTCTGGACGGATATTCATGCGATTTTCATTAATAGAATGAACGGTAAACGAGTAAGGTTTTGATATATAATTTGCAGGAATAAAATGCTCCCGTGCGTAGTTGGGAATAAATTGTTTATCATATACTCTCTGCTTTGTTTATATTAAGCGACCCGCTCCCGGCTAGACACGGCTGAATTTTAACACTCTTTCCATTAGTGAAAACCGCATGAAAATCTATTCAGTAGTTTTTGAGATCATCGCGAAGATACATATAGACAGACAGTCGCGGCAGGGAACTTTATTTTATAATATGTAAGGATATAATCCACTATAGTTTATCACAATAATATTGGCTAATAATATTTAACTAGCTATAGATTCTTTATTAATGTTCGACTCTTCAGAAGATCATTAATTTAGCCTGTCCATTGGAATTCCATTTACCGCTTGAGCAAACATAGCGTTGCCGCCGAGTGCCTTGTTGACACTGAAGCGATGTTTATGAATTCTATGAATTCATCGATACTTTGTGACTCTGAATACACATGCATTTCACTATTAATTTTCAATGTTGAGTGATTTCACTATTATTTTTAAAAGAAATGAAGATTAAATAATAAATGAAATAATTTAATTGCTTAAGAAAATACAGGAATATATAGAATTATAAAGAAAATACACCCAATGGATTTTAATACGGCTTTCACTAATGAAAAGTGCGATAAACGACTAAGGTTTGTATGTTTAACTTGCCGAAAAAATATGCATTCAAAGCCGTGGATTTACTTGTAATGCACAATATACCAAAAGAAATTGCATGAAGAATTTAATTGCAAAATAAGTTCTTTTTGCAAACAAAAAAGTTTCTTTGAATATAGGGTTTAAAGGAGTTATTAGACTACTCGCTTAACTCTATCGAACTGGAGAGTTGTTTTAAGGTACAAAACGTTATCAACAGAAACAGCAATAGTCTAATTAATTTATAGACTAACTAGCTGATGCCCACGACTTCGTCTGCTTTGAAAAAAATTAAGTAGCCTATCCTGTGTCCCGTACGTCCAAATGTTTATCTACCAAGTTTCATGAAAATCAGTTAATTCGTTTCAGAGTTATGGAGGAACATACATACATACATACATACATACAATACCTACACTTACAGATTTATTATTAGTATTGATGACACGTTAGATGCAGGCGTGACTTTTCCATTTCACGTTTGATTGCATATACTATATAACGTTGTTATAACGTTGTCATAACGTTGACTTGTTATATTTATAAATATGAATTGTTCTAACGGTAACCGAGGAGTTTAATGGTGGACCAGGAATGATTTCTCATGATCATCATAATTGTGAACAACAAGTAATAGACGCCCACTTCTAGACAAATACTTCTTGCATTGACCAAACCTTTTATACAGGTACAGCCAGCATACACTGATAAATTTAATCAACTGGTCTAGATAATTTTGAAATGTAAAATATTATCGCTCGCCATACGCGAAAATTGTCCCTCAAATACTAGTCAAATAAATTTCATAGGTATAATGGTATAGGTAGGCAAAAGTAATTATTACTTGGGAAGTGTATAGGAACGCTGGACGAGTAATAAATCTTTTGATCCGTTTCCCTCTGCCGACAAATTGATTAAATCCTCTGAACCATTCGATCTCGCCAAAAAGCCTCGACCTTTCGCAATAAAAACCCCAAAAGAAAACATTTATTAACATTAAAGTTTTTCTCCAAAATGTCGACGAATTTGCAACGTTTATATTGTATTTGACTTTCTACAAAAATACAATACTATATGCCTCACTTTCAAGCTAAACGCATGGTAGCGTTTAGCTTGAAAGTTGAAGCTAGCTAGGATACATAAAGTATGCTATGGAATCGTTACCTGTATTATCAATACTAATAATAAATCTGTAAGTGTAGGTACTGTATGTATGTATGTATGTATGTTCCTCCATAACTCTTAAACGAATTAACTGATTTTCATGAAACTTGGTAGATAATGACACTTGGTAAATAATTATTTGATAGATAGGCTACTTTTTCTTTTTCAACGCGGATGAAGTCGCGGGCGCCAGCTAGTTAAGAAATAAAACTTTAGAAAAAACAACAATTGGTAAACCTGTTTTTTGTGATCCCTTTATTTTAGTAATATTTACATAGTATAATTTGAAGTCGCTTTTTGAAACGGATTTTGATGCGGTTTTCACCATCAGTTGGAAAAAAATCACGGAATTTTCATATGACCATTTTCTGATAACCGCATAAAAGACATCAATCAGTATGTTTCACTGCGGACAAAATCCCAACCCACTACAATAACCTCAATAACCCTAAAATAAATTTAACTTGTGGACATGTTGTAATGATTCATTATTTATAATAATTTATTTTACAGAATTATCTTAATTCCTGTTAATATGTTTAAATAAATATCAATTTTCACAACTTAGTAGCATTATTTATTTATTTTTTGTGCTAGTCAGAGATAGTCAAAAAGTTTTTACTTGATGGTTAAGATTTTTGATGCTTCTTTAACATAGCTTGCACATGCGATGTTTAACTTAGGAAAAAAGATATATAAATAAAATTATAAACTCTGAGGTAACTGTGGAAAAAATGACTTATCTTTACCTAAAACAACAATAAAACAAGGTCACTTCCCGCCGTCTCTCCTTTTGTATGTACACTTAGACCTTTTAAACTACGCAACGGATTTTAATACGGTTTTCATTATAGGAAAGAGGGTTAAATGAAGAAGGTTTTTATATATATAATTTGCATCCATTGCGAAGTCAGGAGCGGGTCGCTAGTACAAAATATTTCTGAAAATTGTGAATAACAAGTCAACACGTTAAAGCGTTCCGCGGCTACCTCATCTATAAAGATTTATGCAGTTCCATTTCGTCTCTCTCCCTTTAGTTGTACACAAACAAATACATATAAAAGAAACTTAAAATTACATGTTTTCCTATCTTCTCCTCTGATCTTTTGATATATTTTCTGCAGATTCATCTGAATTGAACAGTTAAAAACAAGGCTTTGTTCTTGCGGCGTTTGCACAGTAAAGGAAATACAAGTACTTTATAGTAATACATTATGTAAACATTTCTAATATTAGGAGTACTCTTGTGACTGTATTACACTCGTTCTGATTTATTTGTGATTATTATCTATATTATTTCTATATCTACACTAATACTATTGACGTAAAGTTAGTATATTTGTTTGTATGTAGGAGGTGATTTACGAACCTACTCATCTGATTTCAAAAAATCTTTCACCAGTAGTAAGATAGAATTTCAGGATGAACAATTACATGAAATATTACTAGAGCACCAGCTGCCTAAAAATAAAGATCTAACGTTTAGCAAAAGTATAATGTCAGACATCAATGTATTATGTCAAGCTTTTAGTACATTACTGCAGAGTCCGGGAAGTGACGGATTGCCGGACGAAGTGGTTTCAAGGCCGAGCTTTAGCGAGGCCTTGACAAAGAACTGAGTCCGGCAATCCTCATTCCGGTCGAGGCTGGTATAGTGCTTTTCTTAATAAATGTGAGGAAATAATCAAACACGTGATACAAAAAAAAAGTATAATATGAAAAAATTATTAAAAAATTAATTTAGGTAGGTACTGAAAAAAAGTCTGCTTTCCCACTTTTTTTATTTTAATGAGTGCAAAGAAAACAGCGCCATACAGCCCAGTCATCAAATGAGCATGCGCTCGCCGCGGCCTACTAGATTTCATCGGGCTGAGCAGCGGCCAGTAATCAATTAGTGCAAAGAAAACAGTGCCATACAGCCCAGTAATCAAATGACCGTGCGCTCGCCGCGGCCTACTAGATTTCATCGGGCTGAGCAGCGGTCAGTAATGAATTTTCATACAACATTCTTGACCTAGGCCGAGAAAGAAATGCATGAGCCAAGAATTACAAACTTCGCGGCTTGTTTTTAGTACAAGAATGCCTACATTTCCGAGCATGTTTGAGAAAACATATTTTATCAGGCGTTATACGTTATATTATTTTTCAACGCGAACGTGACGCGGGCTTATATATATTTATATATAAAGATAGTCCTCTATATATAAACAAAAAAGAATTTTTATACTAATATTGTAAAGAGAGGATTTGTATGTTGAATAAACAAAAACTACTGGACCGATTTAAAAATTCTTTCCCATATAGAAAGCTACGTTATCAACGAGTAACATACGCTATATATATATTTTATAAAGTTAGCGAAGCTGACTTGCGCGTGCAACAGCTAGTGTAAAATAACTGTCCGTTTCTCCGTTAACTTCTTCTAAACCACCCAACGGATTTTGATATCGTTTTCACTTAAGGAGAGGAAGATTTGTGTATAAAATTTGCAGAAAAAAAATTGCATCCGTGCGGAGCTGTGAGCAAGTAGCTAGTTCCTATATGTAACATTTATTAAACCCGTGCCCCACAAGGTATCTATTTACACGTGGCTTATCCTTCTCCAAGTTTCAAGTAATCCCATACCAACTTCATTAAAGTCGAATCAGTGGTTGAACTAACGAAGTTACTTCTCACACTTATAAAGTTAACCATGGATTATTGCCTCTTGAAACGTAATAAAACCGTCTGTCGGCATTCAATAAATTCACGAAACCATTCGACACTGAGCGAATCACTTTAACTTGTTGAGTTTTACTTATTTCGATTTAGCATTTCGTTTTATTTGTGCGGTTCACTGAATTCTACTAATTTGTTACTGGTGCTGCTTTCCCTTTATTTCACGAGAACCAATTACTTTTCCGGAGAGATGTATAGACGAAATCAATCTAGTGTTTCTTTTGGTTCTTAAATGCACAATATTTTCAATCATTTTCAATGGAAGAGAAGTATGTACTAAACTTCAGCGGTCTGTCAAGGTAGTTATCATTTCATTTCTAAGGTATCATTTTCTAAGACTGAAACGGAGTTGGTCTTGTGGTAGCTCTCTCTCGATCGACACCTAGTAGATCCATCCTATTTAAAAAAGATTGGCACTCAAGTCAAGCTTCATGTCATTCGTGTCACTATTGTAATGTGTACATATGATGATGTTCGGGTATGTTGTCTATAATTGTTTATAACGTAAATCCATTCTTACTAATATTATCTATAAATTTAAAAGTAACTGTTTGTCTGTCTGTCTGTCAGCTTTTCACGCCTTAACTACGAGTACTCAACCGATCATCATGAATTTTGGCATACACGTTGTCAGGAATTCAAGAAAGGACATATGCATAGGCATACCTTGACATACCTTTCATCCAGAAATAAAGCACTGTTCCCAAGGGATTATCTAAATAAAATAACCGATCATAAATAATAATAATAAATAAATAAATATCTTCACACATTCCACACAGCACCATCTAGTTCCATACTAAGCAACTAATGATGCTTGTATTATGGATACCGCACAGTTGATATACTACATAGATTACTTTTTTTTTGTAAATACATACATATTATAAATACAAACATCCATGAATCAGGTACAAACGTAAATGTTAACACATAAACATTTTCCCCTAGCGGGATTCGAACCCGCGACCGTTTGGTTAACAGCTAGAGTTACTAGCCACTAGACCAAACGTGTCGTCAAAGAGATCATAGAGATAGGCAGCGCATTTGCAGCAATTATGGCGTTGTTTGTGTTATAGGCGACGGTAGGCAACTACCATCCTCAGTGGACCGTCAGCCTGTCTGTCGACCTTAACATAGAAAAATGAAATTAATAAAAACACGCTTAAATCTCGCCCTCGGCTTCACATAGATGCAATTATTTAACGCGAATTATTTTATAATTATGTATACGTATAATTTAACAAATGTTTAACTCAAATGTAAAATCGACTACAGATGTATTTTACCTAATTTTTATGCGTATATCAGTAGTCGTACAAAATGAGTCATCATTTAGAAATGTAAACAGAATGTATTAAAATTAATAGCTTCACAAGAAGTGTCGCAATAAATCATTGCTAATTACTTCAGCTACCGACTGCTGAACTCGTGGGGAAATGTTTCCCTCTTAAAATTAATATATCAACGAATTAATCATGGTTTACGTAAATTTTATTCAACTTATTTTGTACTGGCTTTTTATCGCGGTTTTACCTGCATATTTATTATGACTTAATTAATATAAATAAGAAATATAGTCTTATTAATATTGCAACTGCGAGTTTGTGAGGATTGAGGATAAAGGAATGGGATAGGGATCGTTTATCCTCAATCCCACTATGGTTAGCAGCGCAACCATCGTCATCAAGTGGACCGAAGACCGACAGCTTTTCTGCCGACCCTAACATAAAAAAATCTTTAATAAATTATTATAATTGCGAAAGTTATTGAAACGTGAATCTAGGTAAATTTAATGTAACAGTTAGTTAACAGCGAATTATTCTGTTTAAGACGAAATATACAGGAATTGGTATTCAGTTACGTAATCTGCGGTTGAATTTGATATTAGAAGGGTTTGTAATCCTGTTACCGTATTAACCATTATGTGTAGACAGACTACTTCAAACTCACCTAAGAGTTTTTTCATGAGCCGTTCGCATTGGCGGACCGACAAAGACGACGAGTGAGGTTCGTCGTTTTTCAACGGGATTTCAAAGTATTGTAATCACCAGCCAGCATTAATTAATCAAGGGTACAGGCAACAAACCTCTTTCAATACTACTCTTATATGAGTAGGTACCTAAAGATTATTCAAAAAATCACCATGTTGCTCCAAGACGATTGATTTCAGACAAACATATATTAGTATATACGGAAAGAGATATCACTAATGTATAAAAAAAATGGTAGGTCAAAAAAAAATGTGAAATATTTGATATCAAAAAATCACCAAGTTAATGTTGACCTAGAGACGTCTGGTTTTTGCAAAATTATTCCTCTTTGGGCCATTAACAACGTTTAGTGTTGCCCAAAAGTCTTGCAAGTCTTGCAGTCTTGGTATTGTTCTTGCATTTTTGCAAAACCAAGACCAAGACCGCCTAATTGAAGCAAGACCAAGACCAAGACTAACCCTGCAAGATTTGAGCAAGAACAAGACTAAGACTGCAAGACTCTTGCGTCTTGCAATTTAATACAAACCACTGAGACACGCGAGCGGAACCGCGGACACAGCTAGTTCATTATACATCATAGGTATTGTTTTACTAAAGACGCCGCATGCCGCCTTAGACACGTGTCATACCGTTTGCCATGTGCAAGTTAATTTCACTCTTATTACTACACGACTAAGAAATTAAATTCATTCAACACGAGCGCGGCAAAATGTTTTGACATAGCCGCCTAAGTCTTCACAATTAGGTGCAACTTTGTTTGAATTTGCACAGAAAGGGAGAAAGGTAACGGCGGGCGCGGTACGCCGTTGGAAGCCAGTGGGTACTTCCGTTATAAGTAAAAATGGCGGCCAGGCTTAAACGTAATGATGTTAGTTTTGCTCTAAAGGTGAGAAGAGATTTGCGACTTTTTTTTTTTTTTTAACGAGCGAAGAAACTTTCAAAAAGTACCTTATGACAAATACCGCATGCAAAGACAAATGTCATAAGGTTATGTGGGATTCTTACCGCACTAAAACTCCAACTCGGGATGGGTATGGTTCAGTCCTGAGGGGACTTTAGAACCGTCACCGGGCAATGCGAGCGAACGCGCCTCTTTATATTACCACGGCTCACGCACACACTTGCAATTTCCACCTCCTGCCTCCTGTCCAACAGCCATTTGTCGCGGTGACTTACTTGCCTAAAGTGGCATTGACACGCCCAAGTTGTCTATGCACCTGTCTCTAGTGTGAATTCATTGCATAGACTACGTTGAGTGGTGTGTGCAAATTCTATATGTTACACTGTGATCTTAGTGCTTTGATTGCACTAATTATTTTTTTACAGAGCCTTTGCTGGTAAGATTCATTATTTTTTTCACAAAATTGCATAAATAACTAGTTAAAAACATACTACAAATAGTACTAATATGTCTCTTCATATAGACATCAAAGGGAGAATTTATTATAAAGATCTCAAGTTATAACAATAATCTCACTTTTGCAAACAATATTTTAACATTATACTCTCAACTTTTGTTTTGTCAAAGCTTGTTGTGAGTCGATATTTACAATTTTGTTAAAAAAATATTTAATAACTTCTGATCAATATAGATGTACCTAAACAGGTCTAGATTATTATTACATATAATAAGCGCTTAAAATACCATTATTACGAATAGACAAACCTGGCAAGGCCTAAAAAGCAAAGAATAGAAGACTGCGTACCCAAAATTCATCTTTATTTTCTTAATAAGGACTTATATATAATTATCTTAACCATTACCATAAATTCTCATCCGAAGAGGAATTGTAAAAGTAATTTTGTCTGATTTCCTTCACAACCGCGGCAATCTCCTTGAATATTTTTTTTTGCCTTAAATGAAATTTACACAGCGAGCATGAAGACCGAGGCAAGCTACTTCTAAGTATCGATCTCAAAATAAACAAACTCTATAGAATTGTGCCTGGTTTCTATATTAGACACTTTTGCACATGACTTGCGCTAGTTGTAGTATGGGCACCTAAGAGGTCTAATGCATTTAATCAAAATATAAGCCTATTCGTAGTTAAGAGTAGAATACAAATTAATATTTTTGATTTATTTTTGATTTATTTAACCTTAAGGTTTCTTATATATAGGTATGTATAGTCATTACCTAACATACTTACAATAATTTATGAAGTCAAGATGGTTAAAACAAAATATACACACAAATCACATATGACATGCGACGGGTATAACGTGGGTGTAATGGGTACTAGTGATGTCAGATAACGTGTAGTCATAATACATAGACATTATATCACAGTATAAACAAACCCTATAGAGTACATGAACGAATTCGGTTGTCTTTTTTCTCTCATTTTTTTGGAAAATATCACTAGGCAAAAAAGTTAAAAAACAGGCAAGACTAGAGGATGCAAAACACTGTCAAACCAAGAGTTCATGTTTTTCAGGTAATTCGAAATAAAATGCCAGGTCTCCACTACGCCGGACCGGTAAATTTATCTGGCCGGTAAAACTGCCGGAACAGCAAGTGGCTATTCAATTTATATGAAGCTTTTCATTCACACTATGCTGGATCCGGCAAAAATGCTAATCTCGGCATTTTGTCAATGCGGAGCGTCGGCAAAACGCCTGAGCCCGTAGCCATGTTTGCTTTCTACAGTCGTTTACGCTACGCTACGCTAAGAGAAAACTTTGTAATTGGTCAAAATTTTATTTTGACGTTAGAACAACCAATCACGAAGCTTTCTCTTAGCGTTCTCTCTTCGTTTCCGAAGTACGCAACAAAGCGTTTGCATCGTGGCTAGACCCCCTGGACTGGCGCGGCGTAATGTTCACGAGCTCGCACCGGTATTCCAGTCCACCGCTCGTCCGCCGCTTTAAACCTAGCCTAACAATTCTCTATGACAAATCGATTATACTGTGTTCATTATAATGCAGGAACAGAATGATGAATGAAAAGGACATTGGGCATTTCGCATGGTCGCACCGGACTACGGACGCACGATACATTTGAAAAGATTAATGTGGCGAATTCACAATGGCACATCGTTCCCGTTTTGCAAGCCTTTTGGGCTTTTTGCGTAATGGACCCAATTAGTAAACGTTTATGCAAAGTTACGACGCATAAATTACTGCGGCTATGGCGTTTCGGCGTCGCCTGGAAAACTCATGAAGAAATCCCTTTTAATTTAAGGCCGCCACTTTTACCCCTGCGGCGAATTCTAATACAGAGAAGCTATAAGACAAATAGATTGGCGTAAGTATCATCAATATCGATCGGCCCACGCGTAATGTCTCCAAGAGCGCCAAAAAGTAATGAACATATACAATTATACATACTCCTGCATTATTATTATTATTATTATCTTCCTAGCGGCTATTTCTGGTCTGCTAGAGAACCAGTATCACTTCGTCCATTGCTGAAATATTGTGATCGCCACGTAAACTAAAGCTCTCTACCTATACCTACCGCGTTTAGAAACTGTAGTACTTTTTTGATAGAGGCATTCCTCACATCTTCAGAAGCCATTGTGTGGCTTCCTAGGACGTGACTGCGCTTGTGCATCAAGGGGCCACACTCGCACAGGATATGCATTGGTGTTTCTTCTGCCTCGTGGCAGAAGCGACACTCTCCCGTACTGGTGAGACCCATTATTTTGAGGTGCCTATTGAGGCGGCAGTGCCCCGTTAGAGCCCTCGTTAGCATACACAGATTGCTCCTGCTAATACATTCATACTCCTGCATACTCAGATCAAATTTACTCGTCGGTAGATACTTTACACTTAAAAATTAGTGATGAAAATAAGACATAATTTGGAAAATATATCTTTCGCTCCCATTGCTCCGGAGAGAGTTTCCCAAGAGAGAAGAGGCATAGACGCTTGTTCAAGTTATAATAAATCATATCAGTAGGAAAATTTTAAGAAAAACACTAAAATTGTTACATTTAAAAATATTTTTAGGTATATGCATTAGTGCTGTGCGAACCGCTGACTGAAGAATTGATTGTAGTCTGTCTTTTCATATTATTAGGTTGGCACTTGTTATCAAGTCCATCTAATTGCAGTTGGTAATGCGCTGCAGTTAGCCGCTGCAATTGCTCTAGTCGCTTGACTTAGGGTTTCATTTTGAATATGGGCAAGTCTAAGAAAAGTGAGTGTTAGCGTGAAGCGATGCGATTGGTTGTTAAGTATGGGTCTACACAGTACTGAGACCTGAGCTCTTCGGCGACGGAAACTTGTTCAGCATCTTCAGTATCTTCAGCATCACGTCTGGATTTGGACGACGGCTGCGTAAGGATGACCCATACAAGTTTGACGGTTTCTGTTATTATTACGCGCGCGATTACGGCATTCGATTAACCTTTGATTTTTGTGTAAGACGGTACCTCTAAAATTAGGCTTGCTTTTAGACGACGGCTCTCTTTCGGTGGCTAGCCTCTGGTTCTAAGGTGATAGTCATCACCACTTCAATGTTCACAAAGACCCTGGTTTAATCTTTTATTTTTTTTTCTAATTTTCTTGTGTAATTTTTTTTTATTGATACAAATTGTATCAAAAACTGTTAATCGTTTTCAATAGTAAATAACCTGCATTTTTTCATTACATAGAAGCCTTTCTTTAAATATACTTTATTTTTGTACTCTAAGAGGTCTTTTATTTTTTATTTTATTTTATTTTTAATTTACCGCCTGTCCGCACTACATCGCAGAAAAGGTGTAACAAAATTCTTCTATCTCACGTCAAAGCTTGCTTACATAACGTAATATGTATATTATAAGTAATTTTTGATTTCATTTGTAAAGGAATGTGCACCTTTATACCGTAAGTATGTCATTTTCTAATATGTAGATAATTAAATTTCACGAATCACAACTTACGAAGACCGTTGATACTAAAATATAGTGAACAAAATACAAAGTTTGACTCCTACGAGGGAGTCTTAAGAAATGATCTCAAATTTAAATAAAGTGGCGGTGGAAGGGAAGGTAAGTACATTTCTTATTTCCTCATCCTCATCCAGATTGTAACTACCGGGAACACTGGAGTTACTACGACGGATATTTAGATTGTGTTTGAATGAAGTCTGTTGATAGCTTTTGTTTTTATAACTCTTATATTTTCTAATCTTCAATGAAGGCTCAAAAATAACCTTTAATTACATTCATATAAAACTACTCAGTATTTTCACAGCCACCATCGTCACTGCGATAAAGATATTATTTTCCAACGCGGACAAAGTTGCGGGCACAAGCTAGTATTACAATAAATATTTGAGTAAAGATATAAATGTAAAATGAAATGGCCAGTTCTAAGTTATATAAGTTAAGTTTAAGCAAATATTTGTCTATCGAGAATCCGAGTTCCAAATAGTTTACGCAGCAGATAGATAACGCAGCTAGTGTAAAACAGTCGTAAATACTAGAAATGAATAAAAGAGGGGAGGTTAATGCGCTTATTGTCATAAATAAGGAATTTGATGTAGCGGATATGGTACGAGCGAGCCATAAAATTCTTAGCTTTATACATCTCCATATTTACCTTAACCTGGTTTCATATTATTTTATCCTTTAGGCACGCAAAATTATATCACACTTGCTTTTGCCCGCGACTTCGTCCGCGCCCCTTTTTCTTAGGTGTTAAAACATTTGATAATTTTTTATTGCTCATAATGTATTTTTGTTTAGGTGATCCTCAGGAACAGAATTTTCTGGATGAGAGGTGACGTGTATGCAAAATTTGATGACGATCGATTGAGTAGTTACGGCGTGAGAGCTTACAAACAAATTCATTTTCGCATTTACAATGTCACAGTCATTGTAGGATGTTCTATAGAAATAATAAGGTTTTTTCTTCGGCAACTAGGTGTTTCAATAACTGGGTGTTTTGACAAGTGGATATTTTGACAACTGGACATTACATATCGGACATTCTGACTAATATACCCCGCTGTTAAAAAAATGTCTAAAATAACTGATTCGAGGAGAGGCGAGAGAAACAGCTTCTTAATTTGTTGACATTAACCCACAATTAAGGAGGTAAAAGCTATAATTCAGTTTGTACATTGGATTGACTACATGTCTGTAAAGAATGCTGGTCTTCTATGACTAGCAGTCTTCCTCGCCGTTAAAACAATTGATCATTATTTCTAATCTACAAATGAATTTCAAATTCATACCAATATATTTAGTTTCTACTAGGATTTGAACCTACATATTTTGCCTCGTCAGCCGACCTTACTTTCATCGTTTTACTTTTAATATATTGACAATAACTTTGTGAAGGTTTGAAAAAAATATATACAAAATTGTAACGCTTGCTGGGGCGTCATTTCCAACGGGTAATGAAACCGATTAGGGACCGCGCACCTTTTGGGATTTCCACAAATCCACTTTAACCGCACAATTTAGCCGCGTGAATAATTCAAACGCCAACATGCAATCATGATACACCGCCAACTTTTCTCTCTTGTCCGACCGCCATAAATCAAAGACAACTCCACATTCATTACCCTCACAATGGGATGCGGATCAGCGAAGAGCGTACGAAGTAAAATAAAACGTTGCAGAATATTTTAATCTCCTCGCCTGATTTATGTGCATGTCTATGTATAGGGTGACCCAGTTACTTAGATGAAGTTTTTCCTTCCCGACTTGTTGTTGTGGGGAGACGCCTGATGTGTGCTGAAGATGGGCCAGAGACAGGGAGGAAGGGGAGACTTAATGAACATGTCAGATTTTGATGCTTATAGACAGTGATGCATTCCACTACTAGTTTGGTTTATTTTTATTACGTAACTAACGACCCGCTCCCAGCTTCGCCCGGGGTGCAGTATTTATATATAAAAATCTTTCCCGTTTATCCCTTTTTCCATATGTGAAAACTGAATTGAAATCGATCTACCCATTCTCGAGTGTTTGAAGCGTACACAGACCAACTTAACATTTTTATATATTATGTATAAAAAAGATTGTAGACTTGACATAAATGTAAGTAGGTAAGACTGTGGCAGTTACTTATAAGAAGGTTATACTAGGTGTGCTCCTCAGTTTAACGCGCCTTTTAATTTAAAAGGAATCAGATTCTAAGTAAACAACCTACAGCCTCAAAACGACTTCGTTTTCATTTAACGTTTATTCTAATTATCTGTATTGAAGATTAGTCATTTCTAATACCCCGTTTAGATATGGCCCATTTCCACGGCCATGCGCAGGGACATGGTAAATAAAATGGTCAACGCGAGTATGTAAGCCGCTCGCATTGCCTGGCTATCTCTCAATTGGTGGTTTTTCGTACGGACATCAAAGGGCCAGACGCAAGAGCGAGAGCGAGAGTGTTTACATGATGCTCTCTCGCTCACTTGCTCTCGAACGCGCGAACGGATTGTAAAGCGAGCGCACGAGCGGCCTTATCAATGGCAATGGCCATATGTAAACACCATCGATGTAAACACTCATTGCCCTTGACGTTGCCACAATACGGCAACCCGAGCGGCAATGTCAATGGCCATATGTAAAAGGAGAGAAACAAAAAAAACTGTGCCCGCGACTATGTACGCGTTGAAAAAAATTATATAACTTATAACACCAGACATCTTTATATTTTTATATTTTGACGATCCCTCGGGAACCTAACATGTACCAAATATCATCTAAATCCGTTCAGCTGTTCTAATGCCTGAAATAGTAACCAACATCCATCCATACATCCATCCTAACAAACTTTATCACGCATTTATTTATGGTTAAAAAGTAACCAAGTTACTTTTTTTCCTTATTTTTTTCGAACTGGTATAACTAAGTCTGATGGTCACGCAAGTTCAGCGCTTTTTCCCCATACAACAAGTGGCCAACGCGCCTAAAGAAGTTTTCACTACAAAAATCAAAGCAATATCCAAGGTATTTTATTTTCTGTGGTTTAAGGTTCCCGTTAGCACGGTTGTGGTAGATTATTCCATTAGTGTTGGCTCTGATAACAATTGTCGCGAAAGGAGAACTAATTGAAGAGTACCGTCTTGTGTGTAGACTAAACGTCGGGTTACGCTAATCCAATGAATATTCAGCTTCAGAGAGCCGCTCGCGACTTCATTTGCATGTCAAATGTATCTATTATGCCAAACCACTAACCACGCGTCACTGTGTAAGGTACCCGTTTAAAGCTAGCTCTAAATCCGATATAACTTCGTTGTCAAACCAAAATCTGCTATGTGCACTTTTTGAGATTCCAAAATTTTAACCTTAGTGAATAGTAAACTGCCTTACTATCTACCAAGTGTTTATGAGCACTGTTTGTGATTATAAGACCCCTTAATAAAATATGCTATGTGCAGCAGCTAGAATCTGTTATGTGCAAAATTTATACCACTTCATCGCAAAAAATATATACAACTTATATTCCTCTAGATCGCTTTCTATTAAGCTTCCCTTTATGATTGAATGATTGAAATTCCCAGAGATTATAGGTGGTGAAAACCTCGTTTGGAAATCGTATTGCTCGCGATATCCATTGGTCTCTAATCGAATTGACGGAAATTGCAAGGTGCAGAGCTGTATTCTAAGAAATTTCAAGAAGAGAACATCTGTTTGGTTAGCAACGATTGATTTGGAAAGACGAAATCGATTTTCATATATATGTGCTCTTCGAAATTCAATTCCCCACAATCCCTCAAAAAAATTTAATATGCTTTTGGGTTAAACTCCTTAGAGGGGCGCTTAAGCAATCCTATTTACAATTTCGTCGATAATGGAGGCCAAAAGTCTTTGTAATATTTATAAAAAACTCACTCTTAAAATAAATCCAGTAATACACAAACGGTATGACTGAAATATTATTCATATCAATATTATAAATGTGAAAGGAAAGTAAACAGACAGAAAGACTGTCTTTCTATCTGTCGGTTACCTTTTCAAGTCTTAATTATTCAATCATCATCTTGAAATTATGTACAGAAATTGTCAGGGAATACTGGAAACTCATTAGTAGGAAACTTGTTTTAAGGTACTAAGGAATTATTTTGGACGAGAAAATGTCTCGGAGGTTGGAGCTTCCCGAATGCAAGCTGTATTTGACGATTGACCTCCTTCTTGAAGTTAGCTCTACCTAATTGGACTCTTTGCCCAATACTTAATCTATACTAGTTTATACTAATATTATAAAGAGACAGAGATTTGTATGTTTGTAATGAATAAACTCAAAAACTAATGGACCGATTTTAAATTTCTTTCACTTATAAAAAGCTACATCATCAGCGAGTAATTCAGGCTATATTTTATAAAGTTACGCAGGCGAAGTCGCGTGCAACAGCTAGTTTCAATATAAAAGGAATCTACTTAAATACATCGCGAAAATGCTACATTTTGTAGCGGTGTCATATAATTGTACTTTATTATATTTATTTATTGTTATATTTATTTAGGTAGGTTATATTTATTTATTGTTTTTACAATTGATTACTTTTCAGAGTTGAGTTAAGGTTAAAGCATTTAATACAACTTGAATATAAATGCTTTGTACTTAATTAAAACAACGCAAGAACTGGTGGTCGTACGGTGACCTATTAATGAAAAAGAGGATTTCAATGGTTTCCACAATTTCAACAAGTTTACAAACGAAATAATCGAACCTGTTATTTATCAGACCTCACTTTTATTTGTAAAAAATTAACAACTCATATTATGTAGAAACATAATGGCAACTTTCGAAGGCTTAAGACCTAATCGCAAGTGGGTTACACTTTGCTAATCAAATGTTATATAATTACATTATGTAGGTTTGTACGACAAACCAACTAAGTATAATACCAACTTCAAGCGAAATGTGCCTATAAAGATAAAAAAATTAATTGTAGAGCAGCTTTGGTAAAAAGTTCATTTTTTCGCCTAAGTTTTAAAGTTAAATCTTATTATTATTATTATTTATTTATTTATAAATCTGTAATTATATTGTGTCTTTTATTCTTTGTACTCATTTACTCATGCGAGACGCAGTAATAAGAAGTCGAAAAATTGGCTTATTCCCACTAGTTCTGTGAGAACTAAGTATTGAAACTTTTTCTCATTAGTTCTGTACACTTCAACACTACTCTAGACCCAGGCTCCGGTCGTCATTATTGCGTTTTTCGCGCACTCACGATAGGAGCTCCAGCCCGTGTTAAAGGGGGCCGACTCATGACCGAAAGATCGGGGTTCCAGCCATATACGGGCTAAAAGTGGAACGGGAGACACATATGGTATGGGATTGTGAATGCATTGAAAGAAATTATAACGCCGTAAAAAGTAAAGTATAGTGTCTCTCCCCCTCCGCACACACCCACTTGATTAAACCGAATATATATTGTATATTTATATTTGTTTGTACACAGAACTTGTGATATATTTTTTCCCACTAGTTTTGTTTACAGAACTAATGAGACCAAAAGTCTCACTGATTCTGTGTACAGAAATACAGCACAGAACTAGTGGGAATAAGAGGAAAAATTTACCATTCAAGATGCGATTTTTATTGCACTGACGCTAGTTTTCTATTTGTAACTATAGTAACTAAGAATAATTATGATAAAAAAAAACTATACATGTGTTCGCTAATATTTTGAAAGTGAGACAAATTTCTCAAAATGTGCGGAAAAACACATGACTTTCACGTGACTTTCTTAATTAAATCGTACGACACGCGTTGTCGACACTTTTGCCTACTCCCACGAATGAATACATTATTAATAAACCCACGCTCTTATTAAAATACATTCATTATACGTAGGTATATTTTATAATACATGGGAGATGTAACATTTTAGTCAACGGTTTGTACGAGCTAACCTATAGTGACAGCATATCTATATTAAACTAATTAATAAAAATGAAGATTCTGTTTGTAATGTCAAAATACTAATAAAAAACCAATTTTTATCTCTCCGAAACTGCTGAAATCATTTTTAAGGGACTTTCATTGGCAGCAGGCTGATATTATAAGGAGCCCCACGCGCGTGCCTCAGCGAAGCAAGGTTCAGGTTTAAGTTATTAATCCAGGTAATCTGTGTGCCAAATTTCATCGAAATCTGTTCAGCCGTTTTTGTATGATTAGAGATACAAATAAATATCTAAACATGCAAACTTTTGCATTTATAAAATTATTAGGATATTATATTTATTAAAAAATAATAATAATGGCTTAAAAATATGCCGTTTGTACAAAGATATAACATCGTGAACCTCAAAGAGCAAACGTAATTACTTTTGAACATTTCCACGTTGGTAAGTTGGATATCATCACATAGAAAAACGTCGCACTCAAGATTGTAAATATTCCGAGCACAACCGAGTCTCTAGTTGAGAGTGAATGCTTGGCAGTAATAACGTGCCACGGGCGACACGAGATTGCGACAGGAATTCAAATAAGTGACGAAATATCATTGGCATTAGGGTATTTGGGAATCGAACAAATCCATACAAACGCCTCGTTCGTGTCTCCCGCCTACTTCTGATTGGCCAGACGCGCATGAACGCTTTGTCTACCGGCTGCCTTTTATGTGTCTCGGCTGTCGATGGCTGCGAAAATTGCCACTGAAATTAAACGAATCTATTTTCGTGTTTCACGGTTCAATCATCACAGATATAATGTATATTATATGTATTATAACATTTGGATTGGCGGCTTAAGTTAGTTTTTATACAATTCCTTCATGTATTATTTATCAGCCATATAAGAATTATAGTCCTTGCATTTCACGAGTGCGTGTGAGCTTGGTTGTGCTGACGTTTTTTTGTACATACGTAAAATTTTACATACCTGTAAAATTTTGCAAAGAAATTTGCACCTTTTTGTAATAATCTCAATTATTACAGAAAGTAGACTTAGCCGTCATTTTGTAACAAATATTCACAAAAGATCTTTTATTAAAAATACTTATTCGGAGGGATATCACACGTTTTCCAAAAAAAAAATAAAATAAAATAAATCAAGCAATTGAATATGATCTCTTAAAGACTGCCTGTCTTTTGCTTCTACAGAATCTGCGTTTGAATCTTCTTCTGTTATTAAAGGCTTTCATTTTGTCATTAGCTACAGTTTCAACTATTCTGGTCCAAATTTCATCAAAGTCATCCGGTGGTCGATCATTCACTAAAATAATAGGAGTAACAAATCGATTGTCTCCGTCTTTGATTTTTCTTTCTTCCTTCACTAGCACTGTTGTGATACCAGACCAATCCTTATCTTCAGGAGTATTAAGTTTAGTACTTTCTTTGCTGGAAAGTACACTTGCGTCATTGTTGTTTACAGAAGTTTCGGAGATTTGAACGTCAATTTCCACAGGTTCATGTAGGGCTGCTTGCATCGCTGCCTCTGCGTCAAGCATCTGAAATCATTTAAATTCTATTGAGAGCGATTTTCCCATGGAGCTGTAATTTTCCATGAATTGGTGTGTCTAATGTAACCTACTACCTATACTTAGATAAAAAGGTTATTAACATTGAAATGTCGACATAAATTAGATATGAAAAAAGGTTTAGTGTTTAAATATAAGATAAAATCTATATCTTCTTTTTTATATTATAAAATAAATTAGCTATCGACTTCTGTCTTTTCCTCCACTAACTTCTTATAAATCACCCAATTGATTTTGATACGGTTTTCACTAATGGAAAGAGCTATAAACGAGGAAGGTTTGTGTATATAATCTGTAGAAAAAATTGCATCCGTGCGAAGCCGGGCGCGGGTCGCTAATCTATACTAATATTAATTAAGAGACAAGATTTGTATTTTTGTTTGTAATGAATAAACTCAAAAACCCCTTGGACCGATTTTAAAAATTCTTAGAGTATCAGCGAGAAGCATAAGCTAAATTTTATAAAGTTACGCGGACGAAGTCGCGTGCAACAGCTAGTATTTCATAAAAGTAATGCTACCTAGTCAAAGTATTTCAATGTTTAAATATTATTTTCTAGAAAAACACACAAATCAGGATTCATTGAATCGGAACCAAATGCCGTAAATTATATTTGAAGGAGACACGTTGCTCTCGGTCAAAGTAAAGGAGTTACATTGTTTTATTTTAGAGTATTTTAACGACTGTTACTAAACAAATAACGCAAAAGCCAAGTCGATAGTAAAGTTTATGCGCATCGAAATTTGCGTTGCGGATATTGTGCGCATTTACCACGGATAGTTTAGACCGCAGTGTTGCCATAAAATGGTTGCTAGAAACTAATATTGATAGCCGAAGATTAACGACGCCGAGAAATCGAAACAAGAACACAGAAGAAAGGATTTCCGTGTACTAAGTATAACCACACTCCTTTGTTTTGATCTTGGAGATAATTACAAATATTATTTTAGGAAATTTCCTTCTTCTTTCTTTCTAAGTGAGGGCCGGCAGGAAGTTTGACCGTCCACTTGATGATTGGACTTCCACTTTTCGGTTCTCAATTTTACTGCCGACCTTAATAGAGTAAAAATGGATCTATATCTAAGAGGGTAAAGGTAAAAAAAGGAGGGGATAGACTCCTGTTCTGTTGCTGTTGAAATTATTGGGTTGATAGACAGGTTGACATTCCAATTGCTACCGTCGCCTTTAACACAAGCAACGCCACAGGTGCTATTCGATTCGACCAGTCGATTTATTAAGTTCTTAATTCATCAAAATTTTGTTTTCACTGGAAATGTTATGTTTCCAGTGAAAACAAAATTACTCACTTACTCACAAATATTACAAAATTTGTGAGAATGTTACGGCGTTTGGTACTCCATTATGGGTAAACCGCTAAAATGGTTGGACTGACATTTTGCACAAAGGTAGTTCGTGTTTCAGTCCGTGTCCTGGATTAAAAATAGGATTTCATCGTGGTAATATGTTCCCATGAGAAATTTCGCACTTTAGCTTCCAAACTTCATGACACTTTGTATTTGTTAAGAACGGTCGATTTGTTCTGGGTGAGCCTCGGGACGACATAGAAAAATCTAAATCTAGATTGTAATACGAGTTTTTGAAAACACTTGAATGATAAAACTTTGTTGTAAAAAAGTTTACAACAAAGTTTAAAAAACTAAGTTGAGACTTAGTTCAATCAAAAAACAGAAAAAGCGTTCAATCAAAATGATATTATCAAAAACACAAGGGAGTATTTCTTCGCTGGTCTAGAGTAATTTTTAAATTGACTGCAGTTGACTTACAACCGCTATGGTGACTATCATTGCGGTTGTAAGTCAACTGCTAATCTTGGCAGGAAAAGAAAAGGAATAAGAAGTGGTTTGGTGGATGAGCCTTGGCAATGGTATGTACACAATAGCAATTCTCAAAACTCAGTTGGTGTAAAAACGTTGTGCCCGAATAGTGCTTAGTTTGTAGTTGGAAAATTTCAGTCGGTAGTAACAGATGTCCGTAATTGGTCCACAAAGCTTCTGATTAGTGAATCGTGACCTACATTTGGAGACAAGCCAAATTCAAAATAGTATTTCATGTCCATCTGTAAATCCCTTCTAGGGGCTTACCCTAAAGCTCACTAACAAGCACTACACAATTTGTCAGTTGCTTTAATCAATTTGATAAACTCATATTAATCTCTGAATCTATACTGAGCTTAAAACAAACAAATATAAGAGTAGATTTGCGTGTTTTGTGCCATTTACTTAATTAAGCCAATAAAATTAAAGGCCTTTATCTCGCAAAGGGCCTGGCGTTGCCTTTTCCGAGAAAATGCCGAATCTTGTTGAAATAATCTAACTTTTCCAGGTGAGCATCTATTTTTTGTTTATTTATTT
Organism: Synanthedon andrenaeformis; assembly: GCA_936446665.2. Classification (NCBI taxonomy): domain Eukaryota; kingdom Metazoa; phylum Arthropoda; class Insecta; order Lepidoptera; family Sesiidae; genus Synanthedon; species Synanthedon andrenaeformis. Next base: position 10,241,911 of record OW387780.2, on the reverse strand, counting down.
GAGTTTAATGGCGTTTAAATCACGTAAGGAAATTATTAACCAATATGTTTGCGAATTTCTAAAAATCGACAAATATTTGGTTATTTCCCTTCTCGAAATAAGGGAATATAACATATTTATTATATTGATAATTCCGATACTCAAAATAGATGACACGTTAATGGACAAATTGATTGATTCATCCCAGGATTTTATAGCTGAATAAAACTTTCCATAATGTTTCAGTTAGCAACCAGGCACATTCCGTAGTCATAAAATGGGCTGTTATGATAATAATTATCACTTTACAAATTACCATAAATAACAATATCAATCAGATGTGCTAAGGATCTAAGGAGTCAGATATCTAAGAAGATTTTTTTTACGAGAAGGGAAATCTTCAAAAGATACCCTATTTTTTACCCACTAAAATCTCAGATGTGCGTGATTTTAGTCCTGAGAATATCTAAATAGCTTGTCCATGTATTACATTATGTGTTATAATTTTTTTTAGAAATTAGAATGCATATAGTAAGTTCTCCTTAAGAGATAGACATAATATGCCATTGTACTTTTTTAGATACCTATAAGAGTGAAACAATCCCACCATATCATACCACCATGAAATTATTATATACCAGGTATTATGTAGATTACAAGCACAGATTAATGTGGGGTGTTAATGATAACTTATGGCCATTGTAATTGAATTGTTTGAAATACGTTGTTTTGTTATATCTCAAGTAATATAAGGGTCTGCGTCTCAAACGTTTTCGATGAAAACTCCCTGATGGCTTGATTTTTTCCGATATCATCGTCATATTTCAACCAATTCACACAAAACCTTAAAGAATTATACACCCCATAAAAATCCGAAAACCTGAAAACCGCATGAATCCGTTTAGTTTTTTGAGATCATCGCTAACATGCAGACAAACAGACACGGTGGGGCACTTTGTTTTATAAAATGTAAGATTACAAATAAAATTTTAAAAAGAAGTATAAGCGATAATAATTACTTTTATAAATATCCAGATATTGAATATATTTCACCGTTTTTTCGAACAACATCGCGAAAAATATAAGACGCACTTGACTTTGGTAAACCAACCTTGGCTTGAATTGTAATTTTATAAACAGTTTACCATAAAATAAATAAACTTTCAATGGGTACTGTTTCGACTTCGAATAAATCAGTAAATTATCATAAAAACGATAACTACTCGTACACTATTAAAAATTGCCTTAGTGAAATGTTCCATGCCTGCTAATACAAAACATTGAGCTGCTCAAAATAAATGTTATTGTTAAAATATTAATATATGCCTATAAAATTAACATTCATTTCCTTGTATTTTTGTTTAATTGTATAAATAATTATTTATTACAATCTTTTTAATGTTACGAATAGAATACGAAATGAAATAGCCAGTTTTGTTCTGGCATTTTTTCATTATACATAAATAAATTTCACAAACTGATAAAGATAAAACAAAATCCCTTTTATAATAATATCCTTTTTATCCTCTTTTATAGTATTACCTACCGACTTATATAGGATGGGAATACTTTTTCTGTACATTTATTTCATACTTGTACAGGCATACTGTAAAAACATTCTGTACCTACACGAAAGTAGTTTTTACTGTACAGTAGTAGTTCAAACTTAATCCTTTTTACGTATTGCTTTTTTGGACACTTTTTTTTTAATTTAAATGACAGTTTTTATTTATGAAATCTTTCTGAGGAGCTCAGAATTTTATAGGAAAGAGGTTTCGTCATGCCTTTACAGGCCACTAAAAGCCACTATAGTGGTACAGTCAGCGTCAGAAGTAGATGAGCATCTGAAGTAGGCAAATAATTGTTGGCATTTAATTTTTCATTAACATCTACGCAACAAACAGATTTCAAATTTATGTGAGCTTCTATGAATTCAAATATATCTAAACACCCATATGTCATATATTTCATTACAAAGGGAAAGTCTTATTTATATACAATCCGATCGCCAAAAGTATCTAAGCACTAAAATATTCAATTATATCTCAACACTTTTTGGAATAACCTTTCAACTCTTTGTATTAAGGTTCATATTTAGTTAATAATCGCCTACTTACATTGTCTTTCATAATACGCTTGAATGACATCAGCACACATCAGTGAGGAATTATTTTCAACCGAATTCAAAAAAGGAAGAGGTTCTCAATTTGACTATAATTATGAATTGATTTTGATGATTCTTTTTACTTAAGTCGTACTTCAGAGGTGGTCCCATATAAATTTTATCGAAATAGATTTAGCGCTTTTTGAAAAAAAAAAATCAAAACAAATACGACTTTAATATTATTCTACCTTCAATCTATATTTTAACTGTCATTACCGATAGTCATCACAGAAACATTAGCCAAAAACAAAGGATATTTGTATGTACATATTTGTAAGGAGCCAACATGATACTAGCAGTCGAATGTCATTATTTTCTGTACAACCTTATTTTCATAATTAGGTATACAACTAAGTTTCCAGATCGATTGTCACTTGTCAAATTACCCGTATCTAAGTATTTAAATATAATTGGAAATTAGCTGCAAAAGGGATAGAGATTTTTCGACTTTCGAATGGCAAGAGTGCCATTCAAAAAATCTCTATCCTTAATGCTAGTGTAGTTGGCAGCGCACTTGCGGCACCTGTGACGTTGCTTGTGTTATAGGCGACGGTAGCCACTTACCATAAAGTGGACCGTTAGCATGTCTACCATTCCAAAAACAGTAAAGTTTTGTCAATTTTAGTTCAGTAATTAAGAATTAATAAACTATTAAATTTATTTTTAAAATTTTTAGTATAAATATATTTAGATACTATTGATCACCAACACACGTCCTAAAACAAAGCACGAGGGCCATTTGAAATTTGAAAAATCTTTCGCTCATAACTTCTCAATTACATTTAGATACATCTGACAACTTAGGTAATTATGAAAATATGATCGTATAGAAAATAATGACATTCGACTGTTTAGATATTTTTGACGCGTTGAATGTTCACATTAATTAGAGTACTTTGGAGTGTAGATATAATCGGTCTTCAAAGTGTGTAGTGTTATTTGAGTACCTAGACAGATCCGATATATCTGATGCTGACTGTACGTACCTACAGGAGACGAGTATCTCAGATCTATTTTGTTTTATTTTGTAAAAAAAAAATCATGTTGCCTGAACTAAAGTAATAATAAATGACAGGGTTGATATGATTTATTTTTATTATAAAAATCAATAATTGAAATCATTGATCATGATAATTTTTTACTGAGACAAAATCAGCCAAATTAGTCTTTCTTTTAAAAAAACTAAACTAATTATTTTCCTTGTTCATTAAATATGACAAAAATGACAGTGTGTTTGTTTTTTAAAAAGTTATTTTTGATAATTTTATAATATTTTTTGTTACATATGCCAAATACACATTGGAATGTGGAACTGTACTGTTTAAAAAAATGAACGATTTATTAAAATAAAATGTTTTTTGTTAATTTTATTAATAATTATAGTTAAAAAAAATGTTTTTTTTTTATTAATAACTGGCATCCAAATCAAAAAAGTAAAAAAAAATCCGTTTAAAACTAAAAAAATCCGATTTAAATCAAATAAATCCGACTTTATGATTTTTTATCAATCCTGATAAATAATCATTGAACATAACTTTGACTATTTTTAAAGTCCAATAACAGAACGAGTATAGAAATCAAAGTAAGTATGTATAGAAAGCCTATAAATACTAGCTGATGATACAATAAAAATAATAGAAGGCGAAGCCAGCATCTGCCGCAACAGCACTCCAATTACCTAACTAATAACCTGTGTTTATATTGCAAGTTATGATGCTCTTGACTTTGGCCGAAAGCTAACAAATTACACGAGTTTCGTAAACATGCTGTCAAAGCTGAATCAAGCAATACCGACGCTAAGTGACGTACTGTGTTTACGTATAGCGTATAAATGACTATGCTGCCGGTGAGTCAGCTGAAATTGTTTATATGTATCTATAACACATTAGGCCCAGCACACATGGTGAAACGCAACTGCAACGAAACTGCAACTACTAGTTACTTTTGAGTTTCATTTGAGTTTATGCCATAGATACCTTTGAGAGACAACACACGTCGCAACTAGTTTGAAACCGGTTTGAAACGCGTTGCAGATCAGTTGCTTTGAAACCGTCTTGCAGGAAACTTGTGTTTGCGTTTCATCGGATTTGGCGCCTTTTTCATTGCAACGAAATGGCCGACGACGAAAATAAAAACATCCAATTTGTATTTGAAGTTGAAAAGTATCCTTGCTTGTGCAATACAACGCTATCAAGCTACTCTATCAGTTTTTTGTAATTCTTTGGCAGCCATAAACATACGACAGTTGAAATTCTTCTCAATGTAGGGATGTATCCACATAGTTCTTCTTTTACGCCTTTTTCTTTGTAGGAGATACAAATACATAACCACAACCTCTTCATCACTTGAACTAGACATTTTGGAGACGTCTGTCTGGTCTCAAAATCGGAATGATTGTGATTAATTTCATCATATTTAGGTTGCGGCGTGTGTGGAAAACGTTTGAAACTGGTTTCAAACCTATAATTTCAAAAGGGTTTCGTTGCAGTTGCGTTTCACCATGTGTGCTGGGCCTTAGTGTTGCATGTACAACGTGCCTTTGATGTCGTTTTCAATGCCCGAATTTAAATGGATAAGACATAATATACATTGATACGTTTTGTACCAGGTGTATGCGGATCGTATCTCGTATAAGTTCTAATGGTTTTAATAAAATAAACAACTATGTCTGTCAGGGTTTTGTGGTCAGTGTTTCCATTATATTGTACATAAAAACGAAATATTTTATCTCATTTTTTATTTAACATTAACTTACTGATCCTCATGGGAAAGTATTAAACATATGTATCCATATTTATGTATAAAATGCAATATGTATATGCAAGTAATGTACAAAAAATCTATTAACAGCAAGTAATGGCAATATCTAAAAATTTTACGCATATATTAAATCAGTAAAATTCCCATTACTTTTTACAATCATATTACCTACTTAGTAACTATTTGGAAGTAACAACCATACGAGTACGTATGTTTGTGTATATGCGCAAGCGGCGGATATTGTCTGGATCGGGAGCCTCTAATAAAATAGGTGCAGAAATTAGAAGCCACTTTGTCACCACCGACTGGTCAGCAGCTCGTCAAGAAACTATATGGGAGATTCGCACACAAAATATGTGTTGAAGGCATAAACTTCCGTATAAAGTAATAATATATACTGTTATTTTTATTAAGAGTCATGCCAAGGAACGTAAATTACAAATAGTTCAAATTTCCAATATTTCAGCAGCAAATTGAAGCCATAACTTTTCCGTTCCAGCGATTTAATGAGTAAACCCATTCGTATATTGGATAACATGAGTTAAAAGTCGCAATGAAATGTTGCTTTATCGCTTCCGTTAAGCAACATTTCATTGCGTACTCATAAAAAAGTACTACAGTTTCTAAACGCGGTAGGTATAGGTAGAGAGCTTTAGTTTACGTGGCGATCACAATATTTCAGCAATGGACGAAGTGATACTGGTTCTCTAGCAGACCAGAAATAGCCGCTAGGAAGATAATAATAATAATCGCTTCCGTTAAGCAGCGTTTGTCCGTGTCATTTGCTACTCGCAAATAGTAATAGGATATATTAAAAAATGTTCAAATTTTTAAGAACGTGAAGACAATATTTTTAAAAAAATTTACATACGAGTATATTGTGTAAAACAATATTTTAAATACTTTACAATTTTAAATATTTTAATATATGATTTTAATATTGAAATGTACTATTAATATTAATTTAAATATACTATCACATCGACAAAATACTTAACCTAACCTCAATATATCATTAATTTTATAGACGATGACCTTCACATACAATTAAATGAAGGTGGTTGGGAGACGGCGCTAAGCAGACATAGCAACTAACTAAGTATAACTAAGAAACTGTGCAACTAATTGCGAGGTTTAAAAAAAATTAACCAAAAAACTTAATCGCACTGGACTAATGATGAAAAAAGAAAAAGAAAAATAGGTTAAGTGGCTCCCAATCCCCCGTACTCTGTACAGACAGACATGTAAGCTATGCCCTTACATAGACATCTATTTAATCCATAAGCATACATTTATATTTAAATACATTATATTGTGTGAACAGCGCGGATGAAAAGGGACGAACAAACATTATCTACAAACAAACACTCGTCCACCCTAACCTCCTGGCTCGGTTAGCAAACAATTTGTTCATTTTTGAGGAATCTTATAAATGAGCATGCAATGTGAAGACACGTAAGGGGCAACTTTTCATAAGAAATATGGATAATATGTGGTATTTTTTAGTCTGTCTGATAAGAAAAAAAACAATACAACAAAAAGGATAAAGTCAGGATATCTGAATGTAAATTAGGAAATGATTCACAGAAAATTATTCAATAAAAACCTGTTTGTAGAAAAATCTTTTAGGAATGGATTTTTTTCTGAATGAACAATTACGAACATAAAAAAAAAACAGGAAAATCGGTCGTGCTTTTATCAAGTGATGTTTCGTCATACACGTGGTAATTGATTTTTATTTATATGTAAGTAGTAAGTATATATATATTATAAAAAACTTTATATCTGTTTGAATCGCTATCACAGACTTTTGACCAATTGATACGTTAAACGGTCTACAATTAAATCCAATCCGATACTGTAGTGTTTTTGCAAACCTCAAATAGATAACAAACTAAATTGATCTTGTTACCTTAAGCTTATCCCTGGAGGCGGTGTATAAGACCCATCCCACGTATATGAACATAATAAGTGCGGGGACTACTAAGCTGGCGACAACTGGAATCCGACGCACCCACGCGTGGTAAATAGCCAGAAGGAACAGACATATCCCAACTAAGATTGCTATGTAACGGCCAGTACGTCGTCGCTCTTCCTGAAAAAGAACATCAAAATAATTTCCTGAAATACAAAATTAACACTTACAATTAAATTAACATTTAACAAAGGAAAAACTAAAGTATGTATATATAGGTAATGTTTTTGAAGTGAACTCTCACGCGGTGAGAGTAAAATTTCAAGGTAGAATTTTGGGTGACGCTTCAATGTGACAATCACGTGACGCTTCTTGTTACGTTTCCTGACACCTACCGCTTACTTTTTTATATATTTGATCGCCAAACAAGTTTGAATGCGACGAATTGATTGGATGAGTGGATCTGAAAGTAGAGGCAGGGCACACTGCATTTCGCAGTCATTTGGGCAGCCCGTCTGGCGACAGTAACCACCCCCTTATAGAAGACCACCATGAAATAACAGTGTGTATGCTGTTGTGCTTCGGTAAGTAAGGGATGCCAGAGCCCAATTCCCTATATTTATCTTTTTCCGGTCGGCGGCGCACTTGCAGCACCTGTGGCGTTGCTTGTGTTATAGGCGACGGTAGCCACCTATCAGCCTGTCTGTCAACTTCAACATCAAAAATATTAAAAAATATGACGCGCGTACTCTATACGCACCTCTGATATTAGTAAATAGTAAGTACACCAACATAACTTGAATTACATTTAAAAAAACCGGTTATTTTCGGTAATGTATTACGTGACGAAGATTGTCTACGCCCCGTCTATATTGGAGTTTTATTAGATTGCTAATGCTGCCGTGGGAGATTACTCGTGGGTAACCCGTCAGCTTGTCAATCAGGGGACACTGATTGAATCACACACTACTGCATTGTTAAGGGAAAATGTTACCAAATTATTGGGAATCTATTCTGTAAGCTCAAATTAATGTCGACACAATCAAATATTTCCCGAAATCAGACTAAATTGTTTAAATGTCAAATGGTGGAAAGGATATACTAGTAGTTATAATTAGAAAATAAAGTATTAGCTTTTTAATACAAGAAATATTTCAATATAATATATTATATGATTACTAGCGACCCGTTTCTGGCTTCGCCCAGGATGCAATTTTTTTATATACACATCACAAACCTACCCTGTTTATACATTAAAACAGTTGCGTGGTTTAGGAGGAGGGCGTGTGTGTTTCTATTGTAGGTTGCATATTGTATTGTAATCACGCGTCCTGGCTGCTAACAGTTCGTAATTCGAATGAAATGTCAAACATGAAAAAATATAATGTACGTATGTTGTTCATTGGAATTGTCTGTGTCTGTATAATGTGTTTGCAACAATAATAAGTTTTCTCTTTAAATCCACTGCTTTTATTTCATTTATTCATCTGCTAAAATCCACAAAAGGTTATGAACCAGCACTGCAGATAAAAAGTAAACGTAAACATGAATAAATTGCCAAACGGAATTATGATTGAAAAATTGAAAGGACGTGAAAATTATATAGAATGGAAATTTATTATGGAAAATGCGTTGACGTTAGAAAATTTGTGGAACTGTATACGAGGATATCCGGATGATGACACCACAAAGCCCGAGATGAAGACACGTCTGGATGAGAAAGCTAAGTCAATGATTTGTTTAAGCGTTGAAAGATGTTGTTTTTCTCATTTGTTTGGTGTAAATACTGCAAAACAAGTATGGGATGCTCTGGAAAATGCATTTGATGATAAAGGACTCGGAATGAGGCTGAGAGCGCTGCGTAGGCTGTGTTCGGTTAAGCTAGAGAAGTTTATTAGTATGGAAGCGTATATCGATGAAGTTTTATCATTGGCTCAACAATTAGCAAATATGAGAAAAGCTGTCGACGATGAGTTTCTTGGGGCGATCATGCTACAAGGTTTACCATCGGAATACGAACCCATGATCATGGCATTAGAACACTCAGGGGCTGTGATATCAGCAGATTTGGTTAAAACAAAATTGTTGCAAGACAAACATTGGTCTCGTGAGAATTCGAGTGAGTGCTTGTACTCCAACAAGAAAAGCACTGTTACACCGAATACTGCAACGACGAGTAACGTGACACATGACAAGGTTGAGTCATATACGAAGAAAGCTTCTTGTTATAAGAAGCAGCCATGGTGTTGGAATTGTAGACAAAAAGGACATCTGAAGAAAGATTGTCGCAGTCAGAAGAAAAGTTCTGGGAACTGTGTTTTGACGGCATTCACTGCTGTAGAGGCGGATGATTCGTGGTACATTGACTCTGGAGCCACCAACCACATGACTGGACGGCGTGATTGGATGAATAATTTTCAAACGCTCAGTAGTTCGGTAACTATAGCAAGTGGTGAAAAACTTAAATGTACAGGAAAAGGTAACATTAAGTTGTCATGTAATTTGATTCTAACTAATGTGTTATTTATACCTAAACTATCTGTAAATTTGATTTCTGTTTCTCAATTGATTAAGAATGGTTGTATAGTTAACTTTAATACTAATGGTTGTACAATTTCTAATTTAAGTGATGAGGTAATTTCTGTTAATGACTTCGGAGGTGCATATAAACTTCAGACTTGCAATCTAAGGGTGAATCTAAGCGTTAGTACGTCAATTTGGCATCAGAGACTCGGTCACTTAAGTGGCAATAATATGAAGCTTTTAAAAAATAGACTCGCTAATGACATTAGTTTTCAGGATGACCCTTGTAAGGATGTGGCATGTGATGTTTGTTTAAAAGGGAAGCATGCGCGGTCTCCCTTTCCTTGCAATCCTGAAAAGCCAGTAGCAGAGAAGCGGTTAAACTTAGTTCACACTGACCTGTGCGGACCGCTACCTGTCAACTCACTTGGAGGAAAGAGGTACATATTAACATTCTTGGACGATCATACGAGAAAAGTATTCGTGTACTTTCTTAGACGGAAGTATGAGGTAACTGAATACACTAAGAATTTCATTAAGTTTGTTGAAAATCAAACTGGGGACAAAGTGAAAGCTTTGAGGTCGGATAATGGTACTGAGTATGTTAATAAGGATTTAGCTAATTTTTTGAAAAATAAGGGGATTTTGCATCAAGTGACAGTGCCGTATAGTCCACAACAAAATGGCGCGGCTGAACGATTAAATCGCACTCTTATTGAAAAAGTTAGATGTCTTTTGTATACTGCACACCTTGACCACAAGTTTTGGGCAGAGGCAGCTAATACGGCAGCTTACTTAATTAACTTGTCACCTTCAAAACGGCTTTCTGGTAAGACACCGGAAGAGGCTTGGTCTGGTAAAAAAGTGAGTTTAAAGCGTTTACGTGTATTTGGCTGTGAAGCTTATGCTCATATTGATAAGTGTAAGAGAAGCAAACTTGATCCAAAGAGCAAACGTTGTATATTTGTAGGATATGAGGCTAATGCATATAGGTTATATGATCTTGACAAAGATGAAGTCATTCGCAGTCGTGATGTTGTCTTTAATGAAACAAAATTTCCAGGAGTCAGTAGAAGAAAGAATACTGTAGAGATTTTCTTTCCTAGCGGCACTGACGAAACTGGAGGAGAATTGTTGAAGGATGAGTTTGAGGCGGAGATACCAAACCTGCCTGGAGATGTTGTCGAAGCGGAGATACCGGTACTGTCTGATGAATTTGTCGATGCGGAAACATCTGATTCATCGAGGCCTATTGAAGATGTCACATCAACACAATCTAAGAATGATGCACCAGCCTATAATTTACGTCCTAGAGTACCGAAGACTTGCCATTGTCTTGAACTAAATGAAGAACGGAGTGAGCCGACAACTTTTAAAGAGGCTTTGCGTTCAAGTGACTGTAAGCTGTGGCAACGGGCTATGCAGGAGGAAATTGATTCATTTAATAATCATGCTGCCTGGGAGTTGGTTGATAGACCAGCGGATAAAAACATAGTCAAGAATCGGTGGTTATACAAAATTAAACGAGATGCTAACGGAAAGATAGCTACTTACAGAGCGCGATTAGTTGCGAAAGGATTTATGCAACAATTTGGTGTTGATTACAACGAGACATTCTCTCCTGTTGTAAGACACAGTTCGTTAAGGATGTTATTATCACTTGCGGTAGAACTTGATTTGAAGATAGATCACCTAGACGTGAAAACTGCTTTTCTTAATGGCGATTTGAGTGAGGAAATATTTATGTGTCAACCAGAAGGGTTTGTCAAAGAGGGCAATGAGCATAAAGTATACAAACTCAAGAAAGCTGTGTATGGATTAAAACAGGCGTCACGATCGTGGTATGAGAAGGTAAAAGAAGTATTACTTTCTGAAAAGTTTGTGCAGAGTCAGCATGAGAACTGTATCTTCAGTCGTCGAGTGGGTAAGAAGTTTATTATTATTACTTTGTACGTCGACGATTTCTTTTGTTTCTACAATTGCGATGTGATGGCAAATGATTTAAAGAAGTCTTTGAGTTCCAATTTTATTGTTAAAGATTTAGGTGAAGTAAGACATATGTTAGGCATTAAGGTAGAGCGTACTAGTAGTGAGTTGAAGCTGAGTCAGAAACAATACATTAAAAAACTTTTAGAGAAGTTTGATATGACTAACTGTAAGGTTGCTAAGACACCCTTAGATACAGGTCTGAAGTTTACTGATAGCGTCCACGATAGTAAGTTACCGTACCAGGAGTTGATAGGTTGTCTGATGTATTTGTCTGTTACTACTAGGCCTGACATATCATTTGCAACAAGTTTTTTAAGTCAGTTTAATACTTGCTACACTGCTGAGCATTGGATGGCAGCTAAGCGAGTGTTACGCTATCTTAAAGGTACTATTAATTTAGGTCTTGTTTATCGTAAATGTAATAATGTAGTAGATAAGTTTTTATTACAAGGATATACTGATGCAGACTGGGCTAACGGGGCTGATCGTAAATCATATACGGGTTACGTCTACACATTAGGTAGGAACGTTATTTCGTGGGGTTGCTATAAGCAAACATGTATCGCACTTTCGTCCACCGAGGCGGAGTATATTGCATTGTCTGAAGCGACTCGTGAGGCGGTGTACGCTCGTGCTCTTCTAGCAGAGCTTACTGGTAATTGTAAAACTGTTGTTTTGTATAGCGATAATCAGTCGGCGGCTAAGTTGGCTACTAATGCTGTATATCATAAAAGAACAAAGCATGTAGACATTAGATACCATTATGTGAGGGATGCTGTTGATAGGAAAGTAGTGGAATTACGTTATATGTCAACAAATTCTATGCTAGCTGACGTTTTAACAAAACCGCTGACTTTTGCTAAGCATAAACTTTTTACAAATTGTTTGCTTGATGCTGTCCAGGACTTGGATTAAGTGGCCATATTGTAGGTTGCATATTGTATTGTAATCACGCGTCCTGGCTGCTAACAGTTCGTAATTCGAATGAAATGTCAAACATGAAAAAATATAATGTACGTATGTTGTTCATTGGAATTGTCTGTGTCTGTATAATGTGTTTGCAACAATAATAAGTTTTCTCTTTAAATCCACTGCTTTTATTTCATTTATTCATCTGCTAAAATCCACAAAAGTTTCGCAATGTGTAAAGTGGTCTGGGCGACAGTAATCAGACTACTGTGGGGAAGGGAAGGGAAAGGAAGAGAAGAGAAGGGAAGGAAGGAGTGGAGAGGTGAGAGGTGATAAAATAAAAAAATAAAGATCTGCCTAAAGTTCTTTTAGTATAAACGAAGTCCGTTTAGAATGAATCGCGCTCAGTTTATTCTACATAATTCTTTGTATGTATGAATACTTGCACAAGCACCACATAGTAAGTAGTAGGTACCTGTGAAGTATAACGCAGTAGTATGGAGTATTCGGTATCGTATAGACGAGTATGATACGAAAAAGAATTTTTTTAAAGAAAATAAACATTGCTTGCGGATGACGCACAACTCTATTAACCGGTAAAATGGTTTGGACAGACAGATGCCTACATCAGCGAAGAACATTACGTAGGCGAATGTACACGGCACGTGTTATGGGTATTTCAATATTATTTGTTTAGATACGTTTAAGTACCTAGTTTTCTAAACAGAGACTAATAAGTAAATAAACAAAAATTTTTGAATGCCAGATTAAAAAGATTATGAATGCAACTATGTTTCGTCTAAATTGCGTAATTTTTTTTGCAAATAATAAAAAAAATCTACCTATAATGTTCTGCTGACGGTTTTAAGAACCTTGGCTAAGAACAAAATCTTAGCAAAGAGAGAGAACTTTTAAAAAATGAAAACAAATATCTTTATACTTTTGTTTGTATACTTCCTGCAAGATCAAAGGCTAGACATTATTTATTGCAAGCATCTAAAAATGTTAATGAGTTTAAGTATTAAGTATACCTTTTGTATTTATCTGCTGTAAAAATTGTTTATGTAAAAATTGTTTAAATGTTTTAACTATTATTACAACGGTTCAAAAATAATTTTAAAAATCAATCCAAGTTAAATTTTCTTGACTTCGAATTTAACTCATTGTTCATTTGAAGAGCCCATTGGTCGGTGGTTAAGGTGCTCGCCTTAACGCTGTGTCCCAAGGGGTCCGGCGTTCAATTCCTGGCAAGGCCAACTTTAGAAATGAACTTTTTAATGTCTGGATTATAAGTAAAGGCAGAGCACTCTGCGGTTTTCAGTCCTTTGGGCAACCCGTCTGGCGGCAGTAACCATCATGTGGGCAATTATGTTTCGGTGAGTATGAGTAAGAGATGCCATAGCCTATTTCCCACAGCACCTGTCGCGTTGATTGCTTTAAAGGCAATTCGGTAGCCATCTATCTACCTTCACATAAAAAATAACCGAAAAGCTTGTAAAAGTAATATGATAGAATTTAGTGGAAATCAATGACACATGGCATGATCTAAGAAATTATGCTATTTTTTATTTTATTTTGTTATTCAAAATTCCGGCACAATTTTAACTTTACCTTTACTGAAGACATTTGTTTCTTTAGCGGCGGCGCCTTGGTCGATCTTGCATTTTCGTTATTTAATTTCAAATTCATAATTTTTTTATTTATTAAAATATAAATTAAAAACTAAAAACATATTAAATTAATTAAAAAATATATTACACTGCAGAAGGAAACAATTTTTCTTTTCTATGTACACGTACAAGCTAAATATTAAATAAATTTGTCCGTGCGTTTCATCAGATACGATGGTGCGGACTCACTGCACGTAGAATAAAAGTTACTGCATAATGAATGGGCAACGTACAGCTCGTTTACTCCGGCCGTTAAAAACGCGTAAAGTCTTGAAACAGTCAATCACTTGGACAGCCGGAGCGCGGAGAATAACTCCACGGCCTCGTAACAATACTCCAATTAATCACGGACGACTTATGTATCGACACCTAAAGATTTCCAGACCTAACTTTATGGTTACAGAGAAAAGGAAACTGTCTGTTTGAGTTAACGAGCTTGCGGCAACGATGAGACACTTGGAAGAGTAAATTTCGTATTGGCTCTCTGTATCAAGGTAGTGAGTTCGATTTTTGTTTTATTTTATTTTCTCTTTTTGTTATGTTATAGAGTTTAAATTGCTCTCTCGATGTCGTTGTCTACATGAGAAAGAGATAGTTTTCATTCTGATTGAACATTTTTAGACACTAAAGATAGATGAACAAAGAACACTGGTAAGGATGAATGAAAAAAAAAAAGCGCTTATCCTAAACCAGTAGGACTACATTAGTAGGGATAGGTGGAAAGGGTACCTACTTTTACCTATAAAACCTTTTAGAGTGGTACTAATTTCAGTGTGTCCTTTTCTTCTCAAGATAATCATAATCTTGCCTACTTTTTTTAAACCCAGGTAAAATAAATAGACACGAATAAAAGTGTATCCTTGAAATCTATTTAATGAATAAATATAACAAAATAAAGCCGCCGTCCGCTTCTGTTTTTCAGCTAACTTCAATTTAACTACCCAACTGATTATGACACGGTTTTCACTAATGAAAATTGCTATAAACGAGGAAGGTTTGTGTAAATAATTTGCGGAAAAAGTACATCCGTGCGAAGCGAGGAGCTGATCGCTAGTAATAGATGAATTACTATTTCTCTGTATTTTTAAAGTTCGCTTTGGGCATCAAATCCGATTCAATGTCTGGCCTCTTTTGTTTGTCTATGCTAGATAATATTATAAAGAGAAAAAAATTGTATTTTTATATTTTTATTTGTAATTAATAAAATCAAAAAAACTATGTACTAGACTGATTTTAAAATTATTTCACCTATATAAAGCTACTTTATCAGCTGGTATCGTAGCGCTTGCAACAGCTAGTCATATATTAATATATTCATTTTGTAATTCTATATGATTTTGTACAAATAATCCAATACTGATTGATGCCTGCCTTAAACCTTGTTAATGTTAAGAGAATTATGATCCCAATTAATGAGATACACAGCCTGTATTAAGTCGCTTAGCTTCGGTTATTGGTACATTAAGGGAGATAGTGGCATATACGAGTACATGTATAGAAGTGTATAACGAACTTAGCAATCAATTAATGATGTTTCTCCGTTATTTAGTTGTTACTGCCTTTTAGTAGAAGTTTGTTTTATTATAGAAAAGCCTCACAAACCCCTCTAATTAATTTTATAAACTAGCTGTTGCACACGACTTTGTAAAATACATAAGACTCGCTGATAATATAGCTTTCTATGGGTGAAAGAATTATTAAAATCAGTCCAGTGGTTTTTGAGCTTTTCATTAAAACATAACACTTTTTCTTTATAATTTATTTTATTCAAAAGGTACACCAACAGCACAAACAAAAAATATTAGTATTAAGATATATTTTAAAATATAACAGGTGATTTCTCAAGATAGTTCTTAAGTAGTCTTTTAACTAGCTTCCTATATCGTTACTCAAAATCAATTCCTGAAGTTGTTCAAAGAATTTTTTAATCACAAATTTACAAATTGGTTTAAGTTATTTATATAAATATTATGTGTTATGTACATATTCTTTTATTTCTGTCATTTAAAATTTACAACGACAAAATGGCAAATTCCCTGCAGAATTCTTATAACTAATTAATCGAAGGTCGCTATAACCGATTTCCAAAATAATTGAACGGGTAATTTAACTAAACACAGATGTTTTCAAAAGTGACTGAATTTGATTCTTCGGTAATGTCAGAGCTTTTTCAATCCCTTATGACTCATCCTACGTTCGAGGTCGCTTTGAAGACACCGTGTGTGCCCGAATTAGATTTAAAAAAAAATATAAACACATTAAAACCATTTAGGTTCTGAAGATAAGAAAGAAAGAAAGACGAAGTTGAACCATGAACTCGACACATGTTTTGTAATGAAATTTTCCGTCCGTCATTAAAGTCAATGACTTGAAAAATAAACAAGCCGTTAAACACCGAAGCTCTGAAAGTTTTCCATTACTTACCTATTGTCTCTTGTAATTGTGAGCCAATGAAAATGAAACAGTCCCATCTTACTGACTGTTGGGAAAGCTATTAAGTAGAATTAAACTTTTCAGGTGATTAAAACGTGGGAATGTTTTGATTTATTATAGTTAAAGCCTGACAAATATACTTAATCAGCGAACTTGAATGCAAAGATAATATTATTTCAATAAAAATAAAAATAATGAGGTGAAGAAAGAAAGAAAGAAAAAATGTTTATTTGGTATATTGGTATAAAAAGTGGACCAAAATGGTATCCGCTCAGCATGTAGCAGCATACTAATTTATAGTTCCGTATTTTTTTATTTAATATAAATAATACACTATTATATAATATAATATACATAAACAAAATAATAAAAAAGATATAGAGGAACATAAAAATAATGGTTTTTACATTGATTCAAAGTAACTACGACACGTATCTAAATTTTTCTAAGCACTAAATAACTATAAATATTAATGCTCCACTCTAATACTCCTAGTATTAGAGTGGAGCATTAATATTTATTTTGAAGTTTTTTTTTGTGTAAAGATCGACAGACAGGATGACGGTCCACTTGATGGCTACCTTCGCCTATAACCAAGCAACACCATAGGTGCTACAAGAGCGCTGGCGACCATAGAAGGATTAAGGCCAGGCCCTATGAAACTAAGGGAACTTTAAATAAATGTGCTGAGTCAACCACATATCTGATCAATGTGGAATTTACATATATATATTTTGAGACCTTTATCTGTAGATTATCAAGTCAGAAACATAATTAGGTGATTTTCATTCGATACATTTTTTGATCGAAATCGGCGCCTTTTCCGGAGAATATTACATTTTTCTACTAAACGGCTTGAGTCATATCGCCAAAAAACTGCTCGTAGCAAGGAAACATTGTTTACCAGTGATTGTCAAAATAAAATAAACTTAGGTTTATTTTTACTCCTATAATTAACGAAAACAATTTTGAGACTTACGTTGTTTAGTTCCGAGCTAGTGCACACCAAATCATGCTTCAAATAATGTACGCAATATTCAACCTTACGTAAGCTGTATCTTGCGATATATTAAAAAAAATCCTAGAGAGCCGCCGAGCAACTTGTAACTCTCGGGTGGCGGGACGTGGGCGGAGCGAGCGTAGGAATTGTTTTCGTGGGGCCTGCTCTTAAGGATAAGGGATAAGGAAGGGATGGGGTAAAAGTATAGGTAGGTATATATGAGTCAATTTCCCCATTCAGCTATGCTAGAGCCCATTTCCCTATCCCTTCCCAATCCCTTATCACTAACTCTACTATAGCAAACTTCAATAACAGCAAAAAAAATCAAATCAAATTAATAAGCAACGTCAAATGACAGTAAAGTGATGAGTTCCTGTTTGTTTGCGTCATCATCTTGAGAAAAACCTCCCAAACCCTATAGATATAGATATTTTCTATATGGATCTATAGAAAAGAAATATATTATGAACAGAATTTCGTAATAAATATCTGCTTATCTATTACTAGCGGTATCGGCTATATTCCATTTTGTTGTAGCAATAAATAAAACTCAATGAATTGAGAGGTTTATGAAACTTTTCCATCGCCGCTGGGGTTCGAATTGTAATTCGCATTTAAATAATGACTATTGTAAATGTACCTGTGTCAATGTCAGCTCGCTTTTCCATTCTGTTAGAATATATTTATTACTTAACTATTATATAAACAATATATTGTCAGTACAGTACAATAGCTGACCGTCTCACGTTATCTTACTAGTTTAAATGGAAATACGAAACAAAGCCACATACTCGTATATGTGGTTACTTCTTGGCATGAGGTTGAGCTCAAACCTCAACTTCGGCACCTCTGTCGAGTCTAAAGCCCAAACAACAGCCCAAATCCAAAAACCAAAAGCTGGGCATCCTAAATAGGGTGAAGCGATACCTTACGACTGGACAGCTTCTATCTTTGTATAAGGCGCAAGTCCGATCTTGCATGGAGTATTGCTCCCACCTTTGGGATGGCTCAGACAAATAACATCTTGCCGCACTCTACTCGGTGGAACGCAGAGCTAGGAGACTCATTGGCAACAGTTCACTTTTAATAATATGCAGAGCTTAGTACATAGACGCAAAGTTGCCAGTATATTGTCTTTTATAAGATGTACTTTGGAGAGTGTGCTCTGGAGCTCATACCACCTTCCCCTTTCTTCCATTGGACATACAGACGTACGGCTGGTTACCATCCTCATCTTGTCGAAATCCCTCTTTTTCGGACCAAGCGCTTTAAAACATCCTTTATAATGCGCACTGCCAAGGTTTGGAAGTGGTTACTGTGAGTCCAACCATAACAGATAGAGATATCATGCGATCGCGACGTTTTCCTTAGAGTTCAGAGGAACTACAATTCTCTAGTACCTACTTACATCATTTTTATGTACTTATTCTTAAGGTTTAGACCACGTAAGTTGCATAATAGATTTTTTTTTATTTACATAAAAACTTATTTAGGTAGGTACTTAATTTTTATTTTATATATTAACCTTCTGTGAAAAATTATCTAAATGATGGTTAAAACCGCATCCAAATCCGTTGTGTGGTTTAGGAGGAGTCAGCGGATATACAGACAGATGCGGAGAGCGACTTAAAATTACACTATGTAAGATAAGAATGTATCATATTGAATACCTGGCATTGAAATTATACAAAGTAAGCTATCGATTTGAAATTGGAACGGACGTGTACGAAGGTAGATTACTGGTTTGCAGTATCTTTGTGCAGTATGTGAGCATGTCGTTGAACTATGGGCATGAAATGGCAAGCTGCCCACTCGGCGGTGCCAATACCGCGACACCATAACTCAAGAGCGTCGGCTGTGCGGTGCTGCTTGCTCTGCCAACTAACCTTTTACTGACGACGGTTTAGCTGATCATTTATCCTGATATAAAACCTCACCTCAAACCTCAAGCCATCAAACCGCCTTTCGTAATGTCGCAGTTACACCGTTAAAAGAAAATATCGCGCCTGCGAGTGACCTTCTTTAATCAGGGTCCGTTTTTTTTACCTTACGTGGTTGGCTCCACGGTTGTTACAAGCGGCTCTCGAGGACCAGCTAGTCCATCATAATTAAGTTGGTTTAAAAGTTTCTTTTTGTAAGGGTCCCGGGTGCGTCCCCAATAACTGGTTCGATTGCAAAGTCCCCTCAGGACTAGAACCAATCCCATGTTGAGCGAGGTTTTTAATTAGTAAAAATAACACATAATCTTGCTCACATAATATGTGCATTTGTATGTTGCATATGTGCATCTTTTTAAAGATTTTCCCCTTCGTTAAAAAAGAAACCGTATAGAAACTTTTTGAGTGGCTTTTATACACGGTGTTTTTTTTGGTGTGCATTTAAAAATTACCTATACTGTGTTTCATAATTCGAACGAGTAATTTGACATTTCCTGGGTTGCAGGTTTTTGACCATACAAAAATAGTGATGTCACCTAATCGAACTTATTAAAAAACTTACGGTTTTATAAAACCGTAATCAATGCTTAATAGAATATTAATTAGTTAGAATCAAAATTAGTTATTGTTTAATTTACATTTTTTGCAAAGACCTTTCTATAAGTCGCAATTCTTTTCAATTATTATAATTTTTATGATGAGAATATTTTCATAGGTGACATAAAATTATCACAAAATAATAGCTATAGAATGCATTATACTATTTTTTATTTATTTGACTTCACATATAAATTGTAAATTGTTTTTTTATTTGTTCCAAATCGACTTGATCATAAGTAATCATAACTATTTAAGTAAAACCGATATTAGTACAACACTACGGAAACAACGCTGGTAACATTATTTTAAAATTTGACATTGGGACCTGTCAAATTACTCGTTCGAATTATGAAACGCATTTTAAAGTATAATAACTTACAAACTTTAATAAGGTTCTCGAGTGGAGCCGGCCACAAGGTGGACAGACGATCTGATAAGGTCGACGGCTGCTTCTGACCGCGGTCCTTTTGGAAAATTATGGGGGTGGTCAATATCGAGCATTGGCCTCCTACGGCTGAGATGATAAAAGTATCACATACCTATCACATTTCTCTTATCAGCAAACAAAATATTTTTTTTTTTTTTCAATTATACATAGGTACTTAAAGGTATATACCAACATCAAACGGTTACTCCTTAATCGTTCTTTAATTAATGTTTGACGTCAAAGACGTCGAATAAATATGTAGGTTGTAGGTATTTCAATTTCATATACAAATTACCTGCTGTATGATTTAATGGCTCATAAAACGCCAAGCGTAAGATTTTCAGAGCGGTAATAAGATAAATTCGTAATATTTAAGTCACGTCCCTGACCTGAATTACTGGATTTTTATATTACTGCGACATTCTGTAAGCACATAAGTAACATAAGCTCGGTATGCGTGGAATATATTCCAATAAAAATTGCATTGTAGTCTATATTGAAAAAAATGGTTATCCTACAGACATATCTGTGTGTTTTTCAGTAAGCCAAATGTCTGAATAAAGTCTGGACTTTTCAAGTGAATTCGTTACTTTGTACCTAACTCACGCTCACCTACATACATGTATGTAGGTAAGCGTGAGTTAAATTTTAGAAAAAAATAAAATACTTATCTGCACATGTAGGCACCTACATTGTGCAGCGAGACGAGAGTAGGTACTATGAACAAAGTTGTGGCCATAGACTGTCCTACTTGTAAATTCAGATCTCTAACTTTGTTTACGTTTTATACATTCCCGTTATAAACTTGAATCCTTCGTTTGTATGTATTTACGAGCATTGAAAATGTAAATTCCGCTGGGAAGACACGAGACATAGTAGTGACATTTATGTTGTAGGACGTGACATTTATGCATTAGACCCAGGTTTGTAAATTTCTATTTTATTACTCGGATTTTGTTATGTGGAAAGCAAAGACTATCTCGGACCTATAAACTGATAAGTGTCCACCTTATATGAGATACTTAAGAGAAAATTATAACTTACCTAACCTATTACTTTTAAGATTAAAGAAAGAAAGAAAAATTTATTTCAGAATAACTACTTTAGTTTTAGCATATTTCTGTCCCCATAATAAATTTTTTTCTGTAACTTTTAATTTAAAAGACTAGGGAGACTACAGTATTCAGCTCCATTCACGTTTAGCTGGACCATTTTGGAGACATTTTAGTTGACGACATCGTGATAGATGAAGATGAACATACTTAATAAACGTGCTATTTTCTCTGAAACGCTCATATTGACCGCGTACAACGCTGAATGACTAAGAAGAGATCAAATCGATCAACCTATGCAAGTCGCAACTGGAGAACATCGTTTGCTATCGTTACATTGCGAATGATAAAAACACACTTGACCTCAGTTTGGCCTGTTTAGCGCGAAACAAAATACAAAACAACAAAACAAAACATATACAAAACAGCTGTTTTCTATGGATAAAAGTTGAATTGAACTGAATAAGTATAGTTACTCCCTAACGTGTGGCCTACTCAGAATAAAAAATCAAAACCTATACCCAAAATAATAATTTCTATTTTGTTAATAATTTTAATGCTAAAAGGTTCAAGACAAAGAAATAATGGGTCAACTATAAAAAAATTTAATCTCGATTCAATTACAGAGGCACATAAAATATTTCCGTTTAATATCAGTCATTTCTATTTAATACTAAATTTCATCATGGATTGAACACATATTTGAGAAAACACATTTGTATATCGAATCGTGAAAGTATTCCTCAAAGCGTTTTAAGGGACACAAATCTTCGTCGCACATTGGCAGTCGAATAATTCTCTCTTGGTGTAATGTCAATATATAATATTCATGTCTGCACCTGGAAAATGCGCACTCAAGTTATTACTTAAGAGCTGGAAGTACAAAAATCGCATCATTGCTAATTGTTGTTTAGTAAAGTGTTTACTCACTTGTAAAGCACAAATGCTAAATTAGAAGCAAAACAGTCTATATCAGAAGTTTTCCATGGTTGCTGTCTTTGTAGGGTGTCTCCTGTAAGCGGTTTTGTCGGCTTATATAGTTGCAAATGCGACAATAACTTTAACAGAGTTCCAGAATGGGCGAACAGAAATGTTGCATCCGGACTCTCTTCCTGTCTACAAAATAAAAGTTCGCTGTACATTTTTCATCTAATTTTTTAATGTTTGTATGACATATGACATTTTATAAGCCAAGTGACTGCGAAAAATATACATAAAATCGACAATGTTTTTGTCGATTTTATGTATTATCTTGATTAAGACAAAATTTTCCATACGTTTCTCTTGAGTGATACAGACCAAAAACACCATATTACACATTGACAACTTATCCACAGACTAACTTATATATTATGTCGTGGCCAGATCATAGTATTGATCACTTCATGAAATGGCCAGCTAAAACTGGCCATATCATTGAATAACCAGCGTTAAACTACAATTTTTTCTATAGGTTCCTTCTTTATTTGGAGTTTTTATTAAACCTTTGATACCCTACATTATTGATATGGCCAGTTTTAGCTGGCCATTTCATGAAGTGATCAATTTTATTATCTGGCCACGACATAATATACAACATAAGAGGGTATTTATTTCTTATGCCGTATCTCGTACATACTAATAGCGTGGATTTAATGCTGCATTCTTATTGAGCTAGCGACATCTATCGAGGGCAGTCTGTCGTCGCCCTGCGAGTGCTAATACTAAGTACAACCAAACACAGAGTTCAAAAAGAGCCACCATACAGCTCAGTCAGCAAAATCCGTACATTTTTGATGACCTTTACAATGTCTAACTTCATCATTTTAAACATAATGTACACTTACTTGAAAGTATGAAACATGTTTTTGATGGATAAACACGCTTGACGATACGACAAATTGTGACCATAGCCATCCAACCAGAAGTATTTTAAATCGTGATAATACTCGAGGTTCTGAAAACATTTTAAAAATGGAAAATTATAAAAACTCCAGTCTAATTAAAACTTTGTACAGTCTAAAATTAAATGTGTTAATGACGAAAGAAAGAGAAGCGAGTTGTCAATGTTAAAGAGAAGCGAGTGAAAACTTAATACTAACCTCGGCATCGTTACGATCGAATGCATAACACCATGGAGATATATGGTGTTTCCTCCATGAAACTTCGTAACCGCATACTTTGTACATCAAGTTCATCTCTTCTGCAAGGAGAAAAATAAAAATTTAACAGTGCAATTTCGATAAGTAGAAAAACAAAAAAAGATTAAATATTTCTCAATGTGCGACAATTGCATGATTGTTATTTTTAATAGCTTAATAATTAATACTAAAATGTCATAATTATTATATAGCTTAAGTGAATTGCAAAAAAAAACTACTATTGTAGTATAGTATGTTATGATAGTCTGGTAAACTAGGATTAGTATCAGTCTCTATAGCCATTGCTAGATCCTACATTATATTTATGTCCAATAATATCACTAGACTCTTCATAATATCAAAGGTTCAACGCAAACTATACGACCTTTGAATTGTATTAGGAATTTATGTGCTGTGAGTTATCAGTTAAATTATATTAAAGATTAACAACGTTATGTTGTAGTTAACATTGTTAGAAGAACTTCTGTTTCAGTTACCGTGATTATATATGCAAACTGCTACTGGGCAAATATTTTAAAGGGAAATTTATTAAAACTAATTCTACATATAATATGTCTAGGCGGATTCATTCTACTTTCATTTTAATTCTCTATATCTAAAGAAAGCTAAAACTATGTATTAATTCTATATTCTAGTAATTTATTAGGTGCCTATAAACATCTTGAACATTTCTAATAGTATTTTAGAAGTATGTATTGGTGAAAAACACTTCTATTGGTAACCAACCCCAACAAAAAATAAATAAATAAATGTTTGAGTGATGTAGCTAAGAGCGAAGCATGAATAATGTACATAAACATTACCAACCGAAACTTAACAGTCTACCGAGACCCAGTCTCTTGGATACAGACTCCAAAGTTTGGGCCATTTCGCTACTTGCTGCAAATATATTTCCCTCTCTGTATGTGTTTGGATTTTTCTTAACTTGCTTTTGCCACCTATCGCAATGTTTGTAAAACTGAAAAGTTGTAACATTTCCATGCATTGTTGTACATAGTATAAAATGAAATTGCTTCCAGCCATCCGCTCCTCTGTATGTGTGCTTAGATCTTTTCAACAACACAACAGATTTTAATGTGGTTTCCACTAATGGAAAGAGTGCTAAACGAGGAAGGTTTTTATTCCTTAATTATGTTAATGATTTTATTCGTTAATCAGTCAATGACACTTCTTTTACAAAAATTCAAATTCATTTAGTAGAAAAATTTCATTTCATTCTATATGGTAGGTATAGTAAATAATTTACCCGCAAAATAAGATCAACTTTGGCAGCCGGTGGGAATACTATGTCCTGAGCACCCTGGTTGCCAAATAATCCACTAGCAAAGGCCATAGCACTTTGCTGTGCCCTTTGGGTCGCAGTATATCGAAACTGAAAATGAACATAAAAATGTTAGTTTGGGTAAAAGCTGGTATTAATTTTTTTATTTAAAAATTTAAGACATTATTTAACTATATTTTAAGTTATTATTCAATTGCTGTAAAAACATTGGAATATTTCTGCTGTAAAAAGGTAATTTTGACTTGTGCTACTTTTGAATTTAAGCAGCGATATAAAAAAGGCAAAAATAAAGATTCTAATGACATTATGACACTAGGGTTTGACCTTAAAGTAATAAGTATAGTGAAAATAATAATAATAATAATCTTACTAAAAAGTTATCAGTGTTGTACTTTTCTCTGATAGCATTAGGGAACCTCTTCTTGGTTCTAGCTGCAAGCAAAGTCATTTCGTCTTCCCCTTCATAAGTTAAAAATTTTTGTTTTTCAATATCAATATCACTTGACCATTCTGCAAATGCTCTAATTTGTTCTTTATTCAATTGACCTGTAAGTCAAAAATGTGTTTATGGCTTTTACAGTGATTAGAAAAAACTATGGGTGTTTCTCTGCAAATTGGCAACTCGTTCTGAGAACGTGGTCTAGGCAAATCATATAATTATCTAGCTGTTTAACTGACCAAACCAAATATTGCTATATTTTAAATGGTTAGAATAAGAAGTTAGTATCAAAACCATTTTTAGAATCTCTACAACTATGGTATTTAACAAAACCATTGACATTCTGGTAGGAAATCACTCATTGCTATGAACAAACAAAAGGTTGGTGAAAAGTTGGGGCAACTTGTTGTAGTGTTTTTGTTACTTTTAAAATACTAACTACTGTACTATAGTATTTATCACAATGCATGGGTACAGTGACATCAATTTCACACATTAGGTACCTACTTTAAAAAAAATTAAGTATAGCAAATACAATATTTTTCGATAACAATTTTTTAATTCAATTTCATCACAGCCAATTACTAAACAACACCGTACCAAAGCTATGTGAAACATGGTATAATTATTTGTTAGAATTCACAGTGCTAGGCTGGTGCTAGGTAAGTACCTGGTAATTTATTGTGCAATAAAATTTCAAACTTTAAATTGACGAGAGTACTGTTCATTCCCAAAACATCTTCTGGGCTTGGCAGTCTAGTCCCATGCCGGATAAGCATCCATACTTTAGTATCTTTACAATCTGAAATGCATAGGTAATTGCAATAAATACCTATAAGAAAACAGAATAGAGGCATTGAACCAAAATTATATGCAGCATGCTGTAAAGTGTAACCGAAGACAAGATTGAATGTTTTATTTTAAACTACCGGCTTCGCACGGTTTTTTTTTTCTGCAAATTATACAGGTACCTATAAAAAAACCATCCTCGTTTAACACCCTCATAGATATGTATTTTGTTTTGTTCAGAATTGTTTTGCGGTCGGTGCATAAGTTATTGAAACAAACTTACTTGGATATTTGATTTTGGAGTCGTCTTTATTATATTTAAACCTGTAAGGTGTGCGTGTTCCCAAATAATTACGAACATCATTTGGATGAAAACTGGCTGAAGCAAAACTAAAATTACGATATAGATTTACTAACAATAAACTCATAATATACACCTTCATTGTGTAATTAATTTAAAAATTTCTTTGCTTAATAACATCACACTTCCTAACTGGGTATACTGAATAATATGAATCAGTGAATATTATTGTTTTTGTTTTGCTTAAGCACTGTGGATATTACTTATATAAATTTTCTAATTAAATGTTTCATGCTATTTACATTACAATTACAAGAATTACAACACAATTTAACACAAACCAAACAAAAAATATTTAATTTAACTAGGTATATATCGATGAATTTAACACAAATGTCATGACACTGACAAGACAATCTGAAATAACAAGTTGTTATTGAACTTGAACTCTCGCTCTTTGGTTCAATGTATCAAAAAGCAGACAGTCATGAATACAAAAAAAAAAAGTAAAGAAATTGCATAGATTTATTATATACTACCGTTAGGGTGAAAAAATGGCTATTGTCTCGCAAAATAATACATAATTCTTTGACAAGGTTCGAATCTATATTTTATACTTATAAATGTGAAAGTAACTGTGTCTGTTACCTTTTCACGCCTTAACTACTCAAAAGATTCATCATGAATATGTGTTGCAAACACGTCGGGGATACAGGAAAGGACATAGGGTATCTTTCATACAGAAAAAAGTAGGCACTGTGCCCAAGGAATCATCTAAAATATAAAGCTAATTCTCCCGGATAAGTACTAACCACATTTACTTAATTTTTTATGTGTCACTAGTTACAACTTTACTGGTATGTATCTATAATCATTAATATTCTCAACAAAAAAAACTTTTTCAGGTATAAATCATATATAAGTTTAAAAATTGTCAAATGAAATTGAATTAAAATTAGACAAAATGGTTGAGAAGATGCCTGGGAGCTTCCTGAATGCTGTCTTTACATAAAAAAAAAATACTAAAGTTTATATGCTGTACTTTTTTATTAGAACAATATAATTACTACTCCACTTCTAACATAATTTTGGATTGTTGTAATGTAGCCTTAAGAGTAAATGGTTTAGATAAACTTTGAATGTTGAATGTTTCAGAGGCAAAATTTTCACCTTCTGGATTTTCATGTAGAGTGAACGTGAGGTCTTTTACACAATCTTCTATATCAATATTACATGAATATTGAATATAATTTGGGCTTCCTTCTTTAAAAATTTCCACTGACTGGTCTAAATACTTTAAATAAATATTTTTCCCCAAAAATTCAACCTCTGTATTGAAATCATTTAGAGAAATTTCCGGTAATTCAAGTAACATTCCAGCTTCTCTCGCACAGCCTACAGCAATTACTTCATCTGGGTTGATTCCAGATAATATCTCTGCTTCTGATAAAAGGCTTGCAATAGCTGATTGTAATTTTGGTATCTTCATACTTCCACCACAGAGTACAATCTTATTTATTTTCTGATCATAGTCTTTTATAAGCTTTTGAACGGGCTCAATGTATGCAGAAATTTTAGAGGATATTATATTCTCGAATCTGGCTCGTGAGATGTTCTGACTCCAGTCCACACCATCAAGCAGAGATTCAATGAATACATGCGCCGAGCTAAGTGTAGAAAGAACATGTTTACAATTGTCAGCATGGTGTAACAATTTTGTCATAGCTCTGCGACTCTCCTGAGGGAAAAGTTTCCACTTTTGAGTGAACTCTTGTGCTATATAGTCAGCCAAGTCTTTAGTAAGGCATTGGCCTCCTAAATCTGAACGATGAATATTTTTCTCAATAGTAATAAATCCTCCGGTCACTTTGACGATAGATGCATCACACGTTGACCCACCAAGCCTGTATACTAGAACATTTACATCTTCTAAAGAGTCTTCTATATTATATGCTAACAAAGCCGCTGCCGGTTCGCTTATTACTTGCAAGACATCAAACCCGGCCAGTTCAGCACACTTCACCAAACGTTGTCTGCTTTCATTTGACCAATGCAGAGGTGCAGCCAACACCAGTTTCAAATCACCTTCACTGGCAACCGAGTGGCTTGCTATTGTAAATAAATTTGCATATATTCTTGTTGATATGTTATCAGGACTTGTAAAAAGTGTGGTTTCGGTTGTCTCAAATTCATATACCAGCTTATTTTCATTTTGAATGCGACAAGAGGACGATTTCTCAACATAAGATAAATCATCTTCACTAAAATCGCAGTTCATGAGACGTTTGTTATGTTTTATAATCGACTTAGTTGAGGCTTGTCCTGACTTAGCTGCTAAACCGATTTCCCATTCGGTGCCATTTAGTGCAATGACGGCAGGTGTTACCCTGTCTCCAGCCTCATTTGCTATTACTAACGGTGCGCCATTAGTAAACGAAGCTAAACAGGCTGAACTGTTCCCCAGATGGATTCCATAAGCTGTCGCCATATTTCACCCTCAATATGTATATTTTAGGTTATAATCTCCAGTTAAGTTTTATTCAGTTTCTTTCACTTGTAAATATACTACTTCTTACTTTAAAATCTATACGATATTTGATTAACAAATATTTGAATGTACCTAACACTTCGTTTTTAGTTTAAGAACACGTTAGATCATTATTTATGCAAAAAGTTATGCCGACCAAATGACAAATTTCCAAAAACAGTAAAATTTATTATAACCTATAAATAAAAGGTAAAATAAACATAATCATCGACCACAGAATAAAAAATCATAGAATTGACAAGACCTTTCTACCAATGAGGAAAGAAACTATGGAGACGCCATATTCTTCTATACACACTTGTGCTTATACGTTTATTGCTGAAATCGATGTAGTAACAATCAAATATCTATTTATCTCTTTCTAACTAATAGGTCATTGCGTATGGTAAGCGAGATAACATTGTGTGTTTGTACTAATTATGGCAACATCACAAATACCATATACCTAAAATTTACTCTGGGTGCCAATTCCGCCATACTTTGCGGCAATATGGCGTCAACTATTGTTGTATGACTGCTGGCAAGCTACCGAATTTTTGTTAAGTTTCGAGTTTTTAGATGTGTTCTTAGTTAAAATTGAAAGACTTATTACAATTGAAAGACTTATTTAAAAACCAAGATGCCTCAGTGTTGTATTGTGCAGTGCAGTTCGCGTAAAAATAAAAATCAACCTCATTTAACTTTTCATAGGTTAGTAAAATATTTCTTTAATTATACGTGTATACTTTTAAAGACTCGCTTATTATTTCGATATATATGTATACAATATACAGTGTAAACTTACGAATCTATTATTTTTGCAATAACACCGTTTTTATCATTAATTGTTTTGTTTACAAATATCAATGTGAAAGTAGTGATGTGACTCTGTTGTACCCACGTCGATAAAGTTAATGTAATTAATGCAGTAAATAAAAATAACTTTTCTCTTTTCAGAATACCCAGGAACGATATAGGAAGGAATAAATGGTTAGAGATTATTGGCATAGAAAACATAAATCCTCGACAAAAGGATTGGTATATATGAGGTTATAAGGTTGCGTGATGATGCGGTGCCCTTGATTTCAATTTGCGTGATGATGCCTGAAGAAAAAGCTAATTTGATAAAATGAAGGGTTATGATGATGAAATAAACAAGAAATTATGATGTGCACGGATTAATAAAGTTTTATTTAATCATCTTCATGGGTCCCACGACATTTGAGAGAAGATAGAATAAATTCACACCAACAAGACTTTAAATAAAAACATTTTTTGAAAATGATGTTGTTTTTCTGTTATTTTTATTGTATTTATTTGTATTAATACGATATTTATTAGCTTTGAACTTCTCTTATGCTCTCTGTTTTCGGTCATGCGATGATTGTAAATTACTGCATTCTAATGTTTTATTAAATTTTATAAAATTTCCAAAAAGTGCGGTGTTGCATCAGTATTTTGTGTAATATTTATAGCCTCTCCCTTCAGCTTCATATGGCACTTTTGATTTATACAATATTTTTATTATTAGCAATATTTTATTATTTGGCAATAATGCTCGCCATGAATATGCGAAGAAGCTTTAAAATAATTCATAATTGGAATATATATCTTCCCTGCGATGTTTTCATCACGTCAATCAGTCTTCCAATTTATTACAAAGTAGGTAGGTATTATCGAGTTTTATTTATAGAAAATAAGAATTTTCTATAAATAAACTATTTGAGTAAAAAACATTTACTTTTTCTAAATTATATTTTTTTGGAAAATTAAAATCAGAAGTGTAAACTCTTCAGATGGCAGCCATTTTATGCGACACAATTTTGTTTAGGTATGCACCCATATTTTGTAGGTATTGCAAGTCCATATATTTATTTAGTCATTGCTTTCTACTATTTAGATTGTGAAGAAATCATGCTTATCAAATTCAAAGGTAAGATTGGTGTCAGTAATGCCATCACAGAATACTATAATTATACTCACATGAAGGACATACCCTGTGCTTGGAGTGACTGTTAACAGCGTGTTAACCGCGTTGTTAACAGTGTTCCCCTATATATTATAATACTCTGTTGTTAACAGTTTCTCATCTCTTTCCCTCATTCCGTGCTTATTTCATTCTCGGGAATTCAATGAAATGATTAGGTGGAATTTGCTGGACAATTTGGACGAGTGTATTCAATTTGGAGGCAACGTTGGACGGTACAGAACATTCATTAAACTTTGAAAGAATATTGATCAGAGTGATCAAGATGCCTTCAAGTAAGTTATCATTTTCAGGAACACCTTGGAGAGCAACTCCGTTTGAGGGAGAAGGAGGATCTCGTTGCCCGATAAGAGCGTTGTGGGCGGCTCGATCATAGCCTCGGGCAAGAGGAAAGTGGGAGCGAGGAGAAGACACTGTAGATTTTCTATAGCTCACACGAGAGGAATGGGTAGATGAGGAGAAGGACTGGGACTGGGAGCGTGTGGAGGGGGCTGGGGGGGAAGATGATATGTGATGCGGCGATGATTGGGAAGCATCGGACATTACACGGGCCACATCAGAGAATGATCGGCGAACAGGGGCAAACATGGCGGCGGCTTCAAGGTACGAGATGTTATCTTGAGACATTTTCATTTTAATGCTTTTTTGCCGGGAGTGCTCTGGACAATTTTTATCGGTTGCATAGTGACGACCATCACAAAAAAGGCATGAAGCTGATTTGATTGAATTTGACAAGACGATCCGAGATGAGGTTGGCCACACTTAAAGCAACGTGGTTTCGAACGGCATTTATCTTTAATGTGCCCAAAGCGACAGCAATTAAAACATTGAATAGAAGGCAATTGATACACCTCGACTGACAGAGATGAATATAGGCAATAAATATGGGGAGGCAAGTTTTGCCCGCTAAAAGTCAGCACAACGGTAGTGGAAGGTGACCAATCTATGCTGCCGTCATTCTGACGAATCTTCCTATTGAGGCGCCTTGCTTTCAGAATTTGACCACATCCCTGAGGGATTTCAGACATTTCAATTAAATTGTCCATCGACCAATCCGTTGGGACATCACGTACTATCCCCATGCGAGTTACATTGAAAGTAGGGATGAAGGATTTGTAGTTACTACTGGCAAGAACAGGGTTGTTTACAAATTGGTTGGCGTCATTGGGATTATCAAACTCGACACAAATCCTGTTCTTACCAATATTTTTTATTCCGTGTTTGGCAATTTTACCAACTTTTGATTTCAGTAACAATTGACCAAAGTGCAAAGGATTAATATTGAAGCCCGCTTTAGGGTGTTTTTCGATGCGCTGCACATGAACAATGAAGGGGCCATCGTCACTATTAGTGTATTTGCGTGGTTCGCCTAAGCTTGGGTGAGTCCACGTATCTTGCCTGGAGTCAGATGGGGGATGCGACTTTTTGGCCGATTCATTTGAAATGTTTGCGTTGGAAGGACGCTTACGTTTTTCCTGACTGGACTGACCCAAGTCAGGCGAAAGTTCCATGGCGTCATGGAAGGCTTCAGGAGGCGGGTCAGGGGGTTCAGGGGGGGGACACCGACTCCATTGTCGGTGTCCAACCAAGGAGCTATAAACAACTAAACTATTATTGCTGGTTAGGAACTACTTAGACAAATAAAATGTGAAAAAACAAAGAAAATGTTAGTTTTATTAAATAAACCCAGCACCAAATATATAGGAATTATCTTACAATAGTTCGTAAAGAGAAATTATAAACAATTAAGAAAGTTAATTTTGTTGGTCAGATTCGCAAACACGTGCTTCCTCACCACAGCCTCGGTTTTAATTCAAATTTGATTCAAATTATAGAAGTGACAGCTCGAAAATATGACTATATTTAGTGTTACAATATCCAAAAATATTTCCCACAACGATTCTGAACGATTCTGAGGTAAATTAAAACTCATTATACTGGTAACCCTGATAACTTTAACTTAGCTTACAACGTAAAGTTTATCCTCCCTCTACGGCTTACAAATATGCAATATGCAACGCGTTTCGCAGAAACTGTTAAAGTCAGCGTTATTGTTAGTGACAAATTTGACGTCAACCTTTACTTTAACCAGTGGTATGGTGCACCCCACCCTAAATGTTTTTGGTTATAAAGATCAATAAGAAGTGTATTAATTATTATTACAATGTCTATATCCAAACAATGCACAATATACAACAGAAGGTACCTAAGCGACCTATTTTTTTATGCCTACGTAGACTTAGAAACGTCAAAATAATTGCATTGCAATCAATGATTTCAAAATGTCAATGATTGCAACCGACGCCGGTTAACACAAAATTTGTATTGTTATTAATGGATGTAAGTCGAATACATTCGTATTCATATAGCGCCATTTCTCTAAATTTTAAAAGAAGTATAGGTACCTACATAATAATCCGTTTCCGAGATACAATGCAGACCATGTACAGACATACAACCCAAAAATTGTAAAAACTATTTTTTTACCACGATAAGTATGTAAACAGGTCGCTTCCCTTGCCGCTGCCGTTGCCGCTCGCGTTGCCGACATCAAAGGGCCAGCAATGCGAGAGCGAGAGCGAGTGTACAATTTTACATGCTACTCTCTCGCTCACTTGCTCTCGACGCACGAACGGATTGCAACGCGAGCGGCCATATTATGTAATTTGACGTTGCCGCAGCAGTATTTAGGGAAATAAATACGGCAACGCGAGCGGCAATGTCAACGGCCATAATATTTAAACGGGGTATTATTTAATGTAGGTACAGACTCGGCTCGTTTACGATTTTATATGTATTGAATGAAATTAATTATATTGTTAGCGTTTGAATTGCATTTAAATTATCGTAAAAGTACCTACTGTTTTTTATTAAGTAAGTAGGTGCGTATAATTATATTTTTGTATAGCAACTAATATGTTAATATTCGTCATTGTAAATGCATGCCTCATTAACATGAAATATTCCGCGTACTTATCTACCTTGTAACAACAGGTTATTCTCAAAGAAATGCGACTTTCTTTTGCAGCAAAATTAACATTGTCACCAATTCTCACATTTAAATTAAATAAATTGAGAAGTTAAATTTTATTCATAATCTGTGGCCTCAGTGGGTATACCTAAAATACCTTAGTAGATACCTACTTGAAGTTTTATATTTTAACTTACTAGTTTGGTAACTGTTGCGAAAATAGGGAAAACCCAATGGTTAGCCCACGATGCTGAATGTGTAGTCACTCGAGCGTCGTGGGGACCTATTGGATTTTGAAGATTAGATGGTAGGAAGAAAAAAGGTTATATGATGTTTTCTTTTTTAACGGTGGGGTCTACAGCTTTTTTAGCGTCTACAGGCGTTCAAAAGTTTGTAGACGCTGTACATATTAAGAAAAATCCTCCAAATATTCCTCAGATTAAGAATCAGCACGATCAGGAATTCAAACTGAGGCGTCTGTATGAAAATTTGACGCGCTCGAGTAATTATCCCAAAATCCCCTCTTGGGCTCCCCTACTACAATGTAGATACTAACTGTATTTTGTTTTGAATATGACCAATGAATAACCAACCATTCTGTCAAAATTCTTGAAAAATTTGGATCCGGCAATTCCTTTCCAATTCCCGTTCCCGTCTTACCACCGATGAAATTCTTCATCATTCTTCTTCTTCATAATTCTCTTCATAATTCTCAGTCTTCAACGAATATTTGAAAAAATAGCCGAATTGGTCCAGTTGTTCTCGAGTTTTGCGCTTAGCAACATATTTAGCGATTCATTTTTATTTAAGTAGGTAGGTATACAAGATAGTTCCAGACCACATTTTGGTCTACAATAAATAACATCATCTAGTAATTTAGAACCCTATTTCGCTATTTTTGACAAAATAACTTGGATATTTAGGTACATAAATTAATTCAAGTAACAACAACAATAATTAATTAATATATACCTACTAGAACAATGAACCTAAAACTAAAAACCTTAAAAAATATAATATAATAACTAAAATATATTATTAAAAGAAAATAATGGTACATAAATGGATGGACACTTTAATATACATTACCACTTCTAATACACATTACCTCTACGATTTGTAAAGAGCAGCAGAGTTGATGGAGAAATTAAAACAAAGTTGGTTGAGACAAAACTTCGCCGTTGTAGTCCAGTCATTATATACATTTGGAAACAAAAATGAACATAAAAAGCTGATTTTTGGATATTGTGTTCAGGGGGCTCAGAAAAGCTTAACTTCAAATTGTCGACCAAGATTTCCTATGAGCTTTCGCCGCCATCTTTGAAAAAGGGGTAATTTTTTATTTTTTAGCGATAACTCGGCTCTCCGTCATTATACTAAAATTTTGATAATATACTTTTTGGTTGCTTTTTTTATGCTCTACAAATTAAGTCATTAGCATTTTTCCTTTATTGTTGATCGTTGTTGAGATATCGGACGAGAAAGTATAAAATTGATGTTGAAACTTGTTTTTTGCTATTCTCTCTTTTCTCGTAAAACATATCAAAAATATGTTTACTATCAAACTTTTAGAGCATACTGATACTTACAATGTGCTTTTTTGTTTTTTTTTCGGACAAAAATTACTATTTTGAGCTCCCCGTAAAGTTGGCAAATCCGCGCGAAGTTTCGATTTCATAGCTCGTGCGGTTGTGTTAATATGTTTCGACGGATTAATGGTTCCAGAAAAAATTATTAAAATACAATATGAACAAATATAACAACAAGAATATGAATGACACGTCCAATATTTATTTGAAAAATACATAATTTGATTTTATAGAAGTAGAAATTGAAGATTCAACGAAGTCCGTTTTGTATTTATAATTTTTGTCGTTTCGATGGTCTCGGTCCACATTCTTCCTCCTCAGGGTATTCTTCGAAATGTTGAGATTTTGGATGAATGGATGATGATCTATTAGATGATTCTTGGATAATACAATCATCCACATCATCCTCGTCACACAAGAAGTCGACTTTAGAAAAAAAAAAACCAAAAAGCACATTGTAAGTGTCAGTATGCTCTACAAGTTTGATAATAGACATATTTTCTATATGTTTTACGAGAAAAGAAAGAATAGCAAAAAACAAGTTTCAACATATCAATTTTAAACTTTCTCGTCCGATATCTCAACAATGATCAACAATAAAGGAAAAATGCTAATGACCTAAATTGTAGAGCATAAAAAAGTAACCAAAAAGTATATCATCAAAATTTTCGTATCATGACGGAGAGCCGAGTTATCGCTAAAAAATAAAAATTTACCCCTTTTTCAAGATGGCGGCGAAAGCTCATAGGAAATCTTGGTCGACAATTTGAAGTTAAGCTTTTCTGAGCCCCCCGAACACAATATCCAAAAATCAGCTTTTTATGTTCATTTTGATTTCTTTGCCTTTTTTTCGGATATAATGACTGGACTATTGGGGACAAAGAAAATCGAGTGGAACGACCGTATTTCGCGGACAAAGACACATTTTCCATCTTACACCTCTTATGGCGACCGTTGCGTTGTTGGAGAACCGAATAAAATTGCAAGTGAAAAGTTAAGGCAATTACAGAGATAGACAATTACTGACAGAGAGATATTCAATTATAAGAAAGAAACATTGTTTACCTACATCGAAAAAAAAGGATATCCATATATTTAAATTTCTGCCTGTAATGTCAGAGTAACTGCTTTTAAATTTCGAGGCCCAACGCAAAGACGGGGTGTTATAAGTTTCACGTGTGTGTCGGTGTTTCTGTCTATGGAATCGTAGCTCCCAAACGGATGGATCATTTTGATTCGTTTTTTTTTGAAAGCTGACGTGATCGAGATGGTTCTTTACATCTATTCTCTGATTACAATAAAGGCAGACATAATCTAATAAAATTTAAAAAAATCAATAAAGTGAAACAAAAAAATGTTCTGCATTGTTTTGTTTTACTTCATCTGCTGTTCCGTCTGGCCTAGGACGGGCATAAGTTTTCAGAGCTGACGGCCAACCTACTGATATAACGGCTATTGGAGAAAAGAAAAAGTAACACCATAGTTATTGGTCTAAATTAGATAGTTGAAGCAAATCATTTCTATGTAAACAATTTCTTCAAAATAACTAAACAGAGTAGTTAACTAGTTATGAATGTAATATATCTTAGATGTAGCAAAATATATTTGCTACATCTAAGAAACCTGAAAGTCTCTAATTAATTGACTAAGAAAATAATCTAGATTAATGCAAGATGGTCTAGATGAAAGTGGTAATAGAAACCTTTGTGGCTATATGTATACCTATGTATAATTAAGTTCGTATATTCGTTCGTTTGTCATTAATTTTATTTTTTATTTATTTAAAAGGCAAATCAAACAGCATTACATCATTTATAGTATTCTATGTATATCCATGTATAAAATCGTCTGAAATTGTAGCAGTAATATATTATGTTAAAATCAAACAAAGTTATTTGTAATGATTCCGTTTTATTCCATTATGTATGTAATTAGTCTCATTATAATTTGGCCACATTATCTTTTATCGGACATGGTATGAATAAAAAATGCGATTATGAAAATGAAAATAAATTGTTACATGTTTATTCATAAGTTACATCACGACCTACATTTGCCTAAGTAACCAAATATTTCAACCGTGAATTAGTAAAATTCAATTAGGCTCCATCAGCCTGGCTATACACAATCACTATTTCAAATACTTAATTAAGTATGTAAGCAATTAAAATTGTTCACATTCCTTATACAAGAACAACTCGGAACCTGCTAGATGCAATATCAGCCTAATATTTGAGAATTGTATTATAATTTTTATTAACACCTAATATAGTGAACATGTAAATTTTTTTGTGTATAAAACAGAGTCGCCCCGGCCTCCCTCTGTATATACGTTTAGATCAGTTTAGATCTTTTAAACCACGCAACGGATTTTAATGCGGTTTTCACTAATGGAAATGGCGTTAAACAAGGAAGATCTCTGCGAATATCTATGCGAAGTATTATAAATAAAGGGCACCAGGCGGTTAGACTGGTACCCTGTATTTATAATGCTTGGTAAGATAAGTAAGTATGTCCACTTGGTAAGTTGCTGCTGGCGTCTAAGGACACAAGCAATAAGAGGATTGCAGGTGCGCTCTCAACTGCAGTATTTTTTTTTACAGATCGCTTGAATCCCATATTTTATAATTTGTATACTACATTTCAGGGGGCCTAGCCAAGATGCAAACGCTTCGTTGCGTACTTCAGAAACGAAGAAAGAACGCTAAGAGAAAGCTTGGTATTGGTTGTTGTAATGTCAAAATAAAGTTTTGACCAATCACAAAGTTTTCTCTTAGCGTTCTCTCTTCGTTTCCGACGTACGCAACGAAGCGTTTGCATCTTGGCTAGGGCACCAGGGGCCCTAGCCAAGATGCAAACGCAGTGCTTTCTACAGTCGTGAACGCTACGCTACACTGGGACAAAGCTTTGTGATTGGTCAAAATTTTATGTGGGCGTTACAACAACCAATCACCGGGCTTTATTTTGTTCGCTTCGTAAAGTTCGCTAGGGAGCGTTTCTTTAATGTACATCTTGGCTAGGCCCCCTGGAGTCAAGCTCCCGAAGAAAAATCACCCGTGTGTGCACCCATTGGCTAATGCGCGTGATATTACCCAAAAAGCTTCGGTTCCCGAGGAGTTCAACTCGTGGAGAGGTGTTTACTTATTTCGTAGCTCGAGACGGAATTCTTTCAAATTCCTAATAATTTCGGTAGAATCTGTGAAGTACTTTATATGACTTCATTTTAAAATCAGATGTTTTAAATGTTAAATAACCACCATTTAAATAAGTTTTAAGTTTACATACATTTAGTGCATCGATTTGATTTTAATTTAAGTAGATTAAAGAAGTCTAAAATAAGCAATGATAGTTTCTCAATACTGTATACATTTTCAGGATTTCGCGATTTTTTCGAATTTTTTTTTTTGTTATGTATAAAATGTGATTTGTGAGAGTTTCGAGTATTATTCGAACATGCTTACTTAGCTAGATACTTGTTTCGTGTTGTTGATCGATATGAAATCCTAGAGTAGGTACGAAGCGAAAGCGAGATCTCACTGTTATAATCTACTTTAAACAACATTTTCTATAACTAAGTACTTAGATGGATCGTACTAAAGGAACTTTTCTTAAACAGGCGGTATTACAAAGAAAACTAAATTATATAAGAAGAAGTTTTTTTAATATCTTTGGCTAGTAATATTTCCTTACAACTATAATTGAGTGAATGTCTTAACTATTATCTAAGCTATATAATATAGTTACATATTAAATATACATATCAAACAATTAAGAATTATTTAGGTACCTGAGAACAGAAAATAAAGTGGAATAATATAAAGTCGCTCTTTGAATTTAAATAATACAATATTAAACAAACACACGCTAAGAAGATAAGAGATGACCTTCACTTGTAAGGACAATTTCAGGCAAAATAATATAAATTGTTATCCCAATTTTGTCAACCATGTTTAATATCATGAAATCTTGAATGGCTTGCTATTTTTACGTATAAGTACTTATTAAGAAAGGTATGTCAACGTAACAAATAAATCTAATGATTTAAAAAGACAAATACAATATTACTTGGGACACATCCAATTTTGCCTGGCATTCTTTCATTCCTTTACTTATTGCATAAAGAGTAAGTAGTCTAGTCAGTCTGATCAATTGATCAGCCGAGTCAATTGATAAACAAAATTACAAAATTATTATCTATAATATACATTTATATAACAATAAGTAATAAATCCGCATATTTCATTTAAAAAAATTGTCACAGAAAAGAAATAAGTACCTATTAAAAACAATTACAGCCAAACTTTTCTTTAAAGTTAAATCTGTCTGTAATTAAAAAGAAAACAGGAAAATAAAGATGGAGTACATTATATTTTTCTGGTTTCTTCTAAAAACATTGCTATAGGTAAATATTAATATTGCTTACCAAAATTATTTAAAAAAATCTCATTGCAATTTGCAAAAAGTAAGAATCGGAAAAGTTAATATCTACCTCGTCAACAGTTGTGACGTTTTATTTCTAGAAACTTCGAATATTGCACTTGTCTAAGTATCTACAATGAACTTACAAAGGAACAGTAAAGAAAAAAAGCGATG
The DNA here is from genome assembly GCA_936446665.2 of Synanthedon andrenaeformis. Taxonomy (NCBI): domain Eukaryota; kingdom Metazoa; phylum Arthropoda; class Insecta; order Lepidoptera; family Sesiidae; genus Synanthedon; species Synanthedon andrenaeformis. The sequence goes on along the minus strand of OW387780.2, from coordinate 10,201,934 downwards.
CAGCATTTATTCTTATATTTTAATTTTAGATAATATATTTAAAAAAAAAAATTATATTTTTTAAATATATATTTAATTTTAAATAATTGAATATTGGTACTGTTACTTAAAAAAAGAATCAGTTCTTCCTTTCGAAAACATTTCCCGCAATTATATTTAATACTTCTAACGCCTTGGTTTGCTGATGTTATGTTATCGCCGTCTGATCAAGTGATATTTCTAATCCACACATGAAATAGAATAACTCAAGAGGTACATAGGTACTGGCTCAAATAGAATTTCTACTATCAATACTTTATTTGAGAAGATTTGACTTTTTAAAGTAGTGTTTTAAGTATTCGCTCTTATATCTCACATTGCAGGTTGTGTGCATACCTAACTTACTACGAATTACGAATGAGTCTATCTAAAGAATTCCAACTGCAGGAGTAGTCAATTTCCAGATGTCCATACCTGGAGAGGTGGAAGTTCTCTGGAGCGGTCTTAGGAAACGGACGAGCCCAGTCTTCATATTCCGGTGACAAACTTTCGTATGCGAAATGCTCGTACGCGTCAGTCAACCTGTCAACATAAAATCCATACTTACTAATATTATAAATGTGAATGTAACCCTGTCTGTCTGTTACCTTTACTCAATACTTAACCGATCCTCTTTATTTATAATGGTGTTACATACTAGCCTCTCCCGGCTTCGCCCGGGATGAAATTATATATATACAAACCTTCCTTCCATAATCCGTTTATCCTTCTTTTCATAAGTGAAAACCTAATTAAAATCGGTTGAGCGGTTTTGGAGTCCATACACAAACATACTGAGGTAGATACATCGATTTTTATTTAAATAGATTAGTAGAATTGATCTTATAAACTATTCTCGTGTACTGTTAGAGAGAGATTTATCTCTTTACAGCTCAATACATTATACAATAAATCGATTAAACGCCCTAAGTGCGACTTCGCTATATTTCACAAGCAACATGACAGTTATGAGGAATACAAACCGTATGTAAGTAGGTATACTCAGCACGACTAGCTTTCTAGTTATCCGCTAAATTTACTTCACAAAACTGCGTTCACGTAATCCGTGACGAGAAAGTAGGTGTGTTAACCGGCGTAATAATAATTATTGTTCTTTATGTCTTTCTTATCCAATCTAGGTAAGTACCAGTTACCAAATATGATTTAATGACACAATTATATAACAACGATGTATTTATAAACTTTTTTTTTCTTTAAGGCTGCGATTGTGTAGTGTATCTTTAACAGATAGATTTTTGGCGACACCCTCAAAAGTTTTAAGAATAAACTGTATGACTTTTTCTGATATTGGTGCGAAAATTATTTCTTATTTTAGTTTTCTTTTCTTAATTCGCAGTATGTTTGTAATCTGTTTATTAGGTATCCTACTAATATCATCAATACTAATAATAAATCTGTAAGGGTCGGTCATGGAGTAAGTTACTTTGTTTTCAGAGATATCGTGTTTATAGGCTCTAACTCTATACATGATACTGAAACTAAATTGACGATTTTTAGAATTATTTTCTGTATGTATGTATGTATGTATGTATGTTCCTCCATAACTCTGAAACGAATTAACTGATTTTCATGAAACTTGGTTGATAAACATTTGGACGTACGGGACACAGGATAGGCTACTTAATATTTTTCAACGTGGACGAAGTCGTGGGCACCAGCTAGTTATACATAAAAGCGAAATTTTGTGAGTTTGTTACACTTTCAAGCACAAACGTCTTAACGGATTTCGCTGAAATTTGGCACATATATATTTTATTTTCTGGATTAACAGAATAGGATACTTTTAATCCTGAAAAATGTTGTTCTCGAGAAATTATCTAAAAATATACAGTATTATTGACCACCTTATTTAGGCTGGTTTTCTTAAGATTCTACGTTATTGTGTTTAGGTTATGAATTATGTGGAGGCCTATACTAAATTGGCATATAAATAACAGATGTCATAGTTTATCATTGATTTAGTATGCAATTTAAGTATATATACTGTTGGAGTCTTTAAAATATAACAAAATAAAATATAAAAACTCCAAGACCAAAGTTCATCGTCTACCCCAAAAGTCAAACCACTGTACGACAGACGTGTCTAGTCCAGTCCAATATCCCACTGTAGGTGACTGATTTTTATAAGCTAAGACGTCCACTTAGGTTCTGTAGTCAATATCCGAATTTTGGATCCTATATGCTTGAGAGAATTAGCAAGCAATGCTCTCTTTATAGATAGCTGAAAAGGTATTGTTATTTGCATTTTAAATACTCTGGTGTAGGAGGTGATCGTTTGTGCAACGCTAACAATGTTCACAATCAACTTTATTGAAGACATTCTCAAGAAATATGCCTACCTCTTCAACTCAATCCAAAGCAATCCATAAGAGTATTATTGACAATCCAGCAATCGTAAATTACGCTAGAATTTTTCATTTATACCTACCTGCGCTTAAAGTTTTATTTATAAGTCATAAACTAATTTTCAATTCCATTTTCAATTTTTTTAAATTATAACTAGCCTTCGACAGCACGAATTTGTACTTTTTTCTAACATACCTTTCTTGTTTTTTTTACTGGTGTTTAGAAATTAGCGTAGAAACAGACAGAGGTAGACAGTGATTTTAATATATTATATATATGTAGTTTATATTATTAAAATGGGGGACTGTTTGGTACATATCTAAACAAAAATCGAGTTAAATATAAAAAAAATATTAGAAGCCTTTCAATGACCATCTCAAGGAATCTTCACTTATGTTAGTCAAAAGTAATATCACCATTATCATACAGAATGAATTAAATATAATATAAACGGCCACTAGAGGTCAATGTTAGGAACTCGTTTCTCTGCTTACAAAAACCGAGCTAGATTCTCACAGGTGCAACTTTCATTTGTTCAAAACAAAAACAGGGCGCTCGTTCACACGCTGGATATATTATGCGATGTAAGCTAACGTTGCTTTGCTTTGCTTACTGTAAGCAAGTACTTAAGTGTGTATGTATATTTCTTGTCATTAACTTTCCGGAGAAGTTATTTTTTCGTTTTTGTAATGACAATTATTAAGCATAATAAGAAGATTGAGACGCTTTTTACTTTTATCTGATGAGAAATGTATGTATATAAACCATTATATAAAATCTTTGATACTGTAAAGCAGATAGATAAAGTAGATCTTTGATACTGTAAAGTAGATTACTATATAGATTGTGTGAAAACAATGTTGTCCGCTTATATTAAATTGTGTCTACTTGATTTGACTGGATTAAAAGCATATTACAATTTCCTTATAATGTTGGTGAACGTTCATTTCTAAGACCATTAGCGTGAAAACATCTGTGTTTATTTTTGTCGTGCCATCTTTTAAATCACTCAAGGTGTGATCATAACGCGTGACGCTTAGTTTATGCCTCCGTCTCGCTACCGCCACGCAATCATTTTAATAGTAGAGATTTAATATTTCTTTTAGCGGATAAAAACCTTCTTACTTATAACATTGAATAGCTCGGGAAATTGGTTGGCACGAACTGGTACGCAAACCTTTGGTAAGGTAAGGTAATGTTGAGGAATTTGTGGCGCCTAATGCAGATTAAGTCAATAATTTCTCTTGATGCCAAGCCTGTGTACCCACTAGTCGGACGAAATTTATATGATCATCTGTGAAACATCGAAATACTACAAAAGTGCTCCGAAAACACTACTCAAGTATCTAATGCTAGAGCCAGCAAACTTGAAAAGATATAATTATTATTTCGATGGCTAGAGCCCATTTGCTTCTTGCTTTTTATCAAATTTGAGTCTGCACAGCACTTATTCTTTTTTTTATATATCAAGGTCGATAGACAGGCTGTCGGTCCGTTTGATGGTAGGTGACTTGACTACCGTTGCCAATAACACAAGCAACGCCACAGATGTTGCATATGTACTGCCAACCATAGAAGGATTAAGGATAAAGGATAGAGTGATGGACTCTGGCATCCCTTAATCACTCAGCGACACACAACAGCACATGTGCTGTTATTTTTCGGTGGTTTTCCTTAAGGGGGCAGTTATTGCTGCCGGATGAGCTGCCCAAATGACAGTGAAACACAGTGTGCCCTACCACTACTTTCGAAATCCAAACCAGAGCCAACTTTGAAAAGTTTATTTCCAAAATTTACTCTGCCGAGAATCGAACCCCGGACCCCTGAGACGGAGCGTTATGGCAAGCACCACTCATTCAAGGGGCTCGTCAATCCGCGTCCTATCCGGGGGTGCATATGCTTGCCTGCCTTCCGGCTGTTATAATAAAAAAAAAACATTACCTAGAGTGTTTCCTGTTTCTTGAATAGTTAACATTTGCCATCATGTAATCAGAATGATGCGACAAAGACATCCGGGATCTTGGTGGTCTTGGGACGTATGCAGGCGCAGGATGCGGCGGTAAAACTCCATACAATGGCTCGTACATAACTGGATGTGGCGCGTACATAGGTTCATCTATGTACATAGACATCCTACGATCCCCTAAATTAAAACGAAAATTAAACCCACTTAAAAAACTTACACTTACTATTCATATAAAAAAAAATGAACTTACGTATAGGCCTTTCGTATAAAGCCATTTCTGGGTAATAAATAGGAGGCGCTGGCCTAGAAGTTTTCCTACCATAAATAGGATAATCAGGCAACACTTCCTCGGGTGTTCTGTTTCTTTTGGAAAACGGGATATCCTCATCGGAATCATAGTTTTTAGTGGGAACGTAGTAAAAGCTAGCACTGACCGGTTCGCCAACAAATGATACTAAATTCTCTCCTTGATTCGACTCCATATTGTCTGCCTGTATTATTCCGTAAGCTTCGTTGTCCCACGGATCCAAGTAAATTCGCTGGCTGGGGAGGCAATTTTCTTCATCGCCTTCGCTGTCAAAATCTACTGTAGCCCAATATGGACTCCCTGCGTGGCCTGGCATTTCTGTTTTCCCACACGCAATTTCTTTTAAATCGTTAAACCATTAGGTACTCACTTAAGTTACAGTCACAAAATATTTAAATACTTAAACACATAGCGATTACCACACACTGACACGTAGGTTACTGTAATGGTTATGCTTCGAAACACTGTTTGATATTCCCCGCACGTAAGGAATGGACATTCGAACGATATAATTGGCGCGAAACTTACGAGTCACACATGCGCGAGCGCACGCCACTGCTCCCACCTTCGAATTGAATTTAATAAACAGTGCGGACTGTGATGTAGATAATACATGAGGGCGCGATGCGACATTAGTACTTTGAAATCAAACTTGTTGAGACCATAATACAAATTGTAAAAAATTTAAGATTAAGATTATCAAATGAAATATTTTTCTGTAGGTAGATAGGTAACTTACTTACATTTTTTTATGTTAAACTCGACAGATAGGCTGACGGTCCACTTGATGGTTGGTAAGTGGCTACCGTCGCCTATAACACAAGCAGCTGCGAATACCAAACATAACTAATGGAAGTACTTCAAACCAATCGCCTAGCAATCGTAAAAATATCGTGTGTAAAAATATTTAGGTACATGGATACGTACACGCTAGGCTGCACTTGGTAGCATTTTTCTGATATTTCCTGTGGCCCCAGCAATAACCTTTCTTTGCTGGGTCGACTAGACGGCTGCTGGAATGGATCATAAATGCAATGTGAATATCACTCCCTTCCAGGAGCACGTATAGCATCGGCATTATTATCAGCTTTGAAACCTGGTGTCTCAAGTCTCAACGCACCATCAGTGTTCGCTTATCTCTCTCGTAGCCGCGACGACGGCACAAAGACCGCATCAGGTTTCTCAAGTGTCCGTAACGATGTAGGTACATCTGGCCAAAACGGCGGAACTGTACAATATATTAAAAATTATAATGTACAATGAATATTATTATAATTTAGAAGGATAATTTCTAAAAAAAAGTTCATTCAATTGTCAGGCAACCAGGGGCTGTGCAGTCAACAACAAAAATCATTATCTTCCATAAATAATTGATAATTCCATAACATTGAGTTCGTTCATTTTACTCCGATGGGGCGAATTTACAGGGCAGGCAAAAATGCCGGTAGCCCAGTGGTTGTACTTACAGTTTATTTTATATTTAAGTACTCGGAATTTTCACTGTGATATTTTGTCACTGCAAATTTCCGGCAGAATGTCCGGATCGGAGTAATGTGAAAGAGCTCGCACCGGTATCCCTGTCCACCGTTCGCCCGCTGCTTTGAAATTAGCAGCGTTGCGTGAAGAATATTTAATACTGAAACCAAACTTGGATGATGATGTGGGATCCGGTATAATGTTACACCTACGTTCGGGCACTATATAACGCAGTGATTACATACTCTTTGGGGCGCTGGTTACCGGGAAATTCGCCGGTTCGACGTAGTGACATAGAGTAAAGTAATTACTCACACAGAACAACTTATGTTCGTTGAACTATGTGCGAAAACAACATTCAAATTGTCTGTGGGAACGATAGAATAATATTTACGCGCCAAAAATGACAATAACACGCGCGGCGTTTGTACCTGTCAAATAATTATTCGTAATTCGTAATTTCGTATTCGTACTTCGTCACAAAGTACCATAATATATACGGTACTTCGTACTTAAACTGACTGAAAATTTTCGATTTTGTGCAGGTAGACAATTAGTGTGAAATGACACAATAACAAAAAAAATATTGCTCAAATTTCAGTGCTTAAGGATTCCTAAGGGTGAATACCCGATTTGTAATTTCCCTATGAAACGCCTTAGGATGGTCATGGAACTTTTAGAAGGCGACAAATTGGTCACCCTCTTTAGGAGCAAGAATTACGAAGAAATACAACGAATATTTGAATCTTTGAGTTTCGTTAATGGAAAAGAATCTGTTGTGGATCTAGAGAGGTTACTCGCTTTGTGTGCACATGATTTCAAACAGGATGTTAAGACAATCTTAAATATCATCACATTGATCTTGAAAAAAGTAAAGGTAAGTTCAACATTTAATAAACACAAATACAAAGTAACTATAGTAGTAGGTAATGAATGACAAGCTTGATAGCTTGAATAGGTGAAATATGTTATGGACTCACAGCATTTTGTTAGATTCATATTAAGGCCACCTTGTCAGTAATTTGGAAGAATTGCGACTCAAGACATTTGCAGCACTTATTGAACTCCATTAAGTAATAAAACATACCTACACCAGCAATACTGATATTTTAGAAACACCATTATAGATAGTAGCTATTGACAATATTCAACCCTTTGTCCAAAGACAAAATATCACTATAAATATAAACTTAGGAAAATAATATGTTATTGACACATCAATATTAACAATAAATTTATTTTTACCTGAGATCTAATACAAAATCACCATGAAGATTTTTATGTGACTAAACCTTAACTCTTATACTGTTGTTTTACAGGGACAAGGAGCACCTTTATCGCAAATAAATTTCACACAATCGGCTAAGGCAATTTTGGATTTCTTACAAACAACAGTTTTGACACATGTAGAGGGGTTAACATTAAAGTGTTTTAATATGTTACTCTTATATCCAGACGATACCTTGCTGGATCTGGAGGTATCACACAGAAAAGAGTTGATTGGTACATTTTATTTGTACTGTGAAAAAGGAATTTCACTTAAAATTAGACTGGTGGTATGTATACAATCAATTGACCAAATAATATTGAGTATTTAGGTATAAATATAATTTCAACCACAAAAATCAAAGTTAATGCAACTTTTAATAATTAGTTATTTATATTTTATTTGGTTTAAGGTTAAAGCCCGTCACACTCATAACTATAATATATATTAATATAAATTAAGGCTGAAGGATGAGAAGATGGAGGAGGCTTATACCCAGATGGGTTCCAAACTATAAAAATGAAATTTTATGTTGTACTAGGTTATAGTTATTGAAAAGAAAAGCTTATATATAGCTACGTTTGTGACAGGCTTTAGGATTCATATTTAATTTTTATTTTTTATCACTAATGTTTCTACTAATTTTTCAATCAATCCAAATCAATCCAAATTCAAGCAATCCAAATGTTTTGCTAAAGGTCTGTATATTTCCTGTATTTCTTTTTTTAGGTAATTGACGTTATACACAGGCTACTTAAACTATTGCCACCACAAGACAAGCAACTACTTGTTAAAAGTGGTATAGCAATATGGTTCTCTGGAGTGCTACCAACTGTTGTATCACATTTATCGCTAACAACAAACGATGAGGACTTAATGTCGTTGAAATGTTTGGAAGTGTTAGAGATTTTATGTGGAGAATTATCTAATGTGGATTATACTGAGAACAGTCACTGGAAAATAATATTAGAACGCATCTGTCAGGAGTAAGTCAATCTATGTTTATAATCTATGTTTTTACTAGCCGTTGCACGCGATTTCACTTGCAGTAACTTTATAAAATATAGCCTATGTTACTCGCTGATAATATAGCTTTCTATAGGTGAAAGAATTATTAAAATTGGTCCAGTAGTTTTTGAGTTTATTCATTACAAACATACAAATCTTCTCTCTTTATAATATTATATTGGTATAGATTGCCATGCAGAATTCAGTAACAGTTGAAAACTAAATATGGGAACAAACTCTGTTTTATTAATAAAATATTTTTTGTTATAAAATAATAAGAAATGATAAGCCCATCAATTGAGTGATTAAAGTGCTCATTGTAACACTGTCTCATGATTCCCGGGTTCGATTCTCGACTAGGCCAACTTTCGAATAGAACTTTTCATAGTTGGCTCTGGACGGGATTTGGCAGGGCAGGGCAAGTAGTGGCAGGGTACACTGCGTTTCGCAGTCATTTGAACAGCCCATCTGGCGGCAGTAACCACACCGTTATAGACTACACCATGAAGTAACAGCATGTGTGCTGTTACAGTGAGTGAGTAAGGGATACCAGAGCCCATTACCTATCCCTTCCTAGTTATCCTTAATCCTACTAAGCAGAGGGCTTGTAGCACTATAAACGACGGTTGCCAACTACCATCATGTTAACGGCCAGCCTGTCTAACATTCTTAACATAAAAAAAGAGCTCTAACTATTTTAATTATCCCTTTTTACGAATGCTTTTTATGCATTGTTTATGCTGTGTTATTTTGTTCTTATATTTGAAAATCCATCTCTTCAAGGTATACACAAGTTGTGATGAAACTTTTGGAGAATAAAATGGGATTCTGGAACAGACTTTGGGCCATATTTGTAAGAATGCTCAAAAATCAACTGATAGTTTACAAGAAAGATTGCAAAGCTCCCATCAATAGCTTACTGTCCATAATGGAACATGCGTTTAAAGGCAATTTTGTTACCCGATGCAAAGCCTATGAGTCTTGGAATGTCTTGATTGACGTTCTTCACACAACATCGATTGATCGTGACAAAGGATTAATGCTTTTATTGAAACCCTTGAAATCATACAACGCTAAATCACAAGAGGTCGCCGTAGCCAAACAAAACACTTGGTGGCACCTCATAACAACGTATCAGAGCAGACTCGAGAAATACAATAATGAAGTGATCAAACCTTTTTTGACATACAATTTTGGAAACGAGGAAACTCAACACGTGCCCGGCTTACTAGGGAATATTGTTAAAAAGCAGGGTGTTGAGATGTTTATCGAATTATTCGGACATTATACTTGTAAAGGTTGCGTTTCGGTGGAAAAATTGATTGGTAGATACGTGACTACGACATTACTGATAGAAGATTGGAATATGTTCTCACATTGTCTAATGGTTTGCACGAAAATATTTTTAAAAGATGGCACAGATATTACATTGGATCAAATGAAATGTCTATGGAGATCGTTCATTTCTGTAATCGCCGATTTGCCAGAGAATATGGTCAGTAAAGACATTGTTTGTGATTTATTAATGAAGACAAGACGATTAGTCGAGGTATGTATTTCTAAATTTGATCTATTTTTAACACCCAACGTAAAATCGGCGTGTTATAGGTTTGATGTGTGTATCTCTGTGGAATTATAGTACCCAAACGGATAGACCGATTTTGATTCTTTTTTTTTTGTTTGAAAGCAGACGTGATTGGGATCGTTCTTAGCTATAATTTTAATATTTTTTTTATATAGGATACCCATGAGCATATTTTAATGGGCAACACAAGCGATTTATATATAGATAACAATTAATTGATAAAATATAGTTTTGGTTTGGTAAACAGTTGGGTGAAAAATCACTAAGGCATTGAATGATTTGAAGACATTTATTTATATACGTAGATGATTTCTTTTTTTATGTAAAGATTTAAAGACATAAATAAAAGTGCACTGGAAAAAATACAGCTCATGTAAATTGATTATTTTTATTTGCAGGAAAACATTGAAAATCCTCAGAGTAGGATTAATCTATATTATTTAATGCTTGTGTTTCTGGAAGAAAACAATTTACTACAATCTCTTCTAAAGATCAAAGATATTTGCAGATCAAATGACGTCTTGTTTTCGATTATATTGAAGATTCTTCACAATAACGAGCAGCTGTTGTAAGTGCAACAACATTTTTTTTTTAAATTTGTATCTTTTTTTGTCAAAAGTATTCTGAAAAAAATTGTGAAGTTTGATATTTAAAAAAATTAAAAAAACTGGAATCTAAATTTAATAATGAATATGGTAAAATAACATCTCAATACTTAATTTTCAAACAAATTAATAAACTGTCTATAGAAATAAAAAATAGTCACACAAATAATTTTTAAAAAGTACATATTTTACACTTGTTAAATAATTAATTAAAACTTAAAATAATATTTAAAAAAATTAAAAATTGTAATTTCATTGATCTAGACAGGGCTCGTTTATGGTTTTATTTTTTTAAATTAATTTAAAAATAGTTCAAACCAATATTGTATTGGTATTTCACTACATTAATCATTGTCAAAAAAACTTTTTTTGTAAGTAAGTGTTTTATATTACTGAAGTAATCAAGCAATCGCTATTAGACTGTCGCGTTGTTAATTTATTTAGTTTTAAAATGATCAATCGTATTTTATTTCAGACTTGTTGAAGATTCTATGAGTAAATTGAAAATGTTCACCAATTTGATTGTGAATATATCAAGCGATTCTCTACAGTGGATACTTGAGAGGTTTTTATCGCAAAATAATACATTGGCCTTATGGTCGGCGCTCGTTGAAAGTGTACAGGAGTCCATCGCATTGAAATATGACTTTCAAAAAGTGCAATTCTTGCTACTTTGGCCTCTTAAAAACACTGTTTTATCCGCACAGGTATGTATAAAACGAGATTTACGAGACCTTCCGTGAATTTTGATAAAAAATAAAATACAAATTTAAACATTGATTAAATCTGGCTATTGGTTACAATTACTTTTTCGATTGTCTATATGGTTTTTACAATATGGTAAAGAGAAATTGAATTAAATAAAAAGAATGGTTATAATGTACAAAAAAACATTTTCGAGGGAAAAATATATTTATTGGGAAGCTTTACTATAAAAAAGATTCCGCGAAAAAATTTGAAGTTAACTTTAAGCTAATTTTATTCTATCATTTTATACTTTTTCAAAATTTTATGGAGTCGTTAGATTTCTTGTTTAAATTGTTAAAATAATAATAATCATGTTTATTTTTTTAGACGAAACATGCTCTTCTATGGAAGAAAATGTATGGGACTTGTACAAGTCAAAACAGGACCAAATTGGATAAACAAATCTGTGATATTTTGATTTCTAGAAAAGATCAAAGCGCATCCGTTTTTGTGCTGTATATATTGCTTTTTGTTTTGGAAAACACCTTGAATAATGACAATGGCAAGTATTTCAGTTAAAATATATATTTTATTGGTTTAAAAACAGTTTTCAACGCCATATTTTTCATGGCGTTTTTGACCTTTTGGTCGCGAACTTTAGTGTATTTGACACAAAATTTTGTTCAGATCACAAATACTAGTAGATTACATATAAGTAGAGTCGATGATTTTCCCTCTCTAAAATACTCGAATTTAACATTTTTTTAACCTACAGTATAAAGGAGCTTGTAATTCAGTTTTTGGTAGTAAATTATTGATTTCTCATTAAATTGGACAACATGTGATTAGAAAAGGCATACTGGAAATTATCTTTCAAAACAAAAATGGCTTTCAGACTCTGCCCAAGACCTCACTCATTGCAATCTTGGTGACAATAGTTTTATCTAATGTTCATTGTAAAAACAGTGAGATAATAATGATGTACCTAATAAGCAAAATTAACACATTCGATTTTATTTCACTTAAATTTTACGTACTTTCGTTCTTATCTATTAATAAATCGTGAAGTCTAGAATCAAAATAATCTTTATGTATTTTTTTTTTGTTTTGTTTGTAATGTGTTAATTTTGTTTTTATCAGCCATTTCAAAATATTACTTTGAACACTTATTTTTAAAGACATATTAGTAAGTGTTTGTATTAAAATGGGACATATATTTTCAATTGAGGCACCTTGGGTGAAGCTTTTTTATGTTTGATAGATATTTGATGATTCTTTAGTAATATGATGTTGTCCATAAATTTTCGTATGAATTAATTATGTAAAAGCGTAATAATTAAATTAAGTTATTAATATTTTTATATTGTATTGTTTACAGGTGATATAGGTGATACAATCGAAAGTGTATCCAAATTAGTACATAAAAGTATTACCACAGTTCAGTCTTATGACACTGTTAAAGAGATATTCCACATTATAATAGATGATCTTATTTTATTGTCGAGTTACTTGGTAGGAAATGAAAACGTCACAGCAACTGAACATCTTTTGGCTACTGTTAGAGATATTTTAAAAATGACTAACCACAAGATTGAAACAAATAGTGAATATGTAAGTAGAATTTTTATAAATCACTATAGCTCTTGCACGCTACTTCGTCCGCTCAACTTTATAAATAATTGCCTATTTTGCTCATTAATAATGTAGCTTCCTATGGGTGTAAGGATTTCTAAAATTGGTCCAATAGTTTTTGAGTTTATTCATTACAAACAAAAATACAAACATTTTCTGTTTATAATATTAGTATAGATTCGTTCTTTTGACTGCAACTAGGTGTAGTTTTAATGATATCCTTTTTTTTTTAGGTGCCACAAGTTGTAAGCGACCTCAAAAAGTTATTGGAATCACTGATAACCTTATTTAAAATTGATTCTTATTTAGTGCACAGATTATTAATACTTGATGAATTGTTAAATTGCTCATCTATGATAAATGATAGTACGTTGTTAGGTCACATTATGGCTATTATAATGAAATTTTCAACAAAATGTCAAGATGAGCCACACAAAGAGGAAATGAATAAAATTGAAACGGCTAAAATGAAAATTGAGATGATTTTGAACCAGAAAAATATCTCCGGTAACAGTGTACAAAGGATAACTAAAACTTGTACACCGAACATCAACAAAGAAAAGATAACTGCAACAAATATACAAAATAAAGAAGGATACGTGGTCATTAATAATAAATACAAATTTAATCCAAAAAAATTAACGGAAAATCAGAAAGAGAAGTTGCAAAGGAAACGGGAAGATATTCCTGCATTATACCAAGATTTGTCACAATCACAGGACAATGTTATGTTGGTTAAATGGCCTGCGGATTCGCAAGATACTTCGGTGACCAAGTCTTCTAGTAGATCAGTTGATGCCGATATCAGCTCTATGCTTAAAAACTTGCCTAATACTGAAGTCGTACCCAAAATAATGGAAAACATACTTTCGGAAGTTAAAGGGGATACTCCCAATGAACAAAAGCTTTGTTTAGACACAAATCCTACATGTGAATCCAAGAAAAGCAATAGGCTTCCTTTAAAAGATAGAGTTTTCAAGAATGTGAGGAATTTAATTGAAAAGTCCAAATCACACAATCCAACTGAAGATGTCATTAATCAGACGATTAATGAAAGTGTGCCAAAAACTCCCGAGAATCTAAAGAAACAGATGCTCATCAACTCTGCACCACCAAAAATATGCTCGGACAGGCCAAGCCGTATAAAAAAAATGCCGAAGAAATTTGAAAATACAAAATTGTTGGATTTAAAAAAGAAACGAAGAGATTCAGTGTTGCCACTAATCGAAAATTTTTCGCAAGATTTACAATGTGTTGAAGAATCAGCTGTTCAAAATAATATATCAGTAAAAATTGATGTTCAGTCCGATAAAGCACCAACAAATAATAGAAAGAGTGAAATAGTAGACAAAGATAAGCATATCTCTAAGAAACGAAGACATTCAGTATTGCTACTAACCGAAAGTTGTTTGCAAGATTCACAATGTGTTAAAGAACCAGTTGTACAAAATAATATATCAGTTACAATTGATGCTCAGGTTGATAAAGCACCCACATTTAATAGAGACAGTGAAATAGTAGAAAAAGATAGGCACATTTCAAAGAAACGAAGAAATTCAGTATTGCCACTAACCGAAAATTTGCAAGATTTACAATGTGTTGGAGAACCAGCTATACAAAATAATATATCAGTAACAATTGACGCTCAGACTGATAAAGCACCCACAAATAATAGTGACACTGAAATAGTAAAAAAAGAGCACATCTTAAAGATAATTACCGAAGTAATGCCAACGAATAATGAAATTCTTGCAGAACAAGTTGTCATAAACGATGCTGATGAAAGATCTAAAGAAAATTCAAATTGCTTACTAGACGCCAACAATAAAAATGCAGATGGCAGTGTGCATTCGGATGTACTAATACTAAACGACATTGATAGTCAAGATAATAGCCAAAAACGTAATAAAATGAGAAGATCAACTAAATCACGATTGCAATGTGAACTTGCAATAGATACAATCGAGGGACGCGAATTGATGAAATCCCTTGTGAGCAATGTACTGGAAACTGATGTTCCAATAAAAACTAGGAGTCAACGCAAATTGAACTGGAATAATAACAATACTCCTAAGACGTCGAAGAAGAAAAAGGAAATATCGAATTCAAAAAATAAGTACAAACCTATAGGTATGCACAATTATTTTAATATTTTTTTTTAGGACAAACAGTAAAATAAAAAAGCGTAATAGAAACTTCTCTTCCTTTTATTGCACTTCTTGTAGAATTTTTTTCTCATGAACATTTTTAATTGGTTTCAGATGAAATTTCAACAGAAGACGTTATCGAAAGCTCTCAAGATTCCACGTCAACGACAGTATCGATACGATGCACTAAAACAAAGCCGAAATCTAATGACGTTGTAAGTCTTACCAAATTGGAACACACGGATTTCAATGAAACACAAATTTTATCGTCTGACTCTGAAACTGATTCGTCAGTGATCCGTTTGAACGACAAAAAAGAAATAAGCGAGGACGATATTGAACTGTCGAGAAATAAAACTGCAGTACAAGATACGACAATTGACAAATTGACAGAGGAAATGGACACTGAACCGGTTGAAAGTGAAGTTCAATGCATCAATGAAGTTGAAACAGACTCTCAAAGTTTGGCCGAAGTCGATACCGAACCGATTGATTCAGAAACAATAGCACAACTAAATAAGAAGACACACGAACGAACAGAAAAACAGAACAAAACAGAGGTCACAGAAGACGATTCCGATAAAGTAAACGGCGAAAGAAATGTAAGCCTCACCGACACGTCGAAATCAATATTAGAACCGTTTGCGACCGAAGTATATTCCCCCACAAAAGACGAAGAAACGAGAATGAAAGAGTTCTTGAATAATACTATTGAAATATCGCCCATTAAAACGATGAGCCCTATAAAGGAGGCTACACCGTCGCCGACAAATAGAAAAGATTATGTAGTTGTAAAGCTTGCAACTCCAGTACAGAATAATGGCGAACCATTTGAGAAAGACGAGTCTCCGGAGATATTTACAGAGGAGAAAATCTCTCCGGAACATGGAGATTTATCGCCAACGAGGCAAGCTGGTGTAATTAAAAAGATTCCATTCTCGTTAAGGAAAAACCAAGGAAACAAATGCGGTCGTGGTGCTCAAATGTTAGGTCTTTGTGCGAACGATAAGCAGAAAGAGAATAAGGGTTCAGACAATGCACATCAAACGAAAAAACAGAGTTCGGAAGAAAATATGATGAACAATATGAACATTTCACACTCAATCGGAGAAGATACAGTCCATGTCAAGGAACATTTCTTGTTGTTGAAAAGAAGTTTACCATCAGCTGACTCCAGTCCGTCAGTGCCTATTTTAAAAAGGAGAATAACAGATGTCGAAGACGCTGTTTCACCCGCCACCAAGGTAACAATTTGCTTCTGTACTTACTCTGAAAATTATATTATGTCTTTAAATATCAGGTGATATATATGTCAAGATTTTTGCCAGTAAAGATCGTGAAGAAAGACATTGTTATAGGAGGACGTTCTAAATTTTAAGCTATTTGCGATAGTGTCACCATTGATTTACTGTCTGCTTGTCGTATGAGTGAAGCTAATTCTTCACTCTGCAATCCTTATCACCGTTAGTTTAATTATACGTGCTAAGGCGAAGAAGAAAGCTTTTAAATGTTTATTTACTTATTTTTTTTTATAATATAGTATTGTACTATTTCGCGTGGGTATCATACAGAGTGGATGTGGGTTGAAATTTTTTTCGCAATCATATGGGTTAATATAGTAAATTTTCGCTTACGCCATTTCAAATTAAATGCATTTCTAGAGTAATCGAGAATAATACGTTTTTGAGCCATTCCGTTTCGATAATCTCATTTCACCTTCTTTCAAAAATCTAGTCTTTGGCCGTCAATTTCATAATAAAGTAGCATCCAAATTACCGACTTTAGCCATGGTTTTTCCAAAAGCTTTCTTTCATACTAACCTATCTGATAAATAACAAATAAAAAAAAATTGCAAAATCGGTCGTGCCGTTCTTAAGTGATGCTCCGTCATACATGTGGCAATTGATTTTTGGCAATATAGATTGGAATAGTCAAATTGTCTTTTTTTACTTCATTCTAAGTGGTGACAAAAACCATCTAACATACAGTTAATCTTTCAAAAAATAAACTTTTACTTATAAATCACATTTTATTTTCAGCGGAAAAGAGTAAGTTTCCCAGATCCACCTGTCTCGACAAGCGTAGCCGTGGAAAAGTACATAGAGCCGCATGGCTTAATGTCTCCCAAGAATTCCCATCAGAAATTTATGGAAAGACGGCAAAAATGTAAATCTAATAATAATAAATCTAGAAAGAAATTAGAAAACACCTTTAAACTGAACGAGGAATTAGTCCAGGTCTGTAGCGTTTTCTCACAGACGCCCAACGCTAATGAAGTGGAGATGAGTCCCCTCGAACAAACTCCAGTGGCAGAAATTTTTACGACTTCTGAACTGGACAATACTGAACCAATATGCAAGGAACTAATAAACTGCACTGATTCAATTGAAAATATAGCATCACAATTATCGTCGGCTTCGATGGGACCGCTACTTATTAAAGAGTTGGAAGGAAAAGTCGATACCGTAGGAGATTTAGCTAAAATGACTGAGCTCGAAATAAACAGACTCTGCATAAGAACACCTAAAGTGCAAGTAGCAAAGAGAGTTTTGGCCGATTATGCCAAAAGAAAGACTCACATAAAGACTCAAGATATTGCTGTTGAAACAGAAAAATTAGAAATGATAGACGTTGATTTACAAACGGATTCACCAAAGCCAATACAAACTGTGGAGTTAGGCGCACAGACAGAGTATCCCATTGGGACAATGGAGGAGATGATCGCCTTACACATGCAGGTAGTTTTTGGTTTATTATTTAGGTTTCACAAGATCGCCACAAGCATTAGATAGCTAATGCTTTAATTAGCTAAGTCAAAACTTAGCTTCACATGGTTTTAACTTTCCGCTTCAAAAATTGGAAAGATTAGTAGCATGCCTTGTACGATTTTGAAACCTTAATTAAATGGGACATTTTTTTAAATAACTTTCCAAGGGGGTATAGTAATTTTTTTTAAAGACGGAAGTGTCAAAGTTGACTGAAAAAAGATTTTTAAGTATGGCTCAATTATTATTATTTTTTATACAAAACTTACCGAACTAATTATTGAATCTATGACTGCAATCAAAAAGCATGATTATTTAGGATTACAAAAAAAACTGCGCAATTTGAAAATTTGTAATGACACAATATTCGAAAATGATGTCCTGGGTGTCGATTTTCCCCATTTTCAAATACATCTCTTTTATTTGTTAACCAAGTGATTATTTTTTGTATATACATATATAAAATAAAAATAAAATAAAAATCTTTCTCGTTCATGTGAAAACAGAATTTGACACACATACTTTTTTTGCACACAGAAAGGTGACCTCGTTGACAAGCTCAGTGAAAACGTCAACGTATCTTCCGTTATGCTTCTAGAGGTGTTATTAAAGAGGGCGGGTATATGGGAAAATGATACCGAACCGTTGACTGCGAATCATTCCATATTATCGTTGTCCGGACAACTTGGCAAGCTCATCAGTAAGTTGCCTGAACTGATAAATTCACCGAATCGTTCTAGCCGGGACGAATCATCGTGAAAACTTTATTATTTAAGAGACAAAACGTATGAAATCTAGTCTGTCTAGTTAGTTATGATATAATTAGTTGAATTTATAGTTATTTATTTAAATAACATAATGCGACTGAGAATGATCTATAGACATTAGTGGGTAAAGTAAACACGGACAGAAAGTGTGATAAACTATGTCGCAAAGGTCAACGAACGAGGCATAAAAGTGAAAAAATCTTTTAAGACGTGAATTATTTTATAATATTTCAAGTTGTCAAGTCAATTATTTTATTGAATTCAGTTGTTAAACGTGTAAATAAGAAGAAAAACATTGTCTACTGAAATCGGAAAACTTATGTTTTCTTACAGTTTTCTTTACGTGAAAATCACTACAGCCCCCTCGCATGCTACGTCGGTTGACTTTTCCGACAGACTAAGAGACGAAGTGATCGTGCGGCCAGTAGTTGTCTTTTTCCACAATTTTAATTGATTCTCTACAGGAGAGGAAAGAGATAGAGATATTGGCCGCACGATCGCTTTCTCTCTTTCTAGAGAGGTGAATACTCAGTATATTCTACGAATGAGTGATCTGAATGTCTTTATTTGAATGTCTATGAAATGATCTGACGTTTCATATTTTACGTATCATATATACGACTCACTCTCATATTTTAGTATACTGCGTTTTTTAATTCGAAGGAGTAATTTAACGTTTCCTGGGTTGCAGGTTTTTGACCATACAAAAATGTCATCTAATCGAACTTGTTAAAAAACCGTAATCAATGCTTTGTAGAACATTAATTAGTTTAGAATTAATATTAATTATTATTTAAATTTTTAAATTATATTTTTTGCAAAGTCCGTATATATATATAGTATATGTCGCAATTCTTTTCGATTATTATAATTTTTATGATGAGAATATTTTCATAGGTGACATAAAATTATCACAAAACAATAGCTATGTAATGCATTATACTATTTATTTATTTGACTTCACATATAAACTGTGAATTGTTTTTTTATTCATTCCAAACCGACTTGGTCATTAGTAATCCTGCTTTAAACTAATATTAACCTTAAAATAACAATAATACGAATGTTAAATCAACAAAACAAGATCAAAAATATTTTTACCGTGAAATATTATAACTATTTAAGTAAAACCGATATTAGTACAGCACTACGGAAAAAACGCTGGTAACATTATTTTAAACTTTGACATTAGGACCTGTCAAATTACTCCTTCGAATTAAAAAACGCAGTATAAGTTATGAACAATTAATTCTCTATGCAAAATTTACTAATTTTAGTTTTTGACCCATTTTGAAAATTACAGAGCTCAATTACTTGAGCGAATCTTAAATAAAGAACTGCGTTCGGTTATTTAGTTGTCGTTTTTGAATTAAATTTTGTATGTTTCCCATGTTGTGCCAAAGTGATGTGGCAATTCTAAAAAACTCATTTCTAAGAAGGTTTATCTCCTCTTTACTGCAACCTAACGTCTTTTGTACATACTTTTTTATTAAGAGGCATTTTTTTAAAATATTTTTTTTTACAAGAAAACTATTCTTATACAATATTTATATTATCAAATCACACGATGGATAGACCTTTCATCCATTCGATACGACATTTGGTCCCACCGACAATGATGACCGTGAGTGACTCTTGAATAGAATGAGCTGTAATCATTATTTTGTCACCCACGACTGTGTTTTTTTTTAAATGTTAAAGTCGGCAGACAAGCTGACGGTCCACTAGATGGTAGGTGGCTACCGTCGCCTATAACACAAGCAAAACGCCACAGGTATAGCGAGTAGTTTTGCCAAAGCGCGACATTCGTCTTGTAAAATATTTCCTGTATGTTCTATGTTCCTATAAGTTCTCTGTAAATTTTAAGTTAATTTTACATTGACTGATAAGTTTTTTTTTCCTTGTTTAGTAATTAAATGAGAAATAATTTTAAGATAAGTAATACTTTGTAAAACACGAAGTATAGTTTTATTATAAGTGATTTAGATACATACACAATTAGTGACTGTAGTTATATATATAGTTAAGTATTTAATTTTTTTGCATTATGTTACTGTAATATTTATTTTTAATAAAGTTTGAATTTAAGCCAACTTTGTTTTCTTTTCGTTTCTTACTTAATGATTATCATTCGTTAGTGAGACAACGTTAGATTGTTAAAAATAGAATTTAATAATTATTACAACAAACAAAATAAAATGAAAGTCCACAAGTATTTTAATTATTTATTATTAAAACAAGTACCTATTTACAATATTCAGTCATAGTTGAAAGTATTAAAAATCACATGAAACATTTTATTTGTTTACACGATTATATGACCAATGACAATAATAGAGGAAATGATAATTCTTAATCTCACGTTCTGCACTAGTAAAAAGCTACGCGGTCGTCACGTGACAACGTGTCGTGACTAAATTAGTTGTATTACCTTCGTCAATTAATAATAATCAACAATTATATGTCGGAATTTCAAGTTCTGTTAATTACTATAATTAGATATTAAATATTCCTAAGTGGTGCCGTCAAAGATTTTAACAATGTTCTTCATGGCACCTAAATTTCTTAATGCTTCAAAGTGCTTATACTCAGAGATATATTCAAAGTTACAATACATAATCAATGAATTTCATGATCGCTAAATTGTCGGTTATCAGTCGTTAGATGTCTTGGTACAGGGTACTGGGGCGAGAACGATCGTAAATGTCAATGTCAAGTACTCCGACTGGACACATTATGTCTGTAGTAGTACATTGCTGGCTCGATCAATTTTATTAGAAAATAATAGTAATTTTTTTTTCATTTTAATTAATTGAAACCATTTGGAATTAATTACTGATTCGTTACAGGGTCTATATTTTAATTTATTGCTCTTATTACAGGCCCCCCTATTTGGAGCCTTTTTAATGATATGTCAGTGTTAAAGTTGACATCAAAATAAGAACTATATATGTACATATATTCTTATTTAAATGTATTCTTTTATCGTCTTGGTCTACGCTCTTAAAACATAACTAGGTATTATAGTACCAACTACAATAGCACGTACAACGTTTGTATTAGAACAATGTTATCTAGCAAAACATTTTAGGGGGTACGATAAAAATATCTTTTTGCTTTTAAAATAATTTTAAGACGTCCACACACAAGGTGGACAGACGATCTGATCTGATATGATAAGGGTTGCGGGTCGACAGTGGATCCAGGCTGTTTCTGACCAGTGGCATTAGAAAAATATGGAGGGAGGCCTATGTACAGTAGTGGACGTCCTGGGGCTGAAGTAATTATACAAATACCTATTGCAAAATACATCATTATTTATTCTAGGTACGTCCTTTTTCATTGCAGTAGCAAATTGAACGTGTTAAAAATCTTAGGATGATTCTCTTTCTCTTAAGAAATAGTAGATATACATTTTACATAACACACAGAGTAAAAAATGGTCATTACACGCAAATCACAACAATAAATTTATCTAGGTATATAGGTACCTATTCGAAAAGACATGAAATGGCAGCAGCAGAATAGCCAACTATTATTTACAAAGTTTATATCTAGGTAGTTTTAAACATGTAATATTAAAGCTTTTATAAATAGAACTAAATTAGGTATTTAAATATGTTATAGATACCTATGTACAAAATTCATAAAACTACTTTTACCCATCCCGATATTAGGTAATACACAATCTTATCAAATGCTCTCGCCTTAATGTTGAATGAACATATCCTATAGGTAAAAAAACTGTTACTCTTCTTCATACTTAGTATCCTATTTGTCAATAGAATGATCATACTAAATTTACTTACAAAATACGAATTTAGGAACAAATTAAACAAATGATTTTGTATTACATCCACATTTCAATACAATTATCAGTACCCATTTAAAGGTTTTTATTTATTTATATTTAGAGCTGGTTTTCCAACTAAAAACACGCTTAAAATGTTCCTTAAAATTTAATAAATCGAAATAAGATATTTTTTATACTTATGTAACACTTGTAAAAGATTATAGTGCTTGCATTTTATGAGTCACAAAGAAACCTGTCATAGAGTAAATTCAACCACGCGTACTTAGGTAATAATTCTAAAAAATATGATCATAAATCAAACGCATCGGTGAATGCAAGAACTATAAAAAAACATTACCTAATTACTTCAATAAAGTTACATAAGTATATTTTATTAAAAAAAATTATTATGAATATGTACGATCTCACTAATTGTACCTAAATATTAAATACAATTCAATTTCCTATGTGCATCAATAAATCTGGCAACACTGTTAAACTAAACTGACGTTAAATACGCAGCTTATAAAACTAAAAAAAAACCCTTTGGTCCTTACGTTGAGCACGAGATTTAGGTTACTTATTATGTGTATCTAACTAATGTTTTAACATTACACACTGTCAAGGAAAACGCATTTCGGCCACATAGTCTAAATGTTCGAGGTTGTGATGTGAGTTTGAGCGTCTGGGACCACGCGGTCGGTGTAGGTTATGGTGCGAATGAGCTCTCATCACCCTATACGTGCCTTCACGGCGGGGGCCAGCATCGCTGGTTTTCCGCGCACCTCTTAACCAATCATCGTCTCTTGAGCTGACAGTGTTTTTCCGATGATTATCGAACACTCGACGATTTTCCTCGCACCTGCGTCGTTGCCATGCACGGTCCAAATCGTGTCCATATAAGTCCAACTCACCGGACGGCTGAAACTGGCTTGAACTCTGGCAGTAACCAGATCTCCAGCCGTCTTCATACTTTTTTCTTCCGCTGTCCTCCTCGGCCATCTGACGCCGCTGGGATTGATTGGAACTGCTCTCACTAGTGTCTTCGCCAGATGTTCCTATTCCGAGGTCCTTATCATCGCCGTAAATCTTGTACACCCCGTTCGGGTTCAAATTCTTTCCATTGAATATTTGGTCGTTCAACACCAACTGCGGATGAGGGATGCAGTACGGGTGCGGATAGCATTTCTCTATTTTGGACATTTTCATATCGTCCTGTTTCTTCGAACACGAGCCCGGACCAAATAGCGAGAGTAAAACGGGCAACAAAAACAGACCATGCATGGCTCCGAAAAATATCACCATGAACACCATTTTAAAGAACACACTGAAAATGTAGCTGTCGGCGAGCAGTAACGCCACGACTCCGAGTATTGTGCTGAAAGATCCCTGGACTATTGGCAGTCCTAAGGAGTAAAGGCATTCGCTAACTCTCTCGTTGGGAGATTTCGCTTTCGACGCCATGTAAGCGTAGCAAATGTGAGCGGTGAAATCGACAGAGAAACCGATGCACATTATTAAGTTTATCATCGAGATCGAGTCGAGATTTATATCCCAAAGCGCCATGTAGCCGACGACACCTGCCTCTATTGATATTATACTGAAAGCCACCCAAAGAGAGCAGAGAATGTTTGGAATGAATATAAACGAAGTGATCATCATCATCAAAGCACCGTAGCAGAGATTTTGGATTGACGTTGGTCGCACTAGTTCAAACTGAAACAAAAGAAAAATAATTTGTTATGCGCAAAAGTATGGTACCCTTAACTTAATCCTATACAATGGACAATCACTGCTATATATTAATATCTAGTTGCTAATTGGCGATTAATATTAATTAACTTAATAACATTAACTAGCATAATAAGAATGTTCACAATAAGACAATCGCACCCACCTGATCGAAAAAGACAAAGTACGGATGAAACACGGAAACGTTGAGAGGCGACTCTGCGACGATGTCCCTCAGAACTTTCACCATTTCCTTCTCGTGATTCGTACCGCTTATGTTGATCGCTTGTATCAAGAATCTTGATGCGATGATTTCGTCACCGGCTTCATTGAACTTCACATCTAGTGAGAACGGATTCGCGGGGAAAAGCCACAACTGAAAATTTACAATATTAATTTAAAGTTTTCTATTGCGCTTATCTATAACGTATATTTGTCCGAGATTTATTATTAGAAATATTCTTTAAACCAGGGCAGGCACTAGGTAATCAGTAGTGCCGTCGAACATACAGAAATTTAATATACTTAAAAAGCGGAATAAATAATAATTGATAACAAAAGAATATTGGGAATGGACTCTAGCATTCCCTACATGCACCGAAACAATAAGAGAGTGGAAATGAACTCTCGCATAAACAGGTACCATTTTGAATTGGGAGTAAGGTATACGTAAATTTCACATGAAACAAATTGTGATAGAAAGGTTATAAAGGACTTCTTGGTGGCCTCAAATTGTATTGCTGGAAAACACCTCATATGTAGGAAGATGTTTTCTATACTAATATTATAAAGAGGAAATATTTGATTGTTTGCATTGAATAGGCCCCGAAACTAAGGGACCGATTTGAACAAAATTTGCACTGTTGGGAAGCTATATTATTTATCATCGAGTAACATTGGCTATATTTTATAAATAAACCTTAATAGCTCACCTCCTTCAGATTTTTAATAAAATCTAGTTCATTATCGATCGTAACATTCAAATAGTCGTTGTTTCTCGATACGTAATTAACAAATGTTCGTAGCCATGACTCTGTGTACAAGGAGTTCGAAATGTAGGATGTATTTTCCAGTTTTTGAGTCAAAATTTCGACCTCGTCTTGAGTTTTTGGATCAGAATAGTTATAATTTCCACTTATCACGACCTGAAACGTAAAAAAATAAAACAATAAATTATTGACTTTTTTTTTCAAATAAAAAAGAAAATATTATAAAAGAGTAAAAGTCTAACTACTGAGAAAAACGTGGGACAAAAATTAATAATCTCTATTAGTTAGCTCAATATTGTAAAACCTATCGCGTATTTTATATCATATGCTCTATCAGACTGTATCTCGTATGACCATAAATTCTATTACAAAGAACATTTTTTTAATAGTATTGAAAATTATTTTTTATTAATAATTGTTAATAGTGATTTTAAAAAAATGAAGTTAATTTAAAGTATACTTTATTGGCTTAAATGTACTGGAAAAATAGGCCATGAATTTTTTTTCAATGTAGGTGTACAGTCAGGGTAAAAAAAGGTTCAAGGTTAAAAAACGTTCAAATTGACATATATGCTTCCACAAGGGCAATTATCAGTCCTACCGAAACTTCATTTCAAAAGTCTGTCAGTTGCCCGATTACTGCTTTAGTTTTAAAAGGTACTAAGAGTCTACGACTTGATAAAGGAATGAATTTGAAAACAGACGAAGGTTTTCGTACCCCGACTGTACGTACATACCTGTATCCTATAAGGGAATTCTCTGTAGTATAGATCTTCACGATCGAAGAACTCTACAGAGTACGAATCGACCTTTGACAACTTCCTTCTCTCTAGGCCTTCTTTGAGATTTGTCACGCCGTACCCCGCACCGGCCAGATACAGTAAAAAAACAACTATTATCACAACTTTTACTAAGCTGTTGTTCAAAATATTGGCCATTGTGTCACGAAAAAATGCCATAATGCAATGCTCCTTGTTGTCTAAGGGGTTGTTGGGGTCAGCCTTATCTACACCGCCGCTGCAAAATATCCGGTACAACCAGGATTTCTTCTCTGAAAAATAAAATTAACAATTTAATGAATTGAACAATACATTAAGCTCGTATAACTACCGCTTTGCCACAAATATGTCTGCGTGCAATTAAAGAAACAACATTTTAAAAAGTTTTTTACTACTTAGCTGGTGCCGCGACTTCGTCTACATTGAAAAATGAAAAATATAACATCTAATAAAATACGAGATTTTTGCGTTTTTGAGGAGCAAACATTCAAACTAACAAACTTTAGCATTTATAATATGTATATTTATTATTAATGATGAATTTATAATGATGAGGATTAATTTATTAAATTTATTGGAGTTAAGAATTCAGTGTTCATATATTAAATCGCACACTCTTGTCAGAGTGGTCGTGGTCGGGCGGATGATGTAGGGGAAAGTCGGGTAGCCCCGGACACTTGGATGGATTGCAAATAAAAGTACAATAGATATGTTTTAATATATTTATTTCTATCAATAAATCAAACCAGGAACTTCTTTAACCGTATTAATTTGAAATTAGAAATCACGATATTTTTTTAAAGAAAATATAACAAAAATACTAAGACCCTAATTTTTTGGCAATACAAATTGTGTCGGGTAGCCCCGGACATAGATATCAGTGGTGACCTAAATGTTTTTTTGCCTTACAAACATCACAATAATAATGAGTATCTGAAGCATCTATATAAACGCAAGCCTCATGAGCCCAGTCTTTGCATTTATGGCACTGAATCCAGTCTTCTTCAAAAGATTCTCCACAGATGATGCATTCGGTGTCTTTTCCTCGATCTTTTTCTGTAAAACTATGCATATTTTTCTTAGTCTTTAGCGTCTTCTTGGCCCCCAACGTCTTCTTGGCACCTTTACCTCTTTGTTTTTTCGCGGTAATGCTTTTATTTCCTTTCTGTCTATCCTCTAAATCTTTTTTATATGGAGAAGATGTTAAAATCTCGCTCTTCTGAGTCTTTCGAGCCCGCCTTACTAGACGTTTCTTTGATGCATCAGGAAGTGGAGATAGCTGATTTAATAAATCTTTTGTGCTAGTTGAAGACTCTGGTGCTGTTGAAGGCAAAGCACGACTGGTAGAAGGCACTGGCGACGAATAAAAGGCTGCTGAACAGTGATTGGGAGATTGACAACTAGTGTAGGCCACTGGTGACGAAGAACGTGCTTCTATAGGCTGATTGAGAATCTCAGGTGATGCACGACTAGTGGAGGGCACTGGTGATGACGAACGTGCTTCTGGAAGCTGGTTGGGAATCGCAGGCAATGCACGGCTAGTGGAGGGCACTGGTGATGAAGAACGTGCTTCTGGAAGCTGACTGGGAATCGCAGGTAATGCACGGCTAGTGGAGAGCACTGGTGATGAAGAACTTGCTTCCGAAAGCTGATTGGCAATCGCGGGCAATGCATGACTAGTGGAGGGCACTGATGATGAATAAAAGGGCACTGATGTTTGATTGCAACCTTCATGCGCAACGTTTGTCATCAATGACGGTAAAAAATCAATCTCAGTGAAGATTTCCGGGTTGAAAGGAAAAATTCCTGTGCATTTAAACCCGTTTTGTGCTATGTCAAGCCTAGCTGCTTTGCCGAAAGCTTCGTTAACAAGTGCAGCTATGTCATAGTCGGTGCTTCTCGCCGCAGGATTTCTTCTCATCCATGATGAACATGCAGTAGCATATGCAGCCTTAAAAGGCTTAAAAAATGTCCTGTCCAACGGCTGCAACTTATGTGTTGTATGCGGTGGCGTGCTCAGCATATGGATGTGATGTTTGCGTGCATATTCTATAACTGCTAGCTCTTTGTGACTCGCATGCCCATCCAAAATTAAGAGAACAGGATTCGTTTCTGTTGGTTGAACATGCTGCTTAAAATGCTGCAACCATTGTAAGAACACGTCGCCGTTCATCCACCCACTCTCATGGGGAACAGCAACACTTTCTGCTGGAGCACCTATCATCAAGCGACCGTTCTTGTCCATTTTTTTCCGAGGGAAAATGAAAAGGGGGGGTATAAAATGACCAGTGATGTTCATTGCAAAAGTCAGTGTGACATTCCGACCTCTTTCCGCAGATGTCAATTTGCCCACTTGTTTTTTTCCTTTTGTCGACATGACTTTATCGTTTTTTTGCACATTTGATACCCCTGTTTCATCGGCATTATAAATTCGAGAAGGAGGGAATTTATATTTCTCTTGAAGGTGATTAAGCTGATGAAAGAAACGGTCTACTTGTGGTTTATTGAAACCAACAGCCCGTGCAATGCTGGTCGATTCGGCAGTTCTTAATGCGATATCCGGATGTTCTTTTATAAAGCTGTAATAAAAGTCCTTTCCTGCCTTTCCCTTATCTTTATTGAATCTGTGAGGGATTTTGAGACGTTCTGCTAGATCAAATGCTAATTTCAAAAACTCTTTCCTGCTAAATGGCATCAAACGGTCGTCTTGGTCTTTAACATGATCATAAAGTTCTTTAGAAAAGTTTGCAGAAAAAGTGGATTCAAATCGTCCCAACTTCGGTTTGAAAGCAACCTCATTGCCACTTCTCAAAACTTTCAGGCGATCATGAAGTGTGCTTCTCGGTACATCATACCTGTCTACAGCTTCTCTCAGGGATAGCTTGCCCTCCATTACCGATTTAACAGCTTCTTTCATGTTGCTTTCGTCCCAATTTCCTCTATTAGTGGATCTTTCCTTAAATTTCGGCATATTTCGAGACTTCTGTAAAGATAGACATACCATCTTAAAATACTTGCTTTATATAAGCAAATTTAAACATCAAAAATTGTTCGTTAGATAAATAATGAGAAATTTAAAACTTAAAAATATGTCCGGGGCTACCCGACAAAATCGTGTCCGGGAGTACCCGATCGCTCTCCTGCGATATTTTAAGGCACAGTTATCAAATTGTATAGAAAATGTTAAAAATACTATTACGAACTACAAATATACTAAATTTGCTACAATTTTAAACAATTAATAGTTAAGAACACTTACCTTTTCTGCCTGATAACCTAAAACGAAGTTTGAGAGGCGCGACGAATTTTTTTTAGCGGGAACAAAAGACTCGATAACACCTAACTCGCTCGGTGGTCCCGCCGTGACTAAATTGCATTTGTTTATACTCTAGAGAGCACACATAACAAATAAAGTTTTACCTACGCAACGTCCTTGGTTTATGAGTAATTGAAACGTCCGGGGTTACCCGCCGTCCGGGGCTACCCGACTTTCCCCTACACGGAGGATGGTCGTGTTCGCCCTGCGCCCGTGCGATGCTTCTCCACTTTTTCCTATTACTTTATTCAGTGTTTACTCTATTCCATTCCATGTACAGTTTTGTACTTAAAAAGTTAAGAAAGAAAAAATTCAATGAGTTTATAACTTATTTCACCTTTTCTCGCCCTGGATTCTGGTAGAACTTTAAGCCAGGTGATGGTGTGCCTGTTTTGTTTTTCACGATAACCCGATATTGCTACGCATCCAGAGAAAAAAGTCAAATGCCATACAAAAGTAAAACATACTGCCAGCCCTGAAAAAATAAGAATGCACATTGCACAATAGTTTTTTTATAAAGTTGTTTTCCGAAATTATTTTCTAATATAACAAAAATATTAAATCATTAGTAGGTAAGGATAATTTGGATTGGATATTTGGATCAAGATAGCGTTGATAATTTCGTTTTAATGATGGACACTTATCCGGAATTGACATCCGGAGCTTATAAATTGTGACAATTTTTTATTCGTTCGTTGTGTATGCGATAAATTTCGAGATGAATTACTCATGGCTACTTAAAACTATTTTTTTTTTGTTAAAATTGTCACCTAAAAAGTTATATTTTAATTAGTCCTCATAATTTATTATGAATACTACCGTTTCGGAACAATATTGTGGTACAAAACTCAGCATAATTAAAGTTTCTTAAAGTAACTGAAATATTACCTGAATACATGCAGAATATCTGAACCGAAGGGAACGGAGAGAATATGCCAATAAAGAACGAGAGCATGTCGGTGACCGATGTGATTGTTATTGAAACTGCCGCTTCCGAGAGCATAATTGCCATTCGTTCTGGCACCGGCAACGACGGAGAGGTGCGACGCCAAGCCGCTAACATAACGAACGTGTCGTCAATACCAATACCTAACAAAAGAATATTTACAGTAAATATAACAAGTATTTAAAAAAAGGTTGTTTAAGTCACCCAAATGTATGCACTTAAATAAATATATTTAAGTACTTATATTATGCAGTTAGGTACATACATTTTAATTACAAGTATATGTAATCATTTCACATAGATTTAAAAAATCGTTTGATTGAACTCTTTTATAAACGTTATAGCGTTTGGAAAGCTGCGCGGGCAGCGTTCTCTCGTACAAACATCGTTGAGCTTATTTTAAAGAAAAATGTATGTATCTGATATCTGAGATTTAAATTAACAAACATTATATATTATAAATATATAATGTTTGTTAATTTAAAATGTCAAAGAAATATACTCGAGCCATATTACAAATTGAAGAAGAGATTACATACATACTACAACTGTATTACAGGAAATCCCCAAGAAATGGCACTAAAATAATTATTTAATTACATTATGTAGTGTTTATGAATTAAGTTTTGGATGTATTTACAGAGAACGGGAAAGTAGAGTATTATGCATAAGATGGCGTATTAAAAAGAATAAACAAATGAAAAAAATATATAGGTAATTCAGGATTTGCTCCAACGATTGAATTTGTAAGATAAAGATAATAAAGAACATTTACCTATCATCAAAAAGGGTGCTGCTAAATTGATTCCAATGAATGATATTCCCAAATACATAGCGAAACCAAATGCGGCTGCGGTAGCCATGACCGCTGAAATATTTCCCAATAAACCTAGGAACGGTTTGGAACGGACCCAGTCGCCCATCATGCAGGTTACGACGGAGAATATTCCCATGAGTATGAATGTTGAACTAAAAAAAGGGATAACAGTTCTGGTGTTCTTCTCCAGCTCATGGTCAAGTGTTCGCGAAGCGAATCGTGCTACTGAAATATGTTTGAATCGACCAGTATCTTCTGCTATGCCGACTGTGTCCAGAAAAGCGTCCTCCCATGCGACACCGCTGTAAATCGAAATAAAGGAATTATTGGTATTTTTATAATTAATTCATTATTTTTATAATTACTAGCGACCCGCTCCCGGTTTCGCCCGGGGTGCAATTATATATAGAAAAAAATCTTCCATGTTTATCCATCTCTCTTTCCATAATTATGTGAAAATTAAAATAGGTCTACCCATTCTCGAGTTTTTGAAGCGTACATGAACCAACTTAACATTTTTATATTTAAACTAGCGGGGTGCATTTTTTTTACGTAAAAACCTTCCCTGATTATCCCTCTATCCATGAGTGAAGATAGAATTAAAATCGGCCCAGCCGTTCTCGAGTTTTGCGCTTAGCAACACATTTAGGGATTCATTTTTATATTATAGATATAGATTGGCAATTCAATTAATGAAATTGAAGTACACGTGATTGCGAAAAAAGGCTTTTTAATAACCTAATATTGTTATTGTTTGTTGTTGTTGTTGTTAAAGTGCTTAAAATTTTTGATAAGTTTGTTCTAAATCTGTCACAAACGTTGTTGCGTTTTGACCCACAAATTGTTTTGCTATCCAATGGCACCTTTCTATTCGTATTCTAGTCCAACATTACGCAGTGGTTAGTATTCGAGCCGATTTCCCAAACCGTGTCAAGATCGATGTCTATTATCTAAGTTTGTTATTTATTTATAAGAGGTAAAACCCAGTTGCACTAAGAAACTGAATCGATTAGTTTTCCTTCCTTCCCAAAACAGAAGTGATTAAAACTATAATCATGGCATCCTTTAGTTGCGTGTTATATCCTTCAGTAATGAAATGCATTTAGATGTTTGCTTTGTTACATTATTAATCTGAATTGGTACCTGACTATTATTGAATTCAATGAATAGTAAAATATATTATTGGCATTTCATATAAAAAGGCTAGTCAATCGGCAAACTATAAAAGGAAAACTCAAGGAAATGTTTCAAAAAATGCTACGGGTGGAAGAAACAAAGTGACCAAACAAAGGATAGAAGGTTTACAAGTAACGATCCTATTCGGACGATTTAGCATATGTTGTACCAGTAGCGCTTACAATAACCGTTACAAGAAAATCTCTCATTAACTTACCGTTGGTCCTGAAGTTTGTT
The DNA here is from genome assembly GCA_936446665.2 of Synanthedon andrenaeformis. NCBI lineage: Eukaryota > Metazoa > Arthropoda > Insecta > Lepidoptera > Sesiidae > Synanthedon > Synanthedon andrenaeformis. The sequence continues at coordinate 10,169,553 of OW387780.2, read as the reverse complement.
ATCGGTTCTAACGAACCACACAAGCTGAACGGCAGGAACTGATACAATATTGTCATCCACAACCTTAGACCCTCCAAAGAATACAGGGAACGCGTGAGCTTCCCACGTCACCGGATTGAACATGATTGGAAATGTTAAGTTCAATTCGCCACGTTCTACCTGTCAAAAGAAACTTCGATGAATCAATAAACCTATCAAACTTATCTACCGAATATATGGAGTTCATTGTAAAAGATTAATTGATGTTAACTAACAAGAATAAACGCCTTTAAAAATAATTTTTAATGCGTAGTTTTTAAGGTACTCGGACTAAAAGATTAAAATAAGCTCGAAAACACAAAACAATAATACCACAGTGTCTACACAGTCTAGTGTCTATTTAACTGTGGTCTGCGGTTTAGAGATAAAGCTTTAGTAATAAACTATTGTTTGCATACTCTTCAGTTTTAAAGACATGATTCACTGAATAATGATACCGGTGCAGCCTTGACTCACACATCGCATAAAGGGCTTGTGGAAAACAATGCGTAAAGGAACCTCTATTTGAACCTTAACTACTATTATAATTATGTATACTGATTTTAAATGTTAGTATTTCAGGGTAAAAGAGAGGTTCATAAAGAAATTTATAACGGTTAGGAACGGTTAATGCTTTTGTAGGGTGTATGTATTTTGCATAAATCTTTTCGAGTAACGTGACACACAAAACGGAAACATTCACCCAAATTATGTTTTGTTTGTTACGGTTCTTGTAAAAGCCACAGATTTGGACATACAATATTGACATGGTTTGCAATATCTGTTCCGTTCGCCCAAACTAGGTTAGCACCACGCCTTTGTGGAGTTGTCCGAGTAACCACATCGAATCATCCGTTACATTACGTACGCTTATATAATATAGATAGGTGGATATCTACTATTTGCAGTAGACTTGTAAATCCACAGTTTTATATTACTTAAGATAATAGCTACATGTTGCAAAATTTTGTAACATATGCAAGATTATTGGTAAATGCTTGCATGCTTTTGTCTGTTCAGAATTTTAGTTTAATATCATGTTACTAGGTACTAATTGGGTTTAAAAGATTTTAAACACATTACCTCGCCGATAATTTTGTCCAAGTTGAGAATATCGTTCACGAAGCATTGACCTTCCCAACGAGCACACTCTTCTCTGTATGTAAAGGTTTCACCAGTTGCCAAAGTTACAGTCATGTTTTGAACCAATTCATCCAATTCTCGTAGCTCTTTCCATATTTCTGTTCGTAACATATTTGTGGTGTTGTCTTTGGATACGATGATAACTCTGCCGAATCGACCTGATATATTTTAAAAAAATCAATATTTATTATCAAAATTATGAAGGTAATCAAAATCATCAATAAATAGATTTTCTAGAATCTTGCGGTTCCTATTTAATGAGTCTAACTAAAAATAAGGAGCCGTATTTATTAGTATGTAATTTTTTTTAAATTATAAATAGCTTTTATGCAATACAATTGCATAAAACTAGCTTTTCAGTTTTATTTTAACCCTCTTTTTAGTGTTTAGCTTTTAGTTTTTTATACTTCCGCAATGTACTATAGTCGCTTCTTCCACGATTTCGTAGTGACCCGTGCCTTATCGTGGTATCACAATTTATTCGTCGATCAATTCACAATTTGATATCGCATTTATCATAGAAGCAATCGGTGAATAACTTTACCTAAACGGATGCCTGTAATTAGGTACCGCTTGAAATGTTTCTGCACCAAATGAAAACAAGTATTTATTGGAGCTAATAATTTTAAGGCTATCTAGGACCAGTTTTATTAATTATTAGCTGTTTTATCTTTAAGCAATGATTTTTATTAAACTACACTGCTTCAATTAAATTTTTAGTTTACTAGTTAATAGAAAAATAGATTAAAATAAGAATAGGGCTTAGACTATCAACAACAATGGCCAACTATAATATTATCGTTGTTTTAGACTAGTTTGTAATATATAGTTTGTATCTATAAGTGGAATTTTTTTATTAGGTTTAAGCTATTTACTCTGTTTATTGTTATGTATTTGTACCTGTAAATTTCCCTAAAATAAAATAAATAAATAAAACAACTGTCTAAGGTTTGAAAACAAAAACTCTCGACAATCTATAGCTCAGACTATGACTAACTTTTGCACTGTGGGTTCGACTAATATTAACTTAAACATTTACCATTATAATGATATTTCTAAATAACTTCATGCGTGGAACCCTGCCTAGAGGACCGAATCTTAATATAATATACAATATAATATGAAATAATTGTTATTTTAAACTTTAATATGATTAGTCCTTTTCTGTTAAATTTATATGTAAATTTTATAATATTGACCAATACGTATTATATATCATTAGGAATTATCGATAATAATAGGATTATCATTCCAAGATTTAACAACTGTAATAAAGGGAAAAATTTAAATTATACAGGCTTGACTGTTTCGGTTCTGCAGGCTATTAAAAATTTAATCCCATAACAAGATACTTTATTTTATTACTTTTGAAATACTGACCTGGTCTTGTTATTCTTCCAACGTTAAACCTATGAGTGTAATTGACTTTAAAGTGTTCTTCGACTATTTGTCTTTCCAATTTACCCTGCCCCTTAACAGGAGAGAATAAATATTCCGGATCCATCTCATAGTGGATTCGTTGATAACCCGTGACCATGACCATTGTGAGAAGAACTGGTATGATGACGAAGTATCCGGGATTTTTTCCAACAAGTAGTCCCAACTTGTGAAAGGATTTGTTCAGGATATCGTCCACAAATGTCAGTTTGCAGCCCATCTGTAACAAAATAATAAGTCATTTAGACTCGGTAAATATTTTATTCCTTTAGAACCATTTTCTTTCATTATTTGTGATTGATTTTATTTTAAACTAATAAAATCAGAAACTCTAATCATGTGCCATTTAACCTATCCTACATTACAACTTTGAATTAAAAGTGAATTTGATAGCTTAACTATCCAATTAATTGACGATGTCAAAGATATTGAAAAGGACATAGGGTACATTTTCATGTTCCCGAGGAAACACCGTAGAATAAAAAAAAAAATTAACTGCTGACAAAAGTATACGAGCAATAAAGATTGACAAATGTTTTAATACCCAAGAAACTGCGCGGATGAGGTCGCGGGCAAAGGCTAGTATATAAAATAAACCACCCAACGAATTGTGATACGGTTTTCACTAATGAAAAGAACTATAAACGAGGAAGATTCGTGTATATAATTTGCAGAAAAAAATGGATTCGTGAAAAGCTGGGGCGGGTCGCTAGTAAATACTTAAAGAAAATAATGAACAGTAGTAAGTAATAGGGGTTAAAGTATGAAATTGCAGTTTTATTGTAATAGGTACTTCGAATTGACATAGAACCTTCATGGTTTGAGATTTTTGAGTGAAACTTTTTTCATACGGTACCTATGTAGTTCTTCTTTTAAAAAATGTGCAACATTCGATTATCAACTTTCAGTTGTTTTTTTTATTCAGCTTAGACAATAAAGATGGATACTTCGAAAATTCGTGTGATTTTTGAATACGAGTTCCGACGCGGAACTAACGCGGCAGAAACAGCTCGCAATATTAATGTTGCGTTTGGAGAGGGGACTGCTAATGAACGCACTGTGCGATTTTGGTTTAAACGCTTTCGTGATGGAAACTTCGATTTGAAGAACGAACCACGTGGAAGACCGCCCACACAGGTGAATAACAATGATTTGAAAGAGATGGTGGAAGCCGATCCGAGCCAAACTACCCAGGAATTAGCGGCATGGTTTAACGTTACCTTACCAACAATATTGACTCATTTGCGTCAAATCAATAAAATAAAAATATATGAAAAATGGGTGCCTCATGATTTGACTGATCTGCAGAAAGAAACGCGTGTTGAAACTTGCGTTGCCTTGTTGAATCGATACAGAAATGAAGGAATATTGGATCGAATTGTGACATGTGATGAAAAATGGATTCTTTACGATAATCGTAAGCGGAAAATGCAATGGCTGACCCCAGGTCAAACGCCGCAACAGTGTCCTAAAGCAAAGCTTACCAATAAAAAGGTAATGGTAACTGTTTGGTGGTCTCAGCGTGGTGTTATTCACTATAGCTTTCTCCGATCTGGTCAAGCAATAACGGCAGATGTCTACTGCGCCGAACTCCGAACAATGATAGCGAAACTAGCAGTGAAACAGCCCCGACTTATGAATCGATCTTCACCATTATTGCTCCATGATAACGCGAGACCTCATACAGCACGAGAAACCGTTTTAACTCTACAGGAACTGCAATTAGAAACCATTCATCACCTTCCGTATTTGCCAGACCTTGCTCCAACGGACTACCATTTTTTTCGTGATTTGGACAATTTTCTGCGTGATAAAAAGTTTTCTTCTCAGGAGGCAGTGCAAAATGCTTTCACACAGTTTGTCGAATCTAGATCACCAGAGTTCTATCGCAAAGGCATAAATGAGCTTCCTATTAGATGGCAGCAATGTATAGATAATAATGGTAATTATTTTGATTAAATAAATATGTTAAATTAAAAAAAAACGAATTTTTATTTTTCAGTACAAATCGGCAATTTCATACTTTAACCCCTAATATAAAAAAATCTCAAAGAAATCGTTTTCCACAAACATTCGAAGGCCAATAATCGAAAAATTAATTCGACATATTAAATATTAACTAAAGACTTTATTACCTCCGTATTGGATTTAATATACATTTCATCAATATTTAACCAATTCTATTAATATCAATGTTATAAAGCAGTTACCTTCACTTCCTTTCAAGGAGAATTAAAATGCAACAGCATGTTATTTAATTATTATATTGGTTATACATATTACAGTAACTAACTAAATACGATTAACGTATTGACATACTTTGAAAGTAATTATTCTGTCATTTAGAATTTATAATCCAATCTTGAGAACCATGCAGGCCGCAAACAATTTATTTATTAAGAGTTTTAAGGTAGCTACATCTAAATCCAGTATTTGCCAATGTGTTTAATGATATGAATAAAATTTATATCATTAACCTAGGACAGAGGATGGGCTCCTCGGTGTGAAGGCCCGCGCTGGGCGGTGAAGCACCTAGACCCGGACCTACTCTTTCAGGCTGCTCCTGCTGGTCTGTTGCAGACCTTGTTTTCGTGCCCGGTCGAACCTTCGGACGTGGAGAATGAGGCGGTGCGGTTTGTCGGCAGCATGTCACGAATTTGTGACTTTGCCATGCCCCGCATTCCCTCTCATCCATCCCTTCGTCGGCAAGTGTACTGGTGGTCTCCTGACCTCTCGAGTCTGCGCAAGGAGTGCGTAAAAGCGAGACGCCAGTACACGAGATGTCGCCGAAGGCGACCTCGCGGTGAGGCCCTTGAAGCAGGTCTATACGCGACATACAGGGTACGCGCGAAAGCTCTGCGTGTGGTCATTGCCGATAGCAAGGCAAAGGCGTGGGAGGAAATGCTAGAGACTCTGAATCGGGATCCGTAGGGGCGGCCGCACAAGACCGCGAGGCGAAAGCTTTGGCCCTGGGCGCCTCCTCTCACGGAGACACTCCAACCAGAGTGTCTAGAGCAGGTGGTGGAGGCCCTGTTCCCTGAACAGGAGCCCAATTTCCTCCCACCGCCTATGGCCACACGAGCTGTGGGTTCTACTGGAGCTGACATTGACGAGCCTTGAGTGTAACGACACAGGAGGAACTAGGGACTTGACTTGCAGGCTTGAATCGATGGCGCGTTCCTCGGGTACACCATACTGCTGGCACGAATTATTGTAGTACTTATTTTTGTTCTAAGCCAACCTAGTATGGTACTTAATGATTTATTCCAGCGGTCTGCGAGGGAAATAAAAGAAAATAAATAAAAATAATAATAATTCAATGCGGTCAGTAAATTCCCTTATTACGTAGTTAAAGATTATTTGATGCCATGATCACTCGTGGCTGTCTACACTGTCCGGTGCCACTAGTGCCCCCGTTTCGAAATGAGTAAAACTGGTTGCTATTAACTTGTATGAAGGAAAACATGAGTGAAACAACAATATTTATTTTATAGTATTCGAGGTTTTTTATTTATTTAGACTGCAGGTTTTTTTAAATAAATTTGTCATATAATAGGACTGCTGACGTTTTTACTAGGGCACTTTCCAACTCGAGCAGCTTATAAATTCCATACTACGCAATTCCATGATTACTCATTAGTTATTGGTCGTAGCAATACATAAAAAAAAACATTACTGAGACATAATAATTCTGAGGTTTGCATGGAAACAAAAACCTGAAATTATTTTATTTCAAGTAGGTATAATTAATTTTTAAAATATGCAGAATTTGTACGTCATACAGTGTGGTGGTCTAGCATACGTAATAATACAATATTTATTTAAAATACTTATAATAAAAAACTTTAAAAAACTCTAGTTTTCATCATATACACGCGATTTCACGGCTTATTGGAACACATCATACATGAAAAATAAAAAAATCTGTTAATATATATAGAGGCAGATAAACATGGGATGACATAGGTGTCAAACTATTTGACCAAACAAAAACGTAATACTCAAGCAATTGTAATAAAACAAGTACGAACAGTCGTACATATTTAAAAGCTAAATCGTATTTACCCGCCGACATTTTTATTATCATGCCTAAAGCCTGAGTAAATAAATTAACACATTAAAAATGGTGGCTTGTTTTTTTTAAATGTAAAGATCGGTAGTCAATCAGACGGGTGGTAGGTGGCTTACTATTAAAACAAGCCATGTGCATAGGTGCTGCATAGGTGTGTTGCCTACCTTTAGTATATTAGTGCGGATAGGAAGTTAGGGAGGAAATGGGCTTTACAAAGCACAGTACACATGTCTTTATTTCACTGTGGTCTTCTGTAAGGCGATGGTTACTGCCTCCAGACGGGTGCAGAATTTAGAACTGCGAAATCATTCACTTTCATTTTCATACATATCCAAAAACTTGAGATTTAATTGAAAGATATTTCTTTCAACTATATATAGTATAAAGATATTATTACTTTTAATTTAAAACTATCTATAATATAAAATTAAATTTTAATTCGATTTTAATGCTGTCTTCATTCATGGATAGAGGGATAATCAGGGAAGGTTTTTACGTAAACAAAAATGCACCCCGGGCGAAGCCGAGAGCGGGCCGCTAGTTGTTAATAATTATAAAATTTGTGAAGGGGCTTAAACTGATGAATGAGTTATGATCTGATTTAGATGTTATTTGGCACGTAGAGCCATAGGTCATATGGATTAAGTCACAGGAACCGGTAAGCTTCCGTCCTTTTTATTATTTACTAACTTCGTACGCGCGGTTTTCGTATACGCTTGGTACTTCGGTATTCGGTATAACTTTTTTGTTTGTAAACCGGTTGTAGTGAAACAAACACTAAATGTTATGGGAAGCTTGCTACAATACATCAGTGAAAACCGCATTCAAATCGGTTAAGCCGTTTCTGAGATTAGCCTGCACAAACGCACAGACAAACAATAAAAAATTCTAAAACCTATTTTTTTTTAAATATTTAATGTACAGACACAGCTCGTTTACGATTAAAGCCTTAACTATTTAACCGATCATCATGAAATTTTGCAAAAACATTGTCAGAGATACAGAGGACATAGACTTTCATACAGAAAAAAATTCTGTTCCAAACAGAAAAAAAAAACGCCTGACAATATGTGAGCAATCAAGATTAAATTAACGTTTCAACACCTAAGAAAAAGGGAAAAAGATAGTATCCAATAAAAGTATTTATTAATTTATTATTATTTAATGAAACCTATTAAGTCGTGGGTCGTTTACCTTGTCGTTAATTGTAATGAAAACTAGAGCGTATTAACTAACACATTACCTAACAGGAAAATAGATGGTTGCAGACATAGAATACGGCTAAAGTGAAGGTATATGTATAGTTAAAATCTTAGTGTCAGTTAAGTACCTATATGTTCGTAACAACTTGTGTCATTTTAGTTAAGTTTATAAAATGATATTAATTTGACTATTTTTCAATCCTTAGAACCTATATTAATAGTTCCAAAGTTTCATTTTAATTATGACTACAATTTTTGACTAGAACTGTGAGGATGATAACAATAAGATAGAATATTTTTAATCAAAAATTTGTCAAGTGTATGTAACCAAAGCATCGTTTTTTAAAGTTTTTTTTTTTAATTTTTATTACAAACTAGCACCCCGCTCCTGACTTCGCCTGGGTTGCAATTTTTATATATAAAAATCTTCCCCGTTTATCCCTCTTTCCATACCTGAAAACCGAATTATTACTTATGATGACATATAATTATAAGATTTTATTTTTCATCATCATGACACCGTCGTAACAATCAATGAAAAGTTTCATTCATTCATATATGAAGATTCCAAAAGCTACGTTCATATAAATTCCATATATTATATAAAAATTGAGCAATATTGACAACATCAAAAAGAAGAAAGTACTAACCAGACATCAAAGTTCAAGGGGAAATTGTAAAAGTCGAACTAGTGAATTACAGTGTATGACGATATTGAGCCTTGCCGACATTGGCATGTGTTGACAAGAAACAATAAATATAAATAAAATATATTTATAAAGTCGCAGTATGTCAAAATGTAGATAACATTAATTTATTTTTTCATACATTTGATAGTTTGTGTAAGTCGGGGTAACTTCTTTTCAGTAACATTTTAATTAAAAAATATCCGTTACTTTGGGAGTAGGTAACAGTTATGGAAGCCATCTCAACTGCAAACGACCAGTCAAGGTTTTTCAATCGGAAACTATTGCAACACTTTGTCTGTAATTACTGTAACAGTTAATTTTTTTTTATTGCGATTCGTTGACAGATAATAACTAAAGATTCGTTTTGGTAACCTTGAAACTTTACAGCCATTTAAAAGTTCCAACACTTCTCTTTATTTATTAAAGTACATACTTACAAAAGGAGTTTGAATACTATAATTTATTATAAAAATTATAATATTGATCTATGTATAACAATAAAAAAACGCTTCAAATGTATACTTATATTGTAAATAAATAATTTATACTAGCCATTGCCCTCCGCTTTGCACGCGTGGTGTCGGGTTTTTAATAATTATAAAATATTATGAAAATATAACGTTTTTTTCGTATACAAATTTAATAAAATAAAAATTTAATTTAATTTAATTTTTTTTCTAATTTACCCATTTTCTTTACAAAGCATTCTCCTTTCCAATAATATTCACAACAGTACGCACTGATCTAACTAACGTCTAGCAAATGAAATACTAGTTCATTTAAGCAGATCAATGTCGTGCCTTGACCGATCAAACGATGCCTCTCCCAGTATTAATTCAATACACATGAAGCACTAAAACTGATAGAAAATACGATATTAATTTAGGGTTTTAATCACCTATTACGGGTCATTGTCATTAAGCAACAGGGGCCCTGACATGGCAGTAAACTTGAACCGACCACTTTCGCAATAATGATTAAATTCCCCACGCTCTCTTTAATTGCATAAAATCGTTGACATTTCTAAACATTTCAGTAAGTGTGAAATGTCAGTAATTAGTACCGATGTGGCAATATAATATATGCTAAGTGTTAAAATGTGTAAAACATCGGTAAAATTGATGTTTATAAAAGCGTCCTTAACTCGGAGTGTGGTAACCGTCTATCACATGGTACTTGTTTATTGTAATTCTGATAGACGCTAGAACAACGTGCTTCTGATCAGTCCTATTGGAAATTTATGAAAAAATTCTACTCGTATGTCCAGCAGTGGACGTCCTACCGCTGAGATGATGATGTAATTCTATGAATAAGAATGTATGTCTTAGATATCTGAAGGGTGCTATTTTTTTGTACACTAAAAATGTTATTAAAATAAAAAGCAAGTCAAAATACTTTGTATTCAAATATGTTAAAAATCTTCGTAGCAGCGAAGTTATCGACAAAAGAAAAAAAATTAGACAATACACAAAATCGACATCAAAGGACCGAAAAAATTAATAGATGTTCTTATCCTTATTGCAATAGTTAGGCTCATTTCAGGCATCTAAAACATCTCATTATAAAAATCGCCATCAAATCGAAATAATATTGGTTAAAAAAAAAAAAGGAAATGATCTCTACGACATTACAGCAGGTGTAGATTCGATATTTTCTTAACTGGTTTCTCTGGTAGATGCCTTTATAAGGTCTACTAGAAATACAACTTTCAAATTTGATAGAAACTATCAAATTTATAGAATTTAAAAATGTTAATTCGAAAAAAATAAAAAATAGATATAAAATACAATGTAAAAACGATACCATCATAATGTAAAATTTTATACATTATTTATTTTATTTTTAACACTGATTTTCATTTTCATACTAATGATCCCTCATTACATATGATTCTATGAGGTGTAATCATTATTAGACAAGACCTACTTTTTAAATGATCGTTACCCCTCCGCATACATGCACTATCTCTTTAGTCATCAGTCTAGTAAGAGGTGTAAGGTGTAATAGTACACCTCATTATATACACACGCTGTATATGTATATCTAGTATTAAGAGCTCACTTGCCAACGGGAACTGCTTACCAATTCAATACTACGTAACTGCATGATAACTCCTTAGTTATTAGTCGTAGCAATACATAAAAACACATGACATTTCTGAGATACAAACTTCCTAGCTAAACAACCTTTAAAACTAAGCTACCATCTTTAAAGAGTTTTCTAAAATTATTGGAATTGCTGCTTTATCTTTTATTATTTTCGCGAGTTTAAAAAGTGCCGTCAATGTATTGGGTCGCATTCTGTCTTGAAATATTCAAATATTAATAAGTAGAGACAACAAATCCTCCTAAATACCTATTACTGACCACTCCCTCATACAGGGTGCCCTTAATTGCACTGTAGCCGAATGGAAATTTAGTTACGTGTTGTAAAAGTCATCGGATGGCTTATCGTTGAAAACTATATTACTCTTTAGAAGCGCCTACGGACTATGCATCTGTCTGTCACAATGTATCTAATGTAATTGCAATTGGGAAACTGAACTAAAATATTTATCTTCAAACAGACAACATTAAAGAAGAGAACAAAAATATTTAGAATAACTCCGCTGAGTGTTATGTAAATTACATATTTATCGTTTATTTACACAATAAAACGTTATTCCTTTGTTTACATCCATTATATGAAACTATTAGTAAATTACACATTTTGTTAGGATAACATGCATTCAGGTCAAGCAAACTTCCATTTATTTCGTACCTGCCTACAGTTATAATGACTACACGTTTTATAATCCCGCTTAATTTCGCGATGTACCTACGGTGTAGTACAATTTAATAAGACTATAATTAACATGGATAAAAAGAACTATCATTATGTAATTTTACATATATTTTTTTTAACAAGGGTCATCGGGGCATCGTCGGGGCCTTGTTCTGTAATTAAACAGTAGGCAAGTTTTTCCTAACGTTCCTAATACGTTGTTTTAATTGCTGGCACGCAATAATACGTGTCGAGTGTATGCAATAGTGAGCCACACAGTATACTTACTAAGTGTGGCTGGATTGTCATACTCTGTGCCCTACGCGCCAAGAATTTCAATGTTGACGCGTAAGTAATTGCAACAATCCTCGAGTATTTTGAATTCATTCTGGAAATTGACAAATTTAAATGTTTTTAAGCGAAGGCGTGATGGTTAAAAGGATATCGCCTAATTGGCCAGGAAAATTTACTAAAAAATAAAAAATGGATTTAGTGCCTTAGAGAATTTATTGATATACTTCGTTTTTTGATATAAGTTCAAATTTTGATTTGTTAGTAAATTTTCTTGGACTATAATATCTAGTCCAATTACATAGGAATCAATATCAAAAGTGATGAAAATAGGAAAGGAATCTTCTTTGAAAATTTTTAGGGGCCTTACTACACCGAATACATAAATAAAGGATCTTTATCTCTTTTTACCAAAAGTAAAACCTAGTGATACGACATTATGTAATTTATTAGAATTAATTATATTTCAGCCAGCTCAATTAGCGTATGCCAATTGCTTTGTCGATTTATCTAGGCATGTCCTTAATAAATGTGATACGAATAAATCAGTTAAGTACACATCCATAAATGTTTATTACGAAGACAGAAATAGCAGTAATCAATCGACAACCATCTCTGTGATCTGTGATTGCCGTGATCTGTGAGTCGTAAACAGGATCTAGTACACTCGAGAAGTAAAGTTGTACTTGTATAAGTAATTATTAATTATAGATTTAAAACGAGGAACGATGAGTTAATGAAAACATTACTTAAACTTTTGACAAATGCTTACCAAGAGAAGAGACTGATATACAAAAAGGGATATAGCCATGTTTTTCTTTATATCACTAATCTAACTGCGCTAATATCACTAATGATAAATCACTAATATCACTAATGATAAATGCGAAAGTTTGTGAGGATGGATGGATGTTTGTTACTCTTTCCCGCAAAAATGAATTAACGGATTTGGATAAAATTTGGCATAAATATAGTTTGTTTCCTGGATTGATGATACTTTATCCTGAATATTAGGTTCCCGAGGTATTGCCTAAAAATATAAAAAATGGGCGTTAACCACTGTCGCTGTGTCGCTGTGGCGGCGCCACCGTCGTCACAGCGGTAAAGCTGTCAGATATTTTCTCAGGTCTTTTTTTTTTTTATTTTTTTTTATATTTTTCATTTTTCAACGCCGACTAAGAAGCAGAAACCAGCTATTTTTTATATAAACTACTCTCCACAACGGCACACATAAAAGGACACTCTTTTTGTGGCATTTAGAAAATCTGTAAAAAGTAGCTAAATAATAAATAACTAATTTTTAGCCGTAGGATAAAATCTGCGGATTTACCTGAACACATACTATATATCGTAGTTAATTTAAAATATTAGGTTCTTACTCGAAGCAACTTAGCAAACCTACTTATTAAGACACCTTTCGAACTCACTTGTAACTTAAACGTCCTTGATGACCTGTATATTAAACGTATTTCGTAAGAACTGGCCCATTGGTAATTTTATGTTAGACCGACAATTTGAATTTATTGAGGAAGGTTGAATTTAATCATATATTTTTACAAGTTTCGCCATTTGAAATAATTCAACGACTCACTTTCTCTCTCTTGTTTTAAAACGATATAAAAAAAATTATTTTTTGTATTTTAATTCTATCTCTAGAGTTTGATACTTCTTATATTTGTTTTTAGATATATATTTTAATAGATATTTATTATCATCTGTAAATATCTTCTCTATTGCTTCTCTATATATTTAAAATAATAATATATTAAACTGACTGTTTCGATAGGCGTCGTTATGTTTGGAGTGTGGTAGCTGATGTATAATTTCTCTTCTGAAAAACCTTCCTCGGCTTTAATGATGAATTTTAAAAATGTAAAAAAATTTAAAATAGATTTCTCATTATGATGCACTTATTAATTTATTTTCATTAGTCTAGAAGAGCCCAGAAGCTCGACTGTAGACTAAATAGTATAAAGCAATTAAATTTATACATTTGATAATTTATTTTAGGTATTTGTAAAATAATCAAGGTATGTTTTGTAGTAATAATAATATTAAATGCTCACGAAATAAGAAACTAATTTAATTTCAGACTTGTTTGATTCTTGTTAGACACAGTATTGTCCTCAGCTCCACTTTTAGAAGCACCTTGATGGAAGGAATCTATCTAAACAAATCTAAATGTTAACAAACCACAGGTCGGAGACATCGTTTATGGAGGTCGCCTTCAAGGCTCTCTCCATGGTTCGGTTGAGGCAAATGGAGCAACCATATGCAGAGGTTGCGACGAGGTTGAGTGACTCGTATGTGGACTTTCCTTGTCACTTCCGCGGAATTGTTAAAAATACTATAAATAAACATTATTGTTGAGTGAATTTTAAAGACTTAAAAAATGTCCTCGTATTTAAACTGTACAACTTATGGCATTACATAATCCTTTGTATTAAAATATTTAGCCGTGCTCTGCGGTTTTACCAACTGTTTAATTTCTTATCTTTTTCTCCTTCTCTTCTAGAAGTTATAGCGTGATGTTAAATAGCCTAATTGAAAAGAAAAAATGGGGCTATTAAATGTGGAAAGTATTATTTTAATCTGAATGGTAATTTCAGAGATTAGTGCGTTCAAACAAAAAAACACTTGAGATTTATTACATTATTATACATTACATATAGTATAGATTCTACAGTGGAATCGGACATACCCAGGTATGTGTGTGAATACCCAATCAGTTAAGGTAAGTAAATTAATACAATTAAGGTAATTAATTAAAGGCATAATTATTATAATCCAATAATCCTCTAAAGAATCCTCTAAGAAGCAACGATTTTGTTAGATATTGCCGAACCAGTTTTTAGTTCACTAAGTTTAAGGTCGCTTAGATATGTATAGAGGTCGAGTTGTGACCTACGACATTGCTATTTTGTGATAATGCTATACTCTGCGGCGGCGGCTGCCTCATAGGCAAACGTAGTAACATGTCTTGCACACGTTGCTCCCTCATATTGCCCATGGCACCTCTAAGTGTTGACCTTCACAACGACCTGGATGTCTCGTCGACCGTAAAGTGCATCAAGAACTTTGCCCTAAAGTACTCCTAAACTTACCATCTCAACTTTACCTCCAGTGGCCGAAATATGCACGTACACGCCCAATCATTCTACTGTTATTATATCGTATTATCTATCGACGACTGTTATTTACAATAAACAACCACCGCCTATCACAGGAAATCTTAATACTTTCCTGTGATAAAATGTTAGGCAACTGTTACATTTTATAATACTAACATTAGCGTCTAAGTTAGATTATAATATATCATCACTGAAATGACAGAGATTGACGATAGTTTGTGCAATCAGCTCAGAAGTGAAGCAATATGTTATCATATCAAATTTAGATTTAGGATTTGTTCTAATATTTTTTACTACAGATTAAACTTTTGTGATTAAAGATTTTATCCAAGTGATAATTATGCTCCAAATTTTGACAGTTTAATCCAAAAATGTCAAAAGTTTTATATCCTAACCAAGGATATACGAGTAATGTAATACATGTGTAATACGTCATCGTGCTTAAGAATGTTCTGTGTGATCATCCCTGGTCACTTTACCGCTGGTCTCTTCATTCCTATCCTAACGTAGGAGCAAAAAAAACTTTGTTTTTTACCGAATTGAACTGACTGACGAAATACAGAACGTGCAACCTCCCTCTGAGACCACAACTTGAAATTACCACACGTTCATAGTTCTGAAACATTTAATGACTCACATTAGAGGCAGTGTCACCGCGTCGCATGCTTGCACAGGCTTGCTTTCTACCTTCGTGCAGTTATAACGTGTCGAGCCACCAATTACAGTGACGGCTATTACAAGAGTGAATATAAGTTTCTTTAGACGAATTCTTATTAATAGAGGCTAGTTCTATGTCATTTCTAGAAGTGGTCTAGAACCTGACTGATATGTTGTATAATATCTATGTTGATATAGATGCTAAAAACGACAGAGATTATAAGTTTGCCGGAGCTAATATAAAATTAATTTAAATTTCAAAATATGCAACATACATAATTTGTTTATTAATAATACACTTGTAAATATAAATTAATTATATAATAAATTATAAAATGGGATCACAAAGCATTGGTGATGCCAGAAATTTTGTAAAACAAAATATAAAAATCAAAATGATCAAAATAATATTTGTTCGTATATATATATATATATACATTTCGTGTCATGTTGTTTGTCCGCAATGAACTCCTAAACTACTGAACCGATTTTAAAAACTCTTTCACCTATATAAAGCTACATTATCAGAAAGTAACATAGGCTATTTTTTATAAATTTACGCGAACGAAGTCGCATGCAACAGCAAGTCTTTATTATATTTTCGAATTTGGATCTGTGCAATGTATTTAATAATAACATTAGAAACGTTTCAAGTCGAAATTGTTAAAAACGAGGTTCAGTTAGATCCTTATTATTACTGCCACTTATACGTGCCAGCGAAAGTAACTTTAAATTTCGTCACAACAACGAAGCCTGCAATGCCTCCTTGAATATCAATTGCTGCAAGTATTCACTTTCAGCGAAATAATACTTATATATTAACTAATAGTTATAATGCGAGAGTTGGTAGGTTTTCAAGAAACGTTGGGTAAGGAATAAGCTACTTTTAAGCAAGTCAAGTCTCAGACGAAGGACAAATAATCTTAAGACTTTTATAGGCTTCATAATAGTTTTACAACATCTAAGTAACATCTAAGTCTTTTCAAACTATTTTGGCAGCAAATGTTTACGAAACATGTTTTGATTGATGTTTTCCACAAATTGCAGGAGACGAAATGTGTATATAACAATGTGTGTATGTAACAATGTGTGTATGTGTATGTTTTGTGTAGACTCTTATAACACCTACCACATTGATTGTAATAAAGACACCTCGTATGCAATTTTTAACGACATAAGAATCTTACGGGTCCCGATTATGTGTGCCGGCCAGTTGCGACAACCGCGTAGCGTTGCGATAACTCGATGTTACACCATATGATTCCACTGCGCATTTCCGCCACTCACAACAATTCTATATTTTACAGGTTTCCGTCATATGGGAAGACGTATAAAAACTGTATTTAAATACAAGTAAAATAAACACATAAATAAGTGTTCAAGAAATAGTTAAAATAAAAATTGCAATAAGTTTGTTGTGCGACCAGTTAGCGGTAGAGTCACCTTTTTTACAGAAAGTCACTGTGGAACATTGTGTATAGTTGTAACCTTTTAAAAGTAACGAAAGCACTTCCAAATACTTCAATATACTTCAAATACATATAATAATGGTAGACAATTAAGTGGTGGCCAACATGAATGCACCCTCTTAATGTCTCTCCTTGGTCTCTACCAACTTTTACCATATCTTCATATATGATAAGTGAGTTATGGATTTTAGATCCTATTCGCCTATGAAAAGAAATATTTGGGAGTAACATCTTACAATTAGTGTTTAATAATATATGTATATCTATTCAAATATTATAAAGAGAGAAGATACCACTAGATCGATTTTGGAAAATTCTTTCCCCTATAGAAAGCTACAATATTAGCGAGTAACATCTATAAAAATGTGTTGGTTTTTGTATTACTCAAAAACTCGAAGATTATAGCCGACGGAATAATTAATATTACATATCGACTACATCTAGAAGTGAGTTAAAGTCTATATACAATTATTATTCAGATAAAGAATTAGGTACATATATTTAGAAGTACCAACCAAGCAATTAACAGTTCAACTTATGCTGGACGTCCAAGAACATTAGAAATTATATCGGCAATTATAAGTTGACCTCTAAAAAACTGAAACATTTCATTTCTTCGATCGTACATCACTGTAACGAATGTCGCGTAAATTTTAAACGCTGTGTCGTAAAGTTTAGGCCTAACATTATTTGGCTGTAAAATATCAGAGGCGTAAACTATAAACTATTATTCAAATTGACTAACATACGTTTCTTGTTCTGCTATACAGTGAATGGTTTGTATTGCCAAATACTAATTAAGCACTAAGTACTAAGAGTTCTAAGTACTTATTTATTATAGGTAGATAATCATATTTATCATAATTTTAATTTACTGTTAATACTGTTTTAAATTTATCTAAAGGTAAGATGTGTAATGGTAAGAAAAGAGGAGGCCGACGATGGAGCCAGCTAACCCACAAAATGCCTATCGCCAAGGATCGGAGTTCCAATTCTTGGCTGTACGTATTATGAGAGTTTTTAAAACGTTTGGTACGAAAAAGTGGGATTTCGGCAAGACGAGGATGGTAACCTGCCGTACGTCTGAATGTCCAATGGAAGAAAGGAGAAGGCGGTATGAGCTCATGCAACTCCTGAGCACACTCTCCGAAGACATAAGTATGTCTCTATAAGTACATCTTATAGAAGACACACAGACAGGCGATTTTGGATCTATGTGCCCAGGCTTTGCAACTTTTTTCCTAAAAGCGTACTGCCGCTAATGAGGCTCCTAGCTCTGCAATCCATCGAGTCGAGTGGCTTTAACTTTGTTGTTACCAATTTTATTTGTTTAGATTTTAAGACAAGAAATATGCATTGGATTTGCATGTAAGCAATAAGGCTATAGTAACAATATAATACTTTGGTTAACATATTCAAGAAATTATGTTTGACAGTGTTGGACTTGTGTGTCGATGTGCTTAACATAAGCAAACGTGTGAAGCTTCGCATGCTTGTTAAGATTAAGTTATTTGTATGAGAATTAGTCGCAGAGCATTGAACTTTGTTGTAGTCTAATAAGCATCTTACCAAGTAAAGTACTTAGTGTACAAGTATTTCAAGTAAAGTATTTTCGATTAAGATTCTATATTATTTTCGATTTCGATATAGTATTGAGTTTCCCTTTTTGGCGGATATAATTTATTATGCAACATCACCTGTTAGCCTTGTAGGCTTAAAGTTTCTCCACAAGATGAACTTGGCAGCGTTCTCGCTGCCACGATTATTAAGATAAGTCCTGCGGTTATTTAAACACTTTTCATAATATAAAAAAGATATCAGAAAATGAAAATTACTTGAAAATATGGAAATCCTAACTAATATTACAAATTCGAAAGAGAATTTTATTACGCTTTCACGCCTTAACTACTCAACCGATTATCATGAAATTTTGCATATACGCTGTCAGTGATACACAAATGACATTACTCAGGGTACCTTTTATAAAAAAAAACCGCTGTTCTCGAGGGAACCCAACATTGCACTCAAAAACATAATTTTTAATCGTTTTATTTGAATTTTAAATAAGAGTAACCAAGTTTCACTTTCAAAAAACAAGTTACTGTGATCATATGTTGATATGTTGAAACCATGCATTGGTTTTGGTTTTCTTTATACTTATTATCGAGTTTTATTTTCTTGGTTATTTGTAGACAACAGCTGTGTCTTGCCTACCAGCTACTAGCATAAAATATTCAATAATTTATTTAACTGTATAAATTTTATTTGTAATTAAATTATACTTAGTCACCTAACTGAGCTATATCTATTTTAACACGGTAAATTAATTCATGTAATTATTCCGGAAGCGGCAGAATGAATGCCCGCCCAATTGCCGTTCACCGCGGCCTTAAGTTTGCCCAAAGACCCTATCTTTGCATATCAAACAAAAACATATTATATACTTCGGTCGATTAAAGAATGGGATTGAAAATGGCGACTTTTTGCAGGTAGCATGTTTTTCAATTGTACCTTAAATTAAATTTACCTTAAATTAATTGTATCATAAGATAACTAATTTACTCTTTTATTCCACAGTGTATTATTATTATTATTATTATTTGATTTTTGTTAACTTTTTCTTTCGTCTATCTTAGACGACAAGGATAATAAGGATGACAGCTTGACACGTTTTAATTTAAAGCACTCTAGTAATATGGGGATATGGAGTAAATGTTTCTTTGATAAAACCGACTACAAAATGTCGGCGCCACAGAATGGGACCCAAAACTAAGTTTAAATCAAAATATTTTAAAGTGTGCGTGTGTAAGGTATTTTACACTAGCGGTCCGCCCCCGTCATCGTGCGGAGGCAATTATTTTCTGCAAATTATATACCCACACAAACTTTTCTCGTTTATCGCTATTTCCATTAGTAAAAACTGTATCAAAAGCCGTTGAATTGTTTAGAAGAAGTTAGTGGAGAACCAGATAGAGGCGGACAGCGATTTAATTTATAATATGTATATATTAGATATACTTGTACGTACATATGGATTATATTGATGTCAGATATTTAACTCAGATTTGTTTGAATAGTTGATTTCGAGTCAAGTTGCACCGAGTAGGTATAGCCAAGATTTTTATATTTCAGAGGCTTATATATGTGTATTAACTATAATTACTTAAAGTTTATTTAAATACATTTTTATATACTATTTATATACGCGGTTGATACTTTGTTGTATTCGTGGATTTTGTGGCAAATTTGCCTTATCTAACATTATTATCTGTCATTGAATACGGACACAGCATCGCGTGCGAATCGCACAAAAGATCTCTGTAATGTAAGCGACCGTGAAATTAGGATGTACATAATGTAAAAATATAAATATTATTATTAGTTCAAAACAAATACAAAAATTATTAAATCTTGTATGAAAAACGGACCAGCATAATTAAACAGTCAATAGATCAAAATGAAATTGGTACATATTATATCCTTCATCAAAGGTATAAATACAATAATAATTTTACTTAAGTAACGCCAGTAAACACCCCTTTACAGGACACTGACGTGAAATAATATCACGTGTGCTGTTGTATGACGTTTATATGCCACCAAGGGGCCTGTCTGCCGATCTTTACATAACAAAATAATAGTAATATTGATATCTAAGTATACATACAAAACAATATAACTTAACCATTAAGTTAATTTAAAGTTTTAATTCAACTTTAGACATTAATGTGTTTGATCTCAGTAAAGGTCACAGTATTACCATTTAAGACTCCCTTTACATTTTTTACTGATCCCATGCATTTATCAAATCGTCGCCGGGATGAGACGTCGTAAAGTTAAGCTCTTTTGGGCACCACAAAAAAAAAATCTTTGAAGCCGGAAAGCTCAGGTGAGTCAATGTCAATAAACTCGTTGTGATTGTAAATAACCACAATTTTAACCACTCTCACGTTGTGTGGTTTTTTAATCGTTTGTTAAAAGGTGTAGTCCTTCAATAAAACATGTTTCAATGGTAATATATAGAAATAAGTAACAACAATATTAAAATTACTTCCGCAATTCGCGCTTCCGATTCTATTGCAACTGTTCAATCTTAGGGATTAAAATTTTTCATATAGTATTATTTGTATACTGTACATAAATTTTGATTCTATATTAGTTCGATATTTAATATCCTAATCATCATCATCAGCCTGTGTCTCTCCACTGCTGGGTGTAGGCCTCCCCCAAAACTCGCACAGTCCAGCTGTTTTTCGCTTCCAGACGCTTCATGCGAAGCCCTTTCCCCTACCTGTCCATCTGGCCGCAGGATATCCTAATAAATAATTTTGATTTTTAATTGAGATCTTTAAATTTTTTTAAAATAATACCTACGGATAATTTTTTTTGCTTACCCAAAAACTTTACAATAAACTTTCTATACCGTAAATATTGTAGAGAAATTTCATTCCCCATTTCTTACTCTAAATGACATTTTTTTTAAATAGTTTTAGAGTAAAAAAAAAATAAAAAAAAATAGAAATATAATAAATTGCTAATTAGTAAAAAATTTACATTTTTGTCTATTGTAAACATCGAAATAATATATATCTTTGCAAAGATTGTAAATTTTAAAATCCCCATTTTTTAATTTAAAAAATGTATTTAATAATTTATTTATTTTTTAATATTGGATAAATAATAATATTGATTATTGGACAATTTCATAAACAATGCGTTATAGTTACATATTAACGATCAAAATGGCATCTAGGTATAAAATAATAACCAGGCCAAATGGGAAATTACAACTATTTAAATATGATATTACAAATGGTGTCAAAGGGTAATTTTTAAGTAGTTTTATGTTGTTCATATGAAATCGTTGTTAATGTTGGATTATAAAACCGTAACATTAATGTAACATACCCAAGTAATATTATATACTTTTTTACCTTGAAATTCCTCTCAAATTCTATTATAAATTATTTATTCGTGTCACGTATAGTTTATGCACTATTATGGTGTTGGGATGAAAGAATATAAAAAAATATCTTATTTTGAAACGTCGTAGATTTCATTACAAATTTACATATTGTCATAGTTATTTAAATGATGTTTACTTTCAAAATTTTTGTTCGTAATTTTATGTTTTGTTTTCGCTAAATTATTAGTTATGCAACCTAACTTTGTCTTTCGTTTCGTATGACCTCATTATTAGAAATATTACTTCCTAAAATCAATAGCTTCCTATTCCTATTGTATAGCTATACTAATAAATAATCATTAACAGAACGACAATGCAAGATGTTTTATTTAGAATAGCGATCAGACTTTCCAAGCAAGAGTTCAAATATCAATGAAATCAAAGAAACTTAAACTACATATTATCAGATAATAACTCAATATACTGTACCTGCCTAATTATTGCTTCGTATGTAAACATATGTAAAAGTTAACAGTAATACAGACTGGAGACTGGAGACTGGTAGGTGGTTACGGTTGCATATAACTTAAGCAACTTTACAGGGGAGTGCATTGCCAACTTGCAGGAAAAAGTACGGTTATACCTTTAAGAGCAGGCCCCACGAAAAAAATTCCTACGCTCGCTCCGCCCACGTCCCGCCACCCGAGAGTTACAAGTTGCTCGGCGGCTCTCTAGGATTTTTTTTAATATATCGCAAGATACAGCTTACGTAAGGTTGAATATTGCGTACATTATTTGAAGCATGATTTGGTATGCACTAGCTCGGAACTAAACAACGTAAGTCTCAAAATTGTTTTCGTTAATTATAGGAGTAAAAATAAACCTAAGTTTATTTTATTTTGACAATCACTGGTAAACAATGTTTCCTTGCTACGAGCAGTTTTTTGGCGATATAACTCAAGCCGTTTAGTAGAAAAATGTAATATTCTCCGGAAAAGGCGCCGATTTCGATCAAAAAATGTATCGAATGAAAATCACCTAATTATGTTTCTGACTTGATAATCTACAGATAAAGGTCTCAAAATATATATATGTAAATTCCACATTGATCAGATATGTGGTTGACTCAGCACATTTATTTAAAGTTCCCTTAGTTTCATAGGGCCTGGCCTTAATACACGGTCGACACCTGCATGGGTCAGTGCCATTTAAAATATGGACTGCCCAATTTAAAGTGCCGAATTACAATGTATCCTGCCACTACTAGTAAAAACAATAATAAATACTCGCAACGGATACCTATACATAGTTAACAACAGATTATGGAGTCAAAATGGAATTGGTCAGGGTTCAGTGTGACATGTACAAAAAAGTTCAGAACAATATTCTGCTAAATATCGTGTGTCCGTCAAGTACATGGACGTCATAAATGTGGGTCCGTGGCCTCCACTCGGAACCTTTTTGGCTGCAACGGCCGGTAGGTTAATGAGATAAATGAAAAAAAAAAAAATCAAAGTAGACACCTATATTAATGTATCAACTCTCGATTCTGCAACCTTGGTATAACTCGATCCGTTTTCGAAATAAATCTGGTCGACAAAGGCGTCACAATTATACAAGTATACGTGACCTGGGTACAAATTATACATATAAGTAAGTCATATTGTTCCTGCCGTGTAAAACTGATGGCCAATAAATATTACGCGTACAATAATGGCACCCCTATAATTTTAATAAGCACTTTTGTCTATGGAGACAATTTCATTTCATTCTTCTTTATCATCGCGAGTCGCTGACAGTCCTTAGACTTAAAAGGTTAGACTTCTACCGAGCCTAGGGCAACGAAGTGACATATGTCAGTAAATCTGGTTTTCGATACTATCGCTTAGTTTAAATTAAATTCTATTAAAATATTTTAAATGCGAAAGTTTGAGAGGATGGATGTATGGATGTTTGTTACTCTTTCATGCCAAAACGGCTAAAACAGATTTGGATGAAATTTGGCACAAAGGTTGTTTATTACCCAGATTAATATATAGTTTGCTTATTATACTGAAAAAATGTAAGGTTCCCGAGGGATCGTTTAAAAATATTATTTAAAAAGGTGGGCGCCATTTTTTTATATATTTAAACGAAACACTGGTCTTAAAAATTTTGCCTTTTAGCATTTTATGTATATTTAGCATTTGTTCCTCAAGATTTTTATTAAATTTTTGTGTCTAAACTGTTCTGACTTACAATAGCCTATGTCGCCACCTGTATAAGATTATGGTATTCGAATCGTTTACAAAGAAATTCACCATGAGTTTCTTTACATTTGACTATTTCCAAGCAGGTAATATAATAAAATTCTTTTATACAGTCGGGCCGAATTTTAGACAATAACTTTCCAACGCTCAACTCAACACAAAAGCAGGTAAAAATTCGCCGCGAATTTATAGATGTAAAGGTATTATTTTTTAAAAAGGAATAGGCTCAGTAAAACCGTACCTATAAGGTTTATAGTAATTTATGGTAAGGATGTCTAAATTTAACAGTTATTTTTTTAAATAAACTTCAACTAAAATAAAACAATTTATGCATAAATTTATAAGCATTACAAAAATGCGGTCAATAGAATATGTCATAAATATTCAGATTGACATCAAATTATTTCCAAACAGGTTTTCTGTGTTATTCTTTTTATTTACAATTATTCTTATAATAGCTATCAAAGTTATAAATTATTTTAAGTTCGTTAATAAGTTTTAACAGAAATGAAACGATAAGAGAATTTTTTCAAGTGTTGTACAAGATATATATATAACCAAAACTAAGAATTTGATTATATGGATTGATTCATTATAAAGTTTTAAAATGAAAATTTAACGTACGCATTTATTTGGCCATTATTATACATATATATATATATATATACTTCTATACTAATATTATAAAGAGAGAAGATTTGTATGTTTGTAATGAATATACTCAAAAACTACTGGACCGATTTTGAAAGTTCTTTCACCTATAGAAAGCTATCAGCGAGTAACAGGCTATATTTTATAAAGTTACACGGGCGAATTCGCGTGAAACAACTAGCATTGTATTATACATAAACACAAATTAAAAATGTATTAGGCTTTTATATAAAATTAAGATATAAAATTTACCTTTTGACAAAGTTTCGCTATAATAGTTATGACACTTTATAGTAGACTCACAATAAATCTTTCTGATCCCAACCACTCTTAAATACCATACAGTTTAAAAAAAAGAATATTTACATTATACTAATTTAACTAAAGATATTTTCTACATTAGAACTTTTGCTTAAATAACATACATTAAATAAATACATTAATACTTTTGCACAATTTTCCTTTCCGCTAGTCCAAGCGGTCGCGTTTTGCGGATTGAACCTTAACCATATTATAACGCTTTTAAATAATAATAAAAAACTAATACTGCAACAGCTATTCGTATAATCATCGTTGCACAGTCAGTCTCACCTACTTTCTCTATTTGAGTACTGGGATAGAAAGATGTATAGAGATAATGTGGAGTTTCATACAGAGACAGCCGTGCGAATCTACTAAATACTTATACGACACCCACATAGTACGGTATAACCTTTTTATGATATTATTATTTTTTGTAAATACTTTTTAAATATATTTTTGAAATGTATGCAATGTTATTCAAGTTAACAGAACATAAGTTTATTGAATACTTAATAAATAAGTTTTCCTAAAAAATTTACGAAATTTCATAATACACCTAATATAAATTTTTCAGGGTTCTAAATACGACATCGCAGCAAGGGTGTCTATTATCATATCAATACTAATAATAAATCTGTAAGGGTCGGCCATGGAGTAAGTTACTTTGTTTTCAGAAATATCGTGTTTATAGGCTCTATACATGATACTGAAACTAAATTGACGATTTTTAGAATTTTTTTCTGTATGTATGTATGTTCCTCCATAACTTTGAAACGAATTAACTGATTTTCATGAAACTTGGTAGATAAACATTTAGACGTACGGGACACAGGATAGGCTGCTTTTTTCATTTTCAACGCGGACAAATTTGTTTTTATTATCTGTAGTTCCACAAAAATCTAACAGACGGCGGTGTACGGCGCACGGGTACAGTAATTACTCATATATTTTCTTTTTCAACGCGGACGAAGTCGCGGGCACCAGCTAGTAACAATAATAAATGTGTAAACTACATTAAGATGTCCAAAAAAATATGGTTATTGCAAAACATGAAATATTAATTATTTACATAGCATTGAAAACATAGCATCTAAACATATATAAACTTATTTTTGGTGTTCAGGTCCTTTTGACAGGGTTCCTTGCTTAATAACAGCTCTTGGGTGGCCAATATATCTAAGACTGATAATAATTATAAATAGGATTAAAATAGTATAAATTTAATTTAAAAATAAAATAAGTACCACGTTAAAAGGAAATCCGTTTGAAATAAAAAAAAAATGATACGACTTAAATCGTCGTCACGGTGTCGTTTTTATCTTCGTAAATCTAAATTGTCATTCCAAGAAGATTAGCAAAAAACCTCCAAAAATGTTCGGTCTCTAAAATTTTCAGCCATTGGCACATTCGAACAAAGCATAACAAAACATTTTCGTAATTTATTTTAACGGCTAACTCATTAGGTAATCTGTAATAAACAGGTTATTTTGTAATGAACATAAAATATTAATTAAAACACTTTCGCAATTACTAAATAGCACTAAAATTACTTGACCAATACATGTTTAATGTCAAAACGCTATTGGAAAATCAGCAATGATTAAAATCGAACGTGAAAGTCACTTAATAATGGACATTTAAAAGTAAGTGTGTTGCAATTACGCGCAGTCTCACCACTGCACTTGCAATAAATTATAGCCGCTAACATTTTCGTCACACACCGAACCGACGAGAAACTTAATTAATTGACCAGTTACCTTGATGTTTTAAGGGTTGCTCCTTCGAAATTATCCTTCACAGTTTGAACTTTTAATTTTTTTTATATACACAAAACATTCACTAGCACCAGAATTCACCTTAGCACAGTGTTTAGACACATTTTTTTATATTAAATTTTTTATAATTCGTATAAAATTTCGAGTCTGCAGAGCTTGGCGTATTATAGTTTAGGTGCGCGTGCGCGGCTTTCATGTAACCGTTGCTGCCGCGGTAAAGCTACGGTACGAATGTTGGTTGTTAGCCCAGTAGAGACCCCCACTACTAGCCAATGCATCGGCACCGTTCTGTTTGCTTGTAACTTCAGATAAGGACCCACTTGCCGCTTCCTGCTGAGAGGGCCCTAATCCTCGAGACGAGTCAACTTTAATATAACACTGTCCTTTTTTATTTAACACAGCCAGACGAATTCCTTTTATTATAACGGACACTGGAGCCTTCTATTCGAGTTGTAATTGATGTGTGTCTGTGTTGTGAGTATTGAAGAAGTGGACCCACAAAAATTATTTTTCTGATAAGGAATGGTTTTGAAGGAAAAAGCAAGGAAATGTTACTAACCTTATAGATTCGTAAAGTACAAGTTCTTTTATGTGTTTTAAGTTTTTAACCTACTTGTTTAAAAAAATTTTTTTTAATGGGTAGATACCATATGCTATGCGCTATCGAGATTCCTTTTCATGTTAATATTAATTTACGAAACTTTTACAAACATAAGAAACAAACAACTCCTTAGAACACAATTGAATCTAAAAACTCGTACTATGCACAAAAACAGTTAGGAAGCCCTTAGTATAAGAAGACAAGTACCTAGCCTCAGTTTGTGTTGTCTATTGGTCCGAGTTTTTATCATCTTCTGAGTTCATCAGCACATCGGTACCTCATCCAAGTAGAATAAGGTACCTCTGAGCACTGTCCGGATGGGCAGAAACTTTTACTCGTGGAAGAACTTTGAAACATCTTTCTTCTGAGGTGAAACACCTGAGGTGAACTCCAGATACAATATGAATTTTTACAAGCTTACTATAAACAAACTCCTGCGGCTTACCTTCAAGCCTACAGCCAAGCCCCTGGTGTTGGCTTGCCTATATGAACAGTCGGCCTGCCTGCCGATAAACTGATAAAAAAACAATATCGCACAGTCCTTAATTTCATTGTCGTAGATAAAACTTGACAACTTGTATCCCTTATGATTCTGCAGGTGTGCGTTTCTGAATAGAAACAAAAACTAAATACGTGATCAAGTATTAAACGCAATGTGATAGGTTGGGGTAGCACTTCTTTGTTGTATATCCGTTTAAAAACGTGGGTGGTATCTGGTAATGGATTTTAAAGCTACCATCGACAACATACATGTAACAAGCAACTTGGCAATTTACTCATTTTTCTATTAACTTCAACGTGCGCTGAATAAATAATACTATTTTGATTTTGTGCCAGTTCCTTAGAAGTGTTCAGTAAATGTATTGTTAATATACTTTGCTAAGTAATTAGATTTTTTTTAAAGAAAAATGCGTTTCTGCTGCAACAAATGTGTTTTTCGTGCTTAAATTTGTATTAGCTGAGCACAGTACGTTCCACATCTTCTTATAGAAGACCAAAGAAGAACAGCACTTGTCATGTGTTTCAACGAGTGAGTAAGGAATGTCTGAGCGTATTTCTCTGTTCCTCCCTCATACCTTATCCTATATTCTGTCAAGGTTAGCAGCGCCATTGCTATTGTTTGGCGATGCTTCCATCAAGTAGACACTCAGTCCTCCTGCTGTCTTTTACATTAAAAAAAAACTGTTGTCCAAGTAAACTGACAGGCAATCGAGAAATAAAAAAATGAGAAAGTAATAGGATGTAGGTATCTATCGGTTTAATTCTCAAAGCTTTTTAAAAGGCTTCCCTAACTTTGACCGCGGCAGCAATAGGTTTTAAGTGTCTTTTCAATTCCAAATATAGATTGGAAATTAAAATATGCGTGTTTGCTAAGACTACCAATCTTTGAAAGTATATGAAGTTGCAGAGGAGCATTGTGATGAAATACAAATTTCATTAAACTAGAATTTCGTGTACACTGCACAAAAAGAAGAGACAAGCCTTTCTTTCTAGAAACACGACAA
This sequence comes from Synanthedon andrenaeformis, assembly GCA_936446665.2. Classification (NCBI taxonomy): domain Eukaryota; kingdom Metazoa; phylum Arthropoda; class Insecta; order Lepidoptera; family Sesiidae; genus Synanthedon; species Synanthedon andrenaeformis. The sequence goes on along the minus strand of OW387780.2, from coordinate 10,140,691 downwards.
TTTCAGACGACGTAGCAATTTTTTACCATGACCTAGGTAAGGAGTAGAAAAGTTATAGAGCATAAATTTAAAAAATAATAATAAGTTACGGAATAGATATATTCAATAGAACAGATAAAAAAGCATCTAAAATTGCCTACAGACAAGAATACTGTTCTTACAGTTGCTACGAGTTTACTTCAAGTAGTATCATTGCAAGTGAATCACAGTGTCTAATGCACATAACACCCACTATATCTATTAGTTTTATGACAAGAATTTTTACGCAGACTTAAATAAAGTTATTCATTTAGAAGAACTTAAAAGTGAAAAATGTTTTAAATGAAACATTGTAGAAAATACATATTTTGTTAGTATAAATTTATTTCTATATAAATAATTATTTAGTATAAAATTTCACGGAAAAAAACAATATTCACAATATAATTTATTTATAGGACAGCAACCAAAAAAAAAAAATTACATTTTTATAAAGGAATTTTAACGAAACTGGGTTCCGTGATCTAGAAGAGTTAAAAGCTTTACAAATAATTTAGTTGCGAATTGGTAACCCTCGCTTAAAAATATAAAACTTTATCGTGACAGTTATACTATATAATATCGCTGGTACATCTACTGGAACGTTGTTATAAATGAGTTGCCTAATTAAATTCTTGCAAATACAAAGAATATGAGTAATTAATCTTTAAAGTCTTTAAGATCTTTAAAGTCAGATGCCAAACTCAGAGCAATTAGTATAACTGTATTTACATTTCGTTCTTCACGTTATCTCAACGAATTAAGTTTTTAAACATTCGCACTTTTTCTATTCAGCGACCTTGTTATTATTTCTATACTCTTGTAATTATTTTTGTAAAAATTTTAAATTAGAATATAGCCAAGGAATGTATTTTGAAATCGGTTCAATAGTTTCAAAGATTATACATCGATAAAATACTACTTAACCAGTACTGGTTTAAGCAGTATTTAATCGATGCTAATTCGTATATAATAGTTATTTACGTACACGAAAAATATCTGGAGTGTTCTAGTACATTCTACTGTTAGGACCTTTACAGAGGTTAGATAGCGTCATAACTGTCTCTATTATTTAGTCATCCCACTTAGAAGATGTTTCCGTTCCGGGCGACTATCATACGAAATGTGTTACATCATTTCTCGGGCCATTACCATAATGGAGCTCCTACTCCTTTAACAATACCAAGGATAATGGCCGACATTGCGCTTTATGATATACTAATGTACTTGACAATGTCACAATAATTGTATCCGTGGCTCTAACATTTTAAATAAATTTATAAAATTTCATTAAAAAGACGCTTTCAAATTATAATACATATATTATAGTTGGAACAAAGTTCAAAATATAACTCACCTTAACGCGACCTGTAGACAATTTCTCAGTCCTGTGTTTCCCTATAAATATTGTGGTATTATTATTTATAATCTAAAAAGATTAGGCGCTATGCCTATTGGAAAACGTGGCCAAGCCTAATGACCCTTTTTAAAGGTTTTTGAGCTCTATAAGTAAAGAATAACGGCTATTTTTTTTTTCCCACAAAAAAAAAGGAAAATTGATTAGTTATAAAATCTGTAAGCTACAAGTAAAAAGAGTGTAGTCTCATAATTATTGTCCCAAGAAAATAAAGGACCTGAATATGATATAATGTTTGAGTTCCATAAGTAAAGTTTAAATCTTCTTAAGTAAAAACTATATCACTATTTAAACTATTTTTTAATAACACTTTAGTTGAAATAGTACCAAGCCTCACCACGTGACGTTATCATTGTTAATGACATAACACAGGTAAGTATACGTAATATTTTCTCACGTAAAGTTTTTGCTTCCATCTTTCAAGACGTTGACCCTCTAAAATAGGTCAACGTCTTAAAAGATCTGTTTCAAGGGCTAATGGTTTTGTCTGTCATTTGTTTGTTTAAAATGACAAATGTCTAACAGTTCTAACATTTTCCATCGAGTATTAGAATTAAAATATGAAACTGCGCATTATGCTCTGACGTATTTTGAAGAAAGTTTTACAATTTCATTTAGACATGAAAAATATAAAACTAAAATTTCATATTCATATAGGTGTACTTGTCCAAAAGTAATTATTACGTTTCATCGGTTATTTATTACGTTTTTCCCGACAATCATTTCAGAATAGACATTATAACAATAGAGCATCCTGTCCATTAAACACTTTTAAGTATTGTATGAGTAAATATATTAGTTTTTTACGACACAAAAATTCATCAAATCACTGTGATGTTATGCTGTTGCGAAAAAATTAACAAACATATAGGCAATGCCAAGAACCTTGAATTTTCCTTAGGTTAACGAACTAAATTAGGATTTTCGTATAAGTATTGAACCTCTTTGGCAATAAACAAGTAAACATATGCCCCAAACACAGTGAAAGTCTACGAGGGAAATCCTTGTGTGCAATGAAACTGGTCTTTTTCGCTTGCAAAAACCCGATTGCCTTTCTCGCGGTGCATCGTACAAGTGCATCGAACGTGATACCTATCCCAAGCTCTTTAAGTTACATAACGCACTTCGCTCTGATTCTCTTGCGGTATCATACGTATTTGAGTTTCACATAAACCACTTATTAGATAACATTAGTTATTTCAAAGAAATAAGAAAAAAATGCAACTACTATAAAGTGACGTATATCGGATTGGCGTTTTGGAAGACGAATCGTGAAGTTTATTTTTAAGATATAAGATGGACGTTAGACGAAGCTCATTGGGCGTTTAGACCACGGTCTAATCTAAACTAAACGCTCCCAACACTCAAACAACGAAGTAACAAGGCGGTTTTTGTCGCCAACATGTAAAGTAGATTTTTTTTTATATGGCTATTGGCTTTCCTATCACATGTATGGCCTACTAGCATTATGAAGATGTTATAAACAACAATTAACAATTACAACAATACAAAAATAACAAATAATGGTAAGCAGCAAGAGTGTCACAAGGTTTCCCATTTCTGATAGAAGAATGACTAAGAGATAAGAGGGAGACATACCTCCTGAAATGTTTTGGTTCTGGGATGACTTACTCACTCTTCACGGAACTCCTCTGTAAGAAGGTGTTTACTGCCCCTAGATGGTTGCCTAAGTCACTATGAAATGCATTATAGTGCAATTTAATAGCAGCGTTCTATTGCACATCCATTAAGTTTGAGGTAGTAAACACTAAACTATGTTTTAGAGAATTCATTCTTAGAATAGAAGTGCAATTTGTTGTTAAGTGAGAGCATTAAGATTTTCACTTTTAATATCTTTGAGCACGATAAATGCATATTGAAATTAATGCTATGATAATTTATGATTGATTGAGATATAAGAATACTTTTACAATCGCGATGACACGCTCTACTGAACTGGCGGCGTTTGAAACCGCAATTGCAATGCGATGCGCGCACGATTGAAATTTTCAACCGTTCAATAGTCAAAATCAATAACATGGTATTAGCCAACATTATTACATTAATATTCATGGATATATATTCGGAATGGTGTACATGTCCTCTGGTTAGGTAGGTATTAGAGTTTAATTACCTGTATATGTACAACAAAGAACGGAATTCTCTTTCCTTTTCTTTCTATGAAGTTCATTTATCACATTTTTTTATGATATATGTGATCAATCATTTCTATCATGGCTATGATATTGGGGCGCCAGCAACTAATTAAATTACTGGGACTGGCAACAGGAATGAGCTAAATTAATATGTCCATAATTATTCTATCAAAATGATGTCTATTCTATGATGTCTTCAAAAGCCTATTCTTCTATCTTCTTAACGTGTCACTTATCTCTTTATCCCTTATCCCCTATCGTTACTATCACCACACGCCGTCTGGCAGCATAACGACCCCCTTACAGAAGTGAAATAACAACATATTACGTGCTGTTGTGTTTCTATGAGTGAGTAAGGAATGCCAGAGCCCATTACTGCATCCCGTCCTTATCCCTTATCCTTAATTCTTCTATTGTCGGCAGTGCACTTGCAGCATCTAAGCCTCGTTTTATATTATAATATCATTGCATCTAAAGCGTTGCATGTGTTAACATAACGTTAAAAAAATTCTTGCGTGATGACACGACGTCTTTGCATAAATATAAGACCATCTTACCTTAACAAGTTTTGGTAGTAGTTTATTATCGTGATATTATCAAACTGCTTAGTAGCTAATATTAAGCGGTTTGATAATGCCACGATAATGCATAGCGCTTAGATCGTGATGTACTTATTTTATTCATTAGTTAAGTAAAAACATATTTTAAATAAAAATCTTAATATCTATATGAAGTACATAACAGAATAATTCAGGATATCAACGGATTACAATTAAAAAATATTTCTAAGATAGGCTTAGAAATACATCTAAAACACTTAGAAGTGAAGTTAGAAGTCAGTCAAATAGATATTACCCTAATATTTTAAATAATCGCCGCAACTATATACTCTGACCATTTAATATAAGTCGATTGGACGAAGTCGATGTCTAGATCGATAATCACTGGCCCCGATTCGCATTGGTGCGTTAACTTGTTGCGTAATCGTGAATATTTAAATTAATGCCAACCAAGCGATGCAAACTCCTTATGATTTACTCGGTTCTTAGAAATTTCTTAGCAATGTTCAAACTCATGATTTACTAGAATATGGAGGAAAAGTTCAAGTGTATAAGTCGTCAGAAAGTTCTTACAATTCACAAAATCCCAGTCGTTTCAGTTCATGGTACATACTTGTGTCATATGACTAACTTTTTTATATTTAGGTTGACAGACAGCGTGACAGTCCACTTGATGACTACTGTCGCCCATAACACAAGCAGCGCCACAGGTGGTGCAAGTGCGCTGCCGACATAGTGGGATGGAGAATAAGGGATTGGGCTCTGACATCCCTTACCGAAACACAACAGCGCACATACTGTTATTTCACGGTGGTCTTCTGTAAGGGGGTGGTTACTGCCGCTAAATCTAGTGCCCAAATGACTGCGTTACGCAGTGTGCCCTTTTTTTTTTAACGTTGGGAAATCCTCTTGGATACCCAGCAGTGTAGGGGACACTGCGGGGTTATGCCGGATTCCTACCGGCTAAAACCCAACGACTTTCTTTCGATCGCGGGCGTTGATGGGCGGGGTCGTGGGGACGTTGTTACACGACTTCGGCGCCCCGCCACGGCTATCCAGCGCGGGGAGGCCTGTGCTCCCTGTTAGAACCTGGGCGTACCCGAAAGTGGAGGTATGCCGGCCATCTCGGGGGACCTTACGAAGGGCGGCAGTCTCCCCCAAGACCACCGCCAAGGTCCCGGTTAGGGTGGAAAGCGGCGAACATAGGCCAGCCGCCTGCGCCCGAGCCTCCTCCGGCGGATTGGCTGGGAGAGAGGATCCTCTTCCCGCTGCCTTTCCGCCGCTTCCTTGCGCGACATGACGTGCTCACAGAACGTAAGCATCGCCTGCCACGCAAGGTCACTGCCAACCATCGATTTAACGACGGCCGGCAGCGAGAGATCGGCGCCCATGACGAGAGACAGAGCGGCGCGCTGCTCTGCCCATTCGGGGCATTCAGCTAAAGTGTGCTGCGCAGTGTCAACCGCGCAGCCACAATGGTGGCATTTCTCCGTCGGCTCTCTCACGGCCACCCGGTGAAGGTAACGCCCGAAGCAACCATGCCCCGAGAGCACCTGCACCAGGCGGAACGTGAGGGCCCCGCGCCGCTTTGCCAGCCATTCCTCTAGGGAGGGGCGAATTGCCTCAATCGTCAGGCGGCCCGCACTGGGCTGCGCCAGCCTTTCCTTCCACTTTTCGAGGAGGATCGTCTGGGAACGCAGTGTGCCCTGCCACTACTTAAACCTGCAACAAAGAAAATGTAAGTAGGTATGGTTTACAGAAAAACGTAAGACTTTTTGTACGATAGGTACATGGAAGATGACTCACCTCCATTATTGCTAACAAATTTATCGAAATTGAACCTGATATTCACATTGGACTTGATCCTAACCTAATAATATGTAAAAATCCTGATATAGACATTGCAGAAAGTTTATCTATAGAGATCTAGATTTTTACTTAGCATACCATCATTGTATTAGCTTTGTACCGTGTGTTATTTTTGTATAGATGGGCTAGGTAAAATCTTAAGAAGGTTCAATTTCTACGAGAGTTCTATTCCCGAACAAATTCTTCCAGCTTTAGTCAGTCAGACTTTTATCAGAATTCAGAACATCATCGTTGACATACTGTAGCCGGAGGCTGACAGTTATTCGATCTAATTGAATCACAGCATACGAAAATAACTCGTTAAAGTCGCTTATACAACGTGGTAGTAGTAAGTGTCCGATTCGATTAGAGAGAGCGGACATTCCCAATTTGGTGTGGGTGACGGCCCCCCCTTTAAATCGACCGTGGAGCCAATCGTACGCACTAATGTAGCATTGATTAAATATTTTAGGTGTGCTAGATATTCAGACTAAATAAGAAATATAGACAAAATTTTGCGGACAACATAGTGAAGCCGCTTTTATAAACATTTATGTGCGTAGACCGTTTAAGATGTTGTGTTCCAAGATTTAAACAATTTTTTTTATTTTTATTGAAAATATTGGTTTCCAAGTTAACTTACGTCTGAAATGTGATTCTACCCTGCAATTTATTTTTTGAAGACTGCTTTTACTATACGAATCGGCATTTTCACTAATAAATATTTTAATAATGCGAGGCGTAGTTTGATTGCATTAATTTGTTGCGTGTAACCGTCTATGTATTATACGGCGAAGGCGTAGTTTTACCGGCTTCACTCAGCTGTTCACAGAGCCAATCTTTAGTTCTCATTTTATCTAAGGTTAAAGAGGAAATGTTTGCAAAAACACCGGATTTCGTGAGGAAATAATAAATGTTTATGTAAATCACCTTACCCAGATTGGGCGTGTTGACTCATACTGCCTATTTAAAACTAGGTTAAATTCCCAATTATATAACAAAAAATCGGTGGCTAAATTACTTGCGCTTAACATTTGGACTGAACCTTCTATAGATGGATAGATAAATTATCACGATCTATAAATGGCGTATGAAACCTAGTGTAACAAAAATGAGCTTAAAATTTCATAGACACAGAACTAAAACTCCTAAGAACACTCCTTGTCTCTACTAGTCCCTACTGATTTATACAATTCTTTGCTTTTAATTATAGAACCACTTCTCTAAGAAAGAAATTCCAGTTGAATTTCTTATTTTAGAATTACACAAGCCACACTTAATAAAGGCGTTACATTTTTTTTATTACAATATTCTTTTCTTGGTTGTACAAGCAGATTCGTCCAACCGACCAACGGTATATGAAAAGCCAGTATTTTAAATTATTCATTTCTAGGTATTTTTATTCGTAAGGACCTGTTTCCTTCTACAGACAATTAACGGAGTTAACAACTAAATTAGTATATTCATTTAGATAAGTGATAAGCACTTACTGGTAATTTTTGTACTTTGGGTCAACGACATGACGCACAAATTATTCAATTGTGTTATTAGAGTGTTATTTTGTTTAATTATTTTTGATTTTTATGAATCACAAGCTAATAAAGTATAGGAGAACATATTTCAAAGTAAGTATTTATTATATCGAATCAATTTTGGCCATTAGATTTGCGGTAACGATAACCTATTGCGAATATGGAGAATTAGTCCTCAATTTCGGTATATGTCAAAAACGAAAATAATAAAAGTTCTTTCTTCATTGAATTTATGTAATTTGTACTGATTTAATTATTTTGCGTTGAACTTTATTTTATGACTTTAATAAGAAAATATGCTGCCGAAAGTAATCGTATATTGTTGAAAGCTTAGACTACGAGCTGAGCAATCATGTTGAATATTGCGAAAATGATTGTTCCAAGACTTGAAACAATGCTGATAGCAATACATAAAACGATGCTGATAGCAAAAAAAAAAAATTTAAGAAATTGCTAAAAGAAGGCCCTTGGACACTTCGTGAAATTTCTAAATCATTACATGATTACTCTTAAAACTTAACTTAAAACATCTTCAATGATTGAAAAACATAAACCAAGATCATCAAGGAAGCCTCATCTAAATTTGCGTCTCATCTAAATTGAGCCACTTGAACCCAATGAGAGCATCGTTCAAAATCGTTTTCAAATACAAATGATGAGCCGTCTTCAGATAATTAGATAACAACTTTCCTCAAAAGTTTTTCCACCTTTGTACATAGGGTCCTAACACTCTACCATCCCAATATACAAGGTCTTAATAGTTAGTGGTTCCAGGGCACACCGCTACCCGCAGTCAGAACATAGAGGCACAATGTAGGTGATAATGTATTCAACATTCAGGAATTCATCGTGATTTCACGGTTATTTATGAGTTCAATGTTATTTAATAGCACGTGTAGGTTCACACCTGTGTGTGTGTGAGAAATGCCGGAGTCTCTTTGCCTTCACCTCATATGGAGTTGCACAGATCTATCGTCAGATACCGCCTTAAGTCAGATTGCTTTGCTTGTCCGCCAAACATATTTTCTCACAACACGGGAGATACTTCTCTTACATCACAACTACATTTATTTTACTTATTTTAGAATAGTTATGACGTCTAGCGGAATGGTAAAAGATAATAGCAGTACTTTAGTTATGTAACCGCTGTTGGTTGTAGTAAGGGCTGGGCCAGTGTGTCGCGTTTCCGTCGACCGCGCGAAACTGTGTTAGTGGGTTTCTAAAGTTTCTATCACAAAAATTACAAACATTCATAATGTAGTAGATAAACTATAGATTTGTTTAGAATCTGTAACATTATTGTAATTAATGCCTATTTTACAAGAAAGCTACATTGTTAACATTGAGCTAAGTATAAAGGTAAATTTAAACTACTTACATAAATTTATCAACTTATTACTAAGTTAAATACTTAGATTAGAAATTAAATATCTAGTTATAGTATGGTATACTTACTTATATCTACTATCTTATACTTACTTATAGAATCTATAGAAAGACAATGCAGGCGCCATTGAGTTACTTAGCAGTGTGACGATCCGTTCAGGATATCCTGTAGTTTACTTGAACGTTTAGAGGCTTTTAAGATACAGTTCATGTAACGAAACCGCTTAAACTCACGCAAAGAAAGACTCGAAAACCCGAAATTTTGATTCGGTTTACACTTATTGAAAATAGGACACACGAGGAAGGTTTGTGATTATAAAAATTGCATCCCGGGCTAAGTCGTGAGCGGGTCACTAGTTTTTAAATAAATAATAAGTTACAATACCTATACCGTTAATCAATGTACTGTGAACTATTGCGTGCGCAGCATCACTGGTCACATCTTCCCTTACAATAGAGTTGAATAATTGTTCGCGACCTTTGCAATGTTTGATAGGCATGGTGTTGAATATTCAAATTGCATGCTCTTTGCGAGAATATTACCTAATTTTCATTATGCTATATGTGGCGGAGGGGTGAAGAGAACATAAAATGGCTTGGAAATCGAAGGGATACAGCACTGTAAAAATATAAAAAATGTGTGAAACGACTGGAGTTTACTCCTTACAAACGATTATCTCTTCAAATATATAAAATTCTCGTGTCGCGGTGTTTGTTGCCAAACTCCTCCGAAACGGCTGGACCGATTTTGATGAAATTTTGTGTGCTTATCGGGTAGGTTTGAGAATCGGCCAACCTCTATTTTCCATACCCCTAAATTTTAAGGGTGGTCCACCCCAATTTTTTTTTGGCAAAACATCGTTTGCCGGGTCAGCTAGTAAAATATATAGATTAGTAAATGAGGGTAAATGAAAGCTTTTTGTTAGTTTTATTAGTTTGTTAATTTTCTCAATTCACAAATAAATATCAATGGATATAAATATAAATATATTATATGTATTATATTATATTAACATGTGTTGAAGCATATTGTAGCTTGTAACGCGTAACGTGTGACGCATTTGAATTTACTCCCATAAATTTTCATAACTCGGGCTTATACATATATGAAAATCGATTCTTAAAGAATAAACTCCAAAAATACAGTGCATAATAGACCATATTATTATTTGAAAAAATTTTAATCGGGCAAAGTTATACAAAAATTTTTATTTAGTGAGAACATAGTGAGAAAAATTTAGTAAATTACTGCAAAAAAAAACCCGGTTGCCTATCGTCACAGTAATGAACATTTTCAGCGACAATTTGCTACTTTAAGCCTACCAATTTAAAATTTGTTATAAGGTTATAAAGGTAGCGCTCATGGCTACCTGGCCATGAGCGCCAGGTAGGCAAAAATTGTGTTCGGTTTGATGTCACTTCCTTGTTTTTAAAATATTGCTAGACTAGACATCTAGACAGCTTGATATAGAACTAGAAATCTAGACATAATTTATTTACAAAATCATTACTTACAAAGTATCTATTTTAATAATTTAGAATATAATACTTACGTAATATCTTTTTTTTGTAATAAATTAATGTATTAATGAGTTTGTGTCCCCACTAAATAGTTAGTTAAGAAAAGTAAGAGGCTGTTTTATGAGTATTTCACATGCTCGAGAGCGTCAAAACACTTACTCGCTGACCTATAACTTGCGCTCTATTTACTTTAATAATAAGTATACAGATAATATTTTATATTACTTGCCGACCGTTAACAGTTTCTGTATCTGACGTATTATAACGGTGTACAAATGTATTTTCAAATGTGACGTTTATGTACCATCATTCAAAATTTTTGAAATCCTGAACAGGTTGGTAGTTATAATACCACTGAGACTAAGAATGTAACCGTCAAATAATAGCACATATGCTGGTGATTGAAAAACGGATGGCACAGCCCATTTGGTTAGATGCTCAACCAATTTTAGCCCTAGCTGCTCTCACTGGTGATACAGGTGTAGGTCCAACAACCAGTCCTTATGTACAATAGGATGGGAGTCCGCGTGAAATTTTATACTATTACTTAGTTCTTCATTTATTTATATATTTTTTGCTTTTTGAAAACACAAAAGTACGGTGTTTTGTTGTGTCAACTAGCTGGAAGACCCCGGATTTATTATAGATTTATATATATTTATTAAATTTATTATATATTTATAGATTATATATTTATTATATATTACTCCTAAATCTATACTAATATTATAAAGACAGAACATTTGTATTTTTTAATGTTTGTAATGAATAAACCACTACTATACAGATTTTAAAAATTCTTTCACCTAATAGAAAGCTATATTATCAGAGTGTAACATAGGCTATGTTTTATAAAGTTATGCGGACGAAGTCGCGTGCAATAGCTAGTTAAAATAAAAATTTCCTCCTACAACGATCTTTCCATATTGAAAATCGAATAAAAATCCGTTGCGTAGTATAAAAGATCTAAGCGTACATACATACAGAGAGACAGACGGCGGGAAGCGACTTTGTTTTATATTATGTAAAGATGTGTAATCAAAAACAGCACAATTCTCATGTATTGCGACCACAGCGTTTACATTTTTAGCATAAAATTAATTAATGTTATGTCTATATCAATTATTTTCTTAAATAGCCAGTTTTTCAAAGAATTCTGACTTGTGTACCGCTATATACTGTATACCGTTAAATACTCATACTTCACAGCTTCACACATACATGTGACTATGCTTCCTAACTCATGTCTTATTGTTTTGGTAAAATGTGGCCATTCTGGCAAATTTAATTAGAGCTTAAATTTTAAGTTGCTTTCAGGGCATTAACTATTAACATACTGATGTTAAAATAACGTGACAATGAATCAAATTTAAAATATTCAATTTGAGTTTCTATAAACCATCAGTCATCGTCATGTAGGAACAAAGCAGAAAGCGCTTTTAAGACAACAAAAATCCAATTCGGTACATAAATAGAAGTGTGAATGAACCACCTACATATATTATGTATATATGAAATACTAGCTGCTGTACGCTTATAAAATATAGCTTCTATATTCTATGTATATGATAATGTAGCTTTCTATAGGTGAAAGAAATTATAAAATCGGTCAAGTAGTTTTTGAGTTTATTCAATACAAGCAAAAATACAAAATTACAAATTTCTTCGTAATATTAGTACTTATAGATTTTTTACATCTTGGGTTACATCATTGGAGTTTTCGTAGAGATAATTAATTTAAGTCAATTAACAATTAACAATATGATAGCTTTCGATAGGTGAAAGAATTTTTAAAATCAGTCTAGTAATTTTCGAGTTTATTCATTACAAACAAAATACAAATCGTTTCTCTTTATAATATTAATACAAATATGTAATTGCAAGGATTTGAATGGAATTCAAACACTATTCCATATGCACATTAAATAATAGCGACCCGCCTCCCGACTTTTTCTGCATTTTTTCTGCAAATTGTGCAAACACCTTCATTGATTACTTCTGTCTGTTTCTCCGCTAAATTCTTTAAACCACACGATACGATCGATCAATTTTGATACGGTTTTCACTAATGCAAATAGCGATAAACGAGGAAGCGTCCGTCGTATATATAATTTGCAGAAAAAATTGGATCCAAATAATATTTATACAAAATGCAATGTACAATTTTAACATCGCGATCAGAAAAAGATAAAAAAGTTTATTGGCATTTAAGAATTTTCATTAAAAATACTTTTAAAGTGACTAAGTAAAATGTTCGCGTTAGATGCGCTTTCATTAGATCGACTTGTTTTGAAAGACTCGATTTGCTTCGAAAGTGGTTCTGCAGGCTCCTAAGTGTAGACTTTCTACTTTATATACTAATAACTACTATTTACTAACAAGTATCAGGTATTACCTGTCGTCTAGACGCCGTATCTTGCAAATGAATCGTTAAACTAATAAGTTAATTTTAATGAAAAATAGAAATCTTTTATATCTAAGTTGACGAGATTGACAAAGTATAATAAATAATGGAAAATTAAAAGTCAAAATATAATAGATTGTTTATTTATTGTGATTTGTTGTATTTTTAAAATATAGTTCTTATACCTAACTCCGGTTCTGTTCAAGTTTAAAACTTGTATATTATAATTATGATATGTTTTATGTGTGTTTTCTGTTTGTGTTCTAAGAAATTATACTTATACACGGCTAGTTCTCATTATGAAGGAATAAAACGGACGTTTTTAGTTCCACACTTTTTTTACTAGATTTAGTGTGCAAAGTGGCCAGAGGTCATGTTGACTTAAATAAGTTAAAGTTTTGCGGGTCAGACAATATATTGGTAAATATTTAAAATAAGGCCATTTTTATATTTTTTGAGCACAAGCAAGTGATAAATGGCGCAGGAAAATCAAAATAATTCTTTAAACGTGTATAAAAAGGCATAATAAGTGACGTATATGGGACGTTCTACTTTTTCATCGACAATTACGCGTCCCCTCCGCAAAAATATATATATTATTCCTCCAAAATATTCAGTTTCTGGATTGATACGTAAATATCTCCCTATTTTTGAATTTTGGAAAATTGCCCCACAGGAAAGTGACAAATTTGCTCACATTTAGGCATTTTTCTCCAAAAAGATATTTTCTGACCTCGCTGAATTTCAGTGCCCTAATAAAAGCCAATTAGTTCTTTATTCCAGATTTACAATACATCTGAAATATTAAAAAACTAAGGAACTATGAGTTGAGACAACCAAAATTCCTTAACTGTGAGAATTAACCACACATACCTACATTAAATCAGATGTTATTATGTTCATGACTACTCTTGAGTAACTTAGGTCCACTTGATGGTAGGTGGCTACCGTCGCCTATAACACAAGCAACCTCCACAGGTGTACAAGTGGAAAATAGGCTCTGGTATCCCTTAGGTACTCCAAAGTATTCACTCACCGAAACACAACAGCACACATGTTATTATTTCACGGTGGTTTCCTGTAAATTGGGTGGTTACTGCCGCCAGATGAGCTGCCCAAATGACTGCGAAATGCAGCGTACTCTGCCACGACTGACAATATATTTATTTGGGTCGAGCGGAGCCAAAAAAAGAAATATTGCTCGATTTTGATAGTCATTATTCGCATGAAAAAATATATATAAATAATAAAAGAGTTTGAAAAGTTATCGCGTACTATTACTTTAGTCCTAACAATAGGCCACAAGCTGTGCAATAATATGATTAAGTTATTAAATTTATAATGAACACAAATCGCTCGTTTGGCTTGGAAAGAAAGCGTTACATAATGTGCTGAGACGAAGCGGTTGCCGTCCGCTGCTGTGGGTTTGCGAAACGCGTTGTCCGCATTACGCCATTCGCGACCACTTATGATATGACTGAAAACATACGGGATAAGACTGCGTTTTTTCACGTTACTGTTGTTTACCCAATGTTATTCGTTTAATGGAAATCCTTAATAGGCACTTGATGGTAGACTACCGCATAACACAGCTAACGTAAGGCCTGGATAATTGCAAATGCGGTTCTTTAGCATGATAACAAAACCGAAAAAGCATTGTTATTGAGAACTGAAATTTATGTCTAATTTTAAAGTGTCAATTTCCAAAATATTCGTAATATATCGTAAGATTATTTATTGGGCGATTTTTTTCAACAAGTGTAAGAATCTTTATACCTTGTATAAAACAATCTCCACAAGATTGGTATTACTTATAGAACGCATGACGATGTCAAATTAGTAAGAAATGGTGTGCAATTGTTATGAAAATATCTAAAGTGATTCTCACTGAACTATGTGTATTTAATCTGCAAATTAATAATATTTACCTATAAATATAAAGAAAAATGAAAAATATATGCTATGATATTAATTATAAGAAAATAAAATGAAAGAAGGTCGATATAAAAATCGCTGCTACTGAAAACACAATTATACCATGTATATTTCGTTGCATATGATGTTGTTGCCCGCCTAACCTGCATACCGCCTTCCTACTAGCTGTAATCGCAATCGCGATTCTACGGATTTGTTTTGGCCACTAACAACAATAAGGTAAAAAAAAATAGATTATGATTTTAGACTTATATAATTTTTTTATTTTATTTTAAGTTCGGTATACGGTGCATATTTATAGTACCAAAGGTCCAAAGTATTCATAGTATAAGAGATCTTCGACAGCTGTGACAATCTAAATATAAAGGCTCTTTTATACTTATACACAGATCTGCGTGCTTTACAAAAAAATCTTCTTAGGGTGCACTAAGATGTAAGTATAGTAGGATAGAAGAAAAACACCTCGGCGATTAATTTGTTGGTGTTAATGTGACAGCAATAACTTGAACCGTGATCACCAGCGGCGCTCTATATTAGTTTCTTAATTAAAAATGGCTAGAAATTCAGTGAAAACAAATAATCCGAAAAGGAACGACTTCCACAAAGTCAAAAATGTGATTATAAGATAAGACGGTTCGAATTTGAAAGTGAAGTTTTTGTGAATAAACTGCTAGAAGCAATGATAGTAATATATAAGTCAATGGCTAGAAGTTTCAACTAAATAAGTGAGGTATAGTATAGTGTCGACATAGAGGGAATTTTCCTTAAAGTGACTGAGTATGTATATAACTCGGTTTTGCATTTTAACGACAAGTTAATGGGCAAACGGAGACAGTTAACCATTTTAAGTTAATGGTAATTGAATAGTTGACCTTACAATAGTTTTGTGAAATAAGCACTTGTAACAAAGGCCATGTGGCTTTTTGGTTCGTAATTTTTTAAACTAAGCAATATCAATGTAGCAATTATTTCATAAACTTTTATATTTAATTTTTCAGAGAATCGATGACATTTTCTTAAAAAGTGTCCCTTAAATTGTCTGCATAATAAGCAAATTATAAAAAGATTGTTTGATCCATGAGCATTCTGCACTTTCAAGAAAAAAAAGTGTCTTGAAAGTACCAATTACTAGATTATGCACAAAAGAAGTTAGGAAACTATATTAAGACCGACTAAATATTATTATGGATAATATACACTTAGAAATTAAATACTTCATCGATAATAAAAGTATTATATATGTATATATATATATAATAAATGCGGCGATTACAAAATAATGTAGCTCTCATCGCCATCTGTTCTTGTAGTATACAAACTCAACTTAAAATTGCAGATTGCAGCACTTCCTAGTTTTATTCATATATTCTAGATGGCGCTAAAATAATTCAAGAAATTAGTTGCATGAATACTCAACAGATGTTGCCTTTTCTCTTTTAATAATCTTAATTAAAAGGCGAAGTGTGTGTTCCCTATGGACTCCAAAACCACTGAACCACTAATCCTGTGAAGTTTGGTAGCGATCGGACGCGGGCGAAGCCAGGAGCGGGTCGCTAGTATAAAATATATACTTATTTAGTGTCTATTTACAGAAAATTAATAAATATATTATTCTATGAGTATTTTTATTGTAATAAAATAATTTCTTATTATTGATAAAACATTTATTTAGCTAAGTATTTCAAATTGTCTACAATATGTTGCTGTGCTAAATACATAACTGAAGGTACATAGTACATAGTAATGTGTACTATGTACCTCTTACACAGGTACATAGTACACATTACAATATTTTATACAAAAAAATGTTCATGGTTTCTGTACGCTACAAAAACTCGAAAAGTTTAGCACCGATTTTAATTCGGTTTTCACATCTGGAAAGAGGTGTAAACGAAAAAGGTTTGTGTCTATAAAAAATTGCATTTTATACACGGAAACGGGTCGGTAGCTATACTAGCTATACATAAAATTATTAAGTTAGTTTGTGTACGCTTCAAAAACTCGAAAATTAATTCGATTTTAATGCGGTTTTCACATATGGAAAGATGAATCACTGGAAAGGTTTGTATATTTAAAAATAGCACCCCGGGCGAAGCCTGAAGCGGGATATAGGGTATGAACTGTTAGGGATTCTTTGAATAAAAATAGATAGACGATTTACAGGTTTAAGAAGAAATGATTAAATGTTTCTCATATTATGCTATTATCTATTATTACTAAGTAAAAATGCTATATAAATCCTTTACATCACAGTCCATTAAGGCCCCGTAACATTATACTCAATACAAACACAACAGTGTAGTTATATTGTACGCTATTTTTATGAAACGACCCCCTTCCCCCCGTGGGAGGCGTTAAGGGTGCAGGTTAAAGCATAATTTAAGGGTGTGAGGCCTACCCTATTCAGGCGTCTTATTTCAATGTCGCGCGTTCGTTGGCCGCGTCTAGAGGTCGCTTGCACTCAGTATTTCATCGATTACTTTTGACGTTTGGCCGAAAACAGACAAATCTTACCACTAATTAATAAGTGCGTCATGCACTAGCGAATTACTTACAAGGCATCTCCGTAAGTTTTATTTAATAAAATTATAAATTTTCTGTTTATTATAAAATTTGTAAATTTTTTTTAAAATAAATAATTAACATTTTAAATTACTTAAATATTTAGTATTGAAATGACTTCATGCAAATGAACCAAATTTTTTTTAATATTAAGGTCCACTTGATGGTAGTGCAAGTTCGCTGTCGGCTATAGTGAAGTTGAGGATAAGAGATTGGGGAGATAGGGAAATGGGCTCTGACATCCCTTACTCACACACCGAAGACAGGCTGCCCAAATGACTGCAGTGTGCCCTACAACTACATATAGTGCTGAAAGTTGAAGATTTGCGATTAGGAAATCTAACTGCAAAATCATTTAAAGGTCTTTACAATCTCAGTAAAATTATCCTTAAATAAAAGACAACAACTTACTTTATGAACAATATTAATAAAATTAAGAACATAATTACTATTCGGAACACATTAATCCAAGATCGTAAAGGTTTTACAATTATTTGCTTACCAAAACACCTTGAACTGTGTTCGAAATACTTGGCAATAATCCAAGTTAAGAGGGCTCGCTTTTGTGTCTGAAAAAATATGCTAAAATTTACATGCTTGATCAATGATGCCTAAAAACATCACACCTAAAGTTAGTATTTTTAAATACTAAGATATAGGCGGTTGCGACGGCCACGGCGACAACGAAAACCACACTATTAAAAGACAATTTATGTATTGGCTAAAAGTCCACTAATATTTTTAAAATATCATAATATAAAATATTTGTCTTTCATATAAAAAAAAAAAAACATTTCGGAGCATACAGTTACAATATATTAATTGTAATGAAGCTCTATTGGTACAGCTTATCTAGTACTAAATAAAACATTTTATACTTTAATGTAATTATTTGTTATGTCATATTGGTACAGGTAAAAAAGTTTATAGTTAGGTAAAACAAAGTACCTAACTATGAACTTTTTTATTGGGGACTTAAATTCGATGCATTGTTCTGGGTAGGTTTAAATATCGACCACTGCGTAGAAGCCTATCCTCCCCACCCTCCCTTTTGGAACACCCTACACCCACCTTTTCAGAGATTCAGGCTTCAGACGACCCTTTCCAAGGTCGTAGACGATACGCACACACCCACGGCATGCATTCAACGTTTGCATCCGTCCGAATTGGTCGGCCATTACACTTTATAGGTAGCGTAGGCGCGTCAATACACTTCGTTTGCTAACACCCATCAGAGTACCTACGTTAGGCAGTTACCTACACATGTATATTTTTATAATAGTTGTATTTCAGGAGTGATACGATACAACTTTGTTGGATATTTGAGTAAAATTCGCCCAATTGAATGAAGAATCATTCAATTTCACTTCATATAAACGCGTTACGTGGCGTTACTGTCAATTGTTTAGTCAACAATTGATGACTTTATAGCTTATAAATGTACTTAATGTTAAACAACAATACGTACAAATACCTATGCCTATGTAAACATAGGCCTATAGGACAACAAATAGATTAATATGATAAAAACTTAGAGGAAATAATAGGTTTCTCGAAGTACTAGGTATATCTATGCGGACGTAGCATTTGCGAGAGATGACCGTGTCCGACATAGCCTTGTGTGTATACAACGAAGTCAATATACCATATATATACCAAAAAATTGTTTGATCCTTTAGCTATCGAGTTGTGTAATTAAATTTTTGATGTAGATGATATATATATGATAGGTCATACTGTATCCTCCGATTTTGTTATCATCAGTTTTCTGCATTGTCTCCCAATTGTAGAAGCTTTAAAGACGTATTCACGTATTTATTACAGAAACCAATCTATTCTTAGTTAAAATTTTGTTAATAATCTTCCCTAATCTTAATTGCCTTTAATTCTATCAAAATAGTCGTTGAATATATACTACGTAGTTTCGCTAATTAGCGTACCTACATTTTGAATTATCCACTTCTACTCGATGAAGTTGAACTACCGCAAAACAAGAGAAAAGTATCCGCTATCGAGATTAGTGTTCAACTTTCCGAACTCCGAATATGTGATGCGATGCACATATAAGTACATATTTATTTTATACGCATATTTATAAACTATTGCACCTTATTCGTGACCAGTCCACCTGATTTGTATTAAGGAGTGATTGTTGGACCGGTTGGACGCCCCTTGTGGTAGCAGTAGCCATACCATTACCGGAAACCCCTACCTACGTCATCAGCCAACGAAGAAAAAGCGCATCATTTGTCAACATTTTATAATAAGGGTCACAAGCTTTTAAAATGTTTCATCAAAATTATTTCATTAGGTTCATGACATAAATGTCTTCATGACATGACCAAGACCACAATATCGTCATTATGAAGATAATAGGTATGACACTTTTTTTTTAATAAATCTAAAATTTTATACGGCATGTAATAAATATATGTACTTATTTTTCTAAATTACATACTACATTTAGAAATACATAGGGGGAAACGACTTACGAAATTGGATCATTTTATGGATACCATAACAATTGTGTATTCAACACACGATTTAAATGAATAAAAAGTAGAATAAATTCACGAGCTTCTGTTACCCCTGGTGGGACTCGAACCCACAATCCCCGGCTTAGGAGGCCGATGCCTTATCCATTAGGCCACAGGGGCTACTGCGATACACTCCCAAATAACGGTATAAAAGAGTCACCGATTTTACGACATATTTTTAAATTCTATTTAAGTAAATGTATTCACATATTTTAGTGGATGATACGGATATAAACATTAATTCTTTTTATATTTTAATAACAATTTAAAAAGTGTGCTCTGTATTTTTATCTAAGTTTTAATTTTACTCTAAAACGTTGTTCCCAAAGTGGTCCAGGTGGACCCCCAGGAACTCAGCCGCAACGCAAATTGCCATAGTTAGATCTAATCTTCACATTTTCCGTCGAGTTTTGGGAATATGGTAGAAATGTACCTGTAAAAATTCTAAATAGTTCAATCTTGGTGGCATTTCACAAGTTACCAGCTGTCCTCCAATGATACCAGCCCACATATTAATGCTGAACTATTTTTGGATTTACAACGGTGTAATTAAATTGTAATATTTTTAAAAAATAATTTAAATGATATCTCCACCACACTACGCTCGGGCGGGCGGTCCGAGAACATTTAAACGCCCAGTATCCAAATCGTTGGATTGGTCGAGGTGGAACAATCCAATGGCCACCGAGAACTCCGGATTCAAACACCTTTTTGTTGTGGGGACACATGAAAGAGAGATTTTGTACGAAAAAGATAACCAGACAGTACAATAGTTAAGAAATAAACTGGAGAATAACTGCGAAAGAAAATGTTAATCCCATAGAAACGCATTTCGTAGGTTGTGAAATAATTTTATTGATGACGTAGATGGAGGAAGATATTTCGAACAATTTTTTTGATTTATTATGTTATAACGACTTAAATAAATTCGATATCTGTTTTTTTCTGCTTCCTCTGATTTACTTCAGTTTAGACCTTTCTATGAAAAAACGATAATTAATAAATAATTTAGTTACAAACAGCTATGTGTTATACCTCATTTTAATCATTATTAAATAGGCTAGTTTTTCTGATACGGAGTCATTTTTTGGTTGTACATTTTAAAGGTCTAAAGGTAGACTGTTTTTTTTTCATAACATTTAAAAAAATATTGAAAAAATTGCCATTACTTATTAACCGTGGTAGGTATTTACTTTTATAAAAGCATTTTTGTAGTGATGATACATTACCTAGTGTACACATTTTTTTTTAAAAAGGTACTTACATTTTTTTTAAATTGCTTATTTAGTACAAATTTTAGTGTTTTCTTAAAAAAAATACCAAATCGGTCATAATTTTTAATAGGATTGAGTTAGGGTTTTTTACTAGAGAGATTTTTTATTGTAAATAGCCGCCTTCTACGTCCCTGTTTCGTTTGATCCACGATTTTTGAACAAACCGGTTACGGTAACGATTTCAATAGTTTTTTCCCATCTCAAAAACAAAACAAAAATGCCTGTTGACGCCGTTTTACCTATATATCCACACACATAGCACACATGCAAACAAACGCATCACACGCATATCTACCTACGTATTTATCTATTTATTATTCCCTTTTCCTACCCTTAAAATCAAGACAGACGATTACAAGTTGTCGCCGCGCTCGCATATCGATCCGCAAAAATAAAACTCTGTACGCGTGTGTGTGGTATGTGATATCTTTAAAAATCAACGCAAAATCAATAAAAAAACTCTGGAGTATTGTGGTGGAACCGAACCAGCGCTGGAGGAGCAGGCGAACCTTAGTATATGTTACCGGTAAGTCTGTCTTTCCCCTTCCTACATTCACCAATGCCCAACGCGCGAAGTTTTCACTTAAAAAAAAGCAAGAAAAACAAATATCTACGATATAAATGAAAATTTTAAGCTTCAAACTGATGCTGAATAATGCAAGTAAATTAGTTATGTTATAAAGTATAAAACTTTTAAAATCGGACTGACGTCACCAGAGTCGGTGCTATACAATGTGCAATATTTGAGGGTGCTTTGCTCCGTGAAGTGGTACTCAGTTGCAAGCGGCGATGACACCGACGCGACGAGGCTGTCCGCACAGAGACACAAAGCGAGATGAGCCAGGTCAAACGAAGAGAGGGGAATTTATAATTTTATAGCTGCTTTCTTAATGTATCTTGCAATATAGGCTGAATTTTAAACATTCATCCATACCATAATATATATTAATACTATGAATGCGAAAGTTTGTTTGGATGTATGGATGTTTGTTACTCTTTCACGCAAAAACTCCTGAACCGATCACACCAGAAAGGACATAGAGGACTATTCCCGAGGGATCATCTAAAATTAAGAAAACTGACTCCTGGCTAAGTTGTCAGGCGATATATTGCTTTTTCAACGCGGACGAAGTCGCAGGCACCATTAAATACCATTAGGCACCATTTATAATACCATTTTAGTATTATAAATGTAAAAGACCCTTTCTATCTATCTGTATGTCTGTTTAATGTTACCTTTTTACAGCTTAACTACTGAACCGATCATCATGAAACGTTGCATATAAATTGCCAGAGATATAGAAAGGGACATAGGGTACCTTTCATCCAGAAAGAAAGTACTGTTCCCGAGGGATTATCTAAAAATAAAAACCTGAAACGCCTGGCAAAAGTATAACAGCAATAAAGACAGCAATAATTATGATTATAATGTAAACTTCATCATCATAGCTCGCTTAGTAATTCGAAATTAGTGGACGATCATATCGTCAGGTTTCCATCTCGGCGTCGTATGTTCACGCAATACAAACTTATATATAGGCCTTCTTAAGGCATTAGGGGATTGACGATGAAAAGTATATATAAAGTAAGTGTTTACATGATAAACACAAAAGAAATGGAATCTGTAGCGACATCTGTATCAGATTTCAATAATTTAAATCACTAATATTTGCAATAATTTAAATCACACTTAATATTTGCAAAAAATTAAAACCGTTGCTAACCTTAGCAAATAAAAATATATAAAATTTACGGAAGGTATAGTGTCAGGATGTAGGTATATTAGATTGCTTCGAAAACTTTAAAACCGTTTAAGTAGTTACGAGTACATACATCCCTTTTAAGGATTAGAATGTTTGCCAAAACTTTTGCATGTACACAAAATTTTATTTTATTCGGAAAAGAGTATTTCCTTTCCCTTGTTAGGAGGGACTTTAAAGGGTATAATTGTCCTAGTTTAATTATGGCCATCATTCTAATGCCTACAATAGAGTATCGAGCATTGGACCTTGAAATGTAAATGGGTCGAATGGATTATATTAGGAATCATATTTTGGCACAACTAACGGTGTGTTGTAATCGAATCTATTTCAGAGTGAAAAACCACCTAACATATTATCTTGTAATTTATGGCTGTGAATGTAGGAATATGAAATTCTTGGTATCTTGCAGTAATATTTCAACTTAGAGAATTCTAGAGTTTTCCAATGGCATGTGATGTAGCCGATAGGGAAATCTATTCAGCACACAGATACATTCTGTCAATTGGGGCTAAAAAGTGCAGAGGAAATATTTTTTCTCTGTTATATAAGTGACAATATCTAATCGAATCTGAGTGGCAATATCTAACAAAGTTGTATAGAATGTGAATTTTGACCAATGTTAACATTGTACATTTTTTATTACGGGAACCAGTCCAGAAAGACTCCAGTAACCACCCACTTGCAGAGGTCCATCGTGCAAAACTTTAAAAGACGCTTCGCCAATGGCCATTTTCTTTAGCCCATTTCCCCTGTTTATATCGTCTCCTTTTCTTTTATACTTCTATGGAAGACTTGCATCCCTCCAGGTGATTCTTGTCTAGGCGACGTTAGCCACCAACTAGCTATCGTCTTGTCTGACACTGTTTAAAAGAGAAAAATAAACTTAATTTATTACTAACTAGACTGACGCACTACGTGCAATTGGGGGATTCGATTAGTTTTATTAGTAGTGACTATTATTAAAATCGCTTAAAGTAGGTACTACCGTTCAAAGACACAAATAATACTAGATAAGAATATAGTAATCAAAGCCATCAGGCGTGACGTCACATTACAACCCAATCCAATTGAGGTATTATTAACACTCCATATATGAAACACTAGTGACCTGCCCCCGGCTTAGCAAAAATGCAATTTCTTTCTACAAATTATATAAACAAGTCCTACGCGTTAAACAGCATTACTAAATATAAAAACAGCATCAAAATCCCTTGGAGAACAAGTTAGGGGAAATATAGACATGGGCGGACAGCGACTTCATTTAATAACTAGCTGGTGCCCACGACTTCGTCCGCGTTGAAAAATATTAAGTAACCTATCCTGTGTCCCGTACGTCCAAATGTTTATCTACCAAGTTTCATGAAAATCAGTTAATTCGTTTCAGAGTTATGGAGGAGTTATGGATTTATCTGAGATTATGTACCTTTCAAATAGGAAAAGATGTTTTCAAAAAGGTGCAGTAGATCCTGAGATTGCTTATACCATATGTTAGGTATAAGCAAGCCCGTTCTTTCTCTTTATAATGTTAGTGTAGAGTTCTACACTTTTATTTATATAATTTTATAAAACACACAAGCAATTTAGTACCACACAGGCAACAACATACGACATCGTTTATTTCCAAAGTCATAAATATCAATAAACGGTCATTAACTGCAACGTGCATGATGTATTCTCTTGTATCCAATAACGACCAAACACAAATGACCCCTCTCATATTTTATTTTACCCATTGAAAGTAATATTAATAAGCAAGTCAGAGTTTCAAACTATACCGGTTATCATTTCGTTCTCGAGTTATTTGCCTTGAAAAGTATCCATATTTTAGTACCTACGTCCTCGGATGGACGCAATCTAAATATCAGAAAATTGAAATAGCTAACAAGCTTTTAGCACGAAATTTTTTTACGAAAAATTTACAATAATCTTCACTATATCACTGCTTAAATAAAATACGGCTAAAAATAGCAGCTTATTTTCTTTTACTTAGTAGGTACCTACTTTTATTCATACCTCGTCGAATTTTATTATTTTTGTTAGAATCTTCACTTAAAAACAAATTCTTAAATAATTAATAAATATACGATATTTGTAAGTAAAATTTTTTAATGAAAAACTACAGTGTAGTTTTTTACATTATAATATTCAATTCTCGCTTCTCAGTAGTCTTATCTGACAAATGAACTCCGAACCAGCCATTAGTCTTCAAAATGTATTCCAAAACAAAATAAAAACAACGCGTAAAACCTTCTAAAACATTATGCCTGAGACTATCCGTCGGCCGAACGGACCGCCAGACTGACAAATTGTCGGAAATTCCAGAGGTAGAAGGGCAGGACTACTTTTAACAATTTCACATTTTTTAAATTCCTCAAATTTAATTATGGAAGCTAGTTTAAATTCATTTTAATAGTTTTGGAAGTTGTTTCAATGCAAGCTTCACTATAGAGAAGCCTAAACCAGTTTCGTTTGATACCAAAAGAAGGCCTAAACAAGTTTCCTTTAATACCTAGTTCTACTCCAAAAGGATAGGCTATTTAGGACAAGTTTCGTAACATGTATTACTATGAGTATATGAATATAACTTAACACAGTTCAAAGACAATACTACTCAAGGCCGTTAAATCTTAAGAGCTCACTTTCCAACTCGAGCAGCTTACCGATTTCATTGTACGTAATTCCATGATTACTCATTAGTTATTGGTCGTAGCGATGCATAAGAAAAACATGTTATTTCTGAGGTATAATATGAAGGTTTGGATGGAAACAAAAACTGAAATTAATTTAATATTTAGTGTAATTAATTTCTAAATCGTGTAGAATTTGTGACATTTTTGCGGGTTGAATTCTTGTAATTACTGACTAACTTTAATAATTTTAATTGTAATATAAATGTTGAAATTGTTGGCTTATGCTTTATTATTTTCGCGAGTTAATAAGTCTTGCGTTGCATTCTTTCTTCGGTTATTCGCATTGTAGTTGAACTTAATTTGAAACAATAAATTCTCCTAAATACCTATTACTGACTTCACTCGCTCGTACAGCGTATCCTTAAACTTATTCAGTCCTCTTATTTCGGTTAGAAGCACATTGTTAAATTTGTTTAAAGTAGTTTTAATTGATGGCATGCTGTTGAACTGGTTGCTTGGTAGAAATAAAACAAAAATTTCAATCCCAACAAGGCTGCCAAGCGATAAATTGGATACACTAACGTCGGGGATGCGGCTTAATTTTAATGATAATTAATCATCAGAAGTTAATGTTTTCAAAAGGGACAAACTCTACTAAAGGTGCTGATTGAGGACCATCGCTAAGCTTAATGCGGTACCCTCATCAATTTGATAAATCCGCGTTTGTAACTGCAAGTACATGCAATGTGTTCGATGTCTTGATAATCTTGTTAAATCTGCACTTGAGTCTGAGAAGATTAATTCGCTTGCAATCTTCATTCCGTATCTACCACACGATACAATCTGATACATCTGCCTCGTTAGCAGTTCTCGTAGAGTTAATTTTATGCCTTGCTTTATTCGAACAAAATCAACACTGACTTACTTAGCCTTACTTTGACGAGTCCGTTGGATGAGTGGTTTGGTTAGGGTGTTTACCTTTCTCGGCCTCAGGGGTCCCGGGTTCGAGCTCAACATTGGAAATGAACTTTTAAAAGTTCGCTCTATAGTCTGGATTTGAAAACTAGTGGCAGGGCACGCTGCACATGGAAACGTCTGGCAAAAATATAACAGCAATAAAGACGTCAGGCGTTATTTTGCTCATGTAATGTCTAGTGTTTTACTTTTCAACGCGAACAAAGTCGCGTGCACCAAATTATATTGAAATACATAGAATTTAGTAGTGGCAGGGCACATTGTCGCAGTCATTTGAACAGCTCGTCTGGCGGCAGTAACCAGTAGCTACCATCAAGTGGACCGTTAGCCTGTCTGTCGAGTTTAACATAAAATAAGACATAATAATATTCTGTTGTATATCATTCACCCATTTTGCTACACAAATTGAAGCTACATTTCATACGGTTCTTAAACAATTCTTAGTTTTAGGAGAAGTGTTCAGAGGGAGGAGAGACACTTGGGTAGTGTGGGAGTTGGTGGTAGGGAGGTACAGGGGAAGGGAAGGGAACGTAGAAGTGCAACATCCCAAGGTCGGCGCCTTCCGCTTGCTAGCATATCTTATCTACGCCCTGTGAGGTGATAGAAGTAATATTTCAATAGATGTTTTGTACAACAGAAAAAATCGTGTCCAAACTAATTATATATATATAACTATTATAAACTAGGTGCTGCCCGCGACTTCGTACGCTCTGTAGTTCGTTTTTTGAAAATCAAACATTTTTCGATGATGAAATGTAATAAGCTATCTGTGTGCCAAATTTGATCCAAATAAGTTAAGACGTTTCTGAGATTAGCGTGCACAAATGCACAGATAAACAGACAACAATTCTAAAAACTATTTTTTTTATCTCATTAACATAAGTACAACGTGTACAATTGTTTTACAAAATATTTAATCCAGAAAATAAGGACTGTTCCTAAAAAAAGGATACCTCGGGTACTGTTGATTCTTGTCTTGGTTAATTCAATAAAGAAGATTTTGTATTTAGAATCTCGTTTATTAATTACACCACATTGCTTGAGCTTAGTCTAATAAATCAATAATGTTCTTACATAGAGCAAACACAGACCACACCTTACAGACTACCCTATACTATACTCAACCATAAAGCCTCCCTAAACAGGTACCTACATTTAATCAAGAAAATAAGGATGAAGTCCTTATTTTCTTAGGACCCAGCTGGTTTAGTAATAAGATAAAAATTCATAAAAAACGAGAGTTTTCGTTATATTGCAGAATAAAACTACAATTATTTGTCAGAATCAGTGTACAGCTTCAGTGTAGTTATATTTCTCATAATAACCAAATCTATGTGGATGCGTAATGTTTTAGGACTTCGAAATCATTATAATTTATGTAAATGTCAGACATTATAATGCCGGTCACGTTCTCGTAAAGATTAGGTATTTTGTGAATATGAATATTCAAGAAGTAACTCTTTGACATCCAACGATCCCATAATCCTTTCCAGTCAAACAATTCATCGTCAACACATCGACGACAAATGAATTCTGCGCAGTATTCTTTCTATTGGATGCTTTTAGAGTAATTACGGACTCTGTATGGACAAAATAACTATAAAATCAATTTTCCAAATTTTTGGATTTATCAAATCAGATGGTGATTGGTGGATATTTTCAAGTTTTTATGCAGTGATTCTTGTAAATAAGCTATCGCGATTTTCATTATTTGTCTTTGTAATAAAGGGCATTTCTATATTTTAATTAACTTAATAAAATGTTACTGTGTTACAAAAATGTGGTTAGTAAGATAAGAGGAAAACTTTCGACAGTTTATAAATTACAAATAAGAATGTCATACTTCAAAAAGGAACAATACCACAAAAATTCTTTAGAAAATAAAGTACAAATAAAAGTTTTTATTGAAGTGTTCATACGTCGATAGATAATATCTATAGATAATATTATTATCCATCGACGTGTTCATATGGAGAAATTGCATGCAACCTTTAACTATGCATTAATTATTCAACTTTAAATTCCAATAAAAAAAAATCAAAATTCTTAACATAAACTAGGAAAAGTCTTAAAAATAAACGTGTAGCAAAATTATTTAGTCGAAGCCAGTATTATCTAACATCCATCCGATAGCGCGAGTTCAAGGTTGGTCGTGCTGAAAGCGCTGCGTGTCGCATCCTCCAAGCAACCCAGACCGCTGCGCGCCCTCTGCGCTTTTATCAATAAAAAGACGACCGCAACGCCGTCTGTCGTCATCCGCCAGTACCTCACCGGACTCGAGTGCGCACGCTCCATGCCCCGACATTGTTGTCTTAAATTCTATTTACCACAAAAATCCATCAAAACAAGCAAAATTTACCTTCTCGATTTCGCCATCCGTGACGTATCCGTCGCGTGCGTCACTGTCAACGAAATCCGTGTGCCTGAATCCCTGAAAACGAAACCTAAAACATCTATAGTACGATTACGTCAATAACAGGCAGATTCGCGTCGCTATCCAATGTTTGTTTATTACTTGTTCGTATACAGAATTTAAATTAGAAATTTGTGTACGAATCTTCAGGCTTCAACTCTTCAAACGGTGAGTGATCCATTTTAAAATAATAATATATTCGCTATATATATTCGCTAAGAATTACTGAATGCAGCAAGAGTTAGTTTTGCTAGTGTTAGCGCGCTAAGGAATGAGGTTACTCTCTAAATAAACCAAGATTTTTGCGGCGGCGTTTTAGCATCACCGCGCAGTACGTATGTTTTGCATATAAACTCACACAGATATGCAGACATTCTTGTTTATATCATGTGTAAAGGAAATGAATGCGATGCTTTGGAGAAATGTCATAATTTCGAACTCCTTTCCTGAAACAGTTGGAATGTTGCCATTTCTCTCTAAGAGTCCTCTGAATGTATGCACATTAATGTTCGCAATTATTTCAACGCTTAAATAAACAATTATAAAGAAATAATTACGTTAAAGCGAGTGGAAATCTTTACAATACTCGTTGCATTACTGCATACTGAGCACATAATAAACAAACACAGAGCACCAGTTGTTCGAATTTCGGATGAATTTTTAGCAGCTTTTGTGTGCCAATAAGACTGATGTCGTTTTTGCATAATACATGGTCCCTTTGTATCCTACTTCCCATTCAATATCGTGAGAATGTGGGCCAAGTTCAGGGTCACAAGCGCAGTGATTGTTCCCCAAATGAAGTGCAAGCCCTTTTC
Source organism: Synanthedon andrenaeformis (assembly GCA_936446665.2). Classification (NCBI taxonomy): domain Eukaryota; kingdom Metazoa; phylum Arthropoda; class Insecta; order Lepidoptera; family Sesiidae; genus Synanthedon; species Synanthedon andrenaeformis. The sequence goes on along the minus strand of OW387780.2, from coordinate 10,110,945 downwards.
ATTCCGACAAGTACAAAATGTGGGGCAAATTCACGACTGGTTTCCTGTGAAATGAACCACTAATTGCTACCAATTTCAAGTGTGCTCTAGCAGTTGCAGAATCACTTTCACTGTCTGCATAGTAATCTAGTTTTACTAGATAAAAGATACTAGTTTTTTTGTAAACAGATTTAACAAAGAAGCTAGTTTCGTTTCATTTTTTTTTTAAATCGAGATAATAAAAATAAACAAGATTTAAAGAATGACTGCGAAGACTTACGCTACGACTATTTTACCTATTGCAATAATTTTACCAATATTTTTAATCAACATTAAAGAATAAATAAGAAAAATATATAATAAAAGTGATTTAGGAAAAACTATATAGTACCAGGGAAAACTGCGTTTCACAGTCACAAACTGGAAAACAAGTCTGGCGATAGTAACCACCACCAGAAGGCAACAGTGACAACAGCACTTTGGTTGGTGTCGTAATTTACTGAGTGATTCCCCTTTTATCTCTTACTAGCGACCCGCTCCCGGCTTCGCACTGTTGAAATGTTTTTCTGCAAATTATTATCCAACCCATCTTCGTTTGTTGGACTTTCCATTATTGAAAGCCGAATCAAAATTGGTTGCACGGTTTTGGAGTCCATACATCAATTAATATTTATAAAAAGATTATCAACGTCAACAGAGCACTTTCAATCCTATGACTAATACCATATGCAACAGTATTCACTTACCATCAAGTGTACCATCAGCCAGTCTCCCGACATTTAAATGAAAAAGATAAATTAGTAATCATTTTTCGCCTGAAAATTTTTCTGAGAATTGCAAAATGTCTACTTTTTTTCTGTTGTCAATAAATGTAATTAAAATGTATGTACTTTTCCGAAGATTTAAAAATTCCGACAAACATAATTTATAGTCACTGAAAACAAATTTGGTTTATTTTATTTATTTATTTTTATTTATTTTATTTTAGAGAAACACAGGTATTATTGCATGAAAACAGTTTGAATAGATAGCTTACATATAATTTAAAAAAAAAACCAATTATAGTATAAAAGAATATTATTGCTTCCTACCCTTGATACTACAAATACTCAACAATATACGAATTAAACAATACATCAGTGAACATTGTTGAACACATGCCACTAATAAAACTTGGGTAGGCACCGCTCTGGTTAATTTCAGTGACAAATATCTTCCAATAAGGGTTCGCCATCAATCTCTTGTGAATAACTTAATTGAATTCCGTGCGATGGTGACCGATCAAGGACATGATCAAGGTCAAAGGACAGGCACGTGTACAAGTGTTCCTTAATAACTATTGTTCCTTGTTTACGCCATGGTTGGCAAATGTTTCTGTCAAATTTCCATTTCTACTTGCTTGGTGGTTAGCTTGTTAGCAATTGTTATTAATTTAGTTATTTTAGTGTTCGCCCTTAAATTTTCCCCAATTCACTTATTGTCACGTTTCATTAAATCTTCAAATTATTGAATATTTTTCTAGTAAGTATTTCAACAAAATATTTTAAGCGAACTCCAGTGATGGAGTATATTGTGCTTCACTATTATATTAAACTAGCGGGTGCTCGCGACTTCGTCCGCTTGTAAAATAATAAAATATACAAATAATATAACGCTTGACCTCTTGTTGCTATAAAACTTTGGCCAGTTTATTTTATTCCTGATAATCCCTCAGGAACAGTACTTTTTTTTAGATGAAATGTACCCTGTGTCCTTCTTTGTATCCCTGAAAACATGTATGCAAAATTTCATATTGATCGGTTGAGTAGTCAAGGCATGAAAAGGTTACTTTCAAAGGTTACTAGGTTTAACATTGACAGAAAGACAGACGGTTACTCTCCCATTTATAATATTAAAGTCAAGTCATTGACTGTAAAATGACTTGTCTGTAGGAAAAATAAGTCATGGGTCAGTTGATTGATTTGGTGCAAAATAAAACTGCAAACTAGTGCAAACCGTTCAATGTAGTATGGATATGATTCCGCTTTAATTGCACAGCAAAAGTAACAACAACAATACAAACAAAACAAACAAACAAGTCTATGAGCGACATCTAATCTAATGGGCCGTCAAATTAAAAAAAAAAAAGAAGAAAACTATTAAAAACTTAGAAGGACATCTTCACATTTTCTATATTGTTAAAATATTTTCTTTAATTGAGCGTTCGACATATATTATTGTGGAAAATAATGATAAGCATTTAATAAGGCACTTAATCCACGTCTTATGTAAATAGACTGGAATATGGTATGGCGGCTTCCAATAGCCCGTATCTTCGACGATTCATTACATCGAACTCACTTTCAAGGAGTCCGATTCACGGCCGCTGTTAGTTTTAACAGCCGCAATATTTACAGGGCTTTATCTCACCACTTTATTTATTTGATCTGTCACACGTTGTAAAAGAAGGCTGAGCGTGCGGGCGGAGCCGACGACCGAACTAATGTATTCCTTTCAAACTCAGCACTATTGTAAGAAGTTTATGCATCGACGCAAAAAGGCTCAGACAAAAAAGTCAAGTTTCGTCCTCTACGGTCGTAGAGGTGAAGTAGTGCATGTTTCTTTTGGGGAAGACAATGTGGTTTTGCGTCATTTGTAGTAAGATAATCGTGTTAATGTTTATTATAGATTTGACTTATTTACCTTCTGCAGCAGGAAAATTGTATAAAATTATTACACGTTTATTTTATTTTTATTTACATAGGTACTTCCCTATCCGCCTCCGGTTTTGCAAGGAGTTGAAATTTTCAAAAATTCTTTGCGAGTGCTTATGTTATAAAATAAAACTGTATTCCAAATTTTAGCTGTATACACTTAGTAATTTTGGCAGTGCTATGATAGAGTCAGTCAGGGCAAACGATTTTATAAGTATAGATTTCTTTTATTCATCTTAAATTTAACTTTTTCAAACGAATGTAGCGCATGACCAAGTCCAAGCTGCCGGTGGTTAGGGTTGCAGAGTGAGGAGCCTTCTGACAATACCTGCTGTGTCAACAAGTACCGCCTACTCTATCTTTCGAGAGCCTATATAAATATAGCGAGAGCATCTTGAGGTATTGGTTGGAGACTCTTTATTCGCTATGAGACGATTCGCCGAAACGACTACCGGATCAATGATTGTCGAATCAACATCCTACATATTGGTGGCCTCGTGAGTCAAGTCTATATGTAGGTACATTGTATTTACTTCGTTTATTTGAATTTGGATTTGAAATAATTGGATTAATTTATGCCTCGTTCGTCCCGATGTTTTGTCCCACATTCCAAAAATTAGACCAATGAAGGTTTTCTTCCAAAGTTAGGAAAGTTAGGAATGCAGTTATGAAAGTTAAATAATGCATAAGTACATTATGTTTACATTTAATACATTTAAATGTATACATTAGTCTCTTGTATGTCATGTCATGAGAAGACGATAAGGACGAGTATGTTCGAAATACGCGGTAAGAATATCGATACATGTTTGAAAGTGAATTTATGCTTATCGTTTTGACAGCCTTAACACGCATTTTCTTACTCCTGCTAACTTGAATCAAAACCCAATAAACATCACAAACGTGGTGTATTTTAACATTTTTAACTTGTCGCCACATCAGATCCAATTTTACAATCTTCTATTATTTTGTCTAAATAAGTTAGCTTTATTTAAACTATTGTAGTATCACTTTCTTCTTTTCCTAAAGGCACCACTTCTTTACGAACATTGGTGATAAAAATAGCCATCATGGCTATATATTTACTTTTGAAAAGAGATACCCTGACCCTGGTATTTCAGCGAGAAGCAGCTCTTCTGACTTGGATTTAGACTCTACACACGTGACCTGTCAAAACCAGGTTTTTACGTTTTTCCGGGCAATTTTTACAATTTTTTTTCTTGATAAGAACCTTCTGCGCACATCAAAGAATATTTGAAAAAATAATAATAATAATAATTTGCCAGCTGTTATCGAGTATTAAGCATAACAAAATATTTCGCGACTCATTCGAGGAGAACATATGAAAACGCATGAACATAATATATGAGAACATATTTGAATTCAAATCCTCATTTATGAGTATAATCTCTATACTTATATATTACAATCGTTTACCTGACTGACTATCAACGCACAGCCAAAAATACTAAGACTAGAAAACTGGAATTTGGAATACTTGTGGGCTTATTTTATTTAATAAAGTAAGCATCCGCTAAGAATGGATTTTAGAAAATTTCAATTCCGGAAGCTCCGAAAATTTCAATTCCGGCTCCGGTGCGAAGCCGGAAGCGAGTCGCCTATATATTTCTTGAGCACTTAAAACTTAAGAACTCAAGTACTTAAAAACGTTTAGATTGTACGCATTCTAAAAAGAACTATTTACACTTTTATGTGGTAAACTGCGTCTTATTATCTTAATATAGTAATTGTAGCTAATGAAAGCAGTAGGAGAATATTTCAACACAGTTTTATGTAGTTATCTAAACGGCAAAAAAATGCTATCAAAGCTAGAGTACGTCATTCTTTTCCGCATATTTTTGTCGTCTAACACCCTTCTTCGGTCAATGTACTCAAAAGGTACAAATTTATACGAACATTCGAGCCTTTTCCAATCAATGTGTATACAAGTGAAGCGGACATATCATCATTTAAAGCGACATGTTGAAATATCTCGCTATTCCTTGGCAAAAAAAGAATGAAATATTTTTCGAAGTCAAAATATATTTGATCGTAAATAAAATTCAACCGCTGCATTTTATTGGTGTTGTATATTATTTCATTAGCGCTCTCAACTCGAAAAGGTTGGGCTTTAAGGTTACAGTAACAATAAGATTACAAGGTCGTCGTGAGGTCGCCATCGGAATGATGAATGCCCACTCAATCTCATTTTAATATTGATTTGTAATGTTTGCATTTTAAATGAGGATTATTGATAATATCGATATATTTGATTTAGTCAATAAATCATGTGTGGGCAGGTTAGCAGCTGGGATTGTTTTGACAAGTCTGATTATAATTATTATATTATGATTTTCATTATATTTAAGTATGTAATTATTTCAAAGTCTGCATGTATAAAGTGTCATAACACATTAGGTACAAATTTTTAATGCGTAGGTATACACGTACGTAGGTACAGGCATGAACATTTATAAACGGTAATTTGTACTAAATGTTCAGGTAGTTCATACTTGGCGGAGTTACGGAAGAGTGTTCGTCCGACCTCGCAACTCCGCCCATAGCGGACGCGGAGGACGCCAAGAGGTTTAGTCGGTAGGTCTACCATCTCTAGGCGGGAGTCCGACATAACCCACCGGTCTGTCCCCATCCATGATGGATTCCTCTTGTAAAAAAAAGGTAGCTCATACTTCGTCCAACTGTTTTACGAAAAACTACTTGCGAAAATTGTCTTTCAATAGATGTCATATTCCTATATTCCTATTCTGTGACGGTTTCAATTGTTATCAATAGAAATAAAAAAATTAAGATTTTCCAAATCCATCTGTTGCAAATATAAATAAATAAAAATCAAACGCCAAAACTTAGGAACGGATGAATCAATTCGCCTTTTTTTTCAATTCGATCCGGGAAAAGTTTTTATGAAGAGAAAAATCAGAAAAGTGCTACTGGCCTATTTAACATAATTATCTGAATGTTAATTTAATTAGTCTTAATATATTTAACTCGTTAAAAGTTTAAATTTGTTTCTAAGTTCAAGTGAGTTGTTTCTTTTGATATTATAATTAATAGTTGCAAGTTCGATAACGTTAGACGTTACACCAGACTATTGACATGGCTATTTCATCGATCTTGTTCGAAGATGACTGAAGATGTTGAAAGTTAGGGTGATTGATTGCGTTTTACAAGAAGCAGCGACTTTCCGAAACGCACATATGTATTATATTTTATTATTTTAGTTAGTGTTAAGCTTTATCTAAAACAATAAACCAGAAGTAGATAGCTGTATAATGCAGTACCCCAATTATTGGGGCGTCTAGTAATCAGTGTGCAATAAAGCAGGTTGGCCAAAAACACAGGAGGAATCATTTTACACCTCTGTCACAAAATGGCTACGGTGTCGATTGAATTGAACAAAGACAAATAGACATGTAAATAGAATTAGTATACCCTATTAATAAGATAATAATTTTAAGTATTAACAAGGTCTCTCGTTATACGAGGAGTACCAACACGTACCAGCATTTACCCCTACTTGATAAGATAATTAATCATATGAAACAATATAAAGTCAAATATTGTAATAGTGTAAAAGTATAGCATGAACTATAATAGAAATTAGACAAGGTTGTAGATCTAAAATAGATGGCCTAATTAAGAACAACAAAATAATTGTGTTGTAGATATTAATATATAAAATTTTATTTACATTTTGTACTGTACTGTACTGTCAATATTTAATTGTGGTGGTTATGTCAGTAATTGATATTTATTCAAAAATTATACAATACTAGTGGATCCGCTCCCGGCTTCGCCCGGGTTCAAAATAATACATAATTAGTTACAAAGTTTTATCAAAATCGGTTCAGTAGTTTAGGAGTTCATCGCGAACAAACTTGTGACACGTAATTTATAGATAATTAATAATTAATAATTACTAGTAGGTAACTTTTATATATGGTAACTAGCTGTTGCACGCGACTTCGCCCGCGTAACTTTATAAAGTGTAGCCTATGTTACTCGTTGATAATGTAGTTTTCTATAGGTGAAAGAATTTTCAAAATCGATCCAGTAGTTTTTGAGTTTATTCATTACATATATACAAATCTTCTTTCTTTATAATGTTAGTATAGATATTAAACCCTTGTAAAATGGAATCTCGTTAAAAAAGCGTTTATACAATAAAAGACAAAAACGCATGGGGCATGGGATTAAAGAGTGATTTCTTTCGCCGTTTCTTCTCTTCCAGAACGCCTTTTTGTATACGAAACTTTAGTAGTTATTTTCGACTTCAAAAAAGTGATCCTGTTATTCTATTATTTAGATATAAACGATTTGATTTGATTGATCTAAAAAAAATTAAGGTGTAGTCCATTGATTTTATAGATTAAAAGATATTACAAGTAATCAGACTGCTTCCGCCGCCAAATGTGCTCCAAAATTTCAATTCATACCGTCTCATCTTGTTTACGCAGACGTGAATAAATTATTTTTTTATTGCATCGACGCGGCTCAGTCTGTCGATCATTGGTTTGACATTCAAACAGTCTAGCTAACTTTGCTAACTCATTGCAACGTTGCATCCTCTTAGCGACGGAGTGCAACACGTTGCCAACGGACGCAAACCAAGTTCGACTCTAATTCGTATAAGTGAGAGATTACATTCGATTGGGTTTTTGTGCGTCGAATCGGGTTTTATTCGAGTTCGCAACACATAATGACCGTGCATTTCGCAAGGGCAAGGGTATGACTGTTTCGTTGTATTCTTTGACCGTAGCTGAAACACATTCTAACCTGCCTTCTTTAGTCAATGTGTTTGTGGTTAAACCTATTGTTCCTTAAACAATATTTCGATATTTCGCGAAACCACATGCAGCAGTTTTATTCTGTAATAGCTGTGCCGTGGATTCGTTTGTGCAATTCGGTTTCTCACAAACTAAATGGAGAAGGCATATTATTTTATTAAATAACTGACGACTGGACCCCGCGAGGATTCGCAATATTTTTTTGCAATTTATATTATACATTAACCACCCTCGTTTATCACTCTCTCCATTAGTCAAAACCGTATCAAAATTATGGTTATTATATTACTTTGTTGGATGCTGCAGAAGAAAATAGCGTTGGGAGAAAGAGACAGAAGCAATCAGCGATTTTATTATTATTTTATTTTATTTATATATTTATTTTATTTTATCTATAATATATATATAGATATAGATTGACTACTAATAGCACCTACATCATCATTAAAAAAAATGTTAAACAGATGAGTTATTATTGTTAATCCTTCCTTAATAAAAGACTAGATGTTGGAAGTAATCAAAAACTCAAAAAAATACTTGAAAAAACTTTATTACATATAACTTTTTTAATTAATGAATCTACATCTATAAATTCAATATGGAAGACCTTCTACTTTATAAACAAATATTTATCTACACATATGTATAAAATTGGAGTGTCTGTTTGTAATATTGAAATAACCATTTTTTACTACATGCATATGAATATATATATATACGGTACATACACCAAAATAACATTTTTTACAATTTTTGTTTGTCTGTCTGTCTGTCTGTATGTTCCGGCTAATCTCTGAAATGGCTGAACCGATTTTGACGGGACTTTTATTGGCAGGTAGCTGATGTAATAAGGAGTAACTTAGGCTACGTTTATTTTAGAAAAAAAAAACACCCCGGGCGAAGCCGGGAGCGGGCCACTAGTATTAATTAAAAATAAATGGATTGTATATGAAACTCTATTTTTAATCCTTCAAAATAAGTATAATAATAATAATAATAATATATAATTTACCAGTATAATATTCAAGAAAATCGATTTACATATATTACTAGTTAAGCCATCTAAATATTACATGGGTATTATCGTATTTTAATATTAAACATATATTAGGCTTATTACATACATATTTTCCTTCTGTGAAAGACAAAGGATTTTATTTTTTACAATAGTTTTTTTTTGTTGCAGGTCTAAGCACAACGTGTCGCGTCTCGCAAAAAATATTCAGTATCAAACAGCAATAATCATGTTATTCATTATGTAATTTAGTTGCAATAATTTGTGTAAGTAATATTAATATTAGAAGTTCTAATAAGAGTTCGAGAAATCTTTAAAAGTGGATAACTTAACGGCTGCTAAAAGGAATACCGGGCTCACCCCGGTCAGTGATAGGTAAGGAAACTTTACCTTTTCATTTCTATTATATTGTTATCTATACTTCTTCTATACTAATATTTTAAGGAGAGAAGATTTAAATGTTTGTAATGAATAAACTCAAAAACTACTGGAGCGATTTTGAAAATTCTTTCACATATAGAAAGCTCCATTATCAGCGAGTAACACAGGCTATATGTTAGACGAAGTCGCGTGCAACAGCCAGTAGTTCATAAAGTTTAAGACCTTTATGAGTTTAAGACGAGTAACATAAGTATGTCACTTTAATAGGAATTTCAATACTCAGAGGATTTTTTTCCACATTAATCCTTTACAGTTAAAACCACCGTTACTGAAATTTAGTTTGCCTAACTTGTTTTCTTGAAGGTCTGGAGAGAATTTTGAAAAACCCCTAATAAAAAATAAAAATAAAGAGGAGCAAATTGAGACGGTATAATGGACTGTATATAAAGAGTTGAATGGCATAAATAATGTACAGGCAAAGGCATAAATAATAATAATAATACATAAATAATGTAATAAAATACTAATGGCAAAAATTTTTTTTTACTATTTTTAGTCACTAATGCACAACTAATTTTGAAAATATGTAAAAAAAAACAAGAAAAATATAAAAAAGTTGCAGACTGAAGAGTTCGCAACAACTAACAATTAGAATAAATAAACTAATTAATGGTTCTTAATAGAAACTAAGAATAAGAATAGATTGAATGTGTTTAATATGACATATTTTTAAGTATTTTTTTATATTAATTTTGTACCACTGCAATTTTGACTACAATTTTTAAAAAATATCATCGGCAAATTACCTTAATCTTTTTTATTTTGTAATTTCAAAGAAATCACACCCCTTTATTTAAGCAAGATTTTCATCATTAAATTACTTGATGCGTAATCCATAAATTGCTTTGTACGACATAATTTATGTTTATTTATTTCATTTGTTCAAGCGAGGGGATTATTCACAGATAAAGTGTGTAAACTTACATATCTCGTAAAATCAATTAGCAATGTTTATGTTAACAGAAAGAAACATTTAATTAAACGGCGCAGGCGCAGTCCGACTCCGCTTGGAATAAATCTCTGTGAAATCCACACGCACCCACTATCTGCTTCATTATCGAGGCGAGACGTCGCCATTACTTCGTTGTTCAGCATTTGTAGAAGGTTTTATCATTTCTTGAAGGTCAAATATACTAACTGTAAATGCAAGGCGGAGGTAACTAAATTTCTCTAGTATGGTATATAAAAACTACACCTATTCAGATTTTTTTACAATGGATAGCCGATTTCACTTATACGATTAATTATATATTAAAGATATCTGCGAAAAATAATGGAGTCGTAGTGGCAGTGGCACCATCATTTTTGTAATTTTTGGAAACGTGACATATTCATAAATAACTATTTAATATTTACACTGTATAAATACAACTTGATTTTAATGTGCAAATATTTTTACTAATTAGTAGATATTGTTGACACGCCATCGTGATGCTTTCGTGAGAATGTTTTAATAATTAGTATTTATTCACGATGTAAGTATATGAGAGCGTATTTGCTTAGAAAGAGAAAATATTAACTATAAGGTTATGCCTTTGGTTGGTAATTTAAATTTTTCTAACAGTCAAACTAACATTCTAGACCTAAAGGTTATGAATCGCAATGACATATTTAAAATTTATTTAAATATTTATACTAATATTATAAAGATAGAAGACTTGTATTTTGTTTGTAATGAATAAACTCAAAAACTACTGGACCGAATTTAAAAATTCTTTCACTTATAGAAAGCTACATTATCAGCGAGTAACATACATAAAATTGAAGTATCTGTTTATAATCTCAAAATAATTGATTTTTACTAAACGAATAATATTAATAACAATAACAAAAAACAATTTTTGAACAGAAAACTTCTTTAGGCGCGTTGGGCATTTATGAGATGGGAAAAAACCATAGAACTCGCGACCTGTAATGTAATGTAAACCGACACCTAAGTTAACAATTATAAAAGAACACAGTAATCAATCATCAATACTAATAATAAATCTGTAAGGGTCGATCATGGAGTAAGTTACTTTGTTTCCAGAGATATCGTGTTTATAGGCTCTATACATGATACTGAAACTAAATTGACGATTTTTAGAATTTTTTTCTGTATGTATGTATGTATGTATGTATGTTCCTCCATCACTCTGAAACGAATTAACTGATTTTCATGAAACTTGGTAGATAAACATTTGGACGTACGGGACACAGGATAGGCTACTTAATATTTTTCAACAAGGACGAAGTCGTGGGCACCAGCTAGTTTCAAATAGAAATAGAAAACGGCCAGTGATATTCCAAAAAGCTCGTCAACATTTTCAGTATAGAGGAGCTACTGAGAGCTTACTCTTTTTACTAGTAGTGGGTTATTATTTATTCGTAGTAGTGGGTAGTATAATTTTTGTAGTAGTAGTTTATAATAATAAATAAAAAAACACTTCATTTCATAAAATATTTCCTGACGATTTCAAAAAATAAACACGTAATCGTTCAAGTTTTCACTTCTGTCGGAGTGCCACTGTTTTTTTTTGTCTGTTTGTTGTTGTCTCGGCTAATCTCCGAAACTGCTGGACCGATTTTGACGAGACTTTACTGGCAGAGAGCTTATGTTATAAGCAACACCTATCGCGCGCGTATTTGTGTTCAGCAAGATTTAAATAATTAGAAGTGAACTTGCCAACGCTGCTTGCAAGGCATCTAAAATAGAACCTCTATAAGCGCGCTTGTCCACCGCCGCCGTCACCGGACCGTCACCGAGAACGAGATTATTTCGGGCCAAGTTTAAGATGACGTGACGGCGATCGTGTGTCCACCGCGCCGATATCGGTGGCTCAGTCCTACAGCTTTGTCGTGCGTGGTAGTCGCGTTTTCCTTTTTAGTTGAAATAAAACTAGAAGGATGGCTTTGCGCCACGCATTTTTCCTCAAAATTTTATCTTTAGACACATCCTTTGTTTTATCCCACAAACAGTCTTTACTCTCTACAACTTCAATTAATGTATAAATATCGTATTTGAATTTCTTAGCCATTTTTTTACAATTTTATGATAGACAAATCAAAAACCGGGCGAACGGCGCGGTGTTTTGTATTGCCGGCACATCGGCCCGTCATAAAACCGTGCCGAGTTCTAGCGGTCACGCCGCGCCGAACTACTCGAAACTTCGACGGCCGGGATGACGGTGCTCGGGTGACGGACGTGCGGTGGACACGCGGCTATAGTAGTCTATGTATCGCTACTTCGGCGCCGTCATCTCGCTCTCGTTGACGGTCCGGTGACGGCGGCGGTGGACAAACGGCCTAAGTCTTCACAATGCGGGAACTCATAACAAAATATCTACACTTTTATTTATTAAATATATAATACTAGCTACACGCTCCCGGCTTCCACCGGGTTCAAGATAAAAACTATCCTATCTCTTAAGTTGAACCAAATTACACATAGTTACGAAGTTTTATCAAAATCGGTTCAGTAGATTAGGTATTCATTGACGTGACACGTAATTTATATCATGATAGAAAAATTCTGCCACTTATAGTGTGTGATTTTTCTCAATTTGTAAACTGTGTTATTAAGAACAACAGAAATGTCGTACTAAATTTAAAACTCACGTCAACGGCATTGTGTTTCACTGCATTAATCGGAGACAATGACTCGTAAGATGTCCCAATAATCAAATATTCACGCTCCGTCAAGCAGCAGCTAACTCATTCATTGTGTAGGTACAAGTAACAGAAAAAAAATGATTTGGATACAATGACAAAAATGCAGCTTAGAGCAACGTACAAACAAATCGTACAAATGTAAACATTGCATTGAATAATAATATATTTAATTAAATCGCATATGAAATGACAATTTTTTTGTTGCGGAATATTTAATGAAATCAATGACTCACTATGGTAAAAAAGGCAATATAAATAAATAATGAGTTTTAAAACCTTTAATTAAATATTTAGTAATTTGGTGGTCACTATATTAATTATAGCGCAAAGGAACGTTATTATAAATTCAGTAAATTTCACTATAAATAATATGACACCTGTAAAAAACGATGTTTTATTCTTTATGATGGATAATAAATTCATTATTTTTTACACTGTCAAATAATCTATTCTATTTGTGATGCGTGTTAACTTAACCATCATGTACCAGTTTATATGTTACGCTATGCAAAGATTCATGAATTTCATACGACAATTTCGACTGCAAACAAAACAGTCACTTGGCAAGCGTTTTACAGTACAGCTGCAAAATTAATGTGTTTTTGCTACAATGTTGATTAAATACGTGCTAGTAGATATCGAGGTCATAATAGAACATAATAGTTAAGAGCCAATTCGCATTTTAAGCGTCATTCGTCAAAAGCGTCAAAAATGAGCTTAAATCCTTCATCTGTAGCTATCTTAGCTACATCTGTAGCTATTATACTCATACTTTATCTGAATTACTTTATTCTAATACAATTAGTTTCATTCATCATCTCAGCCGCAGGACGTCCACTGATTTCATAAGATTCTGCATCAATGTAAAACAGTCTACCTATTCATTCAAATGTAAGTACTCCTAAAATTCTGAAAGTTATTGAGGTGACTGTCAGATCGGATGAGCGTGTTTCCGAAATACAAAGCAAAAAGTTTGACGCAAATCATATACACGCAAATACATCACGGTGCAGTGCTACTAATAATAAAAAAGATACATAAACATTGCACTTAGCAATAATCTCACGTTTTTTGCAGTGGGTCAGTCACCGCATTGATCACTCGTCCGCCAAGTGCTATATGAGTAACATTGACATGTATTAAAATTGACACTGTCTCTTACTCTTTAAAGCAGATGAAAATTATTATTTTAAGAATTCCTTTTTTACACTCAGTTCTCTCAACGTTTAAACTCACTGGTATTATTATTTACATTACATGGACCGTACCGGATGTAACCCTTGCTTTTAACTAGTGTGTGTCAGTCTTACATGCACATTACCCTTATGGGTATTCCATCTAAGTACATAATTATTCAATGATTCCATCAGCCATCTTTCATGCTACTAGACATATGTTCATAATGTCAAATCAACGAATTAATCAACGAATCCACGCTAACTTTATTAACTATTATCAATATGAAATCATTCTAATTATAGTGATAATTCCATCATCATTATTCTTATAGTTATCTATTCCCATTCTTAAAATAATTCTTATTAACGCCTATGACCCTATGACTCTTGACAATGGTTTATAAACCAATGTCAAGAGGGCTCCATAGCAACTGTACAGATCATAGGCACTCTGAAAGCACAAAGTTCAGGCTGAAGATCCAATTGATTATAAGTGTACCTATGTACGCCTAAGGACAGAAGAAACAATTATTTCACATTTTAATGCCATATTACTATCCACAGTTGTAAGTGAAAAACTGTGGACAGCGATGTGTGGAGAAAACTATGAGGAAAAGAATAGAACAACAAAATGACAGTTGTTGGAGTTCCCTTTTCCTGGCTTGACAAGGTTTATTTGCTGGTCACGATAGAGCCATAAGAACTACTAAATCCACATCTTCCCCAACAATAGCATTATCTTACACAACTTAATTCTCTGCTTACACTTACACAACCTGTAGCTCCTAAAGTATTGATCGTAGAGTAAAAATCAATATATCCAAATTTGTAGAAAATTTTATGTAGAAGCTTTTGTCAGAACCTCAGAAGTAATCATAATGCTATTCTTACAGATATTCGCGATATGAGCAAAAACCTGAAAAAAAGTACCTATTCAAAAAGTGGTATATTTTGATAGTCCAAACACTTGGTCGAGCAATACTATTTTTTTCTTTGTCTTAGTGTACCAATGTATCCGCTGTTTACACAATATGTGATAACTTTAACATTATTATGTGTCTGCAGGTCATATTGCTTCGATCGGCGACAATTGTAAATCAAATTATTCAGGCCAGTCGTAAAAGACAATCAGTGCGTCTGTAAATGAACATATGTACAAACAAACGAAATAACAATACTTATTAATATCATATTATACAAATACCTGTTTCGGCGAATGGTCTAGACTCGGTAAAGCCTAGATCAAGATTTAGATAGACTTTTCTGCAAATTATGTATAAAAACCTCCCTCGTTTAACGCTCCTTCTATCAGTGAAAACCGCATTAAAATCCGCTGAGTAGTTTAAAAGATCTAAGAGTACATACAGAGGGACAGCGGCAGGAAGCGACTTTGTTTTACACTGCATCAGAAATAGGTCGGATAAATAAATAAATATTTATCAGCTTTGAGAATGTTTCTTATAGCTGTACAATTTCAAAGTTGACAAAGCCGCGGGCATTAGCGTAAACAACACGTCGAACAGAAGCTTATAAAGTTGAATAAATCTGTACATTTCCCGGTATAAGTTCGCGTGCTTGATCACCGTAAAGATGTAATATGATTACGTAATTGGTCGGCATTCGCAGTGTATGGTTCAGCCTTGCCAACGTTATCACACTCTTCCCGGGCCGATGTCTGGGTGACCTTTGCATTCGTCTTTTGGAAACTGGGTCGTCGGCTTCTGACCTTTTTGTTTGTATCTCAGCGGATTGAAATAGATAAACGATCTAGTCCGAACGCAGACGGAGATGCACGAACACTAATTTGCATGAAACCTGACTGCAGTGGGCGTACGTTTCTATGTGCATACATCCTACTAATATTATAAAAGTTTTTGAGGATGGACGTGTGGATGAATCTTTGTTACTCTTACACGCAAAAACGGTTCAGCGGATTTGGATAAAATTTGTCACACATATAGTTTATTTCTTGGATAAACATATAGGATACTTTGTATCCTGGGAAATGTTAGGTTCCCGAGGGATCGTCTAAAAATTTAAAAAAATTGGGCTCCACTGTCGTCACAGTGATAAAGATGTCAGATATTTTCCAATGTTATATATATTATACATTTTTCAATGCGCACAAAGTCGCGGGTACATGCTAGTTATAGTTAAGATATTTGAAAAATTTACATCTGTTACCAGTTTACCAGTAAATTTTGAAAATTTATTTGTCAACTTATTTTGTCAAAAATATAAAGCCGGAATATATTTTGTAAATTGTAAATGTACACTTAGATACTTATATTAAGTGTGTAATAAACTAATGCAGTGAAGTTATATTTAATTGGCGACCCGCTCCCAGCTTAGAACGGATGCATTTTTTTTCTTCTGAAAGTCATACACACACATTCCTCGTTTATCACTCTTTCCAATAGTGAAAACTGTATGAAAATCTATGAAGTAGAAGTAAGCTGAAAACCAACCAGACCAAAGCGGACAGCGACTTTATTTTAGAATATTTATAAATAATATAGTTACATAATCTATGCCTACATTTGATCTGTCTCTTACTATTTATAACTAGACCCTAAAGATTCATTGCCATTTTGTCAGTGAAATATAAACGGACTTAAAGCTAAAATCGAGATCATGGTTCCTTTGAACAACTTTCTCTATGTAGATTAAGACTTTCCTAAGACCAGCTCGGTGGAACAACCTGTGTAATAAATAAAATATAGGTAGCGCACACATAACGGCCTATTCGCTTAAACCATGAAATTGTTTATAAACGTAGCCAACATTATTGAACGAACGAAATGAAAAGCAATCAGTTTGTTCAATTTATTCTGGGCCATTCCACTCAAATCAGCCAAACGTAGCAATTAGTGACACAGCACTTCGGTACGTAATCAAGATGTTGTTTACGTAGCAACGGAAAACTCTAGTAATTAAGTAAAGGTACCATAATGATTATACTAAATCTGACCTCGTAGGCGTCGTTTACTGCCTGATGGAGACTATGTTCAAATTACTTTAACTGCCTTTTACCTGTCCATTAGATACAATCTCGTGAGAATAAGGTATATTTCTCGCACATTATACATTATAATATACGTACAAATTGGTATTTAGTCAAATTAGTTGACTAAATACCAATTATAGTCAATAGTAAAGTATTAGTAGTCAATAAGTATAAAGTAGTCAAATAGAATGACGAGCCCCTTGGTCAAGTGGTTAAGGTGTTGTTCTAATCTGTCTCAGGGTTCAATTCTCGCTCGTCTGGAGGCAGTACCTACTTCTTATACATAGACATGTAACCTTCATTGCTGGGTACAGAAGCCACTCCTTTGTTTGAAGAATTGATAGTTACACTGTAACCCACGACACTAGTATACTGCAGATAGGCAAAATGTTTACCTAACATTGAAATGTCTCAGAGGTGCAGGGAGAACGAATTATTGTCGCCCTGAGTTTCAAGTGCTGTAAATAATCTTAAATATAACTGTTAAAGCACGTTACGCTTCTAAGGTTAAATAGATTAATTTTGTAATTAATTTTAATTAAGCGGTAAACTCAACTTGCAGTCCACCTTCAATTTTGACGCGTGAACGCGAGCGACATGCAAATGAAACAAATTGGTCTCAGTTATCAACGCCAGCAAAACCAATTACTCTTGCCAAAATTGTATGCATCATTATATGTTTCCATACCAAGAGACGAATGTGTTATTTGTACTTAATACCAGTTTTTGCCCGCGACTTCGTCCGCCTCTCTCTCTCTCTCTCTCTCTCTCTCTCGGAGTCTTTGTTTTTCTGCATGAAAGTTTTTCTACGTCCGCTTCTGTACTCCTGACAAAGTGTAAACAAAATTTCGGTTGAGTAGTTAAGACGTAAAAGCATATCAAACAAATGAACTTTGCCATTTATTTATATAATTAGCAAACCGCTCCCGGCTTCGCATGTGCAAATTTTTTGCAAAAATTTTCCTCGCTTAACACTCTTTCCATCAGTGAAAAATGTAACAAAATCCGTTGGGTAGAAACAGGTAGTTGCGGACAGTTTCAGCGACTTGATTGCAAAATATTGTTTTTTTTTCTACTAAAGTACATAAAAACTTAATTAGGATTTATTTATAATATATAAACCTTCCGTGAAAAATTATCTATCTGATGGTGAAAGTTTTCACCATCAGATCCGTCAAAATCCGTTGCGTGGTTTAGGAGTAGCAGATATTCAGACAGACAAACAGCGACTTCAAATTATACTACGATATTAAGGAAGATGTTAGTGAAAGCGATCAAACTTAAAACTACATCTTAATAATTATTCTCAGTATTTGAATATTCAACTGTCTTTTGTATGTACCTTGAACACCTAAGATTAATAACAACCATAATTAACAAAATACAAAATACATGTTTAATATAAATTGCAATTTTCCTGAAAATAAAATTTAATGAAATAATAAATCCATTGGCTATGTGTGTTTTCCCTTCAGTATCGATAGAACTGTGGGCGGATCGCTTATACGAAAAAACTGACGACTACAGTGCTCGCTCAGCGTTAGTACCCAGCTAACAAGCGAGATAATTCAGCCAGCTCGCTAGGTACCTTGCTTGCCGCTTAGACTCAATTTTCTCTATCATTGTGATTTTAAGTGATGCATATTTTTATTTTATTTATTTACTTGTATAGTTTTTAGTTTTTCTCTGCATTTTCTACACAATATTAATATTAATTTTATTTTATATACTTAGTTTTAATTTTTTTATATATTTTGTAAAATTTCAAAATACAACATTTTCGATGGTCTTCTAGTAAAATAAAAAATGGCCTTTCAAGAAAGGATTTATAAAATTAATGATTAGTTGTAATGAAGTAATGTGGCGCTTCACAAACTAATGACGTTTTCTGTTTTCCTGTAGTTTAAGATATTTCCAACAATAAAAGGCTAACACAAAAAAAAGAAAAAAAAAACAATTAAACGCTAATAACAAAAGGCTCTATATTTTTAACAGCTGATATATTTTCTTTTGGCAAAAGTCTTTCAATGCCCACGATTTTTCATTTTTCCTGTGCTACTAATAAGTATCATACAGCTGACAGGGTGCACCAAACGTAATTGCGAACTATGCGAGGTTTGCAGGGATGTGCCGTGACCTAATTCCTTTGACCTGGTCACGCGCATTGGCAGCCCGACCTCAGACAACCTGATATTAAAATGAGCTAAAACCCAATATTGGTTTCAACAAAGTTTGTTAACGACATACATTGAATATTACTGAAATTCTGTTTTAATTATGTAAATTTATCACATTAAACAATAACTGAATTCACAAGTCGGTCATCACATCATCATCATATCACGGCATTCATGGTAGGTGACAGTAGCCTATCAAGAAGTGGACAGTCAGCCTGTTTGTCGAGTTTAACATAAAAAAAGTTTCTTCTAGAAATTTTATGACAATTCATTTCATTTAAATTTAAACGTAACAGGGAAAGGCCAATGTTCTGTTAGCAGGCAACTACTTGTTGATTGAACCTAAATTGTCTTTCTCAATTTGTCCAATAGTAATATTTTCTAATTTTAAATATATTTAATTAATTACTGGCTGTGCCCGCGACAACATGCGCTGTAGTTCGTTTTTCTTTTTTGAAAATTCCTCAAGAATCTACATTTTTATAGGATTAAAAAGTATCCTATATGTTAACTCAGTCAGTAAACTATTTGTGTGCCAAATTTCATACAAATCCGTTCAGACATTTATAATATATATTATTAGGGTTAGGATTAGGATAACCTTGCGAAGGACCAGGACGGTACTCGAATTAGGTGACAACTATGGAAAATCTTGTAATGCATTATGCAAATTACTTGTATCTAATATAAAATGCACGTATTAAATACTAAAAGCATTCTGGGGGTAAATTATAACCAAATTCACTTTTTAATTAAAAAAAAAAGGTTTAATCCATAAAAATAAGGTCGTTGACTATCTATAATTTCATAATGCGACCATGGTTGTTTGAACCCGATTGAACATTTCATGTTGTTTAGTGAATTAACGAAATAAATTGCGTCCCCAGCAGGCAGCGGTTTGAAAGAATCTTCAGCTCATCATAAACTGACGACGCCGAAATGTTGGGAAACCGTTCACGTATCAAATTACTGTCACGTTCGCCGGAAAATGAATGGGCGTGTTTGTGTTCACACGTGTAACAAGATTAACTTCTCCAGGGATCGTTTGAATCGTAATTTTCCACTCGGTGAACAAAACGAAAATTACGAGGCAGTAACATATTGTGTAAACTTGAATTAACCTCTAAAGTGTGTTCAGTTACCACTTAGGTTTTTGATCGCAAATTACGATCAAATCATGACACAGTGATACCGACATAAAATGTCAAATATATGGAGGATTTTTAATATTCTCTTTTAAAGGATAATATTAAATTCTATACCTATATTTTAAGCGCAAAACTCAAAAACGGCTGGACCAATTCGGACCAAACTTGTATGCGAACTGTATAATGTTTCCCTTAACACACTCATATGTTTATGTATGAAATTAATGTAAAATATCTTCTAATAAAAGCATTAAATTTAATCTAAATAAATTAGGTACAGTAAAACTATGAATACATACCACCATCGTCGCGTCCGGTGTTTAGTTCGCTTGAGAAGTCCTTGGCTGTAGTCGTAATCTGATTCATACTTCTATTTCTTATTATCTAAGAATAAATTGAAAACTGCATTCGAATGACGCATAGGTACGGTTATGAACTAACGCCTAGGGAGCGATGACTCGATGATCTTGAAAATACGCACGGTTCGCCCACGTTCTCGTGTTTAAGGTTGATAAAAAAAAAACAGTTGACTGCGAAATTGCAAACAGAGTTCGCGTTAAAAAACGCGGAAATAGATCTTTTCGCACAAATACGTAACCCAAATAAAGAATACTTTTGAGCTTTTTAATTATTATTTTTATGTAAAAGTCAGCAAGCACGCTGACGGTCCCCAAAATGGTAGGTGGCCATCGTCGTCTATTAACATAAGTAACTCCGGAATGTATGCAAGAATACTGCCGATCTTATAGGATAGGATAAGGGATAAGTGACAAGATGGGAAAACTTCTGTAAGGGGCCAGTATTAATCAGATAAAAAATTGCAACTTTATTACTTTAAACTAAGTTTGAACATAATTTCTTATTTTTTAGGCAAGACATTAATAGGCTAATAGGTCTTTGTTTGAAGCGACTTTCTAAACTGCGCTTCTGTTTGACGCTATTTCAAAGTCCCTTCAAACTGTTTGATGAGATACGTTCAAATGTTGAATCAAACCGTTTTTCAACGTCTCGGAAGCCTTTGTGTACCTTTAAAATAAGAAAAAGAAATAGCCTTAGTAGTTAGTAGTTCTCTTATTTTAATCTTTAATAACTGTTTAAATTCATTTAATTTAGATCACGTAAAATAATTAATATAATTGCACGGAAGCTCTGGTTTTAGTATTGCGCAGTAGCTAATGTATGTCTCCTACGTACATTCCTAATTACAATACTCTATTCTAACTTTGTACTATTGTACTAAAACACAGGACACAATGTTATAGAATATCGTCTTGAATGCAATAATTAACTTTTTAATAAGGTCATTGGCATTTTTTAAATATAGCTAAAACGTATTAACATTTAAAAATACTTGCAAAAATGATGATTAATTAGTTTAGGTATTCGCTGTTGTTGTTCAAACGAAATACATTAATAAAAATTATACAAATAAAAGAGTTATTGCATAAATACATTTAAAAAATAGATTGATTTAAAGAGATGTCCAATGAATCCTTCGGTTTTTATTTTTTATATACTTATATTGTTTTGAACTAAGCCTTTTTAAATATTAATATGGAACATATTTAAATATTAATATGTTTGCTAAAAAATTAAAGATATATTTTTTGATCATGAAAAGGTCGACAGACAGGCTGGTGGTCCACTTGATGGTACGTCCTCTATAACACAAATAACATAAACAGGTACTGCAAGTGCATAGTGGGACTGAGGATAAGATATTGGAAAGGGATATGGAAATGGGCTCTAGCATCCCTTACTCACTCATCGAAACACAACAGCACATTTACTGTTATTTCACGGTGTCTGTAAGGGGGTGGTTACTGCCTCCAAATGGGTTGCCCACAAATAACTGCGAAGTGCAGTGTGACCTGCTATTAACAGAACCACTTAAAGTAAAATAAACACTGAATAAAATATAGTATAATAATAAATATTTCAAAGAATCGATTATTTCAACTTATTATTTCCGTTACGTAAATTTATATTTTATTGTTCCTTTTTGACATATCATTTACATTCTAATTTATGTTCTAATTTTATTCATTAAAATTATCTCGATAAAACTCCGTCATATATTCAGGTGTTCATATCAAAGTTAACTTACTTTGACTACACTTATCCTACTTGTATTGGACTGTAACGTGCAACCTTAATGTGACCACGGTCTGATATGCACTTAACTTTAGCAAAGTTACCAAGGACTGTGGAAATTAACTAAGATAACATCGTTACCATTCCAAAGGTGTACGTATAAGGACGCAATTTCCTTTGTGTTTGTCACGTTAGAAGTAGTATGAGGGTACGATAGATGATCTTTTATGAGATTAGATGTTATGGTAATGATAGGAGTAGGCTTTCTTGAAGCTGCCTAGGACTGATATGACAGAGCATGAACATAATAATAAAGTCTGTACTTTATCGGATGATCTATAAACGCAAAGCATAAATAAATATATAAATAAATAGCTTCGTCCGCGTTAAATAATGAAAAATATAAAACCTGAGAAAATATTTGATATCTGTGACGACGGCAGCGCCTCCACGGCGACAATTGCGCCCAATTTTTAAAACTTTTAGACGATCTCTCGGGAACCTAATATCTTTTTAAGCATAATGATTCAGGCATTATAATTCAAGCAATAAACTATCTATGTATCAAGTTTCGTTCAGTAGTTTTTACGTGAAAGTGTAATAAATATACATGTCCATACATCCATATATCCTCACAAACTTTTGCATTTATAATATTAGTAGTACTTATGTAAAAACCAACAGTATACTTAGCTGAAATAAGAAGTATAGAACTAGAGTAGTATTAAAGCAACCGTAGAATTGGGGGCGAAACTAGTATACCATTCAAGATCAATTTTGAAAAGTGCATTCTAATTGAATTTTGGCATCTTGAGTAGGGATTCATCAGTCACTGGATAACAGGCTCATAGTTAAGTTAATCAGGGATGATTTACCAAATTAGACTAATATTAAAGAAACTGTAGAATAGATTGGAGTGAAAACTCAGTATACCAGACTAAGGTCAGGTAAGAACAAGTGCGTTTGAATAGATGTCTTTGCCAAGTATCTAATCAGGGATCCATGAGTAACTAGATATAACGGGCTCATAGTCAAGTTAATTAATACAGGATGAAACTGTTTTTAACATCAATATCCAATTTACCGAAAGGACCCATAGGATATTCGACAAGTAAAATATTATAATTTTACAGTTTTAATATAGAAAAAAAAAATCACTTTTGAAGCTTAAATTTCATTTTAGTGGGTGTTCTAAGCTACCTTATACCATAGTTCAGTGAACCGCCCCGTCTCCGTAATAAGGCACCTCTAATTTTAACTTAACTCGTTTCATCGAGCTTTCAACGCTAACCAGATGACACGGAAAATGAAACTTTAACAGAAGCTACGTTAATTTGCTATTCACTGCTAGAATTTTTTTGTCACTTATTAGTGTTCCCCTTTAAAAAAATAATTCAACTATCACGTTCATTTTATGTCCCACAACGATATTTAGTTCTCACCTCATTCTAATCACCTGTTTCCAAAATACGTTACTAGGTGTCTTTTTAAACTGTTTAGTTGAGAGCTCAATCTAAAAGCCTCTTCGGTTTCATTTGGATTTTACTTTTTAACTCTTAATAGTTATCTCGGTAACATAACCAAGATCCTCTGGCTCATTATTTATTTATTTATATACTCTTTATTAATAAACCACACATAAATTTTACATACAACAAAAAAAAAGAATACATGTATATATATATATAAATATATATGATACAATTAGCAGGTATATTAATAGGCGGTCTTATCGCTTAGAGCGATCTCTTCCAGACAACCTTCGGGTGGATAAGAAAAGAAGTAATCAGATGGCGTTGCTACAAAGAAAACAAAAACAAAACAAACAAAAAAAAATTATTATTAAAATAAGATTAAATATAAATATATATATACATACATACATACATATACATACACATACATACATATACATACATACACATACATACACACACATTTACACAAATAAATAAATAGTGATGATGAATATCAATAGGAGAGATAGTGAGCCTTGATCAATTTTTTGCTCATAGCTTATAGCTCATCTTATGGCACATTAATAAATGTCGCTTTTTCAAAGGTGATTATGTAGGCACTTGAATCACATTTTAAATTTAAAATTATTTTTACATATTTAAAGATCATAATAATAATTATCATAAGTATAAAATTTAAGAAAAAATAAAATGAATAATCTTAATTATTTACAAACAGTATTGTGTAATTATTTGTATAACTGGGGTTATAAATTACGAACTCGATGCAGTTTTTTTTAAACAAAAATCATGATCTGTATGAGTGCGAGTATACATTTTTTTCTTTCAAAATAAGAAAGCACGAATTTAAGCCAATAAAAAGAAGTTGAACACGACTTGTACAAAATGATGTTTTGTCAATTCGCAGAAGCACTCGAATGGATTCTAAGGGAAAAATAATTTTTCTTAGAAACATCAATTCGTTTTCTATGGTTGTATTCTACAGAAACAAGACGAATGAAAATAATACTTGGAATTAGAAAGGAATTGAATTCAATAAAAATATTTTATAATCTTTAAGGATATTTATTATCCTGAAAGATCATATTACTCACTCTTCTTTTATAGAATGTAAATGAGAAACACACAACAGGTAAATACATAAGGTATTATCTATAGTGTTTATATTGATAAACACTAGATCGAAAACGTAAACCCAACTCGTTGAGGATAACGACTTTATCGAACCTTCTCCACAGAGTAAATACACATATTATTCTATCTAAATTTCTGATCCACACCCTATTCTATCTAAATATTGACTATGTATGTACGACATAAATATAATTCTTTTTTATCTCTCCTGCCGTAAGTGGTACGCAGGAAAAAATAATTGGGAACCACTGACTTAGAGGTACAAGCTAGACCGAGATTTATACCATTTCGGGATCCGAGCGTCAGTAAATACCTACTTGGAAGGCTTTTTCAAAGTACTTAAGTATAGACTTATTATATTAAATTTTTTACCAAAGCTTGAAACATTGCACACACATCGTGCACATTTAATACAAATTATACAGTAGAATTGCAGTCCTTTTGCATATAATAAAGACCTCGGGAATAACATTTCAGCGAAACACTCATCCGTCCAATTCAATTACAAAAGAAAATAGCAGCAAGAGCAACGAAAGTTCCACTTTCTTATTCAAATAACCCTTCGGTGGAGACGGGAACAAAGGCGCTCTATTCATTAATATAATCCGTTGCTAGTTTTGCACTAACTGATGTATACACATTACTATAATGTACCTGAGAAACTACAGTTGAAGATACGTTTGAAAGTATGTGATTGAGGTTTTATTTTTTATGTAATAGTCGGCAGGCAGAATGGCAGACGCTAACTTTGCTAATGTCAATTGTAATTACATGAACAATGAAAGAAAATCTGAAGAAAACTCGATTTATATTGTTAACCCCAGACGACCGACGCAAAAGGGGTGTTTTAAGTTTAACCTGTGTGTCTGTGGCATTGTAGCTATCAAACAAATGGACCGATTTTGACCCGGTTTCTTTGTTTAAAAGCTGATATGATCGAGATTATCCTTAGCTATAATTTATAAAGATCTGATTAGGCGCTTGAAGGTCATTAGCTTATTTCCTAATGGCGAAGGGATCTCACTAACTCCCACAGGTTTGCCGTTTGACCCAATAGATATAGCGTGTTTGAGCTCAATAAAGGGTCGGGGGTTAGTTTACAATTTTTAATTGTAACTTGTACAAAATATAACACGTCCTTGTTTTTAAATATAAAGTACATTACTGTTTTACAGAAAACGTTGAAATATTTGAAGAAATATTGCAAACTTATTTTTGTTGAAATTAAAGTTTTGAAATAACACTGTAACACTGAACAGCCACTTGTAAGCCAGTAACACTGAACAACTTATATTTAAAAAATGAAAATAAATAAATTACAGGACTATGATAAAATTATATATTCCAATGTTACAGGAACGCAAATAGTAACATAATCCTATCAAAACACATTCGTAGGCCCTATCTAATACCTTCAAAGGCTTCTCAATAGATCCGGACCGACATATTAATTCCCTTAGGACTCTTGGGCCGGGTATCCTTGTCCTCACAATGCTATCCAAACTACCGCCCTAATGAGATGAGATAAGTGTAGGTATATGAAGTGATTTCCCTTGTGAGCCAAGCTAAATAGTGCTAGATGAAGTACCCTTTCAAGGTTCACAGATCGGGATCGTTGACAAGCAAAAATATTACATTCAACTCAAATCTTGGTTAGCAACAGTTTTTGTTGTTAATTTGTAAGCTTCCAACAATTGTGCAATTACAATACATTTATAACATTTGCTGTACTTTGAAAATTTTACTAATACTGTAAATGCGTAAGTTTTTGAGGTAGATGTGTACCTCAAAAACAACACCTCGAAAATGTGTACCTCGAAAACAAATATTTGTTACTCTTTCACGCAAAAATGACTCAACGGATTTGGATTAAATTTGGCAAACAGATAGTTTATTATCTGATAATAATATAATAAATAATAATATCTGATAGTTTATTATCCTTAATACATATAGGATACATTTTATTATGCAATAATGATAGACTCGCGAGTCCGTCACTGTCTTCACAGCGATAAATATGTCAAGCGTTGGATTCATTTTTCAACGCAGACAAAATCGCGGGCACTAGCTAGTAAAAAACAAAGCAACAGTTAATGATTTTTGATGAATGATGAATAAGTCACTTCGCCCAGCGAGTTTCATTCCATTCCTCCTCGCCGAATGAGATTTGTTTTTAAAAATTTCGTCCTTTCTCAGCTCTCCAAGAAACTTTGGCCTATAAAAATTAATTTACCGTAAAACTACATACAACTAAATACTTCTAACAACTTGGAGACGGTGTAATAGAGCGACAAATTGCCATCATTTAGAACAGACGAGAAACACGTATCTCAATGTAGCAGGGTCAGGGACGAACAGCTCTCTTCCCTACGCTAGAACGATCTAGTTCCCTTTGGCATCATTGAACACTCGTCTTTATCCGCTGTATTTCAGGAGATGGGGTTGCAATGAAAAGGGGAGGGGGAAGGATAAGAGAGCTGCGCATTGCTCCAGGCTATTCATCCGTCTAGAACTGATAAAGTGCGCTTTTCAAACCTAATTTTTTACTATAGAAAAAGTAAATTCATTTTATTTTAATTATCATCCCTTCTTCGGTCCGTTTTGCAATAAAAGGTGGAATCATTTATTGTTATTGCGATAATAAGAGCACAACTGCTCGAAATTAATTGTTGTAAAGTTTATCTAGATAATATTTTAATAATATTCTGAACAAAATGAGTGTTTTATTTTAATTATAGCACTTAGAAACGCAGTCTGTAAATTAAATTACTTTTAATTTTTATTATGTTATGTGTTCAGAAAGCTCAAATTGCTTCATAGTGAGTGTTTTAAATACATAAAAAAATTATTAGAAAAAAAAAAACCTTAAAACCAAGTCGGCAAAACTGTTCGCGTCTGTCTGTTTCTCCGCTAACTACTTCAAAACCACCCAACATATTTTGATGGATTTTCACTAGTGAAAAAGAATTATAAAAAAGAAAGGTTTGTGTAAAGAAATTGCATCCCGGGCGAAACCGGGAGCGGATCGCTATATTATTTTTTATTTGTAATTTACTAAATTAGTTTTTTAAGTTATAAAATTAACATTCACTTTCAAATGATTATTGCTGGTTAAGTTTACGTGAATGGCATTTGCACAAACTGCTCATAAATTTAGCTTAACGGTTCTCACAAAGGAAAAAACAATGATTGATGTCTTTAATTCCAACTCGAGTTGAACTCCGCCACATATGAGTAATTTAACTAGTTTTAAAGTCCAGTGCAACGACTCATTTATCACAAAGAATTTAATATTTTCGCCTTCACGCAAATATTCTCACCACATTAGGTTGCGGACGATTTGCGTTGGCGCGTCATAACTGCATTGCACGCTTGACGATGAACTCCTAAACTACTGAACCGATTTTGATAAAACTTCGTAACTATGTGTAATTTGGTCCAACTTAAAAGATAACATAGTTTATATATAAAAATGTTAATTGATTTGTTTATGCTTCTCAAGAATGGTAATTCGTTTTTCACATACTTTATAATACAAGCAAATAAACTTTCACATTTAGGGTTTCTTAGATTATAGACAAACACATACGTGGCAGGAGATATAATTTTACGATAATGTATAATTTTACAAATGGTAAAACACGTTTTCGACGTGGGTATGCCTATTAACAAGGCTTACTGCACGAATGTGTCAACGATTGCTTTTATACAAATATATTATCGCTTCGAACAGCTATCATAAAATGAAGTTAAACACCACCGTTGTTGCTTGGCTCTGGGCTAAATTTACGACAGATGTAAAACTACACAGAGAGAAAAAAGTTACGTAAATCATGAACGCCACTACGTATGTAAGGACAAAAACGTACCACTCGTAAGCTTGTAAGGGCCTCCATGTCACGTAAGTAACCGGCATTATGTAGCCCGCTTCATGCCAACCTACCATGAAGCGCGCTACGTAAAACAACCAGCTACGTATAAGTAACCGGTAAACACTGGTGTATCATACTTACGTCCGGAGTATTGTAATGGTGCTGCTCCGTTACAGCATGACACCTCTTACGTACGCACTGGTGTTTGCTACGTAAAGTAATGGTGCTGCTCCGTTACCGCATGACACCTCTTACGTACGCACTGGTGTTTGCTACGTATAGTAATGGTGCTGCTCCGTTACAGCATGACACCTCTTACGTACGCACTGGTGTTTGCTACGTATAGTAATGGTGCTGCTCCGTTACAGCATGACACCTCTTACGTACGCACTGGTGTTTGCTACGTATAGTAATGGTGCTGCTCCGTTACAGCATGACACCTCTTACGTACGCACTGGTGTTTGCTACGTATAGTAATGGTGCTGCTCCGTTACAGCATGACACCTCTTACGTACGCACTGATGTTTGATACGTAAAGTAATGGTACCGCTCCATTACCGCATGAACGTCCTTCCAGACGACCTGATCTCGGTCGACATAACGGCGGAGGAATGAGGCGAAAGGGACGAGGTAGGTACCATCGGTCGTGTCGGCCGCGATCTCGTTCGGACCCGACCGCGGAGAGGAATGAGAGCGGGTAATTTTTCCATGGAATCTTGTCCTATTCTCCTCATTCCTCCTCGCCGTCAGGTCTGACCGAGATCAGGCTGTTTTTGGTAGCGTTGCCCGACACGACCCGATAACTGCCTACCTCTTCTCCTCCGCCGTCGTGGCGACTGAAATCAGACTGTCTGGAAGGGCCTTGAGATGACATACTTATTGATTGGCGTTACTAATACATATTCTGGCTCAATATCTATAATGTAAGGCTGTATCATGAGAAAAGAGTTATGTTGTTATATGACAAATCATCATAACTAATTTCTTATGATATAATATTAGACATAGATATCAAGTCAGAATGTATATGAGTAACACCAGGCAGAAAGCATGTCACATAAAGTAACGGAGTGGTACCATTCGGTTACGTATCAAATACATACAATGCATAATTATGGGCGTAATAAATAACACCCCAGCATATACGCACCAGAAAGGATTTATGCTACGTCAGTCACATAAAGCTGTAATGTACCACTAGCATTGTTAACCTGAAAAATAACATTTACATACATAAGAATAAGCTGGCTACCCAAGTACTTGGAATAAAATTAAAGAGAAACATAATAAAACTAATTATATAATAATTAAAGATTTATTAATTCACAATTCAAACTTATGAAATAAACACAAATTGTATATACCAATACAATAAATACTGTGCCTAGAATTGCTACATAATATAATTAATAATCAGTAAAATTATAACTTTACATTTAAAATGTTGTATACCTGCAAGAAAAGAAAAGTCATTAGAGTCATTCTTATTATTACTGTCTGAGGCTGTAGTGCGAGTTTATAATGAACGCACTCGCTAGTGAGCGCGTAAAATATTTATATGGAAAATTGTCAACTTGGCATTGACAATTGACAGTTTTCCATACAAATATTTTACGCGCTCACCAGCGAGTGCGTTCATTATAAACTCGCACTACAGCCTCTGGTCTACTTATTACTACTGGTTGCCGGTTGCCAGTATTGTGTGGTCCAATGTAACCACCCAAGGTTATGGTTTTTTACTACCTACTAATAATAATGGAATAAATTCCTGTAGGGAATTTAATAAGCTAGTAAAATTACTGGGCTAATAAGCTACCATCACAGTGATCAGGACTTTATCACTAAATTCTGGGTATCACTGCAATGATCATGAGCAAACGTTATCTCTTACCAACAGGAAAGTGTGTTGCATGTCTCACTACTTGTACCATAAATTTTATGGTACAAGTAGTGAGATTTATTAATTTTATTAAATGTGGCTTAGTATGTTTTATGATAAAACATACTAAGCCACATTTAATGTACCTACACAAAGTTACATAAGTATAGCAATAGATTGTGTGTTTATAACAAAACCAAACTTACAAAATTGTTTGATGCTTTTGGGGGTTCTTCCTGCACAAGCTCTGGTGCAGAATGATCCGGTGGTGACGAAAGTGGCGAATCAGAACCAGAGGCAGAATAAGCTTCAACAAACTGAAAAATAAATGATTAACAACGTTAAAAACATTCAAAGAGCAAAATAAATTAAGAAAAAAGCACTCACAACTATTTCATTAATAATAAGAATTATTACTGTCTCTGGTTGCCGGTTGCCGCCAGTATTGTGTGGTCCAATGTAACCACCCAAGGTTATGGTTTTTTACTACCTACTAGTAATAATGAAATAAATTCCTGTAAGGGAACTGTGAATACTGTGAATAAGCTAGTGAAATTACTGGGTTAATAAGCTATTTAATAAGCTATAATAATTAGAATGCCGTGGGGTACCGGCTTAGAATAGTATCCCCCCATCTCAACCCGTGGGTGCCATAGAAATCGGCTAAGGGAAAAACCACCAAAGGGTGGGCAGCAGCGCCCTTTGCGGATAATTATTATCAAACTGCGTTCGTCAACCCGCCTGCCAAACGTGGTGAGTATTGGCAAAACTATGGGGAGGCCTACGTCCAGCAGTGGACGTACAAGGCTGACTCAAGTCAATAAGCTACCATCACAGTGATCTGGACTTTATCACTAAGTTCTGGGTATCACTGCAATGATCATGAGCAAACGTTATCTCTTACGTGTGTTGCATGTCTCACTACTTGTATCATAAAACATACTAAGCCACATTTAATGTACCTTCACAAAGTTACATAAGTATAGCAATAGATTTTGTGTTTATAACAAAAGCAAACTTACATAATTGTTTGATGCTTTTGGGGGTTCTTCTTGCACAATGATCCGGTGCAGAATGATCCGGTGGCGAAAATGGCGAACCAGAGGCAAAATCAGAATCAGGCTGAAAAATAAATGATTAACAATGTTAAAAACATTCAAAGAGCAAAATAAATTAAGAAAAAGCACTCACAGCTATTTCATTTACAGGCGTATCTTCCCGTTTTTGATTTGATTTTATTATTTTCTTGAATCTTATTCTTTGACCTATTTTTGGGATCAGCTCCTTGAGCTGCTCCTCTTCCAATAAAAATGCAGTTTCTAGATCGATTTCGTGTTCTGGAACAAACGAGTGTCAGGAATTTATTTGTCTATGGAAAAAGTATTATTTTCTAGGTATAGTATTATTATATTATTAGTATTATTTTCTAGTATGTATGTACCTACCTAAATACAGGGTAACCTGTATACCCTGTATTTAGGTATATAACAAATTTTTCGAAATTACCTAGAACTGCGCATATAAGAGTTAATGAAAAACGTACCTTTACATTACGAATACTTCTTATCAAGAACCTCTTTGTAAAGAATTTTCACTCATTGCAGAATATAAATAGAAACTATAATTTCAATCAAGTATAATTTAGAAAGTACGATTCCCTTAAAAAGGGAAATTAAACTTTAATCAAGTACACAAAACGTTACAATAGTACCTACCTAATTCATGTGTCGGCAGGTTCAGACAATATTTTAAATATATCATAAGACAACAACTGTATTGTTTGTTGTAAAGTAATATACACTGCTGTCGGTACTGCAAGAAGTAAGTAACGAAATTAACTTACCCGCGAAAACTCCAATCAGTTCTTCACAGTTTATTTCTTTTAATAATTTCTCCATATTGGAAAACATAAAAGAATATTCTTTGAAAACGCAAGCGCAATCAAACATACGCGGCACACTATTTGCTTGCTTACTATATTACTGCGTAGTTGCGTACGCACGCGAGGAAAATGCCGGTCACTGTAGTGATGGGCAAAGAGAATATAATCACCAGCCCCTTCACGTAGACAGTACTGCGAATACTTATAATGTAGCCGCATACGTACAATAAGTAGCCCCCTCACTTAGACAGTACTGCGAATACTTATAATGTAGCCGCATACGTACAATAAGTAGCCCCCTCACTTAGACAGTACTGCGAATACTTATAATGTAGCCGCATACGTACAATAAGTAGCCCCCTCACTTAGACAGTACTGCGAATACTTATAATGTAGCCGCATACGTACAATAAGTAGCCCCCTCACTTAGTACTGCGAATACTTACAATGTAGCCGCATACGTACAATAAATAGCCCCCTCACGTAGACAGTACTGCGAATACTTATAATGTAGCCGCATACGTACAGCATACATGTACGTACACGTACATTTAAAATTGATCACGGAACGTATCGAAAAAACAAATAGTGACTATATTTTTAAACATAGTAACTCAATTATGTGAAAGTTAAACTGTATTATATTGTATGTTGAGTTTTGGAAGGAAATATTCTTTGCTCCTTTGTGGACCAGATTAGCCAAAGATAGAAGAAAATCGAAATCTTTAGAGGAGGCCTTTGTCTTAGGACAAACTGTTACAGTAGAAGTACCGATTGCCGATATGTAAATTGTTTAAATGTAAATTATTTATTTATATTTAAATTTTAAATGTATATGTAGGCATAATAGATATATTGTTAACCAAACAGTAATAAAGGCTTATTTTATTTATTTTATTATTCTTTGCTAAATTTTTACAAGATGCGTAAGTACCAAATAATTCATTTGCTACTGACAAATTTTACTTGTTACGTACGATCAATATGTAGAACCAGTCGTACGTAGCAAGAGGTGTTATCATGTAAGCACTTACGTTAAGGTGGTGAATCACCATTTTATACGTATATAACGTTATAAATACGTATGACTACGTATGCGGCTACATTATGTTGTAATGTAGCCGCATACGTGTCTACGTATAAATCAGGCCGAGTACTTAAATTCCTGAACCGACACAATTAAGAATGATGCGACATCCTTATACTAGCTTTACTGCGGGACCGTTCTCGGTATGGATGACACATACTTACACATAAATATGTGTCATCATTAGTAAGTATGTAACTACTAAATTAAGTATGTAGGTTACGTACTACATATAAAGCTGCGAGTTCCTTGGTAACGGACTGGTGGTGAGCTACTTATACGTATATTTTTTCTCTCAGTGTATGCACCCTAGACACCCAATCGCATTTCAAAACTTTTATGCTTTCAGAAACATGGATATAGTTGCAACATAAATTAAAGTAATAATAAAATATGTATGTAACTTGAGTTGACGATAAAGAGGTTATTAAATGAAATCTGCTACAGGAAATTTCTGTAAGGGAGAAGAGGTCCCTTACAAAAAGACTACCGTGAAGTAAACTGCATGCATGCTGTTGTGTTTCAGTGAGGGAGTAAGGAATCCCAGAGCTCATTTCCCTGTTCCTTCCTAGGATCCTACTTAGGTCGGCAGCGTAATTGCACCACCTGTCGTGTCACTTGTGGTCTAAGACTTGTAAGCGACGGTAGCCATCTATCTGTGTTTCCGTGCTTATATAACCAGAATATTTTTAAAGTTCGGGTTAATAGGCATTTTTTGGGTTAGCTCGCTCCATCGTTTGTTTCCAACAGTATGCTAGTTGCAAATCTTTGTCTTTTTCCGTAGTCTAGATCTCTAACATATAAACTTCAATTTGACAGCATAAACTAAACTGAGCATGAGCAACAAACTGCTAATTAATGTCGTTTTAAGAATTCCGAAATTTCACCCAACGTAAGTTCACTTTCCTCTGCGCTTTTAACAAAGTCAGTAACTTAAAATTAAGTAAATTAAACTTAAATCATAAATGTTATCGTTTGAATCTCCAACTACACAACAAAGTTTACACGAGCCTCGGATCCGTGAGCAGCCGCACAATTTGCGCTAAACAAAAGTCTTATTTACGAACGACTTGCCCTTTCAACGAATGTAAGACGAAAATCGTACATCAAAGAAACCGTTTATGTATCACGTTTCGAAATGAAACTCGGGAACGCAGGCGCTGAACTGAACACAGTATGTCGATTACATCGGCGCACATCCGGCGTATGTCCGTTCCTTGAAAAGAGCTTTGGACTTACTATCTACTTAATGTACCGAATTCATGTAGTTTTTGTATTGTACTTCTTGTAGATCACGATGAGAATAACTTCATCGTCATCGACTTCATCAGTCGACAGTATGTCACTGCTAGACATCTTAATGGGCGCGGATCTTTCGCTGCCGGCTATAATATGCCGTCGTGCTATATGGTCGGCAGTGATATTGCTTGGCAGGCGAAGATTTTTTGAGCGGGTCATGTAAAGCAAGGAGGCTGCGGAAAGCAGCGGGAAGAGGATATCCTCTTCCAGACGATCCGCTGCAAAAGAGTTGGGCATAGGCAGCTGCATGGCCTATAGCCGCCATCTTGGTTCTTAACCATGACTTGGGTGGTAGTCTTAGGGAAGACTACCGTACTGAGATAGTCGGCGTACCTCGAGGGTACGCCGAGGGAGCGTAGTCCTCTCCGTGCTAGACATCCGTGGCGGGTCGCGGATATCTAATATCATATAGCCTCACTTGAAAGTCGTTGAGTTTCAGCCAGTGAGTCTGGCATAACCCAGCGTTTTCTATATCCATGAGGATTTCCCAACGTAAAATCGACAAACCGCAACAATAATATTTATAGTTTGCAAGAATAAGTAATAATTATACCCTAAGATATTCCGGATAGACGTTTTTTCAGATTTAGCGATATAAACATTTAACTTTTAACCTAACGGAGCCGCGGGCAAAAGCTGGTGTTATTACCATAATGTAATATTCAGCTTAGCTTCCATACTTTACTCCCCATTTATAACTAGCATCATTAATAATTATTATTAACCCTTCAAACCAGTTAATTGAGGCAAATTTCTCAAGTGCCAAGATAAATCTGATATGAAACCCGTTCAGACACGTTTATATGGGAATTATCTAAGTACTAACATGTTGCTGCGAAATGCGCAAGAAGAAAAGTACAAAAATCTACATTCCCAAACTAAACTTGCTTAGTGAAAAGAATATAACAGCTAGGCACGAGTTACGTCAAGGATGTTTTCAAAGTCTGGTTTAACCATAGAAACAGTGTGAAAATAAAATTAACTGAATTATCTTTACGGAGATTTTTTTTCTATTTTGTAGTTTCATAATCTGGGTCTGCTGTATAAAGTCCTCTTCTAATGCACGCCATAAGATTACTGATAGATTATTATCAGAGGATTAGAGATTTAGAATCATAAGAAAACATGGGTTTGTTATTTCTTTTGCCCCTTTTTTAGATTTTAAAACATTTATTTAATCTTTATTGCTCAATAATTTTTATCAGGCTTTAATTTTTTTTTTTTTTTAAAGATCCAACTGTACTTTTTCTCTGGTTTTATAAAATCAGTTAATATTAATAAACGCCTATTACATTAAACGCATTCAATTTAAAAAAGTAGCACCTTAAAATAAATATTTAAAAAATAAATATAAATTTATATTAAGACTTTACTTGATACTTGATTTTTTTCCAAATATTCACATGTTTTATTGGAATCAGTAATATTATCTAAAAACTTTATAAAACAATGCAAACAGTTTTAGTACCAATAGACAACAAAATTATATTCATAGTAAAACGATAATCTCACTAATTTCAATTGTGTTAAAAAATTACATTAATCTACACTGGACCCGATAAAAGTATTCTTTGTAAATACGTTCCTACTGAGCACCAACAATTTTCAAGCGGTCAGAGTTTAGATTTTTATGACCGCACTATAGGGGCGAGACTTGTAGTGTACCTGCACATCTTTGTTTTCTTGTATTTTGAATACTTGCACTTTACCTTATTGGCGAGTTAACTTACGTTGCTGTTTTTACTTATTTTCAAGGTTCACGTCTCGAGATTGTTACAGCTATTTCGAAAGCATGCTTCAGAAAAAAAAAAGAAATTAACTTATGAGAAAGGCACTTATTTACTTATGAGAAAGGGGCGGTTGCTTCTTACCATCAACTGAATGGTAGGTAGTGACCTAGCACCAAAAGAACGCAATTAACCTATTTCAGAGTTCAATATTTTCGCTCTAAAGTTCATTATTTATTAATTATTAAAAACTTAATTGTCACTACCATCAACCGTCAAATGGCCGTCAGCCTGTCTGTCGACTTTAACATAAAAACTACGAAACTATGATTTATGAACGTCATTATATAATACTTTTGTGTAACCAAAGAAATATTTTGTTTTACTGACGGTAGAAAGATGTATTTTAAGTCTTGATATTATTATTTTATACCCAGCTTAAGCGAAAGGTTTTCAAGGTTTTAATTAAGTATAAAATTAACACTCTTAATTGAACTTTGTTCCAAAATTTGGATAATAAATTATGATGGTCTTTATTAAAAGAAAGGCTGATCCTAAATTTAAATATTTAAAGCTCTAGCGTAAATAGCGTAGCTCATAAATAAATAAATAAATAAATAAATAAATAAATAAATAAATAAATAAATAAATAAATAAATAAATAAATAAATAAATAAATAAATAAATAAAGCGAGCAGCATTCGTTGAAAGAAAAAAATAGTTCTTAGATAATGTCCTCATTTCAAGTCAAAATTAAAACATCAAAATCAAAACATTTATTTATCAAATAGGTTTCCAAGAAAATATTTCAATTGTCATATATTTTATCAGGGTTTCTGTAAAAAAAAATAGCCAATATGACGACGATCCTGAGAAGAAACTGAAAGAAACTCAGGAACTTGACATCTTTAAAATAAATAATTAATATAACAATTTTAAATATTACTAGGTATTAATTATACACAAATCACAGTATATGTTAAGTATAATACTTAACATAGTATGAGATGAGAATTGTTTGAATCCAGGTTTCATTATCGCTTAAATAATCAGAGATTTTATAATAACTTTTCGAAAAGAGATTGGTTTTGATTACATTTTTAAATTGATTTATAGGTAAGGCTCCGATTACCTCAGAAACTTTATTATAAAACAGTATTTGATTCATAAAAGAATACATAAATATAGAACCCAATATTCAAACAAAATCTAACTATATAAAAGCTTCCATATGTAGTTTAACATATAAAGCTTCCATATTCCTTATGAGTATTTCGTATTTCATTATATGAGTACCTCAACTGTAATGTTCACCGAAAATTTTAATTTACAATTTCTAGCCAGTCGCGAAGGCCATTTTATCCTTTTTGTCTTGTCGCTTAGGTATTCTATTAAAGTTTATGAGTACCTATATCAGTATCCTTCAGAGGTCCTAGCCAGACGTCCTTGTACTGATTTATTTTCCGCTGGTTCGTCCCAAGCTCTCATCCTACGCTAAACTTTTCTTTCTACTTTCCTTCGCGTTTCAATATTATTATCAAAAACTTTTTGTTCACTATATTCTAGCTAAATTAAATTCCTTACTTATCCACACATCATAAACATTTATTACATTCTGCCTCATCGTATCGAGAAGAGGCCCGTGCCCGATAGATTTTATGTAAGGTAAGTTTATGTAAGTTTGATACATATTATGCTTTTAAATTATATATTTTTGAATCTTTTTGTAACTGCAAAGATAAAGTAAGTACATATTATAATGAAAAAGTGTGTGTTAGCTCTGACGCACGACTGGATTTTACTCGTTATGAACGATTATAAAATTAGTAACCTGTTTTTTACCTTTATTAGTTTGTTAATTTTCTCAATTCACAAATAAATCACAAATAAATATCAATTGATATAAATATATATTATATTAATATGTATTGAAGCATATTGTAGCCTGTAACGCATTACATATAATATAAGTTGATTATGTATTTATATATAATGGCGATAAAATTCCGGAAGTTGAGTTTTTTATTGGAAATTACCTCCTTTTTATTTTAAATAATGAATGCTTGATCCACTTGTTACTTATTTATTGGTACAATACAACTTCTCGGACCGACAACCTTTTACCGATTACTTGCTTAATCTAATTGTTACTTATTAATTAGTACAACTGCTCGGACTGAAAACTACCACAGAACTGCTTGTCTCCATCCCCACGTCGCCCGTCTAACCCCCCTCCGCCATGACCTGATGTCGAGCAAAAGCCGATATCAGTAGTGCCACCATACAAACTTAAATTAAAACTCAACTTCCTTCCTTAAAATCATGACATTTAAGAATGTTTTTTCCTATTTCTTACATATTATCAGTTTTAGAGTTACTAACAAAAAACGAAATGCCTTTGTTTCTTTATCTTTAATTGTTAATAACTTTTGCAATTTTTTCGTGCTGGAAAATCCTTCGAATACTTTGTTCTAGACGTCATTCCGAATCCATTGAGCTACCGCTCATATTTTTAGAAGCTTTATCACTATTTTATTTAACACGAATATGAGTTTGTTGACGAGCCTATTTTATGTCGCAGGTTTATTGTAAAAACCGTGATCGTCGTCAATCAATCAGAGTTAATTGAAACAATTATGGCTTTCTTAACCTTGGTTGGAAGTTGCTGCACAAAAGAAGGAGCGAGTGCTCATACAAAACAACTGTCCTAAGTTCTTCAACCAGGATCTCTTTCTCCTGCCTCTGCTACGTTTTCCCCATATATTTTTCCCTTGCATCACTAGTTGAAGAATGCTGTATTTTTCGCCCCTCATCAGTCATCACGTGCCCGAAACACTGCAGCTTCCACTCCTTTATCGTTCTTAGCACCTCTATTGCCTTTCTCATTCAAAGCTTAAGTTTAAAATTTGTTATTTTCTGCATCCAGGATATGTTGAGCATGCGCCTCTGTGTCCACGTTTCAAATGATTTTAATTTCGAGCGCAAGGAGACGTTAATTTTAAAGAGACTATAAAACAATTTCATACCTCTAAAATATGCCCATTCCTTTGGCCATATAATGGTGCGTTATAATTAAGAGACGCGAAAGTAATTAACATAATAAAGAAAGTTGGTATCCCTTGTTAGGTGGGCGTTCACTAATTGTTATTCACGACATTAAACGCTATGACGATCATGAAAATTACTGGAGACGATAATTTTGTAATCGCTTCTTCATTTGCTTTATTATGTGACACTTAATATTTTTATGTTTATAGTTACACCTTGTGTTCAATAATGTTATAATGCTTGGCTATATTTTATAAATTTTACAACCGTATAAGCTTTCCAAAGCTGCGACTACAACCTGCGTAACTGTAGCCATACGAGTCACATTATAGTCTTTGTCTAATGTGACTCATTGTAACTGAATTGCTTGGTGCTGATGTGCGACTTGTTTGAATGAATGGTTAGGGTGCTTGCCTTCCCCGAGATGGCCGGCTTACCTCCACTTTCGGGTACGCCCAGCCCGTCTGTCATCCCTCACGTATCCCTTATCTCCATGCAATGCTACAGGTGCTGCAAGAGCATAGCACATATGCTGTTATTTCACTGTAAGGGTGTGGTTACTACTGCCAGACGGGCTGCCAAAATGACCCCTGCCACTAACAAAGTATAAAAATGTGCAACATTCAGCTTTAGTTGTCTCATTCCTTTTCATCATTTTCATAAAAAAATTGAATGATTTGATTAGGTATATGTATTAAATTTCTTATAATATCTTGATTTCGTATTTCGAAAACAAGATCTCTTTAATATCATTCTCCATCACAAAGAATATTAATTTTGTAGCGAATGGCCTTAGAGTCCTGAATAGACATCATTTGAGGAAAGCAATTTAGAAATGTAATTTTCGTACATTACTTCGAGATGTGTTGTTATTCTGCTTTGTTAAGTACTTACTCCCACATACATTAAGTTTATAAATATGTTTATGAAGATGATGTGTTGATGTATTTGTCTATTACTTTGATGGTTACAGGCCTTTTTTTTCCTTATATTCGTCTGATATGTATAAGATGAGCGAGAGATGTTTTAATATCTGAGATAAGGTTAAATAATACAAGTTTGGCAGTAATGGAAAAAAATGTATTCGGAGTTTTGTCTACTTATATTTTTTTAGATCAAATTTTTTTACAAAACTCATAGACGTTAGGACAGATGACTGATCGCATATAGAGTTAGTTTAGTATCCCATTCTACTGAGTTTACAAAGCCTCATTCAAGCCTTACCCCTTTATATAAATTCGAAGTTGTGGTTTAACAAAAATATCTAGAAAAGCATATATATACCTATATAAATATATATCAAAAAGTATCACATTTTTTTAAGTATAAATTTTTTTAAGTAAATAAAAATAAAATAAAGTAAGTAAAGGTCGATAGGCAGGCTAACGGATCACTTGATGGTAGGTGGCTACCATCCCTTATTATTTATTTATTTTATTTAATTTTATGATAAGTTCTACCGACAGACTGACAATCCATTTGATCGTAGGTTGCTGCATTTATAAAAAATCTTCACTTTTATAAAAGATTGAAATAATTTTGTTTACAGATACAGTGTTATTTTGACAATAACGACTAACTCTTCCGACGGATTCGCCTTAATAAACGGTAAGTTATTTTACTTATTACATAACAATATGTTACCTACAACATATCGAACCATACCTTTATCAACAAGGACTATAAGTGATACAAATACTCTTAGAGCAGAAATTGTAAAATATAGTTCACATTATTCCGCATGATCTTATGGTGGGTGGCTATAAATTTCCTATTGAACTCATTTTCACTCACGGGAAGATCATTTGTAAATATTTTTTAATCCGAAGATACGAAACTTTGCCAGATATAAAGAAAAAAGTTTACAATATGACGACCAACGAAACATAACAAGTTCGCTGGCACGCAGCCTGAGAAGAAATTTTAGTTGACGCTAAAGATATATCCCTTTTGAAAAAAACTTTTAATATTAAGGGAAATTTTCAATGATTTCTTGCCCTAAAATTTTTTTTTCCTATATACAGGGGTTGTTACTGGCCCAGGTAGTTTATGACTGCAGAACCCAGCTTGCATTTGCCACTTAGAAACCACAATACTTACTTGATGTAATGCAGCGTTAATTTAAAATTAAAGTTTAAGGCGCTTAGTGCCGTCGAATTGGTACTTTCTTAAGCCTACAAAAAAATGTATCAAATGTTGATACATTTATAAAAAAAAATTATCAACTGATACATTTTTTGGATCATCATAACTTCTATATTTAAAAAATGTTTATCGGCTTGAATTCCCATACTGCATCTAAGGGTACGGCGATTGGAAATATTTACAGGCTAAAAAATAAAGAATCAATTGTACTTTAAACACAACACAACATAGCATATGTAAATCCAATCAACATTTTTATTCAAAACATCAAGATATACTAATTCTGGTATGCGGCACGGGTGTAGGGGGCTACAGACGGCCAACGCCATTGACGACTCCAAGCAAGAAACTCCAAGTGCCTTAAATAACGAATTCCATACCCTAAGACAATAATAGTTCATTATTTTTCCACCATAAAACTTCGCGTGTACCTTCAATTACCCATATTTTTTATTGCTCAATATATCATTGTTTATAGTCTTTAAATTTTACACCATTCGAGTGGGTATTAAAGTGTACAATAACGAATGATTTCAACAGCTGTCATTAGAGTTTGCACAGTGAATCGTACGTTTAGTTGACCGCTGCTTGTTGTGGTTGCAATGCATCAGGTCGACGCAAGGGCAGCGAATGTCAGACGGGTGAGTCACCCTTAGCGAGTTAATTGCTTAACTAATCACACATGGCTTCAGTGTTTAGCGGAGCGATGCTGTTTAGTAATAAGGTAACGTGAAAGGAAAGATTGAATCGCTACTGAACAACAAGGGGAGGTTGCATCAAAGAGAATGCGCAGAACGAAATAACAAACTCGAACGATCCATACGTATACACCTTTTGGAATTCCAACAAATTTAATGTAAACCTCTGAATACAGAACAGCGATTGCAGAACGTATTTTGAAATGAAAGCTACTATTGAAACCCCTCGTTGACCGGGACCGCTGAACCGATAATCTTAAAAAAGCAAGTAAGTTTCTGTCAATCAATGCATCTGATACATTGCGGAGAACCAAGACTGTAGACTGCTTAAACAAAATGCCTATGTCTATATCCAAAAGTGGTCGTTTGTGGGCCGATGAAGATGACGATGAAATATGAATGAATAAATTGGTAGCAGAATAAAATGTAACAGAATAAAATGTACCAAAATAATTTGGATCGTCTTGAGGTTGCTTGTTTCCTATACAGTTTTGATGAAAAACATCATAATTTTTTATTACCTATATAACAGTTAAAATATTTTAATAGCTATCCGATATCAATTTTTTCTTATCCACTTCTCTACGAAGGTTTGGCGACCATCATGGCTATCTTAACCTTGTGAGCTGCTGCAATAAGGCGACTGCTCATACCAAAACTTTCCCTTAATTCTTGAACCAGGATATCTTTTTCCTGCCTCTCCTAAGTTTTTTTTTAATTCTTGTTTCAATAGTTGAAGAATACTGCGTCTTTCGCCATTCATAAAGTGCCCGATATATTGCAGCCGATATATTAAAAAAATCTTTAAAAAACAGCCCGTAGTTACTTCTTCGTGAACAAGTGTGAATTTATTTGTTCAATATTGTTATCAGTAAACATAACGGGCGCAGAATTTGAGTGTGTCAATCCTCAGTCAATTTTAGAACTTACTGTATGAATAATTAGTTGTTTGGATCTGTATGAATAATTGAATACTTCGTTGCATGAATACTTGGGTCGCTAATAATATATTATATTGTTTCGGCTTTGCGTTGATGGTCAGTAAGGGTTACGATAGTAACTCTTATTTCATCTGTGGTAAGGGCAAACGATTTTATTAGTATAGATATTATAACCATCGATGTATAATTATAACTAAAACCTACATAGGAATTGTTTAGTAAGTACCTAATTTGAATGTCACTTTTTCAATAACAACTCCGACCGAGTTGAAAGTATTATACATAATAATAAATGAGTAAATTCGACAATTTCCGTAGCGGTCCGCGCCACATTATTTTTTTACGCGTGCAACGGGGACCGCGCGGGTCGCGGGCGGCGGGGTAACGGACGAGTCAAGGTCACCCGTGACGACACCGCGCGCGCTCATTGACCCCCCGAAACGAAGCAATGATGGCCGCCGCACTGCCAACCGACTTCTGTCGATGTCTCGATGACACTAGTCATGTAATGTTGACATGGAAAGTTGAATTTTTTTTTAACCCTCAAACAGATAAAAACGCCAACCCGTTGAATGTTATATTGCGTACCCTCAAAATAAATTGGGTTTAAGTATACCTGGTTTACACACTCGTGCGCAGAAAGATCTGTACACATCTTAAGAATTGATAATCCTTATCTTTACATATTAAGTCTTCCTGCCGACTAT
The DNA here is from genome assembly GCA_936446665.2 of Synanthedon andrenaeformis. Classification (NCBI taxonomy): domain Eukaryota; kingdom Metazoa; phylum Arthropoda; class Insecta; order Lepidoptera; family Sesiidae; genus Synanthedon; species Synanthedon andrenaeformis. Next base: position 10,066,857 of record OW387780.2, on the reverse strand, counting down.
CCCTCTGCATGTACGCTTAGATTTTTAAACTACGCAACTGATTTTAATGCGGTTTTCAGTAATGGAAAGAGGGTTAAACTAACAAGGTTTTATACATAATTTGTAGAAAAAATTGCATCCGTGCGAAGCCGGGAGCGGGTCGCTAGTAATATTATAAATGCGAAATCACGCAAAAACGACTGGGTATTTGGACGAAATTAGGTACACAATATTGTTTATTAGCTATATTAACATATAGGATACTTTTTATCCTAGAAAAATGTAAGATTCCAGTGATGGCTTCAAAAAACTAACTACAGAGCGTATGAAGTCGCGGACATTTATTTATTCACATAAAATAGTTAAGAAAATTTCCATGAAAATGCCTAATTTGCATTTTAAATGGATATATTGTGTGGAAAATTTAATAAAGACCGGTAGAGTAAATGTTATTACCTACCAAAACTTACATTGAAACGTTATGGAAATGGGAAATCATTGTACACATAATTAGATTCTATAAATAAATCATTTCATCTAACGTTATTGTGAATCACACTTCTCTATACATTATTAAGGTTTCTTTGGTAATATACGACACCTACTCTATATTGGGTTTTAATTTGCAAAATATTTTCGGAGACCGTTTCGTAAGAGCGGTACTCTATTTAATGGAATAAAGAAAACTGCTAAATGTTAAATCATGAAACGAAATAAAATAGACAGAACCACAATATATTAGCCCAATCGCGTCTTGGCTATGACAACAGGTAGGTTTGACTCTGTATATGAATATATGTTCTTTATATTTATATGCGCTCTCTTTGTTTTTTCGATAGTGCATGTGGAGAGGCTAGTCTTAAATGACAAAAAATATGTTTTGGTAGTAAAAATCGACAGAGACTGAAAAAAGACCTAATTTTTAATGAATTTAACAATGATCCGTAAGGCTTTCGATGTGGAAAATTTGGATTTGTCATTACCATTTCATCAGTATCAACACGTAAAAAAAAAAACAGAAATAGCTACCTTATTTGATGTGAGGTAAATAATACCAATTCTATGAATAATGTCGAGACATCTTCTCGTCCAAAATTCCTCAGTGTCTCAAGACAAAGGTTTTCGACCAATGTGTGTTGCCGGTGATGACATATGGCGCTGAAACGTGGTCTTTAACTATGGGCCTCGTAAGGAAGCTCAATGTCGCTCAACGACCTATGGAAAGGGCTATGCTCGGGGTTACACTGCGAGATCGAATCAGAAATGAGGAGATCCGTAGACGTACGAAAGTTACCGACATAAGCCGGCGGATCAGTAAGTTGAAGTGGCAATGGGCAGGGCATATAGTACGGAGAGCCGACGGCCGCTGGGGCCGGAAGGTTCTCGAGTGGAGGCCACGTACCAGCAAGCGCAGCGTAGGATGTCCACCCACAAGGTGGAGAGACGACCTAATAAAGGCCGCGGGTCAACGGTGGATCCAGGCTGCTTCTGACCGGTCCTATTGGAGAGTTATGGGGGAGGCCTATGTCCAGCAGTGGACGTCCTGCGGCTGAGATGATGATGATGATGATGTGCTAATAATACGCTCAATAATAATAATAATAATAATAATAATAATAATAATAATAATAATAATAATAATAATAATAATAATAATAATAATAATAAAAAAAAAAGCAGTGACACGCGTCAGACATGATTTTTATTGTAAAATTGTAAATATTTAATTTTTATTCAATTTGTTTATTAAAACTCCTATTATTTACAACAGAAACATTTAATTGTAGTGCACAAAGTAATAGCACGGTGAAATAAAATCAATTACAGTTTTTAAATACAAAATACAAACAGTGAAATACAGTGACACACGTCAGATGTGATTTTTACTATAAAATTGTAAATATTTAACTTTTCTTCGTTTTTATAATTACAACTTATATTATTTACAATAGAAATATTTAACAATAGTGCACAAACTAAAATTACAGTGAAATAAACACAATTAAATACTAAATATTCAACAAAATCAAAATGTCAAATATGTCGACAAAATCCCAACAAAAATCTACAGTTTTCTTCACAAATGATATTAAATAATAAAAGTAACAAAAAAAACGGATAATGAATTGGAATGACATGGATATTACAATATTATGATACTAAGATCAGCAAAAACTGCAGTACAAAGCGCACGCCCTTCACCACAGCCCGTCTCGTCATCTCCGTGCTCATCGGCGGAGGAATTTTTGACCGCCGACGACAAGAGCACGTCGAGTGACGATGACGGGCCGACGCCGTCTTCGCCGCCACAACGACCCGCGCGACGAGGACGACCTCCGCTACCGGCACGCTTGGGACCTGCGAGGCAAGCTGCCTCGCGCCCGGCCCCCGCTACCGGTGGTGTAGTGCGCCGCATGCGATGGACTCAAACCATAAATGAGAATTGCATGCGCGCCTATTACGGGGCCACAGAAGGGGGAACTAACCTGACTGCATACCGAGTCAGGATGCTGTCTCTGTTTCAGGCCCTTGAACCAACCGTCACCGTCACCGCTCAACGATTATCAGATCAGGTGCGGGCTATCCAACGATGTAAGTTGTTGGACGAGTCTGCGCTTGATCGGTTACGCCTGGACTCACAACCTGTTCGCACAGTCTCTGAAACGATACAGGACCTATCAGCTATGCTATCGATACCAGATTCGACTGACATCCCGACATCGACGGCGCTGCTTGCCGACTCTAATATTGAGCAGATTGATAGTGCGAACACGGATGTAAGTATCGAAATAAAAGAGCAATTGAGGAGGGCTTTGGAAGAGGCGGTTTTGCAGTACCGCACCACACCAAATATTAGACCATGTCTCCCACGTTTGCCAACACATAAACATAATATTGCACTGATGGGAGCCCTGAACACTCTGCTGACTCCTTATATAAGGGCCAGCAGAGACTTAACCGATACTCACTCGATTTTGTACTGCGGGGCCATCGCGGCGTGCCGCGTTGCACGTGTCAAATTTTTAAACACTGACCGGGCAACGCGTAACGCCGAGGATGTCCCTGCATGGCAAGTGCGAATCGAGCGACGTATTGGTACGTTCAGGACTCTCATTGCAAAATTAATTTCTTTTAGTAGGGGAAACCATAGACCCCGAGTCATGCGTTTCGTTGCCCAGGCCTTTGTAGGTACAAATATAAAATCAAAAGACTACTTGGCCTCGACAACGGAACGCATTGACTATTATAAACAAAAAGTTTATGCGTTGGCAAACCGTGTGAGACGATATAAAGAACGGGTGCATAGGTACCGACAGAATCGTCTCTTTCAAAGTGACCAAAGAAAGGTATACCGAGATTGGGAGAAGACCGACCAAAGTATGAACGTCGGACACCCACCTGACCCAGAAGTTATGTTGAACTTCTGGCGTAATATCTGGTCGGCGTCCGACGAGCATACTGAGGGTGACTGGATACACATTGTCGAGCAAGCGTGCGAACCTATTACAACCATGAAGGCGATTACTTTTAGCAAATTAGACATAAGTTGTGCAGTCCGTTCTACCCAGAACTGGAAAAGCCCTGGACCGGACGGATTGCACAATTTCTGGATTAAAATGTTTCCATGTTCACACGCATGCTTGGCAATGCAGTTCCAAAAAGCACTAGAGTTAGGTACTCTCCCAATCTTTTTGACAACTGGTATCACCTCTCTACTCTATAAATCTGGTAGTACCACGGAAGCCAAAAATTACAGACCTATCACATGTTTACCCACCATCTATAAACTACTTACATCTATTCTGAGAACAAAAATTAATTCACACATATTAGAAAACAAAATTTTGGACACAGCTCAGAATGGATGTAAGATTGGGTCCCGTGGTACTAAGGAGCTCCTCCTCATAGATATGACCATTTGCCAGCGTGTCCGGCGTAACAGCGGGGCTCTCTCGGTAGCCTGGATTGACTACAAGAAGGCCTACGATTCGGTGCCCCACTCGTGGCTGAGAAGGATATTAGAGTTATATAAAATTGATACGACTCTAAGATCTTTCTTAGCTATGTGTATGGGGCAGTGGACCACTGTCCTTCGTCAACCTGGATATTGGGGAAGCGCCGCTGGTCTGCGAGACACGATAAAGATAGAACGAGGCATCTTCCAAGGCGACAGTTTGAGTCCATTGTGGTTTAGCCTAGCTTTAAATCCTCTCAGTACTATACTGAGAAATTTAAAGCTAGGCTATAGACTGCGGAGAGGGGGTGAAGTCATTTCTCACCTTCTGTACATGGACGACCTTAAACTATTTGCACCAAAACCCAAAGACCTGTTAGAGTTACTGAAAACAACTCAGTGTTTCAGTAACGCAATCAGGATGGATTTTGGTGTAGATAAGTGCGCGGTCATGCATGTTCAGAAGGGGAAAGTTGTAAATTCTCCAAATTTACAACTTTCAAATGCAATGACTTTTAGATCCCTCTCCGAAGTTGAGACATACAAATACCTTGGTATGTCACAGTCGTTGGGTATTAGTGATAAGGAAGTAAAACAGACAATAAAGACACGTTTCTTTAATCGCCTGATAAAAGTTCTTAACAGTCTTTTATCAGGAGGTAACAAGGTACGCGCCTTTAATGGCTGGGTTATGCCCTTACTCACATACTCCTTTGGCATACTAAGGTGGACTCAAACTGAGCTCGATGGCTTAGATAGGAGGGTTCGTCGATTGCTCACAACGCATCGCATGCTACACCCACGCTCATCTGTTATGAGATTGTACATCCCACGGAAATTAGGGGGTCGCGGTTTTTTAAGCACCAAGAACCTTCATAACCGTGAGGTGTACAGTCTTAGGGAATATTTCCTAAACAACGAGAGTGGGATACAACGCGACGTTGTAGCAATCGACAAAAACTTCACGCCACTATCTCTGGCAAACGAGAACTGGCGTAGGCTAGTAGTTCTGAGCACTGAAGATCGTAAGGGTATATGGAAGAGCAAGGAGCTGCATGGGCGATTCTACAAGGCCCTGACGGGACCTGATGTAGACTCGCTCGTGTCGGTGAACTGGCTACGTTTCGGTGACCTGTTTGGGGAAACCGAAGGTTTTGTCTGTGCAATTGCGGACGAAGTTATCAAGACGAACAACTACCGGAAATATATCCTGAAGGACGGTACGGTCGACATATGTCGGGCATGCCGCCGTCCTGGAGAAACACTCAGGCATATTATTTCCGGTTGTGGTCATCTTGCTAACGGCGAGTATTTGCATAGACACAACCAAGTAGCCAGGATCATTCATCAGCAACTTGCCCTTCGATACGGTCTTATCGAGTCTGAGGTGCCGTACTACAAGTACGTACCTACGCCCGTTCTCGAAAATGGTCATGCTACGCTCTACTGGGACCGCTCGATAATCACGGACAGGACTATTGTCGCCAATAAGCCTGACATCGTGGTTATTGACCGATCCCAGCGGCGGACGATGCTTGTCGACATTGCTGTTCCGCATGACGAAAACCTCGTGAAAGCCGAGAAGGACAAGCTGTCCAAATACCTAGACTTGGCTCACGAGGTGACCGCCATGTGGGATGTCGATTCGACAATCATCGTACCGATAGTCGTTTCGGCGAACGGTCTTATTGCGAAGAGCCTCGACCAACACCTCAAGAGGCTCTCGCTAGATGGCTGGATCAAGGGACAAATTCAGAAGGCGGTACTCCTTGACACGGCGCGTATTGTCAGGAGGTTCCTCAGTCTGCAGCCCTAACCACCGGTAGCTTGGGCCTTGCCCCGCTACCAGCGGCTACCTAGTTTTAAGTTTTTTATAATATTTATTGTTTTTATATATATATTGTAAAAAACCTAGAATTAAGAAAAATAAATGAATAAATGTGTATAATAATCAAATAATGAAAGCTGAGAAAGACGAGGTGACTGCCATGTGGAATGTCGATTCGACAATCATCGTCCCGATAGTCATATCGGCGAATGGTCTTATAGCGAAGAGCCTCGACCAACATCTTAAGAGTCTCTCGCTAGATGGATGGATCAAGGGTCAGATACAGAAGGCGGTACTTCTGGACACGGCACGAATTGTCAGGAGGTTCCTCACTCTGCAGCCCTAACCACCGGTAGCTTGGACCTTGCCCCGCTACTTGCGGCATACTAATTTTAAATTTTTTATAATATATATTGTTTTTTTTTTAATATTTATATTGTAAAAAATTTAATGTTAAGAAAAAAGATGAATAAAGAGAATAATAATAATATCGTGATCGCTTATCGTGAAGTATTAAAATAACCTCTCTTGCAGTCAGTCGGCAATAAGCCAAAATTTTCCTTAGAGCCTCAAATTTTAATACTTTTCTCATAAAACACAATAAAAAGCCAAGAGCATCAACCTAGTGCGGTTGCAGATCTGTTTAAGAAGATTGTCACGTCTATCGGAGGTGGCCGGTTAATCTGACGATAGCCGTCACGAATATTGATGTACCGATCGGCATTAATCATACAACTGTGTATGACGACTGTTACCCTTTTGTTTGAATTTGAAACTTATGACGTTGGAAACGATTCTCCAGGGCTGCCTGTACAAATTTTATCACTAGGGACTAATATTGAATGAATTTTAAATGTGATGACATAAATTTATTACATTCAAAATATTTTTCAAGAAATATTTAAAGCTAATAAAACCTGAACAAAGATATAAGTGAACCTTCTCAAAGATATAATCTATATGCCTATTAGGATATATATAGTGATTATGTGACGTCCTATTAGGATATTAGGATGTACTTAGATAGAATATCAAAGGTATAATGCATCAAAATATCTCTTCCTCTTAAAATTCTCCATTACTCTCAATTAGTTTCAGTTCTAAAAACTTGTGCCAGTCCTGGGCGAAATGTTAATTCTCTGTTAATTCCCTAATGTTACGTAACCAGGATTTCTTCTGTCTTCCAGGGCGCCATCACCCCTGAACAGCCGAGCTAACTCTGGTAACAAAAATCATTGCCTTATTGAAAACCATAGTAAAATAAAAGTATATGTCATACTTCCTGTTCCTCACCTTTATTCTGTCAACAACTATTATAAATGATTTTTTCATTTTTTCAAGTGTGAGAAACACACACACTTTATTTTATAATATCTACTAGCGACCCGCTCCCGGTTTCGCCCAGAATGCATTTTTTTATATACACAAACCTTATTTGTTTAACCCTGTTTCCATAAGTGAAAACCCCATCAAAATCCGTTACGTGGCTTAGGAGGAGTTAGCGGCCATACAGGCCATATGTATAACTATAAATATATTTATAGAACCGCCAACTAAACCCAACAAATCCCGCAACAAATTTATTACAAGACATTGCTTCTATATGTATAGATAGCTCCTTTTACGACATGATAGTGAAAGTTATTTCACGAAATGTATAAAAACAATTTTGACGACACTTTTACGACTGCCACATTCCCATAAGCCCAAGATTAAAAAGGAAACAATACCCATATACGAGTATGTACATTGTTAATATTCGCGAAGCTGTGACTTTTCTTATTTCGTCTATGAGGGAAAACAATTAGGTGGAAAAACCTTATAATTATCTTCGAGTCATTGTGAAGTCATTAATGGTCTATAGTGATTACGTTAATCTTCGTAAGGTCACGCTAACAAAATGTTAATTTTCACTTTCTAATAATACTGGTACTTTACATTAAATTTGTTTAACCCTTTTTTGTTTTTCTTTTTAAAGTAGACAGACAGGCTGACAGTCCCCTTGACGGTAGGTGGCTGCCGTCACCTATAATATAAGCAACGCTACAGGTGCTGCAAGTGCGTTACTGACACTGATCTGTAATATAACCACTGGACAGGCTGTACCATACAAATGACAGATAATTTCGTGTATCATTTTTTGACGTTTGCGTATTTTTATTCCATAGATATGTATAATAGTGTCTGTTTTATTCTATTTGTTGATGTCTTAGGGAGTGTAAGTTTATTTGTGTCCGCTTGAGTTTTGAAACATGAGGAAATTTGTATTTTGTAAATGTTCCATGGACAATTTTAATTATTGCATGACTAATTTTAGTTCCGGGTACTTTCGCTCCATAGCCTAGAGCGCGAAAATGGCGTTTTTCAAATAGGCATATCAATAATTTAACAGCAGCCTGTTCAGTGGTATATATTATAGGTCAGTGGCTACTGACCATAAAAGGATTAATTAAGGGATTGGGAAGGGATAGCGAGAAGTGGGCTTTAGCATTTCTTACTTACTCACCGAAAACCAACAACACACATTGGAAGTCATTTCACGTTGGTCTGCTGTAAAGGGCAGCGGGGCCCGTAGCAAATTCTATCAAGAGGCTCTTGGTTGTATTAGAATCTTCAGTTTAAGGTGTTAAGTGATCACGTGGGTTTTTAATGTTAAAATAGTTTTCTCTAATTTTTTAATATAAAGGTAATTTTATTTAAACTTTTAAGTACAAAATTCAAGTAATTTACGCCCAAGCAGGCGCGTGATCCGTAGCAATTGCTACTTTTGCTACATAGTTAATCTGGCACTGGTAAAGGGGTGGTTATTGCCGCCAGACGGGCTGCCCGAACGACTGTGAAGCGCAGTGTCCCATAGCCACTATTTCCATATTAAGACCAGAGCCAACATTGAAAAGTTCACTGCCAAAGATGACTGACTGTCCTGTAACAAGACGTTTCACTCAATGGGTATATTAATGGATTGTAATTGGAATTTGTGTAAATTTATAAAAAAAAAACTTTTAATTGTGATTCGTATTAGCATAGAATAAATAGTACTTAAATTTACTTTATGGTATTAGTAAGTATACTAATACCATAAAGTAAATTGGTAGTAGTCATATCTTATATATATGACCTAAATATTTGTAATAATTTAAAAGAATAAACCCCTTTTCAAGATTAAACAAAATATTTAATTTTCTACTTCAATATCATGTTGCTTTCAGTACGTTGTTGTACATGTCAAGGTTGAAAACATTTTTCCAACAGAATGAAGCATCTAATTTACTCGCAAAGATGGTTATTCTGCACCTGTCTGCATTACGTTTATATTAAAAATGTTATTATTAACAATATATGTAATGCATTTTTTTTAACGTCACTATTAACATGAACACAAAATGACTCTTTTACAGAATATGAAAACAATGTTGAACGTCTACAAGAAGCTATTAGAATAAATTATACATCCTGTAGCACTAAGCAGATTTCACAGCGCATTTCTCATTAAAAATATCAATATATTCTGTACTAGCTGATCCAACAAACTTTGTTTTGTCAAAAGTAATTGGACTGTGGCAGTTGATGTGTAATTGAAACGAAAAAATAATCCGGGCAATTTTCCCAATTTTTCTCTTCATTATTTTATTTTTATAATTAGTATTGTTTTTAAATTTTAATTTGACAAACCGCTCATATTGCAATATAAGAAGTGGAACATAGAAAATTTTAGATAGCGCCCAGCTCGCACGGGTGCATTTTTTCTGCAAATTATACACATAAAACTTTTTTGTTTATCGCTCTTTTTATTAGTGAAAACAATATCAAAAATCGTTTGATGGTTTAGAAGAAATTAGCGGAGAAACAGACAGAGGTAAGACTGCGGCGGCTTTATTTTACAATATTATGTATGTAATGTAAGCATAGAAATAATATATCTGTATTCAAGTTCGCTGAATAGGTACTAAATTCGAAAATTCAAATATTTCTTAATTCAAACAAAATCTTCACAGATAATCACAGTCTTTGAAACTAATTCGATATCGATAAAATTAATGGTAGGCAGACATCAAAGTCGAATTTCTTAGCGAAAATTACAATGGAAATTCTGTGTTATTTTTTGTATCGTAAAAATCGAAGGTCGACTTCTGTGGCAGCTGTAAATTTATCGGTTCATTTCTCTTCCTAAGCAAGGTCTGAGCTTAAATTGATTACTTTGTTTACATTGCGACTTGATATCCGTGACTTGTAATCAGGAGAGGAAGTTCACTCTTTTTCTGATCTCCTTTGTGGACTGTAAAGAAATAAATTGTTTAGTATAAAATATGCTACAAACATTTCAAATAATAAGTTATTACCATATTAATTACTTTGTAATTATGAAATTAAATCCACTAAAATTCATATTTTCAGCGGATCATATTGCTCAACGAGCTATGGAGAGTTTTATGCTTGGGTTTACACGGCGAGATCAACTCAGAAATGAAGAGATCCGTAAACGTACGAAAGTTACCGACATAAAAGCCGGCGGATCAGTAAGTTGAAGTGACAGTGGGCAGGACATAATATAGTATGGAGAGCCAACGACAACCTTCATTCAAGGCAGAACAAAGTGCCTTTGATGTCCAAGACATCTTCAAGCAGGGCACTTGCAACTCCTACGTGTTACAGGCGGCAGTAGCCTGTCAGACTGTCTGCCTATTTACATATAAAATTATGTCACGATCTTCTTTTCTAACTACATAAGTGATTGAGAGGTCATCAAGTATGTACGCGTAGAAGTTTAGTACCGCCATTGAAGAACATTCACGTTCGATTAAGTACCACGAGCACAGACAGGTCGAAGTTAATAGTATTCGCACGTAACAGATGACCGATAAAACGCTAGCTAGTACACACACGAATACGAAGTAATAATTCAATGTCGTTTCAACCGCAAACTTATTTTTGTATGTGGCGTAACGTGGAAGTCGCTGGATTCAAGCGAATAGTTTCTAGTGAAAATTTAACTTCTGTGGTTTCTTAATTAACATGTAGTTTTGGTTTGTTTTACGAAATTTGAGAAATTATTGTATGGAAATAATTCTTCATTACACTGCCTAATGTGTGTGGGCGTCCTGAATAATGTCTCCCGAAGCCCGATAATAAAGTGTTTATAATTAAGTTTATGTGTAGAAACTTGTTCATCAATAAATTATTTGAAGAGGTCCTTGGCCCTTGGTCGAATGGTTTTGGGGGTCCTGGGTTCGATTCTCATTCTCCTACAAGAAAGGATTGTTTGTAGGAATATTTTGAAAGAATTAAACAAAACAAGTTTCCAATAAATAATAAATTGCTTCATATGCTAATTATATCGTACTTTCCAGTGCGTGCCCAAGTCCATCGTTTCAAAACGGTGTCCAACTTTGCAATCATATTGTGTGTGTTATGTATAATATACATAACAGTACCGACTTTTCATTGGGACCAAGATTAATTTGCGATACTTTTGTCTGTCTTTATGTCAACCTCCCATACCAGTTATTGGTATCGATACAGTTATTGATTTCCGCATAACTTAATCTTAATCTTCGTTTATTAGGAAGTATCGTCAGAAAAATAACAACAAGAAAATAAAATTAATAAATTATTATGAACCTTGTCCATTACTTATGAAGGATTATTATCCAATTGCGTCGTCCCCTAGAAAGCACTTGAAAACTTTGTTTCTCCACAGGCAGTCGCTCGAAATCATCAATAATGTGATGGTGTGGAACAGCTTCGTTAATAATTCAAGTTGATGTAAGTGAGGCTAATGATGGTGGGGTATGGTGGTGTTCTGAGTTCAGTGACCGGCCTTGCCTTGCGTTGATTCGAATGGTTCATTTAATTGCCGTCCGAAATTATAGCGTTTGGTCACGCACTCGTTATATTGCTCCAATAATTTGTACCTGTGAAAAAATGCATTATTACTGATAATAAACAAGATGACCCTCGACCTTTTAGGAATTATTGAATATTGAATATGTTGGTTCATTGCTTTGCCCACCAAAATTCATGTAAGGCATGAACCTTGTTTATTTGATGATTAACTTTAATTTGAATAAAAACTACAGCGATATAGAAAATAATGACATGCAATTGAGACTGTATTGATTGACACATTCTTACACAATTTTTCATTGTGGTGAACCTTCAAAACTATGCAAATGGTAACAAAATTCGTCTGCTATATTTTGCTGTAATATTTTTCTGCTATATTTTTTTAAATATTTCTGAACTAGTTTAAATTTGGTTTCGAATTAGAAACAATTGCTTGGTCTATGGTAACAAAACTTAAATAACTCAATAGTCCTTTTAAATGCAGTTGTTAAAAGAGTATTGCATGCAATAATATCAAAGAAAATTTATTATACTGCTTGAGTTACAAGATATAATTGATTTTGTTTGGAGTCTCGCGCTTTGTCCATTTAGCGGTCACTCCTACACAGTCATACACAACTCAACGGCGACAATAAGATGAGATCATAGATGCAGTTTTACGACGTTCAATTGTCGTTTTCTCGGTGCAATGGGTGCGCAGGGGCAAATTGACGCGGCAGACGGCGCGTCGGATGTCGCAATTGTTGATAACGCCCGTGTCACCCCGCTCTGCCGCACCCAAACATTGCTCAACCCAGTCTCAGCTATTTAGGATTTCCGCACTCTTTGTCGCCTACAATCGTATACTCACTATTTATTTTTAACCCCCAACCGACACAAAAGGAGGGGTATTATAAGTTTAACCTGTTTATCTGTATGTGGGTGAAACTGTGTGGCATCAGATAAACTGTCTGTAAACCCCCAAACCCCCAAACGGATCGACCATGAAAGTACCAGCAGAATACAAGTGAGAACTGGTACGAATAAAGAGGGAAAGCAGAAACAGGCTTCTAGTCAAATAAAAAGACGGATACGTAATGGTTCTTAGCTACAATTTATGAAGATCTGTTCGGGCGTTTGAAGATTATCAGGTCATTTCTTAGTTGACGAAGGGATTTTGTTGTTTTGTTTTAATTTCCATTGATTTTGATTTAGGGTTTAATATTGAGGTCACTCAAGGTAGCTACTGTGCCGTTAAAGACACAAGTAACACTAGAGGGATTTCTTTAGTAATCAGAGCCGTCAGGCGTAAAGTCACATTTTCAGACAAACATAGTCACTATTCGAATAAACCATGTAAATTTTGGAAATATTAACTAGGTATAAGAAATACCTACTCTAGATAGATAGACCCGCCCGCCCTCGGCAACCGTATCAAACCGTATCAAAATCCGTTTAGTGGTTTAGAAGTTAGCAGAGAAATAGACAGAAGCAAGATGATTTTATTTTATAACATGTAGGTAAGTATATATAGTAGATATAGGATAAAGAAAACATCACCAGAACTTACACGTTCGTAAAATGTGGGAAGAAATATGAGTTGTACATCCAAGGATGAAACTTTAAATAACGGAAGGTCTGACAAAATTTAAATATCGGATAAAACGAAATATAGCGTGACCTAATTTATTTGCAAAATGTTTTTTCGTCGCAGCGCAGAGCGTGTGTGTTGAGTCAATTTTTACAATGTTGATGCTCTACTCCAGCGGCGCGTAGCCTTGGAAAATGCGCGGGCGCTTGGCCTCGAATTTTATATCAGTCAGTTCTCAATGATATTATAGCCTAGATCCACAACGAGGAACGAGAAATGTGTTTAATTACCATAATTGCATTAAATTGATATTCTACTTGTTTAAAAAAATTAACATATATATAAAAAGATAGGTTATTTATTATGACAAAGAGGTAAGTTGACGATAAGGGATTGGGGAAGGGATAGGGAGAAATGGGCTTTAGCATCCACCGAAACACGACAGCACACATACTGTTATTTCACGGTGGTCTTCTGTAAGGGGGTGGTTATTGCTGCCAGACAGGTTGCCCAAATGACGCAGTGTGCGCTGCTACTACTAAAAACAATGCAAATAGTTTTATCATATAAAGATTTTAATATTACTAATAAATAATAATAAACAAACTATATACTCGCTTGATAGCTCTTTGCTCATTACAATTTCTACCACACATCACAGACGAATAAAAAAATAATCCCAAATGTTGTTTTTATTGGTACTTTATTTAAACTTAGCGTTTGCCCATAAATTTTCTAACATAGTTATTACATTTTTTATATGTTCCGTAACACCATTATTCTGGACAAAATAACTGTCGGCGTAGTTTCAAAACGCGCCGCTCTGTATCGTAACTGAATCTAATCTAGTATCTTCATCTTGTGTGTTACGCTAACCACGTGTTTTGGTTGTGATAGCCGAAACCGTGTAGGCATTGGCCCTTCGCTGGTCACTGACTCCATTGGTAGGTATTGGTAAAAATGACAAACAGAATGTAACCTCGCTAAACAGGTATTGAAACGACTCATGATATTCGAAATATTACGAAATATATTTTTTTTCTACATTTATATGTAAATACTTGTTTTTTTGTATAAAAAAATACATTTATTCAGAGGTTAAATGTACCAAAGATTTTATAAATCATGTATTTCATGAAGAAATAAATTGCATGTTTTATAAGTTTTCTTTTTTTTATAAAAACTTGAAGATTTTTTAAGGAGTGTGTGTTCTGAGTATCTCAAACTCCGTATGAGATTGGTCCGTTGTTATGTGTGGGGTGTTTTGTTTTACGGAGTGGAGAGCTGGACGCTATCATCAACATTGTGCTCGAAATTAGAAGCATTCGAGATGGATATCAGACGCATGCTCGGCATATCATGGATGCAGTGAGTAACAAATGTTGAAGTTTTGCATCGAATGAAGAAGGAATGGAGGTGATGACAACTCTAAAGGAGAGGAAGCTGCAGTATTTCAGGCACGTTATGAGGGGCGAAAGATACCGTATTTTTCAGCTAGTGATGCTTGCATCCCTTGGGAAAGTACAGAGAAAGCGGAGCAGAGGTAGAAGACAGACATCCTGGCTGAAAAATTTAAGAGAGTGGTTCGGATTGAGCACTTGCTCCCTCTTTCGCGCAGCAGCTTCCAAAGTTAGGATAGCCATTATGGTCGCCAACCTTCGTAGAGAAGTGGCACGTTGAGAAGAAGTGTTCTGAGTGTTCTGAGTCTTTAGAAAATATTATTTTGACACAATAAAAATAGATTACATTTAGATTTAGATTAGATAGATTAGATTTTAGATATTTTGACACAATAAAAATAAAAATGAAAAAATAATAAAAATCATACAAACTTAAAATGAAATTGAAAATTGTGAATAAAAATTTTAGAAAAAAATACACTAGAAAAATATGTTTTCTGCTTACTGTTCATGGTTTGCATTGTGGCACCATTGACTCACCTTGAGTCATAAAGGCACAATTATGCAAAATAAATCGATTCACCGAAACAAATCTAGGTTCGTGTTGATCAGTAATTATAGATATTTATTTTCAGAATCAGGCTTCTGATTTTACATATATATTCGCAACTTTTTAGGTAATAAAAACAGCTACTTTAATTCATATCAAGATTTAAATACGAATTCATGTGAAATTTTTTGTTTTCCGGTTTTGTCTTGGCGATTCGTTTAATTTCAGAAAGTAAACTATGAACAAGTAAAACGTAATTCTGAAATAAATTAAACGAACACACATAAGTTTTCTGTTAAAGCTAAACTACTACACATCTTTCTCAATAATCTAATCACATCTCAAGAATCTACCTATAGGCCGATCGAAGGACTTTCAGCACCACCTAGTAAAGTACTAGGTGATATAAGAGTGTACCATATAATACCATTTGAAACCAGTTATTTTTATTGTCGTGATTCAACAAGGGAGAGCATTTCTCTATCCTCACATTATTTTAATTTTAATCCTATTTCCTACATCTACTTTTCACCACAGCGGAAAAGCCTAGTCTTCAGAAAGTGTTGCAAAGAGTTCACAATTCTTCTGATTCTTCTTTTCCGGTATTGTGACATTATTATCAAATATTCTCACCAAATTCTCATCAAAGATTGCAGATTTACCACTAATCCCCACATGTAATCGAAAAGTTACTTCAAATGGAGGCAAATTGGAGGTGCAGGGCTGATCAGATTCCCCCCCCTAGGTGGGTCAAAACCGTGCAGTGGCGGTTGCAGGGGCAGGGTCACCGGCTTTTGCTTGGCTGATCGGATTGTCGCTGGGGAATTAAGAAGACCCACTTGCGTGTGTTCCGAGCGGGCTCCGATCATCTGAGCTCGTGATGGAGCATCAGTTTGGAGGCTCCAACTGTCCGTTGGAGCTTCATCAGTCACCGATCGCTGGTCCAAGGATCCGTACTCGGTTCACACGGGTGTTGGCCGGTGAGTTTAGTTCAAAACTTATCTGAATTCATCGTCATGAGAGGGATAAGTAACAATATCAAAAAGGAAACGTAAAATTCTCAGCGAAATCCTAATATCACTAAACATGTCTCAATATTCCCATGCCTTAAAATGAAGAAATTTAAACAATAAAGTTTTACTCTTATTCGTTCTTTCTGCAGACAACTTATAATTATACAAACTCATAAAGTAAGTCATATTGAAAGTGCAAGCCGTCTACGAATTCATTCCTTCCACTTGCGACTGGGCCACTGTGTACACCTGTTATTTGAAAAGAGCATATAATAATGTATGAAATCTGTCAAATGTAAGTCTTATGTACTCTCAGATAAGGTCGATTTTCACTTAAATAGTACATTTAAGTAAGTCTCTTAGAATTGTCTTAACAACACTATTTATAGAAGGACAAGTAGCAAAACCTGTGGCGCAGGATAGTGGGCATAATGAGAAACGCGAACTTGGATTACTGCCACAAGTTACCAAAGTGACTGACGCCACGACAAAATACTTATTAGGGGCCTGATGTGAATTTTTAAAAGTGTATTTTGGAATCAATGTCCACATTCTTTGTTTACAGTGTTGTGTTGTGACTTTCGATCTTTGCAACTGCGTTGACTCTTAATTTCTGCTCTTAATTTTAAAATCGAATTTTGCCAAACGTACGAGCAACTTAAATTGAGAATGAAACAAGTTTGTGGCAGTTTAGTTTTTTTTAATATATTGTCTTTGTCTTGTCTTGTTTTTTATTTTCTATTGAGCCCAAACACGCTGTATCTGCTGCAGTTTTCTGATGCGTTGGGTGTCATACAAGACAAGAGACGGTGGGCGAAACCCTGTACACCAGATCACAGCCAACTGAATTTTTTTTCAGTTAGAACTGCCGGGAATCGAACCACCGAACCTTAACTACTCGACGAAAGCGCTCGACAAATTCATAAATAAAGTAGTAGGTACCTTTTGGATCGACAAACAAATTTAAAGAGACGCTTCTTGTCACATAACTATTTTTAAAGTTCAAATCACACTGCAGCAAAAATATTTAATAAACAAATCAAACAATAATAGAGTTATTTTAGTTAAAGGTCATTTTTTACACAACAAAGTACCAGCATCAACAATTAACACAAAACAGGCGTTACGACTGTAATAGTCGTTGAATTGATCAAAGCAATATTAACAACGTGATTTACGTAAAATAAATGAAAGCCATCAAAGTGTTGGCTGGCTACAATTGAAATTAACCATTAATATTGTTACCTTCATCCGTATTACAAGTTTCTGCCCTTTCTATTGGAATTTTCATTACAACAAAAAGCCGTCAACAGAGTTCGCCGCTTCGGAAATTAATTTTCCAGTATGTTCGCAAAAACAATTCAATACTACTCCTAATATAACGCCAGTCCTTTCAATTGGTAATCAACAATTTAATGGTGAAACGATATTTCAAACTTAAAGGGCTTCTGAGCAAACCTTTGTGAGGAGAATTACACAGGCCATACTATATATAGCTAGCTACATTTAATATTAATCTATGTTTCTCAACCTGGGGGTCACTCTTAGTTTTATCGGTTCGACGATAAAACCAATCGATGTTCAACCAGTATGAGCTGTAATTTAACTAAACTTTTGTTTGTTTTCAATTTAAAAGCAAAATTTTAGAAAATTTATATATTAACAAAGTGAAATGTACAATTAACCAAAATTTACTACAGTTACCAAATTACTATAATTGAGTTCATTAACTACATATAATATAAAATAGATGTGCTTTTGTATTTCAGCGTATGAAAGACGCATCCAGAACTTATGGTCTCACTATGTCCCTTACACTTAATGTCGACGGTAGTCACCTACAATCAAAATAACCGTCACCATCAGGTTCAGGTTCTCATATTAAAAAAAAAAACTCGAAGTTAAAAACTACAAAAAGAAATTAATATATATTTTTAATATTCTTACGAGTATTTCGGCGAATATGATTCCTTCGATTGAGATTCAGGAAAAAAACAGTGCCCGAGGCGATAAACGGGGTTATTGGTTCTAGGAAAAAAGCGTAAAAAGGAATTTTAAATTGTACAAAAATGAATGGCTGAGTAAAATCGTGTTCGATAATACTATTATTAGGTAGCGAAAAGAAACCGAAGATATGTTTATTTATACCTGTAATTTCGAATCAGACAATCTCGAAATAAAAAAATCGAGTGTGATAATCTGTTATATAAAACGTAGAGGTAGAAAGCCAGAAGGATGTAAAACTGTGCAACCGTCTGGCAGCAGTAACCACCCCCTTATAGAATACATCCTTTCCCAATTCCTTATACCAATTCTAATGTAGTCAGCACTTGCAGCACCATTGGCGTTGTTTGTAATTATAGGCGACGGTTGCCACCTACTATCAAGTGGACTGTCAGCCTGTTAGTGATTTTCGACAATTTTCTTTTTACTTTCGACAAGAAAGAAATATCCTTGAAGTTATAACTATTTCTTTATCCGCATATCCAATCTAGAGATCGATACATCTAAAGGCAATTAACTTTACTAATTACCTACCTACAAATTATGTTACAAATATGAAAAGCTCCTTCTGACAAGTAGAAGAAGATCTTTGTCTGGTTAAAGTTGTTGACCTTGTAATGTATTTGTAATATCGTAAAAGTTCCTTGTAAAGAGCTCCAGCGACTTTGCTCTCGTTATTTTGTTAACGTCAGTTGTTCCTGCCGTCAATAAAGTTTTAATGGCCAGCCAATGTTTTAGAAACGATCCCGAGACGGAATCATGACTTAAGTATTGTCATCAATTTGACGCTTAACGATGTGACGCCTTTGCACAGGGAAATAGTGAAAATCGTTTTGATTTATGCTATATTTGCTGCAGATACTCGACTCACATTAATTATGGAAATTTATTATGTATTCCAATAGCGGACCGCACCTTCCTTCGCACGGCTGCAATTTTTTTTCTTCAAATTATACATACAAAACTTGCAAAATGGCCAAATCTTTAGGTATAAAATTAATTTCATTGTATTGTAAATTATTTAAAATAACTAGAAGTATCAGATATACTGGAAGTATCTGAATTGTTCTGAAACTATTCGTATACAGCACATGTGCTGTTAGCTGCAGTCAAAATACAAATGACAAATGCTTGGATAGTACTTACAGTGAGACCATATTCACACTAATGACCGACAGACGACAGACCATGCGTTCACCATTTAAGTAGTATCAAAGATCACCAGTCAGTACATTTATGTCAATTATGTTCAGTGAATTTGAGCCTTATTTAAATGGGTTAGGGTGGTTTTTAAGGACATCAGAATACATAGATAAGTTTGCAAGCTATAAATTACACGTCAGCATTGCGGTCGACTCTTTGCATCACCATAAGAGCTTCGCCACAAACAGAGGCCGATGTCACTTAAATAGTATCCAAAGTACCCTAGACCACACAGGAAAGGGTGACGCAATGTTCATACGGCGTACAATATAAGGTACAATGTAAATGCGGCCGACTGTACATTCTATTTCGCTAGGCTCGCGAATTAAACATTATGTCCTTTTTAATGCAATTGTAAGCTAATTAACATTAGCCTTAATTTCCATGAAACAGAAGTCGAGCCGACTTAAAAGATAAATTTTTATTGTTTTTTCCATCCATCGTTTATTCATTATTAACATGTCTGAAGTTTTATTTCAACGTTATTGAATTCTCCATTTTTTTAAAAATGAGATAGCCAATTTGGCCTTGACTACTGGTTTTGTCATTTGCTGCATTTATAGTCATTGCCTGCGGGTGTTGGTATTGACTCATATAATAAGTTTTTCATCCCTATACATGTTTATACAATACAACCTCTCCCTGTAATTTTTTTCAAGTGTCTTCTATTTTTTTGCCAAAGAAAAACAAAATGAATTTGTCAAATGTGTTTGTCGTTTTGAGCAGAATAATATGTAACATAGTTTTTAGGTTTTATGCTTTTGAGTGAGTGACGGACACAATTACAGTTTTTCTGGTTTAAACCGAAGGCCGTTTTTTGAGTTTAACTCAAATTAGGTAAATTTAAATTTAAACTGACAATAAAAAGAGTTTCTTAGAGAAACCTATTGGATAAATAAATAAGCCCAATTTTTTTAGAAGTAATCTTAAATAAAGGCTCAATAACAATGTCAGAAGAATTCTTAGAATGCGAGTTATGATAAATGCATTAAACATTTACAAACTAGGCCTCTATTTATTAATACATCGTGTATTTCAGTCGCTTGATGCCCGTTGTCAACTTTATTTTTGTTTTTTGGCATGTCTCCATGCCATTTAGCCATATGTCAATATAACGATCGTATACGAGTATTTGACCGCCCTGACTTTGTTTGTTTCATACATCATTTTAATTAGTTTTCCGATTATTGCAAGTTAAAATACGTACTTTCACTGAATTTGCTTTATTTTGAATATTTAACAGCCACTATAAAGCCAACTTATTTTATACATGCTTCCGCCTGTGACTTTGTCCACGCCCAATTTTTTTAGTGTTAAAACATGCATTTATTTTTTATTTTTAGATAGGTAACAGTAGATACTTTTTTCAGGGTGAAAGGTTTCCTATGTCTTTTTCTGTATTTTTGTCAACGTGTAAGCAAAATTTCATGATGATCGGTCGAGTAGTTAAGGCATGAAAGCGTAACAAACTCTCGCATTTACGAGTATAATATTAGTTAGTTAAATTAAAATGGACGTTGACCACAGGCTACCAAGGTATTCTAATAACGCTTCGATCCCGCCCTACTAATTCTAAAAGTTAAGAAAACTATCGGAATGTCGATAGAGATTGGAGATAGATGACGCAATACAAAAGGCACCGCCTACAAAAAATTGGGTCAGTTCATTCCTCGCGAACAGGACAAACGAAGGATACCCTAAAAACGTAGCTTCCACGAATTTGTCAGCTGGTTTTATTCGTCTATCCAGCTTTATGTTATTGCGTCATCGGGTCATTAGCCCACTCGTTTTTAGATACGTCGAATCGGGTCAAAAATTTGGGTTGAACTCTCTTATTTATTTATCGGACGTTTATTCACCTCTCTAGGTCGTCTTTGCATTCGCCGTCTCACTCGCACTGTATTAGTTGTAAAACGGTTATCACACTTTACAATTTGAAGGATTCCAATTTAGGAGATTGGAAAGTGTAATCGCAGTTAGAACAGATTGGATCCAATTTAGATTTTATCTATTTTCAATTCTATGTCTTCGGTTTAGAAATCAATTTAGTGTAGTGTGATCACTAGGTTCACTACTTAGGTACCTAAATTGGATTCCTTCAAATTGTAAAGTGTGATAACCGTTTTAAGAGTAGGCAAGTAAACACTCGTTCTATTAGATCTTCAGATTTTTAACGGGTAAAGGTGAGGGATCTTGAATAGAGGAAGGGGATCTAGCAGGTTTCATCCGTTTTAGTCCTATGAATAAGACATCCCTAATTGATAAAATTCTTGTCCCAAACTATATTCGTAACTAGCGTAACAGTTTGGCGACAGTAACCACCCCCTTACAGAAGACCACCGTGAAATAACAGTGTGTGTGCCGTTGTGTTTCGGTGAGTGAGTAAGTGATGCCAAATCCCTTGTCCTCAATCCCACTATATGGTCGGCAGCGCACTTTTAGCAGGCATCTGTGGCGTTGGTTGTGTCATTGGCGACGATAGCCACCTACATTCAAGTGGACCGTCAGCTTCTTATGAATGAAAATATAAATAAGCGAATCGTTGATTTATAGAAAGTGACACACAGCGTTATTTCAATCACCCTACCGTGCTCGCACACTGACCCAATGGACGCGAGCAAGGTCTAAAAAGGAAATCCTACTTGCGCGAGCGCAACTGATACGCGAGTCTAGCCGGGCGTTGCATTTATAACAACAATAATTGTACATTTACTGTTACAGATATCATTTACAGTGTTTAGCATTTTTTACCTTTTTACTGCATCGCGCAGTTAAATAATTCATTGGTGTTTCAAATTCACTTAATAATACAATCGTTCGTAATCAAGGTATAAACTCGAAGTTGGATGGTAGTCATTCGTTCACACAACAATTTATACAAAACAACTAAGTTCTATAGGATTTTGGACCTGTTTAAATTTTGGGCAAGTTTCATGAAATTTTTAGACTAATAACTAAGTTTATTAAAAAATAAATACTTAGGGAAGTATTTAAAGCAGTAATATTAAAATTTACACATAATTCGGCTACACAAAATAATTAATTAGTTCAATTAACTTTCATTTTCTTGCTATAATTAAGATCATTTCATTATAATTAGGAATCTAATTCAATTTACTTACACTTAATTATACTTTAATTTATTTATAGGCATTAATTAGATGTTTACAAAACTTTATGTTACTGTGTTACTAATAAGTGAGTAAGGAAGCAAGTGAAAATACGTGGTAGGTACATATATCAGGGCCAATACTATTGAACTTGTGTCAATACTTATCCTTGTAATTATAATTAACAAACTATACACATCATTCGTCGTCTCTTTAAATAAGCAACAAGAGAAAAATTCAAAATAACAAATACCTAATTAGGAAAGAAATAATCACTGGCGTTATTTTCAATGGCAGTTATAAATTGCAACACCCGCTGTTTAATAAATGTCAGAATATAAATCAAACACCGTCATAATTATACAATTGCAGAGGAGATACTTTTCATTTATGTACGAATAGGTATATTGACTTATTTAGATTTAAAGGTGGGAGCACATTTGTGACAAATCCAATGTCCAGGCGCGGATGGATCTAACATTACTCTGTTTTCAAATTATATTTAACTAGCTGGTGCCCACGACTTCGTCCACGTTGAAAAATATTAAGTAGCCTATCTTGTGTCCCGTACGTCCAAATGTTTATCTACCAAGTTTCATGAAAATCAGTTAATTCGTTTAAGAGTTATGGAGGAACATACATACATACATACATACAATACCTACACTTACAGATTTATTATTAGTATTGATATTTATTGGAGTCCGTTTGTCACATTGTTTTATTTTATACAAGATTTTGACGTTTCACATGTTTATTTTTTTTTATCAAAATTAGTTAAAATTAAACTATTTCAAATCGTAATGGTTATAAATAAATTATTTATTTAAAAAATATCTTAAAAAAATAAGACAAAAAGATCAATAATATTCTTAGCATGTTCTTAATAAATTGGAATCTTACAATTTGTTAGTCATTGCACACTAGTCCATTAGTTTGAAAAAAAAATACTAATGACTCGGTTAGTTCAGTTCTTATACCTTGGACGTTGCTTGTGTTAACAGGTGACGGTAGCCATCTTACTATCAAGTGGTCAGTTAGCTAGCCTGGCGACTTATACATTTAAAATTAGTGCAAAATTAATCTGCACTTCTATCACAGAAACTATGAACTTAACTGGCCTGTTTTGAAATTTTGAATTTTTTAAATTGGCCTGTTGAATTAGCTTTTGTAAAATTTGGACTTAATGCTACGCGTTATGTTTATCTGTTTACATTCAAATTATTTGGGTTGTTTAATTTCAGTGTTGTGTTCTCGCCCTAACAATGGCGTTGGGTGTTGGGTGTTGCGTAGGCGCGTGTTGAGCGTGGGTGTCACAGGCGCCCGCGCGGGGATGCATTTTTGTACGCGGACTGCGCGGGCGTGACCTCTGCAGGTGATAATTGCAATTGCAAAAAATAAACAGCTACCAGCCATACGCATTAAACGATTCAGATAAATTATCTGTGTTGCATTTATAAAGTAAGCGACTTGAGCTTTAAATATTTGCAATGATATTTATTTTATTGTCTATAATAATATTTATCGTGAAGATTTTTATTTTCTGCATATCTCTGAAACTAACGGACTTATTTAGATTTCTATCCGTGACTAGTATTAATGCTTTCAAATTTTCAAAATAAAATAAATTTTAAATATGTATTTGTAATCTAATACAAGTATGTTATATTTAAAGTTACTATTTCAAACTAGAAACCTAATTGAGTTTATAGTACACCTAAACTGTGTACCACCAATTGTATTTTTTTTTGTGTGTAAATAATAAATAGTAATAAAAAAAAGTATGCGTTTGTATGCATGTGTGTGAATATGTGGGTAGTGTGAGCAAATAGTTAGGCGATTGTGAATTTTATAATTATAACGGTGTCTACCTATGATTTTGCATGATTGGCGATTGCATTCCGGCAATTTGAAAAAATATTAATGTACAGGCAGCGTTCGTTTACGATATTATTACATGAATGTATAGAATAATAGGTTATACGCTACTCTTTTACTTTTTTAATAATAAGCCAACACCGACGCTTGAGCGCGAGGAGAACAGATGTACTCTTTTTCCCCTTAGACAAGTCACTGCGTCCATAGATTGCATAATCTCTCTTTCAAGACGAGAAAGCATAGTGCTATTTACTACAATAGGGGCGTAAAGTCAGTCATTACATTAATAACTATACTTAGGGTCTGTTGAAACCATCTAAAGTATAATCGGTTCTTTTCTTGATTGCCAATAATCCAGACTCAATAATCGGAATTGGAAGAGTAAACTTTTATTTAAGAGACATGATTCAGTCCCAAAACCATAATTACGTAGTGGTCACGTTTAATAAACGTCAAAATTATTTGACATCGTTGAGCGGTCGTTGACTCAACGTGTTGATATTCTAAATCGGGAAGAGTCCGCAAACCAGTAAGCCACAGCAGAGGTCAAATATAAGGAAAAATAAAGTTACGTGCAATTTAAGAAGCAACGTTGATTCAGATCCTAACCACTTCGTTTTTAGAGTATAAATTAGCATGTTCTGAAAAAAAAAATTAGAATTTTGGCGTATATTTGGATATATAAATAATAATAATAATAATAAAGCCTTTTTATTTCTTACTTAATACGAAGTTGCACATTTTATGGTATAACAATTTTAATATTTTATTTACTTTTAGCTGTAATTTTATTTATTAGTTGGTTAGTATTATTTTAAAATTTTTAATTTAAATTAGTAATTGTTATTCTTCTATTTTGATCTTATTAATAAGTAAGAACCCCGGTTTGGGTATAGGCCTCCTCCAAAGATTTCCATTTGTCTCTATCTTGGTAAGTTACAATTTTTAATTGATGGCTTTGTTTCGTGTGATTGTTGGTTTTACTCTTTGGAGGGTTTTGGTCATACTCTTCCACGGTGACCAGCCAGGTTGGAAGATATTTTGGATTGGATATATACTAATAATTAACTCATACTATAATACTAATTAAAGTGTATTATAATAGTAATACAAATATTGAACAACGAATGCAAAATAGATTAAATCCCTATACAGTAAAGAATCTGAAATGCAATAGGTACAATGTTTTTTTAATTAAAAGTAGAGACCACCCTGCAATGGCGAAAACATAAGTGTATGAGTCAATACCGTGGCAAGAAAAGTCGATAGACTTCCAATAGCGTCAACATCTTCTACGTATTGAAGTTGGACTATTTCTTTATACGTCTTTTTACTATGTACTATATATACTAAAGTTCGCCCATCATCATCATCATCATCACCAGCCTGTGTCTCTCGACTGCTGGATGTATGCCTATCTCATGACTCTCCCATGGTGTTCTGTATTTCGCATCCAGCCGCTTCCTGTGAAGCTTTTCAGGTCGTCTGTCCACCTGGTCGTAGGGTGTCCCATGCTGCACTTTCCAATTCGTGGTCTCCAATCGAGAACTTTCTACCCCATCGGTTATCCGATCTGCGACAGTGTGACCGGCCCATTGCCACTTGAACCTTTTGGCTATATCAACAATCTTGTTCGCCCACAGGTCGGAATTCGACCACAATCATTGAAGGTTCGAAAAAACAAACTGTTTTCGTAAATAAAAAAAAAATTGTGTCTTTTTTGTTTGTAGTTCAACTAAACAAAAAAGAAAATCGATTTTCAAACAAATCAATAAATCAAATAATAAACTGAACTGTTTGCACCTCGGGCGAAGCCGGGAGCGGTCGCTTGTTATAGATGAATTTGTGTACATATTATTAGTAGGTATGAATATCTAGTAAGCTACTGAAATAATACTACTTTGTTGCCAACTTACCATCCGTAAGTTTGTTAAAAATGATGAGTGCCAATTGATTTCTTCCTATTATTACCTTGAACATCATTTATACACAATTGTGTGAACACTGTTACGGTCTCTTCCAGCTTCAGTAATAGCTTGTTTGTGTCCACGGTTACGACTGTTTGTTACCGCGTTTACGTTCGTACAAAGCGTTAAAATGTTTCTTTGATTTGAAACAGGACTATCTGAACGTTTATGTCGCATTGTCCAGTTGCAGACGAGTTGTGCCGACCCGGAGCCTTTGTCGCCGCGGCAGTGTTTCGAGCAAAACAGTTGTACTTACTTCTATGAAACTTCAGTCTTGCCTTCCAATTGCACGACTGAATTAGTTATAGCTGGTATGTCTTGGTAAAAGTTTAGACAATAATGGTGAAATTTTACAATACAATAAGTAGAGATCCCGGTTTAGATTGCAGTTGCAGAAGCTGGATCTTTGATGTTCAATTGTGGGAAAAGATTTTAAAATCTGAATTACCAGTCCCACATCACGCTGAACGTGTCATCTAGTTTAATTATAAAATACATGTGAGACTCAGAGATACTTAGTTCAATGGAATAATGGTATAAAATGTATTTTATGTTTTAATCGACATGGACTATCTATGAGTCAAGTTCCATCTAAATCTTTCAATATCCAAATATTTTCCCAACCCCTAACATTTATAGATAATTTACGAATATGTATGTAACAAAAGGCTTATTTTTACGTTTTGTAATGAATAATATATACATATAATAAACAATACCAATAAAAAGAAAGGACCAAAGTAACTTTGTAGTACCCACTAGCCTGAATACAATCGTCAAAATCATATTTGAACTCTCTTCCAATAAGAATAATGAACAGTGTCTAGCTACTTTCGTGGCAACCATACTAGGAAGCAGGCGGTTCGAGTTGATTACCTTCGTCTGTCAAACTTGATGCTCATTATAAATGAATACCGACTAAATGTTGGACTAAAACTTGAAACATAATTTTTTTTTTCAGTGAACGTTTGTTTTACTTTTTATATTACCCGTTTTAACAAACGAGTCCTACCTGATACTTGATTCGTCATCGCCCCCAGCATGCCATTAATGATTCGGTTCATTGTAGTGTCTGGTTTTACTGACGGAAAGTTGAATCTTTGCAACTAAAATTGCAGAAAATAAGACTTACAAATAGGAGCAGCACAATTTTATTGTTTTAAACAATCTATTATTGGCTTTTCTAAAAAATATGTGAGGAAACAATTCATTATTCACACGTAATTTAATTCTTAAAAAAGAATTAAAACAAGTAGAGTAGATACTTACCTACATGCGAAAGTAAGAAGAATATTGACGGCTGCCAAGAGCTTGATTTTTGGGCGCCAAAAGCTGATCTCAAAATAATGTATTTATTTTTAGTGTTTTTTTTTTAAATAAAGCACTTTATTTTTAACCTCTTTTGTTTCAAGTCGCTTGATCGTGTACAAAGAATGACAAAATTCCAACCCTCAATAATGAAAAAGATAACAAATTAGCTTATGATACCTTTGCAATTTTCTCAACATACATCATGTGTTTTTTATTAAGAGCCTTTCTATTGTTTTTTTTAGTATCATTGTTTTCTACAGTATTTAGAATATGTAATTTAAATAAAGTATAAGTCGTACCTCTTCTACTTCTGTCTCAGAATGATGAACCAGTGTAAAGTATAGTGAGTTTTACTGATATCTGTTTACAGCGCTCTTGTACCCCATAATTGCGCTGCTTGTGTTATACTCGTAGGTGACAGTAGCCATCTACCATCAAGTGTCTACCGATCTTTACAGGTAATATATTCCTGGCCAATATGCCGAAGTTACCGAGAAAATATAAATTATAAGTGATAATGCAATTTTTTAATAATAAAATCGCGTTTGTACTTGTGAATTACATTTAAAACATTAATAACTGTAAATGCATTTATTAAAACCGAAAGGAAAATCGACTTGTTTATTTTCGCTTGTGAAATATCATTGCGAGGGCCTAATGAGATGTGTTGGAATTTCACGCGATGCGCCAGCACATCCCGTTACTGAAACTTTTACTCACATTACCTCTTATTTGACAGTTTATTTTCGTCGACTTTTTTTTTGCATATCTCGAGAGCAGTTATTTATTTCGATCGCATTTTATTCTCATCGATGCATTGCAAAATTAAAAGTTTGATTTTTAACTCCATAAGATCAACTTAGATTTTTTTTTTAAACCCGATGCAAATGAAGGATGTGTTATAAGTAACCTGTGTGTCTGTCGGTGGGGAAGGGATTTCACTAACTTCCACAGGTTCGATTGATGTGGAATTTGGTATAAGTACTCTTACTTCTGTGGTATTTCTCTGACATGATTATCTTGTGGGTCGGAATGAAGAATGATACCACATTTTACTATATACACATTTATATTACAATCGCAGATGTACATTATATACAATTGTATGAGCACATATTATGTTATATGTATAGCATGCTTAGGCACCATAGTTAGGGATTAGTTTATAATTTTAAATTATAGCTTGTCAATGATAATAGGTTATTTCGTATACAATATTGATTGATTATCAAACAGAATCAGTTTAGTACTCTTGAAATTGTTGAAATCTTGTACTTTAATTAGTTTTATTTGTAACAAGCACTGTAGTCACAGACTTAAGAGAAATGATTAAAATAATGTATTTTTAAGAAATAATTTTATTTAAATCCAATACAGTATTTTCAATAATTAAATTGAGTATTGTACATTTTAATGAAGCCTTATCACTAACTTTTTCTAATATTCCTGTCTTTATAAATGTCAGGCTATCATTTGGCGTCGCCGGCGGAAGTCCAAATTGGCTTCCCGGGCGACCACCTCTCTCAAACCACCTAAACTTACCTACCTAACGTTGTAAAACTAAAAAAATACATGTCAGTCGTTGGACTGCACGTCAGAAGTGAAAACTAAGCTTCACAAAATTATTGGTCGCAAGAAATACAAGAGAAAATATATGACTGACACACAATGAAAATTTAATATAACATAATTATTTAACATGAACTTCATAATGACATACCATTAAAAATTGTATATTGATATGAAACTATATTATTGGTCAGAGGTGTATACCATATTGATCCTTGTTATCATATCTAGTAAGTTTACTTTCATATGCAGTTGTCTGGAAACAGCGAACAGGAAGAAACAGCGAAAACTCGCTGGATGTTTTCCTGCTGCTAGATGATACGAGTATTCTAGTTTTCCGCCTGATGACACTCATGACTCATTTTTATTCGAAATATAAGTTTTAATCCCAATATAATAGTGTGATAAATATACAAAGTATTTTTATAGCAACACTAAGTGGAGTTATCTCATTCAATATTCTGGCACAAATTTTTGGTGGGCATCCTGCGTGACGACGTCGCTTGTACGCGATGCGGTATTAACCTTGAGCGCGTCTCGCAACCACAGTAGTCGAATAACGACAAAGCTACGGCCTACGATACTACTTGTGTTCTCCGCCAGTGACGCCCGCACTACGCCCGCTATTATTAAACAAGTTCATTGGAACATCTATTTGCGCAATTTGTATCATCGCGGCTAAAGGACTTTGGCGACCTTCTCTACCGCAGCGCGAACTCAATACACGCCATAACCACTGTCTTTTATATGCTCGCTGCTTCCAGAGCA
This sequence comes from Synanthedon andrenaeformis, assembly GCA_936446665.2. Lineage (NCBI taxonomy): Eukaryota > Metazoa > Arthropoda > Insecta > Lepidoptera > Sesiidae > Synanthedon > Synanthedon andrenaeformis. The sequence continues at coordinate 10,036,908 of OW387780.2, read as the reverse complement.
TAACCCTCTTTCACTTTTCTTAGAGTTAAATTCTCAAACGCTTCGTATTATAATTTCAAATCAGCTCGATCCTACAACAGAGACACGTGTCTGAATTGAGTCTTGTTGTGGCTACAGTTCTGCGGTTGTGTGGGTGACGCATGCGCTTTCATTAAACACAGTACATGAGTGTTGTCCATTCAGTGCGCAACAAATCCATGGCTTCGTTTTGGTGAATATATGCTGTTAGTCAAATTTGATTTCTACTAATAATATAAATGCGAAAGTTCGTGAGGTTGGATGTATGGATATTTGTTATTCTTTCATGTAAAAAACGGCTCCACGGATTAGGATGAAATTTGGCACACAAATCTGGATTAACAAATAGGTTACTACTATCGTTAAAAAAGGTGGGTTTACGATGGATCGTCTAAATTTATAATAAAAAAATAGTGTCACAGCGATAAAGATGTAGATTTTTTTTTCAGGTGTTGTGTTTTATTTTTCAACGCCGACGGAGTCGCGGGAACCATGTGATTGATGTGATTGAGCGGGATAAAGTGTCGGTGTGCAGCGCGGGACTCATGAAGCGTGAGGAGGTCGGTTTGGAGAGACGAAGTGGTTGGCTCGATAAATGAAAATTCCCATTTCCCTATCCCTTTTCAATCTCCTATCCTTAATTCTACCGTAGTCGGCAGCGCACTTGCAGTACCTGCGGCGTTGCTTGTGTTATAAGCGACGGTAGCCACCAACCATCAAGTTGACCGTCAGCCTGTCTGCTGTCCTTAATATTAAAAAAAATGGTTGATCTGATCGAGCGGGATAAAGTGTCGTGTCGGTGTGGCAGCGTGGCGCAGCGCGGGCCTCATGAGGCGTGAGGAGGTCGGTTCGGTGAGGCGAGGTGGTTGGCTCGTAGGAGTGTGCGCGTTGCGCGTGTGGTGGTACGGCTAGGTTCGTCGCGGCGCGCCCGTCAGTCGGCGGCGGCAAGTCGCGCTCGTCGTCTCGTGCTCTGCTACGACTCCTTTACAACCGCATACACCTGCAGCCGTTCTTACTTCGACGGCTTTTACGCTCGAACGTGGAGGTCGCATTGACCTCGCGCACTGTAATTTCGATCCTCGCCGGTTTCACTTCGCTACGCGAGACTGAAATTTACGTTTCTTGTATATTGTATTACCTATTGTATTGTATACCTATGTGATATAATTCCGTAAGCACTTCGGTGCTGGTGCGTGCCGTGACTGCGGCGAGCCGGTGGGCCGCCTCGTGCTGTGACAGTGAAATCGTGAGTCTTACCGTCGTCGTAAGGATGTGCAGTGATATGGATAAGTAGAGGCGCGAGTGCTAGTGCGGGCCGAAGATTCGACTGTATTTCTTACAGAGGGAAAGCGGGCCGTCAAAATTGAGCCTAAACTGTATCTAGGTATGTATCCGATTGGACTTGATGGATATTAATTAACACTTTTATAAACACGGCAAAGACAGAGAGAGAGAGAGAGAGTTCCGGTCATTCGAAATGAATATTTATATGAAGCTAGTTGGAAAGTGTCGTTCATAGTTCAAGTTTAGATTAGACACCGCCTCCAGTCGTGGCGTCCCTGATTGGTTACGCAACTGTGTGTACCTTAACACGGTAAATGTAAATAAAATGAAAAATGTAATAAATGTAGTAAATGAGTGATAATTTTATATGTATACCTAGATTATAGGCAGGGTAGACATTCATTATCTATTATTGTATGTTGGCGTATAATTTGCGCGAGCGATCTGTGTGGAAATTAGAATGGATGGTCACCATCAGCGACGACATCGACACAGGAAACTTGTAATGAGGGGTTACACTTTTGTAGTGCAAAGTTATTACAAAATATTATTTCATTCGCGTGACATAGACACAGACGTCAATTAGGTATCTATTACTTAAGTAGGTAATTATTTTTGCACTTGCTCAAAAATTTTAATTTCAAATTTAGTGTGAAATTACAACAAATTAGTTTAGTTATTATAAATACTATGTAAATTAAAACGGAAATAATAAAACTAAATACCTAGATGAGCATTATTAAGGAATTGGCCTACGAATTAATTGTGAAACTTGTTCTGTTCACGTTGTAGGAATGAAAATATAGAACTAAAACGCCATTGATAAATAAATAATAAGTATTACAACAATAAGGTGTTCTACCTCTAGGTATCTTATCTACCTAGTGGTAGAGTAGAACACACTACTGCGACCCGCTATACCAATTTACCAACATGTGGACTGCATGCCGATTTTTATCGTGAAAAAAATGGAAAAAGATTTTTATCGTGAAAATAATCCAAATTGATCGAAAGAAAAGAAAATGTCTACAAAGACGAGATTTTTTTTTTTGAAAAGAGGTCGACCTTGATTAACTGTCTATAATGTAAATCTATACTTACCTATAAATAAAATTGAAGTGTCTGTGTGTTATGTCAAAATAACTATTTTTTTTATATATATCAAATTATACTTATTCTTGAATGTGTGTCTGTCTAATCGCAGAAACGGCTTGACCGATTAGGACGGGTTCTTATATGACTGGATCAGATAGCTGATGTTATAAGGAGTAAATTAGTATACTTTTATTTTTTTAAATAATTATAAAGAAATAGATATAAGCAGTGATATTTCCACTCTTGCTTGACTACATCCGCTGCAGTAGGTATATATTTCAAATATCTCCAAATAAGACAGTCTACATTAATTTGAACTTTTGCCAAAAATTATTTCATTCACACAATAGATACAGTGCATTGAATTCTGATTGTCTTTTGGACTTTGATATTTCAATGCTTATTTTTAAATTGACAAAAATCATTTATATTATATATTATAAAGAAGTAAAGTTTGTTTGTTAATATGTAGAATTTATCCTTCAAGACAACTCATCCGATTTAAAAAAAAAATCTTTCACCAATAGCTTTGATAAAGGATACACTAGATTCTGGGTTGCTTCACTAAAAGTGGCATAGTAGAATATCACCGCACTCACAACTTGTGGTGATATTTCATATTAGTTGCACAAAGTTGTCCTTAAGGTGAACACGTCTTACGACTAGAACCATTATTACTAAATGTTAAGATTCAAATCAGTCATGCAACATTTACATCATTCATCTATCAGAAATTAACGAGACAAAGTGATAGCATGTATAAAAAAATCCAGTGGACACTTTTCGCAGTGATTTTGTTTGAGACCTTGAATCTAGTGTATCCTTTAGTCTTTGATACCAATAATTAGAATAGAATTTCAAGTTGGGCATATAATATTCCACGCGGGCGAAGCCGCAGGCTCCAGAATGCAGATCCAACGCTTGGCAAAAGTATAATGTCAAGTGTCAATGTCAGGTTTATTTTGCTTCACATATTTTGTCAGGCGTTATATCTTTTATTTTTCAACGCGTAAGAACCAGCCAGTAAGTTATATATTAGTGGAACAAATCTACATTTTTAAGTCCTACAGGAAACTTGATACCTTACAAGGGCAGTCTCCTAGACTCAGGAGGCTGTTTGATAACGGACTCTAAGTATATGTCAATCAACTCGGTACAATTGTAGTTTGGCCGTAGTTCAAAGTTTAGATAAAAATGTGCCAATCCAAGAAGCGGGACAAGGCCGTGGCCCCGTTTTCCACGCGGGAAAACTGCCGATCTCGTAATAAACCCACAATTGTTCTATTTGATACTCGATACGATCGTAACTGAATCTAATATAAACTACTAACCTGGGGCCTTAGTCAAAGTAACAATTTAAAACGATAACGAAGTTCGAAAGAATAAAATGTATGGGATGTATCATGTGATTTAGCGACGGCATAATTATGTCAATCCCATACATTTTATTGTATGACTTTGACTAGGGCCCCTGTTCTGGTACATACTCATGCAATTAAAAAAAGTTTACGAAGACTAATTAGGTTTTTTGACATGAAATACGTTTTTAAATTTGCTTCCATAGTGGGAGGCAAGGCAGAAAACTGATGATAACAAAATCAGGGGATATAGTTTGATTATTACAGAAAGCCTGCATATATGCATTTATTATCTACATCCAAAATTAAATACACCACTCGATAGGTAAAGGATTAAAGAATTTATTGTTAGGTAAATTATATGGCATATTTGAATTCGTTGGATGTAATACATAAATAAGCTCAAAGAAAATATTACTCGTTAACGTACACGTATTCACATAAAACACACTGTCGTTTCCACGACACAGTCAGTCCCCATTTTTAAAATAATTTACAAGCCTATAAATTGTTCAGAAATATTAAGAAAAATATAGATAATTTCTAACTATTAGTTAGACTAGCGTAAATAATGCTATCATTAGGCTGATGTAAAAGATATCACAAAAAATCCAATTGAGAAAGCAAACAGGCTTTAACAATGCTTTTTGTAGTTGTAAATACCAAAATATTCAAAAATTATATATGTACTAAAATTTCCGTTTCATATATGTACCTATTGATTTTTCATATTCATATATTTAAATTAATAATCTTTGGATTTAAAGTTACTTTTGGTTTCAGCAATAACAAACGAGAGCTTGAGATTTGATTCCGTGTAATTTGTTTGCTAAGTAAACACCAAAATACAGATGGAGCGTTTTCATTAATAAAGTTAAGTCAAGTCGACATCTGTCTTTCTGTCTCGTAACTGATCATTTTAATTAAATAACTAAGAAACAGGAATATTTAAATTGTCTTAAATAATATTATTATAATATTTCTAAATACTAATTTCCTCACATCTATTTTGAATTGGCTCTGAAGTGCTAGGATACATAATGTACATAGTAGAAGTTTTGGCGACGGTAGCCACCTAACAATCAAATGGACCTGCCAACTTTTACATTGAAAAAAAAAAAAACAAACTTTAGGAGTCATTTTTAAGTTTTTGGGGTTAAACAAGAATACACAGTTATGGGACGAATGTGAGACAAAATATCGAGAAGAACAAGACTTTGGGAAACAGACAATTTGGGATTAAGTTATAGGTATTGAGCCGGAAGCTTAAATCATATTACCTATGTGGTTGAGGAACAAGTAGTGATTCCATTGACCTAAAACTAATTGAATAAATCGCTAGATGGTACATATTCGTTTAATATTCTCATTATCAGTCCATTCCGTCACTCTTGTGTCAACAGAGACGTGCGATTGCAGGTGCCGCAAAGGTCGTTCACCCGCTCGCCACTGATATTTGGCTACACTATAACACCCATACGTTTACACTATAGAATGAGTTGACTATGCCCATAACGAAAGCTAACAAACAGTACCCTTACTTGGAAATAGCTCCTAAATACTAAACCAATTTTTGGTCTAAGAACGTAGTAGAAGGAAGAGATACAATATTTCTTATATGTTAAAAATTTTCATACTCAAGTAATGTATGAACATTCATTTAGGTTAAGCTACCTAAATTGGTAGCATTATTTCGATGAGCAGCCTATATAAATAAAAATGAATCACTCAATGTGTTGCTAAATGCAAAACTCGAGAACGGTTGTACTGATTCAGCTATTATTTTGAAGTAGTTTTTTTTTTCCAAGTACATATTCGTTGAAAAATTTGAATAAATGCCTGGAAAAAAACATCCACGCGAAGCCGGGGGCGGGCTTAGCGATTTGTTTAATATTATTTAATTTTTGCCCAGTGCCAATGACAGAGGAATAATAAATCTAATCGCCTAAGTCTACACTACACTAGCCGTTTAGTTTAGTGTTTTTAATTTAGCAATTTCCGCTTTTAATTAGCAATTTTATATTTATCGCACTTGCAGCACCTTTGGCGTTGCTTGTGTTATAGGGGACGGTAGCCACGTACCATCAAGTGGACCGTCAGTCTGTCTGTCGAGCTTAACATTAAAATAAAGTTTAGTGATCGTTTGAAATTTCGATTTTTCAGAAATATGGTTAATTTCAGAACAAATTTACTGACGTCACACTTTTTAAGTTTAAAAGTTAAAATGAAATTAGAAACCTACTGTTGTCGGTTTGTACTGGGCACATCGACACGCTCAGCAGACGGACGCCGCGGAGACACGTGTCGTGTTGCGATTGGTGTTAGACTGGTATGACATGAAAATTCTAAAAATTGTACGCCTCTATTTCCATTCAACTGAGAATTTTACACCTACGTTAAACTCACGTAATTATTATAATAATATCTTGAGTAATCAAGTGTAAGAGAAATTGTCTGTTAGCTCTGCGGTTGTAATATAATGTTTAGTTTTTATTTAAACACTACTTGTTGTTCATACTTCTTAACATCATCATAATTATTACATAGCTCTAGTATTAATAGTACTTTATATTTTAAGTAATTTAATTTTATATTTGTATGGCGTTCATAACTGTAAAATCTTGACTGATGATCACGATTAAAGTTAAATCGATATAAACAAAAATATCGGTTCTCAAAAGGATTTTTTTATGTAACTATTCATAAATAAAAAATGCTTGAAGGAAACTGTTACAGTTTATAAATAAATAATACCTAACTATATCACAATGCTTATCCCGTATAATTAATCGCCTGGAATGTTTGAGCATGTGAATCAATTAATTTGTACTTTAGAATTTCCCCACTCCAACCGCCGACAACCATCCAGCGTCTAATTGCAAAAAAAAAAAAACGATTTTCTAAATAGAATAACACACCATCAATAAATGAAGACACATACCCCCCACCAAAAGTTAGTGGCTACGCCGCATGCAGTTCCCACGAGGTTTCTTTATTAACAACAATACTGCCATTAATTTCTGGCAACTTCTACGTCACTGTTATAAATTGCTTTTATCTACCTACTAGGTATGTGTAGTGAACGGTATTTTTTTTAGAATTTAGATAAGTTGAGGATAACTATTTATATTGACGCAAAAAATTTGAATAGATTTAGTCTTTTTTAATATTATTTTCCTTAGGAAATTTCCCCAAATTTTATTGCCTTTGTGTGTCTATTGCCTAGTAGTCCATCAAGCTTGCCTACTGCGGATTGGGACGAATTGATATTTCTTAGAAATCCCTACCAGGGGGTTACTTAGTAGGGATAGGTGGGACGGGCGGAAAATATCTATTCTTTTTGTATTTAGAGGTCTCCTTACTACGTTTTCCTCAACCGATGTTTTTAATGCAAACCGATTGTCTGAAATGCAGCCCGACCAAAATATGTGTTTTTGCATGTAGCTCTACGTTACTACAAACAACACCGAAATCATTTTAAAAACTGAAATTAAAATATCCTACGGGCTAACTTAAGAGGTGATCTATCTACATACCAAGTTTCATCCAAATCAGTTGGGTAGTTTACTTGTGATACAGTAAGAACCCATTTCACTATGTCGTCCCAATTCTCCATTATCCTTAATCCTACTAATTATGGTCCGCAGCACCTGTGGCATTGCTTGTGTCATAGGCAACGATAGCCACCTACTCTCAAGTGGATCGGCAGCTTGTGTGATGACCTTAATATAAAATAAAAACATCAAAAAAATTTACATTTGCAAATAGGGGTACTTGAGAAATAAACCGTATAAATGTTATTTTATCATCAGCAGTTAATACGTCTGGTTTCAATAACCCAAAAATATGTTTAGTTTAATATTTATCGGTTCAATAATCTCACCGAGGATGTAAAAATATAGCACCTCCATAAAGTTGGTCTGGTGCAGCAGGCGCCGCCAGCGGTTGTCGAGAGGAAAGGGGGAATAAAAAGTGGAACAGTGCGCGAGCTATTTCGGGGCCTGAATTGGGACGGTCCGTTAACATCGGTGTTTTGGAACCGAGCACGAATATGAAAACAAATATCGTACACATACACCTGAGTGGGCGGCTTCTCTACTAATGGAGTTGGTAGGGTATGTTTCACACGGATAGCTCGGACGTTTGATAAATTGTTCGCTCAAACGGTGGGCAGTCCAACGTAGGCGATAGTGCGTATCGACAGCGCTTTTTTATTAGCATTACTTATTATTATCTCCATTAAAGTAAACAGCCGTCTGTTCGTGTAATAAGCGAGCGTTTCCAAGACCCTGAGCTTGATGAAAATTTAATATTCAATTATCGCTTAAGGCTTTTACAGTTTTTGTTACAGCTGAAAAATGTTATGCTAATTATACTGTTAAGCTATTTAATAACAGTTTTTGATTGATGTTTTATTAGGTTTATACCTTTTGTTATAAACCTAATAAAACATCAAGTACCTTTGTTTAGACAAATTACAAATTTGATTTCACTGTTTTAATTCTATTTGATGACATGTAAGATCGAAATCACAATTTTTAAAAATAGCTGACCTCTCTACAATGAGTTGTTTTAATTAATAATTTTTTTGAAAGGCTCTATCTATACTTTATAGTAAAAACATATAATTCGCTTCCAAATTTTTGGAATTTTTGGAAATATTGAAAATAAAATATACTTATTTTATTTCACGTGTACACAATTTTCTTTCTTACTTCCAGAGATTCTATTATTAAATGTTATCAAAGTCATTAATATCTCTAAATCGTGAGCAATTTTATCAATTTATCAGCCTATAGAAGTTTCTATAAAAATACAACTCATAATTTTCACAGTACTTTAGAGTACCACTACACATACAAACTTTAACAGGAGAACTCTCAAAAAATATACGTCGCTTCTTTGATTCCTTCTTTTTTTAATACGTGCAAGTAAGAAAACTTTAAATGAGTGTTTTTTTTGCTTTTTGACAGTACAATTCGCTAATTTAACAATGTTATGACGGACGGCACTGCCGTTTGACGTCATCACGAAATCCACTAATCCAGACAATCGAAATCAATATATCTGTATTCAAGTTCGCTGATCCATAACATTTTCGACAAAATCGCGCGAATTAAAAAATATGTTTTCAGACTTTCCAGTTAAAAATTTATTTTTTAGTAGATAACATTAATGATTTTTGCAAACCACTTACTAATTCATAATTTATTAAATCAGCATACTCATATACGTACTGATATCAATAATTATGACATTACATTGCCAAAAAGCCTATTCATACTTACACAGCGTTTTGAATTCATTCCATACTCGTTGCTGACACAGCCGTTTAGGAATTGGAACGGACTCACATTGAACAGTTTCACATGATCCCCAACCTACTGGCATTTTATTGGAACCGGAGATCATATAATACTGGCGGCACAAAAGAAATCCGCCGGTGATTTTTGTTCATATATCATTGATTCTCAGTAAAAAGTTTCCATTTGAATGCTAATTTAGAATAAATCACGATAAATTACATGGGTAATGTTTCCAAAATGATAGATTGCCAGCAATCTCGTGAAGCCTGTTTGCGACTTAGATAGGCTTTGTAGAGTCGTTAAGTTATATGTGGGCTAAATGTAGTATTACGTGTGGAATCTATGATAATGTTATGCTGGACGTCGCTCTTGGAGACTGATATGTGAACAAGTGGACTCGGCTCCACCCACGAATCCCGGGAAGCGATTAATATTATATAATCTCTCGTTTAGTGTCCATTTCAAATTATATTTACAACGTTTAGTCCTCGCCTCGGATTCGCTGTTCAATAAAGAACAAATTTTATCACAAAAGTGATTGAGAAGTCACAGATTTGTATGCAGTTCTATTCAAAATGAACATTTATTTATAAGTCGTCAAAAATGTTAATAGTGATATAGACCATATAATATTCTTTATCTATCTATAAAATCATTTGTCCTGACTGACTACTAAATAAACGAACAACCAAAACTACTAAATTTCGAAAGCTGAAATTTGGAACATAGCATAAGCGTCCACTAAGAAAAAATATTTTTTTAAATTTCATGTCCATGCGAAGCCGGGTGCGGGGATAGCTTATTATTTTTAATTTTAAATGTATATGAGTTTTTATTTCGTTTAATATAAATGCAACTTTTAATTTCACTTGTCTATTTAATATTACAATTCGCCTCGGGTGTGAGTGAGAGGTGAAACGCTGAACGTTCAACAATATTGACACACGGAAGCACCTTAAATGCCCAAGGTAATTAGACTTAGCCGGGGTAAGCTATACGCAAGTGTGATGATATGTACGGCTGCGTGACTAAGGGATTCGAGAGTCATTAAAACCCTTTTTGATTCATATGTGATCAACAACAGGTCCTTTCCAGTGGGTTAACGGCCTGTCTGCTACATGTTTCCATAAAAAATGTATTAAGAAGAAAATTTGTTACTTGGTTTCGAAGAACTAAGGAAGAATATACTGACGCGATAGCGACATTAAGTATAGAAATTTATTCATAAGTATGAACACAGTAATTTTAATGAAGACAGTTTTTAAGAGTCTACCGCGGGTATTAAACAGTGAAATTATAGACATATATCTAGATAATTTATAACAAACGGAAGTGCTAGAATATAATTTTACATTTAAAACTCTACTTGTGCCCTCGTATTTGCCTGTGAAAATTTCTATCTTTAAAACTTAAGAAATTTTGAAGTCTAGAAGTTTAGCAATTTAAACGTTACAAACAGAGTAACATGCGCATAATAATTAATATAAAACTACTAGCTGTGCCACGCGGTTTCACCAGCCGTTTATCAATTGACATAGCCATTGAACATTTCATCTATTCTCGGTAATGCTCGGTTTCGCACACTGCGTTTCGCAGTCATTTGGGCAGTCGCAGCCCGTCTGGCGGCAGTTACCAACCCCTTACATAGGACCAGCGTGAATAATTTTACAAAAAAATGTTCATTGCGAAGCCGGGAGCGGATCGCTAGTATTATAGTCCAGTCAAAAACATTTGAAAACAAAAATGAACAAATTTATGCTCTACAAGTTTGATAATAGACATATTTTTGATATATTATACGAGAAAAGAGAGAATAGCAAAAAACAAGTTTCAACATATCAATTTTAAACTTTCTCGTCCGTTTTAAACTTCAACAACGATCAACAATAAAGGAAAAATGCTAATGCTAAATTGTAGAGCATAAAAAAAGAGCATAAAAAAATATATTATAAAAATTTTCGTATCATGACGGAGAGCCGAGTTTACGCAAAAAAATAAAAAAATACCCCTTTTTCAAGAATGCGGCGAAAGCTCATAGGAAATCTTGGTCGACAATTTGAAGTTAAGCTTTTCTGAGCCCCCAACACAATATCCAAAAATCAGCTTTTTATGTTCATTTTGATTTCTTTGCCTTTTTTTCGGATATAATGACTGCACTATTAGTAGATATACATAGATAGGTGTTTAACTTTAAATGATATCCAAAATGTTAAAAGGATTTAAATTTAATTATACATATATTTTTAATTTGGGAAGAGAACTTCCAGAAAAGCAAAGTTTTACAGAAATTATACCTACTTACTCGCACCTGTGATTAACGCTGGTATAAAGAAAATTCTCCATTAGTCACATTATACATACTCGTATAATTAACTCAATGAACATTGATCGATGTCGCTTATCACGTCATCTGTACGTCTAACGTAAACAAAACTGTTTATATTTGTGTCAATTAGTAAATACTATACGTCATCAGGCTTACATAACGTCAAAGGTTCAACGAGCTTGCTTCCGACTAATAGGATGACTGCTATTCTAGTATTCTGTTGTAGTAAACAAATATGGCGAACTAGTTGCATAACAATGTCATCAAAGTACTTTTATTAACTCGGATTAGCTGCCAGAGTCGGATTTTTCCGACAATTATTTTCGACAAATACCTCTATTTGTATAATGTTTTTTTTAATCATTGCGTTGCTTTCTCTTAAAAAAGTTACGAGTCAGGCGCTAGGGGCAGACAACTTTGGTTTAATAAATAAACGAACGTTAGTACTAAAATGTGCTTGATATTAACTAGCGACCTGCTCTTGGCATGGTTGCATTTTTTCTGCAATTTATTGTGTATATAAACCTTCCTCGTTTATCGTTCTTTCCATAAGTGAAAACTTTATCAAAATCGTTTGGATGTTAATGGATGTATGTTAATGAATTCAAAAAGAAGTTAGCTGGGATAGTTCCGGTACGGTGCTATGCGGTACCAAAGTACCGCATTGATTTTTTAACCAACCTAATATTTAGAATCAATCTCTATTTTTTTGCAAATTATTACGTACTTTTTTTAATGTGGTTAATGATTTTAATTTTAAAAAAATTTTTCCACTCAGCCAAATCGTAAATAAGCCAAAATCGAATGTATAAAATATGATAATTTTATTACTTTCTGTCTACAGTAAAAATTACAGTATGTGATTACGCCGCAATTACTAGCAATTTCGTATTATAATACAATTGCTCGGATGTTTAAAAATTGTAAGCATACGAAATAATATAACCCACGCGTACCTACTTAGAAAAAACGCAAGGATTGGAGCATTCTTAACGCAAGGATGGAGCGATTTTGATCCAGTTTTTTTTTTAATTTGATGTGATCGAGTCTGTTCTTAACTATAGTTTAAGAAGATTCAGGCGTTTGATGACCATCACTCTATTTCCTAGTTGATGAACGGATTTCACTAACTTCCACAGGTTCGATTAATGTGAAATTTGGTGTACCTACTGTTACTTCGGTGGTATTTCCATGACATGGTGACCCTGATCTGATGCTGAAGCATCAAGTGGTCTACGGGACACCCAACTCCTTAATAATTTACAGCAGATATAGCGTGTTTGGGCTCATTAGAATAGAAAATCGGGGGGTTAGTTTTAAAATTTTAATTATAGCTTGTGAAGCCATGAAGTGATTAATTCGTTTCGTTTCAAAAATTCGAATCATCATTCGAATTTCAAATCAACACCAAAATGTCGGTAAGTCGATAACCGACGCACTCGTATACACTTTCAAATCACGCTGCCTTCTCGGTCCGTCCCGTGCATTCCACAACTAGCTCACCCACAGCGGACCGGTCCTCGAGCATTGTACGAAAGTACAATACCCGGCTAATTTCGGTAGGCCACGTAACGACTCGACGTGCGAATTGCCTTGTAGCACTTTTACACGGTAGGGTTACATGAATCGAGTTGTTCGCGAGGCGCGGTTTCAAGGTGATTCGCCCGGTCAACACACGCGCATGCTGTTTGAAAACCTAAGCTGCCTAGACCAAACACTACCGCGTGCTTACTATAAAAATACTTTGAGGCAAATTGTCGAGTCGCTTAATTTACTCAAGAAAAACATAGTTTTGCCGGCTGTGCGTCCTTTTAAAATTCCTTTTGTAATTATGTGCCGAGTCTAAGTGGCCTAGTGGCTTTGAAAAAAATTATGGTATTTCCTTATTGATGTAGTTTTTATTTTAACTCCATATTACTAATATTATAGGTAAATGGGAAAGTTTTTGATGATATTTAGCACTCTTTCACGCAAAAACGGCTTAACAGATTTGTATGAAATTTGGCACACAGATAGTTTATTACCTGGATTAACATGTAGGATACTTTTTAGCCTGCAAAAATTTTAGGTTCCCGAGGGATCGTCTAAAAATATAAAAAATCGCCACCGTAGTCACAGCGATAAAGATGTAAGATATTTTCTCAGGTGTAATATTTTAAGAAATACATAGAAGTAGAAAATCTTTGGTTGATAAATTGTTACTGATTTAATAATTGTTTAGTATGTATATCAAAATGGCACAAGTTCTTAGACAACAGAAGCTATTTCCTTTTTTATCGCTACTAAGACAAACAAAATGAACCGCTATGACATCATGTAATAACAAACACCATTTGAAAAACTCCACTGTATACACAATGACATGGTAAAAACCCGTGTCAGACAAAATTTATTCTTAAACTGTTTGCTTGCAAGCTAACATTATTTATTTAATAAAGCTTAATTTGTAATTAAATTAAGACTTATAAATTTATCATTAACATTGCTGCAGCATTGCTTTACATGACATTAGTCAAAAAGAACGTTACATTACATTGTTTTTTTTTTCTGTTAGGTAGTTAATTCAACGTCAAACAAGACTTTGATAGGATCAAACTATCTGTAGTTGCTTTCTTTTTGTAGATGTATGTATGTATACACAATATAAAATAATATAATATGTCTGTCCGCTTCTGTCTGTTTCTCCGTTAACTTCTTCTAAACTGCACAACGAATTTTGGATACCGTTTCCACTAATGTAAAGAGCGATAAGCGAGGAAGGTTTGTGTATGTATGTTGTACACGTTAAATAACAATATAAAAATCTTCTATAATCCTATATGGCGATATGTTTTGGACCTGCTTTAATATAAAAATATTTATTGACATTTGGCCCAAAGAATTTAACAGTGCTAAGTAATACAAAATAATTGCTGTAAAAAAATAACTTAATTTTTAGATATATTTATTGAAAAAAATTCAATTTTTATTCAAGTTGTTTTCATAGTTATAGTCTCATTACATACTATATATATATATATATATATATATATATATATATATATATATATGCATTTGTATTTTTTGTATCAGTTACCTATTCGTGTCTGATTGTACACATACATACTAACTTGGAGTGTAAAAAATACGTGAAAAACAAGTGAGCATCAGACTGGGCGTGGGTTTTATTAAAAAAAAACAGCACAGTCGTTTTTCAGTCGACAAGATTGATGCTTTACGATCTCTAACCACGTTTTTTTAACTTACACAACCGGTTTCTAATACTATTTTTATAGACACTAATACACAGCTGTGTCTAATGGCATTAGGCATCCCCTAATTTGTCTCAGCACGTGTGTCGGCTAACAATGACAAATTGTACAATGCCTTAATAATTTTCCGTGCCATACATAGAGTTGTCGAATTTAACCCCACAGTTAGATCGGTGTCATTGGAACGCGGCCGTAGCGGCCGTTGAACGAAATAAAAAATAAAACTAAAGAGGGGCCGTTCTTAGAGGAATTGGGAACTGGAACGTGTTTGGTTGTATGGAGTCAGTTGCCTTTTTTTGGTAACTGTTAACGAGTTTAATGGACTAGGGATATTGTCTGGTGATCTATAATGTTAAGCGTTGCGTCGAAGCTTAGCATTTGAGGTGGTAGCCTTGAGTGAGAAACCGGCTTTTTCTATTGTCATTCAAAAAGGCACCTATATTTGCTTTCAAAGGGGGACGACCGCCTACAAACTTTGGCGCTACCGTTTATATAATACTTGACCCGCCCCCAGCTTCGTACGGATACATTTTTATTTCTGTAAAAATGTCAAATCTCCATTAAAGTTTACTTTATATGTATTTAAACAGACATATTTTCACAAAGACCCGCCTATTACACAAACACGTTGTATCTTATTAGCTGTCAAGACTTGGATAAGACATCTAAACACAATAATGCTTATACTATCAAAGCGGATGCTTACTTTATAAAAAAAAACCTATGTTCTAAATTTCAACTTTCTAGACTGAATTCTAGAATGAAACCGTTCTTTAACGCCTGAAAATGCCCCGAAAGATGATGACAACCATCAAAAAACTCAAGATTGAATATCTTGGCCTCGTGCTTAGGCATGATAGATGTCTGCTACAATTAATTATGATGGGTAAGGTGGAAGGGAAAAGACGCCCTGGGCGAAGGAGAAAGTCGTTGCTCAGAAATATCCGAGAGTGGACTAGGCTTTTGGCTACGCGTTGATAGCCAGTTAGGACAAACGATTGCCTGAACTTACATGTGTATTACGATTA
This sequence comes from Synanthedon andrenaeformis, assembly GCA_936446665.2. NCBI lineage: Eukaryota > Metazoa > Arthropoda > Insecta > Lepidoptera > Sesiidae > Synanthedon > Synanthedon andrenaeformis. The sequence goes on along the minus strand of OW387780.2, from coordinate 10,021,242 downwards.
CTCATGTATTACTGTAAAGTGACTTATTGTGACTTTATTACATTGTAATAAGCTCAATGAAGAGACTTAATAAAAAGGAACACTAACTCGTAAACAATTTTGTCTTCATGCACTTGTCAGTGGTAACAAAACAATAAAGCTGTGGTTTGGTTGCGCAGACGCTTTGCGAGCGACAATGGGCAGCCTCTGGTCCGGCCTACTTGCCCGGCGGACCGACAAATAAATGGCAGATGTGAAAACCGGCCAAGGTGACTTTCGTTACAAGTTGAGTCAAATATTTCTTCTGCTGTAAAGGCCTTCATTAAATTATACTCAGTTGCAGCAAACCAACTGTTTCTATCAGCTGTCGCATCCGCTCTAACACAGCAAAGGGATCATTTTTGACTTCTAATTGTCATTGGGGGTTCGCCGAAATTTTTATTTTATTTCGATACATCGACATAATAATCATAATAAATGAGAAATATTAGATCCTTTGTTGCATGCAACAATATTAATTTTATTATATACTAGCTGGTGCCCACGACTTAGTCCGCGTTGAAAAATATTAAGTAGGTTAGTACGGGACAATCCTGTGACCCGTACGTCCAAATGTTTATCTACCAAGTTTCATGAAAATCAATTAATTCGTTTCAGAGTTATGGAGGAACATACATACATACATACATACAGAAAAAAATTCAATTTAGTTTCAGTATCATGTATAGAGCCTATAAACACGATATCTCTGAAAACAAAGTAACTTACTCCATGACCGACCCTTACAGATTTATTATTAGTATTGATTGATTTGTTGTATTTCAATCATTTGCACGTTATAGAGTAACAAGGAACAAACATATTCACAAACTTTATTATTTATAACTATCTAGCGACGATATCTATAATATTTTTGACGTATATATTTTTATGTCGTTCGATGAAGTTTCAGATTTTCGTGGGACAAGAATGTCCCACATGCAAAACGAGGAATTTTTAGTAGGCTTTTACGTTATTATTTTTTTAAACTACAAAAGTTTATCAAAAATACAGTCAAAATTAGAGATTATTGCTATTTTGATGTTTTACAGAAAAAACTAGCTAGGATAAAAGACTTTTGTTCTTATTTGATTCCAGACAATCACATATGCTACTCGTATTGCATTCCCTAACTGGAACGAAAATGACAAAGATTATATGACTGCTGCTTTGCATTTTAGCACCATTAAGGCTCCGGCAACATAGTATTGCAATAATACCCGAAGGTTTAACTGTTAATTCGATCAGTACTGACGGGAATGAAAGAACGTTAGCATTGGAAGCCTTTTATGAGGCAGCAAACGCTACTATTGATCGGTTCAACGCCAGCACATACATATAGTTACAAGTCATTTCGTATATACCTAAGTAAACAAACACACACAGCTCGGTCGCGTGACACCGTACACTTTACGCTACTTACATTAAACGAACGGAAATAGTTTTTATTCATAATAAATATATAGGTAAAAACTGAACCATTCTCATGGGAAAGAATTGGGGGTCATTTCTATAAGGAAGTGCTGATCGATACAATCTCCGTAGATAGTGGCTTGCGAATTGTAAATTATTTATGACCTCGTGTTTTTCGCTATTTTCTCCTCTATAAACTGACTACTCTATAAATATTGAACCATTATATTGCTTCGCAAAATTAACACAAGAAAACTTCTAGCAACGCTAAAAATAACATTTTTTTCCAAATCACTTCTTTTTCTAAAAAAATTTTTAGTTACTACAGAAAATAGCGCGTGCGGTTGGGGCGAGCCTTGGGAGAGGCCTACATCCCGCAGTGAAGACACAGGCTGATGATGATGACACAAAATAGTGTGCCTACGGAACTCCAAATAAATTGAAAAATCTGTACACATCACCAACGCCCTACACCAATTTTTTTCTCATCTTCCTTCACTGTTAGATTATTAAATTTATCAAAATTTGCTATTTTCCGCGTAGGAGCAATGCAATAGGAGTTTGCAATGTGGAAAAGGTTCAATACCAATTGCACCTTTAGGTATTTCTACGCCACTTGCAAGTCGAATACGTGTGCACCAATCCAATTACATTGGAGTCCTCACGAGCTCGTATATAGAGTAAATGGATATCTAAGTGACCAAAGTAAGCGCAAAGACATTTGAAGTTTTTTCAATATTTCACACTTTTTCGGTTACCCTGGACATCAATAGGTGTTCAGGGTGTCAATACATAGAAATGGATACGAGAAAAATTTAGATGCGGGCTACACCTAGTCCTGCGTTTTCAGAATTTATAGAGGAAACCGATATCCAATAATTGGCTCGCTGATAATGTAGCTTTCTATAGGTGAAAGGATTTTCAAAAACGGTTCAGTAGTTTTTTGAGTTTATTTATTACCAACAAAATTACAATTATAAATAATTAGGATTAAATTATTTATAAGTATTTTTTGAAAATAATTAGTTAGTTTTATAAGTTTTTGTGTTAAGATTGTAAATATTTGTTGTTTTTTATTAAATAAATACATACTTACAATTTCTCTCTATAATGTTGGATATGTACATTATTGGCGTTTTCGTAGGTACCCCTAATTTAACTCGACTAACAATACAGCCTATGTTACTCAGTAGTAATATATCTGTCTATAGTTGAAAGAATTTTTAAAATCAGTCTATAGTTTTTGAATTTATTCATGACAAACAAAATTATGTAACTTTTCTCTTTATAATATTATTATAGACAAAGCAAGCTGAACATGTATTGTATCGATGTTTAGTGAAATTATTAGTATTAGGGAGCAATGAAAAGAAGCTTGGTGTAAACCGGAAAGCGTGTAAGTAGGAAGCGGTGAAGCAGGCTATTGTTCAGTGGCGAGGGGGCATGCGGCAGAGGCGCGACCGTTCGCCGTTTGGGCGGGCGGTGCGTGCCGCGGGCGGCGTGCGTTCCCCTCCGGTTCAAGGCCAAGGTCTGCGCCCATTCAGCTCGGAACACGTGCCCGAAACTAAATATACTACTCTCACCATCCGCCATTACGCCATTGCCCCAATGTGCTTTACTCACCTTGTATAATCGCTTCGATTATATCATATTTTGTCACCGAAACGAACGAAGGTAACGCCGTTACAACACCAGAAGTCAAGATAAACAAAAATCCTTGTACCTATAGATGAGCTAGAATAGTAAATAAGTATTAAATTATTTAAATATTTGACCGACAAATATTTAAATTTTTCAGTGAATACATTTTAGCTCTGCAAAGAAGGCAACAAAATGTGAAACACATATTTTGTTCACTATTAAAAAACTCATAATTCATTTTCGGCTACTATTGGCAAGGCAACATCGTCTATTAAATAGAGAAGTGAATTAAAATCTTAAATTTCATTAAAGAAAAAATTAAATTTGATATTACAAATAAATATTTTCTTTAAGGAGTACACGGAGAAAAGTTCTTTCCGTTTTTTACTTTTAAATTTTGGTTTACAATCACTCCATTGTTAATAACAATTGATTAATATAATCTGACATTTATCCTTTTTCTATATAAACATATTTATGTAGAAACTGGACATGTTACCATAAATTCATATAGATTTTTGTGAAATAAATTTTTTTTAAATAATAATAGTTATACATATTAATTTTATGCTTTCTCGGAAAATGAGATTTTAAAAATTAATAAACATTATTCACATTCCTTCCCCTCTTATCGTTCTTTCCGTTAGTGAAAACCGAACCAAAATCTGTTTGACAGTTTATACTAGCAGTTGCATGCGGCTTCGCGTAACTTTATAAAAAGTTACTCGTTGGTAATGTAGCTTTCTATAGGTGAAAGAACTTTCAAAATCGGTCCAGTAATTTTTGAGTTTATTCATTACAAACATACAGATCTTCTCTATTTATAATATTCTTATAGATAACTAGCTGTTGCACGCGACTTTGTCCACGTAACTTTATAAAATATAGCCTATGTTGCTCGCTGATCATATAGCTTCCCAACACTGAAAGAATTTTTCAAATCGGTCCAGTAGTTTCGGAGCCTATTCAATGCAAACAAACAACAAACAAACTTTCCTCTTTTATATTATATTTTTTGCATAACACTAAAACTTAACGTTGTCTGAAAACATAGAATGATCGGACTAATAATAGTCTAAGACATCTCTAGTTCTCTTTTCAAATTGTATCACGATGTTGGGAGTAATTGAAAATGAACTTAGAATTCGTACCTAACATTTTCTTGACCATTAGAATGGTTTAAACGTGTCGAAATCAATTTAATGGACATTACTTCTGAAAATATGAGCCTCGCAGTGTCGTGTAAGGTAAAATTCAATTGTTTCTCGCATTGTACGATACTAACGACTGAAATACTGGCCGTTATATGATTCTGATCCTTTTATCTTGAAATGTAGCAGCTATGTGTGGAATTTGTTAGAAATCGTTAACTCGTGTTTGTACTATAAATAAATTTCTTTCTCAATCTGTCGCTGTAAATTCCTTAGCAACAGTTGGAGTTCCCTGTGACAACATTGTTGATAGAAATGTAAACCAGCAATGTCAGTAGAGAAATGATTATTTCCGAGCCAACACGTTCACTGGCGCATTGTTGGATACAAACAAGCTGTAAAATAAAAACAAAATGTGCCTCAGAATTATAAGCATGTAGCAACCGGCTTTGAAAGCACCCCTTGTACGTGCTCTCCTATAAACATAAACATGGAAAACGCACAAAAGCCTCTCGGCGTCGCGTCGCGTCGCTGTCAGATAAAGTCGTGGTGTTTCTTTTGCGAGACATTCGCCAGCAGACCGGCAAGTGGGAGTGAGAGGGGAACACCGCGCCGATCGTTAGCCCTGATCTTCAGCGCGCCACAAACACACAGCCCGACCGAGAGCGAAATTGCAGCGAGAATGCACCTAGCTGTGTTATTACCGCGACTGTTCCATTGCAAAATGGCCTTCTTCCGCCCTCACTTCGAACCGAACCTCGACCGAAACGCAAAGCGACAAGGTTGCGAATCGCCCGCACTGCCGAGAAAACCGGTTATTTTCTCCGAACAAGCAAATGTGGACGTTGGTGTTGCGACATGTTCCGTTTGCGGTGGTGCAGTGTCGGAACGCAGCAGTCTGTATATTTAGCCCGCATTGCATGCAACAAACGTAGTGGGTGTATAGGTCGCTCGCACGCACTGCTGAACTAGTCGGGAGGGTTTCCTACTATCGATTTATGTTATTGTGTAGGACGCGGCGCGCCGCGACTTTTTACACCCTTTTTATATTGCAGTTTTTCTTGATTTTCCGTTGCATCGCTCCGTTTGGTTTCTCTTTCGCAGAGAGCTTATCTAAGTGAAACTTTGCCGATGGAAAGTATGATGCGAGTTTCACTCGCGACGATATTGTTTCGATCACGCTACGAACTTTCGGCCTTTATATTTGACATTCTAACGTATGCCAACAAGAGAACAACACTGATTTATAAATGAAATTATTATGTCAGACAAGACCAATATACAAATTATTCACTAATACATAAGGTATTTGTTAAGGAGTATATTTCCTATCCTTACTTGTATTTGGGAATCTTATCTTTAGAGTTTTCATGCTAAATAATTATCAAAAATCTCTTAACTTCGCATAATAACCTACTTTGATATAGGTACAAAAAGCTAGGTGTGTCCCGCGGCATATCCCTACGTTTAATTAAAATTGACGACATTCACATTTCGGATCTCCTCGGTAATACTCGTTTCCGACCTCAATCCCTGTTCCAACGCCTTTTCGCTTAGAGTTCTTACTGACTTTTCTTTTTGCTTGGCTTCTTATGAACATAGCGTGATGATAGTAACTTACTCAAGAATTCATCTATCAAATGGAACAGAAAAAAATTTAATCCAACTAATACTTTCAGAGTTTAGCGCGTCCAAATAAATAAATTAAAAAAAAAAAGACTTCAGCTTAACTATACTCGTATTTAGTATAAGTAATTAATAGCCGAACATCAAATATTTAAGAACATACCTTAAGACATATAAAGTGCTGTGTCTGACGTAAGAAGCGTTTCTCTGTGGTTAGCCATTAGCTTTTACCAGCTTTACTTATTGAAATATGTTTTACACAATATTGCACTTCGTAGAACAAGACGATTTGAATACAATGTTGTTTCCTTTCATAAATAAGTTTCGCAACATCCTCAAATAAACATCCATAGTCGTGACAGCCATGTGGCAGTTGTTGCCTCGGGGTTTGCAGATGTGGAAGACAACTTGGAAGGAGAGGGGGTGTAATACAAGGGGAAGGGGGCAGTTTACCTCTTGTGGTTGCGATCACCCACACACGCGAAAACTTCGCATCAGTGGCGACCACGGTCATTTCAGATGGCCACAACACATGCAAATATGCGGTCGTATATACCGACACGTCTATTGTTCGTAGCGACGTTCACTCGAGTGTGTGTAAATCCACCTCTATGTATGTCAGAATCACATAAGAGGCTTCGCATTGAATGGAGTCATATGCATGTCGCGATTTTATGCCCGCAAATAAACCTGGGAATATTCAAAGTGGCACGAAGTTGTCCTAAGGTAGGGTTGACAACCGCTCACACTTTTTTCCTTTATCTTTAGTCGATATTACCTATACATAGGTACCTATGCCTATGCTATGCTATGCTGTTACCTATGCTAAACTACAGGACGAACCAAATACTACTAGTACTGTTATAAAAACTACTATAATGTCCTGGTTCTTGAAATTTGGATCACTGTTTCTCCATTTGGATCACTATCAATTTGTAAACTGTAGTTGTCGTAGAATTGTTAATTTCAAGTGAAATGTGCACCCACTAAGGTGTTCTGACGATATGGTGAAAGTTGCGAGAAAAGCGTCGGAATGGGACTGCTGGTACATAGTTGCGTACTTTGTAGAACAGCGGGAAAGTATAATTTATCCATCAGTTGACATCAACCATCAACCTGTTGATTAAGATAATCTATACTTATAAAATCGTTTGTCATGACTTTCCCTATCCCCGCCCTCATTCTACTATGGTCGGCATCGCACTTGCAGCACCTGTGGAGGTTGCTTGTGTTATAGGCGACGGTATCCACCTACCATAAAGTGGACCATTAGTCTGTCTGTCGGGTTTAACATAAAAATGACTAATTCAGTTATTTTATAACTTAAGCGTCCGCTAAGAAAGGATTTTAGAAAATTTCAACTCGGTGCTAAGCCGGAGGCGGGTTGCTAGTATTACAATAATTGGGAAATCTTAGAGAAAAGCAGAAGGCACCAATACACTAGGATTATTCCTTGCAACTAACTACTTAATAAAAAGTAAAAATGCACCTAAAAAGTACATTTGATTATAATAATCTTAACTTTCTAATTTTAAGCTTGGCAACCCTGTACAGAGGGACATTTTAACGTGGACTATCACTTATATGAAGACTGTATTTTTAACAAAAGAAGTGTTGTGTTTCCTTTGGGTGGTGTTTAAGTTTTTATGTAAGGGACATTTTACAAAACCACCAGACCTTCAATTAGTCCTTCATCGGTCTGTTATTAGAATAAGAAATATCCTGCCAACCGTTCATCACGTAATAGCACTTAAATAAATATACATTTACCCTTTATTTTTATGAATACACACAACAAGCAATACTTATTTAGTACTTATTTTTAAATATGTGGATAGAATTTTAACCAAAGGTAATTTAAACGAACATCAATTGTCTTGTACTCGTACTTTTATTTAACGAATGGTAGTAAGTAGACTTTTTATCTTTATTTAGTATTAATAATTGTATTATTTTAGATATTACAATTTTACATATTCGTGCATTATAATAAAATTTATTAAACTATATCACCACTGTTCAACTTATCTAGTGCAAACTATTCATTAAATTCAAGATTTAAATGCTTTTACATATTATCCAACAGGGGCAAGTTACCAACACCGAACCTCTGAAAGTTAGTAAGATAAGTCAACTTGGAAATGATGATCTTCAATCGCCTACTTTGACCTACCATTACGAGGACCGTAAATCGGTCTGTCTGCCTTTTATCATAAAAAAATGACATTTTAATCTTACGTAAAATATTATGTATTGTTTATGTAGGCACATTACAGAAATATTAAAACTAACAGCCCCGTCCAGCGAGATAACAATCTGAGGCTAATTCAAGCTTATTGCGTCATTTCCACAGCAGTGTTCCATAAATTGAATTCGAACGCTGTGCAACACTAAAAATGCACGTTCAATAAACAACGCGTACCGTGAAATGCATCGCTAAATATAGAGGCCCTTGCCGTAGTTAGGGAAGCGCTGCGCATGACGTTGTGCGTGGTCAGGAATCAGGCAGGACCTCCCTCCACTCCCTACCACACATCGCCTCCCCCCGTAGCCTACATCGAGCTAGGGCTGCCAGGGAGAGACCTAACCTAGGTGCCAAGGGCGCCGCCGCCCGTTTAAAATCTCATTAAGCACGCTTCGTAGAACGCAAGTATTATGGTAATTTTGTCTGGTTATTTAGTATATGGAGAACTTTAAACATTCATGTATGTCTCTCTAGTGACTAAGATTTATATTGAACATTAATATATTATATTTATTACCAGTGTGGTAGTAAAATGTATTTTCTCATATTTCAAATAAAACTAGACTAACTAAACCAAATAAACTAGACCGGACTTACCGAATTCGTGCGATTGGCTAAGGGCAACATTAACAATTAAGATTTAGTTGGGTAAGACATGTAATCCGAAAATAGTTTTCTGTCGACTTGATTATAGTTTATAGAACACTATCTACCAACTTATATTTAATGTTATTAGAAAATTAATTTGCTTTTTTAATTTATTTATTTCCAGATATTCAATTTTTATTAGATTATATGTATACGATATGTATAAAATCAATGTATAAATTTAATGTGTTCTTATTTATAGTTATATTAGAGAAACAACCGATAAAACTATTATGTCTATATACTGCTGGGCACTGACAAGTGCCATTACATTAGCGCACTGCGAATGGGCAGAACTTCAAATGTCCTGAAATGCTCGTCTACTTGGATAGGTTTCGTCGTTTTACAATTGATCAATGTTTCCAATTTCAACATGATATCATATAACACTCACAGGTTTTCAGTCCTGACTAGAATTTGAAGCCGCGTCTGGCGTACAGTTTGTCTCATTGATCTAACACTGCTTACAAAAGATATACCTAATTCAACTTCTTTACATAGTATAATTTGAAGTCGCTTTTCGCGTCTGTCTGTATGGCCGCTAATTCCTCCTAAACCATGATTTTGAAGCGGTTTTCACCATCTTTTATGTACAATAAATAATAAAACCGAATTTTTTTTTTCTGGGCGAAGCCGGGAGCTAGTTATTCAAGTAAATTATCGTGATATTATGAAGAGGAATTACAGAAGAACACTCCATGCCCTACCTCACGCGCTTTCACAATGAGTCATCACTTTGTCGTCGTTTTTATCGAAACACAAGATTGCTGCTAACCCTACCCTGCACAAAAGGGGGAACGATGAATATGCGGGAGAAAGCAAGCCCGTCGTGTGCGTTGTCATTGTGCAACTATGTACGTATACGTACATAATGCATCAACACATGCATGTTGCGAATCAAAGGTCTGCACCAGCTCCGTCGCACGGTCACTCGGCCATACTGAGGGTTAATGTTTTGGCATAGCGTAGGTCAGGATTTCAGTATACTTGCCTATCTGTTTTTGTTACTTTACAATTTGATTTTATTTAGGATTTTAGTATGAATTGTTCAACATTTTTCCATATATAAAACATATCAATATACTAATAATAAATCTGTAAGGTTCGGTCATGGAGTAAGTTACTTTGTTTTCAGAGATATCGTGTTTATAGGCTCTATACATGATACTGAAACTAAATTGACGATTTTTAGAATTTTTTTTCTGTATGTATGTATGTTCCTCCACAACTCTGAAACGAATTAACTGATTTTCATGAAACTTGGTAGATAAACATTTGGACGTACGAGACCCAGGATAGGCTACTTAATATTTCTCAACGCGGACGAAGTCGTTGGCACCAGCTAGTATTATATATATGCTTAACATTATAGAGAGAAAAAAATTGTAACTTTTATTTTTGTTTGTAGCGACTAAACACAAAAACTAATGGACTGATTTTAAAAATTCTTTCATCTATAGAAAGCTACATTATCATAAAGTAATACCTATAAGCTATATTTTATAAAGTTACGCGGACGAAGTCGCGTGCTACAGTTAGTAGGTAGTAGATATAAGTTCTTAATATAAAAAGTCCTAAATCTTAATAGTGTGTTTCTAATGAAAGGATGGACTGTCCTGTAATCCTATTTCATATGTCAATTATATGGTCAGATAATAGACCTAAACGTTTTTTCTAATACCTACGGAAGCATTGCGAGGTCAAAATATATATGATGTGTTATAAATCAGTAACATTCATCCAAATATTTTCACGCGTATTAGTCTTTATAATATATAATAACTACATGTAGTACAGATTGATTTATTATATCCATATATTAGTAATAGAGTGATTAAATTTTGTATTTACGTGCACATTAAACCAAAACAGGAAGTCTCGATTCCTTTCTCGCATAAAAAGAGACGCAACAAAATTGCCATTACACTGCCTCATTTTAACCTTCACGTCAATTGCATTCGAAAACTGTTTATTTACGTCAAAGGACTTAATACTAAAGGTTCTGCATACAAAATACTCATACATATTTACTTCAATAATATTTAAGGCTCTATTCCTGAAATTGCTAGAACTCGACACCTTTTTTTCTTTGTAAGAATAAAGCTACAAATATAAATTGTGAAAAATTATATTACCTACATACATTTTTTAATTTTCGCGACACATTCCTTGGAAAATTTGGAACATTTTTTATTAAATACGAAAACCTTAATTAATATGACACTTGTTTGTTGATGGAAACAAACTTTAATCACTTGTTTTTAAAATAATATTATTCATAATATAAAATACTAACGGTGAGATGAAATTTGTTCTTGTATACCTACATATAATACTCTGATAGCGCATAGCTTAAGGTTTATACTAAAGAGAGAAAGATTTGTATTTTTGTATTTTTGTTTGTAATGAATAAACTCAAAAAGTACTAGGCCAATTTAAAAAATTCTTTCACCAATAAGTAGAAAGCTACATTATCAACGAGTAACATAGGCTGTATTTTATAAAATTACTAGCTGACCCGGCAAACGTTGTTTTGCCAAAAAATAAAAAAATAAAAATTTGGGGTGGACCACCCTTAACATTTAGGGGTATGGAAAATATATGTTGGCCGATTCTCAGACCTACCCGATAAGCACACAAAATTTCATCAAAATCGGTCCAGCCGTTTCGGAGGAGTTTGGCAACAAACACCGCGACACGAGAATTTTATATATTAGATGAGCACGAAGGACGAAGACTGCAACAGCTAGTCGTTTAATATTTTGGATTTCTATTGAGGCAGGCAAAGCATCATCCTTACATCCTTAAACAAGGATATTAAGACTGTATTTCACTAAATCTTTAATAATACAAATTAATAATAAGCGATTTCTGCTTTTTTATTGAATAAATAATATGTCGACATTAGTGTCTATGTCACAAGCATTTTCTTATTTGCTTATTCGTTAAGTTATCTTATGGCCATTTCATATGACTTCTGATTCTTCTGATGGTAGTTATCATTCAACTTCACGCTTGCTTTTTTTTTTGATATATTGAGATAAGTGAAATATATTCCACATTTAGAACTGAGTTCATTTGTTTACATTTATTCTACGCTTTGCGGCAGTTTCAATAAATCATCTACACAGTTCTGCGTGGTTCTGCTGAGAAGTCACCTTGAGCAAAAAATATTTTATGCAAATCGAGTGAGCTGTAATAAAATGGACAGATCGTTAAATTACTATATTTAAATTGAATAACTGCTTAAAAAAGAATTCTCGTAAAAAAAGTCAAATTTAAAGGTTAAAAAATGTTTTTAACTACGATTTTTTTTTCAATAATTAATTTTATAATAAAAAAATATAAAAAAACTAGTAGCTACACGCTCCCGGCTTTACCCGGGTTCAAAATAAAAAACTATCCTATCTTTTAAGTTGGACCGATTTACACACATAGTTACAAAGTTTTATCAAAATCGGTTCAGTAGTTTAGGAGTTCATTGGCGTCAAACATGGCATCAACAGAGATTATGATTCTGTATAGAAATAAAAATAAAATATCATAAAATCCGTAACAAGGAAATACTTAGAAGAATTAAAACCAACAAAGAATTAGCAAGATGAATTTCAAGGCTGATAAATCCTTAGGGAAGAAAAGTTTTCGAGTGGCGGGCACGTAACGTACCGAAAGTGTTACCTTGAAAAATCACTAAGTAATTCGATGACACAGGAATATAGGTCTATAAAAATATAACCAAATTTTAATAATGTGATGGTGATGATGATGATTGGAGTTGATGACAACTCAAAAATTTATTATTAATGAGCTCTTAAATATCAACTACATATATTAACGAATTGCGAACAAAATGCAGCCTAAAAGGTAAAAGATTTTTATGTAATTTTAAGACACGAATTAAACTAACTTTATAAAACTTTAAACTTAAACTTTGAATTTTAATGTGTGTTTCATATTTTCTTAAAGAAAAAAAATAGCTCACTGCCTGCTCAAGAATTCAGTACGCAAGAGGCCGCGATCACATGTGCACATGAAAATAAAACACAGATACTGTCCATGTGTGCGCGACAGCATGTATTAGATGGAACATATGCACACATTGTCATGTACAATGTATGCATTACTTGTCACGTATGTGTGCGAACAAACAAGCAATATGGCTGTTTCACAATGTCTCGATCACAATGTCACTCGGGTTGTTATAATTTGTATAGAAAAAATGTTTTGCACCACTTTCTCTATACGTTTTTTAGCGTATCCAATTTTTGTATTGGATCATTAACTGTAGTCACGCTAGCTGCCAGACAAGTAGCTCATTGTAAATTAATAGATGATCGAATTCGTTTGGTGCTTGTGAATTTGTATAGTGTTGTTACGATAGTATAATTATTGATTTGTAATTAAAAAAGTAAAGTGAAAATGTAAATTGAATTTCGTGAATTTCATGAAGAGATTTAAAGCGAGAGAACTTTCAAGAACGGAAGCTTTTTCTAAAATTGGTTTCATATTTTTTATTGATAATTGGAAAATATCAATGTTGTAATTAACTTAAAAAACTTTATTGCAGGTTTTTTTTCTTTTTTTATTGCACATTTTGATCCAAACTTCTAATCCCTGCTGGCTTAAGGAATAACGGTCGACAGACATCTACCATAATTTTAATAATTATTATGTTGGTCGAATCCATTTTTAAGAATGACGTAAGATTTTAAGATCTTTAAGTACACACCTGTCAAAAAGAAAGAAAATCATTTGTGAGTGACACATTGTAAAAGAGAAAGAACTTATAACCACTAAATATTATGGACGACAATCATGCTGATACGTCTCTACAAACTCTACTTAAAAACACATAAAAACGGCGTTTGAAATCGTGATACAATGTCAATGCACGTCACTCGATTCAAACAAAACGAATCACATGATATGCCATTTTAAGTTGGTCTCCTGTTTTCTTAGACACGCCGTTTTGTTGGCTGAGCGTGACTTGGTTCAGCAGAGTGCGGTAGCTCAATGTTAACTGGTGCAATTTATGCTACGCTAGCACAGTGGTTGCGTAAGAGTTGACAGTGTCGTTTACCCTACGGCCTTCGTAGCGTTTCCCGCTTACGCTATTACTCGTTCACGCACGCCCTACTTTAAGTACACGTGATGACAAGAAATCTTACAGTCCCAACATTCGCTGGCTTTACTGCTTGTTGCTTTGAATGTTATTTACGTTTCTGAACTTAAAGCTCAGAATTAGATACTTACTCCTTAGAACGAAAAATTATAGAAATGAATATAAACAAATATAGAACTACTCAGTTCGATGGCCAATTTGCATAGATAGGAAATATTTTCACTTAGGTACTAAAAAATACTCCCAAATATGATCAATATGTACTTTGCAAAGAAATATACACATACCTAATAACAAGATATTTTTTCTGCTCTATCATTGCAAAACTTATAAGTCTAAGATCCGAAGAAAGGTCGTCCTCCACCTACCTGTTTACCAGACGAAAAGTTGTTAATTGTTATCTATGAGATAATATTTATATAATAATAATAAACGCCTTTCTCACTGAATAGTACGTCTAACGCTTCTTTGTCGCACATATTTGCTTCGATTTTTAAATTTCAAACAATTGATAAAATATACATTTCGTCTGGTAAACAGATGGGTGACGGACAAGTAACAACCTCTTAGTTCACATTTTGGTCAATCTTTGTTACAGTTGCTTATTTGATGACATGAGCTCACTAGTTAATTATTCATAGGTGAAGAACAATTAGGGCATCGATGTTTATTTTGGGTGATTACTGAAATTTCATAAAATAAAATGTACAAATCTGTCTTTTGATTTCAGATTACAACGCTGCCCCGCTGTTCGCCTCTGAAAACGCCTCCAGTGGTATGTGAAAATATTTTATTCTCAAGTAACTCAAAAAACCGAAGTGTTTATTGTATGTTTTGGTCTCTAATGCATATATAACATAATATGCTTATAGACGAATTTATGGGTACCCGTTTTCTTTATTGTATTTCCTTAATAGCTGCATGTCTGGCTAATTGTAAAGAGCAGAAAACATTACCAGGGCGGTGCCTTTAAGAAATATTACGTCTTTAAATCAAGTACCTACTAGTGCTTTCTAGATTTAAACACGGCGATGAATCTTTCAAGTCGTGAACCACCTCGAGGTACGGACGATATTTTATATTTTAAAGTATAGTGCGTCAGCTAGCACCGCAATCTTTTTGAATACTGCTTGCTCGCAGGCCAGTTTAAAAAGAGCTCTATTTGTATGGCATAAGCCTTTATTTTAGATACACGCAAGTCCATAATTAGTACATTTTTATAATAGAGTAATATTAATTGCATCAATGTCATTCAATTGCGACTGTATTTATTTGACACTATCCTCAAAACACTAGTGTGTTGTCTCTACTTGCTTTAAATTCTTTAAATTCAGTTGTTATTATTATTTTTATTACATGAAAATGTTTTATATAGGATCAATCTTTAATTACTATCAAAATTTTACATTGTAATCTTTAAAAAATACAAAATATACGTAGGTAATTATTTCTTTACCAACTATGTATTTGATCAATATTTTAATTACTATCAAAATTTTACATTGTAATCTTTAAAAAATACAAAATATACGTAGGTAATTATTTCTTTACCAACTATGTATTTGATCAATATTATTTTATTTTTATTTATTAGTCAGTAACTAAAAAATTAGCACAAAATATCTTATGAAATTATATAGCTTATCCTATAGCCAATATAAGTTAATACGTTTCCCTCAATAGTTTTTGCTTTCATTGTGTAATGAACTTTAGTGAATGAAATAGTTTAAATTTATTCTTAATTCACATATTTCTACAAACCGAAATTAAAATCTAGATACTTATCTAGATGCAACTGAGACCTGAAGTAATACTTAATTAATTCCGGTAGGTATATTTGTAGACACGGCAAAGTCGTTATGAAAAAAAATGAAAAATGTTTATTTACAGTTTGAAAAATCGTTTTTATAACAACAATGATTGAAGACTCCTTTTAAGCGGAAGCCTGTGCCAGGAGCCTTCGCTCTTCCATAAAAGCTAGTATTAATTAAAGATCTTGATTTTATTGACAAATTTAAACGTATATCAACATTTCCAACGCTAATTGCGATCCAAAGATTACATTCCGTTATTGCCGTTATATAAACGTGCCATTTTTTTTGCAATCAAAATTTTATCGATGATATCAATTGATTATTTGGTTTTAAGGTAGGTCAGTATAGACGATTCATTGTGAATTGTAAGAGCGCAACAAGTGCCTAAGAACCTAAGACAAGATATGTGCAAGCGGTTGATAACGTCGTGATTACAGCTCTAGGTACTCCCAATGAGTTATAGGTTGTTAACCTAATAAGATAAGCTATCGCTGACGCCGACACGAACGGCCTACATACTTCCGTGCGGCTATTGTATGGAAAATTGAATGTTTACGTTGCTTGTGCGAGTTAAAAGCGAAAATGCGAGTTTTCTGACATTTGTTGATTCTTTGTTCAACGAATGTCAAGTTGATAATTGTGCAGACATCCTCCGGAGAACACCTCACTTTTTGTGTAGCACTCAAACGAAGACTGTCGCCTATAAGATAGACAAAGTTGTTAATAAGAACAACCAAATGATACATGAAAGATAAATTACCAGCTGAAGCCATTACAAGCTTGAGGTTCCGAAAAATATGAAGAAATTAATATTTTAGTGAATACAAATGGAAATGAATGTTTCGTAGTCATAAAGTAAGGATCCTGTCTAAGTGTAGGTTAGGTGAATAACGAACGGATTTTTCCTTTTTTTGACATTCTTTATATCTATAGCCTGGTTTTGATTTATAGGCAGTAATTATTAGCCATTATTTCCATAAGTAATGCAAAAGTAGAATACATTTCTTCAACGGTTACTATTAATTCGAAATCACACAGTACTATCATTCTCCGAGGACCATATTTGTTATTTAGAACTATGGTTAGACTGTAGATAACTCCTATCTTCGTTTAAACGGTCCGAGTCTAAACAAATCACTGTTTCTTAGTCCAAACATAAGTCCTCGTTATCAGAATGATGCATGCAATCCCACTGCGCTAGGCATTCTCAACTCGGTTTTAGATCAGAGAAACTTTGTCGGAAGGAATGCACGCACGTTTCTCGTCAGAGAAATCAGCAACTGGTTTGTGCCGCAATGAGCCTCATTAACAACAAGTTTATCGTCTTCAAACAAACCTAGATGCATTGCTGCAACATTACTTAATGAAAGTGGTCGCGTTTGCATATTCCCTTTTCGTTTTATTTCACAGAATAATTATACTGGACTCTCTTTATCATCTCGTGTCTTGACGACATCGGTGGCCGGAAAAATTGTTTTTATCAATACATCTATTTTTACTTCTATTTATGATTTCATCACTATTCATACTTAGAGCCTTCAGAAGGACTTCAAGAATTCAACATTTATTTTATTTATTCCATTTAAAAATATAATAATTTAATAATAATATGATAATGAACACCGATGATGACCCAATAGTTGTTACCTTGGATAATAAAATTTTGTTTTGATACTATCTGAGTTTTAATACGAACAAATCTGAATAAATTGAGGTCCCTTCATTGTTTAAGAATATATCTTTTGAAGTACCTAACTGTTAAAACCGTTACTTTTCCGTTTCCGCTGCATTCGAATCCGTATGAATCCATAAAAACAACTTGTAGGTACCGATATTTGAATTTGTAAATGCCCATCCAGGTGTTCTCTTACCGCATTGCCTATTTACAGTCGCCTACGTCTAAAATAACTTTATTTCCAACCAGAATATCAAACAGTTCTTCAAGTAAATGTAATGCTCACATTATGCTCCGATTAGATTAAAGGTAAAACTAGTGAAACTCGTGGAGGTACCAAATTAGGGAGATTACAAGCTAGTCGTAATTTTTTTAGTTTTGTAAACGACATTTTCCATTATACAGTTCAATATAATTGCTTTAATACCCCTTATCTTATATGATAAAAAATACATACATACGGTCATGTTTAAAGTGAATATTAATGTAATGAAATATTCAATTTCTTGTAAGACGATCTTACTTTAACGGTTGACTTGTTTTCATTCAGATAAACTGTGTACATACGTGAAGCTCTGAATTAAACATGTCAAGTAAATCATTTAGTGCGGCTTCCGTCATATTTATATACGCTTTGTGTTTGTATAGTGACATTTTTTGTATTTTTGACGAGTCCATTGGATGTGTGGTTAGAGGCAGCATGCCTTAACTGTCTGTTCCTGGATTCCCGGGTTCGATTCCTGGCAGGGTCTTGGCTGTGGGCTCGATTTGGAAAGTAGTAGCTGGGCACACAGCGTTTCGCAGTCATTTGTACAGCTCGTCTGGCGACAGTAACCTACCCCTTATTGCAAACATTACCACTGTGAAATGACAGGACGTGTGCTGTTCTGTTTCGGTGAGTGAGTAAAGGATACCAGAACCCATTTCCCTATTCCTTCCTCATCCCTTATCCAGCTTATTCTTAATCCTCCTATGGTTGGCAGCGCATAGATTCCTAATTCCTTATTCTTATTCCTATTGCTTGTGTTATAGACGACTGTAGCCGGCCATCTACCATCAACTGGACCGACAGCCTGTCTGCCGGCCTTAACTTAACATAAAAAAGATAAGTGTTTAATAGAAGTCTTTAAATCTAAATTATACATGAGGCCGCAAAAATCAGGAAGCACATATTGCATTAGTTTCAAAAAACTATTAATTTTTAGTAACAAAATTTAACCTCTAGGCAGGACAGCAAGCTTTGATTGCTTATTACTATTTTATTTTTGTAAGCATAAAACTCCCATGTTCTTTCAGTAGGTATTGTGACTCTACAGTTATCAATGAATTACGTATTGATGGTTCTTGCTTTACTTATCTACTTGTAAATTGTGTACACAGTTATTTAAAATTACTATCTTTTAAAGTTGCAAGGTCAGCTAAGGCCTGCGTTTACCATGTTGGCCGAGCCGAGAATACCATTGGACCATCCCTACTGAGTTTCCATTGACCCTATTAAATCCTATCACTAACATAAAAGTTGTATTAGTAAAACTACTAATTAATGGTTTCTATAATTCTTACAAAATTTTTCTGATGTGTATAAAATTTTCTAAATCAATGAAATACATTTTGAGAAAACCTCTTGCATTTTAAGAGAGAAGAGAAAAAATTGTAATTACATCTTGTAATAGGGGGCTATTTAGTCCGACATCTGCACTACAATTAATTTTACGCACGTGTGATTTCATTGCAACGCGTAACGAGTTGCTTATAACTCAGTGAAGTAGAGTTTTTATTAATGTACCTAATCACAAGTAGGTACGCGTCGCAACTCGCAAGTACCAGGCAACTCAACAACCTCACAAGTGCTGCAAGTTCGGTGCCGACCAAAGGATAAGGGATTCTTGGCATTTGGAAATGGGTTCTGGCATCCCTTACTTACTCCCGGCAGGGTAATCAAACACTACCCCTGAGACAGAGCGCTAAAGCAAACGTTTTAACCACTAGACCATCAATTGGCTAGTCTAAGATAACTTTATTTATTCACTTGTTAAAAGGAAAATTTATTTTGATAAGAAATGTTAGGTAAAGTTATTATTATGACTTGTTATTAGCTATCTCAACTGTATTAGCGATTTTTTTTTATCATTATTCGTTAGAAGAAAAACAGTAGCTTAGACAGTCAACTTCAACATTTCATTTAGGGACATAAATATTTAAAATCACTGGGGGGAAGTTATACTTAGTTAAAACCAGAATATTAAAATTCTGACAAAAACATTTTACCTATTTCATTGTAAGCTTCGCGAGCTTACTATAGCGTCTTCAAAACAAGAACAACAGAATTAATTATTCTTCACTTGACTAAGTATACTAATTAGTTTTGCAACTAAATGCAAGAAACTTATAATTACACAGAGTTTCAGCTCGGTATTCCTACCTATAGTTTAGCTTTAGAACAAAATTTTGTTCTATTTTATTTTAAAGAAAAACATTTCTAATTGTCAAGTAAATTTAAATACTAGGTATTAATTAAAGCACAATATAAATTAGAAGAAATGTAAAAAAATCAAAAACATTTTAACAAAGGGACCAATTATTAAAAAGTTTTATATTTTCATTTAATATTCTCAAGCTTGGAAGTTAAAGCATTTTTTAATTAAACGACACAACAAAATCCACTTAACAAGATCCGAGGCGTCAACGAAATTATAATTAAGTTAATTATTCAAAGTCCATCTAGATTGTGCGGTTGTGGTTTTTAAAAAATAAGGATATTAAAAAAGTTGTTACAATCCTTTGAAAATTAACCAACTGTTTTTGTAGTGGAGAAAAAAGTAAGCGGACAAACATACAGGCGGACAGTGATTATGTTTAACTAACTGATGCTCGCGACTTCCTCTGCGTTGAAAAATAAAATATATATATAACACTTTACCTCACAACAACGCCTGACATTTATTGCTGTGACGACGGTGGCGCTAGCACACATTTTTATATTTTTTAATGATCCCTCGGGAACAGTACCGTATCTCTGACAACGCGTATGCAAAATCTCATGATGATCGGTTCGGTAGATAAGGCGTGAAAAGGTCTCAAACAAACAGACAGACAGACAGACAGGCAGACAGTTACTTTCACATTTATAAAATTAATATGGGAGGATAATACTTATTTATTCTCTAAGACGAAGAAGACCACACCGCACGCACAGTAATGACAACGTTATGTGCTGTTGTGTTTCTATGAGTGAGTAAGGAATGCCAGAGCCCATTACCGCATCCCTTCCTTATCCCTTTCACCTGTAATCGTTGCTTGTGTGCGAAAGTAGCCACCTATCATCAAGTAGATTGTCAACCTGCCTGTCGACCTTAACATAATAAAATCTTACTACTCAAAAATATATTAATAAATTATCTTTGTAAACACATGATAATATTGTGTGTTGTTAAGAGATTTTTTGTCACATGTTAGCTAAACAATACTAATTGTTTAGCTGTCATTGAAAATAGAACATCCTTTCAATGGCTGTAGAGTACAGACCAGCCTGGGCACAGATTAAAAACCGAATAACCTTCAGACGTGTTAGAATATAATGAGATAGAGACTCGTGTAGTGTCAATCCGTGATAAATTTACCTCAGCAAGGCGTGACCTTTTATCGTCCATGACGAAGCGACAATAGAGGACTGGCATATTCTCACGTGGGCTTCGGTTACATGAAAAAAGACATTACCTTGTCAACAGGTCATTACTCTTAGTAAGATAATACTTGTTTTTATGTCCAATTTTTGTTACAGACGTAAGTTATTAGCCCTTTTATGTGAGATGTTATCGACAGAACAATAACCAAACCCTTTTGTTGTTATAATAGGCTGTGTGACAACTCGGAGAGAGTAAATGTTTTT